>CM056452.1:5326649-6815812 GCA_029783895.1 Triplophysa bombifrons | reverse complement strand
ATACCACGATCTGACGTGGATTTGTGGGGCTGTGGTTACACGAGGCGTTTCAGGCAGGTCTGGGTAAGCATTCCTATAGAACGCATTGTTTATTCCGACATTTTAAAATTCGCAATTGTATGTGTCTAGTACATGCATGGGCAACTTATAACACACCAAAGACACAGAAAAACACGTTTTGGCGCCATATGACCAGTTTAAAGGTTGCACAATGCCTCAAGAAGACAAACATTTTTCCTTTGCAGTACAAGCACAAGTTTGCTGGTCCACAGCTGTTCAGTAGTGAACAAAGTTTTATGATCTAAAACAAAGCAGAGGGAATCAGTTTTTGATATCTCCATACAAATCTCGACAAATCTCGACATTTGAATGAGTCACGGCCTTATCAAATATTCATAAACTCACTTTGATTAATCTGCTCGTGCGCGTTTCATAATTATTAACCCTCTGTAATCTTCCTGACCCGCGTCACCGGGGAACGGCGATAAATACCTGCTGTTGTTTACTTCCGATACTTTCAATCAAATGTTTCCAAGACAAAGCAGCACAAGAACGCTACGCAGGTTTTCTTTCGAGTGAGAAGAGCAGATTACAATGAATAATTTTACATCTGTAATAACTAGTGAAAAGCGGACTCTTTCGAGAGCCTTTTGTCTCGTGAATAATAAGAGATAATGTGGCGGAGAGGGTGCGAGGTGCTTTTAACGCCATTCACTGTCCTTAATTTGCAAACAGCGTTTGAAGTCATGTTTAATTTATTGAGGGGGGGGGTGCGGCTTTTTGTGGCTTTTAACAAACAAACCCAGGGTGAGACGTCAAGCGGCGGTGCGCTGAACTCTACGACATTACCGCAACAAAATTCACTCCGATGCAGCCACAATTAAAAAGCTATTTAAAGAGCACATGATAGAGAAATGAATTAGCTGATTCCACAATTAAATGGGACCATTGTTTATTCAACATTGTGTGTGTGTGTGAGAGAGAGAGAGAGAGAGAGAGAGAGAGAGAGAGAGACCCATGCTGGTAAATAAACAATGAATAAAAACAATGAATTAAAGTTTGCAAATTAAAACCAAATCAGTCCAAGAAAGATTCTAATGCAATGCTATCTCACAGGTTCCCCCACCAGCAAATTGTTTTTGGGAGAGCAGCCCTCAGGGACCATGGTCATCACTTTTACAGAATACCTATGAGTCTCGGCGGCCCAGCTTCGGTCCAGGTCTACCAATCCCATACAACGTTTCCCTGAAGATTGGGAAACAAAATGGATGTAAGAGAAGTTATCGAACCTGGTTTTCCCATTTGTGCCCATGTTGCTGTCACCAAAATATAGAAAAAAATTGCATTGAGCCAAACTTTGGATTTTTAACAAATTAAAGTACAATCAGATAAGATATTAAAACAGATTGTCAGTACAGAATAATAAAAACAGCAGACATTATCTGACTTTTAAAATGTAAAAGCATCAAAAATTTTATGATACCAATTCTGTCATCCTTTTCATCCTTTAATCAGGAAAACATATATTTCTATATTATAATATATAACAAATTATATTTATTTGCAATTATGGTTTTAAAATTAAGTATTTATATTTAATATATATATTTTTCTTATATGATTTCATACAAATGATGAGCAATTTCAAACAGGGTTGCCAACTCAGTGGTTTTCCTGCTGAATCTGGCTACTTTAAAACTGATTCCACAGGTTCTTTTTGTTTCCTCGAGTTTTACATACTCATACTGCAAATTAAAGTTGACATAAATTTTTCTCTTAATATACTCTTAAAAATAAAGGTGCTTCACGATGCCATGAAACATTTTTCTAAGTGGTTCCATAAATAACCATAATATGGTGAAAATCGTTCGTCAGACGAGATGTTTCTTTAAAGAACCTTTGACTGAATGGTTATTTGTAGAACCTAAAATGGTTCTTCTATGGCATCACTGTGAAGCACCTTTATTTTTAAGAGTGTCCCAAAAGTATATTCTAACAACACTAAAGTATATGATTTGACCGAGTGGGGACATTTTTGTCAGGGAGGGGCATTGGCTTTTGTTTCCATGGTAACAGATTGGCGGAACTAGTCATAATTGTTTCTAATAAATAATAATTTTGTTCATAAGCTGTACATAACAAGGTAAGATGAGAACTACTATACAATGGTTTTCATTGATTCCAGTGTATAATGGACAACAGTGAGTTTAAAATATGTAGTTATGTGGGTATGAGAGAGGCATATTTTGTGGTCTTTTGGCAATTTTTGGGTTAGTTTGATTGGCCACTTCGCTACTTGCGACTGGCGGGTTTTGTAACTAAAATATGGCAACCCTGAATTCCAACCTCTCTGACGGGTCCTTTCCTGATACTGCAGAACACCAGAAAACTATTGTACGTTGAAAACATGACTAGGAATAAATAGTTCTTACACTTTGGTATTCTACATATTGGCAAACGTCCAGTGACAAACAGTCCAACTAAACAACAATAGAGTAATTAAACATGAACGTAAATAAAACATAACACAGAGAAAGCGTCACATCCAACGAAAACACTAAATATCCCTTCAAAAGTACTTCAAACAAATTTTGTTCAACTTTTACATTTGCATAAAATGTCAAATTTCATCCAAGCAACTTTGAGAAAAGGATTACTCTAATGATAACAAGCCATTAAAAGCACTAAAATCTTAAAGCAGTGCCTTTCAAAGGCAAACAGAAGAATGAGATATAAACTTGATCTCATCAGGCCGTCTCATCTAAACTCAAAGTTATCTGGTTAAAAGCCTCCGCAATAGTTTGACTGGCATCTGCGTTGGTTAACGTGTTTTGTGAAGAGGTTGAGAGCCTGTCATCTCCGCGGTTTCGAAAGGAAAGACGGCAGCTGTGTGAGATTTATGCGAGATGTGCGGAGCGAGAGGTTTGGTGGAGAAAGAGGTCACGAAGAGGGCAGATGCTACTGAGCAGACGTCTCTGATCTTGTTTCCTACCATTTCTACCAAACCAAAATCTAAGTCTAAATAAAATGTAGCTTTCACTGCAGTAGCAATTGCTGGATTGTTCAAACGGTCTGGTCCAGATAAAGGCTCCGATGCATAAACACATGCATGCTTACGTAGATATGTAAAACCACCCAAAACAGCTTTCTTATAGATGCTAAAAATCTATCCTTTCATGTTCCCCTTAATCTCATCCGCTAGGCACAAATAGCACCTGTTTGAAAATGAATACATGACACACGCCAAGTGCGAACATAAGTGTTCATAATGATCACACTGTACGTTCATAACAACGATGATGAGCCATATGGAAAACCCACACATTTTTTTTATCCCGTTTAACTCTATTAAAAATAATTTCCCCTCTCTGAGGCAATTCCAATGCTAAATAACTCTCTTACCACGTGCTAGAAGACTAAACGTACCTATTAATCGTCGTTCCAGGGGTAAACTGACTTCTGTCTGGTCCGCAAACCTGCACAGGATCATGTGCTCCTAAAAACCAAACAACATATGTTAACATAATGGCATAACGCAATAAACAGACTTGCACAATCAAACAAACAAAAAAATAAATGTAGCGCACGGCTCAGCGAGCGTAAATTGCAGAGGAATATCAATATATCAGATCATTAGGGTTCTGGTGAGGGAAGAGAACATTTATCAACTGTTGTAACTGCCGAGAGAGGAAACAATTCTGTATCAATCAACGCTCAGGCGACTCTAATTGCGACTGTTGAACGGAAATGCAGCGAATGCAGCTTCTGTTCTACACAAATGATGACTTGAGGCCCCATTATTCTGTATTAACTGAGTAAAACTACTTGGGATGGAGGGGAATGTAACTGCCCCGCCAGATTGATTTCTGCTATCAGGTTTAGTCCTTTAGGCTAATAGCTGTGATCAATGCTATTACTCAGTCTAACGTTTCCAAAACACGCATATAGAGAACTATGGCATTAATAAGCCAAACTTTGTATTTTCAACCAATTAAAGTGCAATCAGATTAGAGATTTAAATACAAACTGATTTGTCTGTGGAGAATCCCAATGAACAGCCGACATTATGTGACTTTTTTTTTCTTCTTAAAGACATCCTTCACCCGATGATAACAATTCTGTCATCTCTTTCATCCTCGTGTTATTTAAAATCTGTACATGACTATAATATTTTGAGGAATGTCTCTATGGTTTTGTGGCAATATAAGGGAAATCAATGGATTCCAATATTGTGTGGTTACCAAAGTATAAAAATGATATTGTCAAAATTAAAGCTTTTTGTTTGGTTTTTAGCATGAATAAATACGGCCCAACAATATGATAACATCATTCTGCACTTCAGCTTCCCATCCAGTGTGCTAGACACAATTACATGTAGCTATTTTAAAATGGGAGGAGCCACTCGATATGTCACCCTAATTTCCTGTCTCAGTGAAAATTTCATCAACGCACCGAACAAAGCGCACATCAAGGTACTTCAGTGGGTCTTTAAATAGATAGTGGAACCCAAAATCAAACTGAATCGCCCTCTTGTCATTTCAAACTCTTATGCCTTTTTCTTCTTCTGCAGAACACAAAAGAAGATATTTTGAAGAATGTTGACAACCAAACAACTTGCATTGGTTTTGCGTCCATACAAAAGAAGTAAATGGGTACCGCTGTTGATTACAAAGGTATAAAATAACAAGAGGGAGAGTAAATGATGACGCATTTTTCATTTTTGGGTAAACTACCCCTCTAAGAATGAGAAACAGTAAAAGTGATGCATGCCTCAGCAAACCATCACTAATGTAATGTCTCTATCTGCTCATGGGACAGTGATGCTCTTCTAAAGTCTGAATGTGTGAAGGCCCATGACCCGGCGATCTTTCCCGCAGGGGCCCTTAGCACAGTGTGAGGAGAAGAGGCAGAATGTGAAGAGACCCCACTGAAGGTGAGATACGTCTGATTAACATCATCCATTACTCTCACTTCTGCCACTCCGGCACTCACCGTTCCATCAGCTTCTACAGATATGACCGAAAAAAGGTTGCCCTGTTCCCACGAATGCCCTATTTGTGCAGCTGGGATGGTTTGAGCGAAGGAAATTCAACAACGAAGAATGAAAACAAACAGAACTGAAGGGTTGATTTATACAAAGAGTATACAATGATGATCTAATGTGTTAATGTGGCCTATTTTGTTAATACAACCAATTAATGAAATCTAGTTTTGCTCTGCTGATGTAAAGAATTTGATATTTTAACCGATACTGACAACGATGCAAGTATTTCAATACAGTTTTCGGTCTACACCTAAAAAAACATTTTGACAACGAGAAGTGCGGCGTAAGTGAATTCAATAACCATTCCTTAGGTTTGAATATTGAATCAGATCTTCATTCCCATACTAAAAGTAAATGTTTAATCAGCTATTACAGCATTTCAATGCACAGCTCAAAAAATATATAATTTTCATCTGTTCGAGCTACACAGTCTGGATAGGGAGAAAAAGATTAGACCCATACCATTATTAATAAGACAAAAAACGAATTACTATACTGGACAAAACTGAAAGACATGCTTGAATAAGGTGGGGCAACATCACATATGTGTAGGCTATAATGAGTGAAAATGAGTAATGGAACACTAACCTTATAGCTCAAAGTCTCAGCAAACCTCATACTGTGAAGAGAGAAAGAAAGAGACAGGACAGTGGGGAATTAATGAACTCGCACAGAAACACTGAAGCACAAATGAAATATGACATGACGCATTACCGAAATATAAAGAAGAGGACAGTTTATTTGGATTTAAGGAAATCATAAGTGATACACAATCTATACTGGCGACGTCAAATTTGATTTACCCGAGGGCAACAAGCCCAACGCTGCTATCTTTTGGGGGCCAGGTGAACTAACTAAAGAGTTTTTACATCCATGAATTTTAACTCTATGCAGTTATTGACTCAGTTAAACAATGTTTAATGCATGGACGGACCTTTTGGTGCTTGAGCAACGTATCGCTGTCTCATACCTATAGTAGCACACCTGTCCTGCATACTTAGTGGAGCTTTAAATGTATTCATTCCTTGAGAAAAGCAAAACATCACAAGCTCTTTCATAAGGACCAAAACAAGTCGTTTTCATTGTAAAAAAAATGATTCATGTACAGAGAATGTAAAACTAGGATAAATAAAAGGTTTCAAATACCAAAGTGTATGTGAAAGATGTTAAATTTTGTTTTCTGAAAGATAATAAATAGAAAGAAAGTTTACACTTAACAACCAAAAATTTCTACCAGTATTGTAGTTCACTTTTTGTGTTTTTGAAATACATTTTTCTATTTTCTTTCATAAAACAAGATTTAAAGGTTCTGTGTGTGAATTTTAGCGACATCTAGGGGTGAGGTTGCAAACTGTAACCAACAGCTCACTCCACCACTCCCCTCTTCCTTTCGAAGCACTGCGGTGGGTGATAGAGGACAAAGATGTCGACACGTTTTCACTTCTTTGTTTAAGGAGATAACATATTTACAAAATGCGCTCTGTACAGCAGTTTGTCCGTTTAGGGCTACTATAGAAACAACATGGTGAATTCCATGTAAGGGGACCCGCGGTGTATGTAGATAGAAATTCCTCATTCTAAGGTAATAAAAACATAACACTTCATTACCTCTGAAGACATAGTTATATATATAATATTGTATTTCTGTCAAAAGATCCTCCTTAATCTCAGACATTGCACCTTTAACATCTCAGGTCACTATTTTAAGTAGGTCAAAAATTTATTTTAATTTAAGAATTTTCAGACATTTTTACTGGAAAACAAAACAATAATACCAAGAAATTAATTTTTTTGCTTATTTTACCTTAGCTAATAGCCAGTAAACTAATTTAATTGCACTACAGTTTAAATCACCATTCATTTTGTAGTGGAAATTAAATATTTGGAATAAAACATGCCTTTTCTTCCTAAAGTTCATTTCATATCTAGCATTTTATGAATTATAAATACATGAAATGCATTTGGAACATGGGATTAACAATAAACTAATTCATTAAAAATGAACACGATGATTCACATACAGAGAAGTAAAAATGTCAAGAAAAGGTCTTCAAATCCCTTCAAGATTATGTGTTTGTTTGGTACATTAACTGCCTGACATTGCGGATGAGACTGCTGCCGAAAGACTTGACGGACCGCTGTCATGGCAACGGCGTGAACACAACCCTGAAAAATAATTTCCGGCGCTCGCTGCCACCCTGATGGTCATGCCCTGGAGCGAAAATCCCCTTTATGATGAAATGAAAGTTTACACAGAATTTTGAGATCTTTTACACCGATAGTCTCTGATATGGCGAAAAAATTATGATTAATCCTCACTGTCAAAAAGTTTAAGCAACCTCTCTTTTATTTGGTGGAATCTTTCAGTTTTGCTGCCAACGTGTAATGCTGGGCTGATGAGCCTCAGCTGTGTTATTGTTGACGTAGGACATTATATTCCGAGAACATTCACAGATCAGAAGACAGAAATAGACACAATAATGAATGTTTATTATCTTTATCCGGTAACTGGATAATATTGTCTGTTTTTCTCATCCATCATTCATTTTTCGAATCTTCTAAGGCTTTCTATTATTTATGAGGGTGTTGTTTTCAATTCGGAGTCCTTCTGGCCATGTGGACTATTTTAAAATTAAACTCTGTTATTACACACTCAGAAGTTTATTTATGTTGTTAACTTACAAAGTCGAGCATTGGATACACATGCATTACATCTGCTTGTTTTCCCTGAGCTAAAATGAACAGAAAAATGTCAATTGCATTACATTTTAAACTTCTTTTGATTTCTTCATTTTATAGCTAGCATTTTATGTATACTTTAATACATAAAGAGCATTTGGGACATGGGTAAAACAATGAAACTTAAACACTAAAAATAAATAAATGCATAAATAAATAAAAGGCAAGTTGCCAAGACAGTTGCGCAGCCGATAAATCAGCTGGTTTTTCACTGTCCTGCGTACTATGAAATTGGTAGACGTACTGTTGACTGAAAGATGAAACCAAGAATAAAAGAGACGAGTCAGAAAGAGAGACAAACAGAAATCGATATTACATTCTACCTCTTGGGGAAGTTGAACTTGAGCGTGTTTTGAATGAATCCGTAGCAGCAGGGGCTAACCACGAATCCTGCCCTCGCCTGCAGGCAGCGATCCAGCACCATGTCAGTAGCCACTCCGCACGCATGCAAGGCCACCTGATGACGACAGAAAACACGTACATGTACTAGTACTTACACAGGGATGGTGATATGAGCCGATAGCTGAAAAGGGCTGCAGGTTCAAACTATGAGTCTAAGCTTCAAATGGACCACCATTGGCCATCATATGCATTTTGCATACAAAACAGGTAAAAAACAGGGTTCCACATGGATAATTCACAAAAGCTAGTTTATAGATTTAAAATCATTAAAATGAAGGTATAATTGTAAAAAAGACCTGGCAATTTTTCTTTTCGAAATTGTCAAACACACTCTAAAATAAAGTTGCTTTACTGGAGAAAAAGGCAAAAGTTTAATTGCAGTCAAACATTGGATTTCTGTTTTTAAAACTGAAATCCTGAACATTTTGTGAATGACAATATCAAAAAGTACCGATAACAAATTGATAAGAAAAGTATAATAAAGCACATTAAAAACAAATAAAGTATAATTAAAGAATAAATAGTAAAACGTTTTGGGAACTCTTTGCGACTTTTCTGCTAGAGTTAGCAACTTCTCGGACTTTTTTACTAATATTTTAATTTAGCAAGTTTTTAGATTTTTGTTAGTATTAATGGTTGAAATTGAGTCACTGTACATTAATTGTACATTGTACTAATGCACTTTTCTGACTTTTGTAGTATTAATGGGTCACATTTGGTCATTTAGCTGTATTAAATACAGTTTGTGAATGTACACCAAGTATGAGAGAAGTGAGGCAGACTGAAAACAAATACTATGCTAATTAGCATATGACATCATCCAGTGATTTTCCGAGCAGACTTTAGCTACCTTCTACTAAAACAGGCAACAGGCTCTCTTTTGTACCTTATTTTTAGAAAGTTGTCAAATACACCACACATATACACATCAAAAACATTTAACAACAGTGCTTGCAGTGCTTACAGCGAGTAAGTAATTTCAGATGGGTCTTGCGTCACACTTGATACCTAAAACCCAGCCTAAACCCAACCTCTACATGTCTTCTTGATCACAAGCACATACTCACAAACGTTTTCCCACCTTGCTGTAAACAGCAGCACTTCTCATTGATCTGTTAGAAGTGTCCGCTCAGCTAGGGTTCCCCGACAGCGGACGTCTCATTGTCTATTAGCCACAAAGTGGATCAAACCGCTTGATAGGGGGGGACAGAAACTCTTCAGATGTCGTTAAATCTGCGTAAGGATCAAGCAGTCAGCCTTACGCTGCACTCAGATTTGAAGCAACTTTGTCGCTGCAAGTCACCAGTGGACGTTCCCACTAGTGATGGCCTGTGTGATCACATCCTTTGATCACGTTAGCTCTACCATCTTCCTATTGGCTGTCGCTTCTGAAAGACGCTCTTCATTTGCATGAAGTTGAAGATTTCTCAACTTTGTCACGTGGCTACACACGCCCATCTGGGCGCAAATGACATGGCGCGAATAGAGTATTTCCGTTTTTTGATGCACGTGACGTGTGATTCGCACAAATCGCGCGAGTTGAAAAATCGGAACTTTGGTGAATATTCATTCCGCGTTTACTAATCAGGAGCCTGCTCTATTATTGACGTGATTATGACGTGGCGAGCGGAGGCAGAAATCCGAAACAACAATGGAGGACAAAATTATCGTAGTTGTATGTGGATACCCGGAGATGTACAATACATTTTCTTACATTTATCGAAACAGGAATAAAAAGGATCTTGCTGAAAGTGAGTGAGGAGGTCGGACAATCTTGTAAGTTGTAAAAAACGCTCTTTACTCAATTTGAGACCACAAGGTAGCTAAAGCCGGCAAATTGAGCTTATTTGCCGTATTTTACAACTACTCTCCTGCTGACGAGTTGATGTGTTTATTCACAGGAAGTGTGCAGAAAGAAGTGGAAGAGTTGGAGGGACACACGCCGATTTTCAGCCTCCCATAGCACATGAATCGCAGCAACCCTTTCAACAAAATCCAAGTCAGCCATTTCGCAACGAGACTAGAGCCGGCTGGCAGAAGCCCCTCCCATGGTGTAAATTTGTGTCTGTTGTGAAGTGAATTTCACAAGCGAGTGAAGCGAATTTCACAAGCGTATGAAGCAAATTTCATGCACAAATGAAGCGAGTAAACTCAAAATGTTCAAGCGTCCAAAAATGTGTGAATAGCGTGATTTATCCGCACGAGTCGTGTCTGGTGTGAACGCTCCTGATGTTCCAAATATGGTAAGAGTTGTTACATTTCCATCACACGCTTGCAGTATTCGACCAATCACTACGCACTGGTTAACTGTCCAATCACAGCAAACCTTGCTTTTCAGAGCGATGAGCTTTGTTAAAAATCTGTGCGTTTCAGAGAGGCGGAGCAAAGAGGAGATACAAACATGCACGGTATGTGGAAAATACAGCGTTTTTTAACCTTAAATCGTGTATACACATTGCATTACATCTAAAACAAATGATAATATTTGTTTTAGCTGTGTCATATGACCCCTTTAACTCCCTTCAAAATCCCCCTAAAAGATATTTTCTCAGGAATGTGTTCAGCTCCCAGAGGATAATCATTCACCCTGCACGCGGTTCGGAGTTGTCATAGGCGAGAGGAAAGACGCCTGTGAACTCAGTGTGGGAAAACATTCAGCCTCGGCTGACATTTTATACGTCAAACAGAAATAAATGAAGGGAAAAACGGATATTGGCAAAGCACTCGGTGCGGATTTTAATTGAGTTCTGGGGACGTTAATTAGACCGAAATAATTCATAATGTCTTCTTAACAGGATCTGGAAAAAAACCCTAGGCAGGTGTTTGCTTATTTGCTGCCGCACTTATGTACCCTAATCGCGATCCATTAGCAGACGGTTTGTGCTTCTTTGAAGTAAACAACTATCTGGTAATGGACCCATCCATTCACTTCTGAAGAGAACGGCGGGTTGTCGGAGCACCACAACGTGAAGAATTAACCATAAAACGTGTACCTTTGTGGACGTAAGATAGTAACGAAGCGTCAATACTCCAGATAAATACTGTTTTTACAGGACTATGGGAGAAACTTTAGAATTTGTTTTGTAAAAGGACAAATGAAAAAGAGTAAATCAATGTACAAGTGCAACTAAGCAACGAGAATAAAAGCTCTGTATACAAAGAGGTCGAAATGAAAAGGCACAGAGAATTGCAGGCGAAAGCTTTATTCACCAAAAGAGTAAAACAAACAGCATTTGGGCATTCTGAATGCTTCAATGCAAGACACCACACCAAGGTTGTTGGTTCAAATCTCAACGGAACACATTATTGATAAAATGTAGATCTTGAATGCACTGAATGCAAAAATATGGCCCACGACTAAATGAAATCTTACACTAAGCTCTTTTTTTCACATTCAGTGTTTTGCAAGGATGAAATCATTCTTGGCACCGGATACCATGCGATTAGACCCGAGTGTGTGTTCTTTACAGAAGCAAAGAGGGGAAACGCACATCACTGTCTCATTACGACACTGGAAGTCTGGAAAGGACTGTACTGGTGGTCCTTTCCTTTAGAGATCAGATGCTTAGCGTGAGATTGGAGACGTCTTAACAGGCGTTTGTTTCTCCTATAAAAGCAAATTTAGTAAAATTCTGAGTTTATTTGGTCTCTTGTACTGAAAGGATCTTACAAATAAAACTAACTTTATTTATTCTGATAAGGACATTGAATACTGGACGTTGACAAAAAGCATAACATCAACCTCATTGTTAGTTGTTTTTCCCATCGGAGGGCCTTGGCAAAGGACAAACAATAAACGATAAGTCCAGTGCTGCAGAAGCAAATATCTTTATTAGTCTCTTGGAACCTGGCTTCGTTTTTGCTGAAGATGGGTCTTTTTCTTTCTTTCACGACTGTTTTGTCCTTATAATGAAGTGCTTCGCCCGAGCTGCGGAAGGCAGGCGTTGACTAAGTTTAATATTTACAGTAAAACAACACAGCAGTGTGCTTGTCTCGGCCTTATTCAACTGATACAACTAATCAAGTTTCAACAACCAACCCGTACGATCTCCTTTTCTCATCATTAACTACCATGACTAGTCATTTTATGTTCACTACTGTTTCTGCAAAAGGATTTTTGTTCACACTTTTAACCCCCGGGAAATGATTTGTATTTGTCGACGCACGGTTCCGAACGCTGCCAACCGCATACACAACCTTTTAATCATTTATGCAAATGAAAACCCTTCGAGTTACATAAGAAAACACAGAAACAATAGCTGAGGAACTCCCGACTGTGCATCATTGGAATTCAACGTCTTGACAGAAATCCTCGACTCTCTTCCTCTCCCGAGGTACTGTTCTCTAACAAAAGGGCAATCTGTTGTAATTTACCATCAGGAGGGCACGCAATCACTTTCTAGATCTTTCACAATCACTCGCTGGTGGAATAATCTTCACAACTCCATGGGCTGTTTGAGCCACAATAATTTACTACAACACATCCTGAATAGATGATAAAAACGTCAAATGCTAAACCTTTGCAAACATCTGCATGCGTGATGAAGATAATGAATAACATACAGCCATAATAGTACGAATGATAGTGTTACTTTCAAATCAAATCAATGATAGTGTTTAAAAATCTATTTAAAGATGTAAGGTGTGATGTATGGCAGGACAGAAACAGTTAAATAAAGACCCTTTGTGCCAGTAGTAAATCATTGACCCCATTGCGCCCCTGTGAAGCTCAATGTCACAGCTGTAGCTCTCTGTGGATGCAGCTGCAGGTCTCGGACAGCCCGAAACATCTGAATGTGGCTTTGAACAAATGCAACAACTGCACAAAGTCCATACGTCCTCATTTGTCAAAGACGTCTTTCAAAGACCAAAGCATGTGATCAATTCTTTTTTTAATCAAATGTTTTGATATTAAGTCTGAAAAATTCTTTAAAATGAAGAATAACATTTCCAACTTATTTTTTCTTAGTTTTCATGGACAAAGTAAGTATAGTCAAAGGAACAGTACACCCAAAATGAAAATTCTGTCATCATTTAGAAATCTGTATACATTTCTTTGTTTCTTTGAACACAGAGAAAGATAGTTGGAAGAATGCTTGTAACCAAACAGTCTTAGGCCACCATTGACTGCCATAGAAGAATAAATTGCTTTATAGATTTTTCTGTTCTGTTTAACACAAAAGAGGATATTTAGAAGAATGTAGGAAAGCAAATAGTTCTTTGGCACTTTTGACTTTTTGGTTACAAGCATTCCATTCATCATATCAAAAACATCTAATTAAACAGATTTGGAACACTTTCACAGTAAATGATGAAAGAATTTTATTTTTGGATGTACTATCTAACTTTAAAATGAAACAAATACACACTGAACACATAAAGGTCCGGTGTAAAATGTAATGCTGCATGAAAAATTTGTAAATGTAAATGTATAATGAAATTTTCATAGATATTAATGCAAATGGAAACTTGTCAAGGGTCAAAAAAGCAGATATAGATTTTTTTAAATGCTCATAATACACTACAACCGTACTGGTTCCTTCAAAATTTGCATTCATATTAATAACCGCAATACTTGGCAAAATGAAGAACAGGTAAAAACAAATCTTTTTAAACTACGGTGTGGAAATATTGCTGTACAGTTAGTATTGCTTTTCTCATTCCGAGGTTAATTATAGTCTTAATGTTTTAGCAAACTAGATAATTTCATCACTCAAAATGAGCTAATGGAAAACTAACTTGCTTCTAAATTGCATAAAGGACAAACATTAGGTTTACCCACTATGTTATGGAGGGAAGGCAAAATGAAACAAACTCCAATTACGGAGTGCTTTAATCTATCCTTTTAAGATTTAGCAATCCAAATTGAGACTGTTCTGTGTGTTCTTCATGTAAGATGTTTCATGTTCTCTACATAAAATCATCCTACATATACAAATAACACCCTGTAAAGATATAACCTTGATATATTTAATACTAACTGAATAAGTTGTGACAAAGAGAAAAATCATAGTGAAATGAACGCTTCAATTAAAACTTTGATGCACATTATCTCATAAATAGATTTTGAGACTTAAGCCTGGATTTACAAACAGGGTCACATATATTACATTTATAATAGAGCGTTGAAGAAATGTTATGTCATGTATGTCAAGTAGAAGGCTACTGACCCCGATATTGAAGTTTCCGGTGAAGTAGTCAAGGTTTGCTTGGATGAAGCCGATATTCATCAGCCCGAGCTGAGCGCTTCTTTCTCTCGCCCTGACCAGCGACTCTTCTTTATTCTCAATCAGGATCACCTGATCGGTGAAAAATTGGTAAGTTTTCCAAACCGTAACCTACTGAATCATTCCCAAATTACTAACTGATTTATTTAAAATGACAACCATTTTATTTTTTAAAGAGATAATACTGAATAATAATGTACATCTTTACCCAATAATCCACTGAACAATCTGATGCGTGTTAACCCTCAGGTAGTATTCTAATAAAAGTTGATTATCCTATCCGCAGTATTGCAGTAATGCGGTGAGGGGCGAAATTAAACAATATCGTGGAATGAGTTTATTTTCCTACTGTCTACAAATGAGGTCACCTGGAAAGAAGACGGATTTTGTTTCCCATCTCGGTCTCGGTTAACTTGAGCCAGCCACACTTGAACAAATCGCAAAGTCTTACCTGACATTTCGGAAGCGTATGCGCCAAAACAATCCCGACGTGCCCCTGCGAAAACAAACAGAGGAAAGCAAAGGAACTTGAAAAAAAGACCTCAAAGAGCTGATCAGATCAAAGTGTGGTCAGGGGAACATAGCCGGCCAGAGATATATTGACCTGTTGCCTGTGGGCAGAAATATCTAACTTGTAAGGCAGAACAGCAAGAGCTCGCTTAAAGATTACATGATACGACATGAGATGGGAATAGATACTGGGTGATGCACACGAAAAAAGAATGGTAAGGAATTTTTTCAAATGTCACAAAGTAATCTACCCCTCCACTGCAGAAATCCACAACAGTCTGGCCTGGGCGGGCCATCTCCATCACCATGGCGACCAGGTTATTTAGTTGCTGTTGTTTTCGTACGGCACGGGCGTCCGACATCTTACCTTTGGAGGACAGTGAATAAAAACACAAAGACACAAACTGACTAAATAAATTCTTTTGAAAGCTATTTTGCATTACTTCAAATATTGCTGCTGTCATTCCGAAACCTTGGATGTCCGAATTCACTGTACTCAGAAAACGGAAAAAACGCTGTACTTTTTTAAATGAATAAATCATTTTTTAATACTTTTTGTTGGTTAGATATTTGCAAAACAGTGACAAAAACACAAGGGTTGCTGATGATAATGATAAAAATAAAAAATCACAAAGTGTGGAGATGCAAGGTTTCAGTAAAACAGCAGCAAAATAAAAGGCGAGTTGAAAAGTTAAAAACTATTGCCTAAAGATTAAACAAATATTGACACTTTACACATACATTAATATGCGTTTTGTTTTGAGAATTTATGCCTTAGAAAAAAATCATAAGACTTGGATTTTGTTAGTATTTGCTGTGATAAGCTCCTACACTATTTGCTACTGACAAAAAGCCAGAAAATTCAGGTTCAAACACCTCACAAACCAAAACGAAACATCTGAGAAGCGCTCTAAATTGTGATTAAATGGACTGAATTACTCAACTGATGTGCGAGACATGTTAAAATAATTTTTCCACCTTTTTTCAACCACTCAAAACGTCTGACACTTTAATTGGAGACAAAATCTTTTTTCACACAGCTAAGCTCACTGCCACAGGGAATACATTTGCCGCAGATTTCCTGTTTTGAACCAAGCGCTCACGCTGTGTTGAAGGAACACCATCAACGTTGAATAAATCACAAGATGCTTCTGCCGACCGTGGTTTCATTCTCTGATGAAGTGCTACCTGGAGCCAAACAGGAACCAAACAACGATTTGTGCAGATTTGCTAATCATGCACGCACAACCCCTGATATAATTAACGTCTGCAACTTTGAGGGGAACAAACGAAGCAATCAGGTTGTTTTTGAGAAGCTGAGGAAGGTAAATCCAGAACACAGGAAGGTTTTTGCTGAAGATTTTTGTGGCGAAACTCAAACGCAGAGTCATATCACTGTGAAGCAGGCTTAAGGAATGCAGAAAAAACGTCGCTCATTAACCAAAAGCACATTTGTAGTCATTCAGCCAGCCAGAGATGAGCCTGAAAGCCATAAATCTAAAGGAATGTCGGCTAGCTCTCAAAACAAGATCCCGCTCTCATCATTAAAATCAGATCGGAAAATCTTCCAATGAACAGAACTTATGTTGTTTTTGCTCAGTTATTTTTAGCATTTGGCTTAATCAAAGGTAAAATATGTATTTTTTCCCAATGGTAAAATACTTTTACATAGTTAAGAGTTACATAAATGACAAACCATTAAAGCTGCAATTTGTAACGTTTGCCTCCCTATCGCCATCTGTGTCTGAAACATAAAATTGCAGGTTATTTAACATGTTCTTCTTTGTGTTTGTTGAAGTAAAATTCTAACTAACTTTCACCACAAAATCGAATAGGACAGTTCAACTTCTAAATCATCATTAAAAGCCTAACATTGCAAATCGGGGAAAGGAAAATATACCAAAAACAAAAATGTTACAAATTGCAGCTTTATATGATCAATTAGTTATGTTCGGTCACATCCATGGCATGGCACACATGCTACAACACTGAACTGCGACAACATGGACAAATCTGAATCCAGCTCACATTTTCTTATCTCTTCATTATCCCAATCCTTTTCTTTACTCTTTTCACTATCAGATCAATAAAAGTGGGCAAAAATGTTATCACCCAAAAACCCCAGATGATGTTGGCAGAAGGTGACAGGTACAATTCTCAGGATACAAAACTATCAAGATAACTCGCTTAGTGCATTCTGCAGTCACATTACCGGTGATGTGATGGGAAAATCCAGGCAGAATGATGCTCATAGGATAATGAGATATATTGATCGGGCAGAGGTTTTAATTTGCTGGAGATAGACACTCCGAAGACCTCGGCGATGAACGGCGACAGCACATACAATTGAGATGCAGGTGAGATGGTAAGGACAAAACTCAAAGACACTGCGAGTCTTTACACTATTCCAATCTCATTCATACATTTCAATGAACTACAACATTGCGAAATGTGACATGCTACAATGTGTATTGTATTGCAAACTATCTGCTAAGTCCTACTGTATCAAAGCTAATAATCAAAATAATAATACAAATGGAAAGAAAAATAAAGAGTAACATTTTTCCCCCACGACCCAAAGGGGCAATATTTTCCAGACCTCAATTTCCTGCTTTTCTGTAATGTTCGAATGTGTGAGAGAAGAGGGAGTGGGGGAGGACCCTTACCAAAGATACAAAAGCACAAGAAAACAGAGCCCTTCAAGTGGGTGAACAGAACGGTGTGTTCAAGTGGCTACATCTGTGTTTGTGAGATGAGAAGATGGCTGAATGAGAGCAATTAAACAACAATCGTTCAAGTGGACATTCTCTATGCTGTTTCTCTACCAACCGGTTACAGTTTCTGCAAAGAACCGTGAGACAGACCCGATATAAAGAACAACATGACCATAATAATCCTTCTGCTGTATATATAAACTTAACTACGGCATTACCATGTGACATCATTTCTGTACCATGGTGCTGCCAATGCAGCAGTGATAACATGTAAATGCGTGCATGGATGGATTCAGAGAAATACAACTTAAAATCATTCTAAAGATTTAAACATTTGCCATATTTTAGCCCCTTTGCAAATAAAAGACTTCATAAGCAAGCATGCCAGTTTCTTCACTTGAATACACAGATTTGTTCTTTCTCTCGAGACAAAGCCAAACCTCAGACATCCAAACCAGTTCATCTAAAATTTGGTTCTTGTTTTCTGGACACTGTTGTGTGAAATTTAAGCTGAAGATGGAAAGCTGGAACCTGTAAAAAACACATAACAGCAAAGTAGCTTAGCTCTAAAAGTTCTGACCTATTTTCTTCAGTTTACAAAAACTCAGGCCACAGTGTATTGCAACGCAATGTTCCAACCATTAATAGGGTACAAAATAAAAACAATTACGTTATTATTAAAAGCAGCCTAGCAACAAACACAACAAAAAATGTTTGAAACTTTTTAGTTTGAGTTGCTTCAGCGTAAATAGAAGGTTTCCTCAGACATACGCATATGGCCCCAAGTCAACTCCTGAAATGTGTTTGGTTATAATGTAACAATTTGTTTTATATTTAATTTAATTTATATTACTATAACATAAATATGAATTGTTTTAAATTACTTGACAGTTTACCGGAAGTTACATTTAGGCCACATAACGTTTGTTTATGTTATTGCCGCTGAAACAGTCTATAGACCATGTCACAAGATGTAAACACTGGTCCAGCAGCACTTGTGGTTGAAGTAAAACAATTTGTTTGACATATATGATATTTTGATTTGGTTCTGCTGGTTATATTCTGTTCAAACATTGTGTTTAGTGTTAAAAAAACTGAAGCAGGAAGTGCTTCTGGAGCAGCATTGTTTACGTCTTCTGAAGTGGTCTATACTGTATTCAAAATTGTCTGATGATATATTGAACATTTGATCACAAAAAGAGCTTCCAATAAAAAAAGAGAAAATGTGACACAAAATGAGCATGTTATTGAATGCTGTTTTTTTGTTACTTTTTGGAAAGATTTACATCCGAGCCATTTAACCTCAACAACCTTATTGTGATGAGCTCTGCCTTTCGAAACAAACCTTTTGCTAAAATTTACCAAAGAAGTATTTTCCTGAGAAACGACCGGCCTGTGGCTCCACGATTACATTGTTTGAAGGCTATAAGCGCTGTGGAGACGTGGCAGCACGGCCAACAATCTCTGGCCAACTCTGCGCTGTCGTCTGAAGACCGACATGTTTGTTGAGGGAGAAAAACAACAGCTGTATCTCAAACACGTCCGTTATGAAGCAGGATAGCCGGTGCTAGCGCAGGAACTGGCGCAGCCCATCTGGCTGAGCTTGCGTTCCCAGGAGCCCACGTGGATTGTGTTGGAAGACTGTAGGGAATGAAGACAGCAGCCAACAGAAGCTCAAAACCCAGAGCTTGTATGAACAGACTCGGAGGTTAACCAATGACATTAGAGAGGATGGGACCCTGATTTGCAGACAAGCCCCTTCTTGAGTTATGAGCTGTTTGCTGATGACTGAAAGTGTAATTAAATAAAAAGGGTAATAAAAAGAAATAGATCTTCATCACCACAATAAAAGTTGAGCTATTTAGCATCGAGGTGTATTCGGCACACGTTTAATATTGGAACAACTGACAAGTGCCCAAAAAAGAACAAATCCAATTCCCTATCTGAATTGTTTCATATCAGACTTTCCTCATATGTAAAACATTATTTAAAAAATAAAATAAACATTGCCTAACCTGCACAAACACCCCAACTACTTCGTGCACAACCTTCCGTCTTGTCTGGTAAATCATTTCCTAACTCTTTCTTCCTTCCACATGCTGAAGACTTCTTATCAGTCGTCCATCAGCAGCGCTAAGCGCCTTAGATTGCGAGGATCAAAATGTAAACAGTGATGATGGCCGTGAAGCGCCTTTGTTCAAACCCAAGTTCCATAACCTTCTTTCATCTCTCAGACAAAGCTATATGGACCCAATGGTCCTTTAAATAACCAGTGAAACCTCTCATGAAGAGTGATATCTTGAAACTATGAAACTGGCCGGCAGGCCGGGCATCAGATTAGATGTCGAGTTTGTGAAAGGGTGTCTGTTAACACAAAAGAATAAAACAAAGCTAGACTGTGACAAGGATGACCAAGAATTTGAAAATCTGAGCCTGACAAGAGAAAGTGTACAGAAAGCTGAGAATTACTGCAAAACAAACACATCAAGCTTTCTTAAATGAAAAAGAAATCATAAATAATGCACTTATGAGAGATTTAGAAAACCACCGAATCCCAAATGGAGACGCTGAAGAGAAAGGGTGCTCATAAAACACCCTGATAAAGCCTGACCAATTCAAACCGCTGGAACGAAGCCATTTCAACACTCACAGACATATTCTCAGATACTTATAGACAGAGACCTGTACAGATTTACAAGAGCGCTGGTGGTGTTTTTTTGTTTGTATAGTGTAAATAATCGCTCGTGGTGAGGGAAAAAAAAGAAATTGAAAGCATAGCGAGACTGCAGAAAAAGAAAGAATTTGTGGAAGACTTTCAATAGAACCCTTCTAGGTAGAGGATTGTGATGGTCAATGTGCTGTAAGAGATTATTGATGATAATCAATAGTCACTTTTTGTTATGATTTAACTGCATTTATTAAAAATACAGACTTGCAAAATGTCACAATGTAGCTCAATTGGTAGATCACTGCGCAAGCAACAAAGATTACTGAATCGATCCTCAGGGAACACACACATCCTGATAAAACATGAAGAGCTTGAATGCAGTGTAATTTGCTTTGGATAAATGCATAAATGTGAACAGAATTTAAAATTGTGCAATTCTGAGAACAAGCGAACTGGATGCAGTGCTTCTGAGTCGAGAAGTCTTTCAATACCTAGATAAAATATTTACTGTTAAACTGGCAAATGGTTTATAAGTGAAAATAATGAATCCAGGGAGAAGAAATAGGAAAATATGATTTCTAAGAGGCTGGAAGGAGGTTTGATTGCCATGTACCTTTAAAAGAAGATGAGTAAGAGAGCAGAAGTTTTATTCTTTAGCCGTGAAGACAGTGAAGAAAAGAGAAGTAGAAGAGTAGAGAAGAGAATGAGGAAAAAGGGGAATCTACAACAATTTATTATAGTTTTCTAAAACAAAACTATATAAGATATCTGTTAATTAAAATTAAACATTGTAAGAAAATAGAAATTAGAAACAGCAGAGTCACTAAAATTATTCACTGGAAATGGCTCAACTAAAACTGATAAATTTAGTCATTAATCAGACGCTTTTATCCAAAGCGACTTACAAAGAGTTCAGGGAGCGGTAAGCGATATGTCATACAGGAGCAATAATACAATAGGTGCTAATATAAAGTTACTAGTTTCAAAAAAGCTAGACCACTACTTGGTGAGAGAAAGAGAGCGGGTTATTTTTTTTCATTTGTCTGTCAAGTATTCACAGAAGAGATGGGTTTTAAGTAGTTTCTTGACTGTTGTGAGAGATGTGGTTGACATTAGTTAGGAAGAATGTTCCACCAGGAAGGAGTTGTGAAGGAAAATGAGCGGGAAAGCGATTTACTGCCCTTATGAAGGCAATACAAGACGCCATGTTGCTGAACGCAGGGTTCTTGATGGGGTGTAGGAGTGTATGAAAGTATGCCGGAGTAGATCCAGTCATAGTCCTGTAGGCAAGCATTAGTGACTTAAATCTGATAGGTGCTTCAACCGGTAGCCAGTGGAGAGAGATGAAAAGGGGAGTCACATGAGTCCTTTTGGGCTGTAGGAAGATCAGATTCTGAACCAGCTGGAGATGTTTGATAGCCTTTTCAGGAAGACCAGCAAGGAGAGCATTGCAGTGATCCAACCTTGAGATTGCCAGTGCCTGGACAAGGAGTTGTGCCGCATGCTCAGTGAGATAGGGTCTAACCTTTCTAATGTTGAATAAGGCATATCGGCATGACCGCGTTGTCTTTGCAATGTGATCATTGAAGGACAGCTGTTCATCAAATATGTCCGATGTCATGTAGATGAAAAAAAGCAGCGGTCCAAGCACCGTTCTTGAGGGACCCCAGTGATAATGTGGTGAGCAATGCACAGCGAGCCCCTCCATGACAACTGGAAGGATCTGCCGGAGAGGCAGGATTTGAACCAGCGGAGAGGAGAGCCTGAGATTCCTAGAGATGACAGGGTTGCTAGCGGTATCTGGAAATAGACAGTGTCAAACGCTGCAGATAGGTATAGCAGAATCAGGACCGAGGTCCAGTGTATAAAATTAAAGGTGTAGTGTATGAAATATAGGGGCATCTAGATGTTGCATATCGCAACCAATGGCTCACTTCACCTCTCCCTTTTGAAGCACTATGGTGGCTGATATAGGACTAAGATGTCGTCATGCTTCTTTGTCAAAGTAGATAATGTATTTACAAAACGCAGTTTGTTGAGCACTTTGTCTGTTTAGGGCTACAATAGAAACAATATGATGAATTCCATGTAAGGGGACCCGCGGTGTATGTAGATAGAAATAGCTTATTCTAAGGTAATAAAAAAATAACCCCTTATTACCGCTGAAGACATAGTTATGTATATTATATTGCATTTCTGTCAGTAGATCCTCCGAAGAATTACACATTGGACCTTTAACCCGATAAAGGAATATAAATAAATAAATACATAAAATAACAAGCTTAACAAAATGGCTAAAAGTGTTACTAAAATTAACAAAATTAAAAAAGTAATTAAAAATAAAACTTCAAAATATGTGATAAAACGACAATAAAACCAAAACTAAAATACCGCTTACTAAACTTTTTTCTTACACTGGATCCATAAAATTAATTTTAAAAACAAAGTCCATGGTACGAAGCAACACCATTTTGAAACTAACAATCTAAAACCTTCTGGATTTCTCTGTACCACTCTTAAAAAAGGTGTGTCTAAAGGTTTTTCGATGCCATAGAAGAACATTTTGGTTCCATAAAGAACCTTTAACATCTGAAGAACCTTTCTGTTTCACAAAAGGTTCTTTGTGGCAAAAAAGGTTCTGCAGATTATAATAAAGTAAGAAAGAGATGGTTCCTTGAAGAATCATTGACTGTATGGTTCTTTGTGGAACCAAAAATGATTCTTCTATTGCATCGCTGTGAAGAACCTTTAAAGCACCTTTATTTTTAAGAGTGCACGCTTGCAAAGGTTTTATCCTCACAAAAAGACGAGCCGGAAATAAAGGGTGCAGAAACACTGAGCTTTATGTCAGGATTTAAGAAAGGCCTGGGAAATGATCTCAGACTGAGAAAGAAAACTAAGACACTAGAGTCCAGGTGCTCAACAGGCATCTTAAGAGGCACATAAAACTCTTTTCTGTTAGCTTTAAGGCTGAAAAAATATCCCATTCGCCCAAATTGGTTCTTAAGCGGGATTTGGTAAATCTTGTCAGGCATAAAATTTTAAGTTTCTGTGATGTTTGCAAAACTTTCTTCGGACCCATGACGCATGTGCAAATGTATACAGGACTCACAAGAACACCTGTACCAATAACAGCCTCCATTCTACAGGTAAACGAGTATCCTACGTCTTATTCTTGTACATCAAGACCAAGTAGGAATTGTTGTTTTACACATGTAGGCTCTCTCATGCTATGGTACTCACCGTTGTGATAAAATCTGAAATTTTAGAAGGAATTGGTCTTCGCTAATAGTCGTTTTGCACTGAGAAGGAACATTATAGTTTTAAAACTGAGAAGAATATCAAATGTAACCTCATGAAACCAAGCCCCCAACATTCAGTGGTGAATTACAGGTTATCAGCTAAACATTAATCTTGTAAACACTCCAGCGATAGCGCTGCTCTCCTCACAGGTATTTCAGCGTATGTGGGTTCGCGTCAGAAAAAGACGCCGCCAAAACACACCCATACCATGTCTGGAGAATGTTAATACAGCCTCTGAAACCAAAAACCGCCCCTACATCTTTAAACATCACGTCAGATTACATTGTTCAACGGTGAGGTGCACAATAGCTGTGCTGTTTGTTTAGCTCAGAGCCGCTGTGCCCGAGTGTTTCACATTTACACTCCAATTGCGAGGGTGTTGAAAAAAACTGACGTGTCGGGTACAAGCAACCCTACAGAGACAGGAAGTCACTCCTTGTGTAGACACCTTTAAAAATACAAAGGGAACAGAGCGATGATGAACTGGATGTGTTTAAGTCATCTTATTTTTAACTTTAACAAAAAGAACTGGGAGAACTTCAGTTTGAAGTCTGATATACCCCAGAAGTACATCTGTTTTACTTGTATTGTCAAATTATCGTTCACCTTGGATCTCAAACACTAAAGATGGACACCTTAAGAACTAACGTTGACACTTGATTTCAACAACAACAGCACATGTTGTAACGTGAAAAATTGTGTTCACAGTAATCTGAAAGGCTATAGATATATATATATCAACTGTATTTGTATATTTTCCAAGGAACAAAGTAATATCACACCTTTACTCTGCTGGCCATAAGATTTACGGAAACAATTCATGTCTGTGGCACAGTTACATAACAAGATTTTTTAAACAGGATTGGTCTCAAAGTTTTCTTTGTGGCTGAAACACTAGTCTCTCGTGAAATCGTGGTTAATAAAAGATTCAGACAATCTGTCGGTTAAACAAATGTGTTGGGGAAAACAGAGATCCCGGTACTGGCTTTTTACTGTTCTTGTAAACATAATGAGGCCTCTATCGTACCACTCAAGAAATCACCGTCAGGGGATGGATTAGTGTTCGAAAACACGATGCGAAATGTTGTCAAAAAAGCCGGGTAAGCAATCAAAGGATGCTTTTATTTCCAAGGCAACAGCAGGGCTTTCAAATCTGGGGGACCAAATAACCTCATCGGCACCACGGATCAATGAGTTAAATGGATCTTCATTGTCTCGATGAGAGTCTTCACAGCCCTTTATATAAGGGACGGGTGATAATTGGAGCCTTTTTGTGCTGTTGAACACAGAAAATAGAGGTGAGAATAGCATGAGGATTTTTGAATGTGTGACTTCTGGCGTTCTTATTAATAGACTCTGTAAAATCGGTCTAATTGAGACTTCAGCACGTTCTGATAAACCGGCTCCAAGATGCTTGTTTGAACGCAGATATGCAGAAGCCCACGGTGGACATTTAGGAATAAACATCTGAAAGATGGACAGGTGATTAAATTGAAGGACAGCGTCTCAAGGATAGGATTCATGAAAAAAACTGAAAGCGTTCTGAAGCAAAGAACTGAGAAGAAAAGAGAACAAAAAATCCTAAATAATAAGAAAAGCCTTGCCAAGACATGGCATTTTGCAAATAAAAGCACCGCTGTATTCACGCTCAAAATCATGACTCAAACATTTCGCCCACTGGTAAAGTTCTTTCACGGCTCTCTGGTGTGTGCACTATACATGGCGACCGAGCTCAGAAAGTGCTGATGAATCTTCAATCGGGATCAACAAAACTGCAAAGCCAGCTTTGACAGCCACATTTAATTGGTATTGATTAACTGAACCGATCTAACTGAAGAGATGGAGGTTCAATTAATCAAAGTAAACCAAATGTCGCCTTCTGAAAGGGTAAGTGCCATTTGTAGCTGGCATATGTTCGAAAATAAAGTGGGACCTTTGCATTCAATTCTCAGACGAATCCATGTACAGTTACTGGAACGTCGGAAGGAGCTGGATTTCAAAACGGAAGTGATTTTGGAGAATCAGGACGCACAGGTTTTTGCCATCACAACACTAGATACTAGACTACAACCGCTGAAAATGAAAACACCAATCCATACATTTTTTGGTTACAGAACAAAAATCAGTTATTGAGCAAATACACAGAAACTGCCTGCTTATCTTATGACAACTAACAACGGTAAGCTTATTGTATTGATTAACAATTTTAGGTATGATTTTTTTGGAAAATGCTGTTTTTTAACGTCATTTAAGTTCAACCTATGTGAAGAAAAGTTTGTTGAGTAACCTCCAACATCATGTTTTAACAAAGATGGCAATAGAGAGTCTAAGTTATGGAAAACCTTTTATACAATTAAATGCACCACCACTCAATTATCACTAATCCACATTTAGACTAATTTCAATCCTGCCGTTCTCTAAAAAAAATGCAGTAAGAATGTCCAGTCCAAGTGGGCGATACTATTCCAAATAAATAAACTGCAATGTGGACATTTTAACGGCAACTGTCTAAAATCTGACTGCATGCGACTTGCGTCTTTTACTAATTTAACCTGAAAACCTTCAAGACACATTATTGCTACGTTTCACCATTTAGCTGTCAACGACTGATTCCGGTGATGACCTTCCCTCCTCCACGTCCCTGCAAGGCCATAAACCATCTAGAAATGAAGCATCTCTGACAAGTAGCTGCCAAAACAGGCAGACGCATCCGGAACACGCCTCCCATGTAAAAGGCCCCTACCCACATAAAGTCACAGAAGTCTCCTAAAGCTCAACAAGGCCAGTGTTGACAAGGGAAATGAATTCGCATTCAAGGCACTGCCGCCAACCACGTTTCCCAGGTGGCCCCTGGGGCCTCTCTGAGCTCTGTAGTGACAGGCGCTGGTTCTCTCTCCCATCCTCGACAAACTGCATAATAGACAACCCGGCGATGCAATCCACCCACAGACTGCCCTCAATTTAAAACAATATTTATGAGCGCTCTGGAGGAGGCTTGCAAAATGTGGGTGGTAATTACTGTGTATGTCTCAAACCTCTAAATATTTGGCTCAAATTGGCCAAGTCATGTAAAATTTGAATGCCTGTCTTCAAAGACTATGAGAGATCTCCCAAAAGTAACAGGATTCTTTAATCTTTTTTGGTTTGTAACATACAAATTGTGAATTCGGTTTACTGCACAAGCACACACATCTTATTGTGTTTCAAAACAGTGATGCAAGCATGAAAACCAACAGACCAGTTAATAAACAGGTGAGGGTAAAAATAATATGATAGAAGCAGAAAATCCCAGAAAAGTTAATGAAAAGATGAGCTGCTTACTACCACACACAGTAACTATCTGATAGGAATGATGTTCAATTTGCAGATGTGGAGGGTCCGAACACAGAGTTCTGTGGCTCTCCCACACAAACGACTTGTCAGACGCTGTACAGACTAACAATACCAAGAGATCATGTTTTCTGTGGGAAGACAGAATGTGCTGACTTAGGTCCTCCACGCATCTTTACGTCTGGACGAGCAATCTGGTTTTAAAGTGAAGTACAAAAATTCACATAAAGAGTTTGAACTTCTCTGCACAACCAGACTGCTGAGGCACTTTCTTTGGTTGTTTCCGACTACGACAATCCCCTAACAATGGAGCCTGTCTTAACGCCGCGGGCTACCTGACCACCGAAAGATATCAGCAGCGATTAGTGGGATGCTGGAGCCATGGGGGATTCATAACAAACAGCAGGACAAACACAGGTCTTGCTGTTCTTACACCTTTCCTCTGTTACCGTTCACAGATTTAGCACTTGAAAACACATTAGAGAGGCATGTGTAGGCGTGTTCTGACAGATACAGCTGCTATAGTGCAAGGAAAACCACAAAAAAATCAACATTCTCCTGCATGTGGTATTTCGGCTAAAAGACTATGTGCAGTGTGTGATGGTCAACAACACTTTATCCTGTTCTTAGAACTGTGTTGTGACTTCCCTGGTGTGTCTAGCACTGTACAAAATCAATGTGGAATGGAAATGGCTGGGCAAAAAGAAGACATTTGTGTGTCTTTACGACGTGCTGCAGACAATCTTTTCTATGAGTTTAATTCTGAAAATATGAACAGATGTCCACTAAAGTCCATTTGAATCTGCACTATGGTGAAAAAAAATCCTCTAAATAACAAACATTTTCGAAATGCAAATGGAAGATAGATCAGTCGTTGTAATTGTAGCAGAAAATACAAGTGCGTTGATATGTACATATACTATCAAAAATCTCTTAAAAAACAAAAAAGCAGCTACCCATCTTTTCAAGCATAAACTGAAACCCGCCTATTTGTTGTTGTTTCTTACAAACTCCAGTAAATGATGCTCTGAGGAGCACTGGTCGATGAGGATTGTTTCCTTGACGTTTTACACAAACTGGATTGCTGTCTCTCTTCCGTCTGTCTGCGCAAGTTGATTGGCATCTCGCTCATTCCCGCTGAAAAAGCTGCCTGCTGCTCTAGCTAGTTAAGACCCCTGAGCACGCCTGCTGATAAGCGTCAATGCTTGCCAGTCGCAAACACTTTTCCGCAGGTATGATCTGCATCCAGAATGCAGACACAAGCAGAGTAACGTATTACGGCATCTAAGATGGCCGCCATCAATCATTTAACGTAAAGCCTGCCTCTACAACTTTTACCATAGCGTGCAGTTGAAAATAAAACCGTTAAAGATTGGATAGGAATAAAGTCAAAAGCATCCGTTTTCGCCAACAGGCCACTATATTGCAAAAGGGATGTAAGAAGGAAGAATGATGCTCCCAAAGTTTGTCGTCCTGAAAAATCCTCCCCAGGTTACCTTCAGTTGGGTTTACAGCCGCAGGTAAACTATCCCAGTCGAGGGTCCGTGATGGGCAGGGATGAGGAGAGAAAACAGCATCTATTCCATTTTCCTGAAGACGACAAGAGCATATAAACACATTACCAGAGCTGCTGTCAATGTAGAGGGTTACAAATGAGTTCTTTATAAGATTACACTCCGGTTGTGCTGTCTGTAGGCAGTAAGTTAGTTCAATGGGTTTAGGAAACTAGCTTTTAGACTAGAGCTGACAACTGCTTGTGTTTCCTCAGCTGAGAACACCTGAAATAAAATGCCTGTTAAATCGAGAAACAGTTGCAAAGATCAAGCTTGAGAAAGACTTCTTTTCAAACACTTTCAGAGTTAAATGTCCTTTGCTTCTTTAAAAGAGAATTTAAGATTTGACGACCTACAAAAACAAGCAAGAAGCTTCATTATAATTATTTTGCATTGGACGCGAGACGCAAACCAAGTACTTGAGATTACATAATGACAAGAATGAATCTTGAGCAGGAACACTTGTTGTGTTAGCATATTTAGTGTTCGCATACCAGTTTTTTGTAGAAGTTAAGGTATAAGGTAAAAAACAGCAAAAGTAAACTCTACTTTGACTAGCGGTACACTAACCAGGGGGTTCGGGTGGTTCGAATGACCCACCCCTCACGGTCCTCAAAGGTTAAGAATTAAAGTCAATATTTAGCAAATCTTTGTATTGAAAATGTGTCCTTTTAAATAACAACTAATTAGGACCAAGGGTGTCAGAAGCAAAAAAAATCTGAGGGTAAAAAACGTCACTCGTCAGTAGCTTCAGTGGCGCAGTCAGTAAGACGTGTGACAAGTATTTAGTATTTATAGTTTTGATGCTATCAACCAAGTTCAAATCCACCTTTGGCCAAACTAACTCTACTTATCTTCACATCACATATCATACTGTGCACGCATTTGTTTTTGACAACGGGCAGGAACATTTTCGTTTTTATTTTTGGCATGTTTTTTCAAAGCATGGGATGCTGATTCGAGACCCGGAGTGGGTAAAGTAGGAGCGGTTAGTCATTTTGGAAACCCCCTAGCCACAGTCTCAAGCCCGGTATATAATTTGTTAATTTAATTGTTCCTTATATTAATTAAAGTTGAATGATTTATAGTATTTATTGGTAATATTAGGTATAATTATTGACGCCCCACCAGAGACCTCATTTCATTTTCATTTATTTTAAATAACAAAACTAAACTGCAATTTAAAAATAATAATAATATAAAAAGTCTCTTTAATATAAACAAAGTAATTCTGTCAGTAATTTTCTTGGATTTTTTTTACATTTAAGAAATATCAGCATGTCCACGTTTAGGTTTGCAGTGAACATGGCGGCCCCTGCTGTTCAAAAAATGTATTGCGATTCAGTTCACAACTCAACCGATTAGAATCGTCACACATTATAATCGATTTTCAACCGGCTCACGGTGAAACGTTACATCCCTAGTCATATATAAATAGTTTCAAAGCAACAGCATAAACAAACGTTATAGCACATGTGCGGTAATGTGGCCTAAACTTAACTTTCGGTACACATTCGCAAAGAATAGAGTCCCTGTAGATTATTTCTGATAACTAAATTAGCTAGCAAGTTAAAAGTATGTCTAGACAATATTTTTTTGGTTACCAGTAGAAGAACTGTCACTTGGCTATAAGAAAAAAATGTGACAGTAACACAACCCATTCAACAAAAAGTTTATTTAAAGGTGTAATGAACTAACATTGTTTATTGTTTTATACTGTTGTATGAGGACTACTTTTAATGTTTGCGCGTTTTTTACATCCCACAACATCAAAATCAATAAGTAATAGGCTATTTTCTACCCAGGTTTTGAGGCCAGCTCTGCAAACCCTCGGTTTTAATGGGCGTGCCGCATTGAAGACACTTGGAAGTAAACGCCCACCGTTTTGATAGGATAGCAGTTTGCGTAGTTGGAGCCTTCTGTGGATTTGGTTCGAGATGTAACGTTAGGATACACATTAGAACCATTCACAGTTTTCACACAGGATCAGTATTATCTGGAGACCTCCTGTGATTTATAAATGACCTCCCTACATCAGTATTTCATGTGACGCATTCGCACCGTATGATTTGAGTTCTGTCATGCGCAAACTAATGGGCGGGGCTAAAGAAGTAGTCGTTGATATGTTTCTGTAGAGGTGGTGTTAAACCTATCAATGTCGTCATAAATAGGTGCATTCCAGAACCTGCCGTTCGCTGGGCCTGGTGTCAATAACAGATGTAATCTCAGTAACACGGGTGTTTTCAGTTCTAACACTTACATGACGTTCTATTACAAAAGCTCAGGTTAAAATTTTAATTCATGCCTTTATTATAATTAATATACAATAAAATTAAACAAATTGTTCATTTAAAACAATTATTATACAACAAAATATTTATGGAAATTAATATTAATATAAGTAAAATACAAATAGTTATACTATTAGCTACTAGCCTACAAATGCATGGAAAAATAAAACTAAACTTTAATTTACTTTAGTAGTATATAAGGTTCATTAATACTACAGTTAGTAATTGCTTTTTTAGGGTAAAGAAAAAACTGGTTCTAAGTCAAAGAGGCTAAAACAGTGATGCAAAAATTACAATTCTTTGTAAGTTAAAAAAAGCAATAACTTTTCTGAACGGTGATAGGAAGTATTAAAAAAAGAAAGAGCTGTTTAAGGAGCTGGAGGTCAATTATAAAAAAAACAGTCCAGTAACTACAGTGAGGCCCGATTCACAGCGTCTAAAACCATATGCAACTCCGAAAAGAGGAATTACTTCCATATCGATGCAGCGCCGGCGCATAGAAAATTGTGCGTGCCGCACCGCATGCGTGTCGCGACTACGTCACCCCCTAATTGCTTTATTTAAAATAACAAATAATCAAAAAGACAGAAATTGGGCCTAAGAGCGCACATTCAAAAACTTATAACACTTTTTAACAATATTTCCACTAAATTATGTATCCCGTCATTGTTACCTCAGTCTTGTAAATCCCTTTGGATAATAGCATTGGCTTAACCGCAAATTGATAATGTAAAATTAAGAGTTATGAGATAAAATATGAGATAAGTCAATAAAAAAAATCTAAAATCACATTTGTTTTATTTTATCATGTTTTTATTGCGTTTTTTTGTGTGTTATTTTGCTTTTTTGTATGTTATTGTGGCTTAAATCAAAACAAAACAACTGTAGTTGGATTGATATTAATTGTAAAGCACAATAAGAAAACATGATTTTTGAAAAAAGTTAAAAACCGAGTTATCCCATTTTGGAACCAAAACACATTAAGTTTGCGACACACACTTCACACCAGACAAGTGAGTCATTTGCTTCTTTAAAATGCAACCGGTTTGTTCGTAAGAAGAGAAAGCACTGAAGTCTAAAGACCAGACTGGACCTCAGGAACCCCTCATGAAAGTAGTGGGTGGATTTATTGATTTATAACAGGAGGCAACAAACACCAGGTGCACCTCATCATATACCGCCAATGGCGATTCTCTTTTCCAACATGGTTCATGGGCCTGGAATTGGCGTCTGCAACGGGATGACAGGGGAAACAACTTTTTTAAGGAGGAAGTATGATTCTCCATCAGCACACACGTCCCTGACACATTCAGCAAAGATGCTCATGTGGGAAACGTAGATTCAGTTCTGGCCTTGATTTCCCCCCTCGATATCCAAACATATCCTGTTCCACAGTCACACAATAAAAGCACCAAAAAGATAAAACAACTGTGTGTAAAAGCCCATGACAATACAGTCAGTGAATCATGACAACAAGCTCATCTACGCCGCTCATCCCCAGTGTGAATATCATAACATTATAACTTTAAAGATAAGTACCTGACAACTTTATTGCTTTAAAAAGGAACTTGTAAGACACCTTGAAATCCTTAAAACGATTAACAATCGCTCTGCACAAATTCAGGTCCCAATGCAGAATCACGGTACATCATTTAGAAGCCAAAACAGAGTTTTTAAGAGTTCTCAGGTTCATTGCTTCAGGGCATGTCTGTCTGATTATCAGCAGCTCCTGTTGTTAAACAGTATCTTGTTATTCGCCTCCCCGTTTGCCGTCCTGTCCTTACAAATCCTGGATGGCTATAATGTCCGACTCCACGGACGAAACCCGCAGGCAACAGCTGCAAAGCAGACCTAAAGCTAAAAGCACGCAGACTGAAAATCCCTGCGGACGTTGATGCATTTAGGAGTGCACGCTGAGCTCCAACTCATTCGCACGCACTAAATTGATATCCACTAGCGTGACGGGAAATATCTGATTTATAGTAGCTGAATGCCAAAAGTGGCAAACACACATACACATGCAGGAAGGTGGGAGTAGGGTTCTGCTGCGGGACTGAGAATTTGAAGGCAGCTGTGCATTTATCACCTGCTAGAGACTCAACTGCAGCATTGTGGTCCAAAAAAACACTCGGGTTACTCTGGTCGCCCCTCCTGCGGAGGAGTATGAGAGCACTGCGGGGTCTTTACTCATTATCGGCAGATTTCTGCACTGGGGATAAAGTGTTGTTGGAGTTTGTGGTGTGTTCAGAAGCTGGGTTAAACAGCGGGACTCTTACAGAGGTGGTGGGCGATCGAGAAGAGTGCGCAGGAGGTTACAAACTAAATCAGCCCATCATCCGGGGTAGGCAAGTGTTCATCGGGAAACAGTAATGATGTCACAAGCTGAGCCTGTCGTGTAATACAGCCTTATGGGTCCATTATTATCTGGAACAGCGAGTGAACAAAAGTCTGAAACACGGGGGTCTGCGAGTAAGGGAGTGATTTATCATGAACTGACAATAATATTAGAAGAACTGAAATAAAAGGCTAAAGTTAGACGGAAGAAACTACAGTGGTGGAAGCATGGGACTCCAAAGATCACCATGGTAATATCACAACCAAACCATAAAACATTAAAATATTACACTCAAACACCTGTTCATGAAGTGAGACCAGGTCAACTGTTAAAAGATACTGCAGGTATAGATTTATAATGGATTTTGTGTGCCTTTCGCCATAATATATCATTACTAGATAAATGAAAACATATCTGCAGAGTTTCTAAAGACAGTTAAGATGAATAAATCGCTACCTCTTTCAATAATAAAAGTAATGGACTGTGAAATTCCATTCAATTATTCTCCATCGGATTCTCTTTATACTAAGCCTGATATATTACTTCCAGAAAATAAAGACTTTATGACCAAACTACATCAAAGATGACTGATAACATGATTTGTTTACTTCACCCTTTGTTTTGAAACCCATAAGACGATCATTTTCATCTCACGAATGTGCTTTCATTCGGTTGAGCGGCTTTTCGACAAAAATGACCTTGCCATACAAGACGTTATTTACGTTAGTTATACGTTGAGCTTCTCTGAATGCATTCTTGTAATACATCTTCCAAATGAAGGTTATTTAAAAAAGCTTTTATTTTCAAAACTATCATACATTTTTACTCTACTACTGAAAACTGAACATTTGTCATGTTTGGCTTTCTTGTGATCTTAAAGTTAGATGTTTTGTGCTTGAATTTAAATAACATGACACACGTTTTGTTGTTTGGAGAATCTGGAGATTTGGATGTTTATATTTTAGACCCGTACTACTGAGAGAGGAACGTTACCGTCATCATTAATGGATAAATATTCCTTCAAGGGTTCAATTCTTGTTTAATTTGGAGCTCTCTTAACATTGTAACATTCAATCTCAAATATGTCAATAAATGTTCATTTAATACTAAATTAATCTTCATAAACTCTGGGTTATGGTCTGAAATGGTGGCTGGTTCGATTGTGCATCCAAAAATATCCTTGAACATCTCCCATGCAGGGATATTAACATGAAGTCTTTTTCTTAAGGATTTGAATGTTGCCAAATGTAAACCCATCTCCTCAATGCATGATATAATTTTAGAGATTTTAGATGAAGATTTTATTCCTGCATGCAATGTAATTAAGGGTTTAATATATGATTCAAGTCATATAAACAAAATCCTTTTCTTTTTCTTACAGTTTCTGACAAAGAGACACTATTGTTTTTAAAGAAAAATATTATCTTTGTTTGTCCTGAATAAATAGAACCTTGGCACATTGCTTTCCTAAATAAACATTAAATTTATCTTCATATCTTGAATATAAAAAAATAAGGATTAGTTGGGCAAGATAGTAAAGAAAAAGGAGCCAAAACTTTCTGCTATTTAACATTGTTAGTCGCTCAATCATTTACAAAGACTTTGATTTGCATTTCATAGCTTACACTACTCTTACTATTGTTCAAAATGTGATCAAACTAAGTGTATATGTCAAACTGATAGTGTACTAACACAGACTAGCTTCAAGCTATTTATTTTTATACTTTAGGTCATCAAGTACCACCTTACAGTATTTTCTTAACCACTATTTATTAAAGTCCCCGTGAACCGAAAGTTGCAATCGTTTTTACTTCCGTATTCTGACACATTTCCGAGTGAAAAGGAATTTCAAAGGAGAAAAGTTTGTGTGGCTTGTGTTTTTTACTGCGTATTGATTGAATGTTTGAAACAGCTGTTTCATTTTGAAATGAAGGGGAGGAGTTAACGGATGCTCTCCCCAAGCCATCTAATTAATGTCATTTGAGATGGTTCGTCAATTCAGGGCAGAAGTGCATTTTCAGATTTTAACTGAAGAATATGAGGGTACATAACTTTTAGAAAGAAAATGACCCACATTAATAAGCTATTTACTTAAAACTGCAATATTTCATGAAAAAATAAGAAAGAATTGTAATTATTATTTTCACTGGGACTTTAAACGTCAGATTCAGGACTTGAAAGAACTCGCTGTGTTTGTCAGAGTCTGATAGCTCCTTAATACCGGCCTCCTTAAAGTATCAAGTGGCAGGGAGTCCCATCAGTTAAGAGCGAGTCAGTGCGGCTGCTGTTCTGCCTCGCTGGAGTGCATAAATCCTTTATCATCACGGTTCAGACCTGCAGTGGCACGCGGGCCTGCCGTAAAGGGATGCTGAACACATTGAGAGCGGATCGCTCTTTGGGGATTATGCTAGTTTGCCACTGACAGGTTTAGCGGAGTGGCAAAGAGTTGCGTGACTGTGAGCCGCATACGTTATCTCTTTCCGTAGAAAATAGATGGGAAAAGAAGACTGAGGAGAATAAAATAGAGAGAAAAGCGAAAAAGAAATTCAATTACTTGGAGCTTGGTCAAAGTTGGCCTCGGGCCCCCAATGAAGGGCTCTTGTTTGATTGTGGGGCTTTTCTGCTCTGCTTCGATGGGTAGCGGGGGCTCAGGGTGGGAGGGGAAAGGGTCAGCCGTGCCTAGACTGAGGAGGGCCATCCCACAATCCTTTGCGGGCCTGGAAACAATGGGGAGCTCCCGCACACGCTGGTACCATTTCAGCAACAAGGGGAGATGGGAGAGGGTGGTGGGGGAGTGCTTTTGAAGGGAGATCTGAAACATAAAAAAGTGTTATAAACTAAAGGTTATTAATTGAATAATGTACCAAAAATAAGTTGTTCATGGATGCGATATGTTCATGAAGACATTCATCATAAAGTATCCTTACTTGTACTCTGTGTGTGTTTGGTGTTCCTTGCGGCCACTACATTTTCTAAAGTAACGTGAACGTGCATTTAAAAAATGCTGTGACAGTGAAACGGCCTAACTTGAGTAACCCATCACAGTGCCGTGTCCACTGAAGCGGGAGCTTCCCGACGCTCATATCATTGCTTCTCAGAGAGAACCGAGGAGGAGGACGCAGGCGTGGACAGAAAGTGGGAGACATGCTAGACGGAGTGTGAAACGAGAGGCACCGATGCGCCGCACAGCGCCTACAGCGGGAGAACGGCAGGAGAAAAGAGTGCACAACCAACTGTGACAATATAAGAAAGACACAAAATAGACATAAAATCAAGAGATTTGACTCAAAAGTCATATCATAGGATAGGGAACTAAATGTGCTTTGGGCTTTAAGGCGGAAATATAAAATAAAAAGACAATTCTGGTAACTATTATGGGCATTCCAATTTAAATACAATAAAATTGAAAGTTAATAGTTCATGAGAAATAGCAAAACTAAATGGCCCAATTTGTCTGTTTATCTAACAAAACAATTCTGTTATAAAGGCACACAGGGTATAATTCTCCTATGAACACCAATGGCACAAGGAGCATGAAAAATTTGTCTGCATCACATTACTGCAGAGCCTGGTTTTCACTAGAGGAACTCATCAAACACGCAAAGGGGCAACTAAATGTCTTCAAGCGATAGTTCACCCAAAAATAATAAATCATCTGTCCTCAATTACTCCTCCATGTCATTCAGGAAGTAGCTCAGTGGTAAGAGCATAGCGTTAACAACGCAAGGTTGTGGGTTCGATCCCAGGGGATTGCAAATACCTATGTAAAATGTAAAGGATAAAGCAATGTAAGTCGCTTTGGATAAAAGCGTCTGCCAAATGCCTAAAATAAAAATAAAATAAATAAAATAAATTTAAAGCTTGTATTTTTTGACTCTTTCAGTGAAACGCAAAAGAAGATATTTTAAGAAATATCTCAGTGTGTCATTTTAGGGGGAACTACTTCTTTAACATAGATAAATAAAGACAAAACAGGCTTTAACATAAGCTAAAACAAATGAAAATAAAGTTATTTCTTGGATATTTCACATACACATATATACGTTTCTAGTTATTCCAAGTTGTAGAATATTTTATTGAGTAGAAATTGTCAGATGGGCCTCAAAATGTTCTGGGAAATAATATTAATCTACGTTTCCTTTCCTCATGTTTTTTGACAGTTGTTTTAGTTGTAAAAGAGTCAACAGTGTTCTCGACAGGTTTCCTAAGATCCAACAAGAAACCACCTGCATTATTTAAAGGCCCTGTTCTTTCTCTGTTTTCAAAGCTTTGATTGTGTTTTTGTGGTGTTTAACAATGGATGTTCATGCTTCTTGTTTCAAAAAAACTTTTATATTTAACATATTTCAGGTCTATCGTCCACCGTTGTCTCTCTTCTCACAAAACGACTGGATTTTGTCCGATTTCTTCAAAGTCCCGCCTTCCGAAACGCTCTGATTGGTAAAGCTGAACAGGTCTGTCGTGATTGGTTCCCCGCTTAGAATGTGTGTGTGAAGATGTCCCACCCACACCATATTAGCGAGTTCCGCTCCTCGTTATTAGTAATAAGAGAGCTGGATGATAAAACAAGCAGATTGACCAGGAGACTGCAAGCAGGACTTCAGAGGACGTTTCATAGAAGTGTTTTAGAGGTATGCGCACACACAATATCAGTGTTTTACACAGAACAGCTTTCAAAGCCGATGTTAAAGTCATGGAAGCTGTTATTTGACAGTTGGTTATCTTAGAATGTGTGTAGCTGAATTCTTATAACCAGCTGTAGGACTGTGATGAAAGTGAAAGTAGCTTAGCACGTAGCTCATGTTTACAATCTCTGATAACCAAACACTACTCCAGCGGCTCTTCTCTAAGGAAGACCTCTGCAATTTTTTTGCGTATTTCTTTGCGCGGAGGTTATTAAAAGCACTCGGAATGGTGACATCATGTACCCAGGAAATAGAGGGCAGTAGTCCGATCCAGGCGTTCTCTGTAGTCCTTGAAAAGCGAACAGTACACACTAACTAAAGGTTGAAAAATGGGATCACGGGGAACGTGCTCTTTAAGATACAGTGGAACATCCTTTCCCTACAAGCTTCAAATGACTCCACTACTAAAAAAGAATTGCTAGAACAATCCTTTTCTCATGTCTAATTATATGTCTTGCAATCTGTAAGCATTGCTTTTCTTACCAGATACTGATGGATGCAGGGCAGCAGAACAACATCAGTGAGGGTGAAGTACAAGCCCTCTGTGAACACATGTTCCAGCTCAGGCAGATCTGTGGTCTTGACTTTCCTAATGTCAGAGCGCTCTCTGGTGGAGACAGAAGGGACGGCATCAACAGAAAGCTTAGCCAGAGCAGCATCGAGTTCAACCCTGTGGCTCTTTTCTTGGACTCCTAGATCAGTACTGGGTCCATTTGTTTGGGCATCACTCTGAGAGGAATTCTTCTTCTGTTGTTGAAGCTTCTGTCTGCGTATCTTGTCATTGTTGTGGACTTTGACGGGTTCCCCTAAGCTCTTCTCTAAGTTGAGGACCGCAACCGGCAGAAGAAACGTGTGGTCCGTAGGGTTCTGTAAGTGCTTCTCCACTGCAGAGGGAATCTCCAGCTCACACAGTCTGGTCCACTGACTCACCTGAGGAAAACAGAAAACATGTAAAGAAAGATTTGACATATGAATGTCGTTTATTTATGAACAATTTGTGTCAAACTATGCATGTTTCCATCAACAGAGTCTCCCAACCGGGCTTTTGGAAACCTATAAGCGTTCTTGATTGTGGAAGAAATGTCAAGGCCGACAAATTAAAATGTATGTAAAAACATTGTCTTGTTTTGTTTAGCATTTGCGCATTTGTTTTTAAGTAGTTTACACACTTCAGCACAAGCCTTCAGACAGGTGTTCTTGAAGCCTAAGAGTGAAGCCACATCCCTGCGGCCTGGCGTCAGCTGGCACGTCCTCTGAATGATGCGTCGCAGTACGACAGCCAGACCGGCTCTGCAGAAGCCAGCGTCAGGCTCTAATGCAGCCGGAAGACGGCACAGCCTGACCAGATCTGGCAGCTCCTCTCTCACCACCTCGGCAACATCGAGACCCTCGGGCACCAAACCTGACAGAGACTGCAGAACATCAGGCTGATCTGTGACCAGGTGCACGTGAAAGGAGGAACACTCTGTGTAGGAGAGAAGGAACAGCGTGATGGAGGTGTGGAGGGGGAGAGACACTGCTCCATTTACAGTGGACACCTCCAGATAAAGTCGCTCTGTGTCACACTGTGGCTTCATTTTGATATTTCAGTGCTGGTGAGATCTCATGGGTGACTGGAAACCTGCAAGAGAAAAATTACAGGATCTAATGTTGCTATCTGAATTTACATGATGTTTAATAGCAGTAAAATGTCTGTTTATTTGTTTTATTACAAAAGTAAACAATGACACACAGCCTGTGTATAATTAAGAACTATATATGAATTAAGAAATCTTCTGACATCATGCACGTCTTAAAAAAATATGTTTACTGCTACTGTAGAAAGCCTCATATGCAAAATGAATGCAATTGCAACATGATGTATTTACCTGATGTATTTATTCACGTGTAAGTATTTGGTTATTGTTGTTATTGATTTTTCTAAGTAACCGTTACAAATGAAGAACAATGTTAGATACTTACAGTGTTTAAATAGAGCAAAAATCCCGCAGGAAGCACATGTGCAGCTGTTGTGTCACACTAAAAACATTCCGGATGTAAACAAATTCGCCGTTGAGTTCCGCCACTTGAGGCGCCAAATTCCAATTATTTTATTTGACAGTTTCAACGTTCAGTCAATATTTGTATGATTACGTTGAAACTATACATTATTTAGAGGGTACTGAATAAGATGGATATTTACCCAAATTTCCTGTAGCTTTCCTGTAGCTCAGTGGTAAGAGCAAGGTTGTGGGTTCAATCCCAGGGGATTGCAAATACCTATGTAAAATGTATAGGATAAAGAAATGTAAGTCGCTTTGGATAAAAGCGTCTGCCAAATGCCTAAAAATGTAAAAAATGTAATGTAAAATGTAAATTCTTGAGTCGTGTTTTATGTTTTAATTTATGCTATCCTGTTGGTCAGTGGTAAGAGCATTGCGTTAACAATGCAAGGTTGTGGGTTCAATCCCTGGGGATTGCAAATACCTATGTAAAATGTATAGGATAAAGAAATGTAAGTCGCTTTGGATAAAAGCGTCTGCCAAATGCCTAAATGTAAATGTAAATTTATGTCACGGTTGCACCTGCAACCTAAGCATTTTTCATGTAGCATGCTGCTTGAGTCAAGCAACACATTGTCCAAGCCAGGGAAAATATGGAATTTTCATATGCAAACAGAGAATGTGCAGAGGTCAAGATGCTTATCAACGCTCTTTCTCTCTCTACTTTTGTCACCTCTGTTTAATATAAATGAAACAATCCATTCAAAAGTATAACACGTCGCAGAAGATGTAATAACAAAAAGTGAAGATCTGAATGCATTTTACATAATATATTTGTTTGTTCAACAAACAAAGTTTGCAATCCTATGATATTGTATTTCTGAATGAAAATTCAAACCTTTTATAAATAACACTGCTTTAAAATTGCACAATTCTCTTTAAAAAGACATTGTAGGCCTACTGCTGTTTTGCAATGTTTATTTACATTTACATTTAGGCATTTGGCGGATGCTTTTATCCAAAGCGACTTACATTGCTTTATCCTATACATTTCACATAGGTATTTGCAATCCCCTGGGATCGAACCCACTGTTAATGCAATGCTCTTACCACTGAGCTGCAGGAAAGCTTATTCACTTTTTAAATTAAAAGAGTAGTTCACTTTCCATAGTAGGAATAAAAAGTAGTATTAAAAGTCAATGGGTGCTTATTTTAAAGCGAACTGGATGCTACAGGCGAAGAGCAATGGTTGGTTTAAAATCCACAAAAAGGTTATATGCAAATGTTCATGTATATATGCAAATTTTGCTTGTCATGTTTGAATGCAAATGTTTTTAAGCAAAGTGACTAACAAGAGGATACCACACAACAATCCATTAAAATACAGTAAAGCATGCAAGTTCAAGTGCACGAGAGAGTCTAAAAGGGATAATTCAATCATCTCTGTGAAAAAAAAGCTCTTCTCTATCATCTACTTAAGTGTGAGGCGGGGTCTCCCTTCAGTCTCCACTCTCCGTCCCTTTGATTCTGAATTTACTCTGCATCCAGCAGGGAGGGGGTACGAGCAACAGGCCCGAGCCCTATCATTACCAATTTTGTTGCCACTGGGCACCACTGCTCCCTGGGAGAAAAATACAGCTTTGGTTTGGAAGGCAGGAGTCAGGTCTGGAAATAGCACAGTGGCAGGGCAGGGGACACGCCGAGCCAGCCAAAGCCATCCATTACTGCATGTGGTACAGATTTTCCTCTGCTGGTTCTCCACCACAAGCATCACTATCAGAGCGCAGGGTGGAGACTGCCTCTCTGAGCTTGAAGGGATGAAGGGAAGTTTGAGAACCACCGTCAGATGAAGACTGTAGTTACGTTGGGACGGACACAGCTGAGTTTTGCAGGCGGTGCTACGGGACACAAAGGCAAGTGAATTTTATTTGTTCACTTGAATTGCAAATATATAAATTAATGGTAATAAACCTATAATTTTTTTGTATTCTGAAACAGAAGATATTGTTGATAATGATTGTTTTTCATGCATCATGTTGCAAAGAATCCCATGTACGACAGAAGCAGATTTGCAATAGGAACTCATTTCCAATGCAATTACATTTCAGCCTAAATTGGTTTGGAGGAAATCGATGCCTTCGTGTTGAGTGATTTCTGCGATTAATCATTCTCTCTGTGTTTTTCACAATGTTCTGTTTATTGGCTTGTAAATATTGCATGTCTTCGTAATGAGGGGGATTGAAATGCAAAGGAGCCAAGTCTGAAATGATCTTGTTTCTCGGTTAAACCAGAATGTTCCTGCTGTTCATTTGCTTTATGCTATATATTATTATTATTAGACGAAGATATATAAAAACAACTTTTGGAACACGAAAACTGAAAACATGAAAAGGAATGCATTAACTGCTCTACTTTAATATAATAAAGGTTGACCAATTTGTTATTTACAATAAACATTATGGTAGATTTTAAACAAATAGTTCCCCAACAATCTTTTAGAAATTGTATCAATGGATAAACAACTATTTTTTAGGTAGAATTTTATAAAATACGTTTTAATGTACACCTTATTTGCTGAGAGCTATATATTGGCATCAGTCATTAAACCCATACCGGTTAACCACAAGTCCTGTAATTTAACATACACTCCAACCCATGTTTAGGTAAAATATAGTCAAACCATGGGCTGAAACAACTCAACATTTTTAGAGTGTACAAAGAAAAACATTCTGCCATCATTTATCCACCCTCATGTCTTTCAAACCCTGTATATGACTTTTTCTTCTGTTTATCACAAAATAAGATATTTTGAGAAATGTTTTAGTGGTTTTGTGTCCATGCAATGGAAGTCAATAGGGTTCAGTGTTATTTGGTTATCAACATTCTTCAAAATATCTTATTTTTGTGTTCTGCTGATGAAGGAAAATCATACAGATTTAAAATGTGATGGGGTGAGTAAATGATGACAGAATGTTCATTCTTGGGTGAACTTTCTCTTTAAGTAAAATAAGATTGCTTTTAGTGTAAGTCATATATCTTAGGGACCAAAAGTTGATTATTATCCACATGTTGAATGTTCGTTTTTGCCCATAATATTCTATAACATCTTTCCTGGTTTCTTTTTTCCACAGCTGCATTATTTGAGGGCTTTCATTATCATCCCTGAGTAGATTAACCCACTGGCCCGTACAGGAGAGTGTCCTGTAAAGCCGTCATTAGTGGGTATTTGTGGGCACTCATGGCGTCTTCAGACCACCAAGGACGCAAGGACCCCACAGAAATCTCCAGAACAGATGGAGCTCCATCCACTGCTACGTCTTGCCCCGTCCACAGCCACGCCACCGAAGGGCCGAAGAGGAACGGTTTAAGGAATGGGCTGGTAAGACATCGAGACTATGTCAAAATCTCTGTGCCGGAAGGAAAAGGCAACAAGTTGCCGTCGGAATGGTGGAAGACCATCATCGCTTTGGTTTATGCCGTTTTAAACTTGGTTCTGACCACGGTTATGATCACAGTGGTTCACGAGAGAGTGCCTCCTAAGGAGAGCAGCCCACCTTTGCCAGATAAATTCTTTGACTACGTCGATCGCGTTCAGTGGGCGTTTACAGTGACTGAGGTGAATGGGATGGTGCTGGTGTCCATATGGGCCATTCAGTGGCTCTTTCACAGATACAGGTAGGTGCCATTGGTTACATGTCTAGTGTTGATCCAGAATAGTATTAATGACACTGTATATTGTTATCAATATTCTGTGAGAGGAGTCACCTGACCTTTAGAACAGTGTTTTTCAATTTGTGTAGAGGGCTTCGCTTTGTTGCCCCCCAAATGAAGAATTATAATCTTAAATTTATATTTAGTTATACTGATTTTATTTCGCTGATTTTTGACTGCCTAAAAAGTTTGATATATTTCTAAAATTCATAAAATGTCACAAAATCTGTGTCCCCACTCCATCCGTCTTGGGGCCCCAAGTTTGACAACCACTGATTTAGAAAGTTTTGAGGGTTGCAATTCATCTTATGTGAGGTCTGCAAAATATGCAACACTGTCTCCGAAATTTAACCCAATACTAAGAATCATTATTTTTATTTTTTACATTAATTTATTTATAATATATATGTTTTTCCCACATTTAAATTTATTTAATAGCCTAACGGTGCGTAATTAAAATATGCCACAATGAGTAACAGGTGTAAAAATGTAGGTAAACTCATAACTGTTATATAGGAATTCACACAGAATTTAGAAACATAAGACATCAATATAATTTTTTGATTTTTTTTATCTAATAATGAATATCCAATGAAGAAATATAAATTTATAATGATACAAACACTTCGTCATTATAATCTTTATAAAATGCTTAACAGATTTTCATTGGTCAATGTATTATAAAATATATATTTAAATCAAATTGTCATGACGTTCATAATTAGTTACATACTTTGAGAGATGCTCATTCAACACAATTGTTAATTATTGCTAACATACATGTATAAACAACCGCTCATTCTTCTGAATATTTCTGTTTGCTGTCATTTTGAAGTCCCAGTAAAGTCTCAAATTTTAATTTAACTGAATCTGAGTTTGTTGGCTCCAGTCTGCACATTTCTGTGCAAATTTATGCCCTACCCCTAATAATCGAATAACTTGTGGTCAGTGTGGTGCATTAGAAGCTATTCACAACATAACCCGCAATGATGACATGAATTTATTTATTTAACAGGGCTATTGTGGGAAGACGATATTTATTCCTTCTTGGCACACTGTACATGTATCGATGTATAACCATGTATGTTACCACTCTACCCGTGCCCGGCATACACATGGTGTGTGCACCAAAGGTAAATATAGGTCAATATGAGATAAGATCTTAGATAAAAATAATATTGTATACTGTAATATTCTGAACAATGTGAGGATTTATGAGATAGCTTTTTATTGTTGTTTTAATCACAGCAAGAAAACGCTCAACATCCAGTCAGACATTTAGTATATCACCTTGTTTTCACTCATTTTTGCACTCATTGCCATCATTTGTCTCCTGCTCTTTCATTCAGCTTTATGGCGATTCTGACGCGAAGCTGCAGCGTGTTTTGCAGTTACTCTCTGGTGGGGGCTTATCGATCAATGGCTCTCATCTGCTGTGTGGAGATTTCCTCTACAGCGGCCACACTGTCATTCTCACACTCACGTACCTCTTCATAAAGGAGTGTATGTCTCACATTTTACCTAACAACGAGCATCATTTGCCATTAAACACTGGCATTTTGCAGCTTTCGGTTCATGCATAGCTTTAAGTTATTTGTTGTTTTTATTTAATGTTTGATGTGGATGCTATAGTATGATCTATAAATTTACTTGTCATTTATTTGTTTTTTTACAGATTCTCCTCGTTCATTCTGGTGGTATCACCTTGTGTGTTGGTTAATGGCTGCTGTGGGTGTCGTTTGTATCCTGGTGGCTCATGAACACTACACTGTGGATGTGGTGGTGGCCTATTTTATCACCACCCGACTCTTCTATTGGTATCACACTATGGCCAATTTGCAGGTAGATGTTATTATTAAATCTAATGTACATTTTTTAGTTAAGTGCCTTGAGAAACTCATGCAAGTTATGGTTAGAAATGATACACTTGGCAAATAACTAAACATTAAAACCTCTAAACAATTTCTGTTTTAATGTGTTTGACTAACAACACCAAGGTCATGGGCTTGATTCCCAGGGATCACACTGACAAAAAGCTGTAATGTATAGTGTGTTGGTATGAATAAAAGCTAAAAGTATATCATAAATGAACCCTAAAATAATTTTTAAATGCAAGGGCCCTATTTCAACGATCTAGGGCGTGTCCAAATCCACTTTTGCTAGTTAAAGACTCTGTCAACCGGAAGTTGCGATCTTTTTACTTCCGTAATTTGACGCATTTACGAGTGAAATATTTTTTTTCGTCTTTCTTTGCAATTTGATTGGATGTATAAAAACAGCCGTTGCATTTTGAAATGGAACTGGCTGCAGACTGACAGTAAAGGGGGTGGAGTTAACGGATGCGCCGCCCAAGCCGTCTAACATACATCATCTAATATGGAAATTCATTACAGGACGGAAGTGCATTTTCAGATTTTAACATAAGATTATGAAGCCACACGATTTTTTTAATGAGAATGACACAAGTTGATAAACTATTTACAAGAAACTATTTACAAGAAAAATAGGCATTGTAATATTTTATTTCACTGGGACTTTAAGGACGGGAAAAACGGTCAGCATGGCAAGTGCATAGTCTAAAAGCCCTGCACACACACAAATAAACACACAAATATCTTACATAATACAAACATCTGACACCTCAGGGACCCACACACCCAGGCTTTCAGAACCTGTAAATTAGACCCGGAATATCATTAAAATCAAAACAAAATGGCAATGAGCCTTTTACAGAAAGTGTACACTCAGACTATCAAAATCCATTAGGACAGGCATTTGAGAAATGACTCCCTGTTGGTCACAAAGTGCAGCATATTTGATGTTAAAGCCAATCTAGATTTTAGAAAATGCTTTCAAACTATCAAAACACACATACAGACAAATCAAAGTTGTTTTGCAAGCGAAGTGGCAAATGATATCACTGAAACAGGAGGAACCTTTACCACAGATCTCTGCATTTGTCCTTCATGAGGTTACTTCAGGAGTATGACCCTTATCACATGTTGATTATCATTACATATATCGAACAAGCATTGCTTATCTAAACTTTTCTAAACATTAATAATTATCAAATACAGCCTTTCACTAGCTAAAGTGAATGTGCCATTTAAATGACAAGAATTGCCAAGGTTGTGGGTATAATAAAATGCATAGTTTGAAAGCAGTGCAAATCTTAAATATACTGTATGTAAAAGACAAAAAATAAGTTTTGAAAACATATGATTTGCAATAGTTCTTAAGAAAATTGAAACAATAAGAAACCTGGTGAAAAAGGTTCATTTATATCTTTATATTTTCCTAAAGACTGTGCTTGAATGGATATCTTAATTCTCTGCTGTTTTCAACAGACGTTAAAATGTTCCCCGAACAACTACCTCACTTACACCTGGTGGAACCCTGTGTTTAATTTCTTTGAGAGGAACATCCTGACTCAAGTGCCCTGCACATTCTGCTGGCCGATGACATGGCCCCCCACTTGTCTGAAGAACCCCTGTAAGAAATATTCCATGGTGCAGAGTGGACGCGAAGAGTGACTTTATTTGTCATCGTGAATTCATCTAAATATTTACATCATACCAAAGACCAACAGACCGAAGGCTGCTGGTGAGGTCTTATCTTCATCATGTCCATTTGGAGCAAGAGTGAACTTTTGTTATATGTAGCCAAACCAATATTATTTGACGAGTGTTATGTTTATTTATGTGCAGTCAATGTGCGCAGAAACACAAATTGTATGCTTCAAATGGCTTACTAGAAGTGATATGGATATACAATTTTAGATTTCCAGAAATGCTCTTACTCTCTTTCTGTCTCTCTCTTTCACACACACACACACACACACACATGTTACAATTGGTGTCATTTACAAATGTTTATTACAATACCATTTTATTTAAATGCATGTTTATTTCTATTGTCTTTTTTAATTTCTTTTTAAAGATATCTTGTACCTGTTAGACACATTTTACATTAAAGGCTTTTGAAGTTTTTAATAATAAAATAAAAAATAATGATCAAAAATGCATCATCCATCAAATGCCTTTTGTATGTTTAATACTACTGTCGTGTTATATTTAAACCATAAAGTATATTTAAAAAATAAAAATATAATATAATTTTGACAACGCCCAATAAAACGGCATAATTACACACTGTAAACTTGCGGTTAAACTTTTACAGAACTGAGAGCCAATTCAGTAAGAAACTGTTCTTATTGGATCATTTTGGCACACCCCAGTGCCATTAAAAAAGAGAGTCGCGTCAGCTCTATGGAGCTGCGGCTAAACAGAGGCAAACTTTAAAAAACAATTTAAAGACGTTAGTCATTTAATCCCGTGACCCGAGGTAGTTCGGATAAGCGGTAGAAAATGGATGGATGGATGGATAGTCATTTAATGAATATAAAAAAGAAATAAATCATTTACATTGAAAACAACTTCCTGGAACTATCTGAAAGCTCCACGAATCACGTGACACACGAAAATGTTGAACATCCGTTGTCGCAACTCTCTTTCTAGCCTGCCCGTACTTACGTCATCGGCTGACCCACCAATCATCCATCAGTGTGCAATCTCTCGTCCAATGAAGAACAAAAACAGTCAACCACATGCTGCTGCAGACACAACACAACGGGAAGAAAATGTGTCTGATCAGCAGACAGTAGTTTAGTATTGATCGAAATGACATGTTTAGTAGTTTAGTTCATTTGTTTAGTGAACCAGGGGACAGAATGCCTCGTCTATGGCAGGATTTCGACCTGACAGATGTGTTTTCTTTTGCAAACCTTGCGGGCCTGAGTGTGTTCGTAGTTGTTTTCTGTGTGTTGCAGAGGTACCAAAGGCAAAAAAAAGACTCGAACATTCCTCCGGGTCCAAAACCATGGCCCATCGTGGGCAACTTCGGGGGCTTCCTTGTGCCCTCGTTCATTTTGAGGCGATTTGTGAATCGCGAGGAGTTGGCAAAAACGGCGTCAAATCCGCTATCGCCGCAAGCTGGACTAACGGAGTTGTCTAAAATATATGGCGACATATTCAGTATTTTTGTCGGACCTCAGCTAATGGTCGTGCTGACGGGATATGACGTTGTCCGGGACGCGCTGTCAAACCACGCGGAGGTCTTCTCCGATAGACCAGAGATCTCCCTCATAACTATTATAACTAAGAGGAAAGGTAAGGTTACAAGTCCATATAAAAGTTTTTGAGAATATAAATACATTTAAACGAATATTATTGTAAACTGCAGCTTCACGGGGCGTATTGCTTTAGTAAAATTGTTATCTCATACAACGTTACCCTGCAATGTTTAATATAATAAACACAAATTAACAAATCAATGTCATGAATTAACAATGTGACGATATAGCAAAAAATATATTCTTCCGTCAGACAACGTAGTTCTTAAGAAACAACAAATTGGTTGCCAAGCAACGAAAACAAAATGGCGCACTAATACCAAGGTAATGCGGTCACGGATTTGATCAGCCATAAAAGATCTTGAGATATTGTCGAAATTAAGTTTAACTATAGTACCCATAGTTTATCATTAATTTACCACGGTCTTTCTATAGTAACCACGGTTTAACCATTTGTTGTTAAACTGTAATGCACATCTGACAATAAACATGACTTCACGTTTACTATAATTAATTAGTTAATTTACTCAAGGTGAAATATACATTTTGTTACAAAACTATTCTTGATAAAGTTTCCAAAGAAATGACACGACAATTACATTGGCAATCTTCAGGGATTGTGTTTGCACCCTATGGATCCATGTGGCGGACAAATCGTAAATTCTGTCACAGCACTCTCCGCAACTTCGGGTTCGGCAAACTGAGTCTGGAGCCGTGCATACATGACGGTGTGAGCATGATCAAAACAGAACTACGTAGCTTAAGTGAGTCAGCAGGGACTTCTGGTGTCGACCTGACTCCTCTGGTCAGCAGTGCCGTGTCCAACGTCATCTCATCCATGAGTCTGGGTCAGCGTTTCCATCACCAGGACGAAGAATTCCGGACCATGCGGGAACTCATGGCTCACGGGCTGGAAATAAGCGTTAGCACTTCCATTTTGCTGATCAACATCTTTCCCTGGCTCTACTACCTGCCCTACGGCATTTACAGGGAGCTGCGGCGCGTGGTGGTCGACATCACAGCCTTCCTGAAGAAGATCATAGCGAGGCACAGCGCCACGCTGGATCCGGACAACCCTCGAGATTTAATAGATATGTATTTGGTTGAGATGCTGGCCCAAAAGGGGGACGTTTTGGAAGAATGCAAATTCTCTGAGGAAGATCTCTTCTACATCATCGGGGACCTTTTCATTGCGGGGACTGATACAACCACGAATAGTGTGCTGTGGAGTATACTGTATATGTGCTTGTATCCTGACGTACAAGGTATATGCGTGTTCAGTCATGTGCACACTGCCTCTGTGACTTTTTATTTTTGGGTAAACTATCCTTTTAAAACTTATATTATGAATCTTTGTCCCATCAGAGAAAGTTCAGAAGGAGATTGATGCAGTAGTGGGTCGTGACAGAGTCCTGTCTCTGACTGATAAGGGAAGTTTGCCGTACACAGAAGCCACCATAATGGAGGTACAGAGAATGGCTGTAGTTGTTCCTCTGGCGATACCTCACATGGCCTCAGAAACCACAGGTAAAGGAAAAAGCAAGGCTTTTTACAGAATATATACTGCACATTTACTACTTATTGTGCTAATCTGGTGCTAATGCACATGACAAGAAGTGGAATCAAACACAGTCTTGTTAGTTTTGCAGTCGTTCCCATAAATTATTAACAAATAAAACTGAATTAGGTCAATTTCACCTCTACCATAATCCACAGTTGGTGAAATAAAATATTGATCGGGTCATAGGGCATTTGTCTGTTTACGCCTGCATTTACATCCATTGACACAACAGTATTTCTGTCTAAATTCATTCCGAAGACGCATGAATAAAACCAAGAACGGATCAATCATTTTAGCCACATTTGTGTCTTCCAAGAGTTCAGAGGCTACACTATTCCTAAAGGCACAGTTATCATCCCAAACCTGTGGTCAGTACACAGAGATCCCAGCGTGTGGGAAAATCCTGATGATTTTAATCCAGCGCGATTTCTGGATGAAGAAGGAAATCTTCTCAGGAAGGAATGCTTTATTCCATTTGGTATAGGTATGTTTTAGGATGTTTTTTATCACTTTTTATACTTCCTGTTTAAATAAGAAATTATGTTGTTTGCATCTGATACAATGCTGCACACAGAACTGTTATCACACAGAGCTTGTCCTCCTTTCACAGGTCGTAGGGTGTGCATGGGAGAGCAGTTGGCTAAAATGGAAATATTTCTGATGTTCACCAGCTTGATGCAGGCCTTCACATTCAGACTTCCAGAGGGGAAACCTCCTCCGCCCATGCACGGGCGCTTTGGTCTCACCCTGGCTCCATGCCCGTATACAGTGTGCGTGACAGCACGCTGACCAGGCTTTAAGAGCCCTGACATGTAATTCCTGGAGACACTTGTCTTATGGATCAATAAATGATGAAGAGATTTATAGTATTTAATTGTATAATGAAGCAAAAGTTTATCGTTTTGTATCATAAAATTGGTCATATTTCAGATTGAAAACGAACAATTAAAAACAATAAGGTCATACAGCAGTATTACAGCAGCACATTTCAGTTGTATTATTTAATGTAGTTTTAAAATGTACTTTTTCTCTTCCACATTTTCTTATTTTGTAATTTGGGTTTCTGCAGCAATTTTAAAATATAATTGCATATTATGGCATTTGGGGGGGGCACGGTGGCTTAGTGGTTAGTACGTTCGCCTCACACCTCCAGGGTTGGGGGTTCGATTCCCGCTTCTGACCTGTGTGTGTGGAGTTTGCATGTTCTCCCCGTGCCTCGGGGGTTTCCTCCGGGTACTCCGGTTTCCTCCCCCTTGTCCAAAGACATGCATGATTGATTGGCATCTCTGGAAAAATTGTCCGTAGGGTGTGAGTGTGTGAGTGAATGAGTGAGTGTGTGTGCTCTGCGATGGGTTGGCACTCCATCCAGGGTGTACCCTGCCTTGATGCCCGATGACTCCTGAGATAGGCGCAGGCTCCCCGTGACCCGAGGTAGTTCGGATAAGCGGTAGAAAATGGATGGATGGATTATGGCATTTGTGAATAGTAAAAAAAAAAATTTTTGATTACATATATCATCAATGTTATAATTAATTTTATTATTTTAAAAATTAAGGACCTTATAATGTCAAGACCGTTTTATGTATTTTTTGGAAAATGAAACAAATATAAATAAATGACAATATTGCGAATGAATTATATCAACTTTAATACATTAAAAAAGTAAACATTATCAAAAAACACTTTCTACGAGGAATAAACAAACTAACATGTCGTAGAAATGTTTATAATGGGTACTGTCAACCTATCGGCATAGGAAGGAAACCACGTGTCCTGTTCAACCTTGCTCCAGTTGTCGTGCACGCGCAGTGTCAGTACTCGAGACGGTCATGGCCTTCATCACACACCGGTTCTTCAGATCTCTGTCATCGTCTGCTGCTCGACATGCAGCGATTAAACATGTCACCGTTATCGGAGGCGGGCTGATGGGTGCAGGCATTGCACAGGTAAGATCTGCGTGCATTCACCGGCAGTGAGCTCGAGTTCATTGCTTAGCCTTGCTACAAGCTAAGTGCTACACCACAACTTTCTATGTAAGCTTGAATGAACTTAAAGTAAAGTTATATTATTAATAATTGCATGTTGCACTGGGGCGATTTCGTGTCATAGAATCTATATACAAATCCAGTAGCGTTGTGTTTGCAACTGCTGCCGTGTTGTGGTGGTTGTGACCTTTCACCCAGTTGTCCAAAAAAATCGTCCCTCAAAGTGGCATTTAAGGTTAATGTCCTTTTATCGATGTATATTGTGCATGTAAGCAAATAGGACAAACTAATGTATTCAGAACCCATTTAGTGTGCAATTTGACTTCCATTGTAGATTTACACGTCAGTCTGTGTTTAATGGCGTCACTGGACGCATGACGTATTGACGTTCATCGTTTTCTTTACTTGTCAGGTTGCTGCAGCCACGGGACATTCGGTTGTCCTGGTGGACATGTCTGAAGACATCTTAAAGAAGACTTTCAAGGGCATCGAGACTAGTTTAAAGAGAGTGGCGAAAAAGAAGTTTGCAGAGAAACCAGAGGTCAGTTTCACACATTATCATCAATATTTTTGTCCAGTTTTCTCTGCAGCGACTGTTATTTGTGAGTGCAAATAATTTGGCACATTTTTACAGCACACTGATCTAATAAACATTAACGACAAATGATGGCAAAGGTGACTGTCAATCAAATCTTTTTAGGATGGGGAAGCATTCGTTCAGAAAGTTGTAAAGAACATCTCCATAGCCACTGACGCTGCAGCGTCTGTAGCTCAAGGCACTGATCTCGTGGTGGAGGCTATCGTAGAAAACGTCAAAGTGAAACAGAATCTGTTTGGATCTTTGGACAAGGTCGCTCCAGAGTAAGCAAGCCACGCTCATTTGCATATTTACACACAACGTGTATAATGTAAAGGAATTTACATGCCTACATGTCAGTGTCTTAAAAGTGAGATGTTTGTGCTGTCTTCAGGCATACCATATTTGTAAGCAACACGTCCTCCCTGCCCATCTCAGACATCGCCAGCTCCACTGCCAGATTAGATCGGTTCGGTGGTCTTCATTTTTTCAACCCTGTCCCAATGATGAAGCTGGTGGAGGTTTGGATTGTGCTTTAGTTTAAATCACTGCAACACATTTCTAGAAATTCTAAAAGACTCAAAAATATTATTATACACTAGTTTTATAACGCATAATTTAGCTGGAAACTGTACTAGTGGTTTTGTTTTCTCTCTGGCTCATCAATATTGTTGAATTAAATGTGATCAGCTTTTTTGAGAATTTGATAAATTATTATTTTAGGTGATTAAGACCCCAACAACAAGCCAACAGACATTTGACACTCTTCTTGAGTTCAGCAAAGCTTTGGGGAAACACCCTGTATCGTGTAAAGTAAGTTCTGCCACCAACCATATGTTACAATATATTTTATTCTATTGCAATAAAAATGATGTTATTGTGCCTTATGGCTTTCTTTTCGTCTTGAACAAACTGTAAATTTTGACTCGATCTTATTAATTTCTCAATTTCCTGGTTGTCTATTTTTACGCATACAGATTCTCCATCTGTTTCTGTATTTTGTTAGAACACCCAAAATTAGGTTGGTTTTGGAGATTATAGGAGTTGTATTGGATGGAATTGTGTTATGGTTCAAAATACAACTTTTTCTCATTTCTTAGGACACTCCAGGATTCATAGTGAATCGTCTGCTGGTTCCATACATGATGGAGGCTGTTCGATTATATGAGAGAGGTATGTTTAAGGCAAGCCAAGTATGATGTGAGCATATGAACTTGGACTGTCTTTCATCATGTACTCTGTTTCTTTCTAGGCGACGGCTCCAAAGAAGACATTGATGTGGCTATGAAGCTTGGGGCCGGTTATCCTATGGGTCCTTTTGAGCTTCTGGATTATGTGGGATTGGACACTTCAAAGTTTATTATCGACGGTAAGCTATTTTTAGTCAAGTATCGTATGTGAAATCTGTTGTCATACCTTTCGGTTGATTAATTTGCTGATGTGTAGGTTGGCATGCAGTGGACCCTGAAAACCCACTGTTCGGACCAAGCCCAATGCTCAACAAACTGGTGTCAGAGGGGAAGCTGGGCAAGAAAACAGGGGAAGGGTTCTATAAATACAAATAAAAGAAGCAACGGCCTGGTCTGGACTGCAATAAACTATAAGAACGTGCTACTTGATTATAAATTGACTTTAACTGATGTAATCTTATGTTCTGTTTTTTTCAAGGACGACTAAAAATACAGTAGAAATTCTGAATCAGTTGGAACCTGTTAAATAGGTCTTTAAAATGAGAATGTTCTGAACATCTGGTGACACTACACCTAGTGCCTTGCTGTGATAAATGACTGTCACATTAAAATAAATAGTTTGTAATGGCTGTGTTCATTGTGATGGCTGTGATCATTGTGATGGCTGTTATCAATGTGATGGAAACGTCAGACAATAGCAAAAGGGTTATAAATAACATTTGAACACAAGAGGTCGTTGTTCTCCAATTTATTGTTGGATGAAAATAAACCATGCTGCATGTGTAAATTTGGAAAATGATGTGCAAGTCTCATCTGAAATAAATGTACTTTTTTACATAAAAATGGGTACAATTATTTAATTTTAATAATTTTGGGAAACGAGAGAAAAGGGTTCTTATTCCAGCACATTGCATTGTATGAAACGGTACTCATCAACCCAATGTAGTGAATTATTTATGAATGTCATTATAAGATATAAGTATTTTCAAAGCTTTTAATCTGATAAAGAAAAAATAAAAAGATATGGACCCACTTCACACTGTAAATACTCCTGCTATATTTAAAGAGATGCACGTTCAAATGCATATAATTGAATGTTTTGACCACTTGATGGCATTATTATTCTGAAATGTCAGGCTGGGAATATTAAAACATGTATTAACAATCATATAGAGACCCTATATTTAAAACACTCTTTAACTCCTATGCCTTCTAAGGATTTTTACAATGTGAATATGATTAGAAATAAGTTTCTGGTGCATATAAAGTGACTTTAATCCAAATGCATACACTGTTTGGTAGTTTAAAGGAATTGTTTACGCAAAAATGAAAATTCTGTCATCATTTACTCCTTCCAAATCTGTATAAACTGCTGAACACAAAGATATTTAAAATAATATTTGTAACCAGACAGTTTTGGGGCACTCTCCCATAGTAGGAAAGAACTTATGTGTGAATTATTAGTTTGTTCTGTTGAACACAAAAGATATTTTAAAGAATGTTCAGTATAAAAGCCATCAGTTCAGGGCAAATTTAACTACATTGTAATGTTCTATTATGGTGGTCAATGCTGTTTGGTTATATACATTCTTCCAAATATCTTTATGTTCAGCAGAACAAAGTTATTTATACACATTTGGAACCACTTGAGGGTAAATAAATGATGACACAATTAACATTTTGGGGTGAACTTTCCCTTTAAAGGATTATATGAGAGTATTATACCTACAAGGCAGTGTTTCATATCTTCCAGTAGATATACGTTTATCTGTAACGTTTCTCTAAAAAAACAAATTACTTTGAAATATACGACCCGAAATATTCAACTTTTAACCTTGCAAAACACCGCCCTGTGGAGAACTTTAACTACTTATGACACGTGCTGGAAAAACAATAGCATGCTCGCATAAATACAATCCAGTAGCAGTTTGTCCGCAGGTAATGTTGGCTAAATAATCGTTTGATATATACATAATGAATAAATACTACTGTTTGTTTATATGAAGTTTATTTAACAAAGTTTGGGAGGAGCAGGATAATGTAATCCAACTCATTTATGTCCCACATAAAACTACCCACAGTTATAGATTTTTTGCGGATGTCTATCAGAAGTAAACTTTTGGCCACATAACGTGTTTACGTTGTTGCCGCTGAAACAGGTTTATGACCATTATGAGCACATCAAGGTAAAACTGAATACATAAGGAATAAAGGCAGAACTAAAAAAAGCACGTGTGCGTGTAAAATGATCACCTGAGAGCATCGATCTGTACTTTCTGCGCGAGGTGGCGCTGTTGCACTTCAAAGCAATTCTGTGACGTTATCAATTTCCCCGACATCTATGCATGCAGAGCAATGCATCCTGTGATACGGTCTTTACGACAGTTCATCTAACGTAACCAACAATAACTATAAAATCATTTGATAAATAATATAAATAAACAATAATACTACCAGACCAAACTGAACATGAAATATGAGAGTATTGATTTGTCTTTAATGTGAAAGGAAAATACTATCTCTCACATTTTTATAATCATGTTCCTGGGGCTGAATGAATATTTAAATGCATGTCGAAAATGAATGTAACTGTCTGTATATGTTATTGCCCATTCATTTTAAGATCCTTTGAAGTTTGCACAGATGCATGTGATCGTTATATAACACGCCTATCCTGATTTCTTCTGAACAAAGGATACTGAGAACACCGATATTCCCCCCAAAATTTCAGTGTTTTGTTATTAAAAGAAAACACATTGGCATCATTTTCAGTCAAAGATGCCTATTTATTTTCATAAAAAAAGACATGTTGAAACAGTTCAGATGTGACTACTTGGAAGCAAAGTGCTAAACCAAGCTGACAATTCAAAATATGACAATGAATGTTAAAAAAAACACCTGAAAATAGTAAAAGAACATAAAAAAAATGTGGAAATGTCTGCATGGAATAAACATGGTGAAAGACCACTCAATTACCTACCAGAGAGGACAGAGGTACATTGCAATAAAAAGGAGGACTACCAAGTGCTGGGGTAAATATATATATAGATATATATCTGCTTCATTTGTCAATTTAGATCAATAAAATATAGGCCTCTGGGTACCTACTCTTTCACTTTAGTCCTAATGTTGCCTGCAAAAATACAGAGAAAAGTGACATCCAGACATCTTGTTAAAAAGTACACATTGAGCATTATTTTACATCTGCGCAAGACTCGGAGGTCAATAATCGTTACAAATAGTTATCAAAAAGAGGACTTCCAAATGTTATTTCTGCAAGAAGCTCCAACAAGAAAAATGGCTTTCCTGTCTCCAAGCTTATTTTCATATACCATTATATATATATATAAAATAATGATTAAAAAATTCACTTAAAATATACACCAAGAAATGAAGAGAATTAAAAAAGCATTCAAAATAAACAAACCCAAGATGTAACAGATAAATCAACAACATTGATCCTTTTTGCACCGGCGCGTCATAATGCAAAATGCAACCTAGAGAGATCGTTTCCGGACAACAGGTGATCCCTAAATATTGCGACAGAACGGCGTGAGGTGTCCAAGGCGGCGCCTGTGATGCTACATTTTATGAGGCATGAATGAACGTGAGGGGGTGACGGTGAACACACGAGGGACAGAGGTGGCAAATAACTTAAAGAATAACTTAAAGAACAGGTGTAGGAAAGAGTGAGTGTGTGTCTACATATGGCCATATGTGCGCTCTACAAACGGTCAAAAACAGAATCAGTGCAATGCCTTAGGCTTTGGGAGTGAATTAAGAATAGAAATGAAAAGGAACGTTGGAACGAGTTATTCACGGGTCTGCGTGAGGGCCTGTGTTGATGATTGTCTGTTCTCGGTTCAATGTCTCTACAGCGTCGCCTGCGGCCGAGGAGCAGATTGCGAGGACCGGGACCCTCTGGAAATTCCACAGGGGTCAAGGGGTGATGGAGAGGGTGAGAGGTTGAGGAATCTAGCAGGCTTCCGTCTCTAAAAGGGGGCCTGTAGCTCCAGTCTTTGCTTTGCAAGAAGAAAAAGAATTTCGTTTTCCTCCTGTAGAACACAAAGAGAGAGAAAAATTAGAATTAAAGACAAAATCATTTTGAAAGAAACGTGTATTCCAACATTTTCATATTAAAAATCAAAACGGCACATTTCTGACAAGCAATGCATTTTTATGCTCCATTGTGAAAAACTGAAACCAACATTTTATTTTATTTTCTTTCATCATTTATTCACCGTCACGATGATGAAATTTGGCTGACGATTAATTGTCTATTAAATAATTGCAATTATTCTGATTAATTTTCTGTTTAGAGGCTTGGACAATTATAAAGATTTATTACAATTAGTTTATTCAATTAATAAAATATAGATACATTAAGAAATTTGAAAATTTCATAAATAACTTGTAACATTGCCTACAGAGTGACCTAAACAGAAAAGACGGTCTCAACAGAAAAAATTGACATATGAGGATGGTGTCGTCTTTCTGTGTAGATGCAGCAAATCTGGAATCACTTTAATGAAACTCATAAACACAAAATGTACAAATGTCATTTGAATGTAACAATGAATGCAGATCAAGGACGGTGGATGAAAAATGCTGCAGATCACCCTTATTTTCTAAGGATTTACAATCATTATGGTTATCCGAAATAATTGCAATTATGTCAAATAATTGAGATGAGACGCTTATTTAATAATTGTGACAAGCCCTAATTTCAAAGCTATATTACTTTCTTCCGCACAACACAAAAGATGATATTTTGAAGAACGTTGGTAACAAAACAACATTGGACTTCCCTTGTATGGACAGAAAACCACTAAGATATTTCTCAAAATATCTTCCTTTGTGTTCCAAAAGAAGAAATGTGCATTTTGCTGATTTCAACTATTAAAACCCACCATACTAAAAATACTCCCAAGCTCACCATTCAAGCTCAAAAAGAACATTCCCCACTTTATTCCCAACATTAATCAGAACCCTTTTGTGAGAAACCCAATGTTCTCTATCACAAAATGGTTGTCCAATCTGAATCCCTTTTGAGAGGTGAAATATTAAATGTAACAGGCTCTATTTTGGTCGACAAGCTGTATGGGGCTATTTCAGAAGTGCATCAAATGGAATTCCTGATCAAAGTGAGAAGCAGGGATACAGGAGCAAACCTCTGATGGAGAGAGAGAGAGAAAGGGAGAGAGATGGATTAAATATAAAACTAGTAACTGTCTCCTCCCTGGAGCTCAGGTCGAATTCAACCTTTTCTGCGAGCTGTCAGTTTTGATCCTCGGCTCCACACATACGAGCACACATCCCTGCACTCGTGTACTGCTTTACCACATGTGGATGAAAGGTAACTACTTTTCCAAAGAGATCTGATCCTGCTGCCGAACGCGTGAAAAGAAAAAGAGTCGTGAATAAAGCGAGAGGGGAAAGGCAGCCGGGTTGGTGGCGGCCAAAGGGCCCGACGCTTTTATTTACCTCCCCTGCCCACTCTTTTCATCTATGATCTCAAAGCTTCCCTGTGCCCTATGCCCCCTTCCTGGAGAGCGTTTCCCTTCCCGGCCGCAGATGAAAAAGACTGGCAAGCTTTCCTGCCTCTCACCGCCAGCCTCATGTTGAAAGGGGGGTGGTGTGTTGGGGTGGTGGGAGAGGTTAGTACGGCGGGGGGCGGTGGTGCCATCGGGCCACCCTTTATAGTCCGCTCGGACACAAATCCATTCAAGAGCTACTTCCCATTTGCGGCGTGGAATGCCGATCCCTGACTTGCAGGAAATGAAACGCTCCTCTGTATTCGAGGGCCAGCCACTCTGCGTCCTTCTCGTCAGCTCTCTCTCTCTCGGCAGTGAGGCTGCCTTTGAAGTGTGGGAGGTTAAGATAACAGGCATGCCCCAGTGTCTCTCAATTGGCCCGTTCACCTCCTGGGGCAAATCAAAAGGCCTGCAGCTGGGAGAAACACACCCCCTTCTCTCGTCTAACCTACCTTTATCCTCCGAAACTAGTGGAAGGCCACTGTAACAGCCTGGAATGCACAAAAATATCATTTTGTGCTCCATAAGTCCAGTCAAGTATTGAAATGTTGGAGGTTTTTTTTTTATTTTACACTGATCGAAATTCAAAAAAAGCTTAGGACTGTTCACACTATGACGATATCTGCAATAATAACTACTAATGTTACTATGTAAGCATCCATAAACAATAATGATAATGGTGGAAAAATACACTCCTTAAAACTTGCTCGCAACAAGAGCAATAGACTATAAAGTTTTAAAATCATTCTAAATTCTACAGTGGAAAAATATAGTTTTTAATCAATTACAGAGCAAATTTTCAGCCGATCAACGCTAAAACATTGACAACCAATCAAAATCCAAATGCTTGCGCATTTAAAATGTGAAACATTACTATCAGTTGGTGTGTACGTTAGTAAAGTCGCAGGAAGAGTTGTCTTTATAGTTATCATTCATGGTGTGATTGGGGCCTTTACTGTTCAGTTTAGTGAATGTTGGGGCAAATCCTAAACCAAAGCATGTTCTGAAGGAAAAATGTATAATGTTCCCCCCCCAAAAAATCTATGAAGTAGGTCATATACAGGGACCTGAAAACTGCAATTCCAATGTAAAAATATAAAGAATTTACTTACACGTAACTGTACATTAAATGATTGGAAACCAGAGGGGGGATTTTAAAACATCCACGACGATGATGAAATGCTAGCGGTGAAAATGAGTTTGGAGCCCAAACTTAAGTCTAGTCAGCAAAAAGGTCCTTTTCAAAGCGACTTTGGCCCAATGACCTTATGTTGTAGCACTTGGCATCACGTTCAGTGAGTCTATAAATATTCAACGGGCATTGGTAGACCAATGATCTACCAGGAGGAAGTGGGATTTAAAAAAAACGGGTCTGAGTAATAAAAACAGCACCTGGAAGAAAAGTCCTGTTTTAAATAAACCGTTTCATTCGGTCAGCAGTTTCTGTAACGTTAAAGCGAGAGAAAAAAATCTCCCACACAATTACGTCTTTATAACTGCACGGAAACCAGCCGTGGCTAAAAAGGGGAGAGGAGGTCTTTTTCTCAAAATCTCCTTCCGTTTCCAAAAAGGTTGAGGGAAAAATATGATTTCGCCAACAAATCACACTTTTATAAAACAGAGAAACATCAGAGGGAAGAAGGTTTGAGTGGAGGCAATGAGTAGGGTCTGCCCACATCTGTGAAGTGGTGACTGGAGATTGCTGGCTCAGCCCGAGCGCAGGAACGACGTGCTCCTGCAAATCCTGAACTGCAAGCCAGGGCGGCACTATCAAAGAAAAGCACAATGACTGCTCCCCTCCACCGCCCGGCTGCTTCAAAGGGCTCGTCTCGTTCGCAGTCAGCAGCGGGAGGGGTGGAGGAAAAGGGGAGGAGGAGCGGTGGTTCCGCCTGCTTTCACAATGGGAGCCAGATTTACTGCCTAGGAAAAGAACTCCAGCAAAGCACAGATGATGGTTGGGGAGTGAAAGAGATCGGAGAGGAAACGGAGTAGACGCCACATAGTTTTATTGATTCCTGCGTCGCTTAGAGTGGCGGGTTTCGACCTACATCTGGCCACACGTGACTCACGCCAGCAGAACGTTTGCATTAGTCAATCGCTTTTCTCTCCCTACGATGATATTAACCCCTATATCATACGTGACTGATGTTAAACCTTCACTTTCTAGGCAGTTTTCCCCCTGACGCACCTTTAATCTCCAAAAAGGGAAGCAATAAGCCCACAATGACTGCCTTGGATGAAGATGTCCATAGGGTTGATACAGGGTTGACATCAAGATTACAAAGAAAGGCGCTTCTCATCGCCACACAAGGATCTTTTGGTTCTTCCACTTTTTGTTTTTATCAAAGGCTGACTTCTGGCCTCACACATCACAGAAATGAAGTTCGGTTAAGACGACCCAACTCGGGCACAGCTGTCCAACAGCACCTCCACATCACAGAGCGGGTCGTGAACTTCAGAGCGGCCAGTACCTCCATCGCTTTCCTACAATGGCCCGCTGTTGTCAACCTCTGGAACACTGAAAGCTTTTAAACCTTCTGCTGACCACTTCTATTCATACGGCACCAACTTGTACAACATCAATCCTGGAAGAAGAATGAAGTCCATTTGAACAGTCCGCAGAACACAACGGCGGTGTCCAGGTGGCCACAAAGAAGCATGTTCAAATGTGCCAAACTGTGGTGACTCACAACCTTGGCTTTTCTGAGTGACTAACATCTTAAGAGGCAGCCGTGTAAAAAGACTGACATTGTTACGCCGCTTTCTCAGTCCTCAAGGAAAAAAAACGCACGGTGGCAAAGAAACCTGGAGGCCATGTATGCCCCAGCTCAGATAATCTCAAAGCTTGTAAATCACAAGGGTTAGTCAGACAAACACTCTTACAGCCAAATCTGAAAAAACTGTTTGGGGACAAGAAACGGATATGGAGATGTACCTGAGAAAGAGGGTGTCTTTAATACTGGGGGTTGTTCAGAAATACATAGCTGATCTCTGGATAAAAACATCATATAGACTATATCAAAGATATTAATATTGACAAGATTGGCCACTGTCGTTACAATGAATGGCGAGGAATGGAACACTCAATATGGCCGCTCTAGCGAAGGAAGTCCTCCTTTTACCTGAAACGAGCCAATCGCCAATCAGTAAAGACTGGCGATTTTCTTGTGCGGGGCTCTCGTGAGGCGCTTGTCAGCCTGTGCGCAGTAGATGAGGCGACCCCGAAAAGGTGATTTTTGACGCAATTTAAGCTTAGCAAACAAAAGTTACGATACAGTTCAAGTCATGTTTAACTATTGATCGGAAATATGCTGTTTAATTTTGCCTTCCCCCATTCAAGTAGATTGGACTGTGGACTTGTTATGGCGTAAATAACTGTCTAGAGGCATTGCAAACATGGCCACAGAGTGCCACGACTTCCATAAACAGACTTTGGCTATATTCAAAACTGTAAAAGATGGTAAAGCTGCAATCCGTAACTTTTGTCTCTCTATTGCCATCTGTTCAACTTGAATATGCTTTATGTATTATGGTTTAATTGATAAATCAGCCTTCCCCTTTTGTGACATCAGTGTCTGTACCTCCCCCTAAACATACAAACCCTCTCAAGCACCATTGCCCTAAGACTTGAAACAAAGAGATGCCCATGTCTAGAAACACAGAAGAAACATGAAAGAGGTTAAGAAATTAGGAAAATTACTCTACCATGTCGTAACACAGCTATCCGTTTTAAAATCAAAGACAATTTCCTTTAGAGAATGTTTTTGCGTGTTCACTTAACCAACCGGCATTCAGTTCTTAGGATCTGCATAAATTGACTGGTGATATTCTCAGTATTATGTATATGAGCTAAAGGCTGCCACAATACATCAGCTGGGGCTTCCATCCGCTCTTCTTTTGACACCGCTAATTATTGAATGAAAGATACAGCGCCTTTATAAAGCTACGCGGCTAGCGAAAAATACAAATAAAAAAAGAAAGAGACTGTGTAACAGTCCAATTTGTGTTCGGGAACAACGGCGTAGTGAACTGATCAAGCGTAAAACCTTTGTCTGGACGAGTTGGCACATCTGCGCAGCTTTCATGGCAAAAAGAAACGTAATAACAGGATGTGGAGTGACTTAAAATAAGATAGTGTATTGCTGGCTAATATCCTTATTATTTTTGTAGACTGTTAGATCCTCTACCTTCAGGCCACACGTTTGCTAGTTTAATCGCTAAAAAAATTTAAACGACAGTTCAGGCTAAATATGCCGGTTGAGGCATTCTTCATTCATAGAGCTGGCTTGATAACACATGCGGGCCATATGGGTAAACGCTTAAAGTGTTAGCTTACATCTGGGTCGACTCTCAATACTATTCCACTTTCCAAATGTTCTCAAAAAAGACAAAAATAAGCCGGGGCAAAATAGACATGAGCCACTAGATTGTCTTAAAGACGTATGCCAAATATCAAACATGGAAGAAATGAATGGACAAAGACGCCTGATAGTGTGGACTTTGATGTTTTCAGCCAATTTTGTCAAGATAATTCTGTTCTGCGATCCGTCAAACAAACGGCTTTTGATAAAAGTATTGGTTTTTAAAAAACACTAAGCAGCAACCGATGCAACAAACCACACATCGGTCTACATGTGAAAGGGATGTCAAGTACTGAAAAATAAATGACCCGTCATAACAGTGGAGGTAATACATCTGTAAGTTAGGAGGAACGTTTCCACAATGCAACGGTGAATGGTTGATTGGTGAACCTTTAGGATTAGTCTTAGTTTTTTCTTTCAATTGCCAAAACTACATTGAAGTAATTTACGACAGTCAGACCAGAGGTATGGAAGAAGTTCTTACCATTGTTCAGATGTACGCCGTTTTCATTCTTTGGCCTGTACCTGCAGGAAATCGTAGCTTTTAATCACCAGGATGTGCCTCCAAAATTGACATTTATGCATTTGGAACAGGCTTTTTATTTACAGTGCATTAGAGGCATACATATAATCAGTTTGTGTGTTCCCTGGGAATCGAACCCATGATCTTGAGTTACAGGAACACAAGTAACACATCTCTGGTCTTAAATTGTATTTCTTTGTACTATATTGACAATTATGTAATGTAACATTACGATTATTTCATAATTTATTTCATAATTTTTTTTCATAATCTTCATGTCATTCCAAATCCAAAGCTTCTTTGCAGAACACAAAAAAGATATTTTGAAGAAAGTTGGTTACCAAACAACATGGGTCCCCATTGACTTCCACTGTATGGACACAAACCACATTTCTCAAAATATCTTCTTTTCTGTTCATATGCAGGTTTTAAATCACGTGAGGATGAATAAATGACTATTTTTATTTTTGTGTCAACTATCCCTTTAACCTAACTCTACATTACATCATTTAGGTTTAACTTAGAGAATCCCTGAATGATTGAATGTACAAATACACACGGCTAATGAATTTTTGTAGGACAAAGTGTGTCGGGGTCATTCAGAAAACAATTAAAAGACTGAATTAAGCCCAAGGTCTTCAAAACGGACTAATCCTAAAAGACTAAATTGTGAGGCGAACAAGATGGAAAGATGGGGGGTGGAGTGAGGTGTGCAGTTCTTGATCATGAGGTGGGGAAACTTCCAAGAAGTAATCAGAAATCGCACGGACTGTAGACCTGTTTGCTTTGCGTATTTCAGAGAAGTATTTAAGACACAAATACCCAGTGTTTTGAGCAGCGTTACAATAAGTAAACACATTCTTTTGTGAGCAAGCATGTGGTCTCCCATCACTGACCAGATGTCACTTAACTAAATGATGTAAACCTGTGTTGGGATATTTATGAATAAAACAGGTATGAGGGGAAAACAATGGAGTTCTGGGTCTTACCTGGTGCAGGTTCCTGGATCTTTTCCCTCTTCCGCTTTTTCTTCTTTCCCTAGAAAATATCCCGGTAAATATATTTCAAGCAACACACCAGTATTCACACCCACAAGGGCACTCTTAAAATGTTCTCAAATTTTCTCCACAATATCAACGTTTATCTTGACTTGAGAAATCGCTGATTTTAATTTCGTTCACAAGACAGAACGGCCCAATCACTAAGTCAAACGAGAATAAAACATCTACCCCTGCTCCAATTGACACGACAAACACTCCACTTGAGTGAGAAGTCTGGACTGCTTTAGGATTTGTGGCTTACCCAGAATCCCCTGGCAGGATGACTATAGGTATAGATAGCGCCGCACTGTCATTTCGCAGTCCAATATGAGGCACGCTCTGGTTGCCTGCTGTAAATTCTGATAATCCACTTATTCAGTCGCTAATCTGTGTATTCGAACCCCGACTGACATAAGCGCGAAGCCCAGAGCAGTTGAAACATCTCTGACAGAACGGGGATACGCTCAGAATCCTTAGCGCTATTAAATACAAGTGCGTTCCCACTGCTAATGTTTAAGTGGGTGATGAAAGTTCATCTATCTTTGAAGTGTATTTTTTAGTCCTGTGGCCTTTCCATTCCACGATTAAAGTGAAAGGCTGTGTTTAGTTTAAGCATCACGTCCTGGCGCTATATATTGGGTGACATTTATGCCATTTAAAAGCTAGTTGTCGAAAGTTGCCATCACAACATTTCTTGGATGGGAACTACACAAGCTAGCTGGATATTTGCCATACTTGTATACATTTAAATAATTGTATAAATTAAAAAGTAAACTGAAACGTAAACATTTTTGTCTCCAAAAGTCGGGCGTAGCATGTGACGGTCGATAGTAAAATCTAAAAGACTGCAATAGTGATGTGACGGTAGTTCAACAGACAAACAAAAGGAAGTTGTGAACCTTTGGAGCAATTTTGAGAGCATTTCAGAGGAATAGGTTAACCAATAACTCAATTTGTTCGGCTCAGATTTCTGGGCCTCACTCACAAAAGAGGCAAATCAACAGAAAAAAAACAGAAAACTGTTTGTCTTTCATTTTACTATCAAATGTCCAAAAATGACGACCGATTTATGTTGGAATTCCACCTGATCATGTTTCAGGACTACATTTACAATACACAAGCATAAAAAATTCGTGTAAATCGCTTGTAAAACCATTCTCACAGAAAAAAACTAATTCGTTCTGCTTGCGTTTCTCAAATCAGTCACAGTGTGTACATCAACTCCTTTATCGTAGCCAATACATTGCAATTTTTTTTACATTTGAACATTTTCATAAATAAAAATTACACCAGACTTGGTGCAACCAGTATTGGCTACGCTAATACTTCTCTATGGACTTTATGCGAGTCGACATTTAAACTTTTCAAAAAAAAAAGCATACCTGACCTCATTTCACTACAACTAATACAGAAATATGATTTTATTCACACATATTTCACATATTATTTATTGAAACACATTGTTTTGCCAGATTTCTGTATAGACCAGTTCGGAGAACGTTTCCCAAGCTGATCCAATGCTAGTCCAGAAAAGCATAACTACACAAACGGTTGAACAAAATACAACCAACAGAATATTTACAACCAAATCAAAATGTTAAACGAATATAAGATTTAATTATATATGAAAGACTAAAAAAAACAATTCTGGACCACGTCTTGCGAAGTGGTCTATAGTGTCTCTCAAGATGAACATTTGAACAAAAACCATCAATAAAAACGTGTGGTAAAAGGGATTGAATCGTGCACTTTACAGGAGTAACTGATGCACATTTTTCACAGCTGAAGCAATGAATTACATCTAAAATCTTGCAGTCAACAATTCTCAGGCGTCGTGTTAGTGTGGACACTTACATAATTGTCTCTGGCAGACCATCCTGGGTAGAGCTGCATGTGGAGCTGTCGTTCCTTGCGGGCTAATTCGTAATACTTAGCTTGCTCTTCCCGAGATAAAGCGTGCCACTGTTCGGTGCGGAGGGAGATTAGAGAGGGAAAGCAAAAAACAGCAGTCAATTACTGACACGCACTTTCAAGATCCTTCCGAAGAGACGCGTGCTGGCGTCTTGCTAAAAATCCTTGTTAACCATCTAATGTTGCATGTGAAAAGTGTCTGCGTGCACGCCTGGGGGTGGAAGGGAACATGATGAAGAGATTAACATTCGGCGATGAGAGAAGGGAAGCAAAAAAACACTGAACTTTGATTTCATATCAAAACACTGGTTCCAATTTAGCGCCGCTTAACTTCAAACTATGTCAGGGTGCAATTACCCCACGCCACCGCAGAGCGGTCCTTTGCTGTGGCTAGCCGCCTTAAAGCGATAAGGCTTTGGTTAAACCATTAAACATGTTCAACCACTCTCTTTTTCCAGTTCCAAAAAGAAGTAACGCGTTAAACACACTACCAGTCAGGAGGTTTTTAAATTGAGTTTGAGAAAAGTCCTGCGATAGACCCCCAGGCGTGATGGCGAATAATACACGTACCCTTCGGCCGAGGATCTGATTGATCGCAGCACTCTCCTTCAGCGTGCATTCGGCCACCACATTGGCGCGCATCTCTTTCATATAAAGCATGAAAGCGTTGAGAGGTTTCTTGATGTGAGGTCTTTTGGGCTCCTGCTCCTTTCTCTGCTCGTGATGAGATTTCCTGGAGAAACAGTAGAGGAGGTATAAGAAGCGTATGGGGGGAATTATTAAGCGATGCGGAAAAAACGTCAAAGCCACAGCGACGCCACTGAGTGTGAGAGCATTGAACATCTGATTCCGACCGCCAACCCCGAGCTGCGTGAGAGAACGATCCGGGAGCCGGTGCCGAAAAGCTCGCAGCGGCTTTTAATTATGTCCATTTGGGTGCTTTCATGCAGAGAGATTACTTCACCAGTAATGGCATCCAAACCTACTTTTCACTCCGCGACTAAAACTCAACCAGTATTTCACTCCCATGTGTTACTATGATTCCCAAAGGGGCAACCGACCCATTTGGTACCTTCATCTGTGACCTCTATATCAGGCCAACATCAGTAAACCATCTTAAAGGAACACTTTATCCATTTTGAAAATGTATTTACCCTCATGCCGCAACATCATTTTCAATAGAACATGGACGACGAATTTAAATGTTGAAGCTCCAAAAAACGTACATTCTTTATTCAAGTAAACCAGAAGACTTCATTGGGATAATAAATTAAATTATACGAAATTATAGGTGTGCGTGATATGACACATTTTTTAAGCAAATTTAAGAATTTTAAGAATTCAGTTATGGCGACATATTCCAGAAGTGACTAAAATGATGTACTTGTATTGATTGAAATCTCACCAAATAAACAAAAATATCAAGACGAGAAACTCACATGTGCATCAGTTCCGAGTCGTGATGTGGTTCTTGCTTCACATGCGGGTTGACTATGGCGGGATGGGGGATTCCTGTGGCGTGGGGTCCAGGAGGTCCTGGTACCATGTGATGAGAGAACCTGAAAAAACATGATGTGCCTATTAAAGCAAGCATGTGCTTCATGCGCCAAACACGTAAATGCTAAACTTAACCATTTGAAAATAATTCACCATAAATGATGGTCCTATAAATCAGTTGTAACTTGCCAAACAAGGTGGAACAATCATGCTGTTACAATCGGGCCTGTGTTTAGCGATGAAGGAATTTAGTGGCACGGTGAAAGAGACAACGTTGGTTGTACTTCAAGATTCTCTCTGCGGGAGAACTCTAATGCAATTGACTTCAGTCAGGGCAGATGCCATATCGAATTTGACGTGAACAAAAAAGGGCTGTGAGAGACGGGACAACAATCTGTTCCATTCTTAAGAAAGCTTCGAGGGAGAAGGAATGCGTATGATTTGTTTTTGAAGGTGTGGTAAAGTTGTGTCAAATGAAATTAAAGTGAATGATTTCCCAAAATGACATTTCATTGCTAACCTGTATGACTTTCTATCTTCTGCAGAACACAAAAGAAGATATTTTTAACAACGTTGGACACCATTGACTTCTATTGTATGGACACAAAACCATTACGACATTTCTCGAAATATCTTCTTTTGTGTTGCACAGAAGAAAATGTCACATACAGGTTTTGAATGACCTGAAAATAAATAGATGACAGAATACATATAATCTATACAGGCATACATGCAGCCTATCATGACTGTGGTCAGTTTAGCCAATAGAATCTTTCTGTCTCCAATTCAAGACAACCAGCTCCTCCAGACACCCAATCCATTCGTTTCACGCTTGCTGACCGTGAAGTTCCCCTAATATAAGCATTCACCCATGTGCACACTCACCATCCCAATGGAGGGGTCATCTGTCCAACTCCCCCAGGAGAGAGAGGGTAGAAATTAGGAATGTCAGGTCCAGGATGATGCCTGGGCATACCTGCTTCAGGATTTAAGAAGAGGAGAGCAAAATCAGAGTGGCGTGTGTGTGTGTTCGACAGACACATCTGGAGAACAGCGGTGTGACATTGATGGAGTTCAGAGGAAGCGGATTGCAGGATATGGAATACTTTGGCGTTTTAATGCTCACAAATCCTGGTAATATGATTAATTCGTGTTGGTTAGTCTGCAGTACTTTGCACAAACAACTACATGCCTGCACACCAAGGGCAAGATTATGTTTGTGTATAAAGCTTTGAATCAAAGAGGAAAAAGTGAAGGCCCGGCCAGCCACAAGGCCGCAAACGTTTTGAGATAAAAACTAGTCCCAACATCTTAAATTAATAACCGTAATAACCTTGTTCATTTCGTATTTTCTACCGCCTGTAAAAGTCTTAAATTAAGATGGTTACGGTCAAAACCAGCTGAAGAGCTGGCAAAACCGGTACCTAAAATTTCCATGCGGCTCCGTGTTATCCGTGTTGTTTTACCTGAGGATGAAATATTTAACTACTAGGGTGTGCCTGAACCACAACTACTATTAATAAAAGTTTCGAGTCAACATGAAATGGCATTCACAACCCATTTTACTTCAATTAGTATGTATTTGAGTTTCATGCCATTTCAGATTTTATTAAGTTTCATGAGTATGTTAGTGCATTTTTGTTTGACAACAACAGACGATGGCCAGGTTTTGGATCATGTGTCAATCTGGACGTGTGCCGTTGTTCAGGCTGTTTATAGTTCCTCAATCTCCCCCACTTTATTACATCACATCCTGTCTGCCCTCGGCCTTCGAAACAGCCGGAAACCGTGCATATGGCGTCTGGCTCACAGACCAAAAACCACTGACCCTTGTCCTGCCGGAAGAAGGTTTTAACCCCACCCTTCAACTAATTTAGCAGTGGTAGGACTCTATTGAGGGGAACTTTTTAAAGCCTCTCCATTAAAATATCATTTCAACATACTGTACAAATATCATTTCTATATTACAGTAAATACTGTGATGCTTAAGGACGTTTTAATCCATCAAGTGAAGGTTATCATGGTTCATAAAGGTAAATCCACCCAACAGTTTTGCCAGAAGAATATTCAGCCATTTCGTTTCAACCTATGAAAGTATGTGAATGCAGTTTAACGTCGACATGTACTCATATATATATATAGAAAAATACTATAACGTTATAAGGAATGTGTCTTCGTGCGGATTGTGTACCTTGTTTGGGGTTCATGTCTTGAGGGTGGTGCCCCGAGTGCGGCCCAGGAGCGAAGTGCTCATCGCTGTAGGTGATCAGAGGGGTGAGAGGGTGAACAGCATGCGACGGCTGGACCACCGGCACCTTATTTGACTGCAAGACACAGAGAACGAAACTCATATAGCACAACGCATTTACAACATTCCGACAACATTCATAACTTTTAATTCAAACACCTTGAATGCATACACATCGAAAATCAAACGCACATTTGTAACAGGAACACGACCCTCCAAACGTACACACCCATAAACCATCGCAACTCTGACAATGTGCAGATAGTCAACTGCAATATTTTGGGGCAGAAAAGAGAAAAAGGGGGGTTGGTAAAACGAGCGTGGGTGAGCTGAGAAGAGAATGAGAAACAGGGAGGGGAGGGAGCGCCACAGGGCAGAGGCAGACCAGAGGTCTCGGGGCTGAAGATCAAAGGGAGTCATTAGTCAGTGAATAAGGGAGTTCATTACAGAGCTCCGGCTGTCTGCGGTGGAACTAAGCAGGGTTAATAACGTCAGCGGTGGACTCAACACACACACACACGCATGCAACTCTAGAGCTGATTCACAAAGCCATGCTCTTGACAGGAACCAGCACACACAGACACGCATATCGCATATGAAAGGAAATTTGTGAAAGTCTCTTTACGCTTGCCGTCGCTGTGACGTCACGAGTTACAGCCGAAGCATAAGAACGCAACTACTATGGCAAAACTGAGTTTTCCTTCAAGCGTGACTTTGAGTTGGGGGGCATGTCACAGGGGCATGAAACTACATACAAAAACAAGCACAGTTATTGATCGCAATTATCATAATGCCTCCTTAAAGGTTCCGTTATCATTTTTAAATGCGACCCTGAATCATAAATCACAGAACCCGCAAAAAGGCGAGGCGGGTTAGAAATGATCTACAAAAGTCCTGCGGGCATGAACTAGCGGTTTGTTCTAATTTGGGAGCAAAGGTTGCCGTTCCCAGCCAGCTAATTGGTAAGAGAGGCAGGTGTAGAGAGCAATTTCAGGGGCAGACACGCTACTTCCACGGGGCGGGAAACGTGCGTCTGTGGTTTGGGATGTTATTTCGCAGTCTCTCGCACACAAGAGAATTTGTGTTTTTATGTTGTAGCACAGCAGAAGCTGTAGAGTCAGTTTTGAGGAGCGGTTTAATGGCTTAACACAAATGAATGAAAGAAAACAAAGGCGCTTTTGCGAATTTAAAGTAAGAGTTCAGAGAAAGTCAAATAATGTACAAGGAAATTCATGCAAGAGAAGAACCATATTTGGTTCCCTCATTTTTTACTGTTTTTGGGAATCTAAATGACCTTTTTCACAGTGAAGAAGATTTTGTGAAAGAAAATGCTTTTGGATATTTATTGAACCATTCAGACAAAAAAAATGGTTCTTTATGGCATCGTGAAACAATTTAACAATGCAAAAGCTGTCCAAATCTGTATGCCCTTTGAGTTGTGATGTACTGTTGGCCTTATGATTTGAACAGATCGAAAATCCATCATTGTTCTGACTGGAACTATAACACAACAGTAAAACAGTTCATAGGTTTTAGGACATGCTTGTTTGGGGAAAATTATGGACCCATTGATAAATTGTTTAATGATTTTGTCTCAACCCAACAAACTCCTTAAATTTGAGAAAAATCATTTGTTATTCAAATTTGAAAACATGGGAAATGAGTAGCGATCAATTCTTTATGTACTATCATTCTTATTATAAAAAATCATTAGCTATTCTGCTCATGGCCAAAAGTGCTTGTCTGGACAAGTTTTAAAAGACTCTTTTTAAACCTTATAAGCAACCTTATTACTGGTTTGTCCTCCTAACTATAAAGAGACTCTGGGCCAATAGCCGACGAGACGAGCCTTCACGATAGCATCCTCAACCTCCCCCTTCATTTTACGCCTCTCCGACCTTATTGGCTTTCCCACCAGGAGAGAAATAAGAGACGGGCATAGTGTTTTTTACTTAAGCCTTTAGCCTGTGTCTAAAGAAGAAAAGGAGTTTTAAAAACAGGTCGAATAAACGAATTAAAAAGACACTGCACAATATAATTGTACGTCTATTGTGTCAATGAGGGGTTCTTACATACAGGACCCATTAAACGTGTACAGTGGCACTTCGCGTTCCACCTTATTTGATCGGAACCTCTTTTTTTCTGTTCTTTCCGCTGCAGCTGTCACAACTCATTACGCTCAACTTCTTAATAAACTGCCATCTCAGAGCGCCCTGTAAAGCCAACAATCCAGCAGGGAACCTCGAGACTGCTGTGCCAATTCACAGCTCCCAGAGGCACAACCTTTCACAACCTCAAAAAACCATTCAATTTTTGGAAGAAGAAAAAAAGGAAATAAATGTCAAATTTAAAATACGAGGTTTCCAAAAATGTGGATTTGGCTCTTTCGGCCTTCCATAGTTTTAAAGAAGTCACGCAGCCGGTTTCCACCGCCACTCAAGGCCATTCAAAGCTTTCCAGGTGGTTTAAGATCACAAGCCGCACCACCCGGTTCCCAGCCCAGCTCGACGGCGTATTAAACAAAAACTACTTTTGTCCAACCCGAGCAGGATGTGGCCGGACACCCCGAGTGACCGCAGGAACGGGGTCAGATGGTGCCGTGGCGATTTATCCCCAAGATCTCCTGGGGGCCAGACTTTCACAGGCCGCCGCGGCAGGATATAGCACGGTCATATGCCCCCCACCCCTTTTCTTTTTTTATTATGAAGGAAAATAATAGGCTTATGTCTTTCTATTCATATTTGCGGAGAGGCGGTGCCATCTGAAAAGAAGCATGTCCATTTAGAATTTTATAAGCAGGTCTGGCCAAGCCTGCCTCTAGAGCCCCTTAGATGTGGTTTTAAAAGAAATTTCATTGTGCAGAACTCAAGCTGGCTGAAGGCCCATAGTAATTCCAGAGAGAGAGAATGAGAAGCAATGCAATTGGGTGCAACTGGTTTGTAGACAAAATGGACAGCCGTTATTTCAACAGTCCACCAAGACCTCACCAATTTAACCAATCAGCAAACAGAAAAGTTACACAATCCTATAAACAAAGAGATTAAAAAAAATCTGAAATGTACTTTGGAAAGTTTTGTTAAAAAAATTAATTATTTGATTATACATGAATTGAACCACACTTGAATTGAATTAAAGGGGTCATGTTACGTGTTTTTGGTGTGTTATAAGTTGCCCATGCATGTATTAGACGTAAAACTGTCGGAAAAAAATATGCATTCTATCTAAAATCTCACCCTGACCTCCCTGAAACGCCACGTGTAACCACACCCCAACAAATCTATGTCAGTTCGTGGTGTGATTTGACCAAGACCGCCCAAATGTATACACAAGTAAGGTGAGCGTACCTGTCAGTACAATTGCTTTGGAACCTGATGATCCAAATATGGTAAGAGGTGTTACATTTCCGTCACACGCTTGCAGTATTCGACCAATCACTTCTCGCTGGTTAACTGGCCAATCAAAGCACACCTCGCTTTTCAGTGCGATGAGCTTAGTAAATAATGTGCACGTTTCAGAGAGGCGGAGCAAAGAGGAGATACAAACATGCACGCTATGTGGAAAATACAGCGTTTTTTTTAACTTAAATCGTGTATACACATTCCATTACATCTAAAACAAACGATCACATGACCCCTTTAAAGCCTCCTGATATCAAACCCATCACCTCTGCAGTGCTCTACCAAGTTAGGAATACGTTGATATAAACATTTCTTAGGGATAGCAAAGAAATAAATCATGCCAAACACAGCCAGGAACGTGTTCGAAACAAATTTTCTGTCAACTAGAGACTGCTAAATACTCAGCCTCCACTCTCACTTCCACGACACTGTTGACGTTACCCCACCAATGTTTACTTCGCACCACCCGCCCTTTGTCCTCCCTCAATTATCTTATTTCCATGGTGTTTGGGGGGGCATTTATAATGATCTCTTCTCTCTACTGTAATTTATATGCAATGAGAAATCTTTATGCCCGCAGCTACAATAAAACCACTGCGTAAAAGAGTGTTAGCTGTTTCGCAAACATTCAGGGAGTAGGAAACTTAAGTACCAATGACAGATTGCCACACAGCTAGAAATGTAGGTGAACCCTGCTGTTCAGTTTGTTGACAGAGAGAGACAGAGAAAGAAAGAAAGAGAGTAAGAGAGCAATAGCGAGCTCTATAAATATACACAATGGAAATTAAACCGTGAATGTATGCGTGTACAAGTTAAACCTTTAAATTTGAATTCATAGCAAAATATCATTCTTGGTCATTCAATGAAACACCAAATTAAAGTTTTCAATGCATAGGTAAAACTTTTTTTGTTGAATCAACATTATTCTACAAGTGTAACTTCTTTAAACCTGGATCATATTAGTATCGTTGTGACCAAATCAGAGAAAGTGATAAAAAGGAAATAGTACAAGATGATTTTAAACCATTTAAACATTGGACAAAAGACAGTTCGCTCTTGAATAGAAACACACCCAACATTACTGGCCAAAACAGTTCTCGCCCTCACCCACACCCACCAAGGACAGACCAGGTGTTCATACTCACAGCCATGTGAATGCATGACCTTTAAACAACAAAAGGTGAACACACACAGCTCACTCATTTCGATATAGTGGTCCCTTTAAAACACCAGCAAGTGAGCGACCACAGTGCAGAATAGTTTAAATAAGACAGGGACCCGTTCAGGAGCGGCAAGTTATAAATGGAATGTGATATTGGCAGGATGGCCTGTTGGCTCTGGGGCTTAATGTAACCAAACCCAATTAATGAAGAGCTCTGGTGGCACATGTCACATGCCCAGATAATGATACAAACAAGAGCATGAGGGGAGAGCTGGAGGAGAGGAAAAGGGGGGAACGAATGAAGGAAAGCCTGCCCTGAGGCCTTTAAGAAAAGAGACTGAGAAAGATCCCAATCCTCTATTCTTAGGATTCCCAGCAGCAAGTCCCTTTAAAACGCTAAATTAGTTAAGGGTTGGTGTATGTAGGCATCACATACAAGAAATGAACCATGGCTTTAATACAAATAAAAACAAAAACATGGTTTCTACAGTTAAATGACAGCAGTGACCACAAATTAACAATTGTTTACCATAGTTTCACCGCGGTATTTGCAGTTAAACAATGGTTATACAAAACACGGTCACTTTTAGTTAATCACACACAAACAGAAAACTAAGACCAGAGCAAAAAAAGCTAAACCAAAAAGCAGGTATTACCATATTAAATATATTTATATAAATTTATATTAATTATATTGAAATGCTTGAGATTTTTTATTATATTTTGACATTCAACAAATAAATGATTTGTAGCATGATGCAAAAACTTTTTTTTTGAATAAATTAAAACAGCCACTGGATGATTCAGAATTGTAAATTGCAGGGCATGCTAAAGTTTCAGGGTATGACGGAGAAAACTGACAGCGGCAAACAGAAAAGCAGAAACATCAAACATATCTCCTTTGAAACCAGAAACCCACATTACCATCACCAAAACTAAAACAAACTCGAACCGTCAAACAAACTCAAATCTGATACCTGCTAACAGAACGAGGCTGAACGTGAAAATATGCTTCTAAAAATGGCAACATACTGGACAAAACCAATTTTATTTGAGTTATAGAAAGATGGGATTGTGATGACAACTAACAGACCGTGTTTACATTTCTGGTTGCTCGTCTGCAGCTCAACCCACGGTTTTGCGTTGCGTGGAGCTTGTGGAAGGGTTTGGCAGAGCTCTCCATATCCCGCGGCACGTTCAACTTCGCGGCTTACGCAGGGCTCATTTTCACAGCGGGCCCTGGTCACTTCAAAGCACCACCGAAAGGTCACGCATTCCAGTAAAGGGGACCGTCCGGCAGGCATCGCTGCCCCCGCTGACCAAAAGCACACGCCTAAGCATGCACGCAGTCACATGAATTTCACCTTGTGCCAAAATAACACACGTGTGTGATCCGTTTTGTGGAAAGTGTGGTACGGTTTTAGTGGTCGCTGCAGAAAGCATATGAATGAAAATATATTCCTTCCTTTTATTCTGAGCCAGCTTTCACTCCTGCTTGGTTATTTTTGGCATAAAATCTCTTGACCGACTACAGGCTTACATGCACAATGCAATGCATATTTGGGTACTTTAAATGCACTGCAGGTTACTTTCAATGAGAGTGCATGCGGAATGCACGAACGACAAAACAAACGAAAACATCATAGCAACCATGGCAAGGAAAATTTCGGACAAGCATCACACAAGAGAATTTCGTTAAAAATACTATAAATCCGAAAAATGACGGTGAGAGGGTTGACACATTCCAAGCAGTTGACTTGACTTTTAAGGATGGGATTTGCCAGCACATTCACACAGGTATGCGCCGTGCGAATGAACGTCACTCTTGATTTGGGAGGAACTAGCATAGAGAGTAGAATGAACCCTGTGGGGGTCCCTGTGATGGTGGGGTGCAACAATCCACTCCCTCCCGTTCCATCTCTTTAGGCCTTGAGTATCAGGTTAATATTTGATTAAAACGTTGACGCTGCATTGCACGCATGTTAGCTCTCGAGAATGTACGAAGCTCACCTGCAAAATAAGACGAAGGGGGCGGCAGTGAACGGAGCTACTTCAGATGTCGGGTAGTGACCTAGTTTCACACTCGCTGCAACAAAGCCAGAGCTTCGCAGCCCAGAGTTGAGGATTGAGATGAGAAGAAAAGAAGGCAGAGCCGGGGGGAGGGTGAGACAGAGACATCGATAGAAAGCTCATTTACATAGCAGAAGATGTGGCTTTGTGCTCCAAACGCTACATAAACATCGGCATGGCACGAGAACATAAGGGTCTCTGTTACAATATAACATCTGCATCTTATTTCGATCGTGTTAACCATCACAGCAATTTGCCTGTGACCCCTCTGTGAGAACCTCAAATAAAACAGAGCAAACCAACGAGCAAACTTGTCAAAAAAGTTCTTCGTGAACTAGATTCTGAAGAAAACGGGTATGTGCAGAACAGGGTCGCGTGATTTGTTTCTAGGAGGTTGCTATGAGTTTGCCAAAATGTCGTTTCAATATGAAAGATTATAGATGTTAACAAGATGTCACAGTTTTATTACTTCACTCCAAAAAAATGCAGGATTATTTTCAACCCAGCGCCGGTTCACAAAACGACAAACCAAAACATTGGGTTCTAGATTAACCAATGCTGGGTTGTTTTAACCTATGGTTGGGTCAGATATACACATTTTTTGGGTTAATTTAACACAACGGATGGGTTTATTCTTTTTTGACCCAACACTGGGATAAACAACCTGATCTCAAGGGAATTTGTAACTTTTATGAGGTGGCTTATTCGTTGGAATTCGTATGTTGTGAATCTTACAAAAATGTACGATTACTATAAAAAAGAATCCTTAAACCCCACCCAAACCCTTACATCACTGCTGTGTTGAGATTGTATGAATTCATATGAATAAGCCAAAATTACCCACTTCGTAAAATAGTAACGTTTTTGCTTAAGACTGTGATGGTTGAAAATATCCCCGCAAGTGTTATGCTTAGTAAAGCCTTTCTAGCATCCAAATCCCGCCTGTCAGTAAAAGCAGCCAATTATCAATTGTTAAAAACTGATAATTCTCTGGGGGTGTGCCTCTGTATGTCGTGAAGCTGAAATGTTTTATTTTTTGTGCATTTTGAGCTTAAGAAAATAAATGTATGGTACAGCCAGGTTTAATATTCGGTCCAAAAAGTTTTGTTAAGTTACGACCATAGCAAACGATTTCAGAGATACCAGACGTCCCACCCTCACATGGATAGGAATTTGTGTTTTATGACTGAAATACCTGCCTGGAGGTCTTGCAAATTTGGCTGCCGAGTGGGATGACTTTCCTGAAAGGGATTAAAGGGATTTTGGTGTTGCTTTGCAGTTACTTTTGTTAAGGAGGTTGTTCATGTGACCAAAAGAAAGAGCCCAAATATATACGAGATGCTTCATCCAAACAAACCAGATAAAATTGATATGTACCTAAAGTTCGTATTGATGTGTCAATATCACAACAAATATATCAAAAAAGAATAATTCTCTGTGAATTTTTGTATGCTATGCCAAGAAAAAGCAGTGTTGCTAATTCTTTGTGGTGTCGCTAGCATTACATAAATAGCAAACTTCATCTTTATAGAAAATCCAATATATCTCGAAGACCACAAACCACTGAATCAAAATCTTGTGTATAGATGATTCATTATTTAAGACAGAATATGACTCAATAAGCCTACAGGATCAATTGTATCAACCCTAAATCTGCTCTTCTTTGTCACACAGCTTTTGTCTCACTGCTTTGTTTTGTAGGTAAAACCGCATCACGAACAAACATCTCGAATAAATCTGGCCTTCCCACATTGTTAAGGAATTAGCTAGTTAACCTCAATACAACTGCTTTTCAATTTACCGTCAGCCGTCGAAAACATTCAGCCTGAGAACGCACACACTCGCACAATAATCCCCCGGAGAACAAAATGACTTCTCTCGGCCCACGCATGAGTAGGGGAACACTCCAACAAGCCCTCAAGAGCTGGATCACACACAGGACGGGCACCTCCCACCCCCATTCGATACTTTTGAAGGAGTTTTTGTGACTATTGTCCCGGCTACAGCAAACAAAACATCGGCTGTGTTCAAACAAGGCTAGACGGTGCGGCGGGGTATGTAAACGTGCACGAGGCGTTTGTTTTGCCCGACTCTGTGTGATTTAACTCCGAGATAATGGGACAGGAGAGGGAACAGGTCCAAGATCTGGTCTGACGAAAAGAAACGTGGCTTTTGTTTGATAAAGATTTAAAAAATTTGCCTAACCCTGTGTCCACTGAGCAAAGGGTTGGGATTTCATTCTTGTGCTTTGTCCATTAAATGTCCTTAGATAAATGGAAATGTAAATAAAGATGACGTGCTCTGCTGACAGCATTGCAAAGTAATTCTGAATCGATGTTCAAACCCGAAATGAGATCATGAAATCGTTACATCAAGAGGGTGCGGACAAAGAGTAAGGAAGGTAACTATCCATCAACATTTCTGAAATATGTTCAAATCTTTGAAATGAATCATCTTTGAAATAATTCCTGTACGAAATCTATAATGTTTGCCAAACATCTAAAAATGGGGGAACAATACAGAGGTACAACTGTTAGTCAATGCCAATCGAAACCATCCAAAATCTCCTTTCAGAAAATAATGTAAATTCTGTTCATTAACGCTCATGTTGTTCAAGTCCTGTATATGATCCTTTTTTCTGTGGAACACAAAATAAGAAATTATAGGAAAGTAGTCCACAGAATCGAAGTCAATGGGGGTCAATGTTTCTTGGTTACCATCGTTCTTCAAAATAACTTCTTTTGAATTCTGCAGAAGATAGAAAGTCATACAGGTTTAGAGATGTAATGATTATAGATTTTGTTGGTACGATTTTAGTCTGAGGAATAATCACAGTTACACGATTATGACAATTATTATGTTTACATTAATTTCTATATTTTTACTGGCCCTGACAAAAATGTTACTTGCCCGCCACAAAAAGTAATAAATAAATAACAATGTCTTGTTATCAGTTTAACCCATGCAATCTTAATAATAAGCTCATAATACCATAAACTATTAGCCTCACTCTAATAATAAAAGTCAATCAGTTAGTAATAAACTTAGAACAAATTATCCAATTATGAGCAATAGCACAATTAAATGTAAGCAAACACACAATTAAATTAAAAGGGCTTTTTAGGCGTTTCAGGTTGGTCGGGTACAGCAAACTGAATAAAGGGGTCAAATTTTAAATATTACAAATATAGATCAAACCATAAAGTTATTAAATGTTGATCAGTCAGGAGCAGCGAGTCTGTTTTGTCTTCGCTTTTTATTGTTTGATGAGCATTAAAACAGATACATTTGTTATGCTGCTTTCCCTTTAAGAGCAAGCGGATCACACGTTTTTTCCCTCCACTGTTTTCATTTACAGCAAACTATAATGGATATCAACGTGATATAGAGCCTTTTCTCTAAATAATAACATAAAATAAGTTGAATTGGTTCAACTTGCGTCAGGAGTAAACTTTGAGTTTGAGCTTGTGCATTCAGAATGTCTGCATCCTGTGAGCTGTCCTCGACGCGACGCTTCTTGTCTGGTGTGCTACTCCGTTAACTTAGATACTGCTTTGTTTGTTTACGTTGCACTGAAAGCCCAACGGTCACCGCTACGGCCTTGATTGTGAATGTACAAGTAAGATAGGCTGTTTGGTGTCTGTGCCATAGTTGATCTATTGTGGGTCGTGGCCTCCGTGTGTCTGATAAGCACGGCTCTTTAAACTGGTGTAACTTTGTTTTCATTTTGTGTAAGTTGCAACGTTCCATTCCCTGAAATAGAAACATCCGGTGTAACTGAGCCTTTACGATTAATTAACCGTGACGTATTTAACTTTGGTTAATAATGAACCTCGGTAATCGGTGCATCCCTTTACAGGTTTGGAGTGACATGAGGGCGAATAAATGATGAAAGGATTTAATGGACAATGCATAGTCAACTTTGCTTGTTGTATAAAATGCTAACACATGCTAGATCATTTGTAATCTAGCTTCAAAACTTCTCTGTAAAAGTGTCCCAGTTCTTCCCAAATCTCGCCTCAGCCCACGTTCACGACTCTAGACACAACATTGCACGGGCCCGCCCTCAGCGCTCTGGGTCTGAACAAAGCTGTAAATTTAATATCCTTATTACATGTGCACTTCCTTTGAGAGTCAAAGATGAAGTTAATAACTGTTGGAGAGGCAGGGAGAAGACTGTATTTGGCACAAAGGCAGAGACGAACAAATGCATTCTTGCGTAGGATTTTTACAGGTTTCATCATCTAGTATCAAACAAGCGAGCGAGGTAAACAAAGTCCTGCTCTCCTCAGGTCTGACATCAGCACCCATAGAGAGCGAGAGACACCCTTAAGTGCTTGGATGAATAATAGCGGATCCTAAAAATACAGCACAGAGCAAACCCCTTTTAGAGTCCATTTGGATATGCAGCCTCATATCTGATCCTCCGTACATCTGTGAAGGGCCCTTCAGTGATAAATGAACGCACTCCACATGGGTTCAAATCAATTAGTGATAGCGAAAAAACATCACAATGCAGGCCTGTGGAGATCTGTAACTGCCGCGCCGAATGCCAGATTCAGAGATGAAAGATCAGATCAAAGGGCCAGAGCAGTCAATTTGTTTGATGAACCATATTAACAATAGCCTGACATGACAGTGTACTCGTAATGGCTGCGGCTTACGTAGTTTGTGCGAACCATGGTAAATATAAGTAGATTGATCAAGCAAGATGATGATTTCTGAGAAAGTCTCACATAAAATAAATTCATTTCAGCAAGTTGGCATATGTATTATTTGTCTACATGAAATTAGAATCAAAAGACATTTAATATTGTTTAAAGCTGCAATCAGTAACGGCGATAGGCTCTCTATCGCCATCTCAGTTCGAAACATAAAACTGCAGGTTTTCTTCAAAATGACATTAGTTGTAAAATCATGCTTTAAACATCCATTTATAATTTAAGAATACTGCTAAACATTACTGCACAATAATGTTTTTTTTTCAACGTCACAATACACCAATACCGACAAATACCGTGATATTAAACATTCGGATTATACCGATACCAATTTCCGCTTTTCCACTGCATGGTACCGTTAGGTTTAGTACGACTCGGCACAGCTCATTTCACTTTGGCTCACGTTTCGTTTCCACAGCAGTTTAGAAGCACGTCAAAGTGGGTGGAGATTACAAACTTCGTTGTTGCGTCACCACTAATGCTGTAGCATCACTGTGAACACCACAAGCACAACATAGGAGTAATGAAGCATATCATTGGTGGATAGCAGCAAAACAAAATACTACTAAAATACAAGAGAGTTTGGAAAATCTTACAGCAAAGAGCAGACAGCTATCATTTGGTTTGCTCGACGGCGCAAGAGGGTAAGCTACGGTAGCATTTAGCTTTGCGTTAAGGGTCTCAATCCCTGTACTACCATCACGAAGCATATAACGAAATCCCAATATTACTTATTAAAATGTGTATTCATGTGTTGCTGGTAATGATTCTCTCCGCCCAATCAGTGATCTGTGTGTCAACACATCACATTTTGGTATCGGCACAGTATGCTTGGACCCTGAACCGAGGTGGTACTAAAAAAAGTATCAGGTACTAAGTACTGTACCCAGTGGAAAACCCCCCAAAAGTCCCGTACCGTGCCTAACTTTTCAGTGGAAAAGCTGCATACGTATGATAATATCGTGAAGAATTCCGCATTCGTTTAAATTTTTATCTAAAGAGCCACAATAGTTACAAATTACAAACTTGGCCAGCCAGAAGAAGAAAAATAAGCAGAATTAAAGAATTTGACTGATAACATTATTCATTTATTTTAAAAAAACATGATAATATATAAATAAAAAGATAATAGTGTTAAAGTGAATGCCACGATAACCATGAAGTTTAAACCTGATATTGTGACAGCCCTATTTTTAACCTAAAAAAAGTTACAGATACCAGCTGAATATAGACATGGCATCCCTATTGGCCACGCTGCTATACATGTATTAAAATCAGCCAATGAAAAACTCAACATTAGTTGACCACGTGTGTGTGTTTTTATTTACATGCTAAGTAACTGTGTATCTTGCACAAACGCAACACCTGGGATGGAATCGTTTCCATGTTACAGTCTCATGTGGTTATGGGTGAGGGGGTGGATAGGGGCGTGCTGGGGGTGTTGAGGGGGCAGAACCGGGCACACGCTCTGTGACAATAGAGGGGCCTCGTTAGCTCCAGAGCAATCCCACCGCCTACGCCACCAAAACATTGCCGGCATAAATATGGGGACATCTGCAAGGGTAATCACTGCATTGTGCTCCCATTTTCTGCTCTGCTGGACGGCAACAGGACAGCCTGCTTTTCAACACCACCTCCCCACCCTCTGCCCCTCCCGTCCCTGCCCAGGCTCCCCTTTATCGCGGCGCGTCTCCGTTTCTGAGGTCAGAGTCCCTCAGATAACCCGCTGAGGCTTGCGTGGAATTGCACATAATTACTCCCGGGAGCTGATCGATTTTGACCCGAAAAGGGCAACAACAAAAAAACACCTTTAACTTCCTGTTGCCCAGTCTTTGTTACTTTCTAAGTTCCCTCATTCTCTCTCAGTCTTATCCTTTAACACACACACATGCGCGCGCATGCAAAACAACCCCCCTAATTCACTCCCTCTCGAGCTCGCTCACTTTCTCTCTCCAGTGCTCACGAAAGAAAGCCAAGACTCTTCATCTAGCAGGAGGCAGAAGGCTTTGAAGAGATCAAAGCCAAGGCCGCGAGCAGTTGTGCGCCCTGGGAATACGCCGTAGCTCTCTGCTCCACAGCCCTCGTTTTCCAGCGTCATGTCGGATTGCAGCTGGATTGCATTTCGCCAGTTTTCTTAATGCTCTTGGTTTTGACTTTGACATCACTGATCCCCCCCAACACACACACGCATGCACACCTTTATACAAGAGAGTGACGAAAAGAAAGCCACAAAGTAAGAAATATGGAAAAAGGAAAGAGTTAAAAAGGGAGAACGAGAGATTGATGGAGTGTTTTTTTATTTTCACGACTACATAATTGGGCAGTTCAAAGGCGGGCGAGAAAAGAGAGCATTTGTTTTCAATTCTACGGCAGATATGAAAGGAGCGACAAACTTTTATGAGTTTCCCCAAAAATTAAAGACAGGCTCTTTTCTCATTCAAAGAACAGGGTGTTTTTTATGGCCGGGACCACACAAAAAGCGCTGATAGCCAAGCAGCTCCCCCCCAAATTCTGTCCTCTGTAAGCACAAGTTGAATGACTAAGAATAAAAGGGAAAAAAATAGAACAACAGTGAGTCAGACAGAGAGCAAAAGGATGGAAGCAAAGAGATGGTTTGATGTGCACCACAGAAGGAGTCAACATTCGTGTAACCATTAAACAGCCTAACTAATAAAGCCTGGTGGCGAGCCATCTTTTGTACTGCAACTCAGAGAAGCCCTTTCCCAAACTCCTACACCAGGGAGCATGAATATTTCAGCGCTGTCTGATCCATGGAGCATGTGAAGCTTCTTTACACCCCACACACACAAACAGCCCGGCAGAAAATAATGAGCTTGAAAAAAGTGGCTCAACCTAGTGGCACATAGGCTCTATTGATCAGCTCGGAACAAGTACAAATGAAGTTCATCGCAGAGCTTAATGTAAACACCGAAAGAAGAGCTTTTGCATCATCGAGGGCCTTTTGAGACAACAACGGTTTGACGACACAGTCAATGGGTCTCATTCATTAAACAGGAGCAGAACATTTTTTGTGTTAATCGTTCGTACAGTCGTTTTGACATAAATTTCCGGTATCAAAATGGTAGTTAGTACGAAAGAAATGTACACCTACGACATGTAAATGGTGCGCACAACATTCAAACGTTCTGTATTCCTTTAGACAAACTAATGACACATCTATTTGATGCACTGAGTCATAATGACATTTCACAAGCTCTTTCGTCCGGTCTTTTTCATTTTTTTACTCTTTAACTTTGGGAAAAACGCAGAGCTTGTCACTGTTCTTTTTTGCACAGCTGTCCAACCACAGTGTAGGAGAGGCGGGACAAACACTACATCATACACAACAATGGAGAAGTTAACATTGCTGCATTTTTATAACGACTCAGTAATATTGTTTAAAATAAGCCACTAGTAACATATAACTGTCATGGATATTCAAATCGCAGCAGCCAACGCGTCTCCGAAAAAACGCGAAGTGTTTCCAAAGCGCTCTCAAGCGCCCCCAGCTGGCCATTTTCAGAAGAAACAGTTTGGTGGACAGTTTAATTAATTAATTCATTGATAAGCATACAGCCTATTATGCATTTATGCAATTATGTTGCCAAACCAGATAATGAAGACCAGAGGCTTCCAGCATTCCTAGATACGTAATTTGCGTAGCTGTAGTGCAGAGGCGGAGATCATGCTAATTGTGGAGGAGCGTGTATGCGCTCACTGTTTACGAGGGATGGATTTTATTAACAAACACACATTTCACCATCACATCTGACGTTTACAGTATTTGTATTTGTGAGTATTTGTGAATCCGGAGGAAAGTTTTCGGTAACGTGCAAATGACTCGACATTTACACATTTATTTACGAATGTTTCATGAATGAGGCCCAATGTGACTATATTTGCACTTGAACAACATAAATAATAACCCATTTAACATTGAATTAACATCAAATCAAATCATCTTCGCTATCTGCTGATATTAGCTGAAATCCAAACTTCCAATTTTCACTAAAACCGTAGAAGTAAGTTACAGTGATTTTACCATGTACGCAGCTTCACAATACGTGTTCAAATTCTAGATCCCTCAAGACAAAACAATCTTCAGACAACAGGGGACGAGAACAAACTAAATTTAACAACAAACGTTCAATAAAAGGAGTGAGAAACCAATAAGGATAAACAACCTAAATTGGGAAGAACGCGACGTATGCCACTTTATCAAAAGAAAACTCGGACCGCTGGAGGGTGCCTGAGGTCACAGCTGGACCTGGAGACATAATATGCAATGGAGTGATGACAACTGTGGCGCGAAGACAAAACACAACAGTGCATTTCACTTCCATCTGGCCTCGGGATACCCTCAACAGGTGGAGCAGTATAGCAGAGCATTAAAGGGATAGTTCACCACAAGATGTTTTTATTTTTTACCCTCACGTAGACGTTTTTCTGCAGAACAAAAGAGGAGACATTTTGAAGAACGTTGGTTACCAAAAAACATTTTTTTTAAACCACAGACATTTCTCCAAATATCTTATTCTCGTGTTCCACAGAAGAACATGTCATATACAGGTTTTGAGTAGTATGAGGGTAAATAAATATATGGATATTTATCCGTATTAGAAGAATTATAAAAAACTAAAGAGCACATTTATACTCTGATTTTCCATAAGATTGCATACTTGATACACATATATCAAAATCCATGTGCTACGAAACACTGACAGAAGATAAATAAACACTGTCATTGCTTGTACACCCAGGACGGAGAAATACAGTTTAATCATCATTTCATGGACATCTCAATCTACTAATTTTAAGCTTCTGACACAAAGTCATTCTAATGGCCATCGAGTCGCTAATGAGATTAAAAATCGCAAAGTTCATGCTTTGCTGGTGGATTGCTTAACGCTGTCAAAGCCTTTTAAAAGACCTAATAACACTGCCAGCGTTTTTCATCGTAAATCCAGCACATGGATTCAATATGGCTGTGGTAAGTGGTCGATGTAAACAGAGTATCAATAGCCCTCTGTGTTAAAACCCTGGGTCTGTACCAGTACACTTCAAAGGGATGTGGGATGCCGAAACGTGCGAGGTCTAGGCCACGCTCGCTGCTCAGACCTGCAGATGATACGGCTACTTGCTTGCCCCTTATCGCCCATGTGTGGAGTTGAAAGACACAAAGTTAAATGGTAAAAGTATGCGCTATTAGCATTAGGGGCAATATGGGTGGAACACTGGTCATGATGTTAACTAGGTCGATTTCGGATGTCGTCATCAGAGCGATAGCATCAACTGCGATCGAATTGTTGGCATCACATTAAAAAAGCACACAAAAGGAGGGAATTATGAAATCACATGGCAACAAAATATTGCGCAACTACAAGGTGTAAGGCCTGCTGGGAAATGTGGTTTACTTAAATGCAGCTGATTGGGAGTAGGAGACCCAGCTGCGTAAAATCTCTTTAGGTAAAGCCAGGGTTTGGGGGGGTTTGCGATTCCATGGCGTATCAACGGCAAGCAGAAGATCCGTCACATACCACATCAAAGCAGAGTGGATGTGGGACTGAGAGTGTGTATCTTGGGGTGGTTCTTTCTCAGTCTCGCTGCCAGAGGCCAATCCAAGTGGAGAAAAACAGAACATGGACAGCAGATCTTCCACATGCACTACAGTAGCTGTCGAGTATTATGAGAGCTCGCTCACAAATCAAAACAATACAGAAGTCACAAGAGGTTAACCTAAAACCTTGCTAGAAAAAAAGCTGTTTCCATTACTTGAATTAACAATAATTAATTGTACAGCTTTTTTTAAATCATAAGCCTATTTTCCACACTTTACTAATTTTAATGTCCATTTTTTAAATGTTTAACTGCTTTTGTTCACAGTAAGCAAGTACAATTTGTTAATTAAATTAAAGGGATGTTGGAAACACGTCACAAAGGGATTGTTCAACCAAAAAATACAATTCTGTCCGTCTGAATAACCCCCTCTTCAAGATGTTACACACCTGTATAAATGTATTAGTTCTGCAGAACACAAAGAACGATATTAAGAAAAAATGTTGGCAACTGATATTTCTTTGGATTCATTGACTACTATAGTAGAAAAATGTAAGAACTGTTTGTGCAATCCCCTGGGATCGAACCAACGACCTTGCGTTGTTAACGCAATGATCTTTCCACTGAGCTACAGGAAAGCACATTTTATTTATACAGTGCTTTTTACAATGTAGCATTGTTTTAAAGCAGCTTGACAGAAATGCACATAAAAAGGATGAATAAATGCTGAAACACTATATAGTTCACTTTGTTTGTTTGCTACTGCATCTACTAATGTTAACAAATACAAGCTTTTCGTTCTTCGCATTAAACCTTATTCAGATAAAATAATTTTGAAGATATTTGTTTTCATACACAATGGAAATCGTCACTGATTGTACTAAAACAAGTTTTTCACAATAGGGATAAATCCATCTATCAATAAAATATAAGCTTTGGCTCCCATGTCCTGTCCTGCTGAAAGTTCAATCTGAAACGTATTGGACACGCCGTAAATTAATTCAATTTAGGTGTAAAAACGCCTTTAGATTGATCAAATTTTATATATTTAAGCATCTTTGTAAGATCACCTGAACGAACGTGTTAACTTGCATGTCAAACATATGGTGTTCATGACAAATATATATCTATATATATATATATATCTATATATATATATAGATATATATATATATATATAGATATATATATATAGATATAGATATGATGTAATCCAAGACCCAATCACATCAATGCTCTTCCTGATGAGAGACAAATATAAACAGAACTACACAAAAAGTCCTACTCCTAAAGAAAAGGAGGGAAGTCGTTTCAAAAGGAGGAAATTCCTAGGTTGTCCTATTCCCAATTCACTATTTCATACAAATTTAAATTTCGGCGTTTCAAAGCTTCAGGCACTAAAGACAATGCAGTTCCACTGTTTACCTGGAAACATTATCTGCTGACCCCGAGTTAGCCATCTCAAAGGAACCATGGATGCCATTTCCAGATGTCGCCCATCAGACATCAGATAGGCTTTACATTACAGCAACATGTACAGCTTTCATGGATCGCTGGTGCCGTGATGCCAACGGTCACACGTGTCAATACAGTTGACCCATGGGACCGGGAGGGCATTGTAGTCACACAGCCGGTGTTTTACCAGGGTGCATTGCCAAAAAGATCTTGGAATGATACTAGGCATTGGAATGTCATGGCCAATGGAAATCAATCCAAACTATGGGGGGATGAAAGGGGGGAGGGGAGAAAAAAGAAGATGCCTTTGATCTCGCTGAAAACCGATCCCAGACTTTGGAGATAGTGTGTCCGAATATTTGAGCCACCGCAAAGGAGAGAGAGACACACAGAGGTTGGATAGGAAATGGATTTGGCATGATTGCGGTTTTATTGCATACAGAGTGAAGTGAATAGACGCATATTCTGCAACACCTCTGCAAAACCATTGTCAAGCGAGTATAAAATGGGGGATTTTTAAATGTACTTGCAGAGTAATGGTTTTAAACCCCAAAGGATATACAAGGATGCTTCGGTCACACAACCTTGCTGAGCCAAAGCTATTTTTGTGTTTAGAAATAATCTGAGGAAAACTATACAGCCTTGTGTAACAAAGCAGCCTGGATCTAAATCCCTTCCAATGTTGAAATGTAAACTTTTTGCTAACTGCTTTGATAAAAAAACGAAACCAAATCCAATGCATCCGCATGCAACTATAAACAGCTCATCAAAATGTCTAAATTAAACTATGTCAATGACAGAATCATCTTGAGTTCGATGTCCATTAACACAGTGGCGAAACGAAGACAAACCAAACCGTAATCTCCCAGTCGCAAGCTGAGACAGGAGCTGTGCAAACAATGGATGAGATGAGCTCAGCTGAGAAAGCTCGCTCTCTTTTTCTGGGCTCACAGACTGCCCGCAGCGGCCGCCTCTTCCAGGCACCAGTCAACTGGCAAACGGGGAATCTTCAACACACAAAAAAACTACCAAACAGGATTAGAGGGGACAGCTGCTAGCGTATCCACCATCTTTTATTTTCTATCCATCTCACCCCCCACCAGCGGTCGATTTATAGAATCACTGCGACGGGGACAGATGCACGGCGAAGACACACGAAAAAATATAGCCAACGTCTGTCACTAACTTCTGTGTTCTGACTCTCTTCAAAGCAACCATCCAAACAACAGTTATAATTTCTTTCTTCGTATTCCACAGTGGAACGTCTAGATGATATAAGAAATGCACCTCAACGAAGTCGCTCAGATATGGGTCACAACATTAGTCACGGTCACGATGCCAATTGATTACTAACATCATAACTCGGAGCTGTACGTGATTACAGAAGAAGACGAAAATGTTTTGGAAAAACTGTCATTTATGGTTCTTTAAGAGGTGATATCTTTGTTTGAAAAAACAGGGCTGAAGAGTGAACAGGTAACACTTACCATTCTGGGAATGGGAGGCGAGAGAGAGCCGTTGTTCATATAATGCTCATTGTTCATATTTGTCATCATGATGTATCCTGGGTAACTGGGGTACGGATTTCCTTTGCAGTACATGTCTTGGAGTTTGCCTGAAAGAGATAACAAGATCACTTTGATTGTTGATTTAAATTATACTCCGCTATTGCATTTGTGATAATGTCATGCAAAAAAAGTTTGCATGAGTTTTGCATGTAGCCCGTTAACGTTCACTTCTAGTTTCACATTTGTGCATTCAACAGATGAGATGAGCTTATTTATTTTTTACAGTATGTGCAAACGGCGGGTCTCAAACTCATGACCTGAGCATTGAAAGTATCATGCTCTATCAGCTAAACTACAGAAAAAGTCCCTTTGTGCCAATCAACAACAATTAACAGAAAACAGCACCAGACCTACTTTTTTTAATGTAAGATGCCCAAACCAAACAGGAAAGCCTGCCGTTTCTCACAGTATCTAAAACAGGGGGAGTCGTTCTGAAGCCAGCGGAGTGTTTGGCTGAACATTTGCATCCTAATTCACAGCGAGCGGAGAACAATGGGACGCAGACAATCAAGTCACTTCACTGTGACCCTAGCACCCTGCCCGGCGTAAAAAAAAGACCCGGGTGCAAACAGAGATCAAATGAACTCCGGCCATCACAGCAACATGCTGCCCCTGACAATAGCGTCCCAGACGGTGTGTTTGGAAACCGGAGTGTCACAGGAAGATGGGGCACTTCCCAGTATCCCTGGCACGTGTCACTACGTGTCAAATACAAACAGAGCGTGGAATGCCAAAAAATTTTACACCAAGATGTTTTATAAAGAATGTTAAAGAGCCAAAAAAATCACATCAACACATCAAAATAATGTGACTTAAAAAATGAACGTTGTCATAAAAAACAAATATGGACAGAAAGTTTGATTAAAAAAAAGCAAACACAAGCCATATTTTACAACTAGAAACTGTCTACCATGTAAGAATAACAACGGCATGACTTTGTAGAGCATGTCACAAAAAATTCATTGGAACCACTGAATGCATTTAGTCTGAACTGAATTGACAACATAACACACATTTTCATACCACTTACCATCATCCGGATGGTCCCTGTGCTTCTCATAAGAGTCTGGTGGTATTTGGGACTGTCTAGCTGCCTGTTCAAAAATGTAGAAGACAGATATTAACAGCTTATTTTCTGATGTAATTGTCACTGTTGAAACACACAAAGGGAATAGCAAAATATATTTCCTAGCATTTTCTGTTCAACAAAGAAAGTTCAATCAAATGTTAACAAGAAAGGGCCCGTTTTGATTTCATTTTTCATTGGCAGAAAGCATCCATACAGACAACGAGTGTCAAACACAGAGACTGTCTGGTGTGGGGACCACAAACGTGAAAATAAAATAAAAGCTTTGCAACTATTCTCGTTTCCCCTGCATTATGAATCAGGGGTGCGTAGAAATAAACTCCATTTGGAGTTCAGCTCCCTCAGGGCGCCTTCCAACTGAGTCTGAGATCTGAACCGCTTTCCCAATTAACATGCAGCCCGTCAGTTTGTTCGCAGGCATGCCATAATATAACCCTGCATGCTGTTGATGCCAGGGGGAAATACATTTCATTAACAAACGCACGTATTTTATTATTATTCCAATTCATTTAACTTGTTATAAACGACCTTGAAGTAATAGAAAAAAAATTGAATCGAGGAAAACTGAAGTGAAATTAAATAAACGGAGATCACACAAAACCGTCTGACAAAATACCAAGGCTGCATTTTAATTCTTAATTTCTTATTTAATCTAACAACAATTAATAGACTTCAATTTATTAGAAAGAAAACTCAAATATAAATCTGCACTTTCACTATTTATCTGAATATTACAATCAATTAAAATTATGAATAGATGAACACGTGCGAATATCAGAAATATCATATTCGTGCGTATGTCGCATGTTTTCTTTTAATAAGAGTTTCTTTATTCATCCCTGCTAATATCTTATTGTATTTAACAAACCATTAATAGTAAAGTTAATTTAATACTAGTCTTTTTTTGTAGATTAGTTTGGAATAACATGACATTTTTATGATTAATAAAAACCACTGACAACAAGCCCCTTTGACTTTCTCTTTCCTTGTTCACAAACAAAATAAGTTTGTTGTCGTCGACACGTGCAGCTCGACACACGCCAACAGGGCAGAGGCGAAAACATCAACTTGCAACATGACTACGAATAATAAACACAAATCCCAACTTCTCAACAACTGCACGCCGTGCGTCGTTCTGTGGATGCCCGGTAAAGTTTCCACGAGAGCTTCCCGTGCGTTTGATACTCACGTCGTGACTGTTGCTGTTTGGACTGATCTCTGACTCGTTGACCAGAGACGATTTGATCTCATCCAGGTCTCCCTCTTCTTCGGAGTGACAGATCTCCGCGAAGATCTGCTCCTTCTGCGGATCCCCCTCGTCTTTGAACGGGATCATTTCGTCGGTGGCGCAGAGCTCCGGGTCCCCGCCGCCTCCTCCGCCCGATAACTGCGGCATTTTTCGGGTGAATGAAAGTCCACCTCACCCTAAAAACGCCCAGAACGAAAGCGTGCCACGGAGGACCCTGTGTACTTTCAGCGTGCGCGCTCCTAACACGCGTGTACTTTCTGCGTTCGGCACACGGCAACGGGGTGCGCGTACTTGCGCGGTGAATCCAGGTGGGAAATACACAAATCGCCGGTCGGCTTTTAACGAGTGTCGAGGATAAATAGCAGCTCCTTCGGTGTACATAAAAAGAAACAATGTAACAAGTTAAAGTTGGGTTGAATGTAGCGCAGTCTCGACTGTTTCCGTGGTTAAAAAAATAGACAATCAAAAGTTGTATGTCATTCCCGTTTGTGTTGTTGAGTTGTAAAAGGTGTCCCTCTTCAGAAGTGAGCCCAGCAGAGACTGAGTGTAATGTTGAGCAGGAGAGAGTGTAGTGCGGTACTCCTCCCCCTGATCTCTGACTGAGTATAAAGATGAAACACAAGCCGCCGCTGTGATTGACACCACACACACACACACACACTGGCTCTCCCGACGAGAGTAAAGGGGGAATTTTATACATATTTTACAACAAATAGGCAGAGAGGTAAAAAGGTAGAAAACACTGAATCCACTATAGAATTTTGGGATTGTCGTAAACGGGAAGGTTGGTGCTCAGCAAACCCAAACCATATTCTGTAAACGCTGTGATAGAATGTCCTGCGTAAAACATAGATGCGTTTGTATTATTAAAGCATTATTTCAAAAATTAAAATAGTACGAGAAAACGAAAACATTTTGTTACGTATTGACAGAAAATAACAACAATCACATGATATACAAGTGTTACATCGATCCGCTGTACATTGGAAAATAAGATTCGTGCATTTACATTTTTGTCTTATTTGTTTACAGATGTAGTAGCTGTGATGGAGGCTAAAATTCAGTTGGAAAAGATCCAGTCACTTGCTTGTGTATATGAAGGCAGGGGCGTGTTAAAATAATCCAATTTTTGTTGTCTTTTTCTTTACAAAACAGTGTGGTCTTGCAGTCTTGCATTGTCCTTAAATCCCTATTTTAAGCTATATTAATAAACGAATTCTTATTTTGATATCTTTTTTTGTTTTTAAATGTTTTTAATTTTATTAAGACACCATATCATCTCATTTTAAATTCTAGGAAAAAAGAAAAATATTGCATTTATATTACAAATTATTGAAGTAACACAACTGACCAAATAAGGACAAATTAAAACATTTTTATTTATATAAAAGGGTTATAAAATAAGAAAAATATTGCATTTATATTACGAACTATTAAAGTAACATCATTTACAAAACAAGGACAAATTAAAACATTTTTTTATCATATGAATAAGTAGCAATCGGTGTGACGGGGAAAATCGATCACAGTGACGTAAAAAATGTAAAGAATAGGTAATTAGCAGTAGGCTATTTTATTTATTTAAGAATATTTAAATATTATCATGTCAACCACGGTGTAAGAATTTATTTTGTGTTGACAAGATGAATTAACCATAAACGCAAGCAGCTACAAAATGTGTTCGAGATTAATGGGCTAAATGAAACCGGGCTAAATTCATGGGTCCCTCCCTCGACGTAGCCAAAAACAAGAAGAGGGAAGAAAAACATTGGGAAGTGTTTCTGTGGCTTGCGTGAGAATAAGTTTGGAGCAGGAGGCAGATCTTTATAAGGCAGGCAGAGGTGGGGTTTGTGGGCGGAGCCGCGGCTGCCTTTGATCTGTCGGCGGCGGCCTCTTTCATCCCAAGCCTTTGTGTGACCATATTTGGTATGAGGATGGAGACGGGCCAACATTTCCACGCGCGCCTTCATCCCAGCTGAGAGGGAAAGCGAGGGTTCTCTTCCGGGTAAAGGAGACACAGCGAGAAAGATCAAAGGCTTTGGACTGGAACTCGAATGCGGATTCAAAAGAGAGCGAGAGGAGAGAGACGAAGGGACTGGCCGCATTCCAGAGTGTAGCGGAAAACCGGGCCTCGCGCGCACACGCGCTCCTAGGATAACAATCCAACCTTTCAGGTTTTAAATGTATGCGTTGGAGTGCAGTTTTTTTATAGCAAACTGTGTGCAGTTATTTTAATACTTGGTTATTTCATATTTTCTATACACATAATTAAAATGTTGTGTTGCTACAGCTCTGGCAAAGGTAACAACAAGTCATGTATTGCTGTAATTAACATAAAAAAGCACAAGGTCTGGAAAATTAAAGTATCCACCATGTCAGAATTTTTGTCGAACCATTATATGCGTGTGAAATAAAAATTGAGAATTAATTTTAAGAAGGAAAGCATGCAGGAAGGGATCAATATATCAACAACAAATCTAAATATGAACAGATCTGACCCTTATTCTCTGAATAACTGATTGAATTCAGATCACACATGCTGATAAAATGTATACACTGAATGCACTTTAAGTTGCTTTGAATGAAAGCGCTGCTGAATGCAAAAATGCAAAAATGGAAATTAATGGAAATTACTAACAGAGGGCAACTGGCAAGTTTACTGTTAGAAAACACACACACAGTCACATTTGCTACTACAATAAAAAAAAGTTGTAAAGAATATATGCCTATGACAAGGCTGATGTGGTACTTTTACAAATTGTGGGAATGTATATTTTTTGCATGACTAATGTAGGTCTTCATATCGTCCTTCTGATACCTTTTATGTCCAAGTTTTTCAGGAAATGGAAAAAACACAAAATTTTATTGACATTATTGGTAAGATATTTGCAAAACCCAGTGACAAGCATAAAGGGTGACTAAAAATAATGATATATGGCAAAAAAATTAAATATGAAGTATGGAGATAAGAGGTTTCAGAAGGACAACAGCCATATGCAAAATACCAGGGAGTTTTTCTATAGTGCTGAGCAAGCAATAACAATAAAAGCCTTAATGAAGAACAAGCGTTTAAAGATCATACACTGTGAAAAAATACGCAATCAATAAATCATCAAATTAATTAAGGTTAAACGTTTTTGTTATAAGTGATAATTTATCACTAGTCAGGACCTGTACAGCCAATTTGATTATACTTAAAATATTATGCTGCAACAATTTTTAAAAATGTAAAACATGTTTTCTCTCTCTCTCTCTCTCTCTCTCTCTCTCTAAAGACAGGCTTTATACTTCTAGGCCTTGGCAAGTCAACTAGAAAGAACACTGATAAAATGGTCAATACACAATCTGAAAAAGAACATTTTGCAGTCAGTTAACACACCAGTATTAATAAAAGGCATACATTGAATGCAGTCAATTTGAATACAAGCTTCTGCCAAATGAATGTAAATTAAAAGAGATAAAATGAAAATGAGCTGTGAACTGCAGGTTTATTGCTAGAAAACATAAGACGAAGCATGTACAAATATGCTCATTCTTAATTACCCCTACAAAACGTCCATAAACAATAAAAGCCTGAAGTTGAAAAATTTACAGTGTTCTGTATTTAAAGATGTTTTATACACGTCACATATTTGAAGGATTTCCCAGTTTTAATTGAGGTTTTAATGTAATTCAGTTATTCTTTGTTTTGGCAACAGCTCTGTGTGCCTATAAACACCAGAATGCCAATGCAAAAACAAGCATAACATTCTGATTTGACAATAATTAGAGGATATTTGACCTGACCATAGGCAAAACAAAAACTAATCCACAATCCAGTGAAATTAGGTGCCGGATGTCGTCATCGCTGCACCAGTTGGCAAACATCTTAACCACGCACAATTGCATCGAGTATGTTCTAGTTAAGAGCAGAACTAGATTCAATTGTACAGTTCTAGCGTAACATTTTCTTTTACAGTAACTGGAAGCACAATAATTGGCTTTTTCTTAATAAAAACAGGGAGAGAGGGAAATATACTAAAAGAGATCATTTGCATTTCAGTCTTAATGAGTTTGCCGAAGTGACCGCTCTGGATCAAACATGAAAAGGAAAACCTCCTGCTGTGTCCTGACCTGAATTTAGTTGTCTTCGTTCTTCTACTGCATATTGAATGTTATATAACCTTGAAGGACCAGAAACGTATCCATAACAGAGCATAATTTATCATAGCGCTGCTAATCTAGAGGAGAATTAGAGCGTAGAGATATTCAGAGCAGGGTCTTGCTGTGATGTTCATAAATCTAGTGCTATTGATCAAGGAACGTGGATTAATAATTTGGTTCAACTGTAATCTGAGAACAGACTCGACCTATATAGCGAGAAGGGAAATTTGCTGATCTAGTGTGAACGATTAAAACTGTTTCAAAATGATTTAAAATGTGGATCGTTCGAAAAAATGAATGAGAATTCTGCAGATAGTCAACATGAAGTGACACAAGCCATTTTATTTTGTTATGTGACATTGTGTCTCTGTGATATTAGATTAGATTAGATTAGATTAAACTTTATTGTCATTACACATATACAAGTACAGTGTAACGAAATGTAGTTTAGGTCTAACCAGAAGTGCAATTAGCAAGTGCAGATATACAGTGTGAATAAATACAGATACAATATTAGGAAATTACTATACAATGGGCATGTACTATGAAAATACTTTACAGAAGGAATGTACTATGACAATATATACAGAAGGCTATATACTGTGAACATTAATGTACAGGAGGTTATAAACAGATAACAATATAGACTATACAAGAGTGCAAGTGACCTGAGTGTGCATTAGTTACAGACATTAGCTATTAAAGTTACAGTGCAGTAGATGAGTTAATGTGGTTATTAAAGGTACGGTTGCAATACATGAGTAGATGCAGATATACAGTTACAGTAAAGTAGATGAGTTAGTGCAGTTATTGAAGCTATGGTGCAATAAATGAGAAGATGCAGTTAGTTATGCGATAGATGCAATAATGCAATAGATGAGTTACAGTGCAGTAGGTGAGTTAGTGCAGTTATTGAAGTTACAGTGCAGTAGATGAGTTAATGCAGTTATGAAAGTAGTCCATTCGTGCTAATGAGCATTCAGTGTAATATTCCTGGTGTGCAAGTGAGCAGTAGAGAGTGCAAATGATGCTGTGTGTGTAAACAGTCCGGTAGAGCAGATACATGAAGTACTGGTGTGTACAGTTCCGTCATGCATGGCAGCCCTGTAGTGCAATGTTAACATTGTAATAGCAGCATTAAGTTAAAGTTATGAGGGGTAGTGGAATCAGTGGGGAGCAGAGTTCAATAATGAAACAGCTCTGGAAAAAAAGCTGTTTCCTAGTCTGCTGGTTCTTGTCCGGAGGCACCTGAAGCGCCTACCTGAAGGCAGGAGAGTAAACAGTCTATGAGCGGGGTGAGAGGAGTCCTTGAGAATGCTGCGAGCTCGACGCAGACAGCGTTTCTTCTGGATGTCCTCAATGGAAGGGAGTGCAGTTCCTGTGATGCGCTGGGCTGTTTTCACCACCCGCTGCAGTGCCTTGCGCTCAGCAACAGAACAGTTCCCGTACCAGACTGTGACACAGTTGGTCAGGATGCTCTCTATCGTGCAGCGATAGAAGTTCACCAGGATAGTTGAAGACAGTTGGTTCTTCTTCAGTGTCCTCAGAAAGAAGAGACGCTGGTGAGCCTTCTTGACCAGGCATGAGGTGTTGGTGGTCCAGGACAGGTCCTCCGAAATGTGGGTCCCCAGGAACTTAAAACTGGGAACACGTTCAACAGCCGTCCCGTTAATGTGGATGGGGTCGTGTGTGCCTCCTTTCGCCTTCCTGAAGTCCACGATGATCTCCTTTGTCTTGGAGGTGTTAAGGAGCAGGTTGTTGTTTGAGCACCATGTGGCCAGGTGCCGTACTTCCTCCCTGTAAGCAGTCTCATCGTTGTTGCTGATGAGACCAATCACTGTTGTATCGTCTGCAAACTTGATGAAGGAGTTAGATCCATTCACAGGCCTGCAGTCGAGTGTGAAAAGGGAGTAGAGAAAGGGGCTCAGTACGCAGCCCTGTGGTACACCAGTGTTGAGGGTGGTTGTGGTGGAGCAGATGTTGCCTAACCTAACAAGCTGAGGCCTGTTTGTCAGGAAATCCATAATCCAGTTGCAGGTTGAATTGTTTATGCCTAGGTTTCCAAGTTTGATGATTAGCTTGGAAGGGATTACAGTATTGAATGCAGAGCTGAAGTCTACAAACAGCATGCGTGCATAAGTGTCCTTATTGTCCAGATGTGTGAGCACGGAGTGCAGCGCCATGGACACTGCATCATCGGTGCTCCTATTGCTACGGTAGGCAAATTGGTATGGGTCCAGTGTGGATGGTAGAGAGTCTTTTAGGTGTGACAGGACCAGCCGCTCGAAGCACTTCATAACGATGGGTGTGAGTGCTACAGGGCGGTAGTCGTTCAGGCATGTCGGGCTGGAATATTTTGGAATGGGCACAATGAAGGTGGATTTGAAACATGCTGGAACCACTGCTTGGGCGAGGGACAGGTTGAAGATGTCCTTGAAGACCCCAGCGAGCTGCTCCGCACATGCCCTGAGTACGCGACCAGGGATGCCATCAGGGCCAGCATATTCAATGAGATAAATGTTGAATTGGACTTTTTTTCTATAGACCACTTTGCAAGATATAAACACTGGTCCAAAAGACCTCCAGTTTCACTTTTTTGTAATCTTACATATACATTAAAGTCTTAAAGACATTTATTTTGATTCAGTTATAAATGTTCTGTGGTATCTGGTTCTAACGTTTGTTTAATGTCAAAAAGTAGAGATATTAAGAAGCATTAGAGGGATACTTCACCCAAAAAATAAATTTCCTTCATAACTTACTCATCCTCAATTTGTACCAAACCTGTATACATTTATTTGTTCTGTTGACAAACAAACAAAGATGTTAGCAACTGATTTCTGAGACTTAATTGACTATCATATCCATAGTAGGAAAAATTATTGTATTTAAAATATGAGATATTTTGAGGGATTTAGGAAAGCAGACAGTTCTAGGGAACCTTTGACTACCATTTACATTTTCCTCTATAGTCAATGATGCTTTAGAAATGTCAGTTGCTAACATTTTTCCAAATATCTTTCTTTGTGTTCAACAGAACAAAGACATTAATAAAAGGTTTAGAACAACTTGGGAGGGGGGAATTCATGACAGAGTTTTTGGGTGAAGTATCCCTCTAACCTTAATAAAGATCCACTAATTGAAGAATCAGCAGAATACACTACACTACAGTACAGTATGTTAAAACCCCACCCTTGCTCCTTAGATATACAGCTGTTATACAGATCCAGTGAATCTTCCACCTGCTTGAGCTCCGACACGTCCCACCAAATCCAAAATTATAGCTGTAATAAACGACAGGAAACAAACATCACATTAAGATGAAAGCAGCATACAATTAAAGTTTAGAGGGGGGAAGAAAGCCATCTATCAGCCGAAAAATGCAGAAGAGTCAACGGTGGGTGAGGTCTAAAGCGAGAGATGCTTCGCTACTCTTTTATTGGTGGGAACACAGGTGATGTTCAGAGGAAGAGAAAGTGTCTGCAGGGGATGTGCTAAGCGTTCGGCCCCACGTCTGTTCTGTGATCTGCTGATTTATAACACGGCGAGAAGCAGACATACTGTTATTAAAATAAAATCATATTCTGGTTGGAGCTGGGGAGCGGAAAACGCCCAACAGGGGAAATTTGTTATGCTAGGTTATTGAGTTTGGAGTTTTCCACACATAGCAATCTTAAAAAACAAGTCTCAAGAAAAAAATGAAAATAAAATGTACTGTATATACATAAGCCGGGCAATTTGTCACACAGGGAGGGAGATGCATGAACTGAAATAATTTTTGTGAATCTCTAAACTAATATTTAAACATCACAGAAAACAAATGAATTTCGTATGGACAGATGTATCATATCAAAAATTAAACAACTTTGAAAAAAATATATAAAAGTAGTCTCGGCATTCTTTCCTTCAATACTAAAATTCTGATTCAAAACACATGTGCGATGACGAGTGACATTTTACAAATAAACACGAAACCATTGAAGAAGTAGATTTATCCGAAGTTTCTTTAAAATGGAGTCGATTTTTAATTAAAAACAGATACGAGTCAATATACAAAACCGCAAAGCAGGCAACAACTCCAGAATGTGAGCTTGCGGCTTATGAGTCAAACCATTCAATATCCGCAGGGTTCACATCGTAGACGCGACACAATGCAATTTCCACAGGCCGTGTTTGGCTTCAGAGAGGAAGTCCACCAGCAGCCCAGAATGCTGTCTGTGTCATTTCATCTCGCCGCGTTATTAAGGAACACATTGAGCTTGTGTAGAGGCCTGCTGAGAAGGTGTCAGAGGTCACGGCCATCCTGCTGAGGGGTCAAAGAATCCCAGACCAGTTTATAATGAAGCAGACAGAGCGTGCACTCATGCACAGCCCTCGAGGGGGTCATCTTAATACTTAACAACAAGAACTATCACTATGTCTTGCCGAATAACGGACCCCGATATACGTGATCGTTCTAAACAAATCAACTGAAAACAATGGAGTTTTGAGTTTGTTTCAATGCCGAAAGTGATTCGTATTTTCCAAAACACTTGGCACTGGCTTTTTAACCTTGAGTGAACGCTTTTTGAGTTTAAGACCCATTTCAAAAACTCTAAGACAAACTGGGCAGGAGGGAAATCTGTGAACTGATGAGTATCTTGTGTAAAAGATGCATTCAGAAAGAGATGATTAATAAATGTGCTCTGTTCATTGTTTTCAGTAGACCCTCCTTGTGTGGTTAGTTTCTTTCCTCTACTGACAGTCAAAGTGTGATGAAATAATCTTCACTTCAAAATAAAAGCTCTTTACTTTAGTTGCTTTATTAAGGAAACTCACTGAAATCAAACTTAAAATAGATCATATCGCGTTGGTGTACAATGTAGTTTTGGAAAGAAGTTAACAAGTAGCTGTGCTGTGCTATCAATTTAACAATATTTGAGATTTGCATGACTAAGCTTAGCCTTTTTAATAATGTTTTGTCATTTATGATAAATGTTAATCCAACACAGCGTTTCAGTTTTTTTTCCGGTATATATTATTTTAAATGATGCATTTTATTGGAGCTGATTTCACTGTGTGAGTATCGCTGGACATGTAGGACTGGTTTCATAGACGAGGAGTAGACCTAGTCCAAGACCACATTTTTAAACGTTTGAGCTGTCTTAACTGAAAACAACTTACAATGAAAAAATATCAAAATAAATGTCTCATTGTTTTGTCTCAAGATGCACATCTTTATTTCTTTTGGAATATTTGTTTCTTATGCATGTACATAAAAGTTATTTACATGTCCTAATTTATATTTTACTCAACGTCATGTCATTGGAAACCTACTTTCTTTTGTGGAACAAAAAAGAAGATATTTTGAGAAATGTCTCAGTGGTTTTGTATCCATACAATGGAAGCCAATGTTGTTTGGCTACCAACGATATTCAAAATGTCTTCTTTTGTTTTCTGCAGAAGAAGGAAAGTCATACAGGTTGGAAACTACATGACGGTAAATAAATAATGACAGAATTTTCGTTTTTGGGTGAACTATCCCTTTAATATAAGCCTTGTCTGGGATCCCGCCCCTTAGCAACTAAACAAAATAAATGTTAAGTCAAAAAAACATTTCTGATACAAATTCTGAAAGCTAAAGACATTAAGGCACACAGTGGATAAACTATTAATATTTTTAGAAGCAGAGTAGTCAGCTAACTTTTGTTCTTACTTTGAAGTTGGGGTGTCACTACCATTACAAAAATGAACAATGCTTAACAATGGTGTTCGGTTGTTTCAACCCGTTGTTGGGTAAAATATGGAAGTATCCAATCTTTGGTTTAAATAAATTTTTGACTCAATCATGGGTTAAAAAATTCCAGCATACTTTAATTTAAACCCAACAGTTTGTCTTTTACCCAACCATGGGCTGAAAGAACCCATGAGTGCAGTACAGACATTAACTTTCTCGGTGTCAAGATCACATGACCAAATCACCCTCATAAATTTAAAATGCATTCTGGTTTGTCATACTCAGATGTGCATAAAGTACAGTTTCATTGCTGATGGTTTCCCACCATCTATCGTAAATGCCCCCACCCTCAAACCCCCTTCCCTTCCCCGTCCCATCCATTTGATTAGACCCCTCCCCTTACACCGTCTAGTCATTACCTTACATAACCATCTGTCCAAGCCCTATCATCAATAGCCAAGGGAGTACAGAAATCAAAGAGCCCTTTCATGAATTCACACAACACCACAGCATCGGCCAAGCAGGGTTCTGTAAATATTTGCTGCCTTTCATTTGACGATGAATCGTTTCTTCTGCGAGGGGATTCGTGGGTAAACAGGGAGCGTTTCTGGAGGACCCCACGGTCCCGACAAGTTTGTTTACAGTGTTTATGCGGGAGGGCGTGCACTCCGATGTCCTTCCTGTTTCCCATGGGCTACTGTTCTATCTCATCATACGGCCTTCCTCTCGGTGTATCTCTTCCTCATCGACAGATCATCCTTCCCCAAATCAGCTCTCTCCACCTCTCCATCTCCCACTTGCTGTGCCCTAGCTTTGATTTCTCGCATCAGTGCCATAAACACACTTCCCTAGTGGTCTTTCTCAATTTTTTCATCTTTTAAGCACTTCGTAAATGGTAGCGCTTTGATAAAGTATGTCTGGAGAGAACTGATTTAACCTCCGACAGGGTAGGAAAATATTTGCACCCTTACAGACACGCAAACATTCGGTTCATCTACAGCTTCTGATTGGAGTTGGAGATAACCATCAAAAATTGGAAGGTATATTATATTTTTCCAGATGTGAAGTATATAGACATACATATTTATGTAGGTTTTAAAAACCCTTCCAGCACTGAATAACTGTTTTTATTAAACACTTTTAACAGAGCCGTAATGTAATGGAATTGTGGGTAAAACGGTTGTCTGGATAATTGTCTTTATATATGATTCATTATAGCTTTTATGTTTAATTTAATAAGTCTTAACGAAAATCAGAAATTGAGGTCCAAATCAGAGGTAATATTTAGCAGTAATTTTGTATAAGTGCTATTTAAAATGTTACATCCCACCAGAATGTGATAAAAGGATGACTAACAGAAGATAACAGAGATTAGCGTGAAGTGTGATTCACATTTACCATCAACCCCCTGAAGCAATTCTGATAACTTCATATATATATATATATATATATATATATATATATATATATATAGACCACATGTAGAGGAGACCAGTGCTAATCGTCGTTCACGCTAAATTACCGTAACTTTACATTTTTACTGTAAAGTACAAGTGCAATGTTTCGTTTTGCTGTTTTATGAATAACGTTTCATAATAAATAATTTTTTATCATTAATGTACTAACATTAAGTAAAACTTGTAGTATTATATTTGATTTTAACATGGTTTTATGAAAGCTTACCTTATTTACTGTGAAAATATGTTTTGATATCTGGACATTTTTTCAGACAAAATATTCACAAATGAAAGAAATGACAGAATTAGAAAAAAAGTGTGTCAACTAGCCCCTGTCTTTCTGAATCAAGCAATGCTCTTAAAGGGACAGTTCACCTCAACTGAAAATTCTTTCATCATTTACTCACTGTCATGTCCTTTCAAACCTGCATGACTTTCGTGCCCAAGATGAAAGATCTTTCCCATAGCTGGAAAAAATTATACATTTTGAAGAATGTAGTACAGCAAACAGTTCTGGGGTACTTTTGACTACCATTGCATTTTTTCCCACTATTGTATTCAACGGGGGAACAATCTGTTTGGTTATAAGCATTCTTCCAAATATCTTTCTCTGTGTTCATCATAACAAAGAAATGTATACACATTTGGAACAGCTGTTTACTGAAGGTGAGTAAATGATATCAGAATTTTCTATTTTGGGTGAAGTATCCCTTTAAGGTTCCTATTTCTAAAAAACCTAAAGTAACCATTAAACCCACTGGAGTAGTCTGTAAACCTTCCTGTATCTGACCCCAGTTCACCATCTGACACAGGATCTTTCCCATTGAAACCGTGGGCCCCTGAGGGGAGCGTGGCGAGCCAGCGGATTGGATCCCAGGGGTTGAGAAAATGAGTCCCTAATCCAACCTCATCTGCACACAGCGCCATTCTGCTCTCTGTTCAGCTCCACTATGCTTTTTTAATGCACTATAGCATGCTTGCTTTCCTTAAGAGAAGAAAAGAAATCAACCTTTTCTCACTCCTATGACACTTACAACTCTACTTCAATCACTGCAACTCAAATAACGCAGTGCAAAAAACATATGCTGTGCCACCCATCCCAAGTCTCTGAAAATGAGGTTGTTCTTGATGAGCGAAATCATCATAAATCACATTTCGCGAATCTTCCTCTAATTTGAATATTTCAGGACCTTCTCCAGCCCGGCTTTAACAAGGGTACAGTGTGTACTCGGCGAAGATGACTGCCTGACTAATTCTGCCGATTTGTCGAGATCCTCCATTGTACTGTGCTAATGACGTCCCTTTGTGAGAGGCTGGGATGAGGGCTCAAGATGTTGTCGGTGGTGAGGGTGCGGGTCGCTGAGGGTTTTAGCGTGACTGGCATCTGCAGTAATCCCTCCTTTGTGCCCTCGGAGGGGTTCGACGAGCGTGCCCGTCGCTTCAGACAAGCCAGATGGAATCGGGGAGCGAGAGAACGTCAGAAAGTATTCAACACCACACAAAAGCCTTCGGGCCAGGCCACATTCAGTTTATCTTGGGTTTGGTTTTCGAGAGGTTCGGTACTGAAGGTCTTTGGTCGGGTACAGGTTTTGCGGCCGGTTTGAAGTGTGCCAGGGAGCTCTGACTGGAACGTGTTCTTTGTGGGACTCGGTAAAACTGTGAACCATCCAAAGCACAATTTATTTATGCTTCAGGCCTCGGAATGTTATACAAGACCGCTTTACAAGAGTTATATACGAGTAGTTCTATTGAGTTTGGATGACGAGTTCTTTCCAATTGTGTTTGGCTTGGCCGTATGATGTGGTCGCTTCCCAACATTCTTCAGGATGTCAAAAATTACTCTTCAACGGTGATGCAATGACATGTCCACGGTTTGTCGGCGGATCTGGGCACTGTTTGTTGTTGACTCATGTTTCGTTTCATCTGAGGAATTTTTGGTATCACTATTGTTTGTGCACAGCAATGAGTTGATATTTAATCACATTTGATGTTCATATTTAGATTACGACTAAAACCTTTAAAACTCTTAAAACACATCACGAGCCCAAGACAACCAAATCGCGGGAGCACTTTGATTTCCAGAGAATGAGCCTCTTCGCTCGAAACTTCAAATGAAACGTTAAGCAACAGGATTTGATGGGAAACAAACTCCACTGATCTTCAAGCTTTCTTCTTAATTTTTACGAAACTGTAGGATTACCATGAAAAACTTTTCGAAAGCCTTCAAAACAGTCATTAATTTCAGCTTGGCAAATCCTGTTTCGGTGCCGAATTCATACACAATACAGTGGAATCTCTTTAATTCAAACATAATTTTCCAAAACATTCGAGTTCTTCGCGAGAAAATTACTCAATCGCTCATACCAAACTATTTATTTACAACCGAAAACACAAACAGAGAAGCTAAATACGAACGCTAATAATTTCGCATCGCAACAAATCTTTCCAAACGGACACAAAATATTACATCTGTGCATTCTTCAAATGCTAATAAGCGTATGGCACGTTCGACTGCCCTAAAACGCAGAGGGTCTGGGCCATGAATAGCTCTTTGCCATATGAATCCATTGCCTGTTGAATAAATTGGCCAGAGAGGGTAAAAATGAGGGTTGAGAGACGTCTTGGTTGAGTGTACAAATCCCAACGAAGGGGCAACAGTAGCTTTGAAGTGAGAGTCATTCTTTGAATGTGTGTGGATGTGTGTTTTGTACATGTATAATGAAAAGCGGTTAGTGAGTGGAGCAGATCCTGCGCTCTGAGTGGCTGTGACTCAGGCTCTATTAATTTAAGAGGGGATTAGGCTTGTGGAAGAACCCTACACCCTCCCGCTCTAATTGGGGACGGCTAATAGCTGGACTCCTTGAAAACTGAGCCTTTTATCTTTCTGAGCTCCACAGACTTAAAACATAGAAAGACTTACAATGTGTCCATCCGAGCATCGCACATCATTTCTTTTGGGTGAGCACAGAGCATATCTGCCTGCCGAATTCGTTTGAGTGCGTATTGACTCATGATGTCAAAATCCTGGAAGGGCCATTGTGATGTCATCAGCGTCTATACAAGACATAGGCTTTAAGACATCTAAGAACACATAAACAAGGGTGATTAAAGAACACTGACATAGGGTCAAAGTATAACCTATTATTGCGGTTGGATAGAAACTTAATTTCTCAATTTTCATAATTTCGATTTTACATTTTTCCTCAATAAATAAGCGATTTTCGGTCAGGAACAAAGTTCTGGAAAGAGTAAAGAGGGCTGTCATTCGTGAACCAAGTTTTCCCCGAGGCCCTTTCCCTGATCGCATTCGAACTGGCAAAAGGAGCTATTTAGTGACATAAGCCGGTCGACCGCAACATAATTTTAGCGTGTCAGTCAAACAATGACAAACAACCAAACAGAAGTTCGGCCAATCGTTTGTTTACGTCACGGAACTGCCACAGAGAAGAAGCTGAAGTGTTCCTCCAAAATGTTCTCCCGAACTAAAATTCTGGCTGGTTCTTGCAGTATGAACAGAACAAAAAGTGGATACTTCCGGCAAGTCGTTCCGGAAATACGAAATCATTCTGACAGCCCCTATTGGTAATATTTTTATGTGTGTTAAGCAAATATTCACTTATTTTAAATACATTTTAGTGAAAAGGATTAAAAAACGTGTCAACTTTGACAACACTGTTTATTTTTTTGAATTTCCTGAAAATTAGCAGTCGTGACCCAAACTTAACTTCGGTAGACCTCCGCAATGAATCAATAACTGTTAGGTAGTTTTAATATAATTTAATACAATTAATATACAAAAAAATATTCATATAAATTAATATGAATATAGATTAAAAAAAATACATACCTGTTATGTCAAATCACAGACCGGAAGTTACCTTCAGTGCCAGACACGTGCATCCGATGAAACCATCTATATAAGATATTAAAAAGCAAACATCAAATCAATATCATCACAGTTATCAAAATATTTCGAATTTAAAAAAAAAAGAAAAAATTTGAAACTTTCTTGCGATACTGAGAGTCATAACAACGATTTCCCCCCATGACACCATTTCCTCTTGTAAGGTTTTCTTGTGAAATAACACTAAAATGGCATTGTGTGCGTTTCTTCCACCACACATTGACTTCTATTTGCCGTATTTTCAAACGTTAGTAACTGTACAACAAAACTGCTTTACTATCTGATATTCATTTAAAGAAATTATAATCCATGATTATACCAAACTACTCTATCTTCTTCTCTTCATTGTTCATCTTAAAAGTTTTTAAAGTAACTTTTCTTTTTCTTTTAATGTTATGGTTCATAATCAGTTGAAACAGTTTACAAGATGTATAACAAACAACATTTGACAGCATATAAAATAAATCTGCTATGAAGAACTCTAATTCCTATGTATAGAAGAATTACTTGAAGTTTGGTTTTCACAAGCTCAGCTATTGCCGCCAGATGATGTCTTTAAAAATGATACTCATTCAACGCATGACAAATCAAAGGCCAAAATCTCCCATATTCCCGCTAATGTTCCCTTTTAAACAGTTCTATCAGTACAGCAAATATAAAAGCATGAACCAAACTTATTCCAGGGAAGGGAAACTTCTGGAAATGTATGTGAACTTTACAACGTCTCTGAGAATCTCCAAGGGCTGAGCACTTTAAAACCCTCCTCAGAAGCCTGTGAGATACCCGAACCAGTCAGAGAGAAAGAGAGAGCACGCGTACATTCATAAAAAGAGGAAATATAAAAGAGAGGAAAGATCTAAATGAGCGAAATAATCTCTTACCAAGAAACTATAATTAAAAGAAAAGGCCAAAAACTCTGGGTTTTAAAGCGTCGTCTGATCAGATGAAATAAGACATGTTTTTCTCCTCCTTTCCTTGCCGCTTACTGAAATAAGAAACTTATTTTTTCCATCTGATTGAATGTTAGACTAAAAGAGGAATAGGGGAAGCGAGACCAGCTTGTGTGCCCAATAGCTTTTAGTCCGTAGCCTAATGAGTTCCTGAGGGAAGGGGCGCTGTCAGTTATCCAGCGTTCCCTTTTCTTCATCTCCCACCAACTCAGCCCGTACTGCAGAACTGAGGGGCATGACATAATTAGCGATCACTAAGTTGCCGCAACTTTTTTCCTCCTTTTTATATAAAGGCCTACATTAACCGCGGGGAAAGAGTGCTAGGATGTGTTCAATTGCAAGTAGGTGCCGGTTTCATGACAGGATTGGTGTTACACACTGAAATCATTCAGTTTCAGCAGGAGAGTTTTGTTTGAGGTAAAGATGAAAAGCTGCTAAAGAAAAGAATCAAAAGAATTATAAAATGTGAAATATGGCTAAAGACTAGTTTTTAAAGTACCAGTTTAGAGTGAAATGGAAACATTACGCGAACAAAACGTCACATGGAAGTAAGTCTTTGTGGCAGCTTCCAATACAGTTTTAAAGACGTCATCTTTAAAAGGCGTCAGAGATCTTTTATTATATTACCCAAACATTCAATGCACTTGTGTCACCGCATGTGTCTCCTCATTTCAGAAGAGATGAAAAGAAATGACAATCCTGCCAATAAGAAAGATTACATATGAGATACTGTATCTATTCAACATTCAATTGTCTTTCTTAGCATACAAATTTAATAAAGGGACAAAGGAAACTTGCTTAAGTCTGCTGCATCTCAGTTGTTTCTCCGAACCAAATTCAGATTTGTCAAGTCAGCAATTAAAAGTCAAAGTTATTAAAAATGTCAATATGAATTAGACAGTTCTGTCATCAATTTTATCAAAATGAACAGATTTATTGTCGCTATATAGTCTGATTAATTAATATTGCATAATGAAAATGATTTCCTCTGCATGATGAAACATCAGAGACAAAGTTAAAACACAACTGCAAACACCATTATATTTGCTTAGCAATAAAAGAGCAACTTTAGAGCAATAAATTCGTCCACCTGGTAGTGAAAGTGTAAAAAAGACATTACTGTTTTTTCATATGTTGAATGTTAAAATGATGTCAGCAACTATAGGGAGCAGCAAACAGGTGGGATGAGTGTCGCTTGGTGGCTTGTGGGGAAAAAAAATGAGACGGGGTTTATAAACATCTGCATGTGAATGGAGTTTATTTACATACAGCATCACCGGAGAAGACGAGCTTGGAGTAAATACTGATGAGCTTATAAGAGGGAAAAGACCACGTGCCGTTATTTGAGAACAAGGTGTGAGAGACAACAGAAATCACACACATCACATATACAAGGTTCATTAAAAGGACAGTACGCCCCACATTAACATGTCATCATTATTTGTTTTACTTTAAAGGGATAGTTCACCCAAAAATGAAAATTATGTCACTCACTCTCTAGTTGTACCAAACCTGTATAAATTTCTTTGTTTGGTTGAAAGATATTTTGAAGAATAACCAAACAGTTCTTGGACCCCCTTGATTAACATAGTAGGAAAAATAACAAAGGCAGTTAAAAGTGCCATTCTTCAAAATATCTTCTTCTGTATTCATCAGAACAATATAAAGTATTTTTTATGGAAGTCAACAGGGTCCAAGAATTGTTTGGTTGCAAACATTCTTTCAAATCTCTCGCTCTATGTTCATCAGAACAGAAATTTATACAAATTTGGTAAATGATGAAAGAATTTTCATTTTATGGTGAATTGTCCCTTTAAGTGATAAAGATACTATAGAAATAGAAAAAAATGCTTTTGTTCACAGTTACAAGCCAAAAGATTTTAACAGTTAGTATTACAAATGTACATAACAAAAAAATTATAATTTTTAATTCATATTTTGTCGCTGTAATGTAATCATGTATTTGAAATATTTTCCTGATTTTTTTTATCTTATTTTTCTGCTGTTTCTTTTCTTGTGTCTCTGCTGTCTGTTTTAAAATGTATATTTTATAACGCTGCTTTGCAACAAAGCAAAATTCTGAAAGACATTACACAATATTTTTCACCACAATACAATCTAATTATCCAAAATATGAGATCCTTTGAAAATATCACACCATCCCTTTTTTCATTTATATTAAGAAGCCTAGCAGCCTCGTTTTAACCAAAAGCCCTCTACAAACCACTCTTCATTCTTCTCTAGAAGGATACCAGCAGCTTTTGGGTTAATTACCCCATTGTTGTCGCACAATGCGAAGACTCCGCACATCATCTTTGTTTCTTGCGCAGCTCACTAGGTACCCTGGCAGCCAGGGAATTGGCATTGCCAATAGGGAGGAACGTGCCAGCCTGCGAAAGGTTTGAGTGCAGTTGACCCTCATGGGTTGTGTGGGCATTGGACTCAGATCAAAGGCTCGGTGCAGCGGAGAGGGGAGGGGCTACGGTAAAAGTGGAAGATGTGCCAACTCGGATTTGCATCCCGGGAGACTGGGGGAGGTGTGAGACAGACAGAAATACAGGACACCCATCTACCTTGCTATTTGCTGGGTCATAAAAATCCCAGAATGCTTTGCTGTATGACTCTCTTCTGCAGTACACAAAATAAGATGTATGTTGGTAACCAAACAACACTGGACCCATTGACTTCCATTGTATGGACACACAACCACGGAGACACTTCTCAAAATATCTTCTTTTGTGATCGAAAGAACAATAAAATAATAAAACACATATAGGTTGTGAACAACATGAGGGCGAATAAATGATGACAGATTTTTTGTTTTCGGTTGAACTATCCTATTGCCCTTTTGTCAAGAATCCTGTTACTGGATGCATAGCGGTACATTTGTTTAACCCATATTCTCCTGCTCTAACCTGTTCTCCGGCACTCCATTCACCCACCTCCGCACCAAAGGTCGATATCAGGACCTCATGTCATTTTATGTCACTTGGTGTCTTCTCTTTAATGATGGAGGGATTAGCACGCAAGATTGCTGGGCCATCCACATGCACACGTTCGCGTTCCCGCTGCGAGCGCCTTTTTAAGAGACTGATCAGCGTCACTCTGGCACACTATCAGTGAAGCTTTACACGACTCTACCCAGCATGGGCCGCACTTCCTACAGCTCTCTCTGAGGTGCTCATGAATCTAAATAGGAAGAGAAACAACACAGGGACGGTTAAGGGCCTTAATCCTATATTGAGAATCTGTTTTTAGTTGTCCAGGAAATTCACAGTTGGGAAAGGAGGTCTTTATGATTTTCAAATAAACTAAGAGCGAAAATTGAAATACAAACCTTACTTCTAGAAGAACCAGAGCAGAATGACACGTGGTATAACACGCTTTAGTTGTTTAGTTCACCCTAAAATAAACATTCTGTTCTCATTTACGCTTTACTGTTGCACACCTGCATGACTTTCTTTGTTTTGCTGAACAGAAAAGATGATATTTGGAAAAATGTGGAAAACCAAACACCTGGGCCACCATTGACTCATAGAGCGCTTTTCCATCGTTGCGCCGAACCGCTCTAAACACGGTCTGGAACAGTTGCAGTTTTGTCCTTGGCTCGGAATTTTCGTCACGGTTGCCTAACCATAATAATGCGTGCAGAAACGTTATAGCTCAGTCTCTTGTGTTACAAAGGCAGCGCGTGAGGTGTTTGTGTTTACATTCAAAAGATTTCCGTTATAGCCCTGCGGTGGAAAATGTAACCATTTACGCACCAGTTGGCCCAGACCAGCATGGAGAGGAACAATTAAAGGAGCAGGTTACATTAAAATAAGCCCCAGTTGACTTTCCAGAGTAGTTTTTATTCCTACTATGGAAAGTCAATGGGGGCTTATTTAAAAGCAACCTACTTCTTTAAGCAACGAGAAGGATTCAGCGCAATGGTGGAAAACCGCTCATGGTTCATCAACACGAATTTGCTCTTTCTCGTGTCAGTCAGCACTAGCTTCTTTCGAGTCACTCACCTCTCATAGTTATTTTGTAGTTGAAATAGTGACATAGTAACACAGTCAAGGTGTCAGATGACAGCCATGATACTTTGTTGGCGCTAAATGAAGTAAGGGTCTTTCTGTGAGTCCAGGTGCAGAAGGCCCTTATCGTCGCAGCCATCAGTAAAGCTATCACATCCTCTCGCCCGGCCCTCAAACCATTGGAGCCACATAAAAAAAGAGCCTGGTTTTCAACATGAGAGCAGAGAAAAAATATGGGGAAATAAAAACAAAAAAATATCGTCAGAGAAGAAAACGCTCAAATGTTCGCCAGACATCCTTGGTGGTAGATTAGGAATATGGTCAAAGTGGGAAACTCCCTTTTGTGTTCAGGGGATCTCGGGGCGTGGTCCTGTTTAAAAAATAAGATCAGTTCTGTGTGAGTTCTGGATTAGTTTTGGTCTGTGTTGACAACACAAAGATTATCTGTGTCATAAAGACAGATACCACCGAAACAATCAAAGTAAGTGTTTGCTCAAGCCCCTCCATTCCCAATGGAATTTCCAAAGAAACTGTCAGAAAAGAATGACGGGGGATCCCGCTTTAAAGTACAAGGCTGCCGAACGCAGGACCAATCCGTCATCACCCTGAAACCCCAACGGCTGTTTTATGTATGGATTTTGGAAGGACCGTTTTAAAACTCTGCAAGAGAGAAGGTTTGAGTGCCAATGTCATCCAGTCCACCAATGGTCTTGTTGTTCGAGGCCGCCTGTCGAATTCTCAGCGGATCCCATCCCTCCTCTGGGCTTAATTTCTGAGCCCTCACACGAGCGCCAGATTAAAAGGTCCGGTTGGACGGCTGAAAGAGTTGCATTTTTATTGTCAGCGGCTTTTATCCCTCTCAAACTTGAGAAAATTCATTGAAAATGAGCTGTCAAATTTGGCCAGGAGCATCGACCTCTCTTGACAGCAGATTACGCTGCTAAAGAGAGCAATAAAACGCATTAAGTAATTTATTTTTGTTGCGATTATGAACACAACTGGGGCTACAAGTCTAAAATAAGAGCTGTGTTTTGGTAGAAAGATGAGGTTTTAATTTATCTTTATTTTGTGGTCACTTTCTAAAAGCTCAAAATGTGAAGGCACGTTGCTACCAGTTAATCGAAAGATTGCCCTGCATTAACAAACTACAGATTAGTAGAAAGTTTTAATTGGAGGGAAAGAAAGCATCTTCACTATCATGAGTAAATCGGGCAAATCAAAGACGCTCTCAGCGCATCATCTAATGATCCACAAAAAAGAAGGAGAAACACAGACTTGGTTGCAAACATCCTTGTTGAAAAAAAACAGCACATGCTGGTTACATAGGCTTTGTAGCTGGTTTGTGCTGGTTTAAGGTGGTCTTGAGCTGGTTTAAGCAGCATATGCTGGTTTTATCAACAGAGTGTTTGTGTTCCTGTAGCTCAACCAAGTCTCAAGGCAGTTTGTGGCTTAGGCACGAAATTTGGAATCTATTGATTCGTGTTCATCGACACGAATTTCCCATTTTTCGTGTCAGTCAGAACAAGCATTTTTCGTGTCACTCAGCCCGACTTTTAATACACGGTCCAAGTGTGTATGTACATTTATATATTTACCTGATATCAAAACAAGTTGTACATACTGTTTTTCAGAAGGTAGCTAACCATCTTACCTCACCCCAAACCCCTAAAACCACAGACGCAAAGGCTAATTTAGCTAAAACCCTGAGTTTCACGAGGTGGAAAGTAAGGAATAAGTGACGACGTGCCGTTCAATTATTTGAAAGTTAATGCCCACCCTGAGGTGGTACTGCGGCCATGACCCGAAGCGGATGCATTATCTTTTGAATAATTGAACTGCCCGTCATCAATTATTCCTTATAACAAATTTTATAAAATATATTTGTTATCAGATATGAGCAGCTTGAAGAGGAAAATGAACCAGTAGGCTATCCCTGTTTATTAATGCATTTTGTTTTCATGATTAGTTATATAGTGATATCAGTACATATATTTCTTGTTTTTGAAATGCTTTGTTTATTGAAACGAAACTGCTCACGTTTCCATTAACAGTAAAGTTTGACATTCCAGACGTCGGATTAAGAGCAGGGTTTTGTGTGAGGTGATGTCATGGCTACACTATAACCTTTCTGTTGTTTAAACTTGGCGAAGTGGAGTGGAACGGTAATTCAGTCGGCAAACCTGGAACACCTTCATAGGTGTGCATTTAACTAAAAGTTAATGGATACCCATAGAACGCTTGTCAACCAATCAGATTGAAGCATTCATTAGCCCGTGGAATAAAGCAAAGATGAATGGCTCCCCAAACCTATCGTCACGGGACAAAGTCAAATCATAACAAAACATACGAATGAGATCGTAAAAGATAGGAATTCACAGGAATGAGCCACCTAGTAAAATAGCTATGAAATCCAATCAGATTTATTTATATATATATTTATACATACAGATTTATATTTATACATACAATTTACAAAAAATCCGTAAAAATATGTCACCATATACTGTATTAATATGAAGAAGTTTTCCATATTCATTTTTTAGTTATTTTACATTTTACACTGCGTTAAATTACATTTTAGCATTAACGGTCCGTAAAAGAAAGAAAAATGAACGGGTCATTTTCTGCTAGTACTTCGTGGGTGCACAAAATAAAATCGTGCTGACTGACACGCAAAAAGTTGAAATTGGTGTCCATGAACACGAATTAATAGATTACAGATGGTGACAATGTCACATTCCTCTGAGACAGTATTGTGTAGCTCCATTAGTACTGTAGACCATCGCGTTTTCAATGCGTATTTTCAATGCAAAGATCATGAGGTCGTTCCACAAGGAAGACGCATAAATACAGACAATTTGTAATGTATTGGAAGTGGAGAATAACATTTGTTATTCAGCAAGTGTTTTCAAATTGTACATTTCAAATTGAATAACCACACTCTCCACAATGCCAATAATAGCCAACAATGAAACAATTCTCTATTTACAGCATTGTTTCATGGCGAAGATGTCAACAGAACAGCTAAAAAACAGCGCTTCTGACAGTCCTGTCACAGACTTCATTCCCCTTTCTGTACTGATTTCACTTGTATTTTTATCCCACTTTTAAAAAGGAATACTTCATTATTCTTTAAAAAACGCGCCAGTGACGGTCTTTGAAGCGGCTGTCTCCTTTCGCATATTTGTGACATTGCAGGATCGGCAGAGAGATCAAACTCCTCCTCTGCATAGAAAACATGAAAAGGTATGAATGCAGGCCCAGCGGATCTGTTTGAGCATTTAATTGTTAGAAAAAGTGTGAAGGGGCTCTTAACCATCCAACACGATCATTGCCTAATATAGCTGTTTTATCTATGAGTGTTTATAAAAGGAACTTGTTCTAATCTTAGCAAACAACAAACAACAAATCTCTTTATCTTGTTCACGATAAGTTTTAATAATGCTGGTGTATTTTTTAGTTGAGAGCTGAAGGGTCTGTCACAGCAGCGAGACTGTGCAAATCTGTGAATGATGTAAGCTAATAAATTGTGTACACTTACTGTAAATCACACATTGCGTGTGTGAAAGAGATATTGCAAGTTCGGAGTCATAGAAAAGAGTAGCACAGCCTGAGGTGTGGAATTCCCCTTCTGCATAACATTCACTCTCCAATTAACTCTTACTGCCAACACCTGTGAACATTACACAGACAGACATCCACCAAAAACATACTACCCTGAGGAAAATGTATTCATGTTTTTTGGCAGACTGATTATTGTTTTATTATCACAGATTATTCTTAAATATCATTGTTAAACTATGTTTTCAATACACCTGCAAAAAGTAAGGAAGACGTTTCTACAGAAAACTTAATTACAACCAAGTACAACCAGCAGAACGTTTAGAAACGAATGGAAAAGTCACATTTTTAAGACATAATTATAGTTGTTATAGTATATTGTTTATATCTTGCAGAATGGTCTATATAAGACCATGGTACATTTAGGGTTACTATGATTTTACATAAAAAAAGAACAAACTGTTGCTTTAATTGCTTTAAAACCATGATTAATTTCCATAAGGGTAGTTATTAGTAACAATGTAAGAAATATAAAAAAAGAATATCAACCTGATCTCAAGGGACTATGTAACTTTTTTACGAAGTGGCTAATTCATATGAATTCGAACAATTTGAACTAAGCTCCTCCCCTAACCCCACCCCAAAATGATACTGATTCCAAGGAGAAGTGTTTTTCAAAGTAACCTATTAATCATACATTGTTTCATTGGCGTCGTCAATTAAAAATTTTGACTCAGCCTTAGTTTTAGTTATAGGAAAAGATGATTCAGCATAAACGGCGTGCGTGGCCCGGTAAATTAATTCCCGTCGGAAGAGAGTGGATTGTAATGTACAAAACAAGTCGAAAGAGAACTTGATAAAATAATCCTCAGTGGGTAATTTTTTTAGCAAATCTATCCTACTACTTAAAACCTTTCTGGATGCTCTCACGAGCGCAACACAACACGGCAGGCTTTTGTTCAGCGCAAGGCACTGATGTGCTTTCAGTTTCCATGCCAACAGACTTTCATCTTCCTTACCAGCTCATCCTACGCTTCATATGAATTAGGTTTGTTACAAATTCTTTTGAAGTGTGAAGGCAACCCCACCCACCCCCCCCATCCCCAACCCCACTTCAGCCAAAACAAAACAAAACAACCCCCTGAAAATAAATAAATAAGGAACCGGAGTGGCTGTACGTAAGCCAATAATAAGTAGCTATTTCGCCTCTTTGGAGGACCTTTGGCGTTATGCACGTGAAATCCCGTCTCCATTTCAATTGGGAATATTCCTCGGCTTCTCCCCTCCATTCTCCCGAGCGGCACGCGTTGAAGTGCGTCCCACTATTCAGCTCCATTATGGAGCCCGAGCTCCGTCAAGACGCATTGTGGCCATCTAATGATCTTCAATTACGCTGATGTCGAACCCGTAGGGAGATGTCGCGGGGCGGGGGTTGATGAGCGAAGTGTATCCAGAACAAAGCCTCGAGAGTGGCAAGAACCTCCACGTCCTCGGATACGGACCTCTCTTAAGATGCTTCGGAGAATTACACCTCTAGACACAAAGAAGCAATTTGCCGAACCCATGAAGGGCTCCAAAATGCATGGAGACTTATGCATGAATGCGGGAGTAGGCCAGCGTTTTTGAAGAGTTCCCACAATAGCGTCGTATTCAAACGCCTGCGTCTTTCTGCTGAGCACTAAGCATTTTGCAAATGAAAAAAGAAGCGTTTCTAAGGACAGATGTCCGCACACGACTGTTTGTTCCCTACACAAAAACAACGAATTGTTGAGGCCTTGAACGATTTCACACGTAAACATTAAAAATTCCTTTCGAGAATACAGGGCAATAAATGATTCAACAAGACCTACAGACAACAAACCAACTCAATAACGTTCATTTGGACTACTCTGTGTTACTTTTTCATGCAGTCGGCTACGCTCTTGCCGACGGCCCCCATAGCAAGATGAACACAACTTTTGAAGTTTACTCAACTTGAGGGAATAAAGAAATGAACACAGACGAACAGAACAGTAGTTTTTGGAATCTCAGGTGAAGTGTCTGGGATTTCAGAGGTGATGTGAAAAACGGAGGGCTTTGAAAGTAGGAAACGTCAACGGGGACGTTAAAAACAACAGAGGAATAAAACGAAGCTTTCAACGTGCCGATGAAGTTCAGACAAAGGCAGAGAAAGAGAGTGAGACCGTGCGGTTAAATTTGAAACAAACGAAAGCACTCACATGCAGGAGACGTGTGTCTGCCATGCCGCAAATAGGCCACGCCAAACCAATAACCAAACAAACTCTTTCTACCGGCTTTAGACTGCTAATAGCTTCGCGTCATGATGACAGATGTATCAAGCACACATTGATTTGGTCTGTTTGTGTCACAGCGCTCGCTGAGTGTGTCTGGTTATTAAAAAGCTCTTCTCCACTAAAGCGCTCATATTGTGTGTGAAATGAATGAAACAATTGGTCTCTAAACACTTTTTAATTAGCATTTAAAAGATGGGCACCATATGGGCACGGGGGACTATTTATTTGCATCAGAATGGAAAACTATAGCGCACAGGCGCGAATACAACCTGCCAAATGTCTCATTTCATTTTGATAATCTCAGGGTCAAAATATTCAAGCTTTTTGTTTATCTCATTATTGGCAACACAAAAACATAATTCAATGCGGATTATTGACTGTTTTGTTGTGAAACCAGTATACTGCATTTGTGGTTTAATGTACAGAATGTTTTAATTTGGTAAAAAAATATTTTCTTAACATAGGATCTATAAATATCAGTAAACCTGAGGCAGTATGAAATCATCTTCATGATGGCACTTGAGACAATACAGGATGACATGTGTGTAGTGGAAGGGTTCATAAAACTTTATCATGATGCTATAACGTTTGAACATATTGAAGTCCACACTAGAAAAAGGGATGAAATGACAAACATGTCTGAAACGCATATTGTGTTTGTTCATATAGGGTTTACCAGAGGGTTATCATCCTCTGAATCGATCATTTCGACAAAGAAAGGGGGCAGAGATGCACCAATCTGCTGCCAATATATACATTTAAAGTAGACATGCACAGTTATATTGGCCAGTTATCAGCTATCGGGCGGTAGTTTAAAAACAGCTGATGACAAGGGCTGATATATACGGTCAATGAAAAGAGAACAGGAAGATGCAAAACATTTCTGCTCTGTATATAGAAAATATTAATATTACAGCATCAACAGATAACATTCTGAATAACTGACTCGGTGGAGAAATTAAGTATCGGTGCATCTCTAAACAAATTTATTTTTATCAAAATAATTTTGGTATGTTATCTAAAGCATGAAAAGACAAATAAAACATAACAAAAGTAACTTAAGTAACTGTTTGAAGTGACTTTTTTGCCAACTAACTCATATATTGCATGCTTAAAAAATTATATAAAATACAATAAGAAATGTGATCTATTTTATTAACATTCTGTAAGTTTCAGAAATAAGTACTTTTATTTAGTTTAAGCAAGCAAGTCAAAAATATCAACTTGATCTTATTTAACAAAGTGGCTAATTTTTAAGATGTGAACTAAACCCCATCCCCTAAATCTAACGTCAGTGGCACAAAAGCAAATCGGCCTTTAATGTACGAATACGATCTTACAAATTCATTTGAATTTGCCATTTCCTAAGATGGTCACAAATTCCTGTAAGATTGTGTTGGAAATATGTTGTGAAAAACTATGTAACTTGCAGAATAAGAACATAAGATAGAATCACAGAGCCGAATCAAAGATGGCCGATTCAAAATATCTCTCCTCTTGCATATCATCTTCCTCGTAACCACACTAACTCAATTAACTTCAAAGCCACTGTTAGAGCTTTTAATTAAGAGTAATGTAACACTGAAGCGCAGATAAGCCTCCAAACATTCTCAATTTCTCTCTTAAACACTCTTCATTACAAATTCACTCTGGCTTGACTCTACAGATGCTAATCACAAGCAACCTGCAATGTTAATAATACGGCTTTACCTGACATTATGGTCCCTGTGATCTTTACAGCATATCAGTGTATGATGTCACTTCCTGTGGGGCAACATATTAGAAGTGGCCCATTTATAAATATCATTTATGAACATACTAAGAGACTTGATTGGAAAAATAGCATTTTGAAAATGCAATATTTCCTACAGGTCCAGTGAATGAATTTTAGCGAAATCTAGCGGTGAGGTTGCGAACTGCAACTAACGGCTCACTCCCCTTTCAAAACACTACAGTTGCTGACACAGGGCTAAGATGCCATTTTTTTATTCAATTATTATCCTTATTCTTATACATTTCACTCTGCACCTTTCATGGGAAATATTTTGTTACATTACATGCACCTAAATCCATTTTTAAATAATTAAAATAATCCCAAGACTAAAGATTTCTCACTGCATCTTTAATACTATAGTAGAGCAACTAAGCGCTAACAGTACACAAGTACCGATTATACAACTGTTTGCTAACCTGGCACAGTCTGGCAAAACCCACCCCCTAGCGCAAGGATCAATGGCAGGCTGAGGGGAGCGGGGTTTTACCCACAGGGAAGACTGAATGTTGGCCAGATTAATTGCAGGTTGTGATTGAACACCGCTTTGGGAACACACAGTTTACAGGCAGCACATCCCATATAATGTACAAGTCTACATACACAAGCATGCATGCACCGTCACACACACACACGTCTTAGATACCATCCGTCAGCACGCTCGACCCCCGATGAGCATCTACACCCACCCGGAGGTGCTGCTCTTTTGTCTCCAGGTAGCCGAGACCTGGCAAGCAGCCCACTGCCTGCTCCTTTCATGTGGGCGAGGGGGAATTATCTCTCTTTATGAGCGTGTGTGTGCGCGAGTCATTCAGAGGTAGCTTCCATATCGGTGTTCTGGAAGCGGGCCAGCCACCTGTGTGCTTTGTGTGTGTGCGTGTCTGGTGTCTCAGGTCCACAAGCATCTAAAAGCAGACAGAAGCTATGAGCTTCAGGGGACAGAATATTTAAAACGAGCTCTTTCATGCAACGTGTGGAAAACTAGGGAATAGCAACCTGTTTCATTTTAATATGGATGTGTATGGTTACATGTGTGTTAGGGGTTTATACTTGGAGGACTGGATTATTGCTGTATTTACAGATTTCAGAATCTCAAAGGGTAACCACCTGGTCGCTCCTCGGATCTGGATCCATTTAGCAATACTTAATTTGGTTTCTATTGTTCTGCAATAAAATGAATATCGCTCAAGGTACACAGCTGCGGAAAAGATTAAAGGGGTGCTGCAACGATATGTCATGCATTCTGACTTCTATGCAATGTTAAACGTGCTGTCTTCTCATGCTTGAAATGGTCAACTTGTCAAAAAACGAGTTGGGCATATGTGTAGTATTTTTGTGCTCTATACACTCCTCCTGCGATCGGACAGGTTTCGTAAAGTTTTTTGGAACATATAAAACTGTTTTGTTACAATTTTTCTTAGTCCCGTTTTGGACAATTCTCCCGGAAAAGCACGCCGCACGCCCAGAGCAGGAGAAGGAGCCTGCCCAGACGTCATTTTCACTCGTGTGCAGGAGAGAGTGAGTGAGCATATGTTCGCGAAGTTCAAGTGTTTGTTTGTTCACTGCATGTGGGTGATGAATGTTATAAAAACTGTGGATATAACACTGAATTTGGAGATCGTTTGAAAGTGATATTTGGAGCCGTCCTAGTGCTAAAAGATGCAGGACTTGAAACGCATCCGGTGGGTGAAACTGAAGTCTGTCTTTTGTTGACAATGTGCTTTAGTTCAGCCTACCCCTCCCCCCCGCACGTGCCGTATGATTTCGGAAGTAATCGTACAGCTGTATCTATCTTTTATAAATATGATCAAACTAAATTCTCTTCGAAGATACGATGTATGCAATACTACTCTATAGGAACTCAAGATTAAAATGAGATTGCCAGAAACCCTGTGTGTTAGGGAGACTTTAAGAGGCCATTCCACATTTTCATTTAATCAGATGAACTAGATGTATTGTGGCCATACCTGCCCAGTGTTTGTTGAATTTCAACAAAATCAAACCTCAGGAGTGACAAAGTCATCCAACAGCAATGTGAAAGACTGACAGCATGACAACACACATGAAAACTGATGAAAATCTAGGTTATCACATGAAAAATACATTTCAATTTGAACTTGTCCTTAACACATGTACAAATATAACTGTTGTATTGCGTAAAAGTAAACATGAACTTGGTTTCTTTGCAGTATTTGAGGTCTGTTTGAAAACCTGTTTCTCCAGTTTTCATTTTCTTCAAATAAATGCAAAAAGAAACAATGTTTTATTTGAAATTCGGTATAAATATTGTTATTAGTTCACAGAATAAAACAAAAGTAATCATTTTACCTTAACACATACCTGTAAATGGTTAATTTAGGAAAACTGAAAACAGTTTAAAAATGCATTTTTTTTCTGTGGCAAAACAGAAGCAATGGTATAATAACGATTTATACTTATTAAAATACAGTATTATTAGAATACAATCAGATAATACAGAAAATCCGCATTAAAATCAAATTCTATAGGCCAAAGTGGCACGTATTTGGTATGACCTCCTTTTACACTTGAAACGCAGCAGATACCTAGCTTTCTAAATGTAATGAAACCTTCATTTCTAATTCTAATCTAATTACCTTTGCCTAATGCCCAAAATAGTTCAATTTGTCTTTAGCGCCAAGACGTTACACTAAAATACTGTCTTTTGCCAGAAAAAATTTGTGTGCATATTTTCTGTTTGTGTGTTAGATGACAATAATAAATATGAATGGTCATAAAATAACATTAAACCACAAATCTGGTGGTTGGCTTTCCCGACATTACCATGTAAACACCCTATATTAACATGCCATGAAATGCTAAATCATAAACCAGTTACTGTTTTTTCTACATCAGCAAAGGGATTTTTGAATAAAATAAATTTACCCAATTACAAAAATGTTGCGTCATTCAAAACCCATATATGACTCTTTCTTCTGTAGAACACAAATGAAAATACAGTGGGTAAAATAAGTATTGAACACGTCACCATTTTTCTAAACATTCTGTTGACATGAACTTTGTCTATAACAACCCAAGTAATCCATAGATTCTAGGGGTGTAACGATTTACTCAGCTCACGATTCGGTATTTATCTCGATGCTGGGTTCACGATAAGATACACATTTCGATATTTTAAACAACATTAAAATAACATTTATTTTCTAAATATCAACAATTTCAGTAACTTATTTTTTTGCACATACAATTTAATAAAGAATTTAACTGAAATTAGAATTGAGATCAATGTCAATTTTGCCAGCAAATTTTGATTTAGTTGTAGTCATAGTCTTTTGATTAAACGCAATTTAGTTTTAGTCATCACAATTTTTAATAGTTTATTATATAGTCTATTTTTAGTCCACAAAATTTACATTACATTAGTCTACTAAAATGAATCTGGATTAACTCATTGAATTGCTGTAATTAAATGTTCCATACAAAGATTTAACTGTTTCAACATAGTTTACTTTACCTTGGAATTAAATGAAACCCGTTACCTTTATTTTTCAGAAAAGTTGAGTAACTACTGGATATGCATTGTTGTAACACAGAGAACATTAGACAATGAACGACATGTACCAGTTCATTGAGTCTCATTTTGACTCAATTGACTCGTTTGCTCAGTGAAGGGCGTATTTATCAGTACATTCAACCAATGAAACGCTCTGACAGAGCTCACACTCAAGCGCTATTGGCTCATGTCTGTCTTTGCTTGAGACAGCAATGAATGTGAAAAATCTTTCAAAAGACATATTACATAAACTGTATAACATTTCTTCAATCATCCAAATCACATTGTAACAAAGTTCACTATACAGGAAGGAAGGAGGAGGGAACCGGCAAACATTTTATCAAATAATACCACAGAACATAAACAGCCGGCAGCCCCTCACGGACGACTGCCGGCGAATAAAACAAACCACAACTAAAATCCAGGCCTGGTCCTCTCTCATCGACGGTCCGGTCGCTCGTTCTCTTATGCTCCCTATCTCCTCTGTGATACGAGACCGGTGCGCACAGCTGATGCTCATTAACATTCACTTACCGGCCTCGACTCACGGCCTCGCCCCGCCCACTCCACTACATACATACTTGTTTTTTAGCATGTCATTCGATCTTTTAATATACAATACGTCTCACTTCATCGCTTCACTGATCGGAACAGTGCTGGTTTCTTTAGGCTTTATGTTGCATACCACGTGCAGCAGCCCACATCATCGGATAAATTAACATTGGCATTTAAAAACGTTTGTGCTGCCTCTACAATGAGCTTCGGGTCGACTAGCCTGCAGTCACGCTTCAAGTTTGCTATGTTTTAACGGTTATTGTGAAGGAAAATATGACGCTTTGTAAACATTTACATTTAGTCATTTAGCAGACGCTTTTATCCAAAGCGATTTACGAAGAGTTTAGGGAGCAATATATCATACAGGAGCAATAAAACAATTGGTGCCAATACAAAGTTACTGGTTTCAACATAAGCTAGACCACTACCTGTTGAGAGAAAGGGTTAGTGTTTTGTAAACCACTTGGAGACACATATTGTGTTGTGCTTCACCTTCTCCCAGAGACTTCTCTCTACAGCATATGTGAGATTAGCACACGTGACAGAGTAGGTAACGTTAGCGTCTTGACCGCTGAACGAATAGAATTAAACACCCATCTCTTGAAGATGTGCATTGTAACATTTTTGCATCGCGAAATATCATAATACGACGTATCGTTACACCTCTAATACATACAAACGAAACAAAATATATCATTTCCGAGATCGCGTATTAGAGGCAAATTCTGCCCATCTCATATTAATCTTGAGTGCCTATACAGTAGTATGGCATATGTCATATCTTCAAAGAGTATTTAGTTTGAGCTGGTAGAGGTGGGACTCGTGGTGAGAGTGGGATGGAACTACAGCACGAACAAGCAGCAAATCATCACATCATCAGTTCCTGTTTTTTTAATTATGCACGTACACGCCGATTGCCAACAAGAAACAGATGTATGACTTATTTTGACATACTCTAGTTCATGTCCGGCATCTTTTAGCACTGGGACCGCTCCATCTATCGGTTTCAAACGATCTTCAAATCCAGCATTATATCAACCGTTTATATGACATCCAACACCCAAATGCAGTGAACAAACAGACACACCTTAACTCCACTATCACAAGAGTGACAAGCTGCACCGCAGCCCATCTTGATGGTTAGCGGGTCTTGCTCGTGGGTGGGCTCTTTCTTTTGCCTTGTTGTGCTTTTCCGGGAGAATGACCAATAAAAGGAATAGTATCCCTGTGACGACACAGGGATCCAGAGTTATAAAAAACTTTTCGAAACAAGTTGAAGTAGTTGGGGAGTGTATCAAGTATAGAAATACTACGTCATACTTCAAACTCGTTTTTTAACAAGTCGACCATGTTAAGCATGAGAAGCCAGCACGTTACACAGTGTAAAGAAGTCACAATGCATGACATAGCATGACACCCGATCTTTAAATGAATCCTTGAAGATTTCATTTTGAGTAGCACATTAGAGCGATATTGAGTTCCTACAATGATTTCCAGGCATCGACTTTTCACATGTTTACCAGCAACCATGCACGCCAATCAGAAAGATCTACACCTGCACGCCTCACCGGGCTTCCATCACTGCTGCAGGGATGTGTGGTTAGGGGTAAATTCAGGAGAGTCAGGGGCCACAGGTGGCCCCTATAGTGCAAACAAATAACTGGGGGTTGTTGATGTCTTGTTAGGCGGAAACGCCCCCATTCTCAGTGGGTGCACCTGCATTGTGTGAGGTACATCCACCCCAACCCTGTCCTTGCGGTCTTTATTAAAGTGGTTTGTGTGGTCAGGCGTGTGTGTATGTGTGTGTGTCCAGAAAGTGCACAGGTGTATCTCTCTAGTGCTCTCAAAAGAAACAAAATGAGCTCTTACAAGAGATGCACCATCTTTCCTTATTGCATATGGCCTCTACATTTTTGCAATCATAAAACTAGATGAACGTAATGGTACATAATGAAATCTAGCAAGTGACTGGCCTCAATGAAATTTGGCATCATTGCGGAAAGATCAAAGAGAACTGCTCCATTGATTGCTGCCCAGTCACTGGCCTCCTTGGAGATAGAAATCTATCTAAAGAAAGTCTATGTGCTTTGATGTGAGGGTGTCTGGGTCTTACATCAGAGCCAAGGTCGACAACCTTGAAAGGCAAGCCTATTAAGAGAAATGTAACAAACACGTCTGTGCGCTTTTACTGCGAAGGGAGCGTGGGTAAATTTGCACCGACGGATAAACTCGCACTGTAAACTGGATAATAATTGACGTGCTGTGATTAAGACGCTGCACGTTTTTGCATCGCTTGAAAAAAACTTTTATAGAATACGAATAACACAAGACACACCACAACACATGGCTCGATACACAGGTAACTCACACGTCTGTACACGGATGTGTGTGTATACGTTTATATAAGGTTTGGGTGAGTCGGCATATCAAAGTAGTGATGAAGCCTGGTCTCGCCATCGGATAAGGCCGGTAAACTACTCTCTGCTATTACAGATCTCTTTCTAACCCCACGGTCTTTATCATCACGGGTTGTAAGCTTCGCTTTAGACCTTTTCCTCTGAGTCACAGAGGAGCGGCCCTTTATAAAAACTCATTACTGCCAAAACCGAGCATGTCTCTTGAACCTTCTCTGATCGTTTGGCTGCTTCGTGGTGAAATTAAGAAATGAGCTCTCTTATAATAATTTGTTTGACCAATATGCTGAGACTTTTTTATCAGTTTTAATAAGGCATTTGAGAGAAAACATACTAAATAACATTTTCATTAGCTTTAGTTTCCACATACCCAGATATTAGTAGACTCGTTAGTAGTTTTTTAGAAGTAGATGCTTACAGAATAATGAATGTAAATATTACACATGTTTGTACTCAGTATTTTAATGTGCACTCTCATTAACACTTTTCTTATGAATTTTTCCAAGGTTATTAGTAGTATTAGTATTAGTATTTACTGTAGTATTTATTGTGTAGTATTAAAGACGCTGAAAATGTATTTGACATGCACACTTTTTTGATGCATTTCATATTGAATTCTGTCTTTCAAATCTGTATAAATGTCTTTGTTCCGATGAACACAGGGAAAGATATTTGGAAGAATGCTTGTAACCAAACAGTTTTTGGCCACCACTAACTAGCCTACCATAGTAGGAAAAATCACAAAAGGTAGTCAAAAGTGCCACAGAACTGTTTGCTTTACATTCTTGTTTGTGTTCAACAGAACAATAAATGTATTTAAAGCGGCCGTAACACACGCGGTTTCTGCCAATCTCATATTAATCTTGAGTACCTATAGAGTAGTATTGCATACTTCATATCTTCGAAGAGTATTTAGTTTGATCACATTTATAAAAGATAGATACAGCTGTACGATTATTTCCAAAACTATACGTCGCCTGCTGAACTACAGCACGTGTGCACCCATTGCCAACAAAACACAGACATCAGTTTCACTCAACACATGTGGTTCACATCCGGCGTCTTTTAGCGCTCGATCTCCAAATCCAGCATTATTTAACATTCATCACACAAATGCAGTGAACAAACACCTGAACTTCGCGAACGTATGCTCTCTCTCTCCTGCACACAAGTGAAAGTGGCGTCTACTCATGCTTCTTCCACTGCACTCCATGCTGCCACGTGGGTGTGTCGAGTGCTGTTCTGGGAGAATTGCGCAATTAGGGACTAAGAAAAATAGTTAAGAAACAGTTTTATATGTTAGAAAAAAACTTTTCGAAACCTGTACGATCGCTGGGGGAGTGTATTGAGCACAGAAATACTACGTATTACGCCCAACTCGTTTTTTTGACAAGTGGACCATGTTAAGCATGAGAAGACATTTAACATTGTAAAGAAGTCAGAATGCATGAAACACCGTTGCACGGCCGCTTCAACACAATTTCATCCCATGGTAGTCAATGGTGGCGAAGAACTGTTTGGTTACAAGCATTCTTCCAAATATCTTTCTCTGTATTCATCAGAACACATACATTTACGCAGATTTGGATTTTAGTCTGAGAGATTGGAGATCTGTTTGTTTAAAGGGCTTATCACCTTTTTAAACAGCCACAAGACCATGAATAAACAATAATTTCTTGCTAGTTAGTAACAGGTTATTGGGGAGGAACACTTTTATTATTGAGAGTATCTGATTGGACAAAAAAAATGCAGTGCAGGACGAGTCATCAATAGTTTTTGGTCTATTTTCTTGCAAGAAAACCAATATTAAAGTTTACATGTGTACATGTGCTACGGGTGAATAAAAAAAATGTGGTGTAATGTATTTGATGATGAATTTAATTTCCACACTCATAACCATTTGGATAGAATACCATAGGTTTTTTAATCAATTTATGCAAAGATGGGTTTTAAAATGTCCTTTTTCAACAGACTGCATGCAATTAATGAGCTCTTTTGGAGAGGGGCTCAAAGACACCGGGGTTTCCCCTCCACACGTCTGTGCCTGAACATGACTGCCCACGTCTGTGAATTCTGGATTAATATATGGCTAAGAGCACACGCCGCACATCTTGTGAAGTTTCCACACAGATGGAAATCTTTTTATGGCCTTTTTAAGACGCATGTGAAATATGCCTTTGATAGAGATGGAGAACTTATTAACAACCTGACTTTTATCGTTGCTCCCCCATAACCTGTCCGCCCGGAGCACACCTCTTGGTGCAGACGTCTCAGTGGAAAGGAAACCACCCGCTTTGATTCACTGACAGCAGACACAGTCCATCAAGTCTGGTCTTTCCAAATAATTCACCCTTCAGCCAACATGAGTTAGGCTACTAGCAAATCTTTTTGACTGTAAACGTGTATGTTGATGTATGAGAAGTTAATGTGATCAGACCTTCAAGTAGATATTTCAAGTGATTTGATAATTTTGTAATACTGTACAGGGGAATGAAAGGGTACACATGAACAGTTCACACAAATGATATCCACCATAAAAATGATATCCAACATAAAAACGTAACTATTTCACGAGGTGGCTTATTTTGACTAATTCGTACGATCTCATTCGTACATTTTAGTGTGATTTGCTTTCGCACCAGTGACAGTTAGGCTTAGGGGTGGGGCTTCAGGATTTCTTTTCTAGTAATCGTACGTTTTTGTATGATTCACAACATACGAATTCTTACGGATTATCCACCTCGTAAATTAGTTATGAATTCCTGTGAGATCGGGTTGTTGTATGATGTACTCATCCTTTAGACTTTTCAAGTGTTTATTACTTTTTACTGCGGACATTTATTGAGGCAAAACTTTTGCTTCTTTATCGTCATCTCTATTTGAAACATAAAACTGCAGGTAACTTAAAAAAAGGTGAAATTTGCTGCAAAACCTAACATCTTCTCCATTTATAAATACTTTTGAAATTTTTTATAATTGCTCAATAACTGATTTTTGTTTATTATTGCAAATTATTATGGATTGCAAATTCAAAGTAGAATGTCTTTTCTATAGAAAGTGAATGGTGACCACAACTGTCAAGCATGCTCTCAAATGAATAACAAATATAATTTTAGTACCCTCATCATACAAGGCCATCAAACAGCTGCATTAAACTTTTTTTGTAGCCCTTTTAGTGCTTCAAAGTCCGTAGTCTCCATCTACCTTGAAGAAACAGCTCAGATATTCTTCTAAACCACTAATTAAATGTTTAACGGCTAAAAGAACGTACAATAAATTTGGACTGACATGAGGAAAAGATTACAGAAGATGAATTTAATTCTGTCAGCGAACTATCTCTTAAACTCCCTTTGTACACCAAACAGTAAGAAATACATTCGTTTCCAATCTGCATCGAAAATTAATGTATAGAAGGCCCCGTGGGCAACTGCCAGTGTTTCATGGCTATTTTCACTCCCACTCACCAGAGTGCGGGGGCATGCCGCTATGCACCATGGGATCTCTGATCATCCAGCTGATAGACATCACACTACAGATTTCATTAGATTCCAAATTAAAGCAGGCACATCAAAGAGTGCCGAAAGAAAAAATGGAGAACGAAGACGTGGCAACCAAGAATAAAGCACATTTTTGCCAAGAGAGACAGTGCAAAGCTCAATACATACAGAACAGTTTACAAAGCACTGACTGACTGAAGTTCGCATTAATTATAAATATTAAAGGAGTCATATGATAAGGCTAAAACGAATATTATCGTTTGTTTTAGATGTAATGCAATATGTACATACGATTTAAGGTTCAAAAACGCTGTATATTCCACATACCGTGCATGTTGTATCTCCTCTTTGCTCCACCTCTCTGAAACGCACATTTTTTAAAAAGCACATCGCTCTGAAAAGCGAGGTGTGCTATGATTGGCCAGTTAACCAGTGCGCAGTGATTGGTCAAATACTGCAAGCGTGTGACGGAAATGTAAATCCCTCTTGCTTTGGAACCTGATGTTCCAAATATGGTAATTGTACTGACAGGTACGCCCACCTTACTTGCGTATACATTTGGGGCGATCTTAGTCAAATCATACCATAAACTGACGTAGATTTGTGGGGGTGTGGTTGCACGAGGCATTTCAGACAGGTCTGGGTGAGCATTTGCTTTTACTTTAGATAGAATGCATCTTCTGTTCCCAAACTTTCATTTTTGCAATTTTATGTGTCTAATCCATGCATGGGCAACATATAACACACCAAAGACAATGAAAAACAAGTATTCGCGCCATATGATCCCTTTAATGCTTGAATAAGCTTGTTTCTTGTTACCATATACACGTGAAATCTAAACATTTTAACGTTTTGTTGGTTTATCTTGTGTAAAATATAATACAAATTATACATGGTAATATGACCCTGTCCGTGAAATCCAGACTGAAGTCTCATAATCTACATATGAAATTATAGGAGCATCAAAGTTTAATTTGAAGCATTCATTTCACTATGATTTCAATCTCTCTCATTACCTTTTTGCAAAAAACATTATTTTGACAAAATGTTTTTTACATTTTGCAAGACACATTTATGTAGAAATGATCAATCACAAAAAAAACACTCGCTGTGTTTTCAAAGGCTATGTCACATATATAATATATGAATAACCAACTACTAAATAGATGATATGTTATAATACATTTGGGTTTTCATTTAAAGAGAGAGTCCTTGTGTTCGTTTTTGTATTAAGTACATATAATATGCATATACCCTATGTGACATAGATACCTATTTGTGTTCCAATCAAATTAAATCTTATCCAAAAAAACAGGAAGGACATTTTCCAGGCGTCTTATTTAATTATCCAATTACTTGCTAGATTGTACTATTTATTTATTTCTTGGACATGGCTGGAAACATATGATTGGTTCCCAGGGGTTAGGTTGACCAGGTTATCGGGCAGAAAATCAGACGGATTTTCTCCACACCGAAGGTGGGAACTACAACGTGACCTTGTTTCAATCGTCCGGTCTGATTCACGTGCTTACGGAGGCGGCCAGAAAGGATGTTGGGAATGGATGCTGCTGTGCATGAGGCAGAGACCCAACAGCTAGCTTGCTGATTACATCACTATATGAGTGTGACTTCAAAGAGTCCCTCGCTACCCAATTTGAACAGATAAGGGCACTCGGGCCACGGTTCAACTCATGGACAGGAACAAACAAAGGGGTCAACAGCAGGACCGTGAGGGCCCTTATGGGCAAGATATGCCTGCCTCTATTCCTGTACTTCAGCCTTTTTATATTCATTCAGCCATTCAGTATTTTCAATGCCTCGTAACCTAACTCCTTCAATCCGTCAGCGTGAATCACTGAGTTCATGTTAAAGTTGAGCTACGTCTAAATAACCTCCGCACTTTTCCTTTAGGCTGGATGTCAGCACCTGATAGGGCTCATATATCACAGACCGCAGCCGAGCGGTCGGAACCCTCTGGGCTTGGAGTATAGGGAGACCATCAGTCCTCCCCATCCAAGAGATAAGACTCCCTAGACGAGCCTTAGGGAGGCGGTCTACTCATTCTGCTTGGCAAGCATTTGACAGGTTGTCTGAGTACAAACGGTGATTTCCAGTGAAAACAAACCTCGGTACTTTTAATGATGAAGACGTGTGTGGCGTGCACTAAAAGGTTGAAAGTAGCCACATGATGCCAAAAAATGATGTTTCAAGTGTGGGTGCAACTATCTGACCCTTGTCGGTATGATGCACTGTGTTGTGAAATATGTCTAGTTTATTTTGCTATACCATGTGTTTATATGTCAACAAAGCTACATGAGCAACAACAAATTAAACAAGTTAAAGAGACAGTTTACCCAAAAATGAATATAAGTGCATCATTCACTCACCTTCAAGTTGCTCCAAATCTGTGTACATTCTTTTGATCTAATGAACACAGAGAAAGATATTTGGAAGAATGCTCGTCACCAAACAGTTCTTGGCCACCATTGATTACCATAGTAGAAAAAATGCAATGGTAGTCTAAGAGCCCCAGAACTGTTTGGTTTTCTACATTATTAACAGAACAAAGAAATTTAGTCAATGGTGGCCCAGAACTGCCGTCTTTCAAATAATGTGTTCGTCAAATAAATGTATACAGATTTGGAACAACTCGAGGGTGAGTAAATAAAGACAGAATTTACATCAACTTCTACAACATGAACAACGTGCCGTCTTGACACAAGACAACAAAAACTCTTATCCAAGGACACTCGCGACAATAAACACGAGACTCCAGAGCAAACGTGTTCCCCCTTAACATTTTCCGTGCACGATTTGTTATTTACTCATTACGTTGCATTCAAAGAAAACAATAACATCTGATGAATGTAAGAATTACAACTTGGCTAGATCAACGCGCTACCTAATGGAAGGTGAGCGGCCCGTGAGTGATTTATAGATGCCCCAAGGATCTAAAGTTTAATGATTAATATTGTGTGTCTTTTGAGACTTATCTCTCTGTTTGAATATGACTCAGAGTTTGAGAGCGGGGCTTCAGATCTCGACTCTGCAGGCACCGACAAGAGGCCGGCTCGGCTGCCAGTAATCGTGTTTTGTTTGGAAGAAGTCGCTCCTGCATTAAAATAATGGGAAACAAATTGCCTGAGCATGTCCCTCCTTCAACCACGGGATTCCCTAATTCAAATCCACCATTGTGGAGAGGAAGAAGGAAAAATTGAATCGCGTGCTGAGCCGACTGTGCTTACCAGAGAACTTTAACTCAGAAATGACTTCAGTGAAGTAAATCGGGTTTGCTGGTTTTATCTCTACTGAAGAAAGGGTTTTGATGTTTACCAGCCAAACTTGGCTGGTGAACACAAAAGAAGATATTTAGAAGTCAATGGTGTCCAGTGTTGTTTGGTTAACCAGGTTCTTGAAAATATCTGCTTTTGTGTTCTGCAGAAGAAAGAAAACCATACAGGTTTGAAAAGATTTAAATTAAATTATTTAAAACAGAACACGCCATGATAACCAGCTACCAGGGCTTTTCAGAAAGAAAAGATTGAATGATAGAAAGACTTCTTGGCATGGGAACTCCTACATGAATAAATCACATTATAATCCCCGTCACCACAAAGAAAAAAATAGAAAATCAGGCCAAGCATATGGCTCAGATAGAGACCGCAGTCACACTGCTGAGGGAACAAGAGACGCCTTTCACATGAACTCGTATGACCATCGATGAGAAGATGTGCTCACAAAGGATGAGGGTGACATATCAAAGGGACACGGTGTACCTGCATACCGTCAGCGACTGTCTGATAGAGAGAGGGGAGTTGGTTCAAGGAGAACCGATGGTCGGCGTGGTTGAAAGGCAGGAGAGGAGATCAGCGGTCGACGGGGAGGTCTCTCTCGCAGGGAGCCGGGAGTGTGTGTGTGGCGCTCGGGTGGGGTGTGTGTACGAGGGCTCTTCGAGTCCAGACATGAAAAGGAATTCTTTCATCATTGCTAATCTGCAAAACATAAACATTAGAACATCCACATAGTCTGAGATTCTCTCGCTGTGTTTCAGGTCCTCCACCCTGTGGATTGTGGTTAGGGATGTGGGAACTCGCGTCTTACGAGTGTGCGTGAGTAGCTCCGGCTGTTTGTTTATGCTTGCCAGATTCATTGTAAGTGCGTAGATCGATATCCTCGTGTTCTCCAGGCAAGATTGGAGGAGAAATTAGTAATTATTGCCAGTTTTTAAAAGTTGCAGAACATGCCACAGTTCAAGGTTGCATGGGAGCATTTTTACGGGTCTGTCATTGAATATTTGTAATGTGTAGTTTGTATTTGTACGTACAGGGTACAAGAAAACCGAAGGTCCAGTGTATGAAACAGACTGCCATCTAGAGGTGAGGTTGAAAACTGCAACCAACAGCTAGGTCCACCCCTTCATTTCAAAGTACTTCGTCACGTATTCGCTTTTTTTCCGAAGGAGATCAAGTATCTATGAAACGCCCTCTGTGGAGTTTGTCCATTTAGGGTTACTGAAGAAACAACATGATGACATACATGCAAGGGGAACCGTTCTGTATGTAGCTTAACTATGCAAGGTCTTCATACACCTCTGAAGACGTAGATATGTATATTACATTGCATTTCTGTCAATAGACCTCCAAAAAAGTACACATTGGTCCTTTAAAATGCAGTGTATTATCTGTCACTAGCGACTTGAAACAGCAAATAAACAGCCTGCCAGAAACAGGTAATCCCACCCTATTTCCGCCTTTTTGGATAGTACATGTGTGAATTCAAAGTGTGTACGGGTGTGTAGATCTAAAGGCCTGTGATTACAAGTTAATTTGTGTGCTCAGATAAGCACAAGACAGACCTTCAAATTCTGAAAATAACCCGTACTTAGTCATATTTTCATGTCTAGATCACTATTTGCAAATATAATCACATCTCATAATTGGGTTGAGGCAGCAAATGCGTTGAAAGCGTGTTTCTAACCCCAGCCAAAAATTGATCTCGTCGCCAATCAGCAGACTGAAATCCAACCAAGCTGTCATTCACTATGATTACAATTTAATTGAAGCAAAATGCTGTCACCACAGCTTTAAAAAAGGTAAAATTCATGCCTAAAATGCTACATTTTGCTCTTGCTAGAAAGCGCGATGGTTTAAAGCAGGTTGACCAGTCTAGCTGGTTATGATCTGGTGAGGACACCAGCATCCAAAAAACATTCACTGCTGACCTCAATGAGGTTTTTTATGTAAACATAACCGCTCTTTAATGTCCCAGTGAAATGAAAATTCTTATTTTTTCATGAAATATTGCAGTGTGTATAGTAAAAAGCTTATCAATGGGGATAATTTTTTTTTTAAATAATCTTCAATTAAAATCTGAAAAATGCACTTCTGCCCTGAAATGACGATCAATCTCAAATGATTCAAACTAGACGGCTTGGGCGGAGCATCTGTTAACTCCTCCCCTTCGACTGTCAGTCTGCTGCCAGTTTCATTTCAAAGTCAATGCAACAACTGTTTTTACACATCCAATCAATTCGCAGTGAAAATCGCAAGTCACGCCCACTAATTTTTCATTTGAAATTTCTTTTCACTCGGAAATGTGTCAGAATTCAGAAGTAAAAAACATTGTAAATTCCGGTTCATGGGCACTTTAAGCATTCAAACACAGGCGGTCCCTGCCTACATGGAGGCCAAAGCTGTTTTTGGAGCATTTAAAAGATAAGGCCAGTCGATTTATGCCAATGTACCGCCATAATCCAGTTTTCAACCATCTTCCCATTCGGACTCCTGCTAGGCAGTCACCGTCGCTCAGCCGCATATCTGTGACAGATTATGCCAGATCACCCTGGATTACCTTTACCACATCAAGACCCCCGACACTGACCCTGAGCCACATCCACATGCCAATGTGGATATTTGACACATGCGAACCACCTTGGCAGACAGAGATGTTAGCTCCTTTGTACCAAACCACACAATAAAAAAAAATAACAAGGGGGCACGTGGATGGTAGACAGATACATAGAACGAGACAAAAGGGGAGGGTTGGAAAACGGGAGAAAATCCAGTTTTGTATGGTTGTATGTAAAACCGTCTGCACCATCCTTGGTAACACTCAGAAAGAGTTTGCTGAGACCGGAGGATGAAGGCTGCAGTTTAAAATGCTAATCCACACCGAGTGGGGCATTAACTCTGTCCACCATTCACACTTGCCACTCCGTACAACACACTGAGCCCTTCGCAGTGTCATCCGCTGTCTGCGGTATTTAACTCCATTATGAGGGGGTATAATCTCTACCCCACAGTTGAACATTCACTAAGGTCTTTAGCTCCTAATCCAGTCCTGGATACATGAGCATGTGATCTTTACAAAATCATATTGGCCGTTGTTTTCGGTGGAAGGATTGTCACCCTTTTATTATCGAATATGGTTTTCATTTTTGCCAAATAATTTTTACATCGATTTGTTTTTGTTACAGGAGATGTAAACACTACAGACATTCGTAAAAAATGTGTATCTGAACTCCACCTGAAATATTACAAAGCTGAGACTTCAGACGCATTCTTTGTTCCTCCTTCCATCTCAATGCACAGCACCCTCATGTGGAAGCCTGTGGAGTACCATGTTAAACATTGAATATTTATTAATAAATCTTAAAATAAATTATTTAGTTAAAGTTAGCAAATGCTTAATACACATATGCTCTCTGTCAAGCGTGAATTCCCTTATTTTGCAAGTATCTCTTTATTTTCAGCAAGGTGATACATTTCTCATTTAATCTCAATCTCAGAGGTTTTTCCTGAGAAATATTTAAAAAACTCATGTTCTCGCCACACTATGCTCAGATTAACCAACATTATTGAGGATTTCAATATGAACTAAATCAAGTTAAGGATCAATTTGCTAAAATCAAATTATTTGAGCTACTTTTTCAAATTTTATAATTTCATTAAAAGTAAATCATGATTTAAGAGTATATCATGTTTTAAAGCCTTAAATGTACATTGTTTCGGCAGAACAATTCACCGGCATTAAGAAGTAACGTTTAGGGTCAAATTTCTATTTAGATGTTGGTTAGATATTTGCAAATCCCAGTGACATACATAAAGGGTGACTAATAATAATGATTTATGGCAAAAAAATTCAACTACGAAGATACAAGGCTTCAGGAGGACTTCAGCGATTTGTAAAAACATACTTTTATCAGCCATTTTGTCAACCACGTCGCACACTGGGATGCTTTTTACACAGTATTGAAATAACCGTTTTTTATAATATGGTTTTGTAATAAAAGATTAATATGTTGTCACAATTACATTTTCTCTGCAATAATTTTGAACGAAGGTTTTAAAGATAATGGAAAAAACTTCAGTCATTAGTAGCTCCCAATAGCTTTACTTTTATGATTATTGTATTGTATTTCTTAATTTTTTATACCCATAGGCCCTGATTTAAATCATCTGTGTACTGTATTCTATTGTTTGATGGTCTCTGTGTACTGTTGTTGCTGATTCTGTGTACTGGATGCTCCTGTCACCAGAACAAATTCCTTGTACGTGCAAACATAGTCGGCAATAAAACTCTGATTCTGATTTGGCTTCACCAAATGTTTTTTAAAAGTGGCACATAGTATTTCGTTTCTCTCATCACATCAACTGACCTCATTCTCAATGATGTCTACTGTATGATCTATCCTCTATGAATAGGCGATGAATGAAAACATCTTCCCAAAGGTACAGCCATGAACTCTTATCAGACACCACCTCCCACTTACAGAGAACTGAGGCGTGCTTCAAAGACAAATGTATTGGAACCAAAGGATGGTGCATTACTTTGGACTGGAATCAAATACAGCTATAAGGTCAAAAGTTGAACCATCGTCCTTGGCTTCCTACTGTATCATGTTTTAAAGTAATGCACTTATTCAGAAAAAGATTTTTTCATCATTGAGTCACTTGTTATCCCAAACCTGTATGACTTCCTTCTATAGAACACAAACCCTCCTTCCGAAATCGCCTATTTCCCTACAATATACTGTAGTAAATTGAGTATGAGCCATGAATAGTATGCCCGAAACCTCATTATGTACCCAGATAGTCTTCTTCCGCAGAGATTTGTGAGTGTGCATTGGATGGACACTTCTCTATCCCATGATGATCAGAAGAAAGCTGTATACAGGTTATGAATGACAAGAGGGTAAATGCATGATGACCGGATTTTAAATTAAAATGAATATTGCATGTTTTTGTAGCACAACTGCTACTGCGGGTAAAGCCAAGGTCATGGGTTAAATTCCGAGGAAATACAAAAAGATAACATAAAGCTTGACTGCAAGTTGTTTTGGAACCAAGCATTAATCAAATGCATAAATGTATTATTCTTTGCAACTCTGCTTTGTACCATTTTGAAATAACAACAGATATTCATTAACTAGATATATTTCAAAAGGGGGTGGTTAGGTCCAAACTAGAAATAATTGAAGAACCTACCGTAGAAACACAGGAGAACATGAGCACATATATGGTTTTCAGCTGTGGGTGTAAGCACCTTGGCAGGACGCCGTGCGGGTGTTTTTGGGAGCTCTCTGGAACAGACAAAAAGCCAAGACGGGTCAGGGCTTACTGACGCCACAACAGCGGTGCGGCCTCATTGTTTTCTGCTCTTTTCATCTCGACTAACTCCCTCAAAATATTTGCAGGAATGCTCGGAATAACATGAAGGTACTGAGAAAGACATGCTCTGTATATTGTTGAAAGGAACTCTGTCTGCACAACTTTTCTTCAAAGTATATTTTGTTTTGGTATATTTAACCTCCCCATGTACTCGCAATGCGAAACACAATAAGGAGGATGTCTTATTGTTCCAAGGGCTCAGGTTGGAGATCGGCAGACATCTGTCGATAATTTTTTTTCCATGTTTATCGAGACTTGAACATGCTGAGGAAAAAAAGAGAAGATTATGTTTAACTAAATGGTTAACAACATTAAACATAAAGCATTCAAAAGCAAGGAATATGACTCAGTACTGAGAGGATTTGCAATGTACCTCGATATTCCTAAGTCCTCTGTGTTTAAATAGTTTTTTGAATTAAAGCAGAAAACGTGAAACTGGAAGATAAAATACAGGGTGATTCGTTCATCAAGTGATCAGTGACAGCCATCTGGGCACATTTGGGAATGCTTCTCTCCCTGTTATCTGTTCTATGGGATGTTCCTTGGGACGTTACATTGATTAGGCCCTGAGGGGGCCCTGCAGTGCAGCTCCGTCATAGCCGTGAAGAGACTGACAGCTCTAATGAAGTGTATAATCATCTGGGCAGAAGTGCCAAAACTGCCAAAACTTCAATCAGTCCATGTGATGACCAAAGAGTCTGTTCGCTCTTCTGCGGATACTCAAAGCAAGAAGGCTGCCCCTGTGGGACCACGCCACTCTGTCCCATCCAGAAACGTAATTCATGCGGCTGGTTGGAGCTAAAAACGTGATCAGAAAGTGTTGATACAGATTTGCTTATACAGCTTAAAAATTCGTAATATTTTTGAGTCTTGAATATAGTCAATATAACTCAATCTTTAATATTTGCTCGGAATATTTATTTAAAGTGATAGTTTACCCAAAAACTAAAATTCTGTCATAATTTATTCACCCTTAGGTCATTTCAAACATGCATGACTTTCTTTCATCCGCAGAACACAAAAGAAGATGTTTTGAAAAATGTTGGTTAACTGGACTGGACCCCATTCACTTGCATTGGTTTTGTGTCCATACAATAAAAGTGAATGGGGTCCAGCGTTGTTGGGTAATCTACATTCTTCAAAATATCTTCTTTTGTGTTCTGCGGAAGAAAGACAGTCATACAGGTTTGAAATGACAAGAGGGAAAGTAATAATGACAGAAGTTTCATTTTGGGTGAACTATCACTTTAAGGCTTAAAGAGATAGTTCAACCCAAATAAAAATTCAATAATTATTTATTCAACTTAATAAATCTTAAAAATTTGAGTATGACTCTTTCTTATGTAAAACACAAGAGGAGATATTTTGAGAAATGTCTGAGTGGTTTTGAGCTAATGTTGTCTGGTTAACAACGTTTCCAAACTATCTTCTCTTGCATTCTGTAGAAGAAAAAATACAGGTAGAAAGGCCTGAGCGTAAGTATCAGATCTCTTTAAAAACAAAACGGGAACAGTGACCATGATAAAATAACCATAGTCTATTACTAGCTAAATGGTTCATGCCAATAAAAATAGAATCATAGACAAAATATATCATTTACAATAGCACAAAGAGAGATTTCATTTCATTGTTGGTTTTTAAAAAAAAAATTGCTGTCACACCACGTGACACGTGTATGGTTTATTTGTCAACTACTCAAGTACAAAGAGAAGGTATGTGTTGCACACTGTGAAAACACATGAGGATTATTAGAAAAATTGCAAGTCCCATCCCATAACCGAAATGTCACTGGCAAGAAAGCAGATAGTATTTAGATCATGAACATTCATATGATAAATTAGACACCTTGTAAAATAGTTATTGTGTTGAATCCATCACACATTATATCTTTGCGAAATGAGAGTCCTAGTTAATCATTTTATTTCTTTCCCTGCATATGCAGCTACTGTATTTGTTTTCTTGTAGCATAACTCAGAGCATTGCAATATTACAATAATAAGAAATGTTTTTTCTATTTGTTTTTTACTCGTCTGTACATGTTATTATTATTTGGTAAATCTCTTTCCGTTCAACAGAGGGGTGAAGCGCAGTGGAACCTCAGAAGGCTCGTTCTCTCTTTGTTCTATTATTCACCAGCCTGGGCTTCAGAACTAACCCGGTTCTCAGCGGGTTTAGAGATCTGCTTTACAGCATATGAGAGACAGCTGGAATATACTTGGATAGATCAAGCAAGTAAAATACACAGTCTCTGGAGAGATATTTCACCTTGGACCGAGAAAGTTCCCCCAAAATTGAACATTGTGTCATCATTTACTCACCCTCATTTCAAACATATATGTGACTGGCTTTCTTCCGCAGAACACAAAGATTTCAACGACTTTTGGAAACTGGCCCCCATTCACTTGCATTGGTTTTGTGTCCATACAATAGAAGTGAATGGAGGCCAGTGCTTTTCAGTTACCAACTTCCTTCAAAATATCTGCTTGTGTGTTCTGCAGAAGGAAGAAAGTCATAAAGGTTTGAAATGAGAGGGTGAGTAAATGATGACAGAATTTTCATTTTTGAGTGAACTATCACTTTAAGAGCCCATGCTGTTCCATGCTCATAAAACCAAACCATTATTAATAAGAGAGGTATTAGAGGTAATGCATGTAGACCAATATGACGCATGTAGACCGACATGACACACCAGCCCAATTATGTCTCCATCCTCTAATATGGGTTGTCTCTGATCATTTACACAAAGTCACAAGACAGCAATTGAGCGTATTTGTTCATCAAGAATGCTCATTTGTACCAACATAAATAGTTATTTGTGAGCTGAAATCTCATGTTTGTTTTTCCTCATGGCCCTTGGGCATAAGACACACTTTGGAAATAAGAACAAGACAAATGTTTAGCTGAAGTGATGTCGTCAAAAATACAAATAGAAAGCGTGGTAAGTTTAATCGCCTTCCATCTGCGCTCCCCCCAAAGCAGCGATCATTAAAGGCTGCGTACGTAGCGTGTGGCAACTGGAGATTTGTACGGACCTTGTCGAAAACTTCTCATGAGCCTTTCCCCGATGAGAAGCAAGCTGTCTGAAGAAGACCTCCAGGGGGATGTTTCACTGACTTGTTATATCCCAGCAGAAACTGTCTGTACTTGCGAGAAGCAAACTTCAAGGATTACCACTGCTTTGAATCAACAGCACAGCTAGAATCGGTTTATTAATGATCTAAAACTCAAGAGAACTGTGGTCCAACTTAGCGCACTGCATACACATAAAAGACACTTTCAAAATTTTTACCGTCTCATTTTGGAACGAAACTGTGGCGGTGAAAGTCTATTTTAAAACGGTTTAAAAAATATTTTGATGCTTAAAACTAATAAACAGACCAAATAAACTTATATACAAAAATGTCAAACGTCATGTTTATGGTCTTCAAAGTTCCAACCAGTGTCCTTGTTTCTGACGTTGTCAGTATTGTATGAGTTAACTGACCCTTTCTGGAGCAAAAGACCAGGAAAAATGCATGTAACTTGAACTTGCTGGTAATTTCTAGATATACATTAAGTAATATTAAACTAAGCCTGACCTGTTTATGGTGAGAAAAGTGAGATAAAACAACAGGGAGGGCGTTATCCAGGCAGGGGATAGGCGCCATCTTCCAGAGCCCAATTAATAGCTCCCGTCCGCTTGCTTCTTTTCCTGGTCGTGAATTATTTATCTTTGAATTGTTAATAAATCATATCTGGCGGCTCAGGGGAAGCTGCCCGGTCAATTAGGCGATGATGAGGGCAAGTCAGAGCAACGGGGGGTCGACGCATTATTAACATCATCCGTAAGTTTCTTCATCTTCATTATATCGCCCTGCCGTCAGAAACAATAACATCGCGATACATCGGGAAACTTCAAACGGCCATCCATTCTTTATCTTTTGCCCTTTTCAGTTTTCACTCGTTTTTGCTGCACGTTCAGACAACCGCCGTAGAGAGCGTCAAAGTGGCCGGAAGTCATTAATTTTCGACGTAAGACGGCGGCGAGGAGCAGTGCGTCGCGTCTTGGCCGTTGAGGTCGTCAAGGAGAGTTGAAATCAGGTTAACTTTATGGTAATTAGTTATGACGCGGTTCGGCGGCAACCAATCGGAACGTAGAAGTCTACCGCTTGAGAGGATTCCAGAAAACGCGGTCTGTAAACTGTGGTTCCGATCACATTTGTTCCCAAACAAAATGAAGGAGAGGTTGATAATTGCTGTGGCTGGTTTCCCAATCATATACGATGCGTCCCTGTTTGCGTACAGGGACATAAATAATAATAAAAATGCGTGGACAAAACTGTCTGAGATTGTTTGTGTTCCTGATGATGTGCATGACGTTATACATTTTCTGTTAATAAGCGGGAATTTCTTAACTTTAGCGCCAGAGCATACACAACAGTGTTACTGCTGCAGAATATTATTTCGTTAGCAAACGTGTAGCTACAAAAAAGTTATTTCCACCGATCAACGGCCCCTTTAAATGCAAGATAAGATTTGCATCTACGTCAGAGAGCGTCAGCGCGCCCAAGACTCTTTCTGAAGCGTTGTTGGCAGGGCGGCTACGATTTTAGACGCTCTCGAGGGCGGGGTTATGAACGTGCTGAAATAACGGCCACAATTACAATTAGTCGACAAAGTTATTTCAACTTTGACCTCCATGTCGCGCAAAACTTGACGTCAGTGGCAGATGCCATTGGAACGCCACGTTGTAAACGGCAAAAACCCTCAATTACTACAACTAGTAGCCAATGATGTAGGCTGACAATTATTTTCATGATGAGATGTCATACATCGCATATAGTGTCACCGTACTATTTCATACTTTGTGTCCTTCTATTTTGGAGAGACCTAAAAACAACAATGGACGTCTAATTTAAAGCGAGTCCGGTCCAAAAATGCAATGTACGCAAAGCAACGAGGGACATGTAGCTTTCGTGTTTGACAACTTGGTATTACAATGACCGCCGAACCCTGTTGAAAAAACAGCATATTCAGGATAAGTTTTGTTTGGATTCTGGTTTGTGCTGATTTAAACTGGTCATGTGATGGTTCCTCACCAGCTTAAACCAGCTCAGGACCATCTTAAACCAGCTAGGGACAAGCTTTAACCAGCACATGACCATCATCAAAACAGGATAAGTGCTGTCTTTTCAACGGGGAAGACATTACTCCAAAAATAAATGGCAAACAGCAGGGGTGAGTAAATATTTTTTCTTTTATTTTCATTCTCCTATTTTAAAGGGTTAAAAAGGCACTTGGCTCAGAGCAACAGAATTAGGAGGAAAATTAAGTAAATTGCTATGGAAAACTTGCTTTTGATGAAAGTTCATTTCAAGGGAGTGACTAGTAAGTTATATAATTGTTAGATTTAATTTCCGCATAAATGAATACAAGCCTGTAAATAAATGAAGTGTGAAGTTGTTAAACTCACTGAATACATTCCTGGCCAGATAGTTGGAGGAAGGGTTTCCCTCTGGTTATATGGGGGGATTCTTTCTAAGCTAAACATTCTTTGTCTTATCTGCTATACCTTATTTGGTCATTCTGTGAACCCCTGGACTTTGAAACCATCTGTGAACCCCTGGGCATTTGAAACCACCCAGAGGTGTTTTAGTACCTATATAAAGGCTTGTAGAGTCTAAAATAAATGAGTTCAAAAGCTTGATGCCTTTGTGTCTAGTTCTTGTGCTCCCAGATCTGCAGAAGAATTCTCTCACAACATCCAACGTATTTCTAATTTGATTTTCAGTGTAATCCAAAACATAGAAAGAAACTTAGTGTTCGAAAGGAACTAAAAGTTTAACAATTGGGGGCTTCGTCCGGTTTACTCATCGGCAGTCCGGGAAAAAACTCTGTGTTTTGAAGACCGCGCTAGACTGAAAGACGTTCTACGGGTTCCAGCAGTATAACACAGGTAAGAGTTTTTTTAAATAACCTTCCTGTGATATACTGTTGATGGCAGTTACCACACTTTTGTGCTGGGTTTCTGTATTTGCGTGTGGCGCTCCGTGGCGTTAACCGGGGGCCAGGTTACGTCCTTAGTAGTCGAGAGGCACACGACGCGCGTATTTTGGGATATTTACTTTATTACATACATCATTGTAATAATTAACGAAAAAAAAAGGAGTTGGATTTTGTGTGGGAAGTTTTCGTTTTTTTTTACTTTCTTCTTACTAACATTTGCTTTGTTCATTCGTTGAGTATGGGACAAGAAATATCTAAACCACTACCAGCTGAAACGCCGGTAGATTTTATGTTTAGAAATAACAAGGGTTTTTGGACACAACCCTTTGTTGATAATTTGGCTGGATGGTCTGAAAGCGTCGGACCGCAAATTGATAAATATCCCAGATTCGGTTCTTTTAAGAAAGATGATATGGAGCTCATGAAATCCATGGTAAAGGGTGGATGGGGTGATCCCCAATGGGATTATAAATATATGTGTGAATCGTATGAAATTTGGAAAAAAATGAAAAAAGTATGGAATCAAGGTCCCGAACGTGTTAATAAATCGAACAAAATATCGATCGTTGCGCCGTCAACAGTAAAGACACCGCCACCTTATGATACAGCCGTGATTTCTGTCCAAAATCATGCTCAGAACGGTTCAAATTTGTATCCCTCATTGCTTGCTTTTCCCTCCACTCCACAACCCCCTCCCCCTCCCGAGTTAAACAAAGAAACTTTACGACCTGCAGCACAGCCATCAATGGCGTGGGTGCAGGAGGGCCCGAGAATTATTCTTAAACCAGCAACAATGACAGACATTGATACTATTTGTAAATCTCTCCCGAACCCGAATAATTCTAACAAATTTGTAGATGTTTTGCGCTCACATACGCGCTTTGCACAATTGGCTGGAGGGGATTATAGATCGATTTTATTACGAGTTTTATCTGATGATGTTACTGAATCGTCTTTAATTGTGGAAATCCCTGCTTTGAGTCTTGATAATGATGACTTGGAGGGCTTTGTTTTATTACATCCTTTGATTTTATACACCACTCACCAGGTGGGTGTTATTTTGCATAATTTAAAGACACAGCACATGACGGCCCAGAGGAGGTCTGGCTATGAAGCAACGCTGTTAGCCACAGAAAATTTAACCATTAAGCCCACTTCGGTTTCTAGCCCAGCAATTCAGTCACTGTATGGCTTATCCACATTGATAACTGAGACCGTACCTCATGATTGCATGAATGATATTGAATGCTTCACTGCGGCCAGGGTCGATCTGAAAGATACGCCCCTGGATGGGGGGGAGCATTTATATATAGATGGCTCATGTTCAAGACCATCTGATGGAGTGTATCTGTGTGGATATGCCATTGTGACAAAGGAAGGTGAGAGGGTGGAGGCATACCGCCTGAACCATAACTCAGCACAGGCAGCAGAAATAATTGCATTATCAAGAGCTTGTGAGTTAACAAAAGGCAAAAGAGCTACCATTTATACGGATAGCAAATATGCGTATGGGGTCGTTCAAGACTTCGCCCAGACTTGGGCTAGACGAAATTTTCAGACATCTGAGGGCAAACGAATATCACATGCAGAGTTGGTGGGAGATTTATTACAAGCTGTAATGTTGCCATCTGAACTAGCTGTAGTGAAGGTCAAGGGACATGTTTCAGGAGATGAAACAGACGCTGTTGGGAACAGAAATGCTGATGAAATGGCCAAATGGGCCGCAGAACATGCAGAGTTTTCTCCATATCAGAGAGCGCAGAGTAGGGACGTAGAAACAATGATGTTTGCACATGTATCATGCGTTCCTGACATAGATTTGAAAATTTTGCAAAGTCAACCTACACAGGGAGACGTGAAACATTGGGCAGAAAATGGATGCGCACCAGATGCTGACGGTTTGATAAGAGATAAAAATGGTAGAATCGCATTACCAAAGCTTTCTTTGGTAATATTGCTAAGACATTACCATGGTATTTCGCACAACAGCGCGTCTAAAGTTACACAGATGATTAATCGCCTGTATTGTATACAGGATACAGCAAAAATGGTCAAACTAATAATATTCTCTTGTTTGATATGCGCCAAAACAAACCCTCACAGAAAAACGCCACACGACGCATTACCATTTCCAGAAGCGCCTTTTCAGTGTCTTCAAATAGATTTTTCTCATATGCCAGCGGTAGGAAATCTAAAATACATATTAACTATTGTCGATAGGTTTTCAAAATGGCCTGAAGTATTTGCATGTGCAAAGGAAGATGCTAAAACGGTTGTAAAAATACTATCGAAAGAAGTTATTTCTCGTTATGGTATACCAATGACAATAGAAAGTGACAATGGGAGCCCATTCACATCGAAAGTTACCAAATTATTGGCTAAAGCGTTAGCCATAAATTGGCACTATAATATACCCTATCACCCGCAGTCGTCGGGGGTGGTGGAACGAACACACCGAACAATCAAAGACAAGATCACGAAAGCCTGTATGGAAACAGGCAGGAAATGGCCAGATGTGCTACCAGCCGTATTGGCAGAAATGAGAATGACGCCATCCTCAACGACAAAATACTCACCATTTGAAATTTTGATGGGTAGACCTTTCCCGACCCCATGGGTCAAAGGTCGCGCAGGCGTTTCTTCCCTAGGTGACATGGAGGTGATCCTGGATGACCATGTGATTTCCCTTATTGATAAACTGAATTCTGTGTGTGCTGATGTTTCTCTTTCTCTCCCTATACCATCAGATAAGCCCACCCATAATTTCGTTCCAGGCCAACAGGTGCTGATTCGTAGTCTGAAACCAGTCGCCGTGGGGGAACCGAGATATCTTGGGCCAGCTGTAGTTATTGCTGTTACGAGAACTGGAGTGCTAACGGATCATCAACCGCAGTGGATTCACGCATCCAGACTGAAGCATCTGCCAACATCTGCATTACCAATTGACACTGTAGGGCCTAAGAAGCCTGCCCAAAGTGTGTGACAGGGCACTGGTGAGAGGGCTTGCGCCAGACAGAAGATCCTTGCTCTAGTAGTGAGTGAGGGGGCCATCTGTCGGCTGAACATAGGGCCAGGGCAAATTTTGCCCCATTTATAGCTTCCTGATCACCTCTGAAGGTTCCCCTGTTACACATTTGGGTCCCAATTGTCCAATATGTCAGTCATATTTCTGGTAATGATACTGGCCGGTGCACAAGGAATTAAATTAATAGAAGAAGATGATTCATGGTTAGACCATAACGATCCACCACATTCATATGCCACAAACATGTGGTGGAGATTGGCTAATTACATCGTAAAGACAAGTGACATGATAGTTGTTGTACTTATGTTCCAGATAATGATGCAGATGGACATTTGATCAACCAAGGTATTAAGAACATCACAAGAGCAGTTGCTGAGATGACCAGCCGAGAGAGAAATGGAGATGAATGGGACTGGAGTTTGAATTTTTCCAGCCTTTTCAGTAAAATCGAACATTGGCTGATTTTAATTGCAATAATTATTTCATGCATTCTGGTTTTGCTTTGCTTATGGCCCTGTATTATGGCTATGATTCGCCGTGCATTAAAATCATCTATAAGTGTGATTATGAAAGGTTACCATGTTGCTCAGCCAAGACCAGGAGATAAGATCACCATGAATCCGAATGTAATGTAAGGACAGAGATGAACAACTCTGCTCCGACCGAACGTGGTCCTTAGATTAGGAATTTTCTTTATTATTTAGCATTTTTACTTTTACTGTTTACCATGGATGCGGAAAATGTATTGGTAAGTCATAAATGACTTAAAGAGGGCAACTGTTAGATTTAATTTCCGCATAAATGAATACAAGCCTGTAAATAAATGAAGTGTGAAGTTGTTAAACTCACTGAATACATTCCTGGCCAGATAGTTGGAGGAAGGGTTTCCCTCTGGTTATATGGGGGGATTCTTTCTAAGCTAAACATTCTTTGTCTTATCTGCTATACCTTATTTGGTCATTCTGTGAACCCCTGGACTTTGAAACCATCTGTGAACCCCTGGGCATTTGAAACCACCCAGAGGTGTTTTAGTACCTATATAAAGGCTTGTAGAGTCTAAAATAAATGAGTTCAAAAGCTTGATGCCTTTGTGTCTAGTTCTTGTGCTCCCAGATCTGCAGAAGAATTCTCTCACAACATCCAACGTATTTCTAATTTGATTTTCAGTGTAATCCAAAACATAGAAAGAAACTTAGTGTTCGAAAGGAACTAAAAGTTTAACAATAATTATTTGTGAAAACCAGATAGGCAAATCAGAATTACAAAGAAGTCTTTTGGTCAGTGGTCCATCTGTTTAAAACTGATGACAAATGCTGAGAGATATGAGAAACTTTATGTATTTCCCAGCAAGACAAAAATTAGCAAAATCCTAATCCCTATTCTAAAAGAAATTGATGGAATTACGCCAGTAGTATTATATTCTGTCCTCTTTTAAAGGTTTCTTTAAATAACCAAAAGCAGTGGTACTTTGAGGTTCCTCTCACACCTACTATAGATTATTATTGACACACCTATAGCCAAGGTGCACTATAATGACAACATCCACGAGAGGGCGGTGTAACCAACGTATTGCCTGGAATTGACATCATTTTGAAAAGGCTTATCTATTCAAACTATATGTATACATTAAAACAGTTTTAATAAAATCAATATACTCAGAAAGATAACTGTTGAGTAGTCTGTTAAGTTTAATATTGGTGCATCAGAAATAAAATCCTCTGTTATGAAATAACAGTGTGATATTAATGTAAAGACACCGATTAATTTATTGGAGTTATACATTCTTTTTCCAACATTTTGTATTTACAAAGAATCATTCAGTGAAGAATAACATAACCCATGTGAAGTCTGACAGAGCTTTAGCAATGTCTTACTAAAGCAGGTGAATTATAATGAAAACGGCACATGCAAGATATTTTCTTTCACGGTTATTTACACAGAATTACATTTGTGGTTTGTAACATTTTGTATTCAAGCACTTCATTTGTCCATCCCAGAATGTCTTCTCTCTGAATGTTGTTTTTGTCTCATCTTCATTCTAATGTTTTATCACTCCAAGCCAAGGACTTTCGCTTTGCAAGCTCCATCCAGGAGGGCTCTGCTTCATCTGACCGAGGCTGCAGATGATGACAGACTTCTGATGCTGGTGATGGCTCAGTTGTAACAGCAGGTGCTATAGTGCAGATAAACACAAACATCAATGTGTATAGCAATAAAAATCACAAATTGGCGGCAAAGATTTGAATAGCTACAGTGCATCCGGGAAGAATTCATAGCGCTTCGGTTTTACAGCCTTATTCCAAAATGGATTAAATTCATTATTTTCCTTCAAATTATAAAACAATACCTCATAATGACAACGTGAAAAAGTTTGTTTGAAAATGTATTAAAAACAAAAAACGAATAAAGCACATGTACGTAAGTATTCACAGCCTTTGCCATGACACTCAAAATTGAGCTCAGGTACATCCTGTTTCCACTGATCTTCCCTTGAGATGTTTCTACAACTATATTGGAGTCCACCTGTGGTAAACTCAGTTGATTGGACATGATTTTGAAAGGCACACACCAGTCTATATAAGGTCCCACAGTTAACAGTGAATGTCAGAGCACAAACCAAGCCATGAAGTCCAAGGAATTGTCTGTAGACCTCCGAGACAGGAGTGTATCGAGGCACAGATCTGGGGAAGGGTACAGAAAATGTTCTGCAACATGGAAGGTCCCAATGTGCACAGTGGCCTCCATCCTCTGTAAATGGAAAAAAGTTTTGAACCACCAGGACTCTTCCTAGAGCTGGCTGCCTGGGGAAGAAGGGTCTTAGTCAGGGAGGTGACCAAGAACCCGATGGTCACCCTGACAGAGCATGTCTCTGTGAAGAGAGGAGAACCTTCCGGAAGAACAATCTCTGCAGCACTCCACCAATCAGGCTTGTATGGCAGAGTGGCCAGACGGAAGCCACTCCTCAGTAAAAGGCACATGACAGCCCACCAGGAGTTTGCCAAAAGGCACCTGAAGGACTCTCAGACCGTGAGAAACAAAATTCTCTGGTCGATGCAACCGAGATTGAACACTCATGTCTGGAGGAAACCAGGCACTGATCACAGTGAAGCATGGTGGTGACAGCATCATGCTGTGGGGATGTTTATCAGCGGCAGGAACTGAGAGACTAGTCAGGATCGAAGGAAAGATGAATACAGCAATGTACAGAGACATCCTCAACGAAAACCTGCTCCAGACCGCTTTGTATCTCAGACTGGATAAGAAAGGAATGGCTACAGGACAACCCTGTGAATGTCCTTGAGTGGCCTAGCCAGAGCCTAGACTTGAACCCGTTTGAACATCTCTGGAGAGATCTGTAAAGGGCTGTGCACCGACGCTCCCCATCCAACCTGAGGGAGCTTGAGAGGTCCTGCAAAGAAGAATGGGAGAAATTGCCCCAAAATAGGTGTGACAAGCGTATAGCATCATACTCAAAAAGGCTGTATTTTGTGCCAAAGGTGCTTCAACAACGTATTGAGCAAAGGCTGTGAATACTTATGTACATCTGCTTTTTTATTTTTAATAAATTAGCAAAGATTTCTAACAAACATCTTTCACGTTGTCATTATGGAGTATTGTTTGTAGAATTGAGGAAAATGAATTTAATCCATTTTGGAATAAGGCTGTAAAGACAAAATGTGGAAAAAGTAAAGAGCTGTGAATACTTTCCGGATGCGCTGTACAGTACACATAATGTCACAGCGGTTGTTTACCTTCTGTGTTGGCAGGTGAGATGGGCTCCTGTCTATTGGTGAGCTCTATTTTGGTGGAGACTGTTGCTTTTTTAGTTACATCGGCTTCTGATGTGGTGTACCTGCATGCAGACGTGCCTTTATCCTGCTTAACAATGACACAGACCGATAAATGTAAGACAGATAGTAGTTCAAAAGTTTAAGATTTCCATCGTCTAAATGGTAGTTCACCCAAAAATGTATATTCTTTTATCATTCATTCGCCCTAATGTCACTCCAAAGCTGTATGACTTTCTTTCTTCTGCAGAACAGAAAATATTTTTTTTTTATTGATGGGAACCATACAAAGGGCATTATCTGCATCACCTCACCAAAAGGCATCTTTCACCCAGGATAATGGATGTGATGAAATTGGGATCAGACACGCAACTCATGACATTCTCTCTGATAATAGCAAGGAAAGGCAAGTATAAATATGCAATGCATTTCTATAAAAAGTGATCCCCAAACACGGGATGCCTACCCGACGAACCCAGTGAAACCTCAGAACTTCCTCTCTTTATATTCTTGAATGCTGAATATGCCCTTACTCATGCCCTTGTCATGAATAAGGCGTGGGAAATGTGCTATTGGACAATTTAGCTTTGCTGAAATAGTATAATAGTTAAAAAAATATTATTTTGTTTTCCACAAGAAACAGTCATAAAGGTTTTGAATCGCATGAGAATGAATAAATGATGGCATTCATTTTATTTTTGGGTGAACTTAACCTTTTGAGGTAAAGGCGTATGTCTTAATCTTTGAAAAATTTGAAATATAATTATCTATTTAATTAAAACAAACAAAATTGTGTTTACAATTCTTTTTTATGGATGATTAAGACCAACTTATAAAGAAAAAACTGACAAAAGGAGAAATCCATCAATATTGTGTAAAAAGCATCTCATGAGATCTATGGAAACTGCTTGATAAAATGCCAAATGCTTTAAAATATTTTGGATTTGTTTTTTGTTTGTGATTTTCTTTATTAATAATAACAATCACAACAATATTATTATACCATGTTATTGAATTTAATGTTATTTCAATTATTAATTATTAGCCTTAAAAGTTAATGATAATATATTATTATTATTATTAGTCAGAGCAAAATTCCCAAACCATTTCAGATATTTCAATTTTCCCTCTGCATAAAATAAGAAAGTCATCCCTAAATTACCTTACTGTCTGCTAGTCGTCCCCCGCCTGCTGATTGGCAAATTTGGTTTTCTACTCTTCGAGCGGGTGACAGGGGCCTCTCTTTATTTCCACCCGGGGTCAGTTTAGAGGGAGATCGCGGTGTTGTTAATTGTGAAGACTGTTGTGTGCTCGTCTGAATTGCTGTGTTCAACGTAAGCTGTGTTTTCATTGGAAGATGTGTTTTGGGTGGTACGGTTGGTTTTGGAGGCTGCAGGGACGGTAGCGTCGGAGGCGGAGGGTTGACTTGTGGGGACTGATTTGTGTATAATTTGCCCAAGAGTGGCTGGTACGCTTTGGTCTTTTCTCTAGCTAGGCTCATCCAGCCTGGCTCCGATACAGCATCATTGCTTTCTGTTGTATCTTGGGTAGATGGTCTTCCATCTGTTAAACAATAAACGCTTTTATATTTACACTTTAAACACAATTGGTCAATAATATATTTTGAGAGGTTAACAGAGAGTGTAAGAAAGTTACACTTACTGTCTGTGGCTGTAAACTGAGTGTCCAGATTCTGCGAATCTTGTTTTCTGGGAAGACTTGATTTACTTTTGGAATTGGCATCGCACAGATTTTTAGGTGTTTCGGCTTTCCAGACATGCTCTTCTGAGACGGGCGGCCTTTGAGTAGACTCTAAACTGTACCGTTTGGTTTCATCCTTGATTTTGGAAACATCAGATCGATATTTCAGAGACAGAGAGGTGGTGCGAAGCTGCACTCCAAAAGCATTCTTCCTGTCCTCAGGTTCCTCTGTTTTTTCAGCATCCACATATTCTATAGACATCTCTGTCTTTTTAAATTGGTTTTCTGATGTTGGTTTGGAGGTGAAAGGAGATATTACTTCTCTACGAGAATTGCTTTTTTTAGTCTCTTGCGTTTGATGTTGAAGGTGATTTTGCAGCTCGCTCGGTGTCATCTCCCTTGCTTCTTCTTTCTGTGGTTCTGTGTTGGGTCTAATGGATTTGGTCTTGATTCCTGGAGGACCTTTTAAATCGCCCTCATTTTGCTTCACCACACTTTCACTGGGTGTTTTAGAGCGATATTTTGCAGATGCGATGGAAAACTGGAAGGACACGGAGTTAAGCGACAACGTGTCTTTTCCAGAAGGCGATCCAGTGATTCCTTTAGAGACTGCAGTTGGTGATATTTCAGAAGTATAGGGTTCTGGTAGAACCTCCCAAGACTTTGCTGAAACTACAGTGACTCCTTTTGGAGATGTAGGGCTCCTCATTTCCAATGTAGGCTTTCTGATGGGAGGCACAGGATGTAATCTGAATGATGCTTCTGGCAGGATCCCATCTTTTTTATCAGTGCCGCACAGAAGATTCTCACTCGACCTCCATAATCTTTTATTGTCAGAAATCTGAATGTTTTGAGTATGGTACCTCTGGATAGGTGAATGGGCTCTTAATGGTTCTGTCTCCCTTGATGTCTGTGTGGATTGCAAAAGTCCAAAAGGTGACAATCTGCCCGATAACATGGGCTGCAGATAGAGAGGATTATTGGTGATCCTTCCCTCAGATTCACTGCACTCGGTTAGCGTTTCAACATTAGGAGATAGTAAATTAATTTCTGTAGGTATTTCATCCTGGTTCTGCATCGACAGGCTTGGAGTGGTTGGTTTTGGTTCTGGAGATGTACATTTTTCTCGCATCTTCAAAGTCGGAGAGGAATATAATCGATGTCGCATGGTTTCTGTGTTCGTCAGGCTTTCATCATCGTCTTCCTCAGACAGAATGTTGTCTAAGTCATTTACACTTTCAGAACGATGTCTTGGAGTGAGAGATGCCTTGAAAGAGAGACAACAGACTGCTGCTAAATTCATTATTTAGTGAGGGGATAAAAAAGCTTGTGACTATGTGACCAAGTTTGCGAAAACCCAGCTAAAGTATTTTTTTGTGAATTTTTTTTTGTGATTTTTCCCTATGTAACGTAAATAACTTTCTGTGAAACCCTTGATATGTTTATTTTCAATTCCCAATTTCTATTTGCTCAATTTGATAAGTAATGGCAACACAGTCAGTGATGAGTTTGATGGATCTGGTGTAGACATGACATGATGTCACGCAGTTTATTGCAACCTCTGATACCGGCACTTCCTTCTTTATGAACTTGAACTTATAAGAATGTTAACAGCTTTGACGCATGTGGGATTGGTATGTGTTTTATTGCCCTTGCGATCTCACCATTGGCACTCTTTTGACCCTTGTGCTGACTCGCTGGTTCCTAGGTTTGACTGACATGCGATGGCGGGCGGCTGAGTTATCCAGCCTGGGTGTGAAATTCACAGGGCTACTGATGTCAACGCCGGCAGTGGGTGTGGTCGAGGCTGGGGGGGGGCTGAAGACTGGCTGAGGGAGTGGCTTGAAAACTGGGGATAGAGGTCTTGAGGATGGCTGAAAAGGATCGCTCTGAATACAAAAATAAAATGTATAGTATAACTGGAGAATCTTTCTTAATGTTTTGGGTTGCAGGCTTGATTGTACACAAGAATGTTACCTGTTCTTCCTCTTCGCTTCCTGTTCCTGCTAAACTCAGAGAGCTCAGATGCTTTTTAGACTTTGGATACTGTATAAGAAGTGACAGACAACTTAAATATATAAAGCACTATACTCACAGGGAAAAAAAGTGTATCGAAAATGTACTGTTTTAATTTTATGTTCTTTACCTTGTGAACTGCTTCATGCATCACTTGCTCGTGGAAAGACATCTCAGGTGGGCTGCAGGGTAAACCATCATCCTCTGAAGTGGCTCCCGAGTCTTCGGTGCGTCTGCTGGGAATCTGCATCGGATGAGGTCCTAGACGTAAGTTCTGCTGCTGTAGTTTTAACTACCGAAACAAAACAGAACCGCAAATGTATTGATTCCACTTATGCTGAATCTAAGCTTAAACTGAAGTTCAGTGCTTCCTCTCCTTTATAAAATTTATAATACAATCGATTATCCCTCAAATTTTTCATAATAAAAAATAAAATTATTGAAGATGCATGTAATCCTACTATAAATAACTTCTGCTCACCTGCAGTGCCTTAATATTTCCTTGAACGTTCTCTTGTGAAAGAACCCGTGTTGGTTCTGTAGACTGTGGCTGGTCACTAAAGAAGATGCTATCGTGGGACAGAGCCCTTGAGCTTAGACACTGAGGGTACCTGAGGATCAGATCCAATAACTGTTTCTTTAATAGACATACAGTATGTATATAGTAAATAATTACATATTAAATATCACAGGTCATGACATTTTCTGAACTATTTGGGATGTGGTTTCTCTCATGTATAATGTCTGCACTAAAACAATATATAATGCAATATAAAACAAAGCCAAAGTGTGAACACTTCCAATGTTTTAGTCCAGTCTCACTACAATGAATAAAGTTCTGAACTGGATTATGCCGTGTGAACAAGGCTTGCATTACTATGCTATCTTGTAATGTATATTGTCTTTTTTGTACAGTCTGTCTATTTAGACTTTGCACTGTTTGTCTCCACTACATACTGTCACTTAGGTCTGTAAAGATATTCAGTTGTCTGTCCAACTGCATTCTACTTTGTATGGAGTACGCACCCAAGACTTTCTCTCACCACACATGGTGATGTGATAATAAAAGTGCGTTGAGTGGTAATGCTTTTCTTTCAATGACTGTCAATAACATTTTTTATGTGTTATAGAAAGAAATGACAGGTCAGCCACTTACAAACACTCGTCCTCAGAATCGTAGATTTCTCTCCCGCCTCCTGGAGCAGTGATATCACTGGCAGACTGGCTTTGTTTCATCAGGCCATCGCTTTCCTTCTTCTTCAGTTTCCCAAAAAGACGAGTCTTCAGCTGCTTAAAACGTGACTTCTTCCTTCCTATGAATGTAAACCAAAATATAGGATTTGATTTCAACACAGAAATTCAGATTTATTATGTTACACATTACTCGAGACACTGTCAACTATTTGCAGCTTAACGCACAATGCACAACCTTGAGTGCACAAAATACTTTTTTGTCTGCTTATATGTAAAAAAACATTTTCATTTAATATTAAACACTCATATTTGAGGTCAATTATGGTTTATTAAAAAGATCAGGAATGTATATATATTATTGTGTTTATCAGTATAGCAGGAATATATTAATGATTGTTTATAAAACAAAACAGAATCTGTAATTTGATTGGATGAACCACATTTCATTGAATAATAGCCGCTAACACAACTTTCTTTCTTCCGCAGAACATAAAAGATATTTTGAAGAATGTTGTTAGGATATTATTTCAATATAAAGAAACAAACCTGCCAGTTCCTCTACGTTTTTGTCCATTTCTCCGAGATTAGAGTCCATGTTTTTTCCCTTTTCAGGTTAAAATTTTACCTAAAATTAAATATAAAACATATATCATTGATATGCAGCGCTGCTGCTTAATAAAGGTCTGTAACTAAAGAAATCCAGTTGACAACTAGACTTATTCGAAAATCAAATTCGATTGTGTGCGAGATGATGCATGTCCAGTGTTTACCCTTTGCATGCACTTTAGCGCATCATTTCCTGCGTTCAAAGGTGATAAAACCTTGTCCCGGGCATTTGTAAGATTCCTCTGCCATGCCCTTATAAGGAAACAGCTGCTTTGGTCATGTTTTCAGTTTAAAGGTCCTTGTGAGATACTGCATTTTTTTCACAAACACTAAAAAACACCTATTGAGTCTTTATTGCGTTGTGTAACTGACCATCTCACAAGCTAACACTAGATTCATGACGTAGACGAAAAGCCACATCACTCTCTCTTTGCTTTTATTATTGCAAACATGGCCACACAGAACGTAACGCTTTCATACTGCTGGGCTTGTCTTACCACCAAATCAACAGAGTGCATAAACACCTCCTCTGTCTTTTAATAGGCATTGTATCGCGATATATCAGTGGCCTTTTGTACTACAATTGCAGTGACATTTGAGGACAGAGAATAGTTCATTTTGGCCTGGGCAGAAAAACTGGTTGCTTAGTGCTGCACAAGAGTGACGCAAAGCTAGACAAACACTGTGTGTGTGTAACCACAGCCTGGGAAACCATGCTCTTAGCAATGCATTAATCACACATTAACTGAAGCATGAGTAGAATACAAGCTGGGATATTCCAGTCTCACTGTAGTTCAATAAATTGGAGGTTACTCAGAGGTAGAAATCAGAGAGATTTTATGCCGTTACGTTTCTTTTAGTTATCTTTAGTCAACTGTATGCTTCCCCTAAAATATCGCCTGCAGAAAATAAAATATTGAAAATGTAATGGTTATAACAGGAATTGTATTTGTTTTAATGGTATTGTGTAATTTCTGAATGATCTTCTGATACAAATGAGATGTATTTCACATGTACTGGGCACTGTTATACACCCAATTATTAAATACCTAAAAAATACCTAAACAGCATTAAGAAGTATTCATAGGAACATTAGTATACATGGATCACATTTAACCAAAGATAATTGCATACAAATGAATTATAAAGATGATTTGATGATTTTTTGTTACAATCAGTATAACTAATCATAATAGTTTATATATACACTTTATATACTTTTAAAGATGTTTAGAGGACATTTGAGCACTATGCAACAACATACAATCCAGTGATGTTTCTGAGCCCTAAAAGCCTGAGGCCCAAAGTTTGAAAGTTAGAGACATGTTGTGCTCTCTTGGAACCTATGTACTTTCCACTGTTTGTGGGTAACTATGATACGGATATGATCCAGCAGTTTTTATGATTCATACCCAGATAGCACAGGTACATCTATAAGATGTCTGCTAAAGATCTGGAGATCTGGAAAACATCTGCTGTGTAAAAACATCTGCTAAACACCCTAGAAAGAGCTGTTGTACATCTATTCTAAATAATACATGTCTTTTAGAGGTCTATTTGACATCTGACAGCAGAGATGTAGGGCAGATGAGCAAACAGCACCTGCCAGATGTTTTGCAGATGAAAAAGCTGACATCAAATAGATGTCTGGCAGATGTAGGTGTGCTATCAGGGTATGGGACGACCATTGTATGTACATTTTTACCATTGTTTGCAAATATATAAAAAAAAAAGGTAATAATGAGCGTACCACCATTAGATACGTACATTGTTGCCCAAGATCTAAGGGTGGCAGAAAAAGGAGGATCGGGTAATCAAAATAAGAAAATAACGGGTATTCACCTAATTGGTTTTTAGAAGGGACCACCTTTTAGAAGTTTTACTATAACCGCAGGCTGGAAAACACTTGGTTTCCAGAGAACTTGGAAAATTTCACTTTCTTTGGCTCGAGCAAATAAAGTTAACTAGACACCTGGACCTTCTTTGTTTTTGACTGTAGGGTCAACTTTCCACTTCAATGGAAACTAAAATATCAATTTATGTGATGCATTCTTTTGGGGGGATGTTATCTGGCAGAAGACCATTAAATACAATTAGAATTATGCCCAAAACACACCACAAATTGGTTTTAATGGAATAGTTAATAGTTCATAATGGTATTTTAAGGGAAACCATTAGAATTCATGTAATGGTTTCTATAGGCTTTCTGTTTATTTTTAGCATGGTGCTTAGGAGAAATAAAAAATCAGACGGTTTTTAAAATACATAAAAACGTATAGAGATGTAAAATGAATATAGATTGTAAAGGTAAAAAAATAACCTGGATTTGAGTTAATTTGATGATAAAGGTTTTAGTTCATATAGAGATCTTTAATAATATTGAATTTCACTGGCAGACTGGCAAATCTGAGCTCAGTTTGTGACATTGTTGAAATCTCTTTTGAGCCTCTCAGACATTTGAGAGATTTCTTAGTATGAGATACAAGACACAGTCGCAAAGTTTCATCTGTGTTTTTTATTTCTTATGGGTGTCTGTGCAAAATTTGCTGTCAGTGATACAAGGCATTGTGAGTAGTGACCTGAAAGTTTTTAGTTTGTTGCTATGGTGTTCTGGCTGAATGATAATGTGTGGTCGCATACCCAAGTTATATTCAAAGCAACATATACTACATCCAAAGCTGATGTCAACTAATCAAATATGTAGGCTACAGAAACATCATAAAGTCTGCTCAACCTTCAATCTAAATAATAATGTGCAATAAAGTGAACCTCTGTGCAATAAATTTTCCTCTGGGTAAATCTAATGCTTGGAAAAGTAAAAGCAAACATCCCAACAAACTGCATTAGTATTATTTTTAATATGAGATTTATAATAAAAGTGATGCTTGCCTTATGAATGATCCCATTACCACAAACAGCAGTCATGGCTGTAACATTATACTCAGCTGGTGGGGAAATTAAAGAACAAGCTTTGGGGTGTGTGTGCATGTTTTATGTACTTATGTCTACAGGACATGAGCGTTAGCACACATACACGCCCGACACCACTGTTCTCGCTCTTTAACCAAACAATTGAATGACAGCAATACCAATAAGCCTTGTTTCCATTCGGTCTGATGTGGAGTCATGATGCCAAATGTGACTTCGAGCATGCAAGGGACAACAAAAGATTTGTAATGTTCAAGTGGAAAGGATAATAATAAACACAATAAGCTCTTGTTGAAGCAAAAGATCAAAAATCAATAGGCGATTATGTAATGGCACTGAATGGACAAAATATTCATAATTGATAAATATTTACTGTAAAGGCATTTAATTATTAGAGATAAAGCCCATATTGCTTTCTTCTAACTGGGATGCTCAAGCTCCTCTAGAATGATCATATTAGGTGCACCATCCCTACCCTCATGTTTTCCAAACCTGTATGACTTACTATCTTAAATTTAATTTAAAGGGGTGGTTTCCCAGACAGGGATTATTTTAAATCAGGACTAGGTGTAAGGGATTATTTTAAATCAAGACGAGGCCTTAGTTTAAACAGGATATTTAAGTAGTTTTACCAAACACGTCTTACTAAAAACATTACTTGTGTGCATTTTGATACAACACAAAAGCAACAATGCATTTGAAGACATGGCAGTGCAAGTTGCTTTTGGTTTGCACCGCTCTAGCATTTATTTTTGTCTAGGACTAGTCTTATCCCTGTCCGGGAAACGGCCCCAAAAAGTTGAGCAGAAACTGAGAGGTGCTGTTAAATGTAAAAGGGAACAGACTCCGTTGAGCTCCAGAAAGGACATCAAAGACTATAAAAAAACATAAATTCCTTCGCTGTATTTTTCTGAAGCAATCTTCCTTTGGGCTGTAGATCTCAAATCTCATTTACAATGGTGCTAATTTGTCAAATTATCTTTATTGTAACTTGTGAAGTTTGATATCATCTGTCTACGTTTACTTTGTATGCCAAACAACAATCTATACATATGTAATACAAGTCAATTTTTGTAAACAGTCATGAATCCATTTTATTTTATTATGCTAACAAAAAACATTTCAAAGTGATTTTTTTGCTCTTGCAACATGAAGTATTCTCAACCTGGATCATGGACTCTTTACTCTAATCTATTCCACATTTAGAGGCCTAATAAAAGCATGTAGGGTGGGACAAATCTAATCTAACAGAAGAATGAGTGTTTATGCAGCACGTATTGTGTAAGCACAAGATAACCTGCTTTATCAGAGCCTGTATTGAAATTAAAACATGCGGTTTTACTACGACAGGGGCATTATATATTTGCATGACTCACTTGTCATCTGCACCGTGGTTTCTGTGCAAGGTGATAATAAAAGGACGGCAATTCATATCTCTGCCAAAGCAAGCTGAGATGTTCATCTGCATGTACAGAATATCATTAATCTCAACTGAGCTTTGAAGGGACAGTTCACCCAAAAATTAAAATTCTGTCATAATCTACTCACACTCTAGTTATTCCTAACCTGTCAAAAGTTTGTTGTCCTGCTGAACCCAAAGAAAGATATTCAGAAGAATGTGAGTAACCAAACAGTTCTGGAGCACTATAGACTTCCGTAGTAGTGGAAAAAACTATGGTAGTCAATGGGTGCCCTAGAACGGTTTGATATTGCACAAAAGATAGTTAAAACGTCTTCAAAACATCTTTTGTGTCTAAGAAATGAATACAGGTTTTGAACAACTTGAGGGTGAGTAAATTATGACAGAATTTTATCTGAAATGCCACCGATACAACAAAAAGTTTTGGTGTTGGTATCGTACTTGAATCCATGAACCTATCTGATTACCATTTTCTTAAACAGGACCTAGTTATGCCCGCTAGCTTTGCTTAACGCCGCAGATGGGAAATTACTTCTTTGCTTCTCAGAATGCAAACACAGGAAGTTGTGATGTGTCGTCACAAGCAACCACTGTTAGATTGTCTTTTTGTGCAGGATGAAAGATAAGGAGACTTGTTAGCGTTTACTGTTCTGTAATGTAATAATTCAGAAGATTTTCTGTTGTCTGTGATTTTTGGGGGTTACCATAGTGGTGAAGCGCAAAGTTACTGAGGTTGGGGACGAACACATTTATGTCAATTTTTCATGTATGCAGGTTTACTCCATGAGTAAATACTAGTCCGCAGTCCAGCTCCCTGCTAGCACCATACGTTACATGTGGTTAAAATATGTTTATTTAAAATAAAGTGTCACACTGAAGTATTCACATTTAATTGCCTAAACCCAAATGAATTACATGACATTAAATAAAATTAGTTGATTATTTTAGATTGATTTGTCCGTACAATCCACCCAGTTTAAGTTCAGATAAACCAATTCAATTGTGTGGAAATGGGTGTCATAATAAAATTAATTTAATCCAACCACTTATTTATTCAGTGGATCGGGAAGTCAAAAGGGGTATTGGAACATCACTATTTGCATATTAAACACTGTTTTGCCACACAGGTCACCAAAATCCTTTGACATGATCTTCCATGACCAGGAAAATCCCTGTTTGCAGCCTGTACAATACAGACAGTACAGACAGTACACCTGTGACTTCCACTTCAGGGTACACAAGGAGACATTTCCCAGTAGACCTTTTCTAAAAAAAGCTCTGAATCAACAACTTACGAATGTCAACAAGCCAGAATCAAGCTTACGCTGGCTCATTAAACACCTACAGATGCTAAATGAATCCTCCGTGAGAAATCCAAGAAGCGGACACACGGTGCAGCTGGCAACCAATAGTTTTGACCTTATGTTACCTAAACCTCTCCAACCGTAATTCACCTTGTCTAGCTATATTTTTTTCAGACATCCCCTTTTCTTCAGGTTTGAATGCATCAATTCAAGTGCCGTGTTACGCAGGGGAAACTCAATCTGCACAGCGGGGGAAAAAACATCACTGTACATGTACAGTCTCTGGGACATTCAGTTCATTTAATATAACAGGCATGCAAACTCCCTCTTTGAGATAAAGAAATAGAAAATCTTATCTATAAGATGATGTTTTATCTATATTTGGCAGGACACTACTCTCAAAAAAATATTTTTCTGCCTGTTCAATTTACTTAACTTGCTTAAGTTAAATCAACACAACTTTTGGAAAATATGGTTACAACATGATTGTTTTATGTTAAGTCATATAACTGAATCCATTCATGTTGGGAGAACATAAAGGAGTTGTGTTGTGTTAACATAAAATAGTTATAATAGGGCAGAGGACTTATATTTCCCAGCATGCTTTGCGTACACTGCATTTTGAGAGTTATTTTCTTAAATAAGTGTTTTATATTATGTATTTTTCAGTAAAAAGAAACACTTGTTAGTGTTTAATGTTCATTTATCTTAAAAGTTTTAAAGAGTTAGTTATATTTTTGAGTTTTGTGGTTACCCTTGTTCAGAAAATTGTTGCCTTTGGTTAGGTCGTGGGCGGTTACAATAAAAAATTTTGCATTTCTCTTGAGTTCTATTTTCTCAATATCATCTTATTGAAGTTAAATGAGATAATGTCTAATAAATTTTACAAATGTATAATATAAAAAATGTTGAACATTTCATTTTATTTTTGTGTTTTTATTTGACCTACAGACTTAGATGCTCTAAGTTCCAATCATTAAGTATACTAAATTCATTGAATAAACAGGAACTGAATGAAACTGTAGAATTTATTTTGGTTGAACGTAAAAATATAGATTTTAGGATAACTGAAGTTAATTAACTCAATAGTTTAAAACAAAACAAAGCCTGTTAAATTGATTCAACTAAACAACATTGCTTTTACCTTAAGCAATTAACTTACATTTACTGAAATAAAATTTTTTATTTAATTTCAATGTAATCCAGTTACGTGCAACCAGTTGACATAAAAAAGTTAAGTTAGTCCAACATATTATTTTTTTGAGTGTAATTGTAATGGTATTATATTGAATCTGTGAAATTTGTGATATTTTAATAAATATTTTTCTCGCGTCTACTTTGTTTTGCCCTCTCAGCAGCTTGTCCTTCACTGTCCTGTAACTGTTTATTCAGACAAGGTGACTAATCTGCTTGTACATTAACTGTGTTTTGAAGATACTTGACCATCCTTAACCCTGCTGTATATTAACTGACCTTTGGATTGAAATGACTTTAACGTGAGCCATAACAGAGAGGTCCTTTCCATGCAAGCATCACACAAAGTCTTCTAGTTTCCCGTTTATTTTACTAGGACTAGAAAGCCAGTGACATCAGCTAATCTATTCAAAGAAATTCAAAACAGACAGATCCTGATATGAATAAGATGCTTTTTGTTATATGCCGGTTTCGTGGTATAGCACTAAAGCACCGTCATGTACAGCAATAGGTTATACCATCAAATACACGTTTGCACACACACGTAACATGACATCATTCTGTACCGTGAACTCATTCGTTCTGTGCCTTCAAAACACTGCGTGTGAAAAACTCAACAGATATCGATTTTTTCAGTCATTTTGTATCTATTATATTCTGCAGACACCCATATCGTGAACTTGTGAGGATGGTCTGACTGAACCCTATTTAATACTCACCTTTATTTCTCTAAACCATGGCAACCTTAACCGCCTCTAAACAATACAACATATTCTTTAGTACTTTTTAAAAGTCAAAACATTAACGGCTAGTTTATAAGTCTCTTGGTTGGAAAAACGTTTTCTGGTTTTTAGTTTCATCTTCCCACTGCATCTTTGTTTAAAAATGCACTTTACTATCACACTTATGAACATGAATAGGCGGGTAAACACGGCAGCATGAGAAATTTCTGTCTTACCTTTGCGGATGAAGATGCAGAAAATTGCACATGAGTCAACACGACAGTGGAGGTCGAACAACTGCGCACGTGTTGTTTGACACGCCTCTGTGAAGACGACACTTGACGTCACAGCGCGCGGACAGGTGCACCGGGGACAAAATGGGTTGTGGTGTGACTCCACATCATTTTTTCTCTTTAAAAATGCTTTCAAGCTTCACTGTACTGTTTTAAACAATTGCACAAGTAAACATTGCGAGCAGTTAGTTTGCTGCATAAAGTAGTGTTTTTATTAGATTATGTAGCCTACTATGGTTTATTATGGTATATATATGATTTAATATTCATACTAGAAATGTCATCACATTTTTTTCAACAGTTATTAGTTACACGGGTGGGTACATTCCACAATTTCATGGACAATGCAAAAGCATGGACATTTTAATGCAACACTTTGTAGTTTTTCGACCTTAAAATAATGTCTCAAAATGACTTTAGTACTAGAGTGGCTACAACCACACTTCTGTTTTCGGGTCTGTACACGAAGCCCCGCCCATCCCCTGCCCGCATTTCTGCATTCGCCGGCTCCATCAGCTTAGTAAACAACGTTTATTGCGCTGCCCACGGGGAAGCTTATACAGCGACATTATTTACAACACTGGTAAAGACAATTGCGCTTAACAACCACATTGGGGAACCCATGTGCAAAAGTTCTATAGTGTTGCTTTAACAAAATCAACAAAATTGTGTTTTTTTGTAAATCAAATGTCAACAAAATGCAATAATTTGTTTATTGAAATATACGACCATGAAATCACAGTAAATTTGATTAATTAAACAAATGTTACTGTAAATTTCTTCAGACAGAATTCTGCCAAAATACTCCCCACAAAAATACTTGTGTTGTAAAACTCAGTCATAAACTTCCTTGAAGGAAAAACTCCTGTAAAAAAGGAGGAACAGACATACAATGTGTTACAAACTAAGCGCCAACCCATATAGAACTAAAGTAACAAAAACATAAGCACAGCCAATATTGACATTAATGGCATGCACAACACAATTACATACGTATATACATTATAAAAGGTATCACATCACACAGGAGAAAAGGTGTGTGCACTAGTATGCAGGTGAGCACACCTGTCTGGGTAGTGTGACATAAGCAGAGGGTCTGCTGAGATGTGATGAGAGCGTTCTGGAGACCAGGATCTCTGAGGGCTCAGAGAACGATGACGTGATGTGGATGAGTCACGCACAGTGGAAGAAAGGACGGGAGAGAGACCTGAGAGACCCAGTCTGCGCAGTTCCTGCACAGCACGTTCCCTGAGACAGAAAGAGTGAGAGAGAGAGAGAGAGAGAGAGAGAGAGAGAGAGAGAGAGAGAGAGAGAGAGAGAGAGAGAGAGAGAGAGAGAGAGAAAATGGATATACTAACTAAGTTCTTATTGACTAAGAACAAAAAACAAAGGAAGAAAACACTGAGAAATGAAAATCTTACATCTTCATATAAACAGTTCCTAGAACAATGACCTTTTAATTTGAAGTAAGCGATGAAACCTTAAAGTTTTACCTTTCAAAACGCTCAGTGGACAGGTGTCTCTTTGTCATGTCAAGATCTGCTTCTATATGAGCTGATCGTGTCCTCAGCTGAGCCATTTCCCTCGTCTGAGAACTCCTAGAAAGAAAAGAATTAAGGAAGATAGAGAAGAGGAGAGTAACATTCCTTAAAACATAAACACTCATGTATTCAAAACTCAGTATATAGTATAAATTTGTTTTATAAGTCCATTATGTGTGTGTGCCTGTACACTCACACTTTGCTGTCAGCCATGCTAAGTTTGTCCCTGAGTATTTGTGTTTCAGCCTGTCGTTCTTGAGAGGTGAGCTGTCTCTGAATTTCCGTTTCTCGTGCAGACACCAGCACACTCTCCAGACTCTGAACAGACAGACGCTCACTGGCCAGCTTTTTCTGCATCATTGCCAGCTCAGATTGACATGATTCTAGCTCATCCTGCACCTATATGTATGAACACACATGACTGACATGACCATTTTGTACTGTTTGTTGTTCATAGTCACAGACAAAATCGCACACTGATCCTTCATGTTTTATTTTTCATGATTTTTTTTTGCATATTGTATGTTCAAATGCGCACAGGGACACATACTGTGTATATGTCTGAATAATTAATAAGAAAATGTGAATTATTTTTTAACAGTCTAAATAACTAAAGGTTTTTATTTATGTGCTGTTTATTATTCTGATGGGAAAAATGAATGCTTAGGTTACACAATTTTTGCTGAACTATATACAGTTTTCATTGTTTCTTCAAGAGGTCCATTACATATCATGCTACAGAAGAAGCTTAGAAACGATTCACTTTTCTCTGTAAATTTGTCAATTATCACATCAAAATCAAGAGAGAAGAGGATGTCCCTCTCTATGGCCATCAACATTTTTCCAAATGCTCCTGTGAGAGCTTGTCTGGTTTTAATGAATCAATTTGTTTCTTTCATCCTCTGTGTATGTTCTTACTTCTTCGGCACTCTCTCCTATTCTTTCTTGTACCCTATTCTTTCCTCCATCACGTGTTTTATTTTCTCTTCTGTCTTCCTTCTCTTCTTGCTATTGTAATAATATAAATATTACAAATACTGCACCATAGAGAAAAAAGTTGATCGCGGGTGCAGACAAAAGGCTAAAATTCATATTTATAAAGGCAAAGAATTGAAGAAGTATTATATTGTTTCTTTAAATTTGACAAGTGAGCAGTAAAGAAAAATGATGCATGCACCATTTGGAATAATCACAAAAGCAACATTTTAGGAACTGTAAAAAGCTTGTTGTGGAACTGACTTCACGTAGGGGATCTTGAATTGTTTTTTAAGATCATAAATAAATTGATTGTTGTTGTCATTATTATTTTAAAATAATTTACACATTGACCACTGATCTACAATAAAGTAAAACAGTGATTGAGATTATTGTGTGATTTAACCTTTTTTTAAGTTACAAAAGCTTTTAAAATCTTTAGAAATCAAATAGATTGCATATGCAAATGCAGAGTTCAAAGTTAAGGTTAAGATTTAAATAATAAATAGACTTTTTTTTTTTAAACTTACATACAGTTTATAGGCGCCAAAAAGATACGAATTGAGCTTTGTTTTAAATAACAGTTATATTTCACAGTGGTGGCTAATTATCGCTGCAATTTTGAAACAAACCAATGGAGAACGTGCATTTCAGTCATAAGCTTCATCGGCAGTGAGTTACGCTTACCCATATAGTTACGCTAAAAAAAAAACAACGCGACTCATCGGCCCACACACCTAGCGGCCCACCGGGAACCTCCCGGTTGTCCCAATGGTCATTATATGCCTGCCTGTATCTGAAACTACACAGCCAGTGCTGGTGATTTTTAGATGACAGTAGTGAAATGCTGCCTGACAACTTGTTGAAGCCACTTTGTGGTTGTCATGTCTGCATCTGAGACAACATGATTCGTTTAAGAGTCATCTTAATTGCGTAATTGGTGTCACTTAACACCAAACTACCCAGCCTTATTCAAGTGTGTGGCCCAGTGGGCTTATGGATAAAGTATCAGCCTCCGAAGCTTGGGATTGTGGGTTTGACTCCCACCTGGGTCGGTTGTAAGCAAAAAACATTACTTGACAGCACCTACTTTGGTTAATTTTTGGACATAATATCTGCGTTTGAAACAATCAAATCTGTTCTTTTCATGGGCCGAAACCTGTAAAGCTTTATTCAGGTCAGTAATGTAACATCGATGGATCAGGCTGCCCAGCTTGCAACAATTGTGTGGCCCAGTGGCCTAATGGATAAGGTATCAGCCTCCGAAGCTGGGGATTGTGGGTTCGAGTCCCACCTGGGTCGGTTGTAATCATTTACAATACATGACAGCACCAAATTTGGTTAATTTGTGGACCCAATATCTGCGTTTGAGATAACCAAATCTGCTGTTTGCATAGGCTTGCGACCTGTAAAGCTTCATCCAAGTCAGTGATTTAACATCCATCGATGAGACTGCCCAGTTTGCAGCAAGTGTGAGGTCCAGTGGCCTAATGGATAAGGCATTGAGGTTGTCACGTCGGCATTTGAGACAACATGATTTCTTTGAGAATCATCTTAATTGCGTTATTGGTGTCACATCAGATTAAAACTATCCAGCCTTTATAGAGTGTGTGGCTCAGTGGCCTAATGGATAAGGTATCAGCCTCCGAAGTTGGGGATTGTGTGTTCAACTCCCACCTGGGATGGTTGTAAGTGGTAAACATTACTTGACAGACCCTACTTTGTTTAATTTGTTGACATAATATCTGCATTTGAAAAAACCAAATCTGCTCTTTTCATGGGCCGAAACCTGTAAAGCTTTATTCAGGTCAGTAATGTAACATCGATGGATCAGGCTGCCCAGCTTGCAACAATTGTGTGGCCCAGTTGCCTAATGGATAAGGTATCAGCCTCCGAAGCTGGGGATTGTGGGTTCGAGTCCCACATGGGTCGGTTGTAATCATTTACAATACATGACAGCACCATCTTTGGTTAATTTGTGGATGCAATATCTGCGTTTGAGATAACCAAATCTGCTGTTTGCATAGGGTTGCAACCTGTAAAGCTTTATCCAGGTCAGTAATTTAACATCCATCGATGAGACTGCCCAGTTTGCAACAAGCATGAGTTCCAGTGGCCTTATTCCACCTGGTTCGATTACAAATGGTGACCTTCAGATGACAGCTGTGAAATGCTGAACGACAATTTGTTGAAGCCACTTTGTGGTTGTAACGTCGGCATCTGAGACAACATGATTTGTTTAAGAGTCATCTTAATTGCCTTATTGGTGTCACATCAGATTAAAACTATCCAGCCTTCATAGAGTGTTGGGCCCAGTAGCCTAATGGATAAGGTATCAGCCTCCGAAGCTGGGGATTGTGGGTTTGACTCCCACCTGTGTTGGTTGTGATCAATAAACATTACTTGACAGCACCAAATTTGGTTGATTTGTGGAGGCAATATCTGCGTTTAAGACAACAAATCTGCTCTTTGCATAGGGTTGCAACCTGTAAAGCTTTATCCAAGTCAGTGATGTAACATCGATGAATGAGACTGCCCTGCTTGCAACAAGTCTGAGGCCCAGTGGCCTATTGTATAAGGTATCAGCCTCCGAATATTGGGATTGTAGGCTCGAATCCCACCTGGGTCAAATGTAAGCAATAAAAATTACTTAACAACTGCTACTTTGGATAATTTGTGGACGTAATATCTGCGTTTGAGACAACAAATCTGCTCTTTTCATAGGCTTGCAACCTGTAAAGCTTTATTCAAGTCAGTGATGTAACATCGATGGATCAGGCTGCCCAACTTGCAACAATTGTGTGGCCCAGTGGCCTAATGGATAAGGTATCAGCCTCCGAAGCTGGGGGTTGTGGGTTCGAGTCCCACCTTTGTCGGTTGTAATCGTTTAAAATACATGACAGCACCAACTTTGGTTGATTTGTGGAGGCAATATCTGCGTTTCAGAAAACCAAATCTGCTGTTTGCATAGGCTTGCGACCTGTAAAGCTTTACCCAAGTCAGTGATTTAACATCCATCGATGATACTGCCCAGTTTGCAGCAAGTGTGAGGTCCAGTGGCCTAATGGATAAGGCATTGTGGTTGTCACGTCGGCATTTGAGAAGACATGATTTCTTTGAGAGTCATCTTAATTGCGTTATTGGTGTCACATCAGATTAAAACTATCCAGCCTTTTTCAAGTGTGTGGCCCAGTTGCCTAATGGATAAGGTATCAGCCTCCGAAGTTGGGGATTGTGTGTTCAACTCCCACCTGGGATGGTTGTAAGTGATAAACATTACTTGACAGACCCTTCTTTGTTTATTTTGTGGACATAATATCTGCGTTTGAAACAACCGAATCTGGTCTTTTCATGGGCCGAAACCTGTAAAGCTTTATTCAGGTCAGTAATGTAACATCGATGGATCAGGCTGCCCAGCTTGCGACAATCGTGTGGCCGAGTGGCCGAATGGATAAGGTATCAGCCTCCGTAGCTGGGGATTGTGGGTTCGAGTCCCACCTGGGTCGGTTGTAATCATTTACAATACATGACAGCACAATCTTTGGTTAATTTGTGGACGCAATATCTGCGTTTGAGATAACCAAATCTGCTGTTTGCATAGGCTTGCAACCTGTAAAGCTTTATCCAAGTCAGTGATGTAACATCCATGGAACAGGCTGCCCAACTTGCAACAAGTGTGTGGCCCAGTGGCCTAATGGATAAGGTATCAGCCTCCGAAGCTGGGGATTGTGGGTTCGAGTCCCACCTGGGTCGGTTGTAATCATTTACAATACATGACAGCACAATCTTTGGTTAATTTGTGGACGCAAATCTGCTGTTTGCATAGGCTTGCAACCTGTAAAGCTTTATCCAAGTCAGTGATGTAACATCGATGGATAAGACTGCCCAGCTTGCATCAAGTCTGAGGCCCAGTGGCCTAATGGATAAGGTATCAGCCTCCGAAGCTGGGGATTGTTGGTTCGAGTCCCACCTGGGTCGGTTGTAATCATTTACAATACATGACAGCACAATCTTTGGTTAATTTGTGGACGCAAATCTGCTGTTTGCATAGGCTTGCAACCTGTAAAGCTTTATCCAAGTCAGTGATGTAACATCGATGGATAAGACTGCCCAGCTTGCATCAAGTCTGAGGCCCAGTGGCCTAATGGATAAGGTATCAGCCTCCGAAGCTGGGGATTGTGGGTTTGAGTCCCACCTGGGTCGGTTGTAATCATCTGCATAACATGATAGCACCAACTGTGGGTAATTTGTGGACGCACAATCTGCGTTTGAGATAACCAAATCTGCTGTTTGCATAGGCTTGCAACCTGTAAAGCTTTATCCAGGTCAGTAATTTAACATCCATCGATGAGACTGCCCAGTTTGCAACAAGCGTGAGTTCCAGTGGCCTTATCCCACCTGGTTCGATTACAAATGGTGACCTTCAGATTACAGCTGTGAAATGCTTAACGACCATTTGTTGAAGCCACTTTGTGGTTGTAACGTCGGCATCTGAGACAACATGATATGTTTAAGAGTCATCTTAATTGCCTTATTGGTGTCACATCAGATTAAAACTATCCAGCCTTTATAGAGTGTGTGGCCCAGTGGCCTAATGGATAATGAATCAGCCTCCGAAGCTGGGGATTCTGGGTTTGACTCCCACCTGGGTTGGTTGCAAGCAATAAACATTACTTGACAGCACCTACTTTGGTCAATTTGTGGACGTAATATCTGCGTTTGAGACAACAAATCTTCTCGTTGCAACCTGTAAAGCTTTATTCAAGTCAGTGATATAACATCGATGGATCAGACTGCCCAGCTTGCAACAGGGTGTGGCCCAGTGGCCTAATGGATAAGGTATCAGCCTCCGAAGCTGGGGATTGTGGGTTCGAGTCCCACCTGGGTCGGTTGTAATCATTTACAATACATGACAGCACCAAATTTGGTTAATTTGTGGACCCAATATCTGCGTTTGAGAAAACCAAATCTGCTGTTTGCATAGGCTTGCGACCTGTAAAGCTTCATCCAAGTCAGTGATTTAACATCCATCGATGAGACTGCCCAGTTTGCAGCAAGTGTGAGGTCCAGTGGCCTAATGGATAAGGCATTGAGGTTGTCACGTCGGCATTTGAGACAACATGATTTCTTTGAGAGTCATCTTAATTGCGTTATTGGTGTCACATCAGATTAAAACTATCCAGCCTTTATAGAGTGTGTGGCTCAGTGGCCTAATGGATAAGGTATCAGCCTCCGAAGTTGGGGATTGTGTGTTCAACTCCCACCTGGGATGGTTGTAAGTGATAAACATTACTTGACAGACCCCACTTTGTTTAATTTGTGGACATAATATCTGCGTTTGAAAAAAACAAATCTGCTCTTTTCATGGGCCGAAACCTGTAAAGCTTTATTCAGGTCAGGAATGTAACATCGATCGATCAGGCTGCCCAGCTTGCAACAATTGTGTGGCCCAGTGGCCTAATGGATAAGGTATCAGCCTCCGAAGCTGGGGATTGTGGGTTCGAGTCCCACCTGGGTCGGTTGTAATCATTTACAATACATGACAGCACCATCTTTGGTTAATTTGTGGACGCAATATCTGCGTTTGAGATAACCAAATCTGCTGTTTGCATAGGGTTGCAACCTGTAAAGCTTTATCCAGGTCAGTAATTTAACATCCATCGATGAGACTGCCCAGTTTGCAACAAGCATGAGTTCCAGTGGCCTTATCCCACCTGGTTCGATTACAAATGGTGACCTTCAGATGACAGCTGTGACATGCTGAACGACAATTTGTTGAAGCCACTTTGTGGTTGTAACGTCGACATCTGAGACAACATGATCTGTTTAAGAGTCATCTTAATTGCCTTATTGGTGTCACATCAGATTAAAACTATCCAGCCTTCATAGAGTGTTGGGCCCAGTAGCCTAATGGATAAGGTATCAGCCTCCGAAGCTGGGGATTGTGGGTTTGACTCCCACCTGTTTTGGTTGTAATCAATAAACATTACTTGACAGCACCTACTTTGGTTATTTTGTGGGCAAAATATCTGCGTTTAAGACAACAAATCTGCTCTTTGCATAGGGTTGCAACCTGTAAAGCTTTATCCAAGTCAGTGATGTAACATCGATGGATGAGACTGACCAGCTTGCAACAAGTGTGTGGCCCAGTGGCCTATTGTATAAGGTATCAGTCTCCGAAGCTTGGGATTGTAGGTTCGACTCCCACCTGGGTCGAATGTAAGCAATAAAAAATTACTTAACAACTGCTATTTTGGATAATTTGTGGACGTAATATCTGCGTTTGAGACAACAAATCTGCTCTTTGCATAGGCTTGCAAACTGTAAAGCTTTATTCAAGTCAGTGATGAAACATCAATGGATGAGACTGCCCAGCTTGCATCAAGTGTGTGGCCCAGTGTTCTAATGGATAAGGAAATAGCCTCCGAAGCTGGGGATTCTGGGTTTGACTCCCACCTGGGTTGGTTGTAAGAAATAAACATTACTTGACAGCACCTACTTTGGTTAATTTGTGGACGTAATATCTGCGTTTGAGACAACAAATCTTCTCTTTGCATAGGGTTGCAAACTGTAAAGCTTTATTCAAGTCAGTGATGAAACATCAATGGATGAGACTGCCCAGCTTGCATCAAGTGTGTGGCCCAGTGTTCTAATGGATAAGGAAATAGCCTCCGAAGCTGGGGATTCTGGGTTTGACTCCCACCTGGGTTGGTTGTAAGAAATAAACATTACTTGACAGCACCTACTTTGGTTAATTTGTGGACGTAATATCTGCGTTTGAGACAACAAATCTTCTCTTTGCATAGGGTTGCAACCCGTAAAGCTTTATCCAAGTCAGTGATGTAACATCGATGGATCAGACTGCCCAGCTTGCAACAAGTGTGTGGCCCAGTGGCCTAATGGATAAGGTATCAGCCTCCGAAGCTGGGGATTGTGGGTTCGAGTCCCACCTGGGTCGGTTGTAATCATTTACAATACATGACAGCACCAAATTTTGTTAATTTGTGGACCCAATATCTGCGTTTGAGACAACCAAATCTGCTGTTTGCATAGGCTTGCGACCTGTAAAGCTTTATCTAAGTCATTGATTTAACATCCATCGATGAGACTGCCCAGTTTGCAGCAAGTGTGAGGTCCAGTGGCCTAATGGATAAGGCATTCTGGTTATCACGTCGGCATTTGAGACAACATGATTTCTTTGAGAGTCATCTTAATTGCGTTATAGGTGTCACATCAGATTAAAACTATACAGCCTTTATAGAGTGTGTGGCCCAGTGGCCTAATGGATAAGGTATTAGCCTCCGAAGCTGGGGATTGTGGGTTTGAGTCCCACCTGGGTCGATTGTAATCAATTAACAATACATGAGAACACCAACTTTGGTTAATTTGTGGATGAAATATCTGCATTTGAGATAACCAAATCTGCTGTCTGCATAGGGTCTCAGCCTGTAAAGCTTTATCCAGGTCAGTAATTTAACATCAATGGATGAGACTGACCAGCTTGCAACAAGTGAGTCCCACCAGGGTCAGTTGAGAAAGTTCTCAGCTTCCAGCAGTGTGGATTGTAGGTCTGGATTGTGAGTTTGGTTGCTGGAGAAAAAGTTTATCTTACACACACATTCTCACATGCAGAGCCATCATGAGCACTCACAGCCTCTTTGCTGGCATCCAGTTTGATGCAGAGCTCTCGTGTTTTTTCCAGGTCTGCCTGCACCTGTGAACGCTCAGCCTGTGCCTGATGCAGATCTTCCTCCATGAGAATCATCTTCCGGTTTAGCTGAGACAGCTGACTGTTGCAGCTTCGCTCAGCACTCAGTGCCTGCACATAGCAACAAACAACAATTTAGATGAATAAAGATGGGTGAACATCGCATGCTTTGAAGCTCATCACTCTGTGCACATTAAAATACTAAATGTTGGAATACAGCATGACTGTTGCTTGGATTTCGGCCCACATTTTGCAGTTCAGAGAGGTACAAAATATTTGCCATAGGTCTGTGCCAGTCTGCAGATTTTGGCAAATAGATTTTCACAAATTTCAATGAAACTCACGTAGTGTACGATGAGCACAGATTCAGATATTTTAAGGTTAGGATTATGATTCCATGTTGTTGGAGGATATCCAAATGTATACAGTTCCATGGTCTGTTATAATTCTCAATTCTGATTGGCTGAAAGGTGTGCATTAAAACAGTTTAATGTACAGGTAGTTCCAGTCAATTTGATCAATATCGGACGTAGGGATGGGAACCGAGAACCGGTTCTTCTTTAGAACTGGTGCCCAGTGAATCGATTCCTTGGAACCGTTAGCGTACCTGCTTAACGATTCCGCTTATCGGTTCCGCTTGTTGCAAATGTGTCATCATTATGACGTCACTGCATTGTTTTGGTTACGCAGCAAACATGTCATCGAGGCAGAAGCGGTCTAAAGCGTGGTTATATTTCACTAGAAAAGACGCCAATGCGGTCATTTGCAACAACTGTAAAAGTTTAATTTCGGCAAAGGGAGGAACTACCTCCAATATGCACATACATTTGGCCACACATCACGCAATTCATTTCCAGGACTGTCGCGTGTTTGATACACTAATACTTAGCGACACAGCAACAACAAGTGAGTCAAGCAGCAGCGTAGCTAACGAGGCGTCATCTGCTATTAATGCCGAAGGTAACTTCTCTATTTAGTTAATGTGAGCGCCATTTCATTGTGTAAACTTTTACTATATGAATAATAATCTCCATTGTCGTTGTCAATCAAATTAAGATGATGACGGTCATGATGACTTTACTTTGTAGCCTACTTTTAGGTTTGTTCTGAGGTTGCAACACATAATTTGTGTATACTCTGAGTATGTGCTGTGTTCTTATCAGATATTAAAGCAAGTTAATACAAACAAACAAATTTGTACTTATTCCCTCATCCAATGAGAATCTATAAGAGAATCGATAAGGAATCGGATCGATAAGCAATATCGATAATGGAATCGGAATCGTTAAATTCTTATCAATTCCCATCCCTAGTCAGACGAAAATAACTCATTTTCACCTGTCTGATTAAAAATTACACTGTCAACATCAATAACAGCTTTGACTTGTCAACTGACCATGGGCGGGATAATCCATGCCTACTTTAAAAGATTTTAGAACGCATGTATATCCACCCAATGAAGACCACCTGGAAAGCTTTGTCTTTCACAATCATTTGTCATACTTCAAGGCTACGATCAGGGGCTTGGTCATGTCTATTGAACAAAAATGGACAGGGCAACCCGTCTTGTAGGGTGTTGTTACATTAAGCTAAGAATCTTTTAGAGATCAACATCACAGAGAGATTCATAGTCGGCACATTGCAGTGAACTAAACTGACCTCTTGCAGGCTTCTCTCCAGGCTATCTGCCCTTTCTTTAAGTCGAATCATCTCAGAATTAGAGTCACTAAGCTCAAGGCGAAGTTCGGTGATGGTGGTTTCTGCTTGTCTGGTCTGCCTCTCCCATTTTTCTGCCAGAAGAGACGCTTTCCTTTCAGACTCCTCCATATCCCGGCACTCCTGCTCCTGTACAACGAACGCAACCATTATTAAAATGACCTATGTTTGAAACAATATAACGCTTGGTTAGTTGGTACACCTAACATCTCTTTAATATCTGTTTTAGATCATTTCACCTTAGCAGACAGCAGATCTTCAGTGCATGAGATGTCAGCAATGTGATCTTGTACTTTTCTATGAAAGTCTTCTATTTCATGATTAGCTTCATCTAGCTTGAGCTGCAAGGACTGCAAAGTCAGAGAAGGATATTGCGATGATATACTGAAGTTATTGTGAATTCCTTAGGCCATGATATTTGTAAAGTGAAATTAAAGTATTGTGACAGCCCTTGTGATTAAATTGGTTTCTTACCTGGTTGTCCAGATGCGCTTGGTCAAGGTCGGCCCTGAGCAGACTGTTCTCCTGCAACATGGCATCTTTGATTTTCGTCAAAGTTACCACCCCCTTTTCAGAGTCTGACAACTTCCTCCTCAGAACATCCAGGTCTCTCTCTCTATCAACCACGGTCTCCTTAAGAGGTCTGTAGACAGCAATTTATATCAGTTAAACAGCATGGTTCACTCAAGCCTCGTTGCTAATAAGCTATATTGCTCTAAACAGGATACTTAAGGGAACTCGATAACGAGTGTATAAACAGTGTATTCACAGCGTTACTAATTATAACAATGATGTACCTCTACAGTACATACTTGTAGGGATAGGGGAACAATATGCAAAGTTTTGATATTCAATAAAATGACATCTTGATAATCTGCAAAATCTAGAGTAATAAAGAACTTACACTAGAGTTTTTTCAAGATCCTCAACTTTAAGCTTAAAACTCCTGATGGTTTTCTCCTGAAAATAAATGACAAAATCCACAAACGTGCACATGATACAATGGAAAGTAACCCCCACAATGAAAGTTAAAGTTTTATTCATTAAATGTTGCTCATACAAAGTGATTTTCAAGTTAAGCAACACCTTCTCATCCAATTGGTCATTCGACATGCTGAGCAGCTCACTCTTCTTCTCCAGTTGTACCATCAGCATTCTTCTGTGCTGGTCCAGCTCTGAGCTGGTGTGCTGCAGCATGCTGACCTCCTCTTGTGACGCCATCATCTGCCTCAACAGAGACTCTGATGAGACATGCAGAGTCACACCAGCTCTAAGTGACCCATTCTTTATAAACTTAGTAGAACTCAATTGTAATTTTAGCATACTAAAACATATCTGACAAATTCATCCAAACCGCATGTTATGCTGTGCTGTATGTATGACTACAGAATTGCAAATTCAAAATGCATTTTTACCGTTCTTCTCATCTAGCTGTTTATTTCTATCCTGAAGGTTCTGCAGCTCTCCAATCCTGGAGGTCAGTCTCCGCTGAGTCTCACTCAGAGAACTTTCCATCTGACTGTTGAACAGTCTGGTTTACACATACGAAAGAATGATCACCAGTCTTGTGACAACAAGTTACATTTTTTCAACACACTTCATCACAGTCTTGCATAAAAAATTATCAAAAGACCTGTATATTTAAACATTTAAAATGATAATTTCGCTCTCGGTGTAGACACGGTGTTAAGTTGAGCCCCTTTATTGTTAATTATTGTTGATTTGAATAAATGTGCCTAAATGCCTAAATGTAATCTTAGTGTTGCAACATGCATTATTCCCGTTACAATGACACCTAGATGGAGATGCGCGGTTGTTATTGATTCCTTGTGTACCTGAGGCTGCTGCACTCATTCCTAAGGCGGCCAAGCTCTTCCTCACTGCCGTTATGTTTTTGACCTAATGTGTGAACTTCCTCCTCTAGGCCAATCATGGTCTCCCTCATCTGAGCCTGTCTGCTTTTTTGCTCCCCGCGCTCCTGTTCCAGCTATGACACATACAATGGTTATGGTTAATAAGGTTCTATTATTATGACTATGTTTGTATTAATACAGTACAGTATATTATTGCATGGTTCAACAGCATTGCATACTAATGTAATAAAGTAAAGTACATTAAAATACCACAAACCTAAGTATAGCAAAGGGCAGTGTAGCATCATATGGTATGCATTGCATGGTTTGTGTATTGTGACATAGTACTGTTATAATGTAGTGTGAGATTGTAGTTTATAATACAAAATAGTGTGTTGGAATAAAATACATTACAGCACAGTACAATAAAGAGAAGCATGTTATGGTGTTGTCTAGTGTTCATATAGTGCATTATAGCATATAAAAATAAAGCTATTTAGGATAGAGGCTCTTACTGTGAGTACAGCAGCCTGCAGGTCTTCCACCCTCTGCTCCAGGTGAGCTCTCTCGCTGATGGCTGTCTCCTGAGAGATCTGAGGCGACGTGCAGTTCAAAGGAAACACACATACACTCAGACGCCTAAAAAAGCACAACTCTCCCTCCAGGTATTATCCCTTTGATCCCCTGTGGGATGACTCAATTTATACTGCACTCTGGTGAGAAACTCAAGTGCGTAAGTGATTTTCCTTCAGTCTCGCTTAAATAACATCTTCATCAGAAGCGAACGCACACACAGACGTCACACGTGCAAGCAATGTCTTATACAATAATGACAATCAACATGTGATGGTGAGGTTACCTGCAGCCAGTCTTTCTCTCTCTCCCTCTCTCTCTCTCTCTCTCTGAACTATATTGAGTCTCTCTCTCAAGCTGTCTCTCACTCTGTGTCCTATATTTAGTCTCTTTCTCAGGTTTTCTCTCGGTGTCCTACCTTTAATCTCTCTCTCAGGCTGTCCCTCTCTGTGGTCATGTGATGGAGGTCTGCAGCAGCCTCATCCCTCTCAGCCTCCAGTCGTTTGAGGATGCTCTGAGCTGTCACACTACTCTTGGGTCCTCGCATGGTCCTAGACTTCATCACCTCTCGCCGTAGCGCTGCTATCTCCTCCTGAGCCTGCAAGGAGAGTTGGGGGACAAATAAGACCACATTGTTTATTCATTGATTACTCCTAGTGGGGTTTTAAACTACATCCTATTTGAAGTTTCATATATATTTAATCACAAGTAGAAATACAACTTCCAAAACCAGATGAACAGTGCTATCATGAATCAATTTTTTACCTGTTGGTAGTGCATTCTGGTCTTGTCTCGCTCAGCTGTTAGCACTTTAATGTTAGCCTGGACCTCTGACATGTGGCGCTCATACTTATCCAACATGTTTTGGAACTCATCTCTTTCTCGTAATACCCTCATCAGCTCTGAATCATAGGTGCCACCCTTTTATGTGAGAGAGAGGTTATGCAACAGAACTTCACACTTAACATTTTCTGATGAATGTAAATGACAACAGCATTACTATCAAGAAAAACATTCATTTCGTTAATACACATTGTCTAATCTGATTTTAGTACTTTAACAGGAGACTGTCTGGTGGGACTCCGTTGGGTGGAAGTGCCTTTGACGGGGCTGGTTGAGGGACGAGATCTCAGCATCCTTCTAAATTTCTCAGCCTCCTTCTTGAAATGATCTTTTTCCTCCTGTGCAGACGAAGAGGTCCGTGAAGTTGTTGCTATTGCACCAGTTTTTGAGCTGCCTCGGTTCTTTCTGCTGCTCCAATACAGTGTGTGGGTTGCGGTTCTGCTCTGCCCTTAAGTTCAGCTGGATGTCTACCAACTCATTGCTTTCCTCAGAGAGTTGAGGCACAGGCGGCACAGTGATATTCTGGAAAAGAATATTGGTTAATGGAAAGGAAGAGACTAAAAGATCTGAATTTTTTTAGTCTTTCACCTTATTCGCAAGGCTCACTGAAGGGTCGTTTGGATACAGAAAAGCTTTTGATTCAGTGCCACCCTCTCTTGGTTAACATTAGTCACTACCATCTACAATAATAAAAATGACTATCACATACGTTTTTTAAACTTACCGGGCATCTGTTTCCAGATGTCTCAGTCTTAAAACATTCAACCTTTAAAACTTGATTTTTATTACAAACTTCCTCAGTGATAATAGTTCTGATGCTATTTTATCGTTTCCGGTTTATTCATTAAATGCCTTTTAGTAGTTTCTAAATAAACAAACATAAAAATATGTCAAATATATTCAAAGCCACAAATTCAAATAAAGCATCACTAGATTGTTGTTTTTATTTACATTTACATTCATTTAGCAGACGCTTTTATCCAAAGCGACTTACAAAGAGTTTATTTGATTGCTTATATTAAAGCATGAAATGACAGTAAATTTCAGCAAGTTAAACAAGTATTTTGTCCGTTTATATTTACAGACTCTAGAAAACCCAGAGGTTACCATGGCAACTGGATACTACGGCTGAGCCCGTCATTGAAAAATGCGAGAAAAAGTATAGCAAACTGTCTAGTAGTACATAAGATTGTAATCGTTCAAACATTTTACGATAGTAATGATTGCAACAACTGACATTATTTTACAAAACTGACAACGAAGTGTACACACGCATACGAAAAAGCAAATGGCACATCAAATCATTAACATCCCAAATGTTATCATTTACATTAAATAACGTTAAAAACGCCTGCACGACAAAAATCTGCAAAAAAATGCAACTTGCATGAAATATGTTTTGTCAATGTACACATGTACAGGTTAGTAGGCATTACCTCACGTTGTAGCTCTGGCAAATGAAAACAAGCGTAAATTCAATCTCAACGCTTTAAAGCTCTTTAACCTGAAGGATAGTTCAAGCATGCGCACTGGCCAATCACGACCCTGCATTATACTACGACTCAAGACAAGTGCGAGACAGTCACCAATCACAACGATTGTTCTTGCACCGTTTGCGTCCGTTGCCGTGACTACAAGCAAGGGGCATGCTTAGTAGTTTTACATTTGGTTGATTTGTTCGCTTCCATTCATTAGCTGAAGTAACGAGAAGATAAAGCAAAAATCTTGAAAATATTCATATTCATAATTTACATACTTTACACTAAAGTTTAGGGTAACTTGAAATAAATTATGTTGAACCCACAAACCTTTTGATCTGAAATCGTATGACGAGTCGAATGGTTTTGTTGACAAAGATGTAATTGTCAAAGCAATGATTTAAATACTGTAAAACTCCGGTTTATTGGCATACACGACGGCAGGCGGCACTAAAGCGCAGGCGTGCAGAGTTCAACTTTTAACGAAGAACCCGCGCGTCCTCATGAACGCGCACAGTGAGCTGCACCAAATCCGCTAGATTAGACGCGCCGCGCACGGTATGCGCACGGTGTCCCCAAACAAAAACTATTGTTTGCCTTCATGCGTTTGCAGCGTTATCTGTTTTATTTTATTCAAGGACTGGTGGACATGTGATCGGAATCTGTGCTCGTAACAGATATATACAGTTTCATTCGTGCTCTGTTTTAATTCATTTCAAGAGGAATATAAAGAAACTGGATGTTTTCACGGATCAGGTCCATGAGACTCCGAGGAGAACAACAACCTCATGACTCCGAAAAAGCCAGACGACGGGTTTAGGCAACCAAAGTTACAGCCCTGCTAAAGATCGCCTTCGCACTTATTATTATGACTGACTTTTATTGTTCATATATGATCCCCAGGACGTCAGATCTTTGACTCAAGTACTAACGTAACTAAAATCACGAATGTGCGTTTTATGGGCATTCTCGAAATACGACTAGTGTAACATATCCAGTTCTTTTGTTTTAACATGCAAAGACTAACATTGCATATGGTCAAATGTTTTAGCTGTCAAGAGACTAAATAGTATAAAATTGTAATGGGAATGCAATAACGATTGCTGTTCAAACACCATACTAAGGAAATTCTCCTTTGTCAAACGCGCAGAAAGAGAAAGACGTGTGGCTATGTCTTTCTTTAATTTTCGGAAAATCTTTAAACTGGGCTTAGAGAAGAAGAAAAAACAGTATGATCACGTGCACAGGGACACGAACCCGGAGGAAATATGGGAGCTCGTGGGGGAGCTAGGGGATGGAGCATTTGGGAAGGTGTACAAGGTAAAAAGAGAGTCTTGAAATTATTACATCTCTGATTAAGTGCTTATGTAATTGAAAAGTTATTGGCAGATCAAAGTGGTAATTAAATCCATTTAAATCTATTACAAATGAAGATGTACAAAGTTACAGGAGTCTTGATGGGTTTTGACGTCACCAGTCTGATAACACCATCAGCCCCAAACCACTGGTTGTCATTTATATGAAAATTTTGAAATAGATTGTATTATAGTCGTTTTTCTATACAACGTACATTAGCACTACTAACTGAAAAGAAGTAGTCTATACAGTTGTAATGGGATTGTTATATTAATAAAATAATCATGTTCATCATGATATATATGTGTCCTATGGTCTCAGTTAGAGAGACAGATTAGATAAGACAGTTTGATTTCATTAAATGCGCACCTTTTTCTGTTAAATTGAGAGATTGTGTTTGAACATATTATCATGCTGCCTGATTTCTTTCTATTACACATTAAAAACAACCCAATTACTCACTGTGACAAAATACTGTTAAAGGGTTTTATGTTTTATTATTTCATACTTTCCTGTAATAAACAGAACAGACTTTGACCTGGTTAATTTTTCACCAGTGCACTACATTAAATAACATAAGATGCCACCCAGATATAGTACAAATAACGATACTGAGTGAATGGATCTGTGGGACTTGTAGACCTGAATGACACTAAAGGGGTCTCTGCTTAATATATAATCAAAAATAAATTATATAAGCCATAAATATATCGTCCAGTAAATCTCTCCCAGTGTGTATAATTAATTTAACCAGGTATATTACAATTTTACTTTGTACAAATAAAGGGTAGATGTAAACATTACATGTGTGAGAATGTGTCTTTAGTTTGCCAAATAAATAAAGCTCCAGATAACACTGTGTTAGGGTCAAAGGTTTTCATTCTTATCACTAGCGTAATGTTTACCAATGTGTCTGCCAAAAATGTAACTTTTGTATAAAGCTCGTGTTCACACACCATGAACACATATTAATGTACTCCGATATATAAGAGGGCTTTATATAATATACATTTCCTTGTTTTTAGGCTCAGAACAAGCAGACGGGCATTTTTGCTGCTGCCAAGGTGATCGACACCAAAACTGAAGATGAACTGGAGGATTACATGGTGGAGATTGACATCCTGGCATCATGCGATCATTACAATATCGTAAAACTACTTGACGCTTTTTATTTCGAGAGCAAACTTTGGGTGAGTGTGCATTTGCTTTGTTTTTATTGGTGCACTATGGATCTTTGTCAGACTATTTGAGCCATTTAATCTTGTTAATTTGTCTCCTAATGAATTGCAAGTCGACTATATAATACTATCGGCAAAATGAAAATGGAATAACATCAAAAAGTCCAGCTCTGTTTGACTTTTTGACTTCAAGCCCTTCCTTCCTGTGCAGGGGAAGTTTTAAACAAGGTTGAAGGGGCTTGAATATGGTTGTCGTCTAGCTTGCTTTATTTGCATTTGAAACTTGTTTGTTAGACGAAAATTTACATTTTGTTCTGCTGTGAGGTTCAAACAGGAAATTCTGAGATAGGACAAAAAGAGACTTTGATGTTCAGACATTAAATTAAATCAGAAAGCCCAGCTAAAGGCTTCTCTCATGAGGCTTAGATGATATGTTTTCTCACGGTGAACTCAGTAACAAATACCTGAGGTAACGTAATACTGCCTGTTTTTCTCTTGTACCTCATTGTTTACTGAACAGTGCGTGCTTGTAGAGGTGTAGAGATTTGTTTCTGACCGGTACACCAGGAAATGGACTAATATTGCTATTGCCCATTTCCTTATGGAGACAGGGGTAGGGTTTTATTTGGATGTTTTGAAGGATTGTTATAAGTGGATTATGATCATGAAACATTTATTGCTAGAACAGGTCAGGATTAACAGGTTCTTATAATGCAATTCAGTAATTAACTTTCATTTTCCCGTTTACATATGTAGCATTTAGGGCTGTTCCATGATAAATTGCGATTAATCACATCCAAAATAAAAGTTTGTGTATATAATTTAAGTCACATATAAACATTTATTAATTTCCTCAAATATATACGTATATGTTGATAAATACAATATTAATATGCACAGTGCACAGGCATATATTATTATAAACAGTAACTTTTATTCTGGATGCGATTAATCATGATTAATCGTGGAACCACCCTAAAAGCATTCTTGAAATCAGATTCTTAACCCATAAACTGAAGTAAATGTTGACGATGTCATCTGATAAGACGGGTTATTTTAGAGGTGGAGCAAATGTTAACTTTCTTAATAATAACACAACACGATAAATCGTGCACATTGAGAATTGTGGTAGACAGTCGCTCTGTCACCATATTCTAATCTTGTCAGTAGCCATGACATTAGTTTCAGATTCGCTTAAAAGGACTTAGTGTTATAATCCCACTATTTCAGCACAGTTGAATTGCCCAATAGAACATTTCCCACGCCTTATGCAGGGGGGAAGCAGTCAAGAATATTTGGAGGATAAATTATAATATAAATACATAGCATACTTAACTTTCCTTGCCATTATCAGAGAGACGTCTCATGAGTTGTGTGTCCCAATTTCATCACATTATCCTAAGTGAAACAAGCCTTTTGGTTGCTGATAATGTCTTTTGCATGGTTCCCATCATTGCGACACATCATCAGTAGTACACCTCAGCTTCACTGGGTGTTTATTATCACAAGACACCCTCAGCCAAGGGTGGCCCACCGCAGGTTGATCAGACCTGGGTGTGTGTCGCATTGTTACAAGGTCATCTGGCAGAAGCAGTGGGCAGCTATCACTGCAGCTCATAGGCACCACAGTTGTTACCCGCCGGCCCTGAGAAGATATTGTATTAATTCTACACGTATGATAATATCGTAATTAATATAACATCCATTCAAAATTTTACCGTAAATGCCCAATGGTAACATACTCTGTCTCTGCCTTCCTGCACTAGTATTTTGGGTGATTCATTGACGAAAAAACATAAAAGAAACACGATTAAAGATGTGTTCCATTGAAAATGTTGACAATGCATCGATTAAATTGATATGATGCAACGATTCCACACATAAAATATCGATATAAGGTACCTTTATTTTGACACTCTCCACATCCTTATTCCTCATGTAATGCCCATCTAAGTGTATTTGTTTTATTAGTTTGTTGTTGTAAATGTCACATTGGGACATAGAGTGTGTCATTTTTAAAGAGTTTACTGTTATTAAACTTTCATTTGAAACATTTTGGTTGCTTTTGTAATTTATAAAAAATGTAACCGATTGTGTTAACAAGACAATTAATCTCAAAATATCGATCAATTAATTCGAATCGAATCATAACTGTATCACAGAAATTCTCGAGGTACCGACAAATACCGTATCAGAGGCGCAGAAAATCCATATTGTATCATATCGTGATGAACTGTTACTCCCCTTCTTATTATTAGTTCTTATTATTTTAAAATTAAATAGATATTGCGCTAATATCACCACGAATGATCATGATGATTATCATTTTAAAATCTGATATTGTGACAGCCCTATAGGCAGAATCAATTTTGTGTTCATTATTGGTGTAAAGCGTTTAGAAATGTATACTCCCGTGATTTTACAGTAGGAGAGGAAGTCTCCTCTTGTGTTAATGGCCATTGTATTTCTCTGTGTGGGTTATAGTGTTGTCACAGTCGCCAGTCTAAATCAACATCTCGCCCACAGTGGAACAACCTAGCAGCTCGTGGCATGAATGGCAACGACTGTTCTACAGTTTGGACTTTTTTGCTATTTGAATGGTGCGCTAGGTTTGTGCCTTTTATAGTGAAGCCATATTGTTTGTTGTTTAATGGATTATTTAGCTTACACCCAAATTCGCTTATAGTACACTTCCTGAAAGGTCCAGTATGGGCATGATGTTGAGTGTTTCTTCGGGGTCAGATTTCTGCGGGTTTGAACTTGAAACCTTTCAGTTACCAGCTCAGATCCTATGATAATTACAAGAATTCGAAATCTGCAATTTCTTTATGATGTTACTGCATCTGTACATTGTTTTTCTTGTTATGTTTTTCTTGTTCACTACTGAAGCTTCTTAAGAACCTCTAGCAAAGCCTGCCCACCCTATCCCGATGATCAGCCTCAGCTCTGGCACTCCACTGTCCAACTGGGCTTCACGGAAACTCTTTAACCTATTACGACAGAACGGACGTTATTCTGGCATTGTGCTAATGTGTGAAAACCCTTCATCCGTCCTCTTGTGGTCATGCAGGACTTGGCTGCTCGATCCTCTTATGTCATTCTCCATATTGAGATATGAAAGCCTTCAAGGCTTAGCAGCTTCTTTGACCAATCACAGCTATAAAGTGTAACTACAAGAAGAGGTCAGAGCTCTGCAATGCACCGTGAATGGCCAAAAAACACAGGCATGCCATGCAGTTTTTTTTAAATCATTACAACTCTGCATTGCACCTTGAAAACAGACCTGCTTTGTAACTCAATGTACCATCACAGATTTAAAATTAAGCTTTAACTGACCAACCATAGTCCTGCAACGCACCTTTCGCTGACCAGTCATTGGCCGGCAACCCTGTGTTTTGATCAGATGGGGTCTATTTGTGGCCTTCTGAAAGACCTTTCTATGACGTATGCTTTTATTATGATCATGTATGCTTATATTATACACATAAAATGAACAAGTATGTTGAATACCCAGTTTTTTATGAATTAATAAAGCTAGTCTGGCATGTAGAGTGGTTAAATGTTAGGACAAAAGGATAAGTAAAACTTCTCTTAATCTCTTAATGCTGCCATTGTTCTGATCTGGATTTGGGAAATAATTTGCCAGTTACCAAAAGTCTTGCACAATGGGACATGGTGGCTGTTGTAACACCTCTGTGCAGCGCTATATGAAGTCAAACACATGAGATGTTTTGTTTACATGTGCATGTGATGAATCTCTCTGTCTGCAGATCTTGATCGAGTTTTGCGGCGGTGGAGCTGTAGATGCGGTCATGCTCGGTGAGTGCAAACAAGCATTCGATATCCAAAACTGGAGATTCTGGTAAAAGTCACTTGTAAAGACATAGACCATTTTTTCCTTTATCAAAAATTCTAGCTTCATTTTTCCAAAAGGGATGAGAACTACAGGTTAATTCTGTGGGTTTCTAGGAAAACTGTTTGTGAATGCTTATGGCATAGAAATTACACGCTTTAGTTTTAAGGCACCAGCCAAGACCATCAGAAGGTATATAGTGGGGTTCTTATTCTTAAAAGGATAGTTCACCCAAAAATAAATATTATTCGTTATTTGTTCACCGTCATGTCATTTGAAACCTGTGTGACTTATAATATATTTTGAGAAATGTCTCGGTGGGGGTCGATGTTGTTTGGTTACCAACATTCTTCAAAATATATTCTTTTGTGTTCTGCAGAAGAAATGAAGTCATACGGGTTTGAAGTTGCCATGAGGGTCATTAAATGATTCTTGAGTGAACGATCCTTTCAACTTCAGTTACCTCATTACCCAAAATTGTATTAAACCTGTATTTTAAAATCAGAAGTAAAAAAAAATGAAATGTTATAAAACATGAATAATTTGTAATGAAATATTGTATCAAATTTGACATTGGTCCACACTTTCAATTTTTTGTATGTTTGTGTGTGTAGAGCTTGAAAGGCCTCTAACAGAGCCACAGATCAGGGTGGTGTGTAAACAGGTGCTGGAAGCTCTGCTGTATCTCCATGACAACAATGTCATCCACAGAGACCTGAAGGCAGGAAACATACTGCTCACACTGGATGGAGACGTCAAATTGGGTGAGCCAGTGTTTGCGTTTAAAGCATGATTTTACCCCACGGACAAAAAAGTTTTTATTTTAATTTGAACAACAGCAATATGAAAGACAAACAGAATGACACATAAAACTGCGGTAAAAGCGAGGTTATCACATGAGAAAATTATTTTTGAACTTTTGCGCAAATATAATTGTTGTATTGCTTAAAAGTGAATATGAACTTTTTTAAAAATAGAGAGCATCTTTTCTGTTATTTTAACCTGTTCATTTTCTGCAAATAAATGTAAATAGAAGCAATACTTTTATTTGAAATTTGGTAAAAATATTATTTATAGTTTACATAATTAAACAAAAAGTATCATTTTACCTAACACATAACTAGAAGAAATAGTAAAAACGGTGTCTTAATGTTTCAGCGGCTGTATGTACACTTTAGTGGCTAGTTATATGCCAGGTCACGTGAAGGAGAGTTTTCTAGCTTGTTAGCTGCATTTACCACAGTATAGCAGGTGATATCAGCTGTTACAAATTCCTGTACCGTTGTAGTTGTGTCATGCGGGCCCTAGAAAATGTTTGAAATCACCAGCGTGCATTTCAAATACAGATGAATCTGGGTGCATGTGGAAATAGCCACAGGCACTTAATAACAAAATGCAGAGACAGAAAGATACAGAGGGAGATTCATTTACATATCAGTAAAGCTTAGCTTGAACATCCATTACATCATTGACCAAATGTAAATTCATCTGTGAAGTGCTCACGTGTGCAGGTTGTACATGTTGTACGACAATTTTATAATCTTGAGAGCTGCAACTTATAGCTTTCCAGAAATGTTTTTAGATAAACAACTTGTTCTTCCTAATAAAAATATTATACTTTCAGGGTTCCTCTGCCATCTTAATTAAATTTGGCAAATTACCACATGCGATGCAATATGGGATTGCTTTCAATGTTGCATAAGAATCTGTCAAAAACAAGTTATCCTAGGGGCAGTAAATTTAGAATCTATTAAGACAGTTTTTGTGTTGGAACAGCACATATGAGCAATTTCAATGTTATGGATTTGACATTTTCATTCAAAACTTGAAATATAACTCTCAGAGAATGTAAATGACCATTATCTTAAATTCTAAATAATTTTTTCCTTTTCTGTTAGCGGACTTTGGTGTTTCGGCCAAGAACACAAAGACGCTCCAGCGAAGAGACTCCTTCATTGGGACCCCTTACTGGTAAATCGGGTTAAATATCTAGATGAAATACATCCATCAGTTCTCACACACATTGACATTGCTTTTTGATATCTCTGTTATCTTTCTCAGGATGGCCCCAGAGGTGGTCATGTGCGAGACATCTAAGGACAGGCCGTATGACTATAAGGCTGACATTTGGTCTCTTGGGGTCACTCTGATCGAGTTGGCCCAGATCGAACCGCCCAACCATGAGATGAACCCAATGAGAGTGCTGCTAAAGATCGCCAAAGCTGATCCGCCTACTTTACAACAGCCTTCAAAATGGTACAGGATGAAGAGATTTTAGTAGAAGTTTTAAGTATTGTTAACTTTTTGAGACCTCGTGGCATGTTAAACTTTCAAGTACTCAACAATCTGTCTGTCTTTACTCAGGTCTGCCGAGTTCAAAGACTTCCTGAAACACTCGCTGGATAAGAACGTAGACAACAGGTGGAGCACCGCGCAGCTTCTCCAGGTGAACTTTATTCCAAACACTGATAATCCAAGAGACAGGCACCCTACGCAAAACTTCCTAATCGCTCTTAAAGGGCCTTTTTGTTTTTGTTACGCACTGCCGCGCGAACAGCTGCTGGTCCAGGTGGCCGATTAAATCGACAGCTGTTTGTTGAGTTTGTCAGCGTCAAGCACTTTCCACTTCAGGTCCGACGTCAGCAAAGGAGATTTTCTAACCGAGGCTTTAAGGAACGCCTAGCCTAGCACTGATTTCACACACACAGACACGTACGTTTACACATGCTAGGAGCGATTCTGGACTTTGAACGAGTCTGAATGGGGTTGAAACTACAGAACTCAAATTTTCCACCAATTAAACTGATAATATCAAAGAAACTGCATATTCTCAGACCAGCTTTTGACTGTCTGCAGCAGCTGTCAAAGCCCAAGGTAAGAATTTGTGATATGACGCTGGTCGTGTACTCTCTTGTTGTTTATCTCAGACATTGTTTTTTTTATATATAAATATATTTTTCCATCTTTATGTTTTTGGCTAATATGACTGGGGAAATTTTCAGTCCTTTTTTGGAGAGTTAAATTGATTAAAATAGTTTTTTGACAGCTGAGGACACTTTTTTTCAGTATTTACAGTATTTCTGAACAAAATAGGTTTGATTTATGACTTAGATGTACTCTTGCCTGGTTTATGTACCTATGCTATCTGAGATCTGATGTTTATTGAGAAACACCAAGGTTGTATTTTTGTCATTTATCCTAAAAACAAATCCTAAAATGGTACAATAATAACTTTTAAAACGAATTTATCCTGAAAAGCTTTTTTCTTTTTGCATATTTTTATCCTTTTTATCTAAATCTCTACTTTATAGTAAAGTCCCAGTGAATTAATAAAATAACAATTCTTATTTTTTCATGAAATATTGCAGCGCTTATAGTAAATAGCTTATCAATGTGGGTCATTTTCTTTTTGTAATTCATGTACCCTCATAATCTTCAATTAAAATCTGAAAACCCGAATGACCCCATTGGATTAATAACAGTCTTCTGTAGCAAAACTGTGGATTTGTGAGAGAAAACAAAATAAATGTTAATCTTATTTAGAAAGGTTGAAACCGAAATGTTCATTTCAAATAATTCTCATTGCATGTTTCAAAACTTTTGCCTTAAAAAGCATATACTATCACTCTCATTAGAGTCTTATGACTGTGTGCATGTGCAATTATATATAAAAAATAAAACATCATATGCCCTCATCTGTGTAGCACCCGTTTGTGAGTAGAGTGACTGACAACAGGCCACTGAGGGAGCTCATCGCCGAGGCCAAAGCGGAAGTCACTGAGGAGATAGAGGAGGTGAAGGAGGAAGGGGAGGAGGAAGACCAAGAAGGAAACCAGGTAACATTATATTAACCATTCTACAGATATTACATATTGTATAGATCTTGATTCATTAAATCAGCAAGCATGAAGTTATTAGGAACCTTATTTAGTCCTATCATTTTGTTTTACGGTATTATGTGACTTCATGTTTTTTAACACTAGCTAATATGTAATGTTTCTTCCATCAGCACCTTCCAGGACACAAGCGTGCGCCATCTGACGCTAGCGTCGGAAGCTCTGAGGATGAAAAGCTTCCACAATCGCCATCCATCTTGGAGGCTGTTCCTGAAAAGATAGAGGAAATCATTACTCCTAAATTACCGGTTGAGAGTGTAACTGGAAAAACAAGTGAAGAAAAAGAAACTGTGAAAGTGAGGGAGAACCACATCCAGGATGCAACCGCCCCTGAAAATGAAGGACACGCTGTCGAAGTAGCTCCAAAGGAACCTGAAGAACCTAAAACTGATGAACCGGAGGTTGTTCCTCCAGGTAGTCCAGTGGATACGGTAATCCAAGCGGAGGAGACACCAGCCAAACCTGATGGAGACAAGCAGGAGGAGGAGGTGAAAGTGACAACGGTGGAGCCGACAGATTCGCGGGAAGATCAAAAAGAGGCTGAAGCAGTTGAACTCAAAGAGCAAATGGGCAATGGTGAACTCCGAAAACAAGAAGTGCCTGCAGCAGACGTTACCAGTTTGGAGAAACCGATGGAGGAAACCACTAAACCAGACGGGGACATCAAGGCTGTAGCTGATGTGCCTTCCCCGACCTCTCTTGTGAAAGAAGAAGCGAAGGAGAAGGTGGAGGAAAAGGAGAAACCTGCATCGATTGTGGATCAAGAAACTCCAGTCAGGCGAAGGTACGAGAAAAAGGAGGACTCCGATTCAGGAATTAGTTCTACTGCTGATAGCAGCAGCATAGACTTGAACTTATCCATATCCAGCTTTATAAGCAAATCCAAGTCGGGATCCACCTCTCAACAGGTGAGAAACGTTTTCTGAAGACTATGGCAATGGTTTCGCAATCTATCACATTCTTTTAGTTACTATAACCAGACTTGTCTTGTGTAATAGATAATGCTTAAATGTGTTTTAGGATAATAAGAGGCAGAAAAAGACTCTAAAGAAGACTCGTAAGTTTATCGTGGACGGTGTGGAGGTCAGCGTGACAACATCTAAGATCATCACAGACAATGACACTAAAAGTGAGGAGATGAGGTTCCTCAGGTGAGCCATAAGCTGTTTTTCACTTGCATGTTTGTCTCATATTGACATGCTTTGGTAAACTTCAAGTCTGGATTTATCTCCTATTGTTTTTTTTACACGTGCACTTTCATTGGCAAAGGCAGAGGGGTACTTGGTCGCACTGGTGGTGGTCGACTGATTTGGGTTTTTAATAGCCAATGTCGATTCCGATTTTAAGAAAGCACTGTGGCTGATTGGCTGATAAGAGGCCGATATAATCAAATGAGTTAATGAAAGACATACCAAAATTGGTGAAACTAATTGTACAATTATTGTGGATAACGTGCCTATATAGTAACTAGGGTTGAGTATCGAGAACTGGTTCCATTTTAGAACCGGTTCCAAATTTCAAAGAACCGGGGATTCGATAGGACGTGCACATTTCGGTTCTGTTTATCGATTCCTGACTTTTTCAATCACTCGCATACGTGAGCATTTTACCGTTGTATCTGTCTGCCAGGACCTGCAACAAGGACCTTATCTCATTATGCACATGCGCAGTTCATTACCATCGGGAATCGGCCCTCTGAACGTCACAAACGTTCAAAAATTTGGTTAAACTTTTGTGAAAAAAGATGATAGCATTGCCACATGCGATACGTGTGGTAAAGATATTTCATGAAAGGGATCTTATATCTCTTATATGCTGAAACACGTCATTAATCGGAAGAAAAGTCTCTCAGCCTCGAGTCCTCCTGCTACAACGCACCAGATAACTTACAGCTATTAGCAGCGTCTCACACTCAGGTACAAAATACAGATAGAGATGAATAGACAATAAATTTTGTTTAAGTTACTGAATTTTTTTAAATAGGGATCACAATTAAATACATCCGGGAAGCTACAGGACAACATGTTTTAGTTTATTTTAAATGATATTAATTAGAATTATTAATTCAATCACTTTTTAAAAATTATTTATTTCAGTATTTTATTCGCAAATAATTGTTTAGCTAATGGACGATCTAGCAACTGCATGTTATATGTTTTATGTTGTATTTTTGAATTATACTTAAATAGTTTTGGTTTGTAATTGCTTCTGATTATTCCTTAATGGAAGTGTTGTTTATTTAATTATTTGACGAATTGTCACAGTTAACAGTTACAGCCTACTGGTTATAGCATAAATGTGGCAAGAATGAAAGGTTAAAACTGGTATTTGCATTTTTTTTCTCTCCCCAAAAAAATATTGGAATCGGAACAGAGAATCGATAAGAATCGGATTTGAGGAGCAGAAACAAAATCGGAACTGGAATCGCTAAAATTAAAACAATACCCAATTCCAGACTTGAACACATCAAAAAAGGTCCATACCAGTGACGGGAAAATCTGAAGGCCGTCCGTCATTTTGACGGATTTCAATGAGGGCAGTTAGTAATTCCCCTTTTTGTCGAGTTGGTAGCATCCAATAATTTCCTTTCATCACAACGTCTTCGTAGGGATGCATACGTTTCCCATTCATTACTCATAAACGCTTCGTCCATACAGGAATACCCACACGGGATCAGTGGAGACTCGCGGTGTGGAGCCGAGAGCCATATTAGCCAGGGCGTGTTTATCTAGACGACTATGACGGCCCACCACCGTCTAATTTGTTTCGCCATAGTTTCAAAACAAACTGAAAATCTTTTTGCACTTTTTATAATAACACAGCGATCTCTAGCGTTGTTTGTGGTGTTGTTTCCGCAAAGCAGAATCTGTCATTCATCTGCCTCTCGTCGCGGGCTCTCACACACACACAAAGGCGCGCACAAACCAGGGGCGATGGGGAGTAGCGTCATTTTGGATAAACCTTAAATTTCAGTGAGTGGAAAAAAGTGTCTCTGCGTCTTCTCCTTTCATGACGTAACAGCAGCTTAAAGTTACTTGTAAGTGAATAATTGAATGATTACAAAACAGCGTGTACAAGCACCTGTCATTGCTACTGACTGGACATGAGCATTTGTCTGTAATTAGTATTTTATGTCTAGAAACAGAAACATTAAATACTTAAACGACTTCGGCTTTATTGTGTATTAAAATACAATAACTTCAAAGAACACACGATACAATGCCGTCACAAACATGCTTATTGGCACGTGATATCACATTGCACCATGGCGACGGGTAAAAATTGAATATGACAGATTTTTTGCAAGCCTGTCCTTATAAATGACAGACAATGAAAAAGGCTAGCACAACCTCTGGTCCACACATGACATTATTTTAATTGTAGGCAGCTAAACATGGCTTAATATGAATAAAATAGCCATTTAAACATGTTATTGATACTTACAATACAATTTTTGTATCTCATCTACCTTAAATGACCCATTTTACTGTGCTCATAGTACATTACTAAGTGCCAAAAGCCTGCTAAAGTGCTGTTTGGCGGGCAAACTGAAAACAATATTGTCAATTTTAAGAATTATATCAGCCTATGCCGATAATTAAAAACTTCCAAATATCTGCAATATATCGGTCTATCACCTGTCAGTGGGTTTGTAACACTCTGGTCGGTATAAACAGGGAGGGGCAGTGTTTTAAAACTGCGCATTGTCCAAAGGTTTCCTGTCTGGTTTTTCTTAGTGATTGTGGTCCTACAGTAGCTTGCGCTGTTTCAACAGCGATGCGCATTAAGCACGGGAAAAGGAAGACGCACTGTAAATTACACTTCCTGTTCCTTTCAGGCAGTGGAAGTACATCCTGTCCGGCTGGATCGTGTGTTATCCTTAAAAGCCCTTTAGTTTTTTATTTGTACTATTTTCTCAGTATTCTTTTATAATTTACTCAATATCATTTCATTCCAAAACTGTATGACTTTCTTTCTTCTGCAGAACACAAAAGAAGATATTTTGAAGAATGTTGGTAACCAATCATTATTGATTTCCAATATACGGACACAAATCATTTTTTTTAAATCTTCTTTGGTGTTCCACAGAAGAAATACTCATGTACAGGTTTTGAATGACATGAGGTTGAATAAATGAGGACAGGTCAGGGGTCACTAAAGGTCAGTGTAAAACGCCCGCTGTGTGTGTATTTGTGTGTTGCAGACGTCAGGAGCTGAGAGAACTCAGACTTTTGCAGAAAGAGGAGCAGAGAGCTCAGCAGCAGCTCAGCAATAAACTCCAGCAACAGAGAGAGCAGATCTACAGACGCTTCGAACAGGAAGTCACGGTGAGACAAAATACTGCATTCCACAGATGAGACGATTAGATCATTAATGTTTGACGTACCACCAGTTGTTGACACCTGTTGAGTCAAATCCAGAATACAAAATAAAGGTCTTAATCGACAAGTGTAATATTATGAATGAAAGTCTGTCTTTTTTTTTGCACTGTAGAGCTTTGAGAATTGTTTTGTGTCATCCTATTGGTTGAGCTGCCACCATGTGACCTGTGTCAACATGTATACTAATACTGTACTTTATAAATTCCCTTCTTAATTTTATATACAGAATAGTCACTTAAAACCTTGAATATTGTATTTTTTATACAAAATGATAAAAAAATGTGATTGAAATGTTATTGATCTCGGAAATAATAAGTCTGTTATTTGTATTTCTGTATTATTTTTATGTTTTGCTCAAAATATTGTGAGACTGTCGTAACCGTGAACCCAATGCCGTGTAGTATAGAATACAGGTGATGCAATGTCTGAATCTTCATTTGTTGTAGGGACGTTGCTTTAAACAGGATTTTTACCATAAACAATTATATTAGCATTCACACAATGGAACAATAATGTTGTGTTTATTCTGCACTCGCCACTGCAGTTTCACATTTTAAATCCATGAGCCCTTAATTGGATTTTAAGTCAAACGTAAAAAGTAAGCATTGTTCCTCTATATTTTTATTGTAAATGTTGTGTGTTGGACTTCACTATTCTCTTAAATTTAAAACAATTTTATTTTTAGTGTTACTTTTATAGTTATTCTTAGTGTGAACAGGTCTTACCCTTTAAATCACAGCATCACTATGCAAATTAAAGCACAACTGCTAAAAATATCAAAGCTAAAAAATACAAGAAAAGAATCCAACAGCTAAAAAGGTTGATCATAAGACGTGTTGACATTCTTTTAGAGGTTTTAAAGGTATGTTTTAGTTTTTTTAAAAGGTTGTTTGCTGTTGATCTGTACTGTACATTGCTTTGTCCTACAAGTAATGACATCAAACCCATAAATACTGAGAACAGTGATCGAAGGCATAATAGTTGACTTATTTTTGGAGCACGTAATTTGTGTCAGACTGTTAATGAAGGCCTCTGTTCTAAGCCGCCAGGAATTGTCCCAGTTTTGTCCCTGGTCAATAGTGATTTTAGTGCATTCCATTTGGAGTTGATGACATTATATCAGTTGGTTGTGTAGAGCGACCTCCAGATCTTTCTAGGGAAGCTTCTTGCTCTTTTCTGAAATGATTGTGTCTTTCGTGTTCCTAGAGTAAGAAGCGTCAGTATGATACGGAGGTGGAGAATCTGGAACGGCAGCAGAAACAGACGATCGAGCGTCTGGAGCAGGAGCACACGGATCGTCTTCGAGACGAGGCCAAGAGAATCAAAGCTGAGCAGGAGAAGGAGCTCTCCAAGTTCCAGAACATGCTAAAGAACCGCAAGAAGGAGGTACAGAAGTGTTTACAAAAAATATATTAAAAAAACTTGTTTGTATGTTAAACTACAAACTACAGCTAAGTATTCGCAAAAAGGCATCATGTTTTACTTTTTTTGGCTAATCTATATATAGCCCTGAAAAAATGAAAACCACTAATATATTCTTCAAATGTTCCTAAAATTCATATAACAAAACAAAAACATTGGTTTTGTGTTGTTTAGAAGTGAATATGAACTTGTTTTCTTTGCCGTGTTTGAGGTGTGAAAACATTGCGTCATTTTTGTTGTTTTGACCATTTTTTTCATTTCTCATTTTCTGCAAAAAAACGCAAAATTAAGAAGTTTTTTTTATTCGCAATTTTGAAGAAACTTTTTTTCTGTAGTTCACAGTATAAAAAATATATAAAAGTTTGCCTAAACATATACCTATGAATAGTAAATGCTGCGCAACTGAAAATTCTTGGAGTGGAGTTTTCTTAGAGCTGTATTGAAAGTTGAGGTTTCTTGCCCAAATTATGTCATAGTTTTGCGTATTTGCCTTTTGTAATTCAGTTAGTAGAGATTATGCTGACGTTTACAGCAACTTTACTATTAAAATACACCCCAATTATTCTTTCCTTTCTTCGGGGAGTGCAGGAGCTCTCTCCCAAACATGTGAGAAATTCCATCCAGAAACACTTTAGGGAAGATCTAATCCAACCCGTTGTCGAGGAGGTAACATCAAGACTCAAAATAATTCCTCCTGCTTGTTTTTCACTTGATTCTTTGGGGTTTTGGGCACTTTTCTCCCAAGTTTTGGTTTCTGTACAGTTCTGTTCCTCTAGGGCTTTATGTGATTCTTGTCTTACCCCTTTGAGTGTGCACATCGCTAACTTGAGTTCAAAAGGGACACGGTTCTTGTGGTGTAGTGCATGTCACACAAGCACACTTAGCACGGAAGCATGTGTTGATATGTTCATTTTTCCATGTGGGGTTTCCAAACGGTTTAGGAGAACAAACCCCAGTTTCCCTCCTACTTACTGTTATCATCCTGCTATGTGTGTTTGTAGGAGCAGGAGTTTCTTCAGAAGCAGCAGCAGGATCTAGACTGCGCTCTGAAGAAGATCATACAGCAACACAAACATGAGCTGGCCACCATCGAGAGGGACTGTCTCAACCACAAACAGCAGCTGCTCAGAGGTAAGATGTTGTTCTCACACAGAACGGAATAGTGAGGCTTGTTGTTCTTCCCTTATTACTGCCTCCCACCTGCTTATGTACTGCTTTTCGTAGCCTCAGCATTTCAGAAACTAATTACAGAATTCTTTTCAAACACTCAAGTATTTTTCTCTGAAACAACAGATTGACTATTGAATATAGCCTTAGAGGCTGAAATGGCTTAAAGAATGAAACATTAAATAAATAAATAAATTTTCCACAGAAACTGGTAGTTATTGAGTGGCTCCTCCCACTTTTCAAATAGCATTTAGTCTAAAATAGCATTTTAGTTGAGACTTCAGAATTGTTTTTTTACAATTTCTTGTTTTTATAGGAAATAAAAGCAATATTTTATCTAGGAACTTTTCAATTTGTTTAATTTTTACTTTAAAGCAATGCAAACTCTTTTGTTCGATGTGTTAACGGAATTTCCACTGAAACAGGAAGTTGGGGTGGGGCACATTGAGTGGTTCCACCCACTTCCAAAAAAGCATTTAGTTTAAAAAATGATTTAGAATGAATACAATTATTTGTTTTATAGGATATACAAGTAATATTTTATCTAGGGCCTTTTCAATTTACATTTTTTTACTTTAAAGCTATGTGAAATGTTTTGTTCTATGTTAACGTAATTTCTGCTGAAATAGAAAGTTGGGCATATTGGATGGCTCCTCCCACTTTCAGAATAGGAATAAGTTTCTAAAAGCCTGGAATTTAATGATCGTTTAGAATCATTTTTATACAAACTCTTGTTTTTATGGGATATATGAGCAAAATTTTATCTGGGGACTTTTTCTATTTATTTACTTTTTTTGCTTTAGAGTGAATTTAAATGTATTGTCGTAAGCGTTTTTTACATTGAAACAGGAAGTTGGGGTGGGACATATTGAGTTGCTCCACCCACTTTTAAAGTAGCATTTAGTTATGAGTGTTCAAAATAATGGTCTAAAAAAACCTTTATCTTCAATGGCGGAAATCAGAGAAATGCTTATAGCTTCAAAATGCACATTTTATCAATGTTTTTGTGCACACTAATTTATAGATATTCTTAAGACATTCATACCTAAAACCAAACGTTTTGAATTCATGGACTAAATAATAAGTTATTTGTACTATCCTTATGGAAATTTGCCAGAGGCTTTCCATTTATGTAAGATAGTGTCATATACTCATGTACTTTATGCTAATTGCCATAACGAATACATAAGGATACTAGGATACTTGAAACGGTCTTTGATTCGCTTGGTTCCTCATTCTCTATAGCGCGAGAGGCAGCGATGTGGGAGCTTGAAGAGCGCCACCTACAGGAAAAACACCAGCTGCACAAACAGCAGCTTAAAGACCAGTACTTCATGCAAAGACACCAGCTGCTAAAAAGACATGAGAAGGTTAGACTAATACCCAACCCTTTATTAAATTATAAGAATGTTAAAGTAAAACTTAAAATAAAGAAGAAAATCTGACTATAGCACACAACAAAGGAGAATGATAAGTGTTATTTTCCTTACTGTGTGCCTTTGTGGTCAGGAAATGGAGCAAATGCACAGGTATAACCAGCGTTTGATAGAGGAGATGAAAAACAAACAGACTCAGGAGAGGACCAGGCTGCCTAAGATTCAGCGCAGTGATGCCAAGACCCGCATGGCCATGTTCAAAAAGAGTCTGCGCATCAGCTCCACAGCGGTCACGCCCGACCTCGAGAGAGAGAAAGTCAAACAGGTCAGAACAGAAATTAATGATTGGCCAAGTGATTGTTCCTCCCAGTATTAAAGCTTTTAGAATTGAATTGTTGTTTCACAGAAATGTGCAGTACTGTATATAGTCAGTATAGTAAGTTTTGTCTTGTGTGTTTGTGGCTGATGAGCAGTTTGCCGCACAAGAGGAGAAACGTCAAAAGAACGAGAGGCTTCATCAACACCAGAAACATGAGAATCAGATGAGGGATCTACAGACACATTGTGACGTCAATGTCAGAGAACTCCAGCAGTTACAGGTACAGTAAAGCACATGCTTGCATACAGTACAGACTGTGCTTATAGTGGATTGATGTGGTTACACATAACTAGCAACTAAAAGGTTGTAGGTTTAAATCAGGATGACAAGCTATTATAATGAAAAGTTGTAGACAATTAAGAATTCCATTTAGGATAAATTTCTAAGGGGTGATTCCCATTTCGCGTCTTTTGCGCGTGTATATTTGTTATTTTAGATGTAGATACTCGAATAGGCAGCGCCGCGTTCGTGATGCGCATGAGCTGCAACGCTTACGTTTTTCTAGGCATGATGGTGCCCCATCGAGATGAGAATATTTAAACTTTTCAGTATGCTGCACGAGCACCGCAGGACATGTGACAAGAACCAACCAGCCAATATAGACAAGCTGGAGACATATGATCACAGCATAAATAAATCTAGTAGCAGACATTTTGCCAGGTATTTTCACAAATGTAATCCATATATCCTTTGTTTATACCTCCACGTCTTAACGGCTGTTGTGGCCCATGGTTGCTTACCGACGACTGAGAGCAGGAGAAAGCAGTGTGGGTCGCGTTTTCCGTGCGGTTTTAGGCGCGAATTGTGAATCGCCCCTTAGATTGGTAATCTAATTTAAGGAAATTAGTAACATTGAATATAAATCCAACGTGCTTAGTGTTTCCATGGAGTGCCAAAGATGCTCTTTGGATCGTTTCCAAACTGTGCTGTGATAACATGGATTATCAAGTCCATGCTCAAGTATGTTCTCATTAAAGTGAAATGGAGATATAAAAAGATTTTCACCAATCAAATTGTGATGATGATGATAATTACATTTGTAAATTGTTAAAGTTTGTATATAAAATTGCATTTAGTTAGAAAAAAGCAAAATTTCACACAAATGTTTTCAAAACAATGTTCAAAATGTTCATTTTTGAACAACACTGGTTTGCATGTAATACGCACATAATCTGTTCTTCATTCATGTTGAACTGTTCAAACAAGTACACACTCGAACATATATAACTGGATTTAACCGTGTGTGTGTGTTTCAGAATGAGAAATGCCATCTGCTCATCGAGCACGAGACTCAGAAGCTGAAGGAACTGGATGAGGAACACAGCGCTGAACTCAAGGACTGGAGAGAGAAACTCAGACCGCGCAAGAAGGTACCACCGCTAATCTGAAATTACTGGTCTACTTATTTTTGTAGCACCATCATAGTTGTACTTTCTACAACATAGATTACACATTTTATATTTAGTTTGTTTTTTCAATATTTTTTACTTATATTAATATTATTATATAAATGAAACCTCTTCCATGCAAGTCTGATTATTTAAGGGGAAATAACTCTCACATACCAGAAGGGGGCAGTAGTCTTTATTCATCATCCTGTACTGGGGATATACAACCTGTAAACAAAGTTGTGTATGCAGAACACTCCCCAATGCTCAGAAATGACCAGCTGGTGTGTCCCAGGCTTAACCTGCGATGACATCATCATGTGGTAAAGATGGGTAGCTCTGCCCTCAGTGCCAATCTAATTGGCTCCATTTAACTATGAATTAAACAAAAAAAATTGACAGCCTGCCGTGACATTTGAGGAATAGAAAACGTTGTAGTAGTGATTCAACAACAAGTGCCTCGATGCTCTGTTCCTGTATCGGACTGCTGCATCATCTCTCATCCAATCAGATTCGAGGACCAGAATGAACTGTTGTGTTATATTAAATATTTCCATCACATTATAAGGTTTTCTTATGGCGTCTTATGTGTCTAAATCTCTGTGTGCAGGCCCTCGAGGATGAGTTTGCCCGTAAGGTACAGGAACAGGAAGTGTTCTTCAAAATGAGCGGCGAGTCTACATGCCTTAACCCCTCCAGCCAGAGCCGAATCTCAAAGTTCTACCCCGTACCGACTGTCCACTCCACAGGGTTTTAAAAAAGAAACACGGACAACTACAGAAACATCTCGCCACATGTGCACTACATTTGCGCGCACACAACTGAACCTCTGCTGCCTTCTTGTATCAGAAATAAACGGGGTGTCGCTCGGTGATAAGCTAGAGAGAGGGCAAAATGTGTTTTTATTGTATTTTTTATTTTAAATTTCAATAGTGGATTTTCAGTTTGATCTCACTACACGATGATGGGTTTGAATTAAGTTTGTATTCCACTAAAGACGTTATGCCAGTAAATAAATTTTGTTATTTATGGTTATCAACGGCGTGATTATTTTTAAGATGGAATGACTGTTCAGCTCCAAGCTGATTTGCTTGCAGTACAGGAGTCGATGTTTGTTGGCAGTGAAGGAGACGGACAAGCCAAGGGTTTTAATATAAAAATCAGAAGAATAATACGCACATTGATTCTGACGATTAAACATTTATAAAAATAACACTAAACTGTTTCCTAGTGACAGTCCTCATATTTAATTCGGTTAATATTTTAATCAAACTTAAATGGCACACTTTTGTTTGATTTTTGTGGAAATTTCATATACAGGTTACAAAGTATAATTGTCAATTATATAGCAGCCATTTTTTCCAGGTATTTTGGCATATCAGCCACAATGTATGCAATGTCTCTGACATCACTGTGGTATGAAAAGTGCGCTTCGTGCCTGCACTGCTATGCAATGTGAAAATGTAGCCAAATGAAACCATCTCAGCTTTTTATCTAACCTCATAGCAAGAGAGATCAGTTTCTGGAAGTTTTCCCCACGATGTTTTTGCTTTGAATTTAGAGGCATGATTATTTTAAGTTCAATAACCTGCGAGTTATTCTCATGTTCTTGTGTACTTTCAGTTAAATTGTATAAAGGATTATTTATCCTTATAACTCTGTTTAGATGTATCCAGACAGGTGTTCTTTTATCATATTGTATATTTTAGCATGTGATTTTGTTTTATTTTGTAATAGATTTCTTGTTGCATGTACCTTTGTGGGATAGTACATCTGTGGAAAAAAATGCTTATTTAAATGAATGAAAACAATAGGCTCTTTAGTCCTAGTGATCATGTCATGGATGTAGAAAGCATTGTTAATATTCACAGTAGATCGTGCTGTAAGGTTAGGAGTCAGATGGGCATTCGGAGTGCTGTGCACCTTCTGATGAAAGATTCCTGTCGTGCCTGTGTTTGCATTTTCATACATGCGTTTCTCGTCCACGTCATTTTTTAAAGCATTCTCAACATGTGACATCAAATTAGCAGCATAACAATGTGAAAAAACTGTGTTTGTGTAATAGATCAAAAAGCTGTGATTGAGAACATTAAAACATTTGTGTGAATAATATTGTAGTTCTCTCGTTCTTTTCGATCATGTATCTTTGTTATTAATAGAGAATTATATAGATTTAAAGGACCAGTGTGTTATATGAAGGAGGATCTATTGACAGAAATGCAATATAATTATGTCCTCAGAGATGGAAAAAAACATTACATAATGAACTGCTATGTTTGTATTACCTTGGAGCTGAATTACATGTATCGCGGGTCCCCTTCTCCATAATGCCTTTTGTAAATACGTTATCTTCTTCAGCAACAAAGCAAATAACTGCAACATCTTAGTTCTGTGTCAGCCTACTAGTGCCTCGAAAGGGAGGTGGGGATTGAGCCGTTGTTTGCAATTCGCAACCTCACCACTAGATGCTGCTAAAATTCACTGACTTTTCCATAAAGCAGCTCTGGAAGTCGAGTTTTTATTTTTCAAATCATCTTTCAACTCATTTTTGTTTGAATTTTGTAGTACAGTCATATTGTAAAACTACAAACCATGTATGACAAAGAAAACAAACATCATTTCTCAAATGAAAATCAAAAAAGAACCAAACTCTTCTTGTCTAAGAAATATGATTACTAAAACAATTACTTTCAAATTAAACGAAAAAGATCTTATTCTTTAGAAACTAAAGTAAAGAAAGTAATCCTGTTTGTTCATTCTAAATGAAGTTTTCACTGCTGTCCTTCTGAAACTTCTATTTAGTTATTTTATTCTTTGTCACCCTTTATGTTGATCAATGGGTTTGCAAATATCTTGTCAACAACAAAGTATTTAATCGTTTAAAAAGGACAGTGTTTTTTCCATTTCCTGAAAAACAGCAAAGTTTCGGAAGGACGGCGATTATATTTAACTTTCCATTAACCCAACAGTATCAAAGACAGATTGTGTTATATGTACAAGTTTGTTAGGTTTTCAAATAAATGCATTAGCATCTTAAAGACAAAGTTGACAACTTGGTTTACCCCTGACTTAAAGAGATACCCAAAAATGAAAATTCTATCATTATTCACACCCTCAAGTTTTTCCAACTCTGCTGAACACAAAGGAAGATATTTGGAATATTGTTAGTAACCAAACAGATCTCATCCCCTATTTACTGCCATAGTAGGGAAAATAAATACTATGGGACTCAATGGGGGATGAGATCTGTTTGGTTACTGACATTCTTCAATATATCTTGCTTTGTGTTAATCATAACAAAGAAACCTAAACATGTTTGGAACAACTTGTGGGTGTGTAAATAATAACAGAATTTTCCCTTTTGGGTGAACTATCCCTTGAATATGCTTTCCCGTCATTCTCTGAACACTCCCTGGTTTTTTTCAGGCATTAAAACTGGCTACCCTGGTGGGTCTAAGTGGGAAAAGAATTGCACGAAGTTATCATCCTTCTAAATGATTGTGCTCCTTCTCCTCCTTCGAGTTATATATGAAGCATCCCCTGTGAAAATAAATAAATAGGTTTATAAAAGCATATACTGTAGATTGCATTTCAACATACTGTATGTGAAACGAAAGCATACCCTTCTCTCCTTTTTCTCCTCTCAGGCCATTATTGCCATGGAGTCCTGGCAGACCAGGAAAGCCTCTCTCACCTAGATTTAAAATCAGAGAAAATTACAATGCAGACGAAACGCCAACATAATATGGGTCTTATAACCAGTCAAGGAATATTAAGGGTTTAATCTTAATGTAAAGTTGTATCAATTCTCGTTTTGAGACGTTGGAATAACTTTAATTCTGTTGTGATAAAATGTGAAGAAATTTAACACCACGATTACAAATATTTACTAAAACATTTCATACGGCATTGTCATTAGTAAAATGTGTACCTTTCACTCCTCTCTCTCCGGGGTATCCCAAGTCCCCCTTTGGCCCTGGTCTACCTGGTGGTCCAATCATCTTTTGTTCTGTGGAAAAATGAAGGGTAAGTCATGTAAGTTTCGCCTAAACATATTTTTTTCTTTATAATAAAAAAAAAAGGTCTTGCCTCTGATAAAGTCCACAATCTCAGTCATGTTGGCATCGCGGAATTCTGCGCTTAATCCTGGAGGTCCTGGGGGCCCCGGTGGACCTGGAATCATTTTGAAACCACCCTGCTCAACCATGTCCCGTAACAGACCGTTTGCTACATAAAAAAAATGCCAACACATGAGACCCAATGGAGAATTTGTATCTGTATTGTGTCATTTGTGTTTCATAAAATCAAATTGGTTAACTTACATCTAATATAATCTGAGACGTGTTTAGCAATGGTTGAGTAACCCAAGTGCTCATCTGAGCCTGATCGACCTGCGACAGATCCAAACCAAAAGATCACATTTAAAAGAAAAGCCCCCCATATAACATAGCAACAATTTACATCAGCTTCAAAGCTAAATCCAAGCACTTCAATGTGCAAAACACCAGCACAAAACTTGAGATTTCTGTCAAAAGTTGAACACTTCTTACGATTATGATACTCTTGACGTTCTGCGTGGATGTCCTGCTGGTGTTCATTTGCGGCATATGACACCAGTCCTCCGGTTGATCCTGGGGGTCCTTGAGGCCCTGGAGGACCCGGAGGTCCTGGCACACCTCTTAAACCAGCATCTATAGAAAACATTGGGTAGAAAATCTGATTTTTATGCTTTTAGAAAATGGTCTGTATCTGTAGTCAAGGGCACATCTGACCTACCGTTCATTAACCTGAGTACTCGTCCAGCAACTTCCTGTGTGTTAAAACCATATCCACCTGGGACACCTGGGGGTCCTGGCGGTCCAGGAGGACCAATCAGGTACTGTCTCACCTCATCTCCTGCGTGTAACCACAGAATGTGATGATCCATTGAAATGTTGCGATGTACCATTTAAATTGTATACACCTACTTTGAAGGTAGTCGATGACACGGTTAGCAAGAACATCGTCAGAGGCTGAGCTAGGAGGTCCCGGAGGTCCAGGTGGGCCTGGGGGTCCGGCAAGGTATTCTCTAATACCTTCACCTAAAAAAGACACATAATAATGCTAACTGGATCAAGTCAAAAGAGCCCGACAACAAGTCTCTGTGACATTTTGATCCTAAAATCAAAGGATCCTCATTCTTACTTTGGAGGTAGTCTGAAACCTGCTGAAAAACATTTGGTGAGCCTTCACCAGCGGAACCGGGAGATCCAGGAGACCCTGGGGGTCCAGGTTGACCTGGTGGTCCCGGAACTCCGTTGGATCCTCCTCCTTACACAGACAGATGATATAAGAACATTCAAGATACTTGGGTTAACAGCCCAAGGTGAAATGAATGCCCGTGAATGATTCCTACCGTAGGAATATCCGGGAATGCCAGGGGCCCCTGGGACTCCAGCATCACCTTTATTTATAAAATTATAGAAAGAAATCTGTTCAATCCAAATGTTTAACTATCTTTATTTTAATCCACTAGACTGAAAAACATTTATTTTGTTTACCTTTCGGACCCTCCGGCCCCAAAGGACCCATTGGTCCTTGAGGTCCCTGCGGTCCTTGTGGACCTTGTGGTCCAGACTGCCCTGGAATACCTGGTAAAATAAGACACATTAATCTATTTTTATGTTTTGCTTAATATTATTTTCAAAATATGTCTTTTTTATATTTATTTTTAGCTACTATACAACAAGAACCTGCACTACAATTCAGAAAGTTAAATTTAAGTTTGTTTTGAAAATAAAATAAAAACACTAACCGATCCCAGGTTCTCCAGGGCTACCCGGAAATCCGGGCTGGCCTGAAAAGTGAAAGAAGGAAAAAAGTAAGGAAGGTACAAATGCTTTGCATTCAATTCAGATTGTACTGTGATATTTCTATATGATATCTGTATGAGTAACCTTACCAGAGTAGCCTTGAAGGCCAATTTCACCTGAACAGAATGCAAACAGTTTAAAATCGCAGGGTCTCGATGTCTTAGTAAAATAAATTATATTATTTCTTAGTTATTGAATCTACCCTGTGATCCCTTTGGTCCAATAGGTCCAGGAGGTCCAGGTGGTCCGGCAAAGAAGGTTTCTGGTTGATCAATCACATATATGTGTGAATCTTTTATCCTCATATTTTAATCTTGAAGAAGCAAACCATATGATGTTTACCTGAGGTGGGTACAAAGCTTCCTGGTTCACCTTTTTCACCGGGAGGTCCAGGTTGACCAAAGCCTGTGGAAAAGTGGTACACAAATGAAAGGTTTTGCGATGCGTTTACATGCACATAAATGTTTGAATAAATATCGAAATTAGATGATACTGAATGAAAAGAATATGTACCTGGTTTACCATCAAGCCCAGGAAGTCCTGGCGGGCCAGGTGGGCCGGGTTTAGGAACAGCCCTCTCTCCGATGCCTGGATTTCCATCCTGTCCTTTCTCTCCATGATCTCCCTTTGGACCTGTGGACATTTAGCGTTGGTTAACCAGTTTTATGGTTGCAGTCTCTTTTCCTTTTGAGAAACAAAATCTTACCAGGTGAACCAGGTAGACCAGCAGGGCCAATGGGACCTGAGGTACAAAAAAGCTTATGAGTACAAATAATATATGCATGCATTCATGAGCTTATTTCCAAAAAGAGACAACCCTGATTTTGTTTTTGTTTTTATTGTGTTAATAAGCTGTATTTTATTATGGCTTAAATCAAAACAAACCAACTGCAATGGAATGCACAATAAAAAAACATGATTTAAAAAGAAGGAATTAAACAGATTTATCTCTTTTGGTAAATAAACTCTCCATATTGGTATTAAACTTCAAATTAAAAACTAGAGATATTTTATTACTCCATGACCTCACCTGATAGACCGGGTGGTCCGGCAGGACCTGGGACTCCAGGAGGTCCAGGTGGTCCGGGTATACCCATAATGTTAGAACTGGGACCAGCTAGGGGGGACGAGATACAAAAAGATCACAGACAAAAGACACAGAATTTAATAAGAAGCTGAAGTGGTCCCAGTAAAACAGTCACACCTAGATGGTAGTTCGAAAAAATCTCTTACCTGCAGAAACTCTTCCGTGCTCACCTGTTTCACCTGACACCAAAACAAAATGTAATGTCATGTAAAAATATTACATTTCACCACACTATAGACCTGTGTTAACCTTTTCAACTAAATTATAGGACAATAATACAAAATTTCACCTTTAGGTCCTGGTTGGCCTGGGGTGCCTGGTAAACCTACGATAAAATATAAGTAGAAAAAACTACTGTTTTGTGGTTTTATCAAAAATTATATATTCCAAAACAAGTAAAAAGTATATATTTGTAAATTATACTCATAAAAAAGCAAAAATAAAATGAAACCTGGGGGTCCTTGAAGTCCTGGTGTTCCTGCGTAGATATTTAAATGAAATCATATGTCAGCACCTATACATAACTTCCCTTCTTTAAAAGGACATCACATTAAATCTGTCCTTTATACCTGGTATTCCTGCATCTCCATGAGGTCCCTGTGGTCCTCGGGCTCCAGGTAACCCGATGTGACCCTGGTCCCCTAAAATCCAAACGAAAGCAGAATGAACAGATTTACCCAACACAAGCTGGAGCAGATAAACGTAGAATGAAGTTTTTCCTTGATTTCTTAATTACCTCGAATGCCTTTAACACCATCTGGCCCAGGCGCACCTGTTGAAATTTTTATTTAATACATTAGTGGCATTTATACAGTTTAACATTTAATGAAAAGGTGTTATACAGAAATTATAAATTGTGTGATAAATTGCATAGATTCTGTATCAGACATACAGTAGGTATGGCGTACACTACACCTTTGGTTTGGTTGTTGGGAAAGATGTAAACTAAACATTTCCTGAGGTCTATGTTGAAACGTACCTGCTGATCCTTTAGGACCTTTCTCACCGGGAGGTCCTGCCGGTCCGACCTGACCTGGCTCACCTGACCGCACAAAACATTTCATGATGTTCATGACTTAAATGTAAAAAGATGTAGCTATACAGCATCTGAGATAACTTACCAGTGTTACCACGCGGTCCTCGCTCTCCCAGCTCACCTAATTCAGTCACAACATTTTAACACAAAGAACACCAAGAAGCATCTGCATTATTAGCAATAAGGCTTTATTCACCTTTAGCACCAGAGGGGCCTGTGGGTCCTTTCTCTCCTAAAAAAATAAACACAAATTAACTTTCAAACGAAAAAAAAACTTTTTAAATAAACTTATAAAAAAATAGGATTTACCCTTAGACCCAGGATCACCAGGTTCTCCACGGAAGCCTTGGGGTCCAGGAGCTCCTGGAAGACCTGGAGTACCTTGGCCACCTGTCTCACCTGTTTCGGTGAAGAAGTTTACGTTGACCATTCAGTTCAAATTAGGTCCAATGTTAAATGTGCACTAAGTAACTGTTTGCTACTAAAAGGGAGAAAATAATGCTTCTACAAAGTCTCTTGCTTTAATGCCTCTTGTTTATGTGAGAACATCACCTTTGGGTCCCACGGGACCTGGTGGCCCATTTGGTCCCAGTGCACCAACATCTCCAGATGAGCCTGTGAATCACACGCAAAACAATTAGCAAGATTATTATTACATTTGTGGTCTTCAGGCCACACACATAACAGCATTCACCTTTATCTCCTTTCGCTCCAGTTCCTGAAGGTCCTGGTTCACCTCTCCGCCCAACTGGTCCCTCCCGACCTCTTGGTCCAGGTAAACCGTCGGTTCCCGATTCACCTGGTAATGAAACAAATGTGCAGGTGTGGATACGTAAAAGTTAGAAAACCTGTCTTCAGTTGTCATGGTAAGTAGAGACGCACCGATAATACATTTCTCCACTGATACCGATAGCGAGTGATATTTGCAGATACCAATAGTTTGGTGGTTATACTTTCGAATTAACAAAATGAATGGTTGATATAGGTGCATCTCTAATGGTTTACCATTAGCTGGTAGATCTGACTCACAAAACTGTTTGCAGCATACCTGCACTTCCTTTGGGTCCTCGAGAACCTTCCTGTCCTGGGTGACCAATGGCACCAGGAGGACCTGAGAAATAATTAGTAAATTTAGACAAAATCTATTACTCTAATATAGACTATTTTTATACTGTTCTCCACATTTTCTTTTAAATTACTGTAATATTATAATACTTTTTTAAATGTTTAAGAACAAATGAAGCAGAAATTAATAACATCGTATTTATAGAAGCAATAAAAATAGAAGCAATTATTACAGCATATTTTACAAATATAAGTAGATAATAAATAAATAGACACATACATTCACAGAATGTACTAACCTGGAATTCCAGGAAATCCTGCTTCACCTTTACAATCATAGAAAACAGGCATTTCATTTTTTTGCATGTATGCTTTTTACACGTATGTACACAATGCAGAAAGTCAAATTATTGTATTATCTTTAAAAATACCTTTCACTCCAGGAGGTCCTTGGTCACCTAGAATTAAATGAAAATGGAAATGTATTACAAACTCTCCAACATCTATTTCACAGAACACGTAAAATTATAGTTCAACCGAAAATTTGAATTCTGTCATCATTTTTCTCCCTCATGTCGATAAACCTGTAAATGACTTGTTCTTCTGTGGAACACAAAAGAAGATATTTGGAGAAATGTCAATGGGGCCAATATTTTTTAGCAACCAACATTCTTCAAAATATCTTCATTAGTTTCATAGAGGTTTGGAATGACATGACGGTGAATAAATGATGATAGAATTTTGATTCTTGGGTGAACTATTCCTTTCATCAGTGTACGTATCTAAAAAAATACCTTTAGTTCCAGGTTCTCCTCGCTCCCCCTTAAGTGAAGATGCCAATGACACTAAAATAAAACAATACAAAATGAAATATACAGTTTAATGCATGTAAAATATACACATTCAAGGTAGATAAATACCTCTGACAGTGTCAGACTGCAGCTCAGTTTTAAGAATCTGTTGGATGGTCCTCTGTAAAACCAAATCCTGCGGAGTGGGTTCCGAACCCAGTTTTATAGTGGTATCAGATCGGACTTCAGGAACACGCTCGGCAAATGACGATTCAGGGTGATCCACAATATACATGGGTGAAGATGAAAATAAACGGGAAGTTCGGGGAGAGGCACCGCTCCCTCCACCGTCAAGAGTGTCCACTCGAGCTTTCAGCTTTCTGACCTCCTCACCTAAACACATGAGACAGTTATATATATTACTAACTACATCAAATAAACATTGTCGATTCTTATTATGTAGTTGTGTTTGTCCGGTCAGAGTTCAGTAAATGTACCTAGTGCAATGAGACCACAGAGAAGTCCCAGAAGAAGAAGAAGACCAAAGATCAATGCCAGAAGCCACTTCCACCATGAACAGCAGAAACAGCCGCCCAGCGCTGCGTCATCCGACCCGTCTTTGCGAATTTCTGTCATAAGCAACAATTTTCTTTAAGCAAAATTGGACCAATTACACCAATAAAATGTTGAAATCAAATTTTGAGTAATAATTTCATATTGTATAGGGAGCCAGAAATATTATATACACTGAAAAAACAACTAATAGACTTTACTTAATTTTTTTTCTTTGTTTGTGTAATTCAATTACATTTTTTACATTATTTGCCTCAATTTTTTGTGGCAAGTTTTTGGACACAGTTTTTTTTAGTAAATTTACTTTGAACATTTTTTTTGAACAAAACTTGAATTTTCTATGTAAAAAAGTTATATGTACGATTTAAAACTTACAAAAAGTAAATTAACACAAAACAATTAAGTAGATCCAACTAGTTTTTTTTTTCAGTGTACAACCTATGAATAAGAATATAATAATCTATAAACCAATATTAAAATGAAATAAAGTATTTTTACTGTACCATTTTTGCTGCCTTAAACGTTATTTTTACATTATTAAATTATAAATTCATCAAAATAATATAGCCAATCCTCAATATATTTTTAAATGCTTTTAAGTTAAATTTGTCCACATTTAAAATATTGACCTAAAATGTTTTAAAATTACAATGTATAAAACATCTACCTGCATAGGTGGCCTTGTCTTTTGTTGACGCTTTTGAAGCTGAAAATAACAGAAATTATCATTTATTAAACATGTCTAAAGAGAAAATCCATATTTTGGTAAGCAAGTGAGTTTTTAGTGACAAAAACTCTATGCACCTGTGGTGGTGGTGGTTTCCATGGTGCTGGAGATCATCTTTTTCTCCCTTTTGATTGAATCTTCAGAAAACGCATCTGTCGAAATGAAAATCTCATTTTTCATCACAAATCTCAATTCATATTTTTAATACAAAATAAATAAGTAATCATCAATAAGATGTATTTATAATGCAAACTCCATTACCCATAATGCATCAACTTCAGTTATCTTTTAATCGGTAAATGAAGCTATATAATAAATAATTTATACTCTAAAGTACAATATCTGGTCACTGGTGTCCTTTACCTGGTCCAGCACTGGTGGTTAAAGTAGTAAACTGCTTTCCGGTGTTTTTTGACATAACCAATCTCTCGGTCTCTTTCTTCGCTGCAACATTGTCCTTTCCCAATCCAATAAACTTGCCATCCTTCACAAACACATCGTCTGCAGTGATGGGGCTGCTTGGAGTAGCTGTGAATGAGATAGAAAATGGAATTATTCTCTACTTTTATACGTTTGTCTAGTCTGCATCATTAACGTTAGTTACCAGTAACAGTGGTAGCCAGTCCAGCACTACCAACATTCTTCTGTGCTCCATACCCTGGTGGTATAAACAGAACATTTACTAGAATTGTTCAGCATATACCAAATATTAAAAAAAGAGAAAAAAGAGTGCTTACCTTGGCTAGCACCTACTCCATTACTCATTAAAGCCCCGCCAGATGATGACAGGTTATTCTGCATCCCGTACACTGTGAGGTACAATATCATCACTATCAGGCATTTATATTTTCATATGGTGTTCGGAATATTACGATTTTAATGTATTTAATTAAAGTAATTTATTGATTTTTGGGGGTGATGTTGTGTCAAACCCACTAGAGGACAGAGTTAAGTTATCACCTGCACCACTAATGACAGAGGAGCCCAGAGACAAATTATTCTGCAAACCTAATGACAATACAGGAAATTATCACACACAGCGATTATTTAAAGCTTTATTTCTTCAACTTTCACACATCACGTGCACACGTTTAACCTGACGGTGATGGGGGCTGTTGCAGGATGGTATAACTGAGGTTATTGGGGTTGGTGTAGTATCCATTGAATCCAGCTTCCAGAACTGAGCCATCATAACCTGACAGAAAAAAGGCAGAGTTGAAGGCACATCCGTGTGTTTACTAATGACATTGTCAATGTTATATTTACATAACTTACAAATTATACTGTATTAAAAGTAGCCTAATTGTATTGCTCAGTCCAAGTCATTTCTTAAAATCCATATTAGCCTTGACCACATGGGCAATAAAAAGTGAATCCTTATTTATGTATTTATTTTCAAAAGTATGTAAATAAAATTATTAACAAATGGCATGGAAGTGCCTTAATAAGAACTAGTAAAAACAAAAGCAGCTGCAGGATAAAACAGATTTTACAGTATTTTAACACAACTGCTTGAAGGCTTGTGTAATCCCATATATATATTCTGTTCATATTATTTTGAATCTCAAAAAGTGACATTTTTAATGCACCCTTGCCTAAACTTTTAATTCAACATTGTTTGATGCAGAATGGTTGAAATATATATAGACCACAAGTATATCATAACTGTTATTAAATACTTCAAAGTAAATGCACATTTTTCAATGCAAAATTAATTTTGCCAGAGTACTCTTTACTTAGTTATCCATTACACCCAACAAACAATGTGTGAATGTACCCGAATGGCTCTCGTGGCGTGTTTCCACGCTTGCTTTTTTCGGGATGGGTAGCGTGTTGGTGGGCGAACGGGGCGGACTGATGCTCCCCGAGCGGCTTCCCTTCAGCAATCTCTTCACATCATCCAGTTCTGTCCCTAAACATACACATCTTAACTTTATTAACCCATAACTTTCACATATCTTTAACACGTCATATTAAACGATATTAAAATCGTACTAAACATACGTGTAGAACGATATTATTTTATACGAAATGTAAAATGTTCAAAAAGATTGCGGGACACTGACATCTAGTGGATGGAGAAGCGCTCTGCAGTCTGGCCCGAATCTCACTCTCTAAAAAACAGACGCAGACAACGACAATATTAAAATGAAGAAGTTTGTTATTTTATATTTTATTGTGTTATACATTCATAATTTTAAAGATTTGTGTAAAGTTGATGTAAAATACCTCTCGTCTGAGTGCGCCCCCTGGTGGCAACTGCAGCTGCAAATGAAACGAAAATGACAGGATGACTGATTACTGTTACACATTACATATCACAGATTACATTATTGTCCTAAAACAAAAGCCTATCTGAACATACCGTACTGTTTCTTTGTGTACTCAGGGGAAGAATTGCCACTGGAGCTCCCTGAATAAATGTGACAGAAATTAAAACTGTAGATAAAAAATCAACGAATAAAAATATCCCACAGGTTAAAGGTCATGAACTCTTACCCTCATATCCTCCCATCTGAAGGGTCAAGCTTGCCTTTCTATCTGTAGGAACTGTGCTGTAACCCATAGACAAGCCTGAAGCTTTCCTCGTTCCAGTGGGGGACGAGGCGCCAAACTTAGTCACAGTCATGGAGCTAGAACCTCCTCCGCCAGACATGAGCGCAGAAGACCCAACACCTCCTCCGCTTCTAGACATGTTGCCTCCAGAAACACCAAAAGAATGACCTGCTGAACCAGACATGAACTCGGAGGAGGATCCAAATCCTGTTAAAAGATCTTCACCAGTGGCTGAGGAGGAACTGGCAACTGATGGGATGTTGGTGGAGATGCTAGAGCTTTTAATTTTAGAGCTAGAGCTCTTCACCATAGAACTACCGATCGGCCCGGCGGTTACGCTGAAATCACGCGCGGCTCCTGAGGTTAAAAACAAGGAGGCGTCAAATGTGTCAACCACAGACCCTGTTCCTGAACTGCTGGTGGCTGAACTTCCAGATGAGGAGTCTAGGGATATACAAGAATAGCTTTAGTGATGACAATGAATGCTGGAAAATACACCTGATCCAGTTTCTGGTGGTAGCTGGTTTTACATAGTTTCTCATGGTTTCTCTAGTTACTACTGACTAGCCTTTCCCCAAACTTTGATATGTTTGGTATAAGACTGAATTGAAAAACAAACCAGGCTTACAGGGTAGCATATAACTTTTGGAGCTGCCTCCTTCAGCACTGCTCTGGGTGATGATCTTCTCCACCAGAACACCACCTCCAGTACTAGAGCTGGTCAACACCTGCTGGCTGCTCGATGAGCTATTGTTGCCCTCTAGTGGTGAAAAACCGAACAGCAGTTGTGTAGGTTCAGCAACCAGGTCAAGTTTGTCAACGGAAGATGTTTATCGTTTTTAATTCCGTGGTCTCATAACACATTTGCACGTGCATTGATACTTAATTTTATAGTTAAAAAAAGTATTTGGAACTCACTTGGGGGTAGAGATGTCAGTCTTGTGGTGGTTACAGTTTCTGTATGTTTATTGATTTCTGAAGTCAAGAAATATCATTATGTAAAACAAAACAAAGTTTTGATGTCTTGGTGTTACGTTTTTAACACTCACCTCTTCCAGTTCCCCCAGATCCCCCCTCTACTCTCACAATCTTGGTTGTGGTTAGCTTGTCCATTCCATGTTAACTACTTTAAAACAAAATAAAGATGAAACATCTTCTCTTAGACAAGAACTATACATAACTGTTCAAACAACAAGTAAAAAAAAGAAGAAAATAAATGCGCTGACATTTTGGAGCAAGGTATTATAATAAAAAATCTATTTACATTGCCTCATGATTTCATCTACCACTGATTACTTTTTATGAGCATGTTGGCAGTTTTGATGAACTTAAATGCATTCTTTTTTTTTGCACTTTAAAAAAAAAATTAACATCTAAAGCAAAGTGTTCAAAGAATAAATAAAGTGAAGAAGTGTTATGTTAGAGCATCTCAATATAAAGATCTATATGTTCAACCTTGCTTTTTCTTTTTTTCAATGTTTTGAGAATATCTCACACCCATAGACAGTTAAAATAATGCAAAACACGCTTCCTAAATTCAACTTACTACAACAACGGTTGATGCTCAATAGGCTATACAAACACAACAGCACAATTACTCTGTATCTTTACCAGAACCTACATTTTTGAATGATAAGTAAATCTCCACTTACCATTTGTTGTAATTTAATCTCATGTCTAATAATCAGATTGTGTAAGCGCACTGATGTTTCTCAGTTCAAGTGCAATACAGCTCATAAAAAAAGATGTTCACCCTTCGTACCACATCTGGAGCCAACAAGTTTAAACCTGAAGTTATCCTCAAGGCAGAAGCTATAATCTGGCACTCATGACTTTTTCAATTCATTTCAAATGAAATCTGTATAGCAGCCTTTTAATGATTCTTACAAAGCAGCTTGCTAGAAAATGCATTTTGACAGTTAAGATGTAAAAATGGCCTTGATTTTAGCCTATCATATACATTTAACTCATGTGCAGTATTTAAACGCTTTAAAAGTATTCTCAACGTTTCTTGGACGTTTATATTTAATTATTTTAACAACCAACAACAAAATGATGTGATAACCCAATTCTTTTATCTAAGCAGCTAATTGTAATGTAATGATTTACACAAATAATCAGCAAAACTAATAATAATATTAGGATTACATTTTGTCACATTTTCTCCAGTATGAAGCACACTCCATTTCTATAAATCTGTCTATGCATCAATCCATCCACGTACACCTTCAGCACCTCTGCGCATATTCACAGCAATGTTCATCAGGTCTACCGCAAAAGCTAACAGCTGTCATTATACCCATAAAAAAAATGTAATGATGTGTATACCTGTCATTTGTCCACCTTTAAGCTATTTTCTCAAAAATGATTAACTGATCAACAGTAATGATATACAACTAAATAACAACAAATTATAAAAATGATGGGTAGATGACAGGCCTGCTGGGATCATAAACCCGATAAACAAACGTCTGACTCATATATGGTGTATGGTGTCTATACTTGTTCTACATTAAAGTGTGGTTGCCTGCCTTTTCCTCGTTGTTTGAGCATATTTTTTATAGCACAACACAATAACCCACCTGCTCGTGACCACAAATGAATACCTAAGAGAACAAAAAACGCATTATGATAAATGATGTGCCCTAATATCATTCAGCTTCTTAGAGAATGTAACCTGAACGCAAAACCATCCCAATATTCATGTTAAATATTGCTTCAAGATAAGAAAATAGAGCGTTATCGATTTGATATGCTTAGAAAATTGCAGAGAAAACTGACAGAGAGCCAAATTTAAAGTAAAAACTTCATTCTTTCTTTTCACTATTTAAAGAGAATATTTTTGCTGTTCCAAGATAAGTCGAAGAATTTCTGCATCATCCTCACATTTCATTCCTGAGGTCTGTGAACTTGAACCTGAACTTGAAAACCGTTCAACTCGAAACGCAAGTGTTAACTTTTTCCCTTCAAACATCACAAATCAGACTTAAAATATATTTTTGAAGATACCTTGTGTCCAGTTTATGAAAAGTGCGTCTTTACTTTCTTGCGTGCTGGTTCTTCTGTATCAAGTCGTGCCCCAAAAAGCAATTATATTTTTGAGGAGGCAAGTTCAGGTAAGAGTAGTAATCCAAGACCCGCGTTGTACCCCTAAACATGTCATATATCAGTTTTTCTGTCCTACAGCCACTAATACAGGCGAGTTTTGACAAGACAGTCTTGCAGACTGTGACAGAAACATCACGAGAGCCCGAGGGCAGTTTTTATTTTCAAAAACACCCAACAAAAATCACTATCATGGCAAAGAATACGCTGGAAGAGAGTTTTAGAGAGTGGTATTTTGATGGTATAAGCCTTGGGAGTGTTTTTCGTGTGTTCATTGCCTTTTTCGAAGCCCATCGGGGGTTAAGAAGATGATGAAGGTCATATTAATTGAAACTGATCATGGGAAACAGTTTAAAATATTACAACAATCATAAGGACAAACTATTAAACATGTGAGGTGTCTAAAAGTTTGATACTTGTCAGTGGAGTTACAGTTGATAGTAATTTATCTGTCAGTCACGTTTTGACACTAATTTACACAGTACGAAACCTATAGGATTGTATATATATTATACATTTATACATAGGTAAGTGCAATGCCCTGGAATTGAACCCACAACCCTGCGTTGTTAACGCAATGCTCTTAACCCTGAGTTATAAAGTTATATATTCAAATTAAAAGATATGGCTATCCAAATAATTCACCACAACCCTTACCATCCACACACACAAATCTTTCTCTCTCTCTCTCTCTCTCTCTCTCTCTCTCTCTCTCTCTCTCTCTCTCTCTCTGAAAGCGGTGTACAAATGAGGAACGTACACCGATTCCCATTTAGCGTCTTTAGCGCGAGCAAGTTCATTATTTTAAATGTAGACAGGTGGCAGGCAAGAACATATAGGGAGCGACGCGTTTTTTTCTAGGCGTGTCGGCGTCGCATCGAGATGACAATAGTTCAACTTTTCAGAAAGCCGCACACGCACCGCACGAGAAAGCACTGCGGCTCGCGTTTTACGCGCGGTTAAAGACGCGAAATGTGAACCGCCCTTTAGTGACTCATTTTATCAGCAGTTCATTTCTTTCATTACAACATTTTCAATTGCTACCTACACCATTGATATCATTCTTAATTTAATGAAAACGCTGTAAAAACAATTGTGCCCTCATTTGACTGATTGTTGACATTTAAAATATAGTAGACTAAGTTTAATATTAAAAATGCTATTTGAAATGTTGGATTTGTGTTTTGGTAAAAGTATTCAAACTGCTGAAAGACTTACTAAGACAGTCAAAAATGGCAAATTTCTGTTTGGCCCGAGGCTTTAATCTGAACTATTAGATGTTCCAGTGGAAAAATATTAAAATGTTTAAATGTTAAAAAGACTAAAGAAAAGCTTCAGTTTTCGGTTAGTTTTTTTCCTTAGCTTTTGACCCCTTGTTTTTTTTTAGTTTCTTCCGGCCCTTTGTACAGTATTTGATTTACTGTATATGACAAGCAACATCTACAACCTGAATTCCCCTTAGCCACAGGGTAAAACAGCACAGAAACAGTCACGTTGAGGCAGGGTACTGGCCATAAGAAGGGGATGACAAACTGAACTTGTTTTTGTGAAAAGGACAAATACAGTCAAAGTCAAAGTCTGCTTTATGGTCAATTCTGCCAGATGTACAGTACATATGCTACATAAAGAGGTTTGAAATTGCGTTACTCTCAGACCCATGTTGCATACAAATAACACTAACACAGAATAAAAACATATAAAAAAGATACAGAAATGAATCATGCAAAACATGTCTTAAAATAAAACAAGACACAATGTTGTTTTGATCTATCCAGCTATTCTCATTACAAATGAGTATGTGAGAGTGAAAATATATACATATATATTTTTAAGTGTCTCCTTGGTTCTAGATGTTCAATTCAATGTGAGATGGTATATAGGATATTTAAAATACAGAATATTTTGGTTACATAACATTATGTTTATATAGCACTTACCTATTATTCAGAAACTAACCTAGTGGATCTTCAAAATACCAAAGTCATTCTAAGCAAGATCACACCTGTTTTGCTATCATTTCTGACATCAAGATGTGGGACAGTCATCACTGATGAATCTGGGACAAATACTATACTTTCAGGGAAAGATACAAATATGCATTTGTTTAGTTTCTGGCTTATTGAGAAAAGTATTCATATCTAAAACACAACACTGTCAATCTAATGAAATGAATTGGGTATGTGCATTGCCAAAAAACTCTATAATATTCTGACATTTCAGGCACTTTTACAAATCACGCTGGTCCAGACTATTACCAGGATATAAATGCATCTTCTTTTTTTTTGATGTTAAGATCAAACTTAAATAAGGACTAAGTTTACAGTATAGCCAAATAAAAATGCCTTTATTTATTTGTATAGATTTATATAGACTTCATTGCAAAGAAGTCCTTTATCTTCAATACCTTCATGTGGGTAAAGACATAATATGGTGGATAGACACATTTTTTAAAACCAACCCCCAAAGCCAGTTCTTTAGTATTTCATATCTGAAAAAATGACATATCCCCTGGATTAAAAAAAGAAATGTTGCTTTAGACTGTAGGTCATAAAACAAAATGATCATACTGATGTGGACATTTTATAAATACTTAAACTAATAATGATACTTACACATGTACATGTGATTTGCATACAGGAATGTATTTTTCTATCCCCAAAAAATGTTGGTATGAGTCTGAACTTGATTCACAGCGTTTTGCATAGCTGTACAGAAATTAAATGGTGCTAACTTATACCGAAAGTATCAATCATGGTTGACAGACTGAAGCCTTAGTCACTATTATTTACCCTTACAAATCATAATTATTTAGATTAACAGGAGACCTTCAGGTGTTGTTCATTTTTAAATGATATAAATAAACAACAGAATGAGAGTAAACAAACCACACACTTGTAGAATGTATTAAGCCAAGACTGCCTGTTTTTTAACCCACATGAAAATATACTGTATTGTTTACTGTAGTAAACTGCAGAAAATCGCAGATACAATAGTAAATATTAAAATAAACTGCATTAACAAAATGTATTTGATATACTACAGTATACTAAAATGTAAGAGAGCTTATTAGAGTAGATACAAAAGAATATTACTGTAGCCTATTTTTTCATTTGAGTTGTTTATGAGATGTTTCTACAGAAAGTTTGGAAAATTTTATTTAAAAAATATATAATTGCTCCTTCCTGCTGTGCCAGGAATATTTCGATGCACTAACCTAATTGAAGTGTTTGGTCATTGCAATACCACTTTTGTCCAGCAGATATCACTCTTTACCTTATAAACTGTTTCGTACACAATTAAATGCAGGTGTTTGTAGTCACAAATCTAGTTTGATGTTACATATCTCCTGCTATTTTCTTGTCTTCTCTTGAGATGAAAGTGTACACTTTTAAAAAATTAGTCCTACGTAGCACTAAAAGTGATTCTTTGCTCGTAATCTTAGGCGAAGCACTTTAAGTGCTATATAGCATCATATCTTGGGGCTAAAGTGGTTCTTCAGATGTTCTTTGGGGTGTTCCGCATCCTTGATATCGAGAACACATCTGGCCCGGGTACTTTCATGTTTTCTTGAGTATTGGAACAGACTTTAATGGTTATTGATGACCTAGAACAAGAACACAAGAACAAAAGATCAATGAAGAACATAGAGAAACGGGCCCTGTATGGTTCCTCAGCGGTTCTATATAGCACCTCAGTCAACCAAAAGAACCGCTGAAGAACCACTGAAGCACCAAAATATGGTTCTATACAGCACTAAAAGTGGTTCCCCAATGATTACAAGCCAAGAACCACTTTTAGTCCTACATAGCACTATTTTTGCATTGCATTTATCCAGAAGTGGAATGGGACTCTATGGTATGTTTGTTGTTCTGATTAACACAGATAAGTGTATTTGGAAAAATGATTGTAACCAAACAGTTCTGCGGGACTATATGATGTTTTATGAACAAAGTTCGAGAGGAGCACCTGCAGAAAACTTACCCATCTGGTTTGCCATGACCAATCTCACCAATCAGATAATTAACCCAGCTGGCTTTCCACGCAATATCAAAATCAGACAACTAACCCGACTGTTTTAATTTCATTACCAAATTTTCATTTTTGGCTGAACTGTCCCTTTAATTCTCATGTCTTACTGGCTTGTAAAGAGCATGTTGTGTTTGCCCTTTAGAATCCTTCTCTTGCCATGAAAGACCATATTTATGCATTGTGAATTGTACTTGGGACAAGAAAATCCTACACCAAGTCATGCACATACAACCTTCAAACAAAGAAGTGTGTATTCAAAGTGATCTGAGTTTCCAAATGATGCTCCTTTCCTATCTGTGTATAGTGTACATTATACAGTATTTGAAGAGTTTGGTTCCAAAATAAGATTACAAAAAAATTGTTTTTAATTATGCATTCCAATTAATAATAATCAAAGTGCAGATGTTTTCTTTTGATTGAAGCCATAATATCTCAAACATACTGCTAACTAACACAACAAAACATGATAAAATAATAAAAACATGAATTTTTAACTTTTTTAAAAACTCAGTTATCTCATTTTGGAACCAAACTCTAAATCTATAACCCAGTTACATTAATGTGAATGTTCTTTGAATCTCCGTGTTGAAAATGGATAGTTCACCCAAAAAACTGAAAACTCATTTGAAATCATGAAAAATCTTTTTATATTATGTGGAACACAAGAAGATATTTTGAGATGTCTCTGTGGTTTTATGTCTATACAATGAACGCCAACTGGGGCCAATGTCGTTTGGTTCCCAACATTCTTCAAAATATCATTGTTTTTGTTCCGCAGAAGAAAGTGAGTCACACAGGTTTGGAATGACATGAGAATGAAGAATGAAAATACATTTTACACTATAAGAACTGTGTGTAATTGAAGATGTTCCTGTGTTTTAGGTGGACTGAGCTGTATGGTGATGCTTCTGTTTGTGACTGCTGTAAATCCACATATCCGGCTTCTCGGAGAGCCTCTGGTCAGTATAACACCACATATTTGATGATGCTTATCTTTTTCATTTTCTGCAGTTCGCGTCCCATGACAATAAAATGAGATTCTCGACAATCAAACCTGATGCTCTATTTTGACTGGAAGCTTTTATAAAGGAATGAAGAACATTTAGTTGATTTCTGAAATGCATTTGAATGCCAAATTTGTGGAGTTTACATCTTTATTTCTTTATTTACATTTATGCATTTGCCAAACGCTTATATCCAAAGCAACATACATTGCATTATACAATACATTTGTTTCTAAGTATGTACAATCCCTGGGATCGAACCCATGACCTTGGCGTCATGGCCATGGTCTAACCACTGAGCCACAGGAATGCTTTCTCAGCTTTGCACAGAGATATTTACAGAACCGTATTTTGAGCTGGTGAGACAATTGCGACTGAATGTCACGAGGAAAAATATTGTATTGCTTAAAGCTACAGTTTACCCCAAAATCATTTACTTAATACTCTTGTCATTTCAAACCTGTATGGCTTTCTTTCTTCTGCAGAACACACAAGATATTTTGAAGAAAGTTGGAAACCAAACAACACTGAACCCCATTCACTTCTGTTATATTGACACGAAATCAATGCAAGTATATAGGAGCAAGTTAACAACATTCTTCAAAATATATTCTTTTTCGTTCTGTGGAAAAAAGTTGAACAGGTGTGAAATGACAAGAGAACGATGACATCATTTTCATTTTTGGGTGAACTTTCACTTTAAGTTGCTTTTGATAATGGAACAAAGTCGTTAATGGTTTGCTATACAATTTCAGGATGCCATTCCTTATGCTGCACAAAAACTTCACACTCTCTACCTTTTTTTTACAGGCTAGTCAATGATCATCAGTTAGTCGTGGGACTTGAAACTGGGCTGGGAACCTTCAGCAGCTGTTGACTACATGTCTGATTTTTCTGTAGCTGGTCATAATGACATTGAATTGTTCTGGGAATCGAATGAATACTAGAGGATTATAACATCTGTTATGGTTCAAGTGATTCTGTTCTGTGCAGTTGACTGTAACGTCTGAATTCAAGTAAATTTGAGAAAACCTTGCATTGCAAATCGTTTACGAAACAATACTTTTTGCATCTGCCATTTATCCTCACTTTGTGCTGTATTCATATATCAGCACTGGTATGTTTTTAGACATCTCGACTAAGTGTCTTTCTATTTTGGAAAACTCTTCATTTGACAATAGAGGCTGGAATAAATTAATAGGTTTTTCCTTTCGGAATTCTTTGGGGAACCCAAAATTGCTCGGAATGAGACTATTCCCAACCAAAGCATGGTGAAGTACTTTAGCTTTGACTCTCTGCTGAAGAAAAGTTAAAGCATCGTCTAGTCTCTGTCCGATGTGCTCAGGTCGCCACAATGACGGCGTATCGACCAGCAACCGATGTAACAGTGCGTTTTTCAAGTGGTAGCTTGTCAGTCCGCATTTACCGGTCAGGCCGATCTGATGATTGTGTAGGAAGGAGAGGATCTGCAGGCAGCGGATGTGACAAGAATTCCGCGGGAGCATTTTGTGGAAGTGTTGAAGGAGGCTGTATTCGTAGCGTGCAAAACATACGGGCCAATGAGTGTCCGACAAATGCATGATCGAAGAGAGATATGAGATCAAGTGTGCTTCTGAGTCTTGAAACCGAACCACAGGTGTGATGTTTAAAAGAATCACTTTACCTGATCTGAATCGAACTTTGAGACTTCCGGGGCTTTCGGTGTTATGAAATGTTAGCTCAAAGTCGTATTTGTGACTGATCTCCTCCCATGCTTTCTTAAGCGCATTTCTAAACCACTTCCCCACACGTTTTTTAGAAAGGTAAGGACTGTCCTCGTGGCACAGAGGATCATTAATATAATCCTCTGCTATGTTATTGGTTTTGTTATCTGGATGTAGGAGACACAAGGTGTCAGCGTCTGGGTTTGTATCGTTGCAAATGCATATACTTGATACGGTATCTTTTACCATGTTCACGTTGCTGTATAAAGTGATCTTGTCTCTGAAAAGCTCAAATTCAAAGCTGAAAGGCTTTCGAGGAATAATAGGTACGTGATATTCACAAACAAGGCTTTTTCTTGAAGGCCATTGCTCATACAATCTCCCAACTTCAACAAAGTCTGCAATCTTCATGTCTGGTCTCGCATTTCTCACAGTTTCCAAAAGGTCCTTCGCAAAACCTTCTACAAACGCGCAAGTTTGCCAACTCTTGCTCACTGGGACTTGAACACACTGGTCATAGAAGCTAGTTAATGTCTTGTAATCAATTTCGGAGACTTTGGTGTTTAAGAACGTTGCATTTTTTCCATTTAGAAATGAAGGCATCTTCGATCGGGGTTTGAAATATAGTTTCATGATCCATTTCAGAAAACGAATCAATGAGAACAAACTGAGGCCCTTCCAAAAGTACCAACTGTAATCGGTCATTTGGCCCATAAACAATGCTTGGTTGTCATGGTGGGTGTCAATATGGCCTGTTTTGGGCTTTTCTAAGAGTTCCTCGTCCCCCTGCGAGAAGTTCTGGTCTACATTGGACCCCGTTTGGCCTATGTCTATCTGACCCGTATTGGACATATGTGATGTCCGGTTTGCGGATACATCCAATTTCTCCTGGTCATCTGGTGCAAACGCAGTTTGGCAGGAGTAGTTTTGGTCTCCCACTGGGGACATTTGTTCCTCGTGTTGCACCACGGTTCTGACATTTGGCATCATTTGTTTAACATCTGACAAGTCCCCCTCTCCCCCTGGATTTTGGGATGCTTGCCGATTTGAATGTGGCAGGTTTGTGGCTGTGGACAGCTCTTCTAGCTTTTTACCCTCTTGCAGCAGAACACGCTCGTGGTCTTTCATGCTCCCAATGACATCATCGTCTAGGTCATGAATGACATTGTGCTCTTTTGAAAGAAGTAGACTGACGACCACGAAAATCACATGTAGAAATGTGTCCTCCATCCTGTGAAAAAAATAATTTCTGTTCACCAAGCTGTATTATCACTGTTAAATTATTTTAAATGCATGATCACACTTACCAAGAAGGGATACATTTTGTTTAATAAATGTGACCTTGGACCACAAAACCAGTCAACAAAACATTGTATGGGACAAAATAATCTTTTTTTCTTTCATACCAAAATCTTTCTATTAAGTAAAGATCATGTTCCATGAAAATATTTTGAAAATTTTATAGTGTTAATATACAAAAACTTTATTTTTGTGAGTGAATGCAGCAAAATCGTGACTGCAGATCATTGCCTGCTGCCGACTCTTAGGGAATTACCCACTCAAGTTTGGTATCTATATGAAGCTTTCGGGTTGATCTATTCTCCACAACGTCATTACAGCAGTAAGCCAATAGAGAGCATTAAAACAAACATGTTTCTTCTTAACATCGGCCTGCTACAGTGTGTCTGATGGACAACTTCAAATGCGATTTTGTCAATATTTAGATTTTTGCAACCTCAGATTCAAGAGATATAAATAGTTGTTTCTCGCCAAATATTATCCTGTCCTAAAAAAACATCAATGGAAGGCTTATTTACTCAGCTTTCAGGCGATGCATAGATCTCAATTTTCAAAATCTGACCCCATAAGCTGTTCATCATCTCCTGTTTAGAAATAAAGACGAATGCTAAAAGATTCTAGACGTTGAGAAATTTGTTTGACACTCTCCTTTCAATCTTATCTCTTAATGTTAATGTTTGAAGAAGCAATACGATATTTCCTGGAACTGGTGTCTCTCGTACGTATCAGATAACATTTATTCATTCATTTTGTTTAATTTAGCCATTTACTTTCTACTTCAATATTAAATACATATAGAATATAAAGAAACTAACTTACCTCTTGATACTACAACTTTAAACAAAAAAGAAGATATGACGTAGAGTGGCAGATTCAAATATTCTGTTCAACTGAATTCTCACACCGGATGTACACCAACATCGACACTTCCTGAATACTGAGTACAGCCCTTTCCTCTTTTTGAAAACTATAGCATGCTGGTTTGTAACGGTAAAGATATGGTCCTCAATGTGACTGCAGCTTATGCAACAAAGAACAAAATGGGTCTTATTTGTCTTCGCTAAATATTAAAGTAAGATATTCAACAACTGAGTCTTTGTTTTGTTTACTATCTCTTTTGTTTTCACCGCCCTTTTAATAACATTGAGATGTGCAAATAGTCAGATCCAAGTTTGATGTTTAAAAGCCCCACTCAATTTTTTTATTAAATCAGATTGGCTCTTCAAGTCATTGGAATTTAACTTATTTTAAACTGGCTTAAAAAGAAGTCGAAATTGGATAAACTAGTTTTTTTAGTTATATGAAATGCAACTAGTTTTACAATGACTTGTAAAGCCAGTTTTATTTGTCCTAAAAATTAAGGCAGCGTTTGAACTATTTTTAAAATGTATATGTGTAAAGAAAATGTCACGGACCTTGGTGCCAATGTACAGTATAAGCAATGTCTGAAGGGCAAAGTTCCCCTCGGTATAGATAGAACCATCAGAGCATAAGTAGTGTACAAAATAAAAAACTATGCAAACAAAACACTGAAAGGTCTCTATTGTACTAAATTTGTTTGCCAAAAAATTCATTTTTACCTTTTTTAAAGGGGCCCTATTTTGCCTATTCTTCAAAGTCTTTACTATGCTTATCACGTGCTAAACAACAGATGTTCATGTTTCTATTGTTCAAAAAATGCTTTTTATAATACATATTTCACCTGTGTTCTCCAATGTCATCGAAACACTCTGATTTGTCAAGCTGAGCCAGTGATTGGTCTACCGCTTAGTGTGTGTGTTGAGATGTCCCTTCCATTACCCTATTCATGTTCTAGAGGGGAGAATCAAAGTAAATTTTGGGGTTCATTTCACTAACCCAGGAAAAAGTTTGTTGTACTCCCAACGAGCTGTTCATGGTCTTTAAAAGCAATTTCTGTTCAAGAATCGATCTTCCTTTTCTGTGAACTACAAGTGTTGCGACTTGACAGATGTTCAAACAGCTATACTAACTACATTTAAAGAAGTTAAATTCTATCAGACCTCCTCTTCAATATTATGTGTAATCTCTTATTTTTGATAGTCATTCTCCTGTGCTTTGGCTCAATAAGCTTTGTACGTGTGTTGCGTTTTTGGCAACTACAAAATGATTTCCCAGGTTTCCACTGGGTACCACAAGTTTCTATTTGAATAGGGTGAGGCAACACCTTTGCATGTATTCTGGGCCACACGGCCAGTTACCATGGTTTCACCTGGTAAGTAAATATGTATACATGTGTATCTTCATATGAATTACAATGTAGTGGAATAGAAAAAGACATTTCAATATTTAAAATTTAATGATGTTGGAAATGCAAAAATGTACAGATTACATATTCACCTGAAGCCAATAAGAATTGGAAAGCAACCAGAGGTTACATCACATGAAAGAAAGTGTGTGTTCGTTTGTGTGAGAGTGAGCGAGGGCTGCTACAGATAAACAAATTTTTTGCTCGGAGTCAAGGACGAACGAGTTGTACCATTGAGTTGACTGAAAGGGATCGACATCTAAGCAACGCATTGCAAAATTCTGTGAGTAGACCGAGCTGTAAATCTTTCTGTGTTTTTCAAACATTTATACAAATATTACCCCAAATGTCTGATAATGCAGTGTCATGTCAACTTGACCAAAAGAAAAAAAAACATTGGCTAAAAACATTCTGCATTCAAGTGTATATACATTCAATATATGCATATACAATTTTTTCATTCAGGTGCATCTCAGGCTAAGCCGACCAACAAATCAACATGGATAAATTTCGTATGATGTCCCAGATTCTCCAATCCAACCAAGAGTCGTTTATGAATGGCATATGTGGAATCATGGCTCTGGCAAGCGCTCAACTCTACACATCTTTCGAATTCAACTGTCCATGCATGCCAGAATACAACTACTCCTATGGGATAAGCATGCTGGTCATTCCACCCATATGGTTCTTCATGCTGGGTTTCGTACTGAACAACAACGTATCCATGTTGGCGGAAGAATGGAAACGGCCAAAGGGTCAAAGAAGGAAGGATCCCAGCGTCTTGCGCTACATGTGCGTCTCCATATCCCAGCGTTCCCTCATTGCACCGGCTGTCTGGATTTCAGTAACGCTGATGGACGGTAAAAGTTTCTTGTGTGCTTATAGCATGGACCTGGATATGACTGAGTTTGGAAAAAATGCAAGTGGGCTTTCAGATATGGAACTCGCACAGACATTGGCCAAAATCCCATGCAAATTTATATTTGACAGCCCGCATGTCGTATCAAGAGAGGCAGCGACCAGATACATACGGTGTATTTCACAGGTATGGTTAATTTCCAAGTTAGTTTTAATAGTTGCCCTGCCTGATAAATATTTAATATGATAAATTGTTACATTTTGTATTCTGGGGAGGGGCTAATCCAGAGCTCGAGCCAATCTCCAAAATAAGGGCTTCCAAAATGATCAATCATTCTTAATGTACATTCAACTGCTAGAGACAGAATACTTAAAAAAAAATTATATAAAGGTAATAAATTGATTTGCATTTCAGTCAGTGAAATAAGTATTTGATCTCCGAGAAAACATAACTTTGTATTTGATGGAGAAACCATTGTTGTCAAGCACAGAGATAAAACATTTCTGATAGTTGGTCACCAGGTTTGCACATGTTTCAGGAATAATTTTAGTCCACTCCTCTGTCTATCTTTAAGGTTTCTTGGCTGTCGCTCAGCAAATTGGAGTTTTAGCCTTCTTCACTGATGTTCTATGGCACTAGGATCTAGAGACTGGCTATGACATTTAATATGCTTCTCCTTAAGCCACTCTTTTTCTTGGAAATATGTTTTGGATCTTTTTCATGTTAAAGGCACATTCACAACCTATCTTCAGTGATCTAGTAAAGCGAGGAGGTTCTTGTCCAAGATTTTACGGTACACTGGCCCGTCCCTCAGCCTATCAATGCAGTGAAATCATCCTGTGCCCGTAGCAGAGATAAAAAGCCCTAAAGCATAATGTTTCCTACACTGTGCTTCTCTGTAGGGATGGTGTTCTTGAAAAAATGGAGTCAATTTTGGTCTCACAGCAATGGAGGCACTTTCGGCAAAGCCTTTTCTGAATCATTTTGATGTTCAATGTAAAACTTCAGACAAGCCAGGTGGGCAGGAGGACCTTGCAGGTGCTTCAGGATTTCAATCTATTGTGGCATAGCGTGTTACCAATGGTTTGCTTGCTAACTGTGGTCCCAACTATCTTGAAAACATTAACAGGCTCCTTCCGTGTAGTTCTGGGCTGATCTTTAACCTTTCTCATGATCATCTTTACTCCATTGGGGAAATCTTGCAGGGAGCTCCAGAACAAGGGCATTTGATAGTTATTTTGTATTTCTTCTTTTTCAAAATAATGGCAACAACAGTTGTCTCCACACCAAGCCTTGGTCTGTTGCCTATTCAAGGTTTGTGCAGGTCTACAATCTTGTCCCTAACATCCTTTAAAACCTATTTTGTCTGGACCATGGTGGTGGAGAAAGGTTAAAATGGAAGATAGAGATTATGTTGGCAGGCATCTTTATACAGTGGCAAGAAAAAGTATGTGAACCTTTTGGAATATCATCGTTTCCTGAATAAATTTCTCAGAAAATGTGATCTGATCTTCATATCAGTCTTAATTGAACACACTCATTCAACATTAAAAAAGTAAAAAGTAAGTGAATCCTTAGAATTATTAACTGGTTGACACCCCTTGGCAGCAATAACCTCAACCAGGAGCTTTCTGTAGCGGTGGATCAGACTTGCACATCGTTGAGGAGGAATTTTAACCCATTCTTCCTAGCACAACTGCTTTAGCTCGGTCATATTTTTTGGATGTCTCATGTGTGTGGCCCTCTTCAAGTCAATCCATAGCATCTCTATTGGGTTGAGGTCTGGGCTCGGACTTGGCAACTCCAAAAGGCGGATTTTGTTTTTATGCAGCCCTTCTGTAGTTCTGACTCCAATTAGCTTTTTTGAGGTCATTAACTCAAGGGTTCAAATATGTTTTCCCACAAGTACTATGAGTTTTTTTTTGGTTGTTCTCAATAAAGACATGAAAGATAAAAAAAAGGTTGTGTTATTTAAGACACATTTTCCTTGTCAATACACTTGACTTAGATGAAGATCAGATCACATTTTATAACAAATTTATTCTGAAACCATGAAATTGCCACTGTACTTAACAAGCTGATTTAGGAGTACTTTCTAAAAAGTGACAGGACTAATCTGCGGTCCATATAGGCACGTAACCAATCTGTGGAGCCAGAATTCTTGCTAGTTGGTAGGGGATCAAATACTTATTTCACTGACTTTAATACAAATCAATTTATAACCTTTATATTACTTTTTTATATTCTGTCTCTATCAGTTAAAATTAACCTACCATAAAAATTATAGACCCTTAATTTCTTTGTATGCAGGCAAACTTTCAAAATCAGCAGGGGATCAAATAATTATTTCCCTCATGGTACAAATAGTACAATTATTAATAATCATATAAGCACAAACGTTATAATTGATTGATCATGAACAATCGATTTGACTATATAAAATATTTATATATTTTTAATTATATATATATATATAATAAATGTACATTCCACATTTCTTAAATATATATATGTATTTTTGCCTATAAATATACATGCCACATACACATAGGCTGTATTTTTGTTATCACATTTTTTTTATTGATTCACTGATTTTACTACATATCAATGCATTCTCTAACTTGCAGTGTATTACAGTGTATCTATTTTTTTATTATGTTGTTTGTTTCTTGGCATCAAGCCCATGACCTTTGCATTACTAGCGGAATGCTCTATACCAGTTTGACTACAGGAATGAGTGTTATCATACACTGAGATTTCTTGTCTATTTTCTGAATGTTCCTTGCAGGCCTGTGGATGGGTCTTCCTGATGATCATTACAACCATTGCATTCTTGGTCCGAGCCATCCGTCCCTGCTTCACACAAGCCACCTTCCTCAAAACTAAATACTGGTCCCACTACTTAGACATTGAGCGCAAGATGTTCGACGAGACTTGCACAGAACATGCCAAAAGTTTCGCCAAGATCTGCATCAAGCAGTACTTTGAGGGCGTAAGCGGTGAGATTCCCAGCTTGTCCACTCAAACACGTGTGGATGACACTGTGGACGGCGAGGAGAAACCTCCTACTGAAGAAGACAAACTTTATGGCGTTCGTCGCCAGGACTCAATGAATAAAGTACTATTGGACTGGCACGCGTGCAAGCCTCCCCTCAGTCTGAAAAAGTTTGCAGAAGCTACTGGACCAAATGGCATTGCTAACAAAAAATTGGATTTGTCTGATAAAAATCATTTGAATGACCTAAAGCGTGGTTATGTAAATCCAGGCCTAGATGTTGGGCAAAATGAATTGGACAGTGGGTGTAATAATGCTAACATTCATCCAAAGAAAAATGGTTTAACAAATAGCTATACAAACAACAGAACACACCAAAATGGACTGACTAACAATGGAATCTCTTCTCCAAGCAGTGCTCAGCAGAAACCATGGGCAGTGTATTACAGTAAAGTCTGAGATTGTTTCGGCTCAGACATGTTTTTTTAATGATTTGCATTAAAAACCACTTCCGTTGACATTGCATTAGTGGTCCTATGCCAGTAGATTTAAATGTTTAGTTAACCAGACACTGAAAGCACTAAATTAAACAGAGTTACAGTAGTGACAATTTTGAGCCTCCTTGGTTGTGGGAGAAAGTTTTCCATTATTTTCCAAATAGAGATTTAAAAATGATCAGATCATCACAAGCTTTGATTTGTTAGGAAAAGGTTTTAACATAATAAAAACTGTGTTTTGAAATCCATTTATGACGAAATACAATTGAACAACACAATGTGAATGCTAGTTTATGAAAGACTGTCAAATTTAAAAGTAGCCATATGCAATTATTAGTTATGAATTATTGAATTGTATACAGTTCATTATATAAAGATAATCAAGTTTGTTTGCATATAGAAATATGTTTTTTATCTGTATACATTTTGTCTCGTTTTACAAATTTTTCTATACTGAACTGTATCAGTAATTTCTATTTAGCCTATATAGGTATAAATGGTTATATAGTAATATCAATACTGTCAGTAAAAATCAAGCTTTCATTTCGCGTTGGCATAAAAATATTTATTGGAGGTTTCCCAAACAGGGATGAATTTAAATCAGGACTAGGCCTTAGTTTAAACAAGAAATTTAAGTAGTTTTACCAAACATGCCTTACTAAAAACATTACTCGAGACAACACAAAGGCAATGATGTACTTTAAGATATGGCAGTGCAAGTTTTTTTGGTTTGGTTTGGACAGCTCTAGCATTTAGCTTAGTCTAGTGCTGTGTCTGAAACCGCTCACTCCTTCACTGTTCCCTACACAGTGAATAAAAATAAGTGAACGATTTTGGACATTGACGTAATATAACTTGTGCTTGAGTGTATATACTGTCCTGGACATTTGACATAACAGTTATATTACACTTGTGTGGCTTCATGGATTGCTCCAAAAAATGGTAAAGTTTATTTTCACCTTATTTATCACGTTTTTTATTAGTTTTTAATAAAGAGTTCAAAACAAATGTTTGCCACGTTTATTTACTTTAACGTTTATAACGTTTCATAAAATTATTTAATATATTTAAAATAAAGCACCACTGTCTATAACATTCATTGAATCTTATTGTTCTTAAAAACACACAAAAAGAACAAACACAAGTGTATAAACGTCAGGGCTTGACTGTGAAGGCAAATTGGCCAATGCAATTTTAGGCCCAAAGCGTCCCTCCGAACTTTTTGTCGACGAGGGGGTGATGTTGTGGGGTGTGAACACACACATGAACACTGTAAAGTTAGTTTTGGGGCTGTAAGTCATTCCCTTTAAATGGTATTAAGCTTTAAAAATATATTTTAATGTGTATATGTAACTTTAGAGACAGTCCCTAAATTCACGAATATCGAGCGGCCAATGTCAGTACATAAACTGTATAAAACAAAGCCTTTATAAACCAACCTGTATAATACGCATGTCATTGTGGAATAACTCCCTGAAATATTACTGATGACATGATGAGCTAACTGCTGCAACAGCTAAGAAACCCCGTTGCAGTTGTTTTAACCGCAGTACTGATGTTAGCCAAGGAGAGCTGCCAGTCCATCTTAGTCACGTTGTTGTATTAACCTTTGTATTTTCCGTTTTTGTGCTCCACTATTGTACTTTCTTTGTACAATGGACGTTTGCCGTCTACGTCAAGCAACAGCAGTGACGTAAATTTAAACGATTGATATGATTTCACCTGCAGTTGATTAGACAGATGTGACCGGTTTATTTTTTGTTATTTTTCTTGTGGGCCAATGAGGGTCAAATTTTGTACCCGCTGAAGTAGATTAAAAATAAATATCTTACCAATCAGAGGCCTCTAAAACAGGTGGGGCCCCTAGGCTGCAGCCTAGGCAAGTTTGTGCTTTAATCCGCACCTGTTTAGGAGATAGGGAATGGTTTCAGACACAGCCTAGGATTTGTCTAATCCCTGTCCGGAAAACCGCCCCTATATGCCCCTAAATCCAAATCACAGATTTTGTTGTAGCACTTTACGACACCAGGGGGCATAATATCTCTGAACTTGCTATCGAAATCCATAAAAAGCATTATGTCCTCAACAGTGGTACTTTCATAAAACAGGCCTCATTTTAGACTTGAAAACGTTATGTTAAGTCCAAATGTACATTTAAGTGAGTTACATGTATTTGTGTTTCCCCCATAAACTGATATAAATTTTAATAAATGCTTTTTTGAAATGAGTGCGTTCAAACATAAACATTTAAAGGTCCAGTGTATGAATTAAGCGGCATCTAGTGGTGAGGTTGAGGATTGCAACCAATGGCTCACTCCACCCCATACCTTTCTGAGCACTACTGCTGACACAAAACTAAAATGTTGACACGTTTTCGCTTCTTTGCCTAAGAAATGTATGACGTATCCCGCTCTTTAGAGTTTGTCCGTTTAGGGTTACTATAGAAACAACATGGTGAATTTCATTTAAGGGGACCAGTGGTGAATTTAATCTAAGGTAATAAAAACATTGCGCCTCATTACGCAAGGTCTTCATACACCTCCGAAGACTTAGTTATGTATATTATACTGCATTTCTGTCAATAGATCCTCCAAAAGAATTAAGAAACCAGACCCAGCGAGACCAAAGATTTTTCAGCCTGACAACATCACACAATGCAAGTGAACATAGGAAACTTTTTTTTAAATAGTCAAAACCGTCATGAAAATGTAAGAAAATTATCTTGACTGCCTGGAGTATCTTTTGACCTTAAACCCATGTATGTGTAAAACTAAAATGAAATGCAATCCGTGTTTTGTTAGATATGCAGTAAATTAGCTGTTTAACTTGAAACTGACCTCATGAGCTGAGAGAGAGAGAGAGAGAGAGAGAGAGAGAGAGCACATGGTTGTTAGGCGAGCAGCTGTTGTCTCTAGAGCAGAATCTCTCACTAGTGTTGGGGGGTTGGTAGCTTTGGTCATTTCTTAAAGTTGTTTTCCTCTCATTGTATATTTCTTTGAAATTACCGTTTCAAATTGTTTATAAAATTCATATTGGTCACACATTTGCCAAACATGATGCTGCCAAGTACCACAATCCACAAAGATGCACTATAATAAAAGTTGTCCACACAACTTGTGCTCTACAAATCCTCCAAAGCAAAAACAACAGATTTGTGCATGAAAAAACAGCAACTTTCACATTTTAATATTTTCCATGATTTCAGATTTCCTCATACGCTTTTCTTATGCATCTACGTTATGTTAGTCTATAACATGTATTTTCTGTAAATATGCCTGGCAACCATGCAAAACTACAAAAAACAACTGCAAGTAACTAAAAGCTATTTAACTTTAGTGCTTTTGTAGGTCATACAGCAACATGATCTGAATCTGATGTGATGCGCTGCATAAATGTCACCACTCTCTTTCTCTCTCAATTACATTTTAAGTGTGCTCGATTGGCATGACAAAATATACATTGTATTGCCAAAGCATTTGCATTTATACAAATAGTGCTAGTGTGATAACAACAGAATAAAATAAAACGTGATGTACTCTATAGTCTCCCTAACAGATATGCCAGATACTCTCTCTCTCTCTTTACTCTTGCTTTCTCACTTCCTGGTTTTGGTCTGTCACCTTCTGGTTCTTGTTTTGCAGCTGAGCTTATGCACTTGGCATTACTTCCCTTTAAATGTTGTAACCCTTTGAGGAAGACAAACAGAGGCCATCCTGTGACTGCAGAGAGAGAGAGAGGGAGAGAGAGACAGAGATTGGAGGAGGGGAATATCTCAGGAAGGGAGGGAAGGATTGGAGGACAGCGTTGCGAGGCAAACCATGATCACATGAGCACAGATTTGTTTACAAACTGAAACTCTGCGCGAGGAAGAAAGAGAGAGAGAGAGAGAGAGAGAGAGAGAGAGAGAGAGAGAGAGAGCTCTCGACGGCAGAAAAACTAACGTTAACCTTTCTGCATACAGCCGTTATTAACACACGGATATATGAAGAATGAGTTGAGGACCATTCGAGTATTATCGTTGTGTTTTTCTTGCGTTCTCGATGGGAGGATTGAGAGAGCAGATGGTTTTAGTCGGAGAGAGAAATAACTCCCCCACATGAACACTATAGAGAAACATCAGCTTGGATACATTATTACCTCTCTGTCCTGTGAGGCCTCTTAAGGAATACACCACCAAAAAAACACCGAGTTCTACGCAAACCGAGAGCGGAATCTGAATAAAGGGCATCAGAGAAAGTCAAGACATGCGAAAGTCATTAGTGATTTAAGGAAAGACTTGAATTCCTGCTCCCGGAGAGATTCGCATCACTTCGTCTTTTGGGATTTACGTGGATGCTTAGCTGTCAACTGCGCAGGTATGATCGAGGAATTGCTTTACTTTTGCGTATGACAACACGGAAAGCTCCGAAGTGATTTTCACTTATGGACTCGGAAGACAAGAAGCACATCAAGGGCACATTATGCTCCCTTTGTCTCCGTAACAAAGCACCTTGTGCATATTCACATCGCTGTGTGATGAATCATTAGGCTGACAGCGCTCCTCTCATTTAACAGCTTACCGTTGATCATCATTGGACACGATCGTCGTTAAATTTAACCCGGATTTGTGCTGCCAGCCCCCGCGTTGCCTGTTTTTACAAGCACTGAATTTGCTTGGAGTCAGATTACATGCAACCATTTCAATGGTGTAACGGTGAGTGTTAAGCCTTTCCCGAATGCCAGACCCGAACTTGAGTTAGTTTCGTCTCTCATCCGTCATTGGAGTGGTACTGGCCGGAATGATGAAACTACGTTGAAGAAGTCAATGTTTTCCACTAAAGGGAAGTGTTGGTAAAGGTCAAGAAGTGCGGGGAAGATTGTGAAACTAGTCGTGTGTGTGTTGTTAACCAGCATGTTGTGTGTCAGGCCGTCTACTCACTGAAAATTGATATGGAGTTTATGTTTTATTTTTAGAAAACAGTGTAATAGGTCAAATGTTGATAGTAAGACGAAAACAACCACGAATGGGTTTGGACAAGGTTTAGAAATAGTAAACAAAAAATAAACAATCCTTGAATAATAATGATGTTATAACTATACCACTACTGAACTGTAGTTGCACAATTATACCGACATCGGTAACCATAAATTAACCATGTTTTGCTACAATAACGAAAAAGTAAAACTTTTAATACAAATGGTAATCAATACATCAAACATTACACGTATTACATGTTACTATAATAAACAGCATGTTTCATTTTTGTGAGGCATACTAGGTTTATAAAATCAAAACACCCGTTACTGTACAGCACTTTGTAAGTGATTAATACAAGTGAAAAAGTTGGTCAACTACAGAAACTGTTCCATTAAACTGGTTTCAGTTTTGTTTAAACTCGCAAAATGAAACCCATTGTCTCACCATACCAAGATAGCAGGTACAGATTTCTGGTAAAGATCTGGAGATCTACACAAAGCAGTTTTACACACAAAATAGATCATAAACGTCTTACAGACATCTTCTAAATGTCTATATGACCCCAGACAAGAAACGTTTCAGAGACGTTATGCGGTTGAACAAACAATAAAAAAAGTCTTGCAGATGTAAATGCTTACATCAAATAGACGTCTCCATATGTATATTTGCATTTAGGGTGTGAAATACATACCCTGATAGCACATACTCATCTGGGAGCATTTACATTAGTACAGTATTGTGTAGTATTTATTTGATTGTTTGCTCATCTGCAAAACACCTCTGAGACGTTTCCTGTGTGATGTCATATAGACATGTAGAAGATGTCTGTAAGATGTTTATGATTTATAATGTTTGTAAAACTGCCTTTTTATGTTGTTTTTACACAGTGGATGTTTTCCAGATCTTTAGCAGACATCTTACAGACGTACATGTGCTATCTGGGTCATACAGCAGCATAGTAATTTGTTGTTTAAAATGTACAGTAACATTTGTTAGTTCTTGTTAGTTAATGCATTAATAGATGTGAATAAATACAACCTTGTTGGAAATGCATTTTTGAAAAATATTGTTTTTTGTTGTATTGATGGAATCAGAGCTATAAGTGCTTTAGATGAACTACATTACAAATTCAGCCTGGAAGTCGTCATGATTTAACGCTTCATCCATAAATGAAAATTCTGTCATTATTTACTCACCTTCTAGTTGTTCCCAATCTACATTTCTTTCTTCCGATGAAAACAGAGAAAGATATTTGGAAGAATGCTGATAACCCAACAGATCTTGGCCCCATTGACTCCCATAGTAGGAAAAAATACTTTAACATTTGTTTTGTTCTGTTTAACACAAAAGAAGATATTTTGAAGAATGTAGGACAGCAACAGTTTTGGGGCACTTTTGACTAACATTGTATTTTTCCTACTATGGTATTTAATGGGGGGCATATTCTGACTTTATACAGATTTGGAACAACTCGAAGGTGAGTAAATGATGACAGAATTGTCATGTTTGGGTGAAGTATCCTCTTAACACTAGCTGGAATTAATGGAGGGCAACTTCACACAGTTAACACTAACGTTCAAATGGCATACGCCTCTATAACACACAAATGGTTTCCCTAAAGGCAAGCTGGTTGTGTGTTGGAGGAGGTGATCCCACAGTTGTTACTATTTGTTTTGTACATAACTAATTACTCAGAATTCCCTTGGTACTTGGTGGGTGTACTAAAGGCCTGTTCTTCCTGCTGTTTTTTTGTGTGTGTGTGCGATTGCTATGGTTTAAGCTGCGACGGCTTACTGATTTAAATAACTGTGTGCGTCTGTGTATGTGTGTGCGTGTAGGCTGCCTCTGTGGTCTAGGGTTGCAGCATTCAGACTGTGACATGTCAGAAGAAGACGTCTACCGTCTGCCGCTCAACGTGTACGTCATTGTACTGGGCATCGGCATGTTCATCTTCATGCTGAGTGTAATCTTCTGCTGCTATCTGTTCAGGCAAGAACACAAACACACGCATGCAGACACCCCCCCCCACACACACACACACACACCACACCCGCACAACTTTGCTGATACCTGTTCATCATATTAAATATCTCTGGCTCTGTAAAGACTTGCAGAATTACATTTTTGGAACATATTAAAGTGATTTGTATACAAAGTGTTATGCAAAACTATTTTCCACAATGGTATTTGGGAACTTGTACTTGATTTGCAACAAACGTTGTTGGTTTGGAAGTGATAACGTAATGCACGCATCACAATCACAGCATCTTGTACTTTCGCACCACACTTGTTGCACTTTCAAGTTGCATGCACACTAACGCAGGAAGTCTTTATATTCTTTCTTTTTGTTTAAAGGTTGAAACAGCAAGGTACAAGAGAACAGTACAGCTACAATGAGGTGGGCACAAAACACAACGCATTAACACACATTAACTGAGGCTGGTAATAAATACAGCATAGTCTTTGCAACAGGGATGATGAAATTCAATCGGATGACCTTAATAACACTTCACCCTTATAAATAGAACTGCCATGACGCAAGAAATGTAACATTTAGAATGTACTATGGTATGGTATTTTAACATGGTTTGCTGTGTAAATAATAATTTAGTCATAAATAATAAGACATTCATAATTATAATTAGACATTTGATTCAAAGAATATTTTTTATCAATGTGTGTTCCTTGGAAATTGAGTCCTCTGTCTTGGTGTTGCAAGTGCAGTTCTCTTCCAGCTGAGCTGCTGGAAAAATATGTCATAGTTCCACACTATTATCATCTGATACCATCTTCTAGTTTATATCTATGACTGTTTAAAATTTAAATCACTTAACAACACATTATTTGCTTCTACGTTAAAGTGTACCTAACGTATGTTTTTTTAGGCCCTACTTTGGTTAATCGAGTGTCCAAAATTAAGTTTATATACATACAATGTGTAAAAACACTATAATCTCGTAATTATATGCAGTTATTCGTGCCTTACTTCTTGACTGACTCTCAAATGATTCGTTCCGCGATTCATCTGTCTAGGCCCCGCCTACCCTCTAACCTTGTGTCATGTGATTGGTCAGATGGTGTAGTCTGTTGTTATTGGTCAAACGCGTTCATCATTTGTCGCAGCTTGAACCCCACTACCATCATTACAGGATTACGGTTTACATGTGGTTGGATGTCATGTATATTATATGTGTAGATAGAGATGGCGGCGATTTTACCGAACCAATATGAGCCCGAGTATGACGAGGAAGCATCATAAAACGCTAATCCAGTGTCAGTGGCATATCTATATATGTGCACGTGCGGCAAATGTGTCAAAATTCAAAGTTAATAGTCAGATAAACAATCTGTAACACCCCAGAAATAACGGCACATGCTAATGTTAGCGTTATATGCTAATGTTAGCGTTATATGCATTAGCTAAACACAGACATAAGGTACAAAAATATTTCTTGAAGTTCAGACAAAATCAATAGTCACACTTACAGATTGTGATTCGGTGGAGCTAACAGGTCCAAATAGAGTTGGTATTCCCCCTCTTTCAAGGATAATCGTTTCACATACCCTGCAGTGAACGCGGACGTTCTTCGTTTGGTAGTTGAAATAAGACGCACGTATTGTCACACCGTAGAACACAGACTCTAGACATGATACACACGCATCACGAACGAGCGACAGTGTTTGGGGGAGGAGACATAAGTTTTCGCGTCAGTCTCAGCCAACCGTAGACGGGGACTATGTATAGTGACGTAGATATGCATCCACCACTCGTTTGTGTGATTCAGAGTCGACTCCAATTTTTACAAGCAAATAACTTTTTTATTTATTCACCTTCGGACTTACAACTTGGCAGACAGCTTACTTTCAAATACGGCAACAGAACAGACTGCATATGTAATTTTCATGATTTCATGTTAGCTACTCTTTAATAAGTTGTTTGTTAGGAATTATAGGAAAAGTTATATTATACAGTCAAGTAAGACATATTTTAATTTTATTTTACAGGTGGTGTTAAAAGGTGCAGGAAAGAAGTTAAGCCTGCTGGGAGTAAGTATATCAGTAATGTATAGTTTATCGCACATACATGTTTTTGTAGCTTTTTATTTTAAAAATACATCTAAATACCAGGGCCACAATGACAGTAGACACAGTACCTATTATCAACAAATATAATTTTTGACAGTGTTTCTCACCCCCAATAGCCACCAACAACAATTATTTCATACAGATATTATCCCTAATCAGAAATATGTGCTTACAGCCTTTTTCAGCGCTACTACACTGAAAAAACATATTTGTAGAATTTACTTAATAAAATCCTCATAGCAATTTAAACTTTACAACATACTTACCAGAATAAAGTAAATTCTACTAAATACATTTCGTTTTTGTTAAAATATCAATTAATTGTTTCTTCAAGTAAAAAGAAATACGCTGAACAATAATATGTCTAAATCAAACTTCACGGATCACTTACTTTCATATTGAAATATACTTTTTTTACGACAGAGATTGTTAAGTAGGAAGAGTACTCTGTACTGGCATTAGCACAGTTACTGCTCAATATGTGAAATAACACACTGAAGTTCATCGCTAATATCGTACCTCCCTCATCCTAGGCACAAGCACCAATCTTCTGGACAGAAGACTTAAAGAACCCAAAATTAATACCAAAACTCTCCTAAATCTCAAAGATAAATCAACAAAAACACAAGCAAGTCTTTCTCTTTACTGAATAGCACTTAAAATGACAGTTTATCTGGAAAATTAATCTCCAAAAGCAGATACAAAGCATGCTGGGAACTTCAGATCAACTGCCAAGGCAGTTATATCTACAAAAATTATTTATGTAGTCTCAACACAAATAAATAAGTGAACTTGATTTGACCAATTTAAATGGGTGTAACATAATACAATTAAGTTGGATTTACTTAATTTGTTCAATTAAAATTACTCAAACAAATTAATTAAAATCGTAATCTTTTTTGTTAAAAAGAGGAGCATAATTTTATTATTTAAATCATTTATTTACATAAAATCTACTTATTTATTTTTTATTGTAGTATATTAAAACACACATGGTGATTAAAAAAAAAGGAAGAAAGGAACTTCCCACATTTCTCTTTAAAACTTTTGTGTCAACCCTGTTATTCAACATTGGGGATGAATGTGGATGATCAGTGCAAACATGTCTATCAGCATTATGATCAAATCCTTATCGTCACAACAATTCAATTCAAGTTTCTTTTTACAGCGCTTTTGACAATATTGGATTGTATCAAGGCAGCTTAAAGGGAAGCACTGATAAAAAAGGTGTATGAATTATAAAGGATATACTGTAATACATAAAAAAAAATCAAGGTTAAAAAAGGACAGTAATTGGAATGTTGTATTAATCTTATTTGTAGTAGTAATTTGTACCAAAACAATATAGATTTTTCTTAAAGTTGATCAGTATTCCTTAACAGAGTTGACCTGTTGTGCATGATGAAACATTTTAATTGCAAACAAAGAAAAGATAAAGTTACATTTGTTTAAAATTTGATCAATCAAATAATTGTTTTCAAGGAAATGTCAGCATGACCGGGTTGGACAGAAAACGCAAGGCCAAAGACTTTTAAAAAAATTAGATTTTTTTTTTTTAAAGAATAGGTTTATTCAAGAAATTTTGTATAAAGCACTTTTGTTTTCATATCTAATAATATTTATTCATATGTAAAGATGAAAATGAGGGCACAAGTAAGTTTGCAAGGATATAAATAAATTGACTGACATTATTATGTAAAAAAACAGAGAAATGTTTTCTTTCCTTCTACACTGCTTTTGTCTAGCTAAATAATTTCACTTTCTTCCAACTTTATAAAACAGAGTCTTGTGGATTACATGAGTAGTCAGTCATTTAAATACAATGCACACAAATAGCAGCGTTTCCTGTGAATGACCCAGACAGCATTTCTGAATCTATGATGTGAACCAAACATGCTGGTGGTGAATTTTTTGTGTGTGTTTCAGATCTCCTTAGTTGCACATTAAACAACATTCTTTAAACCACAGCCGTTCAGACTGTGTTTAATTTGTGTAATGAAAACCTCAAGGGGAAATTCTTACATGCAAAGTGACCTCTACAGGATTTTTCGGGTTCTATGATGACCTGGTTTATGGGAACTCAAACATAAAAGTGTTATTCAATAACATAAAGCCCACCCCTTTGCAACATCTTGCATGTGGCTGAAATCAAAACAGACTTCGATCGGCTTGTGAAATTGTTGACACAGCATGTCGCATGTAAAAAGAGGAGTCAGAGACTGAAGCTGTTTTGTCTAATATTACAGCAACCCTGTGCCGTGTGTCTGGAGGAATTCAAGACCAGAGATGAGCTGGGTGTGTGCCCCTGTTCACACACCTTCCATAAGAAGTAAGCAGCGCTGTTGAATCATATGAGGCGCGTCATGTTCACTTATGACAAGCCTTGAAATCTGCACCTAAATATTTTAACAGAACTAAAACGTCCATTATGCAAAAAATTTAAAGATTGTAGATAGTAAGGCGCTTCACTGGTATTACTTAGAATCAAGGAATAAAGTGCAACGCTTAGTTTGGCCGCTCTATCAAAAGTCCCGCCTTCCAGTCAAAAGAGCCAACCATCTATCGTATAGAACGAATAATTCTCTGGTAGTAAATAGCAACTCTTTCCCCAGAAGTATACAGCGGACCAGAAAACGTTTTTTTTACTGCAGTTTGAGCGCAAACAAAATGTATGGTACAGTTAATGTCAGGTTAAATGTAGTTCTGAAACATGTCGCTTTATTTTAACCTCAGCAAGCGATTTCAAAACTCTGCTTGCTAGCTTGAAAGCTAGCTTGAAGGCCAAGGTCATCTACTGTATTCATCCTCCAAAATGTTGACAAAAATAATATTTTCATGGATGGTAAATGCTGTCTTTATCCTCATAGAAAAAGAACCACAAATACTGAGGACTGTTGTATTAATATTGCTAGAAGAGTTTCATAGAAATCTGTGAAGTCTATTTTGTCAACATTTTGAAGGATAAATACAGTAGATGGCCATGAGCTTCAAGCTAGCAAGGTAAACAACATTATCTATTTATTTATATGATCGTACTCATAGTTCGTATTTTTTTTGCTTTCTGCCAAAACTTTTTTTTTTTTTCACAAAATTGCTCAGTTTCCATAACACTGTCGACAATATGCGCTTGAACAAAGGAAAGTGTAACGTTAACTTTCTTACTTTAATGCTAATTTAAAGGCTGTGGCCATCCCTATTTATCCTCCAAAAAGGAAGTTTTGTCCTGGAAAAAGGACCAACATATTGAGGACTCATCTTACATGCAGACGCATAAATACATTTATGTCAAAATAATATGCACTATATAAATGACATTGTTCCCTCCCCAACCTCCAGTATCTTGGATAAAATCATCTGCTTAATGCATGCAAATGTACATTTTAAAAGGGCACTCCAATTTCCTGTTTCAATTGGAAATGTCACACGAAAATGGAAAAATGAAGCTGTGTCAAATCATTTTATGGGGTTTTAAATAATAAAAATGCATTCAGCCAGCATTATCAGTGTTTACTTGACAGATTAGTTAAGTTCCCTTGATTATATCAAGGGACCTCGGAAACACCTTGAGACCACAATGTTATACGATATCAACCTTTTTCTAGTCGAACAACTGTAAAAATCATAAAATCTCTTGTGTTTCTCCTTCTGCAGGTGCCTCCTGAAATGGTTAGAGATCCGTAGCGTCTGCCCAATGTGCAATAAACCAATCACGCGCCTGCAGCATCCAGACGCCCCACGAGCAGCAGAGGGGGTGCAGGACCCTGAAGAGGTGTGATCCCCAAAAACTGCCCTTGGCCCTCGGCCAAATTAGCACTCTCTAGTTCTACGATTGTTGGAACGCGTCACGTGATTGGCCAAGGCCCTCCAAAGCCATCTATATGCACCGCCACAGAGGCCCAGACGAATTCCCGACGAGATCGTTCGGCCACCACTAGTACCATATTGCCAGTAGCCAAACATAAGAATAATCTCCTATATACCGTGCCACAATATTCTCTTAAGTAGTGTTGCTCAGAGGTCCTTAAGTGAGACGCGCACCGTGCATGCTGGGTAATGGGCTTCAAATGAGAGGTAAATATCTCAGGAGTTTGCCTCGGGGGCTCTAACCAAGCAACGAATAAAAACATCGGACTCCAGCTGTACACGGACAGATATATACATATATATGATGACAATAGGGTGTAGGTATAGTGCACTGTCTGTTTGACTGGTACTACAGATCTTCATGGATGGAGATCCCATGTAGTCCTTTAAAAAATATTAAACATATAATCAGTAACCAGCATTTCTTATCCAACATTGTGCTCATTGCTTGATTTTTCCCTTTTTCTTGTTATTTTGTATCGTTTGTTTTGGAATAAAAATGTCAGGTTTTGTGGTTAACTCATCTTTTATAAAATAGTGGGGATTTGGAAAGCATATTTTTTATTTCAAAACTTCAATGCCTTATGTCTTATTACAGCAATCTTTATCAGAATTTCATAAGAATCTTTTATCATACAGAGAAACATTGGCTACTCAAAGAGTCACATGATATCCAAGAGGACTCGGGAATGACATTTATCATACCAGGCATAATATGCATTATAAATAACACTTATTTAGTTATTCAATGATCTGCCTGTCTATACCAATTTAATTTAACTACTTCTGGCAAATGGTTCCAAAACACAAAAGTGTGTGTCCAAAAATAGCCAAAGGTTTAAAAGCAGACGAAGTGGAATAATGGGAAACAAATATCAAAACAGTTAGTCCCGAAGATTCTGATCTGAATTATACACCAGATCAGTTCTGTTTTTAGCTGCTGGCTTCCGCTCCTTTACACTCCACATATTCCAGAGCTTTCTGTTTGACCACCTGGATGCTCTCGGGTGTTCCATGTTTCCTCTCGTAGTCCAGGTAACGCTTGAAGAAGAACTTGATCTTCTTCACCGACACGCTCAGGTGAATCACACGATCGAAAATCTCCCTGAATTGCACAGGAGAATGTGTCACATTACGTATAATGCGTACACACAAATCTGAATTTAAATCAGACTTCAGGATTCTCGATAACTGCTTATCTGATTACATGGATTTAATCAGATCAATCTGTGGCCGCCATACAGTAAATACCTCAAACTTATTTCTACTTTACCTCACTTCCTTCTGAGAGCCATGCTTCACCATCAGGTCTATGAACACTGACCACAGGTCAGTACGTTTGGAGTAGGTTCCGAGGACCTTGTCAAACATGGATTTGGCTCTCTCGGTGTTCCCGTACTGGAACTCAAGACGGGCAAACTTGGTGATCAAGTCGACATCTGGAAAGACGGCACAGAATGAGCTGCTTAATAGACAATCTATGAGTGTTATGTAAAATATCCTGCTTTTCAAATTGCTCGTCTTTAAAAGACCAAAACAAATATTCTTGATCATTAAAATAAATAATTATAAGCTAATTAGGGCTGTCAAACGATTAATCACATCCAGAATAAAAGTTTGTGTTTAAATAATATATGTCTGTGTACTGTGTATTAGTTAGTTATTTAGTTAGTTAGTTTAGTTAGTTTTGAATTATAAACACATACACGTATGCATATTAAGGAAATATTTACATGTATATATTATTATTTACCAATGATTTAAATATATATATTTTTTTTCTTTAATGTATGCATGTATGTGCTTATAAATACAAAATGAATATGCACAGTACACAGACATATTATGTAAACACAAACTTGGATGCAATTTATCGCATTTAAATGTTGACAGCCCTAAACCCAATATTATATATATATAATGTTTCTAACATACACTACCGTATAAACGTTTACGACCATTTAATCTTGATCCACAATTTTTCAACATGTATAACTAAATAACTTGAAACTGTTACATTTTATCATCCTCCTTTTAGTCACTCTTTAACGTTTCAACCCAAGATGCCTGTTCAGTCTAAGTTATCAATAATAAATAAAAAAATGCAGAATAAAAAAATGCAATCTAAGAAATGTATATGTTGGCATAATTATGTTCTCTCCATATAACATTCAGACATACACTCAAAAGTGGTAGATCTTGAAAAAAAATTCAGTCAAGTGACCATAAACTCAAAAGGTTGTTTAGGTAACAAATGTATACAGTTTACAGGCACTTACGATCTTTATTGGACAGACTCTGCAGCGCCCTCTGCAGGAGGGCATTAGCAGCATTGCTCTGACCCTGCCGGAGCAGAAAGCTGCCGTAACTCTCATACACAGCTTTCTCTTGCCTGAAGCGCTTCACCATGCTTTTATAAAGACTCTCGGCTTCCTACACAGAGATTACACAAGACAACAATGACACCACTTCTCATCTACAATCAGATTTGTTAGAAACCATCAGCTCTCTTCCAGCCCTTAACAGCTTTTGTATTAAGAATCAGCTGTAATGGGGAACGGCTATCATGTAATCGATACTTGTAGAGATACAATGCAGATACAGTTAGTTATATAACAACTTCCTTATATAAATTAGATTGGCAACACGCTCCTAGACAGTATATCAGTACATTCCTACTAACATCCGAGGAGATCTCAAACGATCAGAGGTAATTCTCACTTTGAGCTTGTCCGACTTGGCGTAAATGTCTGCTAGCTGCTGGTACACAGGCAGGGGTTCGCAGTACTGAATGGCGCGCTCGAAAACCTTCTGCAAACTCTCCTCCGTGCCGTACATGTTCTCCAGGTTCAGCATGGCCACCCAAACGTTCAGCTTCTCCTGCTCCTCTCTACACACACACACACACAATGGAGACGGTTGATACATGTTAATCAAAGGCTCAAAATTACAATTTAAAACAGCAATTCAAACCAAATGCGTAGATGTAAATTCCAGCCATCTCTCATTTCACCTGAAGGAGATGGTTTTGAGGGCTCTCTCGGCGACGGCTCGTGCCTGCTCGATCTGCGTGGCCTGCAGATGAAAGGCCATGTACTGCAGCCAGAGGAACGAGCTGTCCGGGGACGAGAGGAGCAGGCGCTCAAACGCCGTCGCGTTGTCTGGCCGAACCGACGGGTCCATAAGCTCCGCCTCCAGCTTGGTGAGCTGCTGTTCTGCGTTCTGCTGCTCCTGCTGAAGCTCTTTACGAGTCTTCTTCACAGGCTGTTTTTGATTGGATGAAAATAACAAAAGTATTTTTTAATAGTCGTTTATGGACAACTCGTGTGCAAATGCAAAATTGCAACATAACAGCCGCTGACAAACAGAGAAAGAGGACGTGCTTGTGTGTTCACCTTGCTCTGGTCTTCCTCCTCATCTTCGCTGGACTCGTACACCTGGTCCACGGCTGCGGGAGTTAAGGAGCTCAGGGTAGTGTCCCAGGAGAAGTTGCATGATATCTGCAGCCGCTCGGGTTCCTTTGGATTCGAAACATCAAAAGCCACATCACACCACGGTGTCTCATCAGAGGTCGGGAAACAAAAGAATATCCATCCTTACCTTCTTCTCACACTCTTTATTTGGTTCGTCATCGTCTTCCTCTCTGAAGAACACCTCCACGCCGCTATCACTGTCTTCTTTTTTCGCTTTCTTCTTATCAACATGTTCCTCCTTCGTCTGTTTCCCTTCTTTCTTTTCATCTTGTTGCTACATGGATGACACCAAATCAGTGCCATATTTCAATTTAAATTCCACAAACAAATACACAAACACACACCTGGCTCTCAGAGGACACACGCTTCCTCTTGGTTCTGTTGTGTTTCTTCTTTTCATCTTCCGGCAGACGAGACTGTAGTTTGAGGGATTCTGGGAGAATATCCGGTTTCCCGGTGTCTTTCGTGAGCAGTGACAGGGACACATGGATGTTCTCTGTGTCCACGCTGAATGAGACAGAAACATCTACGTTTAGTCAAATGACAAGACAAAACATCCCTATTTTACAGAAAATAAACATCACAGCTGCTGATTTTACAGTATTATTATTTTTAGGGCTACTTCAGAAACAACATGGAAAAATCTATGCAAGGGGACACGCGATGTATGTGGTTAGAAAAAGCTCATTCTAAGGTAATATAAAAATATAACGCTTCATTATGTAAAGTCTTTATACACCTTTTGAATACATAGTTATGTATATTATATTGCATTTCTGTAAAAAATGACACACAGCGCCTTTAAAAATAGCTTTAAACCAATACACTAATGCCACTTGTGCTGTGCTCACCTGAGAACCTTGGCAGTAACCAATGCATTCTGGGTAACGTGTTTGGATATCACCTCTGGCTTATTAATGAAGTATTTCGAAGCGTGTTGTAACTGAACTCTCCCCTCGAGGGACCTTGACAACCTTTCAAAAATAAAAACGAATAATTTTAATACAATGAAAGGAGTTCACCTTCAAAGAGAAAATTCTGTCATTTGCACACCCTCTTGTCATTTCAAACCTTTATGGCTTTCTTTCTTCTACAGAACATAAAAGATATTTTGAAATTGTTGGTAAGAACAGCACTCGCCCCCAATTACTTTGATTAAAACCAGCGCAAATGCATGGGGGGCTGTTAGCAACATTCTTCAAATATATGTCTTATTTTGTGTTCTTCAGAAGAAAGAAAGTCATACAGGTTTGAAATAACAAGAGGGTGAGTAAATAATGACATTTATTTTGAACATGACCTACTCCTTTAAATAGACTAAAACAGCTTAATTGACATTGACCATAGAGCAGTAGCACCGGCAGACATTTTACCTCACAAATATGCCAGAAACCCCAACAGTTTTCACATATCCTCTGACAATCTGACCCTGTTTTATGTCAGAAATGGACTGAATTTCTGGGTCTGTAACTTTCTCCTGCTGACCCTTATTTGTTCTGCAAAAATAATAGTTATTTATTAAATGGATGAATGCACGAATAGAAATCTAAATGAAAGAGTCTATTTACTCAAATAAAATTAATGAAATTAATGAAAAATAATTATAAATGAAATGATGATCTTTTGTATACCTGGAAGGACGTAGCGAAACATTGAAATGTCCCTTTTCTTCCCCGATAATACAGCACCTGAACAAAACATATTAACAAACGCAATCACAACATTTCCACTGTAAATCTTAGCTACATAATATTAAAAAGAGATAAATGAAGTAAAACTTAAACATAAATACACTGTAAAATAATTAATATATTGTAATATAATTTAACACATAATATAAATACTAAAATAGACTTTTATCTAGGTCATGTTTTGACTAGACTCACCGGATCACTTGGCCCTCTTTGTAAGGCTCAAGTGGGTTATCCGAGTACTCGTCGGAGAGATCCATCAACGACACAAGACCCGAATTCCCAAACGGAAGTTTGACAAACAGTCCCCGGTGAGGCTCGATTTTCCAAACCATCCCCATGGTGACCGATCCCTGCTCTACCTTGTATATCCCTACAGTAACGACACACACAGGAAACGCTAAACAGACCCGAAGGAAAACCTCAACGTGCGTCACAGGGGCAGGAGCAGGGCTTGAAAACAGGCATCTACAATTTTCATGTATACACGTTACCTGTGAGTGACAGGGAAAGTTGACCAGTCCTGCTCGGATTATTCCCAACAACCTTTGCTAAAACGGCCTGGCCTGGTTTAACAAGCTTCTGTGGGTTATTTGCTTGCTGTGGGAAACAAATGAGTTAACGCTTGTTTTCTTTTCACTTCACCTCACATCATTTACAAAAACAAGTGTACTTGTTGGACATAAAAACGTACAAAAACATTTGTTCTGAAGACTTACCCCAGGTTTGCTTATCATGGCCAACAGCTCAACAGTACCCATGATGTTGGACTTCACGTGAACTTCTAGGCATTTCAATTGCTTGTCGTACTATTAAAAAATTAATCATTACTTAAAAAGCTTTTGCAGAATGGATATTTTGTTCCTTTTACGACTACAACAGTTACCTTCGAGGGGAAGCAGATGACCTCGTCCCCAGGTTTGTAGTTCTTCAGTTTGTCAACTGTCTGCACGGAACCGTCTTCCAATTTCCTGAGAAAGATAAGTGAGTTTAATTACATTTCTCCAAAACGTTAAAATAACGTTTATAATAAAGAATTAATGTAACAAGAGCAAATGTATGTACAACATGAACCTTGGCAATATTGTAAGTTCAGGAAGAGCCAACTTAAAATTGGGGTGGGTGACCGGCAGGAACCTGTTGAGAAGAAAATCTTCAATAAAAATAAAAATAAATCGAAGTACAAAATGTATTCCTGCATAGCCCCAAATAAACTACAGCACTGAATCACAGATATTTCCCCAATTTTTGTGATGACATTAAAAACAGCAGAACTTCTTTAATGGGACAACATAGCGTAAATGCATTTACCTGTTTCCACGAACTGTGTGTCCTCCGATCACTTTGGCTTGGACCTCTGCCCCGATCTTCAGGGATGATGTCGGATGGCTGCCGACAACAGGCGACTCTTCTATCTCAGACACATGGATGTGTCCCGTGGTCCCTGACGGCAACATTACGAGCACGCCCAAGGGTTTCAACTTCGTGACTTTGGCAGTCACCATCGCCCCAAGACTGTGCTTTTGTGCAGACTCTATGCTCTTCGATTTGACCTGCTGGTCTTGGCCTTTGCAAGCCACGAGAGGAAGCCCACCCAATTCTTCGCTGCTCGGGTTCTTCACAATCACATTCAGACAGGACCCAATGGAAAACTTCTTCGATTCCAAATCGACAACGTCATTTAATTGTGTCTTAGCAGGAATGACGGTCAGGTGACCCGTATCACCCAATGAGACGACAGCAAAGTCTTTATCAATGTATTGGATTGTGGCGGAGTGTTCAGAGTTGTTACTCAGCTGAGGGAAAACAACACAATAAAAGTACATTTAAAGGGATAGTATGACTAAATTCTGCAGATATTTGAAGAATGTTGTTAGCCAAACAACACTGGACTCCATTGTCTGAACACAAAACCATATTTCTCAAAATATCTTCTTTTGTAAAAAATAGGTTTTGAACGTCAGGAGGGGGAATAAATGATGACAACTTACAGATTTTCTCTTTCTGGTCAATGTCGGCAACAGCGACACAAGTACTTGTGATTTCAAAGGGTTGACGTGAAGCACCACAGCCGTGACTTTGCAACCTGCAGTCGTATTCACTCCTGAAAGATTTGCACAGATATGATCACGCAAGAACTTATGAACACATCCATCACAAATTTACACCACTGATGTCCTAAAAGTCATTAAGTGCCTTTTTCAAATCAGCAACCTTGCATTTCACATCCAATGCTATTGAACACTGCTCACCAGTCGTGTGATGTTTGGAGGCCAATACGATGGCCTCGCTGAGCTGATCGGAGGTCAGCGTGACCGTTCCGTCCTCTTTGACATCTTCCACGACCATCTTAAATTTATCTCCGACTGATACAGATGAGAGCTGCTCCAGAAGGTCAGATTCACCTTGAAGAGAAATATTTAGGGAAATTCTTAAGGTGTGTTCCAGACAAAAAAGCGATCATCCCTATGTCTGGAACCTGTACCTCTGCAAGTAACCATCTCAATGATGGCCTTCCTCTCCTTCTGACCCTGGATCAGTCTGGCATGGGTGTCTTCCTCCGAGAGATTCAATTCCGACACCTTCAGACTGACCAGAAACCTGTTCTTCTCCTCGTCCAGATTGGTCACCTTGGCAACCACCGTCTGACCAATCGCGAAGACGTTGGATGTGTCCTTGATGAACTGCTCGCACATGGCCTACGATGACAGCAAAATATCACATGAATTCTACAACACACGCTTTTGTGTTGCTTTCCTACCAATCAGGCAGCAAAAAGATTGACATACAGCTTTAGGGGCGAGGCCGAAGAGTCCGCGAGGAAAGTCAATGAAGATTCCGTAAGGCATGATGTTCTTCACCCAGCCCACCATCTGCATCCCCACCTGCAGCTCGGAGAACCCTGTAGGGACGTTTCCATCCTCCAGACAGGCCATCAGTGATGGTTTCTTAGTGAGATTCTGAAGAGATTCTTGGTTAAGTAAAATAACTGAATTGAGTTGGATTTCATCTTAAAATTCAAAAGAAACCCGATGGACTATTGAGTAGATATTTTGATGAACGTCGGTAACCAAACCACAATGAAACCACAAAGACACCATTTGTTTCACAGAAGAAAGAGTCTTAAACAGGCTTTGACTGACGTGAGGGTGAATAAAGAACAGATTTTTTATTTTTGGGTGAACTATCCCTTTAAGCATGAGTTATAGGAAAAGCTCTGTAAGGATACAATGCCCCTCTTGTTCTTGTTGAGACAAACTACGTTTGAAATGTTGTCCCCCTCCTTCAGCGCTTCCCACAGGAGAAGGCAGTTGGTCACATGATCAGACAGATGTACCGTGGGAAGGAAAGCTGGAGTCTCCTCAGGTAGAATGGAGACCTCGAGGCCATCCAGGACTTTTCTGCGGACTCTTACATCAACTGTCTAAACAAAATGAAAAAAACAATAAAGATGCAACAACTATAGGCGAGAACAAATTTAAAGAATTTGTGGTTTGCCGCTTTAAAAAAATAAGAAACAAAGGATAAAATGGTTTCTGTTATATTACCTTTCCAATCTCAAAGTCAAACTGAGCAGACTGTGTCTCTATTACATCAACTTCAGTTACGGCTTTGAAAGACAAAACCAGTTTCTCACTTTCTTCATTACACTTTATCACTTTGGCTTTGACAACCTGCAAAAAAAGAATACTCCAAAGTGTTAACTAATGTGAACTAAATATAAAATTATATTAAGACAAAATGGAAACCATTTTGAAGAACGTTGGTAACCAAACAACATTGACCCCCATTGACTTCCACTGTACGGACACAAAACCACCGAGACATTTCTCAAAATATCTTCCACTGAAGAAAGAGTGATACACAGGTTTTGAACGACATGAAGGTGAATAAACATGACAGAAAAACCAACCATGGAACTCTGCGGACCCAGATAAGGGTCCAAAATCACGTTATTAAAATGTGGGTCAAAAGTGTCCAGTGTAAAAGGTTAAGATACCGGCAAGTGCAAATTAAACCACTGTGCATGACGTCTCTGACCTGGCCAACAAAGAAGAGTTCTTCTGGATCGGTCACATCCTCGGTTGACAGCTCCTGCACAGGAACCAAGCCTTTCACTTCCCCATAAAACCGCACAATGCAGCCATATTTCTTCACGCATATGATGGAGCCATGAGCGACGCGGCCCACCCTGGCATCAGAGTATGATTGGATGATGGGGAGAGTGGACTCGATCAGGGCCTTTTTTCTGGTCAGGTGTAGCCGCTTATTAGCTGGATCCACTGATAAGACCTAAATCAATAAAATATAGAAAATATGAACAAAATAATAATTGAATACAATAGATAGAACCATAACAACCAAAAGTCATGAAAGATCTGTTTTCAGGAGAAACTGAACAAACGACTCTCACCCTGCACTTGACTGTCATGCCCTCGTGAAACTTCTTCTCTGGGTTTGTCAGGACCACGTCAGCCAGGTGATTTCTGGGTATCAATCCTCTGATGTGGTCTGCTACCCTCACAAACATACCCGGTTTCTGCAAACTGATAACTGTGGCCTGAAACACCAACAAGCGTGTGATTATTTATTATACTTTCTGACATTTTCTATAAATGCAATAATCTTTGTTCTGTATTGTTGCCCACCTCAATAATTTGCCCCACTTTGACGTCTTGGTATCTGAAGAACTTTGCTTCAATGTTGCTCCTACAAAACAAAAAATAAAAAATGTTTTAACTTATAACTTGTCTCACGAAATGTGTGCATTATTGTGGCCAGACATTGGTTTGGATTGCTTGTTTAAATTCACAATTTTTATTTGATTTGATGGGCAAAAAAATAGACTGATTTTCTAGTCTCTAGAAATGACTGTAATCCAGTGGATTTTACCCTTTCATTTAGCCCCAATTGCCCAAAAAACATATATATGAACTGATGTTTTAAAGGGATACTTCAACAAAAAATACATTGTTTTGATGAACACAGAGAAAGGTATTTGGAAAAATGCTTATGACCATGTTGTTATGACCAAACAACACCCATTCACTACAATAGTAGGAAAATACAATGGTGGTCAAAAGGTGCCCCAGAAAATATCTTCTTTTGTGCTGAACAGAACAAAAAAATGCTAAAGTGATTTTTCCTCCTAAGGGAATCAATGGGTGTTGAGATCTGTTTGGTTACAAGCATTATTCCAAATATCTTTCATCATAACAAAGAAGTGTATACACATTTGGAACAACTCGAAGGTGAGTAAATGATGATTTCACCATTTTTCGGGGAAGTATCACTTTAATGACAGACAAAAGACGACACTCACTTGCGTAGTGAACCCATGTGAATCTGCTCCATGGGGCTGTAATCGGTGATTCTCAGATTATGTTCGGGCATGGCCACCAAACGATTCGGGTTAAATTCTTCTTTCGGCTCCTTCATTCTGTTTCTCTATAAAAACATTTAGATGCTTTTCGTCACGATAAATGAAGAAATGTGTCAATGAAGAAATGTGTCAAAGTAAATAATACAGATCGCATATATGATCATGTGCTTTCGGAATACACATAACATCCGATGTGATGTTTGCGTACTCACGTGCACAAATGCAGTGGTACCATCGGGCAACTCCATCAAGGCCCCGGAGTGATGGTGCAGGGCAGTCATTTTACAGCCCTGAACCACCTCTCCAATCTGCTCACTGGTGAAGTTATCAAGCACACTGCCCCCTGGTGGCAAGAGATGGCTGCGCAGGGAGAGGGCGACTGTCCGAGAGGAGGGCTCTATGTACAAAACCCGTGCCAGGACCTGATAATGAGAAAAAATTGCAGAAAGAATTATGATATTATGATCTTATAGTTTGTAAGAGTTATTCCAAAGCTCTTGACTCTTACCTCATCGCCCGATTTGTAGCTGGATGCTTTTTCTTGATCAATATGCAAAAAATCAACCGTGCCACTAAAAGACGAGAGATACTCTACAACAAGCCCATGAGGAGTCACCTAAAATCAGATGTAATCGGTTATAATAAAACGACTCGGATTAAACACGCCGATGCACTAAACTGCGATAGTAAAAAGCATTTCTTCACGTACTGCAGTCTCACCCTTTTTATGTGAACCCGGATCAGCAGGCCGGGCAGGAGACTGTCTAGAGTCCATCCTTGGTGAGTCCCTGCGACAGACTTATTGACAGCCTGGGGGTTCAGAGACAAGCGCACCACGCGTCCTTCATTCTTCACCTCCTCGATGAGACTTAATACATACTGGCCAACCTTTAGATCTGAGATAAACAAGACACTCAACATCAATGTGATATAGACGCCATGTGGCATATTTGATATTTGCACGGTTTTAGACTCCATATAAATGATGAAGTGCACAATTATGAATCTGTGCTTCAGGATTTCTCACCTTGTTTTGAGGACGTACTCTTCTTGGGCAGGAAGGCTTTTGTGCCGCTGATTCCAATGTCAACCAGGAACCCGTGATCTTCCACACTCTCCACACAACCACTCAAAGTCTGAAATATAAGAATATACAAATGGATTTGATCTTGCTGCCCAAGAAAGAATTATTCATTAAATGTAACAGACTAACCCACTAAATAACTTTTTTCCATTTTGAGTACACTGAAATATTGATTTCAATGTATTGGTCTGAGAAGTTATGCATTAATTAATCACAATATTCATGGAATTGGTCACTTCCATATAATAAAGAAAATGTTAAAAACGTAATATACTCCCAAGGTTACTGTTGTTCATTACAACTAAACCTATTATACAATTACTTTTAGAAAACTTAAAATTAGAAATAAATGGCAATAAACTGAAATAAGCTGAGACACTAAAATAATGAACTGATAATAAACTAATCTAAAACAGAAATAAAATAAATGACACATATATAGATAAATAAAATGACAAAAACACATATCAGAATTGCTTAACATTGAACCTAAAAGAACATGAAACCTACAAATAAAAATTACAGAATAAAAATATGTTTTCACATAATAAATGCTTGTGTACTGAGAGTATTAATTTTGTATTTATAGACACATACACACACCTATATATTTGAGAAAAAATAAAGTTTACATATATTTAAAATTAATTATACATTTCATAAATATATACATGTCTGTGTACGTGTATGCGTTTATATATTGAAAAAAAAACATATGCACAGTACACTTACTAAGGTAAACACAAACTTTTATTCTGGATTAATCGTATTTAATCATTTAACAGTCCTGATAAAAATAAAAGATAATTCCAAAAATGAACAAAACTTAAAACAAAGCTGTATCGTCCAGTGCGGTTAACACAACACATATCCAAACACATTTTAATTTGCGTATAAGTGTAAGATTTTAAACTCACCATTCCAGGTTTCAAAGCAGCTGGACTCAAACACTTGTTAACCTCTTTTGGGTTGATCGACAATTTAAGACTAATCTGGCCCTCATTAACGGAGTTTAAAGAAGATACAACACATCTGACCAAAGTTCCAGGAGTGAGAAGTTCAGAGACAGTGACAACTTCCTATGAAAGATAGATAAACATAAACATATTACATCGTTTAACATGACACAACACATGGATGTTTTTGCATTCCACCTTGTTTTTGCACTCGTCTATGTTACCTCTAAACTGTCTAAAGAATCCAGTTGTTCGATAAGGATCTTGGTGTAAGAGTCACAGATGTTACGGATTGGAAGGTAACCAACAAGGCCACTTGGCAGAGCCACGACAGCCTCCATATCTGACACTTCCCTTATACAGCCAAGCAACAGAGTGCCTACCTTCAGATTCTAGAAAAACAGAAGTGCACAAATAAATCCAAAATAAAATGTATTTGGTTTCATCGGAAGGTGAAATGTTTACACAATTACATGAATTACAGTCCGATTAATATGCTTTAATCACTTAATTTACCAGAAGATGGAGAACTTCCACACCATCAGCCGTATTGAGTTTTAAACCCCTAGCATCTACTTTGAGTTTTTTAAAGCCCTCCCCATCATCCTGTTTCACAGTCTTTCTCTTCTTTTTAACCTCTGGTTCCTGTGTCTGAAAGATATTTCATAGCATTCATTACATACATGTGCGATCATTAAATAAACAAAAGTCACTACTTGTCCATTATCTTTATAAGGTTACCTGAAAGAGATTGTCTACTTCATGGGACTTCACGGATTTGTCCACAGAAGACTTATGTGTGCCACCTCGAGGGAAATCTTCTTCCATTGCTTCCACCCAAATTTAAATTTGATAAATTAACAAAATCTAAAAATTGAATCTTAAACCTAAACAGAACACATAGAAGCTAAAAATAGTGTTTTATCGTTGTATATGTTCAATAAACACACAGATATGAATGAACACAGTTAACGTTAGTGCAATGAACGCATATAAATTAAAATTGTAGCAAAGTATCGTTAGAATATTCTTAAGGTTTAAATATCTGCCATTAGCAGCAGTATGAATAAAAGCAGCACGACAGCACTTACTTCACAAAACTTCGCGTGGGTCAGCGTAAATATCTTTAAAAATTCTCATGCAAAAAATCTCACATGTTCCTCTCACAAGCGTGCCATTGCTACGACCCGGATGTAAACACCAAGAGGTGGGAATCAAAAGTTTACCCAAAGAAAACATATTCAACCAATAGAATTACGAGAATACTCGATTGACGTCACAAGCAACCAATCATTTTGTCCAAAAGGTGATTGACGCAAGAGTAATCAAATTATGTTAGCGTAACTGCTTAGCAGACACATGCTAAAAAGGGGCGGGATTTCCTTTTTGCATTCGTTTTCCGGCCTCTCCATTGAAGGGCACCAGTTTATTTGAGGAGCTCGAGTTTGCTCGGTAAGTCACGTTTTACATTTTAATAATAAATGTATTATGTCCTTCTTGTCTTAAAACGTTTTCTGTTTTCGTCTTGTTTGCAAAACGAATAAATTCTGCCTAATAAAGCCAGAGGTCGCCTTTACCATAAGGGCGATGGCAGCGAATGGACTAAAAAGCTTCCAATTAATTAAACGTATTTATAAAATTATGAGAGTTCAGTGTGAACATACTTTCTAAGTATTTTGACCTACAAATATATTTCAACACGCACGTAACTTGTCATTATTTCCATATGCACATTTCGCGAGCACTTTGCGTGACCTTACGTCAATGTTCCCACACTAAAATTAACCATGTTTGTTTTCATAATGGTTTGTATAACATTATCTTTTTATATTCTTGTTTGTCTTAAAGTTCGTGTACAATAATCATGGGTGGACACGACGCTGGGACGCAACATCAGTTCACTGGCATCGCCAAGTATTTCAATTCATACTCCATTACTGGCAGGAGGAATGTAAGTTATTTGGATCAAATATGTCAGGATTTACATTAAGTGGTAGTTTTGTTTAAAATAAACCTTCATTTTCTTTTGATTATAATCAAGATATAAATTTGTGAACTTATAATTCTTCTTTCACTTTGATCCTAGTGTGTCTTGGCCACATACGCCAGCATTGCTGCCATTATCCTCTTCTTCAAGTTGAAGCCCAAGAAGCAGAAGGCAGTAAAGTAAAGTTAACGTATAAGTAAGTATTAACTACAATTTTAACTTTAAGAGCTTTTTGTTTTCTCAAAGATAGCGTACAGACACTTCTGTACTTACATATCTTTTTTTACTGTCTCTTTACAGGACATTTTTGTTATATGCGGAGGGGTATGGGAAGCTAGATGTCCTTGTATTATCACTTCAGTTCTATGTAAAGAATAAAAGATCACTTACACCAACAGTGTATAGAAAACTTGTTTTATTTACACATTTAAGCACTAATATAAAAGCTTGTAGAGATAAAGAGAAGAGTGCTCATGTATAGGCATTCTGATCTAGGACAAGTCTCTTTGTCACATCCAAATTTTGTCTATGATTTAAATTGAGCTGATCCAAGATCATCCACCTCATTCAGAGATGTATGAAGCATGAAGGCAATGGTGATGGGTCCGTTTTACCGAGATGAATAAAGAAATATAAAAGCTCAAAATCCTTGCTTGTACAAACAGTTAATTTGGTTTTACATAAAAAAAACATAAAATCTGATCTTGGATCAGGATATAAATGACAGAAGAGGTATTTGTGGCTGCTCACGGGTATCTTATATACAAACACTCTGAGTGCATGACTGATTCAATCTGTCACACCAGTAACAACTGAATGTGATGACGGAGTCTCATTACACAGCTTTTCATTTTGCCTGAAGCAATTTCACATTAAGATGTTTGGAAATCTTAAAAAAAGCTGATTCCATCACTGGGAGTTGTACATCCCTGCGGCCAGCAACAGGTTGCGTCTGGTGAAGTGCAGGTGGACAACAGATGTGGATTTGGAATTGTACGACCCTAGCAGGAGCTCCTGCGAGTTATCATACAGGTGAATGTGTCCGGTTGCTGCAGTGAAATCGTCTGTCTCTATGTCGTCAAAAGCCTTCATTGCATCCCACAGGCGTACTGTATTATCCATAGAGCCTGAGACAGACAGAAAGTTTAAGTTTTAATAAGAGAACAATTTATAATACATTAGATTGATTTGCTTTAAATGTTAACACTGGTTTTAAGAAGTAATTGCAGCAGTCCTAACCTGATGCAAGAATTTCTCCATCTCTGCTAAACCTGAGGGAATAAATCGTGTCTGTGTGACCCTTGAGCTCTCCGATCATCAGCCCGTGTCCGATATCCCATAACAGTACTCGTCCATCTGTTGCACCAGATGCCAAGAATTTTCCATTGGGTGAGAAAGCAAGACAATGGATGGGCCCCTGCAAAAAAGGTGATGTTTAATTACTGCAAAAGATAAATTAACAATAAATGAATAAAGCCATAAAAAATGGTTGTTACAATGAAAAGATCAATAAAGTTGATACGATTAGCATTTGTCCAATACAAAAATAATACTGCATGGATTCCACAGTTTCCAATGCAATAGCGAGACTTCAGTACCTTATGACCTGTGAAAATTCGGACGCAGTTCCCATTCAGGACATCCCAGAGGCGCACGGTGCGATCGCTGGAGCCTGTTGCCACGTAGTTAGCATTGGGGTGAAAGCGTGTGCAGGTGACGTCAGCTAGATGGCCAGCAAATATCCGCAGTGGCTGGTAATGATCTGTCGCCCAGAGACTAGAAAACAAATCTGATATTTAATTATAAACCCTTTAAAACAAGCATATTTACTGCCCAAAATGATCACTTGAAAAACTCATAAGAAATGCACATACTAAGTCATTCAAATAAATATGTAAATTTAATTTAATATGAAAAATCAAGATATCACTGCTGTCTTTCTGAAACGTTGTGTCTGCATTTTTTGCCATAAATCAGTATTATTAGTCACACTATGTTTTTCACTGGGTTTTGTAAACATCCAACCAATAAAAAGTGCTTGTCAACTTTGACAACACAATATTTAATAAATATTTAATAAATTATAGTGTCCTTCCATTTACTAAAAAGCAGCAAATTTGGACATCAAGAACAGCGACGATATGCTGCCTATGGGTTAATGCATATTTTAAAATTGCATGTAGCTCAACTGGTAGAGCAAGGTGTTAGGAAAAATTTAATAACTTCAAGCCTCATTCAAAAAGTCCCATACCGTGCAACTCTATCATGTCCTCCAGACACAAAATAATAACCAAAGGGTGAAAACTGAGTGTCCCACACTGGATAATTGTGTCCTTTATACCCCACGAGACAAGTAAACGTCTGCAGACTCCACAGCCTGATTGTACCATCCTCAGAACTGGATAACAAATAGTTCCTAAAAGAATGACAAACAACAAAGATATGAACAATATTGACAGATTTCATAATGTAAAATATACAAGTCATGTTTAGAATTGTGTACACTTTTCTACATCTTTTATATAATCATAAACTGCTCTAGGTTGAATGATTACGTCAGAAGATGTTCAATACCTGTCCGGGCTAAAGCTGACACCATACACCGGCCCGCCGTGACCGTAGAGGACCTTAGACTCACTGGCTGTCTTCTCATCCATGATCCTTTCAAGAACATCATCCGACTCCTTATCAATCAGACTCAGTTCTAGAAAAAGCATATGATGGTAGTATAAACATAAAACCAGGTTTGGTGGAATGACTGGTGAAGTGTGTACCTGCTGCAGACTTGACCCTGCGTAACTTTTTGGGTGTGACGCTCCACACTCTGACGGTGGAATCGGAAAACCCTCCCGCTAGTAGACTTGAGTCATCTGTGAAGTCTACTGCCGTCAAACCCTGAGCACCACAGAAAAAATGAATAAACGGCAAAAAAAACAACCAAGTCACTCAAAAAAAAGATTGAGTGAGGGTTTCTCTTGCCTGGTAGGCATTGAGGAATGTGTAGAAACAAATGGAAGGCAGGTTCTCTGGACTGAGTCGGATTCGTTTAGTGCTCTCCTTCATATACATGATCTTATCCAGCTTGTCTGAGTCTTTCAGCTCTGGCAGAGGGATCCTGTTTAAAATGAAATAAAAGGTTATGATGCAACTTTTTTAATTGAGTGGTATTTCAAGGGTTTCATGGCAGAGAAAGGTTAGGGCCATCTATACCTGTTCTGCTGAGGTGCATTGGGATCTTGTTTTTTGCTCTTTGAGCCCAAGCTGTCCTTCTTAGCTTTCTTCTTCTTGGGCTTTCCTTCCTCGTTCTCCGCTTCCTCATCTTCATCGTCCAGAGGGACCTCGATCTCTGGTTCCTTTAGCAGCCCATAGTATACCTGACACCATCCAAACAACCCAACACAATTTATGAGATGTGTATTTGGAAGTCTCTTTCCAAATAAATCCAAATGCAAAAATGACATCAGCAAAAAATCCTTTCACATGCTTCCCCAATCACGACTGACCTTGACCTTGTTAACCTCTCGCTTGGCCTCTCCGGCGAGACTGCCAGACATGCTGTCGATCTGACTCTTGCTGCGGGGCATGCCGTCAAAGATGTCAATGTACAGGTGCTCCTGAATGATGGTCCATATCTGGTTATTTTGCCTCTCCTGCAGGTGCCTCTTCAGCAGCTGGTACGAGTCACGGGAGATCCGGAGCACGAAGCGGCTGGTGCGAAAGTCCAGCAGAGTCTCGTTCCCCTTCATGTGCTCCTTTTTAGTGAGGCCACAGAGAACACGCAGGTCGTCCTGATAGTAGCATTCCTGATCACCGCTAAACCTATCAGCGGAGAGAAAATGATTGGTTAAACCTTCTTACCTTACCCCGGTTTAAAAATAGTAGGCCATCTATTAAGGATACAACTTTTAACATACTACAGTTTTGGACACACTAATTCTAATAGCATTGGGGTGCAGAGATAGACTAATGCACATCTCTACATCTACAATACTTTTATTAATCGTTGTGACAAGAGGCAAAGTTACTTGTCGAAGAAAGCCTTGGCTTCGCTCTCATTGTTGTTGTAGACCAGCTCCAGGTACATGTGAACAAACAGAGGATAGAAGAGCTGGGACAGCTCGGCCCTGTGACAGTCAAGGACCGACTCTATGAATTTCTTCAGGTCACTGTAGTAAACCTTATAAAGAGGTGGTTCTCCTTGCTGACTGTATGCTGACAAGATAACTCTGACATCCGGCTGGTCATCCCCACCTGCAGGTGAGAATGTAAACAAGTCAAATCAATCACTATTGAAAACTTGAATAATCGTACTGCACTTGAGGAAGGCTGACCACCTCAACAAGCACCTTATACACAACACCGATGATATTCATCATAATATTATAGACAACTGATTCAACAGGTTGTATGCAAATTCGAGTAACGTCAGTGGTAAAATGTCAGCATAAGAAACACAAAGTTAATCATAACAGAGCAATGTCTTAATTCTACTATTATTTATGAATAATGGAAGTCTATATTTTTGATGCAATTGTATTAGATGTTTGGTAAACTAACTTTTAAGAGGCACAGGAGCGCTCTGGGGGGCGGCTGCTGATGTGATGGACACACGGCTTAGCAAAGCGTTTGTATCTCCAGCGTCGCCATCACCTTTCCCTCCGGCATCAGGAGCCTTTGAGTTCTCTTGATCGTCCGACAGTCCGGCTTCACGCTTTAGAATATCCACCGACTCCGTCAATTTATTCCGCCTCAGGAACTGCAGCACCGCAATCAAAGTTTGCTGGTCCTCTGGCTTCTGAGCTCCACCGGCGGGGGGCGACGAGGAAAGCACCCCGCTCCCCGCATTTCCCGAGATGTTTGCCGAACCATCGCTGAGAATTTCGGGCTTTGTTTCTTTCTCGGTGTCCAGCTCTATCGAACCATCTTGCACAGCCGCCATTTTGCCCGGCGCACGGAGCAGGGACGTCATGACGCATGAAGCTCGACGTACGTCGTGACGTATGAAGAAAGTTCCCATAAAGCGAAAAGGAGCATTTTCACGTTTTATTAATGAATTTATTTGTAAACTATACTGACAATAATTAATTACAGATATTAAAATCAAAGTCAGCCCAAAGGTATTTATTGTCATGTGTACAAAACATTTTGAACAAAATATGTATTAAAGGCTTTAGAGACAATACAGAGACCGGTGTCTTTATTTGTTCACACTAAAGGGTGTTAATCCATGTATCTATCAATCTCAAAGCAATGATACATTAAACGTCACATATTTGATATAGTATATTTTCCCGATTAAACAAAAAAACATAAACTATGTTAGTCAATCATCATTGGCTTGCTGTTTCTCCACCCATTTCCCTCAGTGTCATTTCGCATCAGGGCGCGCCGATCGAAGAGGGCGTACGTCACTATGCGCGTTCACAATTTCAAATTCCCGTAACACTTGCGTTTCATTGTGGATCGTTCCACGTAAAAACGCGTATCCTTACGTAAACGACGCATTTTCTAGCGTGAAAAAAGGCGTCCCTAAATGTAACAGCAGCAGAAGAGAGCAAAGGGAGAGAGCACTGCGCTATCCTTTACTTACTTTCCGTTAGGAGGCATCTGGCTCGGCTTTAACAGTCGCGTTACTCGAAAGCGAAGAGAAACATCTTTTACACCTTTTCTGACTTTTGTGAGGAATCACGAGGAAGCCGACAACGTCCCTCCGGTTTTTGATGTAAGGGGCCTGAATTGATATCATTTTATCGGATGTGTATCAACGTCCATGGGCTGATGCGGCGGCCGTGGCAAGTCTCACCTTCATCGATACCAACCGGCTCCGTACGAAGACTATAAAGTGAACGATTAAATTCGTCTGATCGCGGAAGATTTTCAACTTTGCGCATACGAGATCGTTCAGGACAATGCTGATATGAACAGTTATAGACGGAAAGTGTGCTCTGTATAATGTGTTTTAGGCTTTTCCTTGGCATTTTCGAACATCAGGAGCATTAACACGGGACTAAATTGGCACAATCTTGATTATGAAGTGTTTTTAAAAGGCATAATTGATGCTTAAAAGCGCACATTTTCGTCCACTAGCCGGGGCTGATGAAATCAGCTGACCACCATTGAATTCAACACATTTGAAGATATATCCCGTAGTTTCCTGTCAATCTCATAAACAGCGAACTTGTTGGATACCCCAATATTTGCTGGTGTGTCTGAGGAGTCTGGAATTTGAAGTACAGGTAGATCTTGGAGATGTCAGGCCGGCCTAGGACCACCTCATTCGCCGAGAGCTGCAAACCACTGCCGCAGCCTTCAGCCTTTGGCAACATGAAAGTCAGCCGTAAGTGACTGTTTCTCTTATCACAGTTTATCATACATTTCCACAGCGAGTATAAAAACACCAAACGAGTTTGGATTAAATGTATCTAATTTATGCTGTGTATAGTATGTGAGCATCTCTTATCTGATATGTATCGTAATGCTATTCTGGTTGTCAAGGGATGGGCCAGGTCCTGTCTCTTATCATCAGATCTGCTCATTGTAAATTCGTTTGCTGCATTGTGTACTGAGGAAATACCCTGCCTGGACATCACTGCACATCTAGTAGTTTTAAAGCAGGGACATTGCGGTGGTACAGCATCCCCTATCAGCAGTAAACCTATCATTGGTGGCTAATCTGCTTTGAGTTTCTTTTAGTTGGAGGTTTTCTTTTTTAAGATTCATATTTTTGCTTGGAAGCTGCTCTTAGATATACATTGCCTTTAAATGTATGCATATTGCATACGCTTTTATACATACATGTGTGTTACTTCATTTGGCATCAAACAAATTTTACCTACAGACAACATCGTGGCATCCTTGAATAGGTTTTCATTTACAAATGTCTTCTCATACACCTATCTGGCATAGGCCATTTCCCTCTTTTGAACCCATGCTCCTTGTGTGTGATTGACGGGCCACACTCTTGGGCCCCAGCTCTGCTGGATCACTAATTTCCTGCACTAATGATGAATATCTCACCACCTCGCTCCACAGTAAAGGAGGATCAGAAGACCGTCGGTGACTCACCTCTGACTCCACTACTTTCCCGAATGTCTCTGTTGCCCACCTAGTCATGTTTATTACTATTAGGGGACTTTATTTATGTCATTGTGGATCGAACATTTAGTCTTAGTGTTTGACTGACATTTGAACATTGGTGTGAAAAGCACCACAATGAAAAGCCAAGTTTGTTATTTATTTCTATTGTTCTATTGGTGTGTTTTTTTGTCAGCCATCTACAGTTGAATGATGTTAAGCTTTAGTCATCATATTAGGTAGTCTTGGTATTTTAAGATCCTTGAAACTATTATGATTGCCAGGCTTGGTCTTCTAGAAAGACTTCCTCATTTGGTGTCAAACCAAAAAACGTGATGTTGTGGCCAGGAGGTAGCTTTTTATAGAGGTTAAAAAATGTATATGCATCATATTTCACACCAAAACCAGAGGAGGAAATAAGAAATTAGGCCTAAATTGTTTTAAAAAGTGAAGCCTTATTTTCACTATATTTTTGTTGCCTATCATACTGATTCAAATATAAAAACACATTACATATTACAGTAACAATGAGAATCGCCATTGAGAATATTTAGAATTACAAAAACGCTCAAAGGTAAAATGTCCGAAAACATCACAATAATGACAGCTGAGAGCTGGTGATTTTTATTTTTTATTGTGTAATGTCATCTGAACATGTTTTCACAAGATAAAATTACTTAGTTTGTAACACAGGCGTTGTGCATGTAGAAGATTAATGAATAGATTTCAGCAAGCATGCGGTCCTGTCGCTGTCTGATCAGCTGACTCCCAGCATCAGTCGTACCAGCTGACTCATACTGTTGCCATAGTAACGCCTAGACCCAAGGCAGCGTGACCTCCTCCGGGTGTGTCCTCATAAGGGGCTACACGTGTGTGAAATGTGCTCATTATGGTCATGATAAATCTGTGTACATACATGCTTGTCAGATTACGTGCATAATAGCAGCAGGCTCATAGCTGTGAACTTAGCTCATGGTAAAGAAGGTATAGGGACAGTTCATCCAAAACTGAAAATTCTGTCATCGTTGACTCACGCTCATGTCATTTCATACCTGTAAAAATATTAATGATGTTCTGATGAACACAAAGAAAGATATGTTAAAGAAAGTAAGTAATTGTCAATTCCCGGACATTGACTACCATAGAATTGAATGGTAGTCAAAGGTGCCCGAGAACTCTTTGTTTTTTGCTTAATTCTTCAAAATATCTCATTATGTGTTCAACCGAACAAAAAGACAATATTCTTTTTCCTACTATGGTAGTGGATGATGTCCCAGTTCTGATTGCTAACATTCCTCCAAATATCCTCCTCTGTGTTCATTGGAACAAAGAAATGTATATGGGTTTGAAACAACCTGAGGGTGAGTAAATGATGACACATTTTTAACACACAGTTGTCAAACTCTAGTCCTGGAGGGCTTCCATTTAGCTGAGTTTAATTCACTTTTCATTTGTAAAACAAGAAAGCAAAATGTGGGTTCATGACAGAGAGTCAAAATGTACTAAAACTATAAACGCTTTTGATTGTAAGTATAAAAAAAGCAATATTCTTATTTATAAATATAGATATTTTTACACATTACACATTTAATTTTCAATCCCCAACAATAAATGAAGGCTTCCCTACTCACAATTTCTAATAAAATATTCTAAAGTGTAATTATTGCTTGTTTTTTCTTATTTTTAACACTTTTAAATAGAGATACCCTTATATCGGCCAATAATCAGTATCAGTCGATAAAAGCAATTTTTCACACTAACAGGTGTCAGTTGATAGTTTAAAAACAGACGATCAGGGCCGATATATATTCTGTCAATCAAAAGGACAGGAAAATGCAATGAATACCTTCTCTCTGTATGTAGAAAATGTTAAGAAATGTCATTAAATAGTCATTTATGAATTAATATCATTCAGAATCGGACATTTTTTAAGTTATCTCAAACACCGTGTCTACACCGGGCGTATACAGTGTGGACTAAATGTAAAATTATAATGGTTTCTTATGCATTCTATTGTTTCATCGTGCCACAATCCCAATAAATGATGATTTAAAATCCTTATCAAATGAAAAATGTAATCGCAAATAACTAGAAAAGTAATTGAAATCGATTGGTCAAAAATTAATTATTTCTATAAAATAATTTTAATGTGTTATTAAAGTTTATTCTATTCACAATTTTATACAATTTTAAACACATTTTTCTCTTCTTAGCAGTCCTGAAGGTAAAATATATTTTTGACTGGAGATTAAGTTATTAAATACTTGGTTTATCTAGCTAAATGTCTAGCGCAGTTGGTTTCTGGGCTGTATAGTGTCAGAAGTGATGGGTAAGATGATCTTGATAAGTAATGGGCCGTGACTCAATTCAAATTCCATGCAAGTTATAGAGCAGAGATCTTTATTAGCTCATTACAGGACTGTGCACACACCCTCTGACTCATCACAACTCACCGTGCTAAATGTGCACTATCTGCATTTATATTGATCACCTCACCTGGTCAACACCCGCACACACACATGCCGATTGAAAGTGATGATCAGAAATACATTTTGCTTTGATAAACTTGTATAACTGTAGTTAACAGTCTGTTCAACTTTAGAGACTTTCTAACACCGTTGATATTGTATTTAATTTTTCATCCCACATTAGTATGAAAATGTCGACATCTGGAAAATCTCTAATAGGGAAAGTTGCTAAGTGCGATAGTATCAGTTGGGACTTTTAAAATGATTATTTTAACATTTAGAAATCAAACGTTTGTTAAAATTGCTGAACCATGTAAACAGAAAACATGTACAGTTGTTTTAAATCAATACACACAAAGAAGAAAAAGATATTTTTGATTTTTAAGTAGGCTTTGTAGTCATGCAGAATCCATCGTATAGTCTGACATTTTTTGAAGTATTTTCCATTTGAAACTGTCAGGTGCTTGCAGAGAGGTGGGAAGGTATGATGAGTTGCGAAACGATGTGTGTTTTACTCATCCAGGTGAATGAAAACGGCTGTCCTTATACTGTCAAACACACCATCACACATCCATGCTCGTGGTAACACCTCTGTAACATGCGACCACGTAAAAACTAGACCAGTATGCTGAATGGATTCACCAATGCATAAACTAGTATTCTTATATTTCTGTCTTAAGGAGATAAAGACGGTGGCAAGGTCACAACAGTGGCCGCGACTCCCGGTCAGGGTCCCGACCGATCCCAGGAGGTTAGTTACACGGACACAAAAGTCATCGGAAACGGGTCGTTCGGCGTCGTGTATCAGGCAAAGCTTTGTGACACTGGTGAGCTGGTGGCCATTAAGAAGGTTCTGCAGGATAAAAGGTTTAAGGTAAGACTGGGTTACAAACCAAAACAAGTTCAAGATTCTGTTGTTGATAACACGGTTTGATGTTTGTTAACTAGGAGTTATGTAGAAATTGGTCATTGTTCCTTTCCTGGTTTGTTTCATGCTAAAGTTGCTGGATTTCTTCTTCAGTTTTTGGGTTTATCAACAAAGCCCCAGTTTAATTTGCAACGTGATATCAAAATAGACAGTTTTTATTAAAAAAGTCTATAGCCTCTATGCACCAGGCCCATTTTTTTATAAAGAATGCCCACTTTTTCCAATAAAACTCATGGATAAAAACAAGTCCTTTTGTTAAACATTTTTCTATCCTCAACGGTCACATTCCAGAAATAAAATGGATTGTTGCAATCCATTGCAAGTGCACCCAATAGTCTCCAGTCTTATTTTGACAATGTCTATTTCTTTCTCTCTTTTTCACATTTACATATCAGAATCGTGAGTTACAGATTATGAGGAAATTGGATCACTGTAACATTGTTCGTCTGCGGTACTTCTTCTACTCCACTGGAGACAAAGTAAGTGTCGCTCAGCTCAAACTTGTATCTGTTCATTTTACTGAGACGTAGATTACAGAGAAATCTTAATTCTGTAATGCCATAATATAATGAGGACTTATTTAAGTACGGTAATTTTAACACTATGGCAGCTTTTGTTGATATTTAAGTACATGTTTAGGCAAACAGGCATCTGCCAGACAAACAGATACAGTATTTACAGCAGCAACGTTCATGCCCCTCAGCGTTAATTTGGAGATGGAATTTCTGCTAATCCTGTGATAGCTGTTGCCCCAGAGCCCACTGTCTGTCAAGACCTGTCACCACATCATGGGCCATTGACAGCTCTCTAGAAAACTTTTGATTGATGGGTAGCCCGGTATAGAAGGATTAACTGTAACCAGGCCTATTTTTATGTATGACATGCACTGACTTCTGTGCCGTGTGTATAGAACAAGAGAAAGTGCAGACCTATGTGAGTTTTAGGATCATATAATGAGAACACAAAGCAGGTCTTATAAGCTACAGAACACCAAAATCTACTGTAATAATTTACATTACTGCTTTCATTTTGAGAAAGAACATGGTGCTGTGGCACAGTATAACCTTACCTGTAAATTTATATTTTTTGCTTCAAGGACTCGGTCATATTTTTAATGCAGCCGCGTTATTTTGTATTGTTGACATACTCTGATTATCTTTAAAGTTCAAGTGAATTTAAGTGACACAATTTAGTGAATTCAACACAAAATATTTAGACTTTTTAACTGCTGGATCAATAGTTGACTTATTGCACATAAAATGAGCATGCATTAGATTATAATATTTTTTTAAAGCCTAGTACCAAATTTGACATTTAGGGGCTGTTATTGGCATATCTTTATAAATAAGCATAGCGCGGGCCACATAATAAAAGCTTGTTACGTATTGAGTAATGTGGGTTCATCTTGGTTTCATTCTGTTGGTCTTCACAAACTGGTGGCTGGGCGTCAGAACTTTCCGTAAACCTTACGCACTCTGAAATGTCATGAGTCTGACCTCAAAGGGAAGCTCACATGCCGCCGCACCAGTGAGGGACTGTGGGTGTAAGGTTCCTCTCAGAATAGAGTTATTCTTATAGTGTAAGGGCAGTATGTGGTGACAGAATTAAAGAGACCGGATCAGAGCACAAATAATTGGATATTAATTGGTCATCCAAAATTGCAGATGGCCCAAACTTTTTTTAACCTCATCGCATGTTAACCTGGATTTAATATAGCCTCGGTTTGTTTTTTTCCATGTCTTTTTGGTTTTTGAGGATGTTAAAATCTGACTTTTGACTGAGTTTAGTTAGCCCTTTTTGTGTGTAGGGCTGTTCAACGATAAATCTCTATTATTCACATCCTGGATATAAGTTTGTTTACATTATATATGTCTGTATTCTGTGCATATTAATTTCGTATTATAAACACATACACATTCATTGATATATTTAAGAAAAATACAAAATGTAAATAAAATAAAATAAACAATACATGCAAATGATTTCTAAATATATACACACATGTATGTTGACGTGTATGTGTTTATAAACACAAAATAAATACACATATATTATATTTAAAAAAAATATATATTGCGATTAAATGTGAATTGTTGTGCGTCAGATGAATTTTGGCCCAAATTGAAGATTATGGTGGAACAACAGTGTTGATATTTCATTGAGCATGTTAAAGTTAGTAACTTGTTGTGTTAACTGCTATAGCTACCCGAATAAAAAGCCTCAAGAGCATGAGAAGACTTCTGAAGTCAGCTGCATTGCTCCCTTGAGTACTGAGATTTGTTTTCATAGTGCCGCAAGAGCTCCTGTTAAATATGAACAGCGGAGACTGCAATGTAGGGTACAATTATTTGCGTTTGCTTACTGGCCTAAAGCACGTTTCTGGCCTACGAGTAAAGGCATGTGTGTCTGCACTGTCTTATAGACAGAGTAGTGGTGTTCTTACATGTAGATCCCTCCAGTCCAATACCATGACATAGTGTCTGACTGCTGCGACCATGTCACAACTGCTTGACGGGATCAGTTATGTAACTCTGTCCAGACAGAACGCTCAATCATTTACATAGAGAGAATGGATCTCCACACACACACACACACACACACCTGAAGCTTCAGAAGTCAATGAAAGTTCATGGATATTAGTTATCACAGTACTTTGTCATTAGAGGCAGTTTGCAGTATGCAAAGAAAACCAAGATGACCTGTAGAAAATATATACTGTCATGTTGTGTTCTTACATGTGACTCCGAATGTTCCAAAAAGCACGTACATCTTTTATCAAAAACTCCCTAGAAAAATCTAGTTTTTAATGTTGTTTATATGTTAATGTGGTGTTTTTAAGTGGTTAATGTGGTGCTTTCAACAACGAACCGTTTTGGTGTATGGTTCCCCCATGTGGTCGCAATTGTCCGTTTTAAATGTCGTAAATATTGGCGCTGTATAGGCTTCCATGTGGGCAGCGCAATACAAGTGAATTTGTTGACTAGGCAGAAACCACTGTTACATCATGTCTCTTCATAAACTGTGCATGTACGAAAGCACTCTTTTGGCTCCCGCGATTATTCTACTGGGCTATACTAATAGTTCAAACTAGATTCTGAGGTGGCAGTTGGTTGTTAGCTGTTACCGCATAGCATGCTAGCTACACAGCAGCTAACTTGCTAACTGTGCAGTCATCCAAAACACAACACATGGACGTGAATGTGTTTAGTAAACAACGCAAATCATTTTCTGTAGTTATATTTTCGGAAACACACTCGCGACCAGGCATTTTGCTTTGTGTAATTGGTGCAATCAATAACTTACACTTATCTCACTATGGGAATAGTGCCTAGCACAGTAACTATAGATACCGATAACATTAGTCTACGTGCATGAACTAAGGAATCAGCAACTTTTGACCATAAACATTTATTGTGGTTTGGTAGTCATCATTTACAAGCATAACACTAAATTCTTGATGATGCTACGTAAGCTATTGAGACCCGGCAACATTACATTATCTCTAGTCTACCTTACAGTTATAAATTGTGAACCAGTAACTTTAGTGCACCAATAAACAGCCAAAGCACTAATAAGCTAAAAAGTACAGTACAGTAAGAAAAATGTACAACAGATTTTCAAATCCAGTAGCAGGAAGGCTAACATTAGGTCTCCATCCGTTTTTATGGTCAAAGATTAGTTTTAACTTAAAATTGATAATATTATCGACCACAGGGGGACTTTAAGTAATCCAAATGACTCCAGTGGGTTAATAATACATGTCTTTTAGAGTAATACGATAGATTTTGTGAGAGAAATTAATTCGTAATTCTAGTTTATTTAGCACTTCTGAGTCCTAAAATGATATATGGCAACAGACCAATTACTACAAATCTCATGAATCTCGCGAACGTCTTGAAATGAGCGTTTTCATGAACGTTTTATACATAATTAATTTATTTATTTACAATGTTCATTTGAAGACTTTAAACGCGTGTTCAACACACAGAAAAAATAAATTGTGTAGATTCAGAACACAAGTGCATGAAAATTGTTTTTCATTTTTCGGAACACTGTCTCTTTAATTCTTAAGAGGTTTCATTTATTCTTCTGTTTCTTATCATCTTTTCTCTGTCACAAACACAGAAGGATGAGGTTTATCTGAATCTGGTGATGGACTACGTTCCTGAGAACGTCTACAGAGTGGCTCGACACTACAGCAGAGCCAAGCAGCATCTGCCCATGGTTTATGTGAAGGTATCTTCTTTTGATAAATTCTCATTTAAAACCTATTTAAGAGAGCTTGATTTTCTGTGCTGGTCCAGAATAGTTACTCCTCACTAGCTAGTGGAAAGTCACAGTGGGTGAAACTTCTGCTGTGTTGAAGTCATTGTGTCTGTGTGTGTCTTTTCTCAGCTGTATATGTACCAGTTGTTTCGCAGCTTGGCGTACATTCACTCATACGGCATCTGTCATCGAGACATCAAGCCTCAGAACCTCCTGCTGGACCCAGAGACAGCCGTATTGAAGCTCTGTGACTTTGGAAGGTGTGATGGGGAAAGTTCTGAGGGATTTGATACGACTCCACAACATTTTCTTGTAGATAAATGTGATTCAGAAGTGGAAAATCTATTATCTTGATTTATCTAGCTAGTTGTTCTCGCAGTCGATGGCATTTTGGTGCTTCTCTGTGAATACAAGCAATACATATAAAACACAGAAAGCTGTTGTTTGAATGAATAACAGATGTGGTGTCTTAATGGAATAGTTTATCTGGCGACGTTACGGCAATTTACCAGGATTCCAGTGTGAACGTGGGTATTTCACGTATCAAATCCAACTATCCGTCTGATGAAGCTTTGATCAAACTGATTACTTTTAGGTTTTGTTTCTCTAACAATAATCCACTTGATAAACTGTGTTCATCTGTTTGGCAGTGTATTGTTACTTCAGGGAAGATAATGTGTATTACATCACTTCTAATGATGATGACTGTTTTGCTATAAACTTGCCCCAAGTCATTTCCCGTTATCTCTAATTCTATCTCTCTGTCTCTCTCTGATTCTTGCAGTGCTAAGCAGCTGGTGCGTGGTGAGCCCAACGTTTCCTACATCTGCTCGCGCTACTACCGAGCCCCTGAGCTCATCTTTGGAGCAACAGACTATACTTCCAGCATAGGTACTGTCAGGGGTTGAATTGAGGTTGAATTGTTATGTGTCGAGGCTCTGTGGGGATTTCGAGGGGTGCGATATGAAGCTTAAATTCGTATTTATTGACAAACTGTAAAAAATAGGTTGAGGGAGCCCTTTGCTATGAACAATAAAATGCTGATCGAATTCATTGTGATGCCAACAGATTACAAAGCTACATGTGATGAGAATAAAATCTTTCCGTAGGCCTGTGCCCTTTCCTTGTGTCAATATCAAATTTCTTCATTTATTAATGCACACTGAATTGTATTTGTGACCTGTCTATCTTCAGTACTTTTCTGTCAAAACTTCATACAACATTCAAAATGATTGAGATGAACCATAAAATTGTCCATTGTTGCTGCAACAGTTTTTGAAACAGCGCGTGTGTTGTTTACAAGTGCTCGTCGATGTGCAAGCTGCCAATTTGGATTTTTTTTCTAGTTGTTCAATCTCGTGTGATAAGACTGGTAGATAGTAGGCCTATGTGTGTGAGAAGGTGAGAGTCTGGAGCTGCGCATCGTGCGCGGCTGGGTGACTGATGTTTCTCTTTGTCTTCGCGTCTGTCTCAGCTCAGCTCAATATTGACAAGTTTACAGACACAACATGAGCGCATTACTACCATTGGCTGTTTGCTATGACAGATTTTTTTTGCCTGAGGACAAATTACTTGATATTTGAGACGTTTAAAACGAAAGTAGTTTCAGAATATGGCATTTATCTGTTGATTTCCTGAGATGACGCTGAATCAATTGCAATCCGTTCACAACAAGAATGAACGGCAGGCCAATGTTCTTATAAAGTTTAGGTGAAGTTATCTTTACATTGTGTTGTGAACATGATAAAAGTGTTCGACCAATGACTACGCACTGATTAACTGGCCAATCATAGCACACCTCGCTTTTCAGAGCGATGAGCTTTGTTAAAAATCTGTGCGTCTCAGAGAGGCAGGACAGAGAGGAGATACAAACATGCACATTATGTGGAAAATACAGCATTTTTTAACCTTAAATCGTGTATACACATTGCATTACATCTAAAACAAATTAAAATATTCGTTTTAGCCTCGTCATATGACTCCTTTAAGATGTGTCCCAAAATTTTCTGCTTGCGCTCCTTAAAATGTCGGTCAGGGGCTATAGTGCTCCTAGTAAAAAAGTTAGTCTGGAGTCTTTCCAACTATACGGCACTTAAAGCAATAGGTCACCCAAAAGCAGGTTGGTTTGAATAGAGTAGAGCATGAAGCATCACAAATGTTCCAGGTTTGATTCCATATCTACTGAAACAATAAAAAGCCTGAATGTTGCCTGATGGTGCAGTGGATGATATGTCTGCTGAATGCAAAGATGTAATGACATGTTTTCTTTGTTTGTCTTCAGATATTTGGTCAGCTGGCTGCGTTCTGGCCGAGCTACTATTGGGACAGCCTATATTTCCTGGTGATAGTGGCGTAGATCAGCTGGTTGAAATCATCAAGGTATGGAAGTGTGTGTGTTTCTGAAATGTTTTATTAGCTAGAAAAGATCAAATGTGGGCAATAAAATGTATTTGTCGATTGCTTCGTGCCCAGAGTACATCACATAGAAATAGCACTGTGACCTTTTCTTTGAGGTTGTATTCTACTCTGTTCTATGACCGTTTTATTTACAGAATACACATGAACCCTGTAAATCTTTTCCTCCAGGTGTTGGGTACGCCTACACGAGAACAGATCCGCGAGATGAACCCAAATTACACAGAGTTTAAGTTTCCACAAATTAAGGCACATCCATGGACTAAGGTTGGTGTACAGTACATAATTGTTGAAGTTTTGTAATTTTGTAGAGCAGTTAACATATTATGTCTCTCTTAAACAAATTGCTATATTGTTTACCTTACTGATGTCAGTCGCTTTGGCTAAAAGCGTCTGCTAATGGCCTAAATGTATATGCCATGTAAATGTATAATGTGTAGTGTGTTAGGTTTGTTTGTGTGTAGTATGTTTTTTATTATGCAATACTATTCCTTTGCATAAAAACATCTTCTAAACATCTTCCAAAATGCACAAATATATATACACACAGACAAACCTCTCTGTCTTGATCTAAGTCTTTTGAGTCTAATACTAAACTTTGAATTGGTATTATTGAAATCTAATTTGCCATTTCTTCAGGGATCTTCAATTTTGTTTGTTATAATTTCTGATATGTGTCTATTACACGTTATCAACGTATTTATGTATGTTTAGTTCACTATAGACTAACTTGCAAGATATAAACAACACTGGTCCAGAAGCACAATTTAAGTCTTTATTATTTCATAAATATATGTAATATTTAATATAAAATATTTCCCTAATCTAAAGTGTGACTGTCTTAAAGATGTTTGTTTAACATTATTCAGTCCTAAATATTGTGTTGGTTGTATATTGTTCTAAACTTTATGTGTTAAAAAACTGAAAATGGAACAATGTTTATATTCTGGAAAACGGTCTCTTCACAACAGGAAATGTTTAATGCCTAATGCAAGTATTGCTATGTTGTTGTGTGGTAGGTTTTCCGGCCACGCACCCCACCGGAGGCGATAGCTTTGTGTTCGCGGTTGTTGGAGTACACTCCCACGTCCCGGTTCTCTCCTCTGGAAGCGTGCGCTCACACGTTCTTCGACGAGCTCCGAGAACCCACCCTAAAGCTTCCCAACGGGAGAGAGAGACCCGTGCTGTTTAATTTCACTACACAGGGTATGTTTCATACACACAAGCACTACAGGATATTAATTTTGTTTGAAACAACTTGTTTAAATAGTTTAAATTGTATAGGTATTTGCATAACACGTTCTCGAAAGTATGTTCTTCAGCCCGGTCTGTTGAATTTGTTCCCCAGAGCTGTCCAGTAACCCCTCGCTGACCTCCATTCTCATCCCCACCCATGCTCAGAACCAGGTGGAAAACTCCGTTGCCTCGGCTGCGACAGGTCATTTCTCTCATAAATCCCAAGATATGTCCATCAAGTTGTGTCGCCTCTTTCATGTGACTGAACGTCTCTCTGTTGTGTTCCAGGTGCCAACAGTGGCGATCGTGGTCTAAACGCCAACGCTGCCTCCGCCGTGCTCAATCCTTCAACTTGAACCACGCTAACCCGTCAAGGGGTTGATTTCATGCTGCTTTTTAACCACACCCACTCGCCGGAGTCTAGAGGGTTGCTAAAACATAACAAAAAATCTCACATGATGGACATACCAATCAAACCTTCCCCCTGTCCTTTTTCATCATTTTTTGTTTTTATTATTATTATTTATTTATTTGTTGTAAAGAACAGTAACGAGGGCTTGGAAACATCACCTCAGGACTATGAGTTGATGTTATACGATACTATATATATCATATATAAGATATATGAGATATATATATATATACACACACTCTTATAAACAGTTATACCTACAAATCTCTTTTCACATGTCTACTTTGACATTTTTTAAGGAAAATCTCTTCACGGTCTCTATTGCTCTTTTGTAAGCGTAACAAATGTCGGCCCGTTCCTGTTGATATCACCGGCACCCGGCCAACAGGCACCGAGATGGGTCTGTTTCGTATGACTGCTTTCAAAGCGATGTTACAGGCACAGGACCGCCCAGGTCGGCCGGGTAGGGCCTAGACCTTCAGCTTCAAAAGCGGGATACCAGAAAGATGGCCTCTGATTGGTCCAAACCAATAAACAAATCCCAGAGCAACTCTTCGGCACGGACAGATTCCCAGGTCTCGTGTACATTCAGTAGGCTCTGTGAAATAAATGTTAATGACTTCGGCCTTTCTCTCAGTTTCGGGCGGATATGCGTGCTTAAATTGTGTGCTGCTGTGAACGTGTATCTTTCAAACCCTCCATTTCTTCTCTTCCACCTGCCTGTCTTTCCTACTTCACCTTGTATAGTCATGCTGTACTTCACAAACGTGCCGCCGCAGCACATACACATAATCTCGAAACATTTCCCGTGCGTGTGCGAGCATGCTGTACGTCTATAAATACTGTATATGCTGACTTTTGAAACGTTAGTGAGCTAAAAGAATAATAGCACGAATATGATAATCAGGATTAAAGACACAAACAGGTTTTCCTTCTCATAGAGTTGACCCCAAATCCCAGCAACAATGAAGATGTCAGAGTTTCTATGTCTTGAATTGTTCTTTTGTTTTGACATTTAGTAGGAAGAAGTGACTCAGAACCGATGAACTCGAGAACCTTGTGGACTATTCAAACGCATTCAACAAAAAAAGAAAAACCAAGATGTCTTGAACGCTTTCTCCAGAGCACCTTTCCATCCGGTTCTTTTAGGTCGTCTTCATCGTTCTCTTTAGCGCTCCCTTGTGTATGTGCAAGTGTATAGCACTTTTTTTTTCTCATTATGATTTTAAATCGGCACCAAAAACAACTTCAGGCTCTTTCTGTATCTCCCAACAGTGCCATTTACCCAACATCGTTCGCCTCTTCTGAGCCCTGCAAAATATTTTTTACATTTCTTCTTCAAAAAAACTGTAAACGCCAGACGTTCACATATTGTATGAATATTGAATGTGATATTGTATGAACGTGTTACCTTTATAAGTATAGTATTAAAATATGAATTTGTTTGAATGATCTGTGCTTGGCTGATAGAAAGAATCTTCTGAGCTCTGGCTCATGTAAAGCTGACCGCTGACGATTTTGTTCTTCTTTTTGTACTTGAACTTAAAGTGAGAACGATTTTTGTCTTATCAGTCCTATTATTGGAAGACTTTGTATGGCTTTTAAACATCACTGGTTACCTCTTTTAGGGATGTGGATATTTGATGGGATTTTTTTATTTGACTTCATTTTATTATTTTAAAGGAGAAGGGAAAACGGCGTCATACATCCACAGTATTAACTCATTTTAGGCAATAATTGTTTCTTTGTTTTGTTTTTTTTAGCTGTAAAACACTTAAAGGGAGTGCTGTCATGTAGCACCGTAAATGTGTTTGAAGTATACAGATTGCATCACGTTTCCTCAGCACAGTTTATTTTACAGTTTAAAAGTTACGAGATGCGCAAACGTACAATAAAAGGGAAATAGAAATACTCATACGCGTATGTTTCAGAGTTGTTTGTAGCTGCGAGAGTCAGCAACGAACAAAATAACGTAAACATTGCTATTACTTGAATGTCTAGAACTTTTGTTTCACAAATACCTTTTTGTTTGTTTGTTTGTTCTATTTAAGGTATATGCTAGACGTCTCTTGTACATACTCAATGTGCATTCTGTCTTCTTAATGTTCACTGAAGTAGTCACCCGGTACTGTACTGCATTTAATAAAGTAGGTTAGCCTTTACACCATCAAAACTGTTTCTTCATTGCTAAACGTCCGTTTTCTTGATGAATAAGGGTACCAAAAGACAAGAAGTACGTTTTGCAATTGCAAATTCTTGGATGAAATGTGTCCTTTTCTTATAATGACTTGTTAAGTTTATTTTTGCTTAAAGGGATAATTCACCCCAAAAAATGCATGAGAATTCTCAAATCATTTATTCGCCCTCAAGTTGTTCCAAACCAGTATAACTTTTACCCCTGATAATCACGGAGAACGATATTTTGAAGAATGTTAGCAATTTTCAATTCTGGCACATCACTGACCATGAAAACTTTAAATGGTAGTCAAAGGTGCTCCAGAATTGTTTGCTTTCATTAAGTCTTCAAAAGTATCACATTTTGTGTTTAACAGAACAAAAGAAAACATGATGCTATGGGAATTGACACTTGGCTTGGAACAACACTCAAAAAAAAGATTGTTGGGGTTGTTTGTTTAACTTAATCAATATAGTTTTATCTTACATATTTTTATGTGTTTCTTGTTCAAACCCAATTTAAATGTGTAATACTGACCTAAATAGGCGACTCTTTGACATAACTTATTCTATTTGTTTTGGGACAACCTGAATCATTTTCGTTGTTAGTGTTTACTGTTATTCTGTAATGTTGAAATTCATTGGATTTATTGTTGTCTGTGATTTTTGAGGGTTTACCATAGTGGTGAACGGTAAAGGTTTAACAGGCACATTTTTGGACGAGCACGTCAATGTCATTTTTACTTGAATGCAAATTTGTACTCTGCAAATGATCATGCAGTAAACTATCTTGTTTCCTGCCAGCACCATACATTACATCTTGCTTACATCACTGAAGCATTCAAATTTAAATGGCTCAACACAAATTAATTACATTCAGCTGAAATAAAATAAAATAAGTGTATGAACTTAAATTGGGTGAATTGTGCGGACAAGTAAATCTTAAAATAGAATAAATCAAGTAAATTGTGTGGATATCCAACCACAAATCTTTTGACTTGAGGTCAATGGTGATTACATTGTTGTTTCTTAATTTAATATTTAATAGATTTTACATGCAGAAATTACATAGCTTAACATTTTCTTCATAGCTGTACATGTAAGATAGGTATTTTTTTTTTATCTTAAATTAACAATACAAAGAACCATGAAAGGATTTATGTTGATCATCCATTTTCTTTGTTTTCTGGAGAAAACAGTAAGTTTACCAAACAAACATATGTGAAGCAACAGTATTAATGTTGCAGACAAACAATGACTCAAATGAATGCTGCATGACCTTGGTACTGTTTTTTTATACCAAATTTTTTTTTTGCACCAGACATTGTATATTTGTTAACAATGTCTTTGTGAAGCAATGAAACATTTTCACAAAGCAGCTAGTTACAAATCTGAACAAGAATTCAGATTTGGCGGGAGACAATAATGCCCCAGTGTTTGTTCTTAATATTTTTTCAGATGTCCTTCAAAATAAAAGCTTGCAAACGATTTTACCTATTATTAACATTAAATTTTTATTTTAAAAATAATAATTTTGTTAACTATTTAAGTCAATCTAAACTGTAAAAATATTTCACAGAAGAAAAAACAGAGCATATTTTAAGAATCGCTCTGCCAGTTTGTGCACTCACACATTCAACATAAGAAAGATACAACAAGAGACAAATATTTCAACCTCCCATTAAAAGTCTCTCAGTCTTCTTGTGTCCACAGAGCTTCAATTCCATCCTGCTGGTAAGTCTGATATTTATTAACTTGTCTTGCTTATTCAATTATTTTTACTAACATTATCTAACAGATATAGTTGTTCAGTTTATACATTCTTATCATTCCAGTTCAAAACCAACGTATTTTTGATCCACAGAACTGTAAATCCTTAGAGAGATAATGAAGTTGTTTTTCGCTGTTTGTCTGGGTATGGTTTTCGCCCGTGGTAAGCCTGCCTGCCCATTTTTTTAAACTGCATTAAATTATATTTAAATCATAGTTTGTATTGTTTACATTTTGTCTTTCTGTCTCCCAGACCTTTTTCACATTTCTTTCATGGTACATGCGTTAAAATGCAACCTGTGTGTTTCTGGAGGGATTTTAGACCGTTGCACTCCATCAGTGCAGACTTGCCCTCCAAACATAAAGACCTGTGGAAACGTCAAGTTCAACGTTAGTTTAATAAGTGAGTTTGGTCATTATTTTGAACTCGATTACTCTTTAAAATAAAGGTTCATTTAATCTTATCTGTCGTGCTGTAAGGTTCCTTGCACAACAAGTCAATTCTTTCTAGTGCAAAAATGTTCTTCAGACCATTAAAAAATTAAAGAAAATGTTTTGTTTTAAAAACGTTTCAATAAAATGGTTCTTATGGCGTCACTGCAAATAACAATTTTAGCCTCAAGAACTCAATTGTAGAAGGGCAATTCTCAGTGGCACCATTCCGGCCATTAAATTACTCATTCGACCCATTCAAACAATGCAGCCAACAAATGTATAAACCAATAACTTTCTTTGCAGATTCTCCTTCGTTCCGTTCCTGCATGAAGAGATCGTTATGCTGGAAATTCATGCAAATGGCGACCGTGTCGGCTGTCTGCTGCACTACTGACCTCTGCAACTGACCAAATAGCCTATACTCATCTCATCAAAAGAAAGTTTATCTAAAAACAGGTTAACAAACCAATAACAAGATTATAAATTGAAGGGATTTTAATTGTTTCCGTACAGAGATGGTGGACTGGACAGTGGCTGAAATTAACATTTGGTCAATCGTGCGTTTATACGATCAAAATTACATGCGACATGTTATTTTTTGGGACAACATTAACGATGACTGATTTACATAAAGCTTAAATTTAACTATAAACTTTCAGAGGAACGATTTGTTCTCTTGTACACATTTTTAGTAGATCGATCTTCCTGCAGCTGATACAAATGTGACAAATAATTTATAGTAACAATAATCTAAAACTAATTTTCACACGGCAATCCGGAAAACTAATCTGTTCTTCTATATGTCCATATATTACTCGATTGGTCACGAATAACGTTTTTGAAGAACTTGTCTGACCGTGTATGTCGCTTGTTGCGTTTCTTCTTGTTATTTTGAGGCTTTCAATACCCTAAATAAACACCAGAAGTACAACAATGTAACTGTGAGCTGCCTCCTTGCAGACACAATGGTGATACCACCACTTTGGTAAGCGCGAAGATAAATAAATAGCCTAATGAGTTATTGTTTAATACAACTAGTAATAAGAATAAAAAATAGGCCTAATTATACTTTAGAATGTAGCCTATGAAGCCTATGCCACTGTTCAAATACACTTTCAATGTCAGAAAGGTTTTGATGGTGCCATCTACTGGACAGAAATAAACGCATGCATGATGAAAGTTGGTTCTCTTAGTTTTTGAGTAAGCTCACCCCGTTTAGGACTCCACTATAATTAAAAAAAGTTATGTAAACAGTAGTGATGTAAAAAGTACATCGAATTTAACGAACCAGTTAAGTTGTGTATCTTAAAATACGGCAAGAACTTTTCTAACATCCACTCCCGCATACGCTTTATCACTTGCTTTTAACGTTAAACGGATTAAAATAATAACATATAACATATTTTCTTTTATTTGTGTTTTAATGACAAATGTAGGTTTTCATTTATGTTGTTTATGTTATATGTTGTTTTAAGAAATATCCCCTTTAAGCGTGTTCTTTATGACTACGCTGTACTCAATGAAGAATTATTTTCTTAGCAATTTTCTTTTTGCAATTATTACAGCAGCCTATGTCTTACTTTTTTAAACAATTTTTTCACTTTTTTTGTTTTTATAGGCCTGTATGATTTAATAATGTGTAAGATATGACACTTTCTGGAGACCATGTTGTGGAATAATTTATGTAAAATATTTTTCTTGGTTATAGATAGGCCTAGGCTGTAGGCTACCAATGTGACAGGGCAATTTAATAAACCTCTTTATAAAAAAAAACTATGGAAACTTCAATAATGATTCACAATTCTATAGACCAGTTTCGACGGGGTCCAGGTTAATACATTTTCCGATAATTATATAAAATTACGATTTATCACTGTCAAATTGGTCTATGTTATGCGTCCCAGTTTCCAAATGAGTTTTTCATTTGGAATAAATTGTGTGGAAAGAAAACGAAAAGAAAATGTTACATTTAAGAAAGAATATTTTTTATTTTGTTACTAATAAATATTTGGTCTTTCAAGGCACTTCCAACATAAGGCCAATAAGTACTTCTTCGTCATGGGACGTATAAACTCAGCTGAAATTGATCTTAAAACAGTTTACACGTCTACCTGCTCTACAAGAGCACGTAAATATACAACAGGGAATAAAAAACTAAAATATACAGGAGTTTACTTTCCGTCCCCTCCTTCCTTTCTGAGGGATGATTTCGAGATTTACGGACTCGATAATTATGAAATGTAACAGATGGAAAAGGCAATACTTTGCATTACAGTTCTTTTGTTACAAATAGGCCTATTGCATAATAGTCTACTTATTTACTAATTTAACAACTGTGGGTAAGATTTTATTCAAATTATTACAAAATAATTAGTATTACTCAGAATTTAGTTAGGATATGTACTTTTAGAGTAACATAAACACTGTAATTTAAAGTATCACCAAAAAGACTGCCCTTTGATTTCACTCTGTTACACTGGGGTAGGTTATATTTGCCAGCATGGTGGACATAATTTAAGGTCTCTAAAAGCATTCCGAGTTTGGAAGAAGCCATCAGGTAAAAGTTTTTAGGATAAATAATACATCCCATAAGACACAGGTCCGCTGAATAGTCCCGGCATCGGTAAAGGCCGTGGGAAAGAGGCAGGTGGTCCATACAGAGATGATGGCGATCCCAGAGGGAACGGCAGCGCGAACGGTGCCAGAATGGGTTTTGATGCGCATTTGTACTTTTCCAGCTCGGCCTCCTGGAGTCTCTTGGCCTTCGCCCTCCTGTTTTGGAACCAGATCTTGACCTGAGTCTCGGTGAGGTTGAGGGAGTTGGAGAACTCGGCACGTTCGGCGATGGAGAGGTACTGTTTCTGTCGGAACTTGCGCTCGAGGGAGAGAAGCTGGGAGGTGCTGAAGGGCGTGCGGGGCTTTCTGTTTGTCTTGTGCTTGCGTAAGGGGCACGGCGGGCTCGGGTGACCTGGAAAACATGATGGGAAAATCGTTCAGTTTATTCGAAACATCTCTGTGTTTGCATTCATTTTCCCTCGTCTTTATTTTCAGGTTTCCATCAATTTTCTTTCTTGCGTTCTTTCGCATGTTAAACAAAACAAAACTTGGAACTAAAACTAATGAAACCTTTTTTAAGTTTTTGGGTTCAACTACAAAAGCAGAACACAACAAAAGGAAATAATTAAAACATAAAGCAGTAGCCTGAACAAAAGTTGCAATATATAAACATTGTTATCAATTGGGCTTGTGTGCTTGCATATCAATTAATACTTCTAATATTGTAGCCTATAATAAATTATATAATAAACTATATTAATTAGCCTATATTACAACAAGACATGTAGCATGTTTTACATTAGATCGAGGTAAAAACAAAGGTGTATAAATCCAAAAAGGGGTTAACGGCAAGTTAATTGTTGTTGCTTTGAATGTTTACGCTCTTAAAAACAATTATTATTTACATTAAATGCTTTCAAATACTTACGAGAGGGAGACGCAAAAGATGACGAGTTTAACCAAGTGCTCTGTTCCTTATCGCTCAATTCTTCACTTTCATCCTGTAAGCTGTCCGACGCATTTGACAAACTGTCCACAGAAACTTTCGTTTTCTCCACAAAGTAAGTCCGTATTAGGTCCGGTCCCAGTCTCTGGGGGAAAGGTTGCTGGAGAACCGGAGAGCACACAACCTGGCAGGTTGACTTCGCCATCAGGGATTCGACACTGAACGGCAAGCAGTTCTTCTTGATTTTATGTCCCGTGTCAGTGGTCACATCTTTCGGCTTTTGACTTTCCTCGCCTTCCGAGTCCGTTTTCTCGTGCGCTGTCGTTTCACGGGCAACGGGTCCCTTTGGAGAATTCATCGTAAACCATTAGCCGCAAGTTGTTGCTTAAACGGTCACGTCTCAACAACTTCTAATAGACTGTCTTGAGCCGCCTCAGTGCACTTATAAGAGTATACAAACTGCGGTCCGCCAATCAGCGCGTCCGCTTGACCAGGTGACTTCTGAAAGCCTCGATCTGATTGGTGGCCATCTTCCCCTAGGGGACGATCGGACCAATCACGAAGAAACCTTTAGAAGTCATGTGGTCAGGTTGACACCGAGACATCAAGGGGATATCGAGAAAAATGAGTACTTAATCGCGGATGTCTTGCTGAGATGATGTATAGACGGCCTCGGGGCGCTTGACTCTTTGGGGCACAAAGTAGACCAATTTTAGCCCAATTAAACAGTGGGGAAGCTCTCAAAGTATCTGTATCCGACTGTTAAGAAGCCATTGAAAAGACACAATGGATTTATTCCGCACCGAAACTTTTGTCAGAGGAGTTCACAGCACACACGAAAATCGGACTCTCTTGTTCACAAAGTCAGTTTGTGCAGGTAAAATAAATAAATAAAAATAAATCATCTAGACGTATGCCTTTTAAAAAAATAATTATTGTAGGCTTTAGGCTATTCATATTAAAACACAGTTCGTTTAAATAGCAGTCATGTAGAAAAAAGCAAAATAAACTCTTACCATCAGTCGTAGGAAAACATTTCCGAGCTATATGGAAACTATTCACGGTTCCTTTATTGAGAAAAGCTTTTGTGAAGGCAGAAATTGATTCGAAAGGGCTGTAAGTTACACAATACTCAGGCAATTTAAGGCATGTCACGGGCTTTTAAGGTTACAAAAGGCTCAGCTGAGAAGCGAGCGCAGTTTTCTTCTCTCTCATTTAGAGAGCCAGACGAGCTGCGTTTTGCGAGGCGCCAGTGACGGTGGGATCAAAAGCGAAGGTACCTCGAGGAGGAAAAGGCAACAGTTTAACTCCACTTAACCAATTGTCCTCGAAATATGTAGTCCTGCAATAGCTGCGAGGCCCAACGGTGACGTCAAGAACATGAACTATTACTTTTTCAAAGCACAACAGAAAAGTGCTCACGGCAAGTTTGAAAAAAAAACTCGCTTATCTTTTCAAAACAACACATGCACACAGTAAAACAAGCAACCACAACAACAGTATAACCACAAAATTAACATGAATATTAAAAACATTATTATTAATAGCCAATTATGATTATTATTAGTACTATTGTTATAATTATTATTATTGTAATTATTATTATTATTAACTGCTGTTAAAAGAACAAATTATTCATTAATCATACAATTTATGATTGTATCGTTTATTTTGAAACTCAATGAGTTAAATTAAATTGATCATTAATCAGACAAATAATCACGGGCTGGTAAATTCGCTTTGACTTTTGCAGCCGACTGTTTATTGCACATTCTTGGCGGCACCTTGAACCGATTTGGCAGACGGTCTCAGACACTAATATTCTCTAAAAGCCAAGGGGGCTTCCCTTCACGAGTGACAGATCTGTCATGTTGGATATCATATCAAACTGGTGTCCCTGCACCCAAGCCAACAATTCATGTAATGGAAATGTTTTGCGCCAGGGAGATCAATTATAGGCTACTTTTTAATATCGGGGAATTCACGTTTTCTAGGTTGGGATAGTTGTACAGACCGAAACATTATCTTATCCAGTTAGATTAGATTTATTTTGCATATTGCATGATGCTTCATTGAATTTAGATGCAAAATTCACATCTTTCACAAAGTTTCCATAAAGTTTCACATCTTGTGACAAAATGCAACTGTTTACCTTTAGATCGAATCCAAATACGTATTTGTGTGTTTACTGTGCACCAAGCCGTTTACATTTTCCAATATGCAAACCCACTGATACCAACACACGACCCTCGACGTTACGACAAAGGGATGTGGTTTCTATCAACAGTCTCTCTCAAGGTCGGACTTCTGCGGGCTGCGTAATTTATATAGCCAATAACAGCTCTTTTCACATGGAGTCACTTCCAATCATTTTCAAGCTTGGTTGAAACCACTCAGTCAGTTCATAAAACCAGAGGCCAAGTCAAATTTAGCAGCATCGGAGCAGCGCTCAACCAACTTTTAATGTTGGTCGTTTTGTGCTCGACATTCCAAGAATTCTTAGTCTATTCGTGTATTTATGAGTCCATATATATATATCTGTTTTCACTAATCATCCATTCAGACCATAAACATCTTCTCTGTTGAAACACATGCGTTTTAATTAATGACACATTTCACTCCCTTTAATGTCACACATACCAATAAAAGTTAGGGCAAATTTATTAAAGATGATTTTAATATGAAGATATTTGAAGTAACATGACATTTTTTATTTAAAATAACGAAATTATCAATGTTCTTTTGGTTACTTGCATTACTAGATTGTATTTTAGAAGCACTGTGAAACTACAGGTTGAGACAGAAATAGTGACTAATGCTTGTCAAAGACAGACAAAGAGATAAGAAGTTGAATAATAAGAATTTGTTATAGACAGGTGATAGATTAGGTGTTTTTTTTCTCACTTTGGTAACGCCTCAACTAAGGTTGTAACCCACCAATAGACAGATTTATTATTTTGTGATATTTTTCAGGTATTTTAGTAAAATTTGAGTGCAAAAATAGATCTTCTACCCTTCGTCCTATGGTAATAAGACTTTATAAGAATCTGTGGCTCTGGTCCAAAACCTAGCGTGCTGTTTGAAAACATGGGTGCGCTCCCAATGCGTAGACTGTTCACTGATACTTTATTTTGGCTAAAATCATGTCACATGTTTCTATGATGGACAAGACAATCCCAGAATACATTGCAATGAGCTCAGTAAAATTGAAAAATGATTACAAAACAAAGCAAAAATGATTATAAACAGAATTTTATCAATTTTGAACAAAAAGGTGTTCTAAGTAACATTGACTTTCCAAGTTATAATTAATTTTTCACAGTTGGTATAAGGTTTCATTTAGCATTCTGCCTTTAGCTCATATTTGTAAGCAGCTTTGTTTGTAGATGCTGTGGTCATTCTATATTTACACAAATCCACCATGAATGAAAGTGTGTGTGATTGTGTAGCTGTGTGCACGCCACTGTGGCGACTCCACGGTCACACACAAAAGCCAGGAATGTGTCCACAATTTCATGTTGTTAGTGTCCAAAGATGCACTGTTTTATTTTCACAAAGACTTCCACAGTGGCTCAAATTATGCTTTTACTGCCGGGGTCACATCTGAACCGTGAGTTATTGTATGAATTCCAGCACTTAGAAAGACTTACGGTGTGGGTTTATCCCCAGCTTTGGATTTGCGCATTGATGTTGAAATATAAAACATGCTTGTTTAAATATACAAATTAACCAACATTGTTGTTTAGCCCTAATGTGTCTGATTGTGGTTGAAATGAGAGCTTTGCCTGCCTTTTTGACATCACCATGAACTGTAACAGTTTAGAGTTCAGAACGTTTTTCAATTCAGGTGATGTGATCTGCATATGAATCGACAAGTTTGTATTTCAAGCCGTTAAATGGGAGTATTCACACATCACCCGCTCTGTTGTGAAAGAGGGTGTGACAAAAAGGGTAATGCCCGTGTCCCTTATGATCCGGGTTTGATTTGAGTATAACCCCAACGTCTCTTGAGTGCAATATTGATATGACTTATATCTTCCTTCTTTAAATGCAAAATGGAAAAAAAAGCTTTGTGTATTGTTAGTCATTTTAGAGTGAGCGAATTTGCCAGAGGGTTAAAAATCTGATTCTGTGCGTTTTTTAAGAGCCTCATAAAATTACTTTTATTCTCCAGGATTCTTATGATGGCATTTTTTATAGGTCCGTTGGCATCCTCTTTGGCTTACCATCTGTTGATTATGTGGGAGATCAGGCATGAACAAATATGTGTGCTTGGTTCTCCTGAGATTACAATTTGAAAGTTTTACCATGAAAAAGCCAGGCACCAGGGGGCCGGTGGGTTGAAATGACTCTTTGAATAAACAGTCTTTGGTCTCTCTCAATATGAAAAGAGAGGGAGCGCTGAGCTTTTAACAGCGTTCACAGGACTCGAGGCAGGAGGTTGGAGCCGATGGTCTCGGGGCAGATGTCTGTTTCACAGCGCTTTCACTGATCCCGGACCAGTTTTGCTCTTTCTTTTTTCGGCTCAGGTGAAATAGACACTAATAGTCTTTCTCACTTAAGGAGATTCCCATTATATAATATTTTGTTGAGTAATATTTTCTAAAAAAGGCCGTAATTGGTTTTGAAATAATCTGTTTATTAGTCTTAAACAGTTACACAAAATATATATATGCACAAAAAGCACCCAACCCACAAAGAAAAAACAAACAAACACCAAACAAAAATCAACAACAACCAACCCTTAAAACTGCCGGCGCCCCACAAAACCGAAGAAACACATACAAAGAAAAGCAGGCAAAATTATTATTACTTTGCATTGTTGTACAGTATATGGAAAGCAGTCACACAGGTGTTTACACATGTTTCTTATAATTATTATTTGTATAATAAAATAGCAACAATACTATTTATACTATTATTATCTTTTTATTATTATTTATATGATTCTTTTTTATAATAAAAATACCAGTTGTATTTATTACTATTATTATTATATATATCATATTTTACATTCACATTTGATCATATTTACATCTTATTTGCCATTATTGTTACTTTTTATTTATTTACACATTATATTATTTATTTATCAAACGAGTGTTATACTTTTCTGATAGACAAAAGCGAGTACTTTTTTTTTAAACTTTTTTTTTTCTGTTGCCTCCACTTCACAGTATGCATGTGTGAATCAGGACTGGAGAGAGAGAAAGAGAGAAGAGGGAACCAGTCCTTTGTTGCTCTATTGCTTAATGAGGTAGAAAACACAATTGTACTTTTCGGAGTGTGATAATTGTCTGCAGGGCGATGTAAATGAGATGCGTGGGTAATGCCTTCAAGGGCTATGCGTCTTGCTGTGTGAGGAGAATGAGGAGGAGAGGGAGGGGCGGGTCGAGAGGAAGATCACAGGGGCTGTGAGCTTACATTAATCCACCTTACAGGTAATTGACTTGTTGCATTTCAAAGGCTTATCTGAGGTCTGTTATCAAGACTTGAGTAATTAGCAGCGGCTATGAGGAATTGATGAAGAGATTAACCTCTCATTTCTCCTTTCACGCCAGCATCTTTCAAGAGCGGCGGGGAAACGTCGGGCTACTGTGTGCGTAAACAAGAAAAAGTTACAACATTTGTGAAGCATGCTTGTTTTTTTGAATGTTGAAGACAATCCCAGAATGCATTGCAGAGGACGATAGGAATTCGGAGTAAAATGTAATTAAAGTCAATTAGATGTAATATCATTAAAATGTACCTGATGTTTGCGTGGCCGTAAATTACATCCATTACCCCGATTTGAACAGTGACACATTGTGACATCACATTTCCGACCACATAAAGCGTATTCATGATATGTGGTGTTAAATAGGATCTACTTTTTGCCTATTAAATTTGGTAATAATTATCATCTAGAATGAGTTTAATGACCATCCTTAGATGCCAAACAAAATGTAATTAGTTAGAACAGCAGCGTGTTCTCACACCACCGACATCTTTTGTCCGTCAGCAATTTTCCACATGACATCTGCCGTGCGTGAACCTCTACGCTTATATCTGCATTCTTAAAGATCGAGCCCTGCTGAGACATTCACTTCCATGTCCTGTTTAGTCCATGCTAACACACATAGCGCCACTTTTTGTGTTGTCTCCCGCCATCACGGCCATATAAAGACATAGACCTCTAATGTTCACATGTATGGGGATTTTTCTCTCTCATTCTACGGACTTTTTCACAAGTCTGTTGTTACTAAGTGACGGCGAGCTGAAAGGCCTCACATCCTCTTTTCTTCATCTCCGTAGGGCGCTTTGGCTAACAGCTCTGGCAGCTGCTGTGATCTCCATTTGCCTTCTGAGCCCTATAGTCCTCTCTCGGCAGGTGAGGTAGAGCTCAAAGGAGTCTCTAATAATCTCTGTAGTGCTCGAAATATTTTGAGGCTACCGTCAGTTTAAATCGGCCCGTCGAACGCCTTCGAATCATTCCACTCATTGCGAAATGAAAGACAGTCGCCGTGCTTGTTTGGTTAAACATGTTTGGATGAGGTGTGGTATATCTCTCTCAAAGCAAGCCTCTGTTTTCCTCCCCAGAATGCTCCCCGGCAAGACAATCTATTCATACCGTTACTTAAGTGTAATTGCCGACCCTTTGAAGGCTGTGAGAAGCAAATGATTTACTTTGCCCCAGGGGCAGCAGTGGTCAAATACCCATCCAAAGCCCATCCCATGATCCCTCCTCTCCTGCCCTCACGCCTCCCTCCCCGAAGGGCTGACACTGCCGGGCTGCCCGGCGAGAGGGCAGCTCTCTCGCAGAGAAGAAATAATACAGCTCGGGCTGCTCAATTTCTCGTCCTTTTCATCCTTCTCTTTTAAGGTTTTATTAACAACAGCTTTTCCTCGTACGGTGGCTGGGTGTGGGGGCGACGAGGCGGCAGGCGGCTCCTGGCAAACCCTCAGGTGCCCTCTCGGCTCTCTCGACCGGCCCTCATCCGTGTTGACGGGTCAGTGATGCTGTTTAGCAATCCCCTGTGTTCAGGAATGTGTGCAATTCCTGATATGCAAAGATAACGTTTGATGTCAAGTCTCGCTATCTTAAACAGGTTATATAATTAGATAAGTAGAAGATAATTAGATTACAGATCAGTAATTACAATAGCACATGTTAATACATTTTAATAATCAACATATAAGCAAATCAGTAGCAATAATTAAAGAGTTCAAATGCAAAAACAGATGAGTCAAACATCTTGTTTTTTATCTTGCATTCCAAAGTAATATCAATCAATCTTCAGTTGTGTTGTTTTGATTAATTAATAAAATCTTTAAACAAAACACAGCTAACTAACACAATAAGAAACATAATTGATCTGTTTTCGCAAACAAACTCTTAAATTCTTTAATCTGTCCAGGCTTGTATCAAGGAGCTGATGCCTTGCGCAACTGAAAATATTGTGTTTTAACCAATCGTCAATAATTTTTAAAGAAAGCATTTATCATCTGTTCTTTCATTTTTTCATTCCCTATTATCAATATTTTGGATCATTTTTAATATAGCACATTATAACAACTTAAAATTGACATAAGTGCTTCAAGATGGCATACAAAATAACCGTTCCAGACACAATTAATGGAAATACAATAAATATTATGATTATTAGTAAAGTATTAAAATCATTAAAAAAACCCTCTTCTTAGGTCATTGAAAGTCGCTCAGGGAGCTGACATTTAAGCATGGCTTTAAAAATAGGGAACGAGGAAACTTTTTGGATGGCAATTCCAAATTCCAAGGGATCTCGCTGATTTATGTGGATGCAACAACTTAGTGAGATAGCAAGATTATATGATGCTTTTAAAAATAAAATATTTTATTTTTGATTAAATCAAGAGGCAAATCTGTTAACAATAGTTCATTTATATTATATGAACATGACAAATTGGCAAAAATTATGTTGCTTGTTGTTAGATAATACATTAACTAATGTTAACAAATACAGCCTTATTGTGAATTGATACCTAAATTATATTCACAATAAAATAGATGTTTCTCTCACATCTGTCTAAATGCATTATGGGATTGCTTTCTGCCTGAGGGGCATCTATTGTCTTTGAATTTCTGAAAAACGAACTTATAACGTTGTGGAACACCCTTTTGTGTTTTTTAAACGGGTTCAGTTTTGTTTCGAAAAGTTATCTGACTGAATCTTGAAATAGATCCTGAGAAACACTGATATGTTAAAGGGATAGTTCACCCCAAAACACAAATTCTGTCATTATTTATTCACTCTCACGTTGTTCAAAACCTGCATATGTCTCTTTCTTTTGCAAAACACAAAATAAGTCATATTGAGAAATGTCTCTTTGATATCAATGTATTCAAAGTCAATTAGTTCCAGTGTGATTTGGTTACCAACATTCTTCAAAATATCTTCTTTTGTGTTTTGCAGAAGAAAGCTAGTCACACAGGTTTGGAACGACATGAGGAAATGACGAATATTCATTTTTGGGTGAAACTGTACCTTTAAAGCCTGAAATACTGGTGGTACTCTTAATGTAAAATTCGTATTTTGATAGTATAAAAAGCTATTAGTTCTTTTTTGCATGCAAATGAGCTGGCAATAGAGCAGTTTGCATTAATATGATGATTGTGTGACTAGCAACAGTCCACTTTTCTCCACAAAGATTCTTCAGAGCCATCATCCAGCATTCTCTTAGCTTCGGCATTGCCGGGAGCCTGCGATGTATGTCCGTTTGAGCATCCAGTAATAGTAAACGATGTTATGAACATGGCATTTTCCTTGTATCATTTGCTTTGAGGTTTTTAAGAGAGAAACATTCCTCACCGTCAGCACAGATGGTAACAATTCTGAAGCGAATTACGAGGCCAAGCAACATACCTGTGGGCTATGTTTTTTTTCACAGCTCCATAAAGACCTCGGTAATGTAATTTTGATCTCATTTATCTAATATCACCGCAGCGCAGGGCCCTTTATGTGAAATTCGGCTTCTCGCTGGGCACATATCTTATTGATCTCCTATGTTGAAATAGCTTGTATTTTTTAACTCGGATGATCCGCACGGGGTCAAGCTGACGGGAGATGGAGACATGGTGGGTTAGCTTTGAATTTACTTAATGGATGTCCCTGGGCACTCTGGATTTTACAATATTATGCTTCTCCGCAGATGAGGACTACTACGCCTGCGTGTCTAGCGTTGAACCCCAAGGAGCTCATTTGAGCATAATAAAAGTGACTCAGGCTTTCATAATAAACCATATGCTCAGTTCGGCTCCTTTTGAATCAGACTCCGTTTGGACTTGAGCGCCCGTGACCTGATCATGTGACCGTCTACATGAAAACAAACGTCCCATTATGAGTCATCAGGTCGGGCTGCTTTATGTACACATGCCTGGGTTGCGTAATGTCGGCTTTCCTTAACTTCAAAGAGTCTTCTGTATTATCTGTGATGCATGCCATTCTTACTATTATTAACATAAAGGAGTAGAAAACAAAACTTCTGTCATCATTTGCATTTAGAGTAAATTTTATCGCATATTTTATTGCAAGAGATTTGATGGAGTTTCATTGTTTTAAAACAGAGACAAAGGTGGCAATTTTTAAAATACCTCAAGAGTTTGAAGATAGTAGAATGTATAGATGAAACCATCTGGATTTGGGTGAATTTGATGAGAAATTTTGAAAAGTTTCTATAGAAAACTTAAATAATGTTGACCTTTTAATGCAGACTTTAGCTCAGTTTGTGATACTGAGACTTCTTCTTAGATTCGAATAGAGACATTAGTGAGGTTGAAGGGTCTTTTCTCATTACATAAATAAATCAAATATGTTGTGCTTTGAGTTTGCTAAATAAGTTAATTAATATTATCAATATTTAATAATAATTTCCTAAATAAATGTAATAATATTAAATAAATGGCAGAAGACATTTAAATCGTTGGAGTAAAATGGATCATATGGATCTTTATGTATTTTTTGGATTGTCAACTTTTTGAATCCCTTAAGAAAGAGCGATTTCATAAAAATGTTTGTGTTTATCTGAAAAAGTAACAAGAAAACGATGAAAGAAATTTTCGTTAAGTGAACTGTTCCTTTAAAGGGACAGTTCACTAAATGAACAAAAAAAATGATATTTGTAAGAATGTTAGCATTTTGTCAGCAATTTTCAACAATTTTCAGCTCTGGGACATTATTCATTGTTGAACACAAAATTAGATATTTTGAAGAATGTAGGAAAGCAAACAGTTCTGGGGCACCTTTGACCATTTACATTTTTCCTAGGAATGATGTCCCATCGGTTATTTCCTTTTTTTGGAACAGCTTTACGGTGAGTAAATGATGAAAGAATTTTCATTTTTGGGTCATCCCTTTAGCAGAACCCAATGGAAACCCAATAAACCCAAAGCAGCGCTGAACAACCCAGCACTTCACTTCAACGTTTCCATAAGAGTTTGTTTTCGCTCACGATAAGCGAATTTGTGCACAACTGGCGACCCGCTGTGCGAAATCACTCACTCTAATGGCACAACACACGTGTTTGTTACAGGAAATCGTACAGCCGCTCTGTAAGTATTCCGTCGGTGATAAAACCAAATTGCACCATGATGTTGGGTCAAATAAATGAGAAAAGTGCCTCCTGCTCCGGTGTAATTAGCTCCAGCAAACATTGCTTCTCCATGCACGCTGATCCGAAGCCAGTTTCTCTTACTCGCAGTCACAAACGTTAACAAGAGCAACCGCAAAACTGCAAAACAAATACTCCCGATATGAGCCAAATGACTGTACTGAAAAGTAATTGCGCTATTAAAACGAACTGGATAAACTTGTTGAAGAAGTTGCCCTTTAAGAACGCAACCATTGTTGCTGTTTAACTTATAGGATGATTTGAAGTGGGTTTTGGAAACTGGTCCCTCAATAAAACGGCACAGACTGCCCCTCAAGCAGTTTACCTGTTGCTATTATCCTAATAAATATAAACGCAAAATACACTCAGAGCCCCAATTGTTGGGAATTAAGAAACTAACAATGCTCTCGACTCTAATTAAACTGCTGTAGGGCTGTGCGAGAATTTTTTTATGTGTGAGGTGTGGTGCTAAACAAACCGTTTGATAGCACTTATCTACAGTATGTGTTCATGTGTGCAAACGTGCGTCAGGATCAGACCCTCAAACAACCAGTCCTGATGTCATTTCAAACCTTTATGACTTTCATTCTTCTGTAGTACACAAAAGAAAATATTTGGAAGAAGTTGGTAAGCAAACTCTATCGGCCCCCATTGACATTTATTGTATGGACAGTAAACCACTAAGACAAAATATCTTCTTTTTATGTTACACAATATACAAGTTTTAAACGACATGAGGGTGAATAAATGATGACGGAAATTTTTGGGGAGGTAATCTGTCCCTTTAAGAACCATGACAATTTTGCGGCCCTGTTGAATAGACCAGCATATGTTGTGTTTTGGTTGCTGGTCCCCAGCATGAGATCCTGGTGGGCTAGTGTCCCCTCCAGGCTTCACCAGTTAGGTTTTGCTGGTGAACAGCATGGAATATCCTGATCCAACAGCTTGAACGGCACTGAATAGCATGCACATAAATGCTTGTCTTTTTATTAGGGTTTGTTTTTAAACATTTTCCTTTTGTGTTACTATGTGGTTTTGAAAGGTTTTTAGTTTTAATGACGGAGCCGATATCTATTGTCATTTTTGAGGTTTGTCGTGATACACCTCTTAAAGAACATACTGTAACTTTCAAAGGGCGTTGTTTCTTATTACGAAGCCTTTTGAGGTCACTAAATAAGTTTAAAATATGATGTTTCTCAGATAAAAACTGTAACATGACAATTAAACAAGGGAAGAGGCAGTTGTTTCAAAGCAGACTCACATTACTGTCTCATTTTGTTTTTCACGGAGGCCAACGACGCCACATTTCTTCAGTTTCCTGACCGCATGCATTAGATTTAAGTAAACTAAACAGTCTCTATCCCTTAAAATCCAGAAACAAGCCTCCTCTTTGACCCTGCTATAGGGCTTTTGTTTTTGTTGGTATGTCTTGTCATTCACTGGAGAGTATTTAACTCCATGGGATTTGAAGAAAACTTAAAACAATCCTTGGGAGAACAACAATATGGTGTAATGATGATATTTTAGGGCCCCGATAATAAGTTATGATTGAAATATGACCCTCTAGGCTTTGCAATAAAGAGAGAAGCAAATTCAATTCTTGATGGCAACGAACATCAAAGACTTGCTGTATCTTAAAGGAACAGCTCATCCAGAAAGCCTGTCATCGTTCACTCTTCTGCATTTTGTTAGAGATCCATATAACTTTCTTTTTCCTATATGTTTTCAACAAAAACTTAGATGAGAGAGAGTAAAGACACATCATGGCATGTCTGATATCACTGATGCCATAAACATTAGTTCTTGCCTGTCTCGAAATCAAAAGCATTGCTCTTGAATTTTGAAAATTACATGTTTCAAGAAAAGCAACTCAAAGTCTTTTATGATACTTTTTTGGCAAAAGTGTATTTGAAAAATTGTATTTTGAATCAAAAAAACTTTCTAGGTCAGAAAAGCTTAATCTGAAACTTTAAATCAGTTATTATGATATGGCATATTAAACCCCCCCTCTCTCTCTCTTTCTCTCTCTCTCTTTTTTCTTCCTTAGTAGAAACATTCCAAAACAAATCCTAATTTATTTGGGCCTGAAAACAATATAAACATACAGAACAATAGGAGCCGGCTGTTTGGGTCGCGCTATTGTCTGTGGCTTCTACAGACCCATTATCACAGTGTTCTGCGGTTTTATGGCGCTTATCCTGTGGTTCTTCTCTTAAACGGATCATTGTCTCTCCAACTTGGAAATACGGTTCAGTAATACAGATCAATGATATCTGAACTAAATTCATTTAGTTTTACTATTTCAGTTTTTAAACGTTTTATATGGAAACAATCCTATAGATGTAGGTTCTGCTTTATATTAAATTTGCAGTGTGGTGGACAAAAGAGAAAAGATTCAATTAAATGAGTATAAACATTGAGTGATTGAATTTCAACAGACATTGTCACAGTAATTGTAGATTTGTTGTAAACATTTTTCAAGACCGCAGATGTGTTGACCTTTTTTGCAGTGCTTTTCCTTGGCGATAAAATTGAGTTATAGAACGCAATGTCAACAACAACGAATGCTTTCAGACGCTACTGGTTTGGTTTCTAGAATGATTAGGGATGCTAGAAAAATGTTTATTTAATACAGTTGAATCTTTTGTAATCATTTTAGCTCATTCTGGTTTCTTTTGACTGTGCATACAAATTACAATAGAATGGAAAAAATAATAGCATAACTAAGGGATATCAAGGTTAAATGTCACACTTTTGACTCTATTAAATACTTCTTAGGATGATTTATTCTATCTCATTGCAGTTCGTTACTATTTTGAGTATTATCGGCCAATTTGTAGATTTACATCCTAGTGATGTTTCAGTTTAGGGATGCATCTTCATGCTTGATTTTTTTCTAATATTGATAGCTTTTAGTATGATTCAAATGACAGGAATTCACAAAAAATCGTCAGCTAGTAAAAACGTTTCACGTTCCCTGTAAAATAAATGTGGTTTATTTTAAAGCTGTGAAACAATTAATCGTGAAAAATGCTTCCGAAATACATAATATATGTCTGTAGACTATGCATATTTATTTTGTATTTATAAACCCAGACACATATTTTTGTGCATGTATTTTTCATATTTACCAATTATTAAAATGATATACAAATGTTTATTAATTTTTATATTTTTCTTAAATAAGTTTGTGTTTGTTTTTATAAATACACAGTTCACAGACATATATTATGTATGGCCTACACAAATGTATTCTGGATGTGATAAATTGCAAATAATCGTTTGACAGCCCTAGTTCATTTTTTAACCCGTTTTCTATACAGGCCCACACCACTGCTCTAAAATATCCAAACAATTCCCAACTTTCCCATGTGAAACTACCCTTGGTTTCCCCTTTAGTTTGTATAATATTTCAGCCTTGTCGTCTGAAACACTTACAGTTGTGTTTTACTTCAAGGACACCACCACAAACTCACTCTCACAAGTAGGCGAACTTCAAACAGCAGCAGAAGTCAAAGGAGTTAATTGGCCCTTATCAGAAGTCTTAACTCAGCGCTGATCTGGAACCAGCGCTTCCTGCGAAACTCCTATCAGGAGGGAACTGCAAAACTGGTTTTGGGACGGTGTAAAAACGCAAGGGGGATTCTCTTAGGCCCCGACTAATTGACCCCTGGCTCCCCGGGGGTAAATCAACAGAGGCTAAAGCCACTAGCCTTCTAACAAGCACCTCTCGTAAAGCAATCCATAACCAATGGGCAATTTGAAACACATGCTATTGGATATATTTACGACTTGGTACTTGGAGTCAAAAGACCTGATCGCTGATACCTCAAACCCCCACCTTTTCCAAGCTTTTTCCCTAAACCATAAACACTGGAAAACAAATGACTTCTTCAATTTCTTTACTCCTCAAAATGTTCGACATGTAACTGCTCAATAATGCAATTCAATGGACTAATATCTAAACAACTGTTATTATTAGGTTCATTCAACACAACATGATTACATTAGATAGACATGGGGTAAGGATAAGAAATTGGAAACAGCTGGGCAGGTTTTCTTTGATTATCCTCATCATTACGATTCAACGGGACGGCATGTCACTCACACATAGTTGGCAATCACACTTAATCATGTGGGCTAGCAAACATGATGCAATCGAGACCTGCTCATTTGAGCTATTCCAGATTTGAAAAACCATATATGTTCCCAAACGCATCTTGACTTTCCTAAATTTCCTTGCACGATTCTGGAATTTCAGCGTGCTACAAAAAACAGTCAGGGTCCCTTTGTGGTTCTGGAGATGGTCCCAGCATCCCCAACGTGCCTGGTCTGTGAGAAGGCCGTTCGTTTTTCCCACTGGGGTTACCTGACAAGCGTTTCACGAGAGACTGTATTCGGCAGCCAGTGGACCCAGCTGATTCTGCTTAGCCCATGCTATAAAGCAAACGGCCTCTTCAAGTGATCCATTAGTGCTTCTATCCCCAAGGGTTGAGACTGCCGTCTGCTCAAGCCGTGCAGGAAAGCTTGAAGGAAAACAGCATGGGAGACAAGTCAACAGATCAAAGACCCCCTCAGACGGCAGACCCCTTCTCCAGACATCCAATCTCTTCCCCTTCATGGTTCTAATTAGCAGATGGTGGAGAAATGCCTCATATTATGGCTCTATCAATTAGAGAGAGACGCTCATATCTTCGCTCCCTCTTTCTGTCGACCTGTGAGCATGCCACAGATAGATGAACTGTTAGGGAAACCGAAGCAGAAGTGATGTTTTAATGAAATGTGTATAAATAAGTTTTATGATGGAAACAAAAAGTTGTGGTATTTTTGGTATGTTACTCATGAACATTGTCAGATTCGTATGAATCGTTCTTCCAAAAGCGTAACTTTTCACCTTTTTGTCATTTTAATAATGTCTTTAATCCAGTGGAACACATAAAAAATAAATTTCCTGTGATTCTTTATGGCTGCAGAATGGCTTTGAACGATTTTGTGAACGAGCATTGATGCATAAAATCAAATAATCGATTATTTAAATAAATGAAATGAAAATATCATAGGCTATGTGCCAACGCTTACTGTTTTTATTACAATTAAAGATTGCGTATAACAGGCAGAGTCTGCCAATCTAATACTAATCTTGAGTACAGTAGTATTTCACACGTTGTATCTTCGAAGAGTATTAACTTTGATCAAACTTATAAAAGAGAGATACAGCTGTACGATTATTTCCGGAAAAACACGAGCTTCTAGAGGTGGGACTAGTGGGGAGAGTGGGATGGAACTACAGCACGAACAAGCAACACATCACATTGATCCCTTCCTGCTTTGTACATTATGCACGTGTACGAAGATTGCCAACAAAACACAGACGTATGACTTAGATTGAATTACCGATTGCAGTTCATGTCCTGCATCCTTTAGCTCTTGGACCACGCCGTCTATAAGTTTCAAAAGATCTCCAAATCCAGCGTTATATCCAACGCCGTGAACAAACAGACACACCTAAACTTCACTATCACAACAGTAACGAGTTGCATAGCATCTGAATGCATGACAGAGCATGATATCCAATCTTTAAACTATTTCTTTTATATCTTATATTTTATTTGAAACATGCTTTTGACATAAATTATATAAATACCTTGAATTCCGTGAAACTGAGTTGGTCACACTGTATTGTCAACGCAAGCAGCTCAGTCGACACGTAAAGATGCCACATTGCGTCCCTAAATGATCCACTTGCGTTATGAAAGATGCACTTGCCTCTGAAACCAAGATTTAATGAGGGGCGTTGACAAAAAAGCAAAGTATTTTTTCATTTTTTTTGCGAAAGTAAAAGTGTGAGGAGACAGACTACTTGTGCAGTATTGTTACACGGTTCGTTGCTTGATACTGATTGGCCAGTGGACATTTTTAGGTTCGTTATTCCCAAATAACAATCTCTTAAAAATAACACATCGTAACCTTGATGCAGCAAATCATTTTGACATTTTTTTTGACAAATTAAATGCAAATATATATTGTAATAACATATATGACATTATGTGCCCAATCGTACAATCGGCGCAATGCGGCGCAAGGCGCAGCGCAAGATACTTTTCTAGTTCAAATTGCAAATGCAGTTCATATGTGCCCCCGTGGGCGTGCTGGTCTGAACAATAGGTATTTAGAGAGTATTTATTATAAAGATAAAAATCCGGCTTGTGCTGAAGATGGGCTGCCGTCGCGCTTTTACCTCACGCACGAGGTCTTTGCTCTTGGAAATACCACCGTGTAAATAGTGAGTCCGCCATGTGCCGCGTGGGAACAAGAGATGAGACTCTGATTGGTTTACTGCACGTTATGCCAAAAAACACACATTACTCATTAAAAGAATCGGGACAACCCGTTTAAACCCGGGCCCACCGACCGTTTTCCCGTCGTTAACTGTTTCCCCGCCAGCCTTTAAAGGAGGGATGATTTAAAATCACAATTTTAACCCAAGCTTTTGTTATATAATATGGAATCGTATTCACATGAACACCATGTAAGAGTAAGAACTGAAAACGCCATTGTTTACAGTGAGATTACATCTGTTATTGACACCAGGCCCAGTGAACGCCAGGTTCTGGAATGCACCTATCTATGACGACATTGATAGGTTGAACACCGCCTCCACAGAAAAATATCAACGACTTCTTCTCTAGCCCCGACCACTGGTTCGCGCATTGTTAGAGGCCGCTTGATGTGCCGTGAGTATTACCTGGGGACCTCTAGTCATTTGTAATACTTGTAGAGTTTGTCTGTGATCATAGTTCCTGCTAATCGCCATCTAGGTGATTTGGTGGGCTCATATATCGTTTTTCAAGGTTATATCCACCGTTTGCGTATAATGGAGGCTGTTTTGTAGTGTTTTGGTATTGTTTCAGGTGCTGGGTGATATCCGTAACTTACCGGGAGTCTCCCGTTTGTTTATTTATCATGGAAACTCCCGTAACATTTGAGACTCTCACGGGTCTCAAATGCTGAGAGGTACGGTCAACAAAAACCATCAGTAAAATCATCCCTTGCGAATGCGTCACATGAAATACTGATATGTAATATTAAGAATGTAACCCAACTTGATGAATCTTGGTGTAAAATCGACGATTCACAAGACATTCATAATCTTTAGCCAACCGAATGTGCATCCTTTGCTACTCTTAATTTCGGCTAAAATGATTATTGTCGTTTAAAAATAAAAACATTCCAAATGTCCAATTTTTTCTTTCTGATCATAACTACAGCGTTCAAGCTCGTAAGTAGATACTTCCCAGGAGAATAGCGCAACCTGAACGATACAGATAATTGCGTCTCTCTCCTTTGACCTCCCGGGCTCTTTTGAGTAAGAAGGTTTCAGAGGCTTGGAGAGATTTGTATGTGTAAGACCCTCGGAGACACAGAGAACAACAATGAGCTATGCAGCAGTCAGCAGAACGCTGTCAACGACGCTCCTAAGCGGTTCGCCTCACCTTCTTAATTACCCATCATCCCCTGCACAGCCAGGCCCTCACAAATTATGCTCTATTGAGGTTGAATGATAGAGTTGTCAGTGAGTACTCAGTGTTTCTTAGTGGGAGAGGGCAATCACATACGTACACACATTAACTCGCTGAGTAGGCAAGTACCGGTGCCAACGTTGAGAACACACACCTAGTTGTCCTCAATTTCAACACAGAGGAACAAAAGACACCGTGACACAGCGTAATACAGAAAGTGACAGAGAGTGACCGTGTATGAGAAAGAAAGAAGAAGAGAGAAACCGAGAGCATGAGCGCTCTCCTGGATCTTTGTAACCCTGATCCCAGGACGGGTTATTAAATTGCATGCACAGTTGACCTTGCACACATTTGATATGTCATATGTTCAAGATGGTCATCAAACAACACAAACAATAAATAAAAGGAAAACAACAAAAAATAAATAGATCGTTGATATGTTATTCTGAACCTCAAATTTAAAGAGCAGATGTTTTTTTTCCAATAACAAGTTGCCCGGGGCTAGTTGTCACGCAGGAAAGTTGTTAAAAGGGATGTATTTCTATAATGGTTTATTTTTATGTTTTTGAGCTAGAAGTCTTGTTACACAAATTATGTTTAAAACAGCTTGCAAACAAGTGTAAATATTCAACAAATGATTGTAGAAATGTTTTTTATGTTACAATTTTCACACCAAACAAAAACCTTTTTTTTTTAAATGTGAGAACACAATTAACTGTTTTTAGGACAAGTGACAGGTTGCGACATTTGTATTGGATCTTTTAAATGTTGTGAATTTATGCTGGCCAAAACAACTGTTTAATATATGTATGTTACCGTTTACAGTTTTGAGGCCCAGAATTATTTCACTATTTTAAACCGACAGAAAAGTACATACTGGAAACTTAAATTTGCTTTTTAAAATGTCAATAGATTTTAAATAGCGAAGAAAAAGTGGAAAGGCATGCCCGGGTCTTCTCTTTTTTTCCAAGCAATAATTATTTCCAAGCCTTCCAATGAACAGAAACATCCTCATCGAATAAATTGAGAGTTACTGTATATTGTTCTCTAAGTTAGCAGCTCAAATTTTCTTTGTCTGCCAAACACAGTCTTGGTTGTCAATCACTCATTATTTAAACAATATATTTTTTGTGAATATCAAGAATGAGAAAGATTTAGATCATCTGTAGGGTCATACAAAGTATTGTATGTTTTAAAATCAACCACATTCTAAAATGATGACTTTTATACTTAAAAAGAACGTCTATTACTCATGAGCAAATGTGGTAACTACACATGATTCCCGGACTTCAGACTGCCTCTAATTTACTCGTCTAAGAATCTGCTCCATGTGTGCATTGCTATAAATTTGGATTACAGATTGGGGACAGGTTGTTAGTGGATGTAAAGTCTTTATACATACCCATTTGTAGGTCATTAGTATTTTTCCTCTGTAATTTTTCTCTTGAATCCTGCATTCTTCAAACAGGAAGATGACCATGTGGTCCCAGTCATTCTGGGCGACTGATATTTAATGAGGTAACCGGCTTATTCTGTAAAACAAGTGATTTGTGATAAAGTGATTTTAAAAGTTTAATTTTATATATTTTATGTATTCTTGCAGAACAAAGTTGTTATAAATTGCAGTTCATCTCAAGTGAAATTAATAAGTGCCATAATATATTACAGGTACAGTATATGTCACAGAAAGACAGACAAAAAATAGACTTCCTGTTGACATTTGGTAGAAAAACTTATTTCAACACAACGTAAAACTTGAGAGCAGCTATTTTAAGTAATTATTGTAGGTAGTAAGGATCTGCAGAATGAAGCAACAATATAATTTCCTGGATTTTAGACATTTGTGAAATAAAAGCAATACAGTGTTTCAAAAGATAACAATTACAGTCTGACTGAATTTAGCAGAACAGAAAAGATAGATGAGATATATTAAAACAGCAAGATTGATGACCTTGGGGGGACTTTTATAGTTTGTTTTGTTTCGATAAAATACAGATCATTGGCTACAGTTTAGACTACATCGACAATTACAGCATATTTCTTCTTTCTTATTGCTGGCCCAAGGACAGTCCTAATACTCTATTTAAAAATAAAGATCTTACATTGTTACCCTGTGAAGCCAGGCTTTGTTAAAACAGGCCGCATGGCCTAATTTAATCCGTAAAAATATAGCCATTTCATTACGCAGCACACTCAAATATTTGTTTCTGCGGGTTTCTCCCTCATTGGAGCATAAATTGCTGCAAAGTGCAGAGTTTGGAAAATGATTCCACGCCAAGCCGGCCTTACAAGAAACAAATCAAGGACTTAATGTTGCCCTGAGCAGCAAAAGACGCTCATTCAGAGAGTCATTCAAAACAGATCCTACATTCAATAAAAACAGAGAGCAAACACACACACGCATGCTGCACGTTGGCAGTTGCCCATGTCGTGGCAGGCCTGCCAGCGGTTATTATGTCTTGACAGTTGTAAGTCACTTGATTTTTCATTGATCTTTATGGCTGCAATATGCCTTTTATTCGACGGGCACATGATCAAACACAGAGCGAGAGTGGACTGGGTATGAGAATGGCATAGGAATTTTCTTGTCATCCTTACTCAAGGGTCAGAAGGCTTTTCCACTTTTCTGTTCCAGCAATAAACCCCCTCCTGTCATACTAAAGCAAGAACACACTTTTAACTCGGTTAAAACATTTATAGAAACAGAAAGTCTACAAAGAAAATCAAAGGCTGTCAACGCTTGTCAATCTGGGGAAGGTAATTTACAGCCTTGGTAGAGTGCATAATCTGCACGGTAGTTTAAAACTGGAATTATTTCAAGTCTTTCATAGACACGTTGAGAATGTACAGTGTTGATTTTAACTACAGCCACGTCATGAACATAATATTTGTAGTTGTACTGTAAATTAAAACTGGTTTAGAAGGTTACTTTAAATCGCAAAGCACAAAAAACAGTCTTAAAACAATACAAAACTGAAAACAAAACATTACAGAACTGTCTCAAAACCAAACAATACAAATCTATCTCATAACAAAACAATCTGATATAGCATCTCAAAACAAAACAAAACAATACAATACAAAACTCTATAAAACACAACTGTATTATAAAATAAAACGATACAAAACTGTCACTAAACACAATTGTCTTCAAAACAAAACAACACAAAAGTGTTTCGAAATGAAACAAAAAAAGTACAACACTGTCTAAAACACAACGTTCTCAAAATAAAATGATACAAAACATTCCAATAGTGTTTCAAAACTTTACAGAAAAAACAACACAATTGTCTAAAAAAAACTTGCACGAAAAACAATTGTCATCAAAACAATACGAAACATTACTGTCTCCAAACAAATCAACACCGTCTCAAAATCTATTTCAATAAAACAACACAATACTGTCAAAATAGAAACACTGTCTCAAAATGAACCTGCATCAGAACGAAACCATACAAAACTGCCTAAACAAAAATGGTCTCAAATCAAAACAGTTTGTTTCTGTTTACAGTAATTAAATGTCTGCTGTTTTCAAAAGCCTAGAGGTCTTTAGAAATGTACTGTAGGTGACAGTGTTAAAAAACAAACTGTCTACTTGTTGTAAGAATCTGTCTAATCTGTCAGATGTATATGAAGAGCATTGAGGAGAACATTAGTTTGTACTGTTATTTGTTGGAAATTCTGACAATTGTGTGTAAAAGAGTTTTCGGAAACACTTTCCTTGAAGCATGTCTGTATAATGCATTTTAAAAGTATAGTTTTAAAGCATTGTAATGCACATTTTAATGCATTGTAATGTGTTTTAAATAATTGTTATTACAGTTAATACATTATTACACTTAGCAATTCTAATCAATTCTTTTCTTACTGCTATGCTGTTCATTAAATGCTTCAGCAGTTTAAAGGTACAATCTATTTCATTTGACATGAGTTAAAGACATTGTGTGTGAGAGAGAAAAGAGAGAGAGAGGTGCATAGTGAGAGACATTCTCTACTGGCGCCAGTGCTTGTGAGATCCTACCGAGGCTCAATGAGACAAACACACATATACACACAAACATGCTCCTCACAGGGCTCGACCCACAACCCCTTAACACACTCAATCAAATGTACACATGTTTCCCTGGCAACACCAGCTGTGTGCTGACTATGAAGTTCCCTCATAATTACTTTTAAACACTTAATAAGGCTCAGTGCTCCCTGCACGAGATACAATAACATGTATAATTCAAAAATTCATTTCAGTGGGGATGTTGACGAGGTTTGCAATATAGTAGCCCTACTGTTTAAGTATTAATGATATTTATTCTCACAATTATGTTTCTAATGGGTTTATCTGTTCTGAAAGTTGTCTTTTTATTTATTTTTATTTTTCCTGATAATTTCTATATAATCCTTTTTATATTTTCTTAAAAAAATTCTTAACTTTTAATATTCAAATCGCTTTAATGTATCATTTAATGTTCAATGACAGAACGCAGAACTGGTGAATACTGAAACCTTTATTTTGTTATCATACACTGAGGATGAATCCAAGTTTGTCACACACAGATATGACTATTAATACTCCAGGAATTATCATTTGCAAGAACGTCTCTTAATCTATCCTGCATTAAAACTGATAGGATAAATGATAAGATAAATACATAAATACTTTGCGTACGTTAAAACTCTACGTTTGTAGCAATCGTAAAACAATGAAAATGTTTACAGATCACAACGGATTTATACTGAGCACAATAAATAAATACAACAAACCTAAAGAGGAAACATTTCAAACAGCCATGGTCACTTTATACATTCAGAACAACTCAGATTCATTTGTCATGTATGTGATGTCCACAGAAACGATTGAAAGGTCACGCACCTTCACGAGGCGGTTTATCACATTCTTGAACTTCTTTAAGAATAATTTACAACATTAATTAAACACATAAATAGCTGCTGGTGGTTTGTGTGCAATAGCACACAAATAAACACAAAAAAATGAAATAGCATCAAAACATTACCAATAGTTTACATTCAACATACTGATTTTTTTAATCTAACCATTTTTTTGCACTTTATTATGTGTTGGCGTCGCAAACAGGCTAAACATGCAAATGTATAACAAACATACCAATCGGTTCTTTCTTTACTAATTTAATCATATTTATTTGTACAAAAAATCATGTAAAACGGGGGAATTGTTTTGTTTAAAGTTGTGTACATAGAGTAAATAGTTTGTTTTTCTCTTTCAAATGAACAAAACACTGCTTTAAGTGAATAAGTAGTTAAGAGTTGAATTAAGGAAAGAGTTTTTTGGACTGCTATATCGTGCCAATGGACTCCTGTCTCGGTTGCACTAAAATTCATTAGGGCACAATTCACAGCCAACGCACAATTCATTACACTAAGCTATGACTTTAAATGAAACCATAAGCAAAAACTAACTAACAAATGGCGCAAAGTTACAAGCAGAGCTATTAAACGCACAATGCCACCGTGAGATGTGCCATCGAAAAGTGGCGTAGTGACTTTTCAAATGCCATAAGAACTACAATCGTCTTCTAAGCAAGTTATTGAGTATCGTGAGAAGAGAGGATGAAAGCGCTTGTATTGCAGAAGCCAGAAGAACTTCCACAAGTTTCCCAGTTTCACATCTAACTACTTTCAAAGACGATGCGTGTGTCCCGTTTATTCTTTAAAAGCATCCCGCTCTCTGAATTCAGTCTGTCTAAAACACAAAATACATACATATACAGTAATCCAGTTTCTTCGACCTGATCTGAATTCATGCCTCAAACACCCCTTTAAACGAACAACCAGTGTAAACTACCGCGCATGACCGTCACCCACCCCATCCTTTTTTCGCCCTGTATGTTTATGAGTGGTTCCCCTCTCCCTTGGCTCTCTGACCCTCTTTCAGAGCGCTGATGAGCGGGAGCCAGGGGGAGGAGATCTCTGGGATGTTCCTCTTGGCCTGGTTGAGGTGGGTCATGGCGGTGTAGAGGCTGCCCCTGGAAACCTGGTCGGGGTAGTACATCTCCAGAGCTGCCGGGGTGCAATGCCTGTGCTGTTTCGGGAAAAAGAGGTTTGCAACAGCAGGTTATTTATGGGAATGCGCTAACTAGAAAAAAAAGGTCAGGCACACTCATAAAGGATAAAGAAGTCAGAGGGATCAGCAATATTTTGTGACATTGTTACAAGCATTAAAGTCACCATGCCATTAAACAGGAAAATTAAAAATTGTTTAACACAGTGTTGCCGTGATTATTATAAATGAATTATTCATGCACACCATTGCTTTTTATAAATTCATATGCACTTGTTATCTTTATTCCATAATGTTTCGCTCCTCTCCCCCTCTCAACAACAACTCTTCACCACATGATGTCAGCACCAAAAAAAGAGAAAGGACTATACTGACCGTCCAATGGCCAGGCATTTTTAGGGCAAAACAAAGTCCCCCCCTACATTTTTTATAATTTCAGAAGCCGTTTCACTCGGATATACGTCACGATACGGAAAAGAAGTCAATTGCAACTTTCGTTTCATGGTGACTTTAAGAACTTATTATGTCAGAATGTTTTATACACTTGAAAGTCTACCACTTGTAAATTTGGGGAAAACATTATTGAATTTTATTTTAAGTAACACGTTATATTTGTAGCAGAAGTGTTTAAACTTTAACAAGATTTGGAAAGTTTCATGAAAAACACCCCAGTCTATTATTTAACAAAACAAAACATAAACAATGTATGAAACAGACTATTAGAAAATGTAAAGCAAAGAACACATTTTTTATTACACAAACCTACACTTTAAAATCAAATAAACAATGTGTCACCTATACAAAAAAAGAGATACATTTATAAATATCTTTTGATGTAATTGTATATTTCGATGGTTTTCGTTCTAAATAATTTAAAATATGTTTTATTTAATATTATATAATAGGCGTTAGGTTTTTTAAACACGATTATAGTGGCCAACAGAATACCTGATAAAGTAATAATAACGATAACCTACCCCAACACAAAATGACGGCGATAACCCTAAACCGATACAGTTATTATCACGAATAAACCTTACCCAACACATTGCCGCGATAACCGTAACCAGACACAGTTGATATCACGATAACCCTACCCAATACAATATATTGCTGCGATAATCCTTCAGCCGTGTGTCCACCGAGGCGTTTGTGTAAAACATAATTATGTTTTTAATATTATAATTATAGTCAACACTGGTCTATTATGACTCCTCTATTCTATAATGTTTAATAAATATTTATTTATTGTCAGACTACATACTGTGTTGCAATAAGCAATGGTAAAGTTGTACACCACCCTATTACTATAAAAGGCGAGATAAGGAACGTTTTCTATATTATTAATTTGTTGAAGTACAGTGACGATAAAGAAAAGAGCTCTCAAAGTCACTTATTCCAACTAACATCCAAAACAGAAAGCATGATGTCGATTGGCGACTAAAAGACGTAAACATCTCTCGGCTTCCATAAAGCTAATTTCATCTTAACAAGAGGCACTTTTCCCGCTCTTCAAGTTAGCAACAGTACATTAGTGTGGCGCTGTAATTACGGCAGTGGTATCTGCATCAAAGGGGGAGAGGTGGAAGACCCTGCAGGCCTTAATCACAGTTTAGTCACGGCTAACACTAATTAAAGACATTCTTACACCCCACCACAGCTAATGCACCACTCTGAATGTTGTTTGCCAGACTGAGAGACTGCAGCTAAGCATAGGTTACCCACAAACAATGTCAAATATATGATCATTATATACAGCGTGTCAGCGAGTGCTTGTGAAAATGCTTTCGTAAGGAGTTTTTTTATTTTAAAGTGTTTTTTTACAGTGAAATACGTAACATGATACAAACGTAAACAACGATACTAACAGATAAAAACGTAACATGGATTTCCTGTATAGATTTCATCCCTCATTCACTGCCATATAAGGGAAATAAATACTATGGGAGTCAATGGGGGATGAGATCTGTTTGGTTATTGACATTCTTTCAAATATCTTCCTTTGCGTTTAGGAGAACAAAGAAATGCATACATATTTGTAACAACCCGAGGGATAGTAAATCATGACAAAAATTCATTTTTTCACTTCAAAGAAATAGTTTTTCCAAAAATTAATCATGACAAATGCATATCAACACAAAGTTTGTTTTTGTTAAAATAGCAGATTTTTCTCAGTACACAAGCATGAACGAGTTATCAATGTGTCGCCATGCATGAATTTTGAACTCTTATGGGATTGTTTTGCTGTCAGTTTTTCTTATTGTGGTTAACCAAAGAAAGGAAATCAAATACATCTGGGATGGCATGAAGTTGAGCAAACTTTTTTCATGAACTGTTCCTTAAAGAATATTCCAAAGAGTATCGTGTCTGCATCGAGGAGGTCTGATTTATTGTTCCAAAGAGATGTCGGTCAATGTCAATGTTTGTTTTTCTCATCCTAAAACCTTAAAAATTTGACCTTCTATTATTTTCAATATAAGAGGTGTATGATGTAATAGCTATTTTGCATATGTTTGTGATGGGTTGGGTACCTGAAGGATAAAGCCCTCGGGGCAGCCGAGCTGGTCGTACCACAGAGCTTTATACATGACCAACAGCAGCAGACACGCCAGGAAAGCCAGGGTTATCACGATCAATCCAGTCAGCTGGAAAATAAAGACACACACATCCAGATTTATATTGATTTAGCTCATTTATGATAATTATTTTGGGGCATAGACATGTCCACAACCATGAACCAATATTTGTACATACAGTTTACCAGAAAGCAGAGTTCCTGACTTCCTTTTTTCCTTAAATTTGCAAAACCACTAGCTCATAAACCTCTTGCACAACACTGCAGAATGGAATGTTGTAAATTTAACAAACGTTGAATGTACTGAAGACAGCTTTACCTTGACCTTCTCAGACATCTCATCGTAAAGGTTAATGTTCAGCTTCTTAATGCTCGGCACATACAGCTTCCTCTTCTTCTCCTTCAGCTGATATTCTGTTGTGGTTTTCACAATCACCTTAAGAATGAAATATAAAAAATCAATATGAAAAGAGTCCATACAAAACATCAAATGACACACAGGCTCACTATTTGCACAGATGGAAGGGAGGCGTTGGAAAGGATCATTGAAATAACAATATTTGATATTCATGAGTTCACCTTCAATACATTTGGATTTCTGTCCTTCAAGGAGAATTTTGATATTTTTAAAGAAAATATTTGACTCTATTTTTCTTACCTTTATTATAGTTAGCAATGTGTATGTTTTGTTTTGTTATTTTAGTTAACATAACAGTTTCGTATTTAACTTCCAACAGGGGGCGCACGGTGCTCAGAAAACCGAATTCATTCAGAGCGCATGAAGTTTTTATCTGTATTAGATCTACTTCTGAAGCAAACCAAAAAATTTGAAGGAAAACTACATTTGGGAAAGATGAAAAATAATGTTAAATTTTCAATTATTTCAGATTTTTTTAAATGTTCTTTCAAATATCACATTTACATTTGCTTCCATCCAAACATGCTCAATTACTAACATTTAATTCAATTCATGATTCAATTTAGAAGATAAGTTCAATGTCTTTAATGTTCATTTTCAGAAACGAAATCAGAGCAATAAAGCCCAAATGTATTACCAGCAAACATGATATCCTTCCACATATTAGAATGCAGAAATGTCCTTATACTATCTTGTGTCATCTTTTAAATGAATCATTACAAATGCAAACTCTTTTCATTTGCCTCCCACCGACCTAAGAATAGACACAAGCCATCTGTGATAGTCCAGGCAAGTGCATGTACGTGTGTGCATTTGTAATTCTTTGAGTGACAAAGTGTATCATATTCATCAACGCCGAATATCTAGATGGTGTCACATGAAATCTCTTCTCCGAGCCAGGCCGTCTGCTAGGATCTTACATGGTGGTTTCTACCATGTCTTTGATGGTATCAACGTTACCTCCGGTCTCCAATGACATTCTTTTGCTTAATGAAGTTCTTTGGACGGTAATGAACAACAGAAGGCCACTGCACTCTGTAATATGGATCTATGTGTGGGTTCCTGTCTCTAATGCACGATCGGGACCGTAATTACCTTGTCAGGGAATGACTGCTGTAACTGGTTGACCTCAAGCGGAGTGATGAGGGGGATGTTGTCGAAACCATCCTCAAGCGATGGCTGTCTTTCCACCTTTTCCACCAAGTTACTCCCCAATTTAACCATGTCTGAAACAGAATGCTGACATTAAAGGGATAGTTCACCCAAAAATGAAAATTCTGTCATTATATACTCACCATCAGGTTGTTCCAAACCTGTGTAAATGTCTTTGTCCCGCTAAACACAAATGAAGATATTTGGAAGAATGTCAGTAGCCAAACATATCTCATCCCCCATTTACTCCCATAGTAGGAAAATAGATACTATGGGAGTCAATGGGGGATGCGATCTGTTTGGTTACTGACATTGTTCCAAATATATTTTTCTGTGTTTAACAAAGACATTTATACATGTTTGGAACAATCTCATGGTGAATAAATATGACAGAATTTCATTGGGTGAACTATCCCTTTAATATAAAACACATACAGTATATACTAATAATTTCTATATGCTATTTTGGTGGGAAGTCCTCGAACCAGGTTCATGTTCATCACAAGGATCTTATATATTCTCCTTTAGGGAATTGGAAGTAAGGATGGGAGATCCTGATGATGTCAGAGTAGCATCATTCACAGGAGAGGTTTTGTATTTATTGTATTTATTGTTTTTTGTATTTTTTATGCTCATAAGCTTTCCTGTAGCTCAGTGGTTAAACCATGGTGTTCCCTGCACCAAGGTCATGGGTTCCATCCTAGGGATTGCCCAAATTTAAAAACAATTGATAAAAGCATCTGCGAAATGTTTTAAGCATTTGTTAGTCTGTAAACATCTTTCCAATTATGCCTGTCTATGAGGGGTCTCCTGTGAGGTTGTTTACTCAGTTATTGTTCATTTCTCTCACTGTCAATATGACTCAGTGCACACGTCTGTGCCTGTTAATTCATAGATGCACACACTACTATTTCAGTCATTATCCATCTATCAGACGAACTATTCATTTCATAAACAAAATAAATAATTTAATTTCATCTCTAGCCTATGATGAACATTGCAGTGTATAAAATCAAACCGAATTTGCTATCGATGTAAATTGTACTTATCAACCAAATAACGTCTTTATCGATTCATAGACAGTGTATCATGAGAAAATTCAAGCATTGAAACCTTTCATTTGGACTATAGCACACGCCCCATGTTGACATATCAAACCCATGGAGAGCATTACGCGTTCATAATGAAGCATTATTACACAACAGCTGCATTACGGCAACGTCAAAAGCGCGTATCGTGTTCTTATCCGCGATGCATCAATAGATGTACAAAAAAATATATAAAAAACGTTTCTTGCGTTTAGCCAACAGCGTTTCAAGCGTTTCTCCAATCGCGGTTAGCCGCTGCCCAGATGTTTGGCGAAAGAACGTTTAAGAAACGAGACGATAGCCAACAATTAATTGCATTATTCTTCGAAAGCATTTTAAATGAGATACTTACTGCTTTCTGTAGGATGTTTTGGTAATGCTTCTGCTTTGATGATCCTAACGGAGCGGCTGCTGGTTATTATGGCCGTGTGTGGGGATGGACTGGAGCTCTTTGCGCATCAGTTGCACCGTCGCTGCGTGCGCATCCGTCGCCACTATATGATGTCAGCTGTATCACAGATAATAACATTTACATAGTCAGATTAATGCTAATAATTGCTTTTAACCGCAGCAATATTGCTCTTTTTGGTTCTCTAGTGTTGGATTCTGAAGTTTGGATGTTATCTGGCGGATATGAACCGTAAAGGACCATTAAATGCAACTGGAATAAGGCCCAAATGACACTTCATAGGGATTTTGTAATGCTTTTTGTAGTAAAGAGCTGATGGTTCACAATAGTATAATGGAAACCATTATCCTTTATATAAATGTGACCCTGCCTGTAAAGCCAAGCTAAAGACTCATAATCTAATTCTGAGATAACGAGCATCAATGTTTAATTTAGCCATTAGTTTCACAATAGTTTAATTTTTTGACATGACAACTCTGTCATTAAAGATATCAATGTTTTGTTTTCACACAAGCTTCTTTATATGAAGATTTTATAAACCGTAAATTAAAAAAATCACGTATGAATTTATTTATTTATTACTTTTTGCAGAGAGGATTTGTAATGAGTTATCAGTTATTCCAATAATACTTTCAAAATGAGTCCAATGAATTGAAACGATTTAGACTTTTAATAAAAGAAATGAATTTTATTGTTTTGCAAAATCTCTGTATACTTCAATTAGTATATCTCGATTTGGTAATGTTTATTTTTCACATTCACATTATTTTAAAGTTGACTTTTTATGAAATAAGACAAAGGCAATACAAAAAAACATTTGCCTACAATATGTACAGACTAATGCAGCGGGTCCTTAATTTAGTACAAAGAATGTAAGTTATTTAAGAGTTACAGACACTACTCTTTAATAGAGCAATTGATGAAAAGGAGATCATTGCGGGTCTTTATATAATAAAATAAACTTTATTTGGTGGCCATCTATTTATAGGCCTATATATATATATATTCTTTTATTTTGGAACATTTTTGTTATTTTTGATATTTTTCATGTCAACCCCCAGGCTATTCCCAGGCTGGCGCCCTGACACAATTTCACACAAACTGTTCAATCCAGCCTTTTAAAATATCTTTTTAGTTCAAGAACATTTTGTCTATCAGTTTGAGAATAATTTGTGCCAAAAGAAAATGAAGGGTAATTAAGAAGTTTTTTTTTCACAAGCTTTTAAGAGTTTTAAGATGATGTTTTAACAAGTGTAATGAATTAATAGTTGCTGTAAAGAACATGATTAAACCTTATTACTTTCTTATTGCATTCATCATAAAATTATACTATTGGTCGGACGCCAAAATCTACGTTTGCAGACTATGCAACATTGCCACCTGGTGGCAACTATTGCGTTGTTCTTTCTGTTATCAAATGTTTTTTTTTAGAATTGGGCAATTTTTATTTTATTTTACAATTTATTTATTTATTTTTAATGTTATACAACCATGTTTTATCTACACCCTGAATGTTTAGTTTTGGAAGTGAAATTTAGTAAGAAAGTGTTTTTTAATAAAATGCACAAGTTAATACTAATCATAAGATTATTTTACTTGGATGTAGGTCTGTACAGAAAAGTGCTAACGTTTCACTGTTGCCACCAGATGGCAGCATGGTTTAAAAAAATACTTTTTATAAATACAGTTTCTAGAAGTTACTGCAAGATTTGTTATGTCAATCTGACTTTACAGAAAGTGATAGATCACATGACGGATACATGGCACTGAGGTGCTCTTTCCAGATTTACCAGGGAAACTACAGATAATCCCTGTTTATCCCTGAATAATTTCCCACCTCTTATTTAGAGTAACTACTAGGGCTTTTAAATTAGACATGACCCTTATCTTCCTTCTCCTCACTGCTTCAATGATGCGTTTTTTAGATAATGCCAACAAAGAACTTCCAAAATTGAAATGCTAGTCACGGGACATTTTGCAAACATATACCTAAACCTTTACATAACTGTGTGTCATTTACAAGAGATAGTCGATACATTTTAACATGATACGTTCAGTCAGGCAATGATGTGTTCCTGTTACAAGATATTTGAATGTTGAATCAGCTTCCTCTTTTCCAAGCATGCTTGTAGTCATAGACATTCCACTGTGGATCCCGTTATACAAACCGAAAGACCACCCTTGTTCTCTTCTCAAAATCTAACCTTTAAAATATGTTTTATGTCTCGAATCTAATGAGTGAGAAATTGTAATTTGTTACTAGGCAAAGGAAGGCAAGTTTATTTATATTGCATTTCATACACATGGCATAAGTGCTTTACATAAAATGATTGACAAAGATAAATAAAACTTTAGATTTTAAGAAACAATATAACAGCAATAAAATTGATTAAAAATGGAGAAAATCTCAGTTTTGAGAACCAGATGATTAAATCCTCAGGAGATAAACAATCATATAGAAGTACAGGGTCTAAAAACAGTTTTATTAAAAGATCGAGAAGTCCAACTTTATTTCCCTGGGATCAGATTAAAAAAGGTCAGCAGGGGTTAGAGCGAAATAATATAATCATATAATCATATGTCTGTGTGAGCGTGAGCGAGTATTGTATATGCGTGTTCACATTTATGATTCACTCTTGTATTACAAATGCTCTATTACTGAAAATGCTGGCATTGGATTATCGACTCCATGGAACTCATTTGTCCTGTTTTTCTACGGATCAAAGGACAAATTCAAGTAGCGTGATAATATGTAGTCAGATAAACTGACCAGGTCAATAACTGCACTTCAGAACAGACGCAGGCAGTCCAGACTTTAAAAACATTGGTGGTAAACATTGAAGATAACTGCAAAGTACAAAATGCTCCAGATGAATGAAAAGTGAATCATATGTTGTAAGATCTGCCGCAGTGGTTTAGTGTTCATACAATGAAAGTCAATGAGGGCCAAAGTTGTTTGGTAACCAACATTCTTTCAACTTTATTCTTTTGCATGAGAAACTCATGCATTTTTTAAATGACATTGGGGTGAATAAATGATGAAATAATCTTCCATTTTGTGTGAACTTTCCCTGTAAAGTTTATTAGCGGCCTATAGATAAAATAAAAATAAACCATAACCCATTGATAGCAGCAGTCACAAACATTCTTCTGGGCATTAAACGTATGCGCGAGAATCACGTAAACAGGCAATTATAGCAACAGCTGTTTGATGTCAAAAAAGTGAAATGTTATCCTGCACGGTAGCAATCTGGACTGTGGAGATAATGGAATCAGAAGGGTTCCTCCCTTTGCTGTAACCTCCTACGTGTAACGAGAAGCATTTATTATCTCTAAATACATAATTTCGATGGCAAAGAATGAAAACATGACGACATCTTAGTCCTGTGTCAGCCACCATAGTGGTTCGAAAAGGAGTTGCATTTCACATCCTCACCACTAGATGCCGCTAAATTTCATTCACAGGGACCTTTAAACAGTGACGAGAAATATAAATGTTACTACTGTGCTTTTTATTTATCTTTTTTATTTTTATTTTATTTTTTACTTTATGTGTTTTAGGAATTAAGCGTCTCAGCATGTCCTCATTGGATAGAAAAGTGGTCATCTGACACATTTTATTTCACAATAGGAAGTAGACATGTTCGCATTCTTTTGTAGTTGCAACCATTATTCTCGCTCAGCTGTTACTTCCACGGAATTACATGATTTACATCTATCTTTACCAAAACCAAGCCAAGACAACGGAGGTCTCTTCGGATGTACAGTTACGTCAGCTGCTTAATCACACCGAGCGTTATTAACTTGGCCGGATCTACTTTTTTTCATGTCAGGCATAAACAGTTTCTTTTTGACCACACTAGTTATCACTTGAAAGTTTGAAGAAAATGAGTAAATGATGACAGAATTTGAATTTTTGGTTGAACAATCACTTTAAGATCACAAATCTACCAAGTCTCTATGATGTCATAGTTAAAACAAATTCATGTTCAGATCTGTGCTCAGATATGTAGGCTACTGGCTCATATGCGTGAGAAATCATTAGCACACAACTCTTCATTGTTCTACACGTGTCAATTACTGTTACCCTGAGAAAAGACAACAGAAACAGTCACTCTCAATCATCCAAACCAATGAGTGTGGGAATGCGTCTGAATGATTAAAGAGAGATGGCACATGTCCAAGACTGAGTTTCGCAATCGTCTTCAGTGATTATTGGATGAATAAATGTGGGGATATGCAGTTGTCATGAATATCCCACAGAACACTTTGTATTGCACAATGCTCCTTCCATAGGGCGCATTGAAAGGCAAACCAGAACTGAGCAGAGAAGCAAACACTATGAAACCTATTTATACAAGTTTAATGTAAAAATCCAGGTAACATCAAAAGGGTTGAATAATATATGACACAAGAACTGACCAAAACAATACACCTACACAAAAACAAAAGAAAGCCAGGTCATTACATTACTTATTTTTTGTTGCTCTACAAAGTCTGGGATTTAAAAGGAAAGTGTAAAATTCCCATCAGAACACAGTCTTTACTAGGCGGTTCATGAAGCTTGTTTTCTTTGAGAGAAGATCTAAACTAAAACAACATAAGACACTTGGGTGGGACAAGGTTTGGCCAAATTCTCTAACAGAACATCTCTTTTTAGTTTGCTTTGAAAGTTTTTTCACTTTACAATAAGGTGCTATTTGTTTTAACAATTAGTTAGCTAACATGATCTAACAATGATCAACTCTTCTACGTATTTATTAATCTTAGATCATGTTAATTTCAGCATTTACTAAAACATTTTTAAAATCAAAAGTTTTCTGTTGACATTAGTTAATGCACCATGTGCATGAATAATTGTCATTAACTTACATTAAATAGCAATAATAAATGCTAAAAAACTATTGTTCAGTGTTAGCTAATGTGTCATGAAGCACGTAAAAGAACACTAGACATGTGGGTCTGTCATAATTCTGCCACATGATATCATGCATTTACTAATGTTTACAAATAGCACCTTATTGTAAAGTGTTCCCATTTTATTCTATTTCAAATAATTAGTAGTCCTCAAAGAATAGTCCTATACGTTTGCTCAATCTTTTGACTTATAAGTATTCTTGGGTTACACCTGTGTCAATTCTTTTGCTTGAGCAGCCTATTAAATACTTTTTTGACAAAGTCTTATTATTCCGTTTTTTTTTCTGGACAAAACTTTGATGCAGAACTGTTTGTCGTAGACCCATAAATGAGGCGTAAAGGTGTGCTTTGACTTTTATAAGTGTTGTGCATATCATCAGGGTTCGAATTGAGGGAGGGCTGGGGCGGTCCCGGACCCCTCATAAGAATTAAGGGACCCCTCATAAGATCTAAAATAGATTCCATTAAAACGAGACTACTAAAAACTATTTTGTCAAATTATCATGCTAAAACAAAACAATGTTGTCTATTATTTGTCCCAATTTTTATCTGAAAAACCATGCATGCTCAAGCGCGCCACACAGTGTTCGATGAATACAGTTACTATAATTTTGATATGCTTTTTTATGTGAGTGGTGATCGATGATCAGCTAAACTTCATAGATCAGGTTGCCAGCACCACTTGGTCCTGTAGATTCATCCTCTACAATATCAGGAAAATTTGATCTTCCTACCTGTCGCATGCATGCATTCTCAACTGACCAAGACCACAAGTGGGGTTATTTGGACGTAGGCTCAGTATACCTACCAAAAACCTACAATGATACTTTACAATATAAAAATACTTAACTAATAGTTCACCACGAATAAACGTCAAAGTGCACTTTCATAGACTAAACATAGTTACTAGTAAACGATCAGTATACCAACAAGTTTACTTGGAGTATAGTTCTAGTACAAATGAAAACTTAAATGTAAACTTGTTGTATACTCAAAAGTTTACTACTGTGCCCATGCAGGGCTTCCGGCTGTCCTCGCTACGCATGTCCAAATACCCAGAACATGTATTGAGAACTTTTACAGACCCTCTGGCCTGGCTGTTGTGCAAGAACAGCATGCTTGGGTCTCGCTTCCAGAGAACAATCAGGATAATTTTTGCATGATGTAATGGAAACAAAAACTGTTTTTGCTGTACAAATGACATGAAATTTACTACTAATTACTATCATTATTATTATTTGCATTGTTATTATTATGTATCAAAATGATGCTTATATTTAAAGACAGTCTACATGAATCAATTTTAAACAATAATGTTTCTCAACATGTAGATAAACACCAGAAGAAAAGAATTAACCCTCCCAGCTGAGCTCTTATAAACAAAGCAAAGTTAGGTTTCGATTTCCTCTAAGCGCTCCTGGTTCCCATATCCACTGCTCACATTTTATTTAACCCAAAAAGGAATTTTGTCACGCTTCCAGTTTTACGAAAGTTGCACAACACAGCTGAATTTAATCTTTGCAGCACACACTTCCAATGCACTGTGAAAAGCAGTGAGCCGTGTATATGAAGTTAGATATACGCTAAACATTTAAAGAGTCTATGAAAGAACATCAGACCAGCTAAATAAGCAAGTTGTTTTGCAATAAGCAGGCTGGTTTGTTCTGTTGAGAACTTATTTTGAATTCCAAACAGATGCAGTCAACTGACCTGAATACAAAACCTTTTTAGTTTTAGGAAGCCAGCATCTCTTTAAAACATGCTGCTTTTACTTTTGTGTAGTGTTTATTTACTGTTGCTTTTCTTTCCTCTTTTCGCAATGCCGTGGTCCAGTTAAGGGGATTTTTGGGGCACTCAGAAAGGGGTGGGGGGATGAGATCATCTCTCCTTCCTGGGCAATGAGTACGAGTCCTTCTTCATCCAAGTTCTGGATAACTTCATCTTATGAATACTGTAGTCCAGGGTCTTCAACTACTTTTATTTGGGGTTCTGATTCCATAAATAAAAACAAAAAGGCGGGCCAGCTTTTTATCATATCAAATTTTATCCTTTTAAATGGATTTTGTTGCTGGCACTTACAGGTCATATATTAAAACATGCACACAAATATTGCATCCGGTATAGCCTATACCTTTTCATGATAATTAAATGTGATTTTAATTGTATTGTATATACCATAATACGTTAGTTTACCCGGAAATGATTTGGCTGAGATGTGGGTGGTATTGCTTTTTTTCCAAGAAGATATTTATGAAGATATTGAAGTAATGAAAATAAAAAAAAAATAAGTTAAGTTAAAAACGCTACATTCAGCACAATGTAATGCCTGCCCCTTGGCGTTTAACTGGCGTCTTATAAAGCGAATCAATAAGTCTGTTCAAGTAACTGAACGCTATTATCGAGTCTTCGGGTGAATTCCAATCCCATTCATGTGCAACAATTGCAAAAATTGAAGTGTTGGAAGAAAAGATGCACTCAATCTAAAAGCGAATGCTCACCCAGACCTGCCTGAAACGCCTTGTGTAACCACACCCCCACAAATCTATGTAAGTTCGTGGTTTGATTTGACTGAGACCGTCAAAATGTATAAGCAAGTAAGATGGGCGTACCTGTCAGTACATTTGCTTACATTTCCGTCACACGTTTGCAGTACCGACCAATCACTATGCACTGGTTAACTGGCCAATCAAAGCACACTTCGCTTTTCAGAGCTATGAGCTTTGTGAAAAATTGCACGTTTCAGAGAGGCAGGGCAAAAAGCGCAAACATGCACGGTATGTGGGAAATACAGGGTTTTTTAACCTTAATTTGTGTATACTCATTGCATAACACCTAAAACAAATAATAATAATATTAGTTTCAGCCGTGTCATATCACCCCTTTAATATGATGGCATTTTGTAGGGTGAACATTAAGCCTTCAGATCTTTATGCTTTATACCACAGCACCCATACCAACATTATTTTACTGAAGCAAACAGAAAGTTAAAGTCTGTTATTTTATAAAGTAAAAAGCCTGGTTTTAGAGATAATAATATCAATTTTGTAAAAAGAAACGTTTTGTAAAAAAATACATATTTAAAACTTTTTGAATATCAAATATTGTTTTGTATAAATCTAAGTATTATTTTAATTTTCATGTATGCTCACATTAACAGCTTTTTTGCCCTTTTTTGATTTTTTTTGCCCTATTTTATCTGCATTTCTGTCTGACTACATCCCATTTCACTCTTAAAATTTGCATCAATGCCATTGCAGAACTATTTTTGGTTCCCAATAGAACCTTTTAGTCAAAGGTTCTGAAAAGGACCGGTTCCTTATTAGTAAGGCAGCAATATGCAAACATTATGTGGCCTTAACTTAACATCCAGCGGACATACGCAAAGAATCAATAAAAGATAGGTTTTCATTTAATTTAACACAATTAATACAGTAATATATTAATATAAATGAATACTGATATAAATTTAATAAAAGATAATATTTAAATTACTGGCCACTAGCCAGACCGATGAAACAAACACAGACAGGAAGTTAACTTCGGGCCAGGCGCGGGCGTCTGATGAGACCGTCCAGTCTAAAGAACCTTTTCCAGCTAAAAATGTTTGTGCAGTTTAAAGATTCTGTGGATGTAAAAGATTCTCTATAACCATAAGGTTTGAACCTTTTGCGAACTCCTTATATTTAATATATCTCATACACCCTATCCATCACAGAACAGGCTCAGAGACCTCAAAATTGTAAGTGTTTCTTCTGGACAGTTTGTCAGAGAGCATGATTATCAGTTACCTGCCTCGACATGTCAGATAGATGTCATTGTTGCAACAGCACGCTCATGTTCTGACAAAGAACCCCCTAAACATCTGCTTGGATCTTGAATCCAGACCTTCTGTTAAGATTATGACCTGGCATGATACATGCAATCAAAATACAGGTACTTTCTCTGCAGGGATTGTATTTCAGCTGCATGTAAAAGCATGTAAAAAAAATGTACATTGTATATTTAGGATTGTTCAAAATATACCCTTTTTTTACATAATTAAAACAAGCCAATTAAGTATATCTTTTTCGGTTTGACAAAATATTTTACTGCACAGTGAATCATTCTGGTTATTAAGGATTCATTATTTTTGTCTAGTTTTTTAAATGTATAACACATATTACTAAAGAATGAGTCAGCTTTATTTTTCTTTGGAATTCTGCAGCCAGACAGGATTTGGGAAATTACGCTGCTGGGAAATGCCGAAGGCGGATCGGGAACTCCTTCTCCACAACTATAAAGGAGGGAGTCTTCCCACACAACTTTCACTTTAAGCTCCACACAAACCACTTTCACTGCAAGGAGATCATTCGATCTGAACTTTGCGATTCTAATCCATAACTTCACTTGGAATCTAACTACTATGGCATATTTACTCAAATCTCTCTTTCTTCTGCAGCTCGCTGTGGTTTGCATTCAGCTAAGTGGAGGTAAGTCGTCAATAGATAAGAGTTTATCTGTGCTTTCGAGCTGTTATTGTCAGCTGTTTCCTCTAAATAATATGACTTTTTCCACTGTTTTATGTACTGCTTATTTATCTCTCTCTTTTCCTCCGTCTTCAGTGTTTGCTCAAACAGTACCTGACAGGTGCTGGTGTTTGAATACTTTGAAGACACGTGTGCCAAAAGCACAAATCGAGGAGTTCTTCATTTTCCCACAAAGAGAACGATGCAACAATACAGAGATCATGTAAGTATAGACAATTTTAAAGCAACAACATAAACAAATGCTCCTGCGCATGCATGCTTTTGTGGCCCAAGCTTAACTTTTGGCGCACATTTGCAAAGAATATAGTCCCTGTTGATTGTTTCTGATAACAAGCTAAAGAAATCAAATTCTAAAGTGCATCACATAGCAAGTTAAAAGTATGTATAGCCAGTATTATTTAGGATAACTAGTAGAAGAACATACGAAAAAGTTGCACAACTCATTTTACAAATTGTTTCTTTTATAAAATCATCATACAATAAAATATTAACATAATTGGTTATATTATTAGCGACTAGCAAGAGTGAAACAAATCGGAAGTTAACTTGAGCCACTCGAGTGGGTCTGATATCAATTAAAGCAAAAATTTTGATACTTTTCCTTATTCATGTTCTCCATATTTATGCTTATGCCATGTATTAAGGATCAGTTTGATTGTGAGAAGTTAAATTAATGCCTTTTTCAATGTTTACAGATTATCACTAAAACCAGAGAATACCGTGACTGAAAAACAACAGCGCTGTCTGAGTCCAGACACCAGACAAGGCAAAGCCCTGCAGATTTGCTGGAACCAGTAAGGAAATGTCAATATTCTACAAAAATATTTCATAGGATACACCTTAAATGTTTGCAGATTTTTATTGTGAATGTGAAATTTGTCACACGCTTTAAATTCTGTGTTTTTTTGGCACTTTGCAGGAAGAACACAAACAGCACAAGGAGTGTCATTAAATTCTCTGAGTGTTTCTAAAGCCGTGATGGACAGGACAGAGGGGAGATTTGGAAACTCCAAACACGTGCCTGGAATTTATTCTTGTCACATGACCCGCTGCAGTCCAATCAAAATGCTGGGGTCAAACTGTTAGACTCATGCAGATGATGGGAAATCACGGGAAAGCCAGAGACACAAGGATCACTGTCAGACACAGATGTTTTCAGTAAAGCCTTTAAGATTCACTGTGTAAATGAAGAACTGCTGAATGTGTTAAGATTCTAGAGAAAATATTTAAATGACCTTATTTAAATTCTATTCAAGTACTTAACTTATTTTAGAATTGTCCCCTTGAATGTGTAGAATAAACACTAAGGAGTTATTTGTCAGATTAGGTCATGTTTTTTATGTAAAAATGTATTACCGTATTCCGACATGAAGTACATTTTAAATTACCTAACATTTTTTGTATTTTTTATACTGTTTTGTACTGTTTTCATTTTGTAATAAATGTTATGTTCTAAAATAACTCTCTCCAAGTTCGTTATTTGTTCCATATGTGTATGTTTATACAAGGAACTATTTAAATAGTATAACAAAAAGTAGTTGAAAAGATGATAATATATAGATAGGCTATAGATACACTGCAATCAAATTTATTTCATAGACTGTTGTGCTGTCACAAAAAGCAGAATATATAGCATGGAGCATATATAAAGGACATAGAGTTGACCCAAGGGCATGTGTTTTAAGAGAGCTTGTGTGTTCCATACACTCCTCTCTCAGGGGAAATCAAAGCTTTTCTCTGGGTTTAACTAAGAAGAAGTGGAGAGAGGAATGGATCCTCAATAAATTTCCGCACTGTCAGTCCGACAGATGCTTTGCCTTTTTTAAAACTTGTGGCCTCTCCCGAGAGACACTGCAACATCAAGTTTTGAGCCTGAAGTCACTTAAGGCTCAAGAAGAGATTTTTCAAATTCAAGATGTTTATTGTTCAGACGACAAGAATCAAATTATGCTGTCCTTTTCCCTTTCGAAAGCATGTATGGGTGAATCTGACAAATGTTGAGATCATGTTTTTGCCCAAACTAAAATAAATAAAAAAAATCATATTTTCTGAAAGGAATATGGAGCTTAGTTTTGGACCATTGATATTCTAAACATTTTGACTTTTTCTTTATTATCAAAGGTTGCATGAATGTAAAATAGTATTTTTTAAATAAATGTATTATGTCTGAATTACAGGAATTATAACGAGTTTTTTGGCGTTACAGTAATGATTATTGGGTGCCACGATAAGATCCCCACAATAATCTCACATTGCATATAGTCCCAAAACAGGCTTTGAACAAAAATAATAATAATAGTTTTCTTTAGATTTTGACGAGAAATATGAATCATCTTTTTGACAGGTTTCCTGCGATTCACCCGGACGCACGTGGAGAAAAAATTCCCTCAGTGAAGCGTGTCACAAAATATCAAGGCTATCTTGCATGAACTCAGCACTCAGCATGAAACTTGAACAATGAGATTTATTTTTAAACTACTGTCTCTTCAGTACAATCTCAAAGTTTACTGAAGTACTTCCGTTTGTACACCACGGTGTCTTTTTTGGGTTTCCTTTCTTGTCTGTGTAGTAAAGAATCTCCTTAGCCTTTTCAAAATGCAGAGAAATTGCCGCAAAGGAGCAGGCATTCCTCTAACTGACTGGATTCAATTCTTCAATGGGGTAATCTGTAATTCCTACAATGGCGGTACGACACAAATCGCTTTACAAAAAGTAATAGCACTCCTGAACACGCCACTGGGGACAGCTTTCACATTTTTACGCAGACTAACCAGACTCCTGAAATTCAATGGTGATTCAATGGTGCTATATTAAAAGTCATGGGAGTTTGTAATGTGCCAGATGCTTTAATCTTAAATGATTTACAGTACAGTGCAGGGACAATTGACCTAGAGCATTCTGGGTAAGTGCCAACTATGTCCTATGCTTAAATGACTGGACCAGCCCAAGGGTTTAATCTTCAACCTTCATGCCAGGCCGGTTTTTAAGCTCAACACCACCAAAACAACACAAACAAATGCAGTCTCGGATTTTACAAAGTGGCATTTTTGTTTATTTTGTTACAAAGCCAATGACATAAAAATATATGATTATTAGATATAAGACAAAATGAAGCCGTCACAAAAGCAGCGAACATGAATGAAATGGAAAGATTTCATACAAATTTGTTTAGATTGCTATGGCAAATGTAACGGTGTTAGGAACAGACCATAATATAATGCATTGAATCACTTGTAATTTATTATTTTATATCAATCTGACAGGCAAATTTTCAGACCACCCACCACCATAGCTTGTAAAAAAAGCCTTCAAAGTTGCTTATTAACTACAGTTTGAATTTCTCCTCTCATGGCTATGCACAACATTTTTCTATATACCAGGATTAGGGCTTTTAATTTTTTTACATTTATTCATTTAGCAGACTCTTTTATCCAAAGCAACCTATAAGTAGGAGAGCATATAAACATTTTGTCTACATGCAAAACAGTACTGTTAGTTTACAAGAACACAGTACTAGGAGGATTAAAGCTGTAGTAAGCAAGGGAGAGAATGAACAACAAGAAATGTTTTTTTAGACACAAAACATAGATAGTTACTGGTTAGTCAAATAAATGAGGATCAGGTATGTGTTGAGCTGTTTTTTGAAAGTTGTGAATGAAGCTGCATTTCTGGTGGAGGCTGGCAGTTCATTCCACCACAGGGGAACCGAATGAGTGAAGTTTTTTGAAAGCGATTTGGTGCCTCGCTGTTGTGGAACAACCAGGCGTCGCTCATTTTCAGACCGAAGATGACGGGAGGGGATGTAGACCTGGAGCACTAAGTTAAGGTAAAGGGGCAAATTTGCTGTTATCATTCTAAAGGCCAGTGTGAGTGATTTAAACTGGATGCGGCCGGCAACTGGCAGCCAGTTAAGTGAAATCAGGAGGGGTGTTACATGGGTTCTTTAGGCTGATTGAAAATTAGACGTGCAGCTGCATTCTGGATCATTTGCAAGGCCTTGACTGCATTGGTTGGAAGGCCGGCCAGTAGAGAATTACAGTAGTGCAGTCTTGATATGACCAGAGCTTGGACTAGCAGCAGAGAGCCCTGCTCCGACAGGAATGGCCTGATTTTCCCGATGTTGTAGAGCACATACCTGCAAGTTAGAGTGGTTGCTGAGATGTGAGAGCTGAATTTCAGCTGGTCATCAAACATCACCCAAATGTTTCTCGCAGACTTGGTGGGTGTTATAGTTGAGGATCAGATCGGGATGGTAAAGAAGTGTTCAATTGATGGGTGGGCCGGTATGATCTGGAGAAAACTACCCTTTCGAGGGCATTGGAATGGAAAGGCAGGAGTGAGATTGGTGGTTTCTTGAATCAAGGTGTCAGCAGTGCTTGTTTAAGTGAGGACCAATGGTGATGGAGGTGTTTATAATGTGTCCTAGTTGAGGCAATAGAGACGAAGAGATGGCCTGTAGGAGTTATGAAGGGATCGGGTCAAGGGGACAGGTAGTAGGCCCGTTGGAATGGAGTCTCCGAAAGGGGAGCGAAAGGAAGTTGGGGATAGCAAGGGGTAAGAGAGAGATCAGGGATGCGTTGAGAAGAGAAATGGGGGAACGAAGATTACAATGGAAAGAAACAGGGTTTGGGCTGGGAGGTGAGATTACAGGGAGTGTTAAAGTGAACTATTTAAAGAAATCGTCAGAGACATGCAGGGGAGTAACTAGAAAATTATTTGCGTGGCAGTTACGAGTAAGAACAAGAACTAGCTGTTGTCCTCCTCTGTGGGTGGGAGGGGTGTTGGCACTGTGAAGGTCAAACAAAGAGAGGAGAGTTAAAAAGTCGGCTACTTGTTATTTGTCGAGGTGGATGTTGAAGTCACCTTGCATTACCAGTGGAGTGTCGTCTTCAGGGATAGAGGACAGCAGTGTGTCAAGCTCTTCTAAGAAGTTTCCCAGTTGACCTGGAGGTCAGGTAGATGACAACACAATGTATTTTTGATGGATAAGTGATGGTGATAGATGGCGCTTAATGAAAAACAGATATATCCTGGTACACAAGGTGGCGATGCATACTTTATGCTTCTGACCATAGACATAAGAAATACTGGAGCGTGCATTGGCTGCTTTGGTAAGATGCTTTGATACAACAACGGCCACGCCATATCAGTCATGGTAAGAGTAGCATGTAAACAAATGTAAGCAAACGTTTTCGGTTGAGAAATTGTGTTTTATACAGAAAAACCACAGCATCGCCATTCACTAACATGTGTTTGTAGTTGAAAGTTGCCACCCCTAATGTGGCCACGCCGTTGACATACGATCCAGCAGTCAACGAGCGGTCTAGTTATTTCTTATGGCTATGCTTGTCAAACAGAAGAAGAATTGATCTTGCTTCCTCTTTGTCAATGTGTGCTCAGCAAGACCAATTTGTGCATGAGCGCCACCATGTTGTATTTTACTGTAACTTCCGCAGCTCCAGGCACGTGAACGAAAGTGGAAATCTCATTGGTCAGCTAGTTTTTAAAGCGGCCCAACAAACAAACAAAAAAACGAGCCAGAGGCTTTTTTATGATGCTATGACGCCTTTTATTTAGTCATGAGTCACAAATGCACTATTTTCGCCCCGGTGTGGACAAGCCTTTTGGCTAATATGTTTATCTCTCAAACTTTCATGCAAAAAACATGATATAAAAAAGTTCAACCATTTGTTTGAGGTGCAGATATTTTTGCCAGATTATATTTTATTTATAATGATGGTATACAACTGGCTGTTGATGTAAATGTCAAAACCAAATAGAGTGTCGTAAAATGCCCACTTGTATGCAATATTCATGTGTTGCAGATCACAGTGTTTTCATACACTCAACACGTCGCCGGGGGAGGTCAGGTTGGGTGGATGGTCAGGCGGTAAATAATGCTGGACTTCAATTAAAAAAGCTGATGACATGGGTACAAAGAAAAGCTGGGCAGAAAACCCAGCTACATCAATCAAACGGCTGGATCCCACATAGTCGACAGCAACTCGTCTCTGCGATTTATGTCACATTGAAGGACTTTGTTTTTTTATTGTTACAGCCATGCTCTTGGTTTCAAGCAGTATGTGATGTCCTGTCTTGCCAATGTCACTCTCTTGGATGCTACGAAATGAACAGATGTGCATGTGAGGGTGAATCCAGAAGTCAAGTGGGATTAAGGGAAACCGCCATTAAACAAAAGGCAGATGCACATTGCGCAACTCTTGTGTCTCCTTTTAAATGATTTGGACAAAAATGCTATTAATCTCACAGATTTTGTTTCGCATATGGAAAATTTCAGTAATGTGGATTATTGAAACATCCACTCACATTTAGCGACAACAGCTTGCCTGAACACGTTAACAAACTGGAATTGTCTGGTAATTATTTCTGGTCACTGACTTCGTTTCTCCACATGCACACTGTGGCCCTGAAGCATCATGGGGCGTCCATCAGGCAAGAAAAAACACAAATCTATTGTGCTAACAGACCAAATAATCTCTGTGTCTCTGTGTTTATGTTGTTGTGCCAGTGAAGGGATTTAATTGTTTTCATGTTATGCATGGCAAAGTTACCGCTTACAGTAATTCTCATAATGACATTATTCTGATGATAAAAGTGATGGTTTAAAATGAGGAGTGGGAACATATAATACAATTAAATAGTTTTAAATATATATCAAATCATATAGATAAATAAATAAATAATAATAACAATTATAATAATGAATATAATAAATAATCATGATAGGCTCTAAAAAATAGATACAGAAATAATAATTACAATATATAAACAAATACTAATTAAAAATATAATATAATAACATTTACATGTTAATAATTAAAATAACAATAACAATAGCAATAATAATAATATTACTATTAATACATCTTCCATTTATGCTGCTTCCTTCTCCTCTAGCGTCTACTCTATTCTTACTTAAGGAGACATGTTAAATGCTCAGCCGTTTCAAAGTTGTTTTTAATAAAAGCCTCAGCTAAATAAAAGAATGTAAATGCTCAGGTCAAACAATTAGAAGGTTGCTTGTTGGATATCAGCAAGAAGTGAGCCTTTAGTTATTACCATTATCCCCTTGAGAAAGCCACTTCATCTCAGGTTGATCTGGAGGGGCTGCCACCATAGTAAGTGTACTATAAATTGCTTTGGCTAAAAGTGTCTGCAAAATGGCTACATACTACTTTTCTCTTTGTCAGAGGTCCTTAACCTGATCATGACCCTATGTGGGGTAGGCAAATATGCATATAGTTTATGTAAATATATTATCTTATTTTCCTTATGCACATTTTTATAACCATGGAATGGACCAATATAGTAAACATGTAAGGACTTGTTATAAGGATTTTGGAGTCTAAAAAAGGGATCGTGATTAAGAGCTTGTAATGGCAGACATTTGCCTAAGGAGGGCAGCAAAGGCCCCTTCAAAACCCCATATTCCTGCATCAACATGCTGAAAAATCAGCTCTCACCCTACTGTGCACACTGTAAAGGATTGGCAGGTCAACTGAACTGAATCCATTAACCTTTTAATCTGGTTCTCTCTGAAAAAAAAAACACAGGTGACCACCCCTCTCTATCACCACAAACGTAGTCGTGTCAGGGGGTCAGAGGAAGCAAGCAGAGGGACCGGCCCCCCATTTGTCCCCATCTAAGACGTGTCATTCTGAATCAGACTCTTAGTTATTCACAAGTCCACTGAGTGCTTCAAGCGCTTCACCCTGAAACTGTTGCGGTGTGACCCTGAAACCGATATTCTGGCAACGGACAGGCGACAAATTGTGTGAAAGTTTCTGAGCATGGCGGTGATAATGGGGCAGAGAGGCCTTTGATAGCTTTTCAACATGTGAGAGTACGTTTCAGGGATGATTTGTGTCAAAGCGGGACTCTGTCTCAAATGTTTTGTCATTATGAGAGACATTGTGAATACATATTTGGTACGTTGGGAAAACATTTGGTAACCGGCCTGTCCACACAAGATGCAACCAGAGGATCTAAACATTAATTCAAAATCATTCAAAATCGACTTACTAGAAACAGTGAATTGGTACAACCTAAAGATGCAATCTGTAATTTATGCCACTATATCGCCATCTCTTGTTCAAACATAAAATTGCAGGGTACTTTATGTATACTTTTATGTAACTTTTTCATACCAGGGCAGAAAGAAAATGTATTGTGAACAGGATGACTATTATTTATGATCTGTAATATGCTGTCATATTTTCCAAATGCCTTTATTGTTATGCCATATAATGCAAAAAAATGTATAATAGGATTAAGGAAATAATAATATAAAAATACATGGTTTTAAATAAATCATTATCATTTATAAATTATATATGGGTAGTTGAGAAATAAATCGTACCATGTGTCCTATGTAGTATAGTATATAGTAATTTAATTTGCATAATTATTAAAACATATGCCTATGTGTTGTTTTTTTAGACTATAGATTGTTATTTCATCACAAAGCAGAAATGAAACATATAAAAGGTTCTGTTAAACAATATAGATCATTCAATAATGACAACAAAACATTTTTTGATTGACATTTAAATTTGTTTTGGTTGCACTCAGGTAATCAGGCGCATTACATTGTCCAAATCAACCTGTAACTTCACTTTGATTCCCCTATGAGTTTGGGCTTTTTAAATCTATGTTCACATCACCGGCGCTTTGACATCCTTTGTTGGGACTTTTGACACCTTTTGTCAGGCACAGAAATACACCAAAGACGACCAGAATGTTGTTGTATGGGTGTGTGTTTTCAACATGCAACCTTCAGAAAGCAACCCTCGTCTTTCTCTCCGGCAAACATAACAAAGAATTCTAAAATATGAAGACTCTAAAGATTCAAAAGAGAGAGAGAGAGAAAACACGAAGCAAGCTCAAGCACAACAAAGGGAACAGAAACGCAACAGCTACATGAAAAAAACGAGCCGTGTCAAACTGTGAGATACTCCCACAAGTGTAAAACAGACAACCTATAAATGACTCCAAGGTTTTTTACAGCAAAGAAAAAAGAGTGATCACTCTTATTAAAAGCCTAGATATGGCAGATCAAGAGGAATTAAAGGAAAGAAACGAAGATGTGAAGTTGGAAGAAGCCTCTCCCTAGACATGAGAAAAGGAGAACATCACGGCAGGGGACGGCGAAGTACGAGTGAGAGATGATAGAGAGAAGAGTTTAAAAGTGAGCGGAGGTCCCAAAGCCGTGTTCAACAGATGGAAAGCTCCTAATGAGCAAAAAAGAAACGGAATAGATGAAAGTGAGAGAGGGGTCAAACAAAATAAGTATGTATCTTGACCCAAAGCGCTGGATGGGAATCGTATGTCCATTGCGAGAGAAGGAAATCGACTTTTCTGAAGGAGAATCGAGGGAAGGTGTGTGCTGAGAATTTGCTAAATAGGTTTGGAGTAGAAATGTCAAGGAACAACCCGAGAGGAACTCAGTATTGTAAAGTCACATTGTAGCTTTTTGTGCTGACCTTATCAGCACTCGTAAAGAGTCTATAACATGAGAAAGCCTGTTTTCATTTGATCATTTAAAATATGAGTTGCAGAGGCACTTTGAAAGCGTACTGAAAGTTCTCGAACTTAAAACCACCTCCCTTTGAGAACATTTCTAAAAACATTTATATTCACTGTGGAGTTTAATATAGATGGTAGAAACTCCTTTTACGTTTTTAATTTCCATGACTTTCCTATGCCTGAAAATAACATGAAATTTGGATATATTGCAAGGTTTTATTGTACCACGGGAACCCGAAATCTAATGTAAGAAGGAGAAGCGACGTCTACAGTATATTATAATAAAAACAGTAAAAGGACTTTTGCTTGGTTTTTACACGCAGGTTCACATTTTGTAATAAACAACGTTCTAATTGGGAAATTATTTAAAGATAGAAGTGGTTCTGAATGGTATGGAAAGGACATTCTTCATCTCAGGTTCACACAAATCACCTCTAACATCAAAGAATGGCTGAACGTTATTTTTCAACAACAGCAGGACATCAGGCTCCTAAAGCATATTCTAGCCATACTACTGACCGTAAAGGCTCTGCAAACATAGACACACCTCAGGGTTCCATCAGTTTAAAAAAAAGATCGAGACAAGACGTAAAGCATGGTTAGTCTAATATTAAATGCATTGTATGACGTTCCGTGAAGCACATTTAGCTTTCACCTCACTACTGACAGGGTTCAAGCTGCCATGGTCTGATCTGAGTTTGAGGTGACTTTTATACATTAGCTGCGGTGATCTGCAGCAGGGTGCCTGAGGTAAAAGACAGAGGACTAAGTCAAAGTGAGGTGAATGTTAAATGAAGTGTGACATGCCCACCGCCATACGCTAGCCTGTGAGAAATGCCAGAACAGCTGGTTTGTTTGGCACAATATAATTCGAGAATTTAAGAGATTTACTATGGTTAAAGTGGTAATATTATTAAGTGTTGATATAATTTTCATTGAAACAGGAAGTTAAGACGTAATTAAATTGATACCTTACTATTTTAATACAGCGTTTAGGTTACTTCACAATCTAGAATTTAATGAGAAGCTGAATGATGCAGAAGCTGATGATGTTATAAAAAATGGTTTCATTTGATGGAAGTCATATCCTGTATATCTTCAAAATGTCAATTGTTGTAAATAGTTTCAAATGTGCAAAATGGCTGGCATCCTGGAAGCTCAATTTAGACTTTTATTTAGTATTTTACTTATTTATCTTATTTATTTATTTCCTTGGTTATCAATATAAATATAACGTTTCTCAGTTTTAAATGATATTTTCATTAACTTTTTTATATATATTTGTAAATTAGCCTTAAATTTTCTTCAGATTTATATCTCATACCACACTAGTAAGAGACCATTTAAATTGTATTTTTAGTTTTCTAAATTTACTATTTATAGGTATGTTTTTATATAATTTTTTATTTTTTGTTTCATTATATGAACTAATAACATTCTTTCTCACATTTTTTTTTCTGCTTGCATTTATTTGCAGACAATGAAATCTGGAGAAACAGGTCAAAATAACATAAGCTTTTTTTTCTGTGGCTGTATATTTTGTCATATGTCATATTTGCATTTTGCACAGTCTCTAAATTTGGCCAGATTTCATTTAACTAAGCTATCTTATACTATATAAGAAGAAACTTCGTCATTTTGTCATTATTTTGGAGCACACTAGTTTGAATTAGTCTATATAAGCTATGATGACTTGTTTGTAAGGGCTGTGCTTAACAAAGAAATTACCATTTGTTATACTGTACCTTTCTCCAAACATTGTCTTGTTGACATGAAAACTCTTCGAGAGAGAAAACCTGCTCAGAGTCCTCTAATGAGAATGTATGTAATAAGTCTGTTCATATTCTGATGAAAAAACATTTGCTGCCAGAAAAACTCATTAGAAAGAGTCCCATCGAGTCCAGAACGCTGGCATTTGTTCAGAATGTCCTTACTTACAGGTTGCTCACCGTTGACTGACCACAATCTCAATATTGATCTGCCGTCCAATGAGGCAAGACCGAAGGCTTGAATGTCGTGGGCTCTGAGGTGGAAAACTGTCGGCATCTGCTGAACGACCGGGTCGAAGCGAGTGTGAAGTACTTGATTACAGTATCTGGCACTGCTTTTCACAAGAGTCTAGGTTAAAAAAAGCTGTTCAACACAATGGGCATTAGCCACGTATCCCACGCAAACACATGTTCGATGAACGTTCTGTGTACAGCTGGTAAGTGCAGCTTGGATTTTATTTTTTATTTGCCACACAACTGACAAAACAGCCTCTTCATAAAATAATAGGGTGAACCTTATTTTATGGCCTTTTCGAGGTCATTTTGTTGCAGTGTGGGACCGGCTGCAGTTATTTACTCTTGTGAGTTACAGAGATCACATTATGGCCTTGAACCGCTTTGGCTGAACGCTGCTGCGACAGTCGACCTATGACAGCATAAAATAGCCTGCTATATACATAAACACACAGAAAAAAGGGATTATTAAGTTTGAAAAAGTGAAGGGGGCGTTCATTTATCTCAATTGTTAACAGCACTGGCAACCCCAAGATTTTAAGTTGGATGATTCCCAAGTAAAGAAAGTAAAAGTTAATCCCTTCTTTAAAACTTAATGACCAACAATACACTTGCATTTAAGGGCACTATCCTAGTTGTAAATTGCTATACAAGTGCAAGGTCTGTGACGGCTAAAGGGCTTTTGTTGGCTTTTCCAGTGATAGTTTGCAAAACAGCCCATTTTCTCTTTATAATTTAAAGGAATGTTGACAAGATGGCCCCACAATTGTGCTCTACGATGGAATTAGTTTGGGTTTGACCACAAAGCCACATACCGGCTTCCATCGACTTTGTTCGGCCAAGCACCAATTCATCAGAGGGAGAGACTCTCGGTGTTTGTGCTAACCGGCATGTAGAAGACAGCAAACAGGCATTAAATGCTAATTGTGTTCCTTGGAAGGAGCGTGAGGGATGTGTGCAGACTAAAGGCCTAATAGTGCAATTGATGTGAGCAAATAGGCCCAGTTCTTCCTCTTTTTCCAGACACATGCCTGAGATTATCATCTTGCTCTAATTCCAATGCAGAATTTGTTTCAAATGCTGTAGAAAGGCTAAAGGCGTGCAACAAGGATGATAGCTATGATAAATATCAAGATTATAAAAAGTTATATTAAAGGTCCAGTGTAGGTATGCACCGACATGTACATTTTGGCCGATTACGATAACCGATACTTCTTTAACATTGGAAGCCGATAACCAATATATTGGCCGATATACAGTATCTAAATATTAATATAAAATTCCCTAAGACTGAAATAAAAGGCAAAAAAATTAACAAATGCTTTTATTTGAAAACATTGACAGCAGAAACAAGGTAACTAATAGTTCTATTTTTAAAGCCTCCTTTACAGTAGTTAACGATTCTTTAACCTTCAAACTTTTCTGGTATATTTTTTATTTAATATACAAATTATAGATGTGGGGGGCACGGTGGCTTTGTGGTTAGCACGTTCTCCTCACACCTCCAGGGTTGGGGGTTCGATTGCCGCTTCCGACTTGTGTGTGTGGAGTTTGCATGTTCTCCCCGTGCCTCGGGGGTTTCCTCCGGGTACTCCGGTTTCCTCCCCCGGTCCAAAGACATGCATGGTAGGTTGATTGGCATCTCTGGAAAAATTGTCCGTAGGGTGTGAGTGCGTGAGTGAATGAGTGAGTTTGTGTGCCCTGGGATGGGTTGGCACTCCATCCAGGGTGTGTCCTGCCTTGATGCCCGATGACTCCTGAGATAGGTGCAGGCTCCCCGTGACCCGAGGTAGTTCGGATAAGCGGTAGAGAATGGAATGGAATTATAGATGTTCTTCCAGAGCAACCCAGAAAAATGTTCTTAATAGCCACATGTCTAAAAGGGCTCAAAGACAGAAAGCATGCAGACAGCAGTCTGAATTTTCTTTACCTACATCAACAACGTTTTGCTAGTAGCAGCTAGTGAATGATCTCAAAAGAAATACTGTACTGTTTTTTAACTGTGTGGAGCGTGCAGCTGAAGAAGTTTAACCAGAAGAAATGATTTATGATTTATCAGCTATAATATATTGGCCTATATTTTATTATCGGCCGATACGATAACATTAAAAACTACCATTTATCGGCTGATACCGATATGGTCGATAATTTATCATGCATCCCTAGTCCAGTGTGTAGTTTTTGGGAGGACCTTTGATAGAAATGCAATAATATACATACAGTAACTATGTGTTCAGAGGTGTATAAAAACCTTACACAATGAAGCATTATGTTTTTGTAACCTTAGAATGAGCTATTTCTATCTACATACACAGCAGGTACCCTTGCATGGAATTCACCATGTTGTTTCTACAGTAGCTCTAAACCGACAAGCTGCTCTACAGAGCATATTTCGTAAATACGTTATCTCCTTCAGCAAAGAAGTGAAAAAGTGACAACATCATAGGTCTGTGTCACCCACAGCAGTGCTGCGAAGGGAGGGGTGGAGTGTGCCGTTGGTTGCAATTCGCAAACTCAACGCTAGATGCTGCCAAAATCTCCACATTGTTACTGTTAATGTGAGAGAATTGTGGAAAGCACAACATTTGGTTTTGCAAAGATGAAAATTAAAACGTTTTGTGGTAATTGTCAGTATTATTTGAGCTAAAAACATATTTACCCTGAAGTATTTCTCTACAAGCCCATAGTCAAGCTCACCCACCACCTAGTTAAAAAATTGATTCCCCTGTTTAAATGAGATCCTCCTGTATCCATGTGACTGTGAAATTAGCTGTAAAGAGGCCCTATACAGAGGAACTAAAACAGAAAAGGTTACTGCAGAGAATCGTGCGACTCCTACGGATGCAGGTATCTTCAAAGCAAATGAGTTTCTGCATGTGTCACAAATGAGATGGTTTTAGCATTTCTGATATGATCTGTCATGAATGTCTGATACTACAAGTGTCCGCCTAATATGATCAAGGAGCCTTATATGATAAAACAGTCAGAGTTCATTTAAAGTGATGCGTGTGGGTAAGAGAGAGAGAGAGAGAGTTGGGAAAATGATAAATGACCCACAGCAACAGATTTGTTACGAAGTAAGCTTTATTAATCGGAAACAGAATTCATAAATAGAAAACATGAACTATAAAAGATCCAAAACTATAATTTTCCCTCAAAATACTGCGTTTCATTTTTACTCGGAATTTAGCATAAACAGAGGCCTCAAAAAGGAATCAACAGTTCCGATTTCCTCCAAATTACGGAGACTCATTTATAATTCACAACATTAGTGGGAGAAATGTGAACAGCGCTGCATTTTGTTGTCTGAGCACGGTAGCGCGGGCATCGCCTTATTTATAAACGTCGAACTCATGCGCGTGTGTGCGTGTTTTACGTTCCACTGTGCTCTTTTAAGAGAGGAAGTGTATCTGATTCATGAAAGATTCATCCCTGCTTTGAGAAGATTTAGCACTTTTCTGTTTCACCAGACCGTACTTTGCATTGTTTATACATTGTAGCTTTGTTCTGGGGTTTGAAAAGTGGGGCTGCCTTGGCATTTTTGCAAAAGGCACATTATAATACTCTATAATATTCAATCTCTTGAAAAAAAATCTCTTTCTTGATCTTTCTTTCTTGATCTTTCTTTCTTGATCTTTCTTTCTATCTTTCATTTTCCGTTCTTTCTTTTTTCTTTCTTTACAATTTCACACGACAGCCAATACAACCTCAGAAGGTTATTCTATGCCACCTGGCTGAACAAAAAAATGCAATCTGTTAAAACCAAAAAGCAGAACCAATCAATGATGCACAGAAATTGGATTTTGTTATTTGGCCCAGAACTGTATAAAGCCCTAACTTTCAATGATTGCTCATTAAGAGGGTTATTGCCAGAAATCAATAACCGAGTCACTGAAATGTAATACAATATGCAACATGCAATATATTACAGGATGAAAATAAACATCAGACTGAATAATACCATATTGGCTTTGTGCAATAACAATATGCAAAATGTTACTAGTTTCTCAGAAAAACTAACTACAAGATAACTGTAACAATAACTATACTGGCCTTGACACCAAAGAACAATAGCATTGTTTATTCTATAAGTGTGCTTGCTGAATTTTCAAATTTAAAGTCGCAAGACCTTAAAATGAGCAAAATGGCTTTATAAATGTCTTATTGTTCATCAGCTGGAAAAACAAGTGATCCCAAAAATATATTCCTTTCTTTAAGGTTATATTATACAATTGTGGTGTGGGCTAATTTTTACATCTTTAAAACGATTTTCTTGATAGTTATTGTTATCATGTATTTCACATGTCCTTCCGAAAAACTCTGACGTCCAAATTCACTGTTGTTCAGGAAATATAAAAAACACTGTACTTTTTAAATGATTAAATACTGTGTTAACAAACTTAACAAACACATTTTAATGCTTTTTATTTTTTACTTTTTTAAAGCTTTTTAATCACCCCATACAGAAATAAAACCTACAAGTAGATTACTTGTCTTTAATCCAGATTTCATTCAAAAATGAAAAGTCTCTACAAAGGCAAATTGCTGTAACTATGCAAACACAGAGACTGAGAAAAATGCCTTTAAAGTTTTTACACCAGCCAGTCAAATGTGTTGTTGGTAGATTAGTGGTAATGCATTTATATAATGCCTTATTAGAAAGATTTTCTTTTAGATAAAAACCAGGACCACCGATGTGACCTTTAACCACCAAAATGCAGATACTGGACTTTGCCTTTGGATGACCCTACACAACTAAAACACTATTGCAAAAGCAAAGAGCAGTATCTACAAACTAAATGTGTTCATCAAGCTTTCTTCTTGTGTTTCTCACTACAAGTTAATTGTTTTAAACAACTTTAATCATTTTATTGATGTTCGATCGTTGGGAATGTTAATATTTCTCAAAAGTAAGCTTCAAGACTAAGAGTCATCTTATCGCAATGCTCCTTTGACCACAAAGTTTTTCTCATTCTGATCCATAGCAATCTTTGAAATCCCCCAAAACTGATTGTCAAGATGTACTCTGACAGTTGAAAAATAGATAATTATTATTGAACAAACAGGACACTATAATTAAACGTATAATTTCTGTTAAATTGACTGATTATGAAATAAAATCTATAATCATAAAAGCGGTTGCATCCATCGTTTTATTGAGTTGGTAATTAAGGCTGACTTTTTCAGACTTAATCAAGTGATCGAATGTTGTTTGTAAATTGTGGATCGCAAACAGAGGTGGATTGATATCAAAATTCAGACTCATCACCTATGTACATTATTTTATATATTTTTATATATTATATATATTTATATATATTTGACATCCAGTAGCCTGGTGTAGGTGGAGATAATACTCTTGATGAGGTATTTGTCATCAAACAAGAAGATGAAGAAAGGTGGAATGATGGCTTCTTCTGTTGATACCGGGTGTACGTTGGGTTGTTACTTTTGCGAGGAGGCGCAGCTTAGCTAATTGCGTATAACAATAACTTTACCAGAGCCTGCACATTTTTTTGGGAGTAACCCTTGTTACCATAATTGGATTATCTGCCTGAAAGATGTCTGAATCTACGAACATCTACGCAATTATAAATCAGGTTATCATTACGAGTGTCAGAGTGGATATTGCCTTCAATGGAGAGGGAAGGCTAATGTCTGTTTAATTTGCTAACGGCTGGCTAGTTAATGTTACTCTTCTATTAAGCATTCATTTGACTTGGTAGGAGTTAATATTTTGTGATCTTCTTTACACGTCTTTGGATATTTGAGTTTTAATGCGAGTTCAACCATTATTGACCGTGGGATTGTGCCATGGTAGGCTAGCTGGTTGGCTTGTTAAATCTGTATGAGTGTTACGGTTACCAAGGCAGACCACAGTATCTGTGGTATCAAAGCCAGGAAAACAAAACCAGAACGCAATAACTTCACTTACTGCGGTTTGCCTTGGTATGAGCTTGGACTAGTTACTGCAATTTTAACTCTCTTGTTTCTCAGAAACAGGATAATATTGAACCAGGAGTATTTGTCACAAGACAGAGCAGATGTCACAAAGCCCGTAGTAGACCTTAACTCAATTTTGACCAAATGTGTAGTTACTGCGCTTTGCCTTTGGACGGCAGCATACCTTAGAACAAAAAAAGCCTTCGAACAGACACTTGTATTGTCTGAGTGATTGTTGCGGTTCCCATCTATAATGTGTTTGGTCATTTTTGCTAAGAGCCCTGGGCTCATTCATTGGAGAATACACGTGGGTGACAAATTGGTGTGTCACACAGAACATCAGACACATGGCTGTATGGAACTACAGACATTGGTCTTTAAATGAATTCCAATATTAAAATCCGTTTAGGGTATATGACTGAATCATACTTAGAAAAAGTACTTAAAATACTGTAGTAGAGTAGGCGGGGCGAGACCGTGGTTCGAGTCCGGTGAGTAATTGTGGATTAGCGCCAGCCGTGCGCACACCGGGCTCGAATCTCGTAGGAGATGGGGAGCATAAAAGGAACGAGCGACCGGACCGTCGAAGAGAGAGGACCGGGCCCGAACTTGTGTTTGTTGTGCTTATGTTTTTGTTTTGTTCGCCGGCGGTCGTCCGTGAGGGGCCGCCGGCTGTTATATTACTTTATTAAATGTTTATTTTATTGTCTTCCGGTTCTCGCCTCCTTCCTTCCCTTTATTGAGATTTGTTACAAATACCTTCTAGTAGTAAAAAAGAAGTTGTACTGGTGGTCTCAGGTTTTTGTACCCCACTAGGACATGTTATTTATGATCTCTGATAAGCCAAAAACGTGCCTTGTTGAACTGTTTAACACTTTATAACTGGTAAGTCACTGGTTCTAAGGTCGGGTTAATGAAAGAAGATGTAATTTACGTGGCCGATGTGTTTAATACGTGCAAGATCATGTTCAATTAGCCTGTAATTGGTAAGCGACTCTCTTCAGGTCAGCCCCATTTAATGCTTACTGCTTTAAATAATCAAATTTTTGCATTAGGATTTCAGCTCCACGTGCAAACCGTATTGCAACAATTACTTGGTACAATGCATACCCACTATTTCCACTTTGACACTATTAAGTGCTCCCAACGAAATCACGTCTATGAATTTATTGAAAAACCAATGATGGCTGAAAAAACATTATTTTAATAGTGTAGAATGTCACCGGCCATATCAAAATGAAATGAGATGAGACTTGTAAAGGTTTTGTACCTGAACTCAGCATTAGTACAACAGGCTGTAATAAAGGCTTGTACAACAGACAGAGGTCAGATGCATAGAAAAAACTATGAAACTATTATTGTGGTGTATATAAATATTGTTGGAAATCAATCAAATTTGTATAAAAAACGTGATTCTGAAAGTATGTTTGTGTAGTTGATACATGAAAAACTACAGTTTCCGATTGTTTTGTCTCTTCTAAATGGCATTGTCATCATGGGTATAGCAACTATTCTAGTAGTAAAAAAAGTGAATATTGAATAATAACTGAATATAGAGTTTTAACTTTTCTTAGTTTGCTTCTCAGATCAGTCCTACACTCAGTGTCCCGCCCATACAAATCATTATCTAAAGCTTCCATCAGAAACCTGTTCTTTCTTAGAGACATTCGAGGTGGGAGAATTCCAGTGTCGAGAGTATCTTGCGAATATAATTTCACACTTCTCTATAAGGTTACAATCAATGGGAAAGATTGCAATGCAGAGTGGTCTGAATATGAAGCAGGGGTGGCAGACATAAAACAGCACATGAATGGAATGATTATGTCAAACGCATTGATTTCAGATTCAAGCCGTGCGTTGAACAAGAACATTTCTGAGATTTCACAGACACCTTCTTTTTAAACAAAACAGCAATGATTCGAAGAAGAGGTCCTTTAGTTTAGAACATGAAATAGGTACGTTTATCTCCCTGAGAGGCTTTTGGTAAACTTTGTTTGTTCTTTGAACACCAATGTGGAAGTTACGGGTAAGGGTTTTGAAACAGCGGTACATTGTTAATTCACCTTAAAAGTGACCTTTTGGCACGGCTGCACTTTTAGAACTACTGACTTTGGGTTGCCTTTTATTTCTGTATCCTTACTCGAACGCTAGAAGAAAAACAAAGCTGACCTATGATATCCGCATTAGTGGCTGTTATGCTGATCCGTTCGACAGTTAAGTAGGCACAACGAGGATACACTATTTGACAGTTAGTGCCCACTCATAAAACACTTAAGACAAGGGCTTGGGTGATAACAGATGGGAAATAATAGCTCATAATATGAAATGTCAGCAATATTATAAAAGGTATGATAGCACTTCATCAACAAACCTCTCGCCCCATGATTGGTATCTGCTTCCAGAGAGAGCTTCTCTAAAGCTTAAAATACTTGAAAACTTTAATTCCGAGCGCATTACATATACATAATTAGTAAGAGCCACAGGGATATACAGTATTGCGCTTTTTCCTACCAGATTTGTCTGGAAGTGACTTTGTGAGGGGGTTGAAAACATTCACCCACGATTCCGCACACCTACGGACCTCTCAGCGTATTCAACTAAGGACTTTCTTGATCTGGTTTGCCTTCATCTAATCGGCTGGCTTTAAGCAACTTCTGAGCCTAAAATATTTTCAGTATTATATTTTGTGCTATATTTTTTAATGCATGGTTATTGATTTGTGTATTAATAACCATTTACATTACAATAGTTTTACTTCTATTATGATTTAACTGTGATGAAAACCATGGTTAATGTTCATGAGGAATGGGGTACATTGTAAAAATAATAAATATATAAATAAATACAAATATTTAAATAAGTAGGAAACTTTTGTTAATGGGTTAAAATCTCTGATTTAGTCAAATACATTACGAAAATTATGCGTCCTTCACATGCTCTCGGAAATTTTATAAATCTCACTTGAAGCAGGAAGTAACGTCTGGATTTGAACATTAAAATAATTTAGTAACATTAAAGGACAGATTTTTTTCAGCTTGTACACGAATCTAATATAAATCATAGGGGTCCACAGAACGTGACTGTGAAGTTTCAGCTCAAAATACACCACCGATCTTTCTTTATGCCATGCTCTAGATGCCAAGTTTTGCATGCGAGGAAAACCGCACGGTTTTGGTGTGTGTCTCTTTAAGTGCAAATAAGCTGAAAGTCTCCGCCCCCTTCCAACGACACAACCCAAGAATGAACCTTCCCATAAAGGGAATGTGAAACTACTGTGTCTCGCCTTTGAACGACAAACACATTATTTTCTATATATCTGATTCCCCGGGGCCATTCGTGAAGGCCGGTCCCCCAACAAGGGATGGTGGCGGGTGATGGGTGTGAGTGTTATTAGCGAACGGACTCATAACAAACGTGTCACCTTATCTATATGCGAAAGTAAACAAACCGGTTGAGTATTTACATACAAATGGCTTTCGAAGTACCCATGACAAACTCGTCACGTGTTTACAAACTCCAATTAAGCGTTTTTTTTTGTCGACGAAGTCCACTTCAACGGATATCTCGTGCTCAGGGAATAGAGAGCAGTAATTAATGCGTAGGAACCTTATGGAATGGAAGGCAGCTCAAAATTTCTTTGAATGAATGTGTTGTAGATGTGAGTTTTGTCAATGTTTTGCACCACACTAGTTTATTCTTAAGGCTAACACCTTGTCTTCCTCAAACGTGACATGACAAGATACATTAGAACCCATTATAATTAAAACTTTTGCCACACTGGATGTGGCGGTCGCGTCCGGTGTAGATACGATGTAATATATTCATGCTAAAAGCCAGAAAACTTTAACATGTTGGTCAGACTGTCTCCTTCTGTAAAAATGGGCGACTTTTGGCTAGAGTAAAGCGGACCTGATTTTTGCCGTGGGTCAAAGACGTTTGTTTTGCAAGGTTTGCATCATCTGAAATGATGCCACAAAACCTCACCGCTTCAATGTTTTTGTGGATGTGAGCAGGTCTACATAGTGTTGTATGACTAATCCTAGAAATGTTGAGCGTATAAGAGCTTTGAGGACACAGATGTGCAGCTCCACTGACTCACTGCGTGTCTGTTCTCTGGGGCCAAACAGAACGCGCAGCTGCAACCCTCCCACATTTAGAGAGAACATCCAGAATATGACATGTGTCAGGCGTAGAGGGCTTCTTCAGCGTGTTTTTGGCAAAGTGGTCATTGTTTTTTTTGTTATGCTTGATAGAAAACATCTGTGTTTGGTACTTTGCGCATGTGTAGGTCTAATGTTCTTCAATATAATTTAACCCACATTTTAATGCCAGAATCATTTGAAATACTATGAAAAACATGGCCCAGAACATGCATATGGCAGCGGTGATAAACAATGGCTGTAATTGAAATATCATTCAAAGAATGTCACGGACGGGGCTTATAAACCAATTAGTTTTATCTTTTGGTGAAGATGGAGCATCTGTATGACCTCTCAAAACATTTGCTTTCATTTTTTGTGATGCTTTTTCGTGCAGAACAAAACACGCTCTCAATCACCGGGTGGAACGGAAATCGCAAACGCACATGGCAAAGGGCAGATACGGTGAAAAAAAGAAATTTGTCTGAGTATATACAAAGATTGTCTTTCCTGTGTTCATTTTCTGCTAATGGACTGGGGAAAAAGACAAGGTTGAAGTTCATGGCCATGTTATACAACATGTTGCATAGTGAAAATTCTTAAGTTAATGGAGTCATGCAGCATTTCAACAGCAACAGGAAATGAACTACTTATTTTTTCTCCATATCATAAAAGCAAATCTAATCTTTTGCTAATGTGTTGTGTTGTACAAGCATGAAGACATTTGGTTTTGAAGCTTCTCTTTTGCTCAGTCTCTCAAAAAAGAGTGTTTTCAATACATTCCTAAAACGGTATAAACAGATTGTGTATGTAAACGCTGAATTGCTTCCACGTTCTCACAGTTTCTATTCTCAAGTAGTTTACCTGCGGACACAAGTGATCCTAATCTACAAAGACGTTGCTGGTCTAGCCATCATATTCTGTTTGAAGTTTAATAACTCAACAACAACTTAGAACATTAACCGTGAGGTATCATGTTGATACTTTTTGACTTGCTCAGTTGCTCTAATCATATAAACATTTTAAACAAAATTTTGACATGCATGAAGCATCTTCCATTTAAACTTGCATAACTCGCTTCAAAACAATAAAGCATTAAATTCTTAAATTGTGAGAATATCTGTTTAGTGTATACTATAACAGTAAACTTCTGCCAGTTGCCTATTTGGCTTTCTATTGCATTTCTTTCTGTAAAGATTCAATCTAACAGACATATATTTGTGCATTTCTACATGAACTGTATAAAGCTTCAGTAATACATGCCTTTTGGGGTTTCACTAGGTCATAGAAATATATTAAAAGAGTGTGAAGAGAAAATGAAAGGTTATTGTTTTTCACATACATCAATGGGGTGTCTGGGAATACAGTAAAGTAATAATAAAACGTTGTTCAATTTTCAAGCATTTAAAAATTCAAGTACTTACAAGTTCCTGTTCAGGATGTAACTTTGTGTTTCTAAACTTTTGGAGATTTTCAAATGTTAAGCTCTCCGTAGAGGAAGATCTAATAGTCCATCAAAGCTGATCTGGCCAGAACGAGGAATCCTCTAGAAGCCCACATATGCTTTTCATCATGCATGACGCATATTAAGAAATTCAAAAGGATAGCTCAGCCAAGTGTGTCAAGATGGACTATTAGTGTGTGTAGTTGTGTGTGAGTGGATATATGTGTGTATATGTGTGTGGTTGCTATTTAAGAGACGGTGGAGACTGAAAATTTCCATCAGTCATCTGACTGTGACCTGGATGGAGCGGCTTAGTGGATGTCAATGGCTCCTTCGGATATCTCCACTGGTCTCAGAATCAGATAAGTAATGTTAAAATCATTTAATGGACACTGGCCACTGAGGCAGCTCTATAAACCATCTGCCCACAGCGGCTGCCTCCTTCATCAGATCAAGAGGTGACATCTTATGATTATAATTAGAGTGTTCCCTGATGTTTATGCAGTTTTAGAGATCTTAAAGATGGAAGTGATTTGAGTTCTGATCAACATTTTGAAGATGCTACAAGTTTTAGTGCACTATAGAATACCTTTGCAATATGTAAACCGCGGTCCCTAAGCACTTTTGGTTTCAATATTTAGTTATTTATTATTACTTTTTTATGTATAATTAAATCTTAATGATATTTGTTTAGCATTTTTTTGATGTTAAGAAAAGAAACAGGATATTCTTCTTGACCAGCGTTTTTTAAAAATTTCGCATCCAAGTTCCAACTATTACAAAAACTCAACAATCGGGATGAAACAATTATTGTGTGGCATTTCATTTTGAAAGGATCTATAGTGGCTTTTACTTTAAGGTTTTTTTATTTATTGTCTTAAGTTGTTTCAAAACCTGGTGAGTAATTATGTTAAATAATAATATAATTAATTCTTAATTAATTCTTAATTTCTTAATTTCTTAATTTCTTAATCTTAATTTTTACACCCATAGGCCCTTATTTATATCATCTGTGTAACTGTTTTTTGTATTGTTTGATGGTCTCTGTGTTGTTGCTCATTCTGTGTACTGGATGCTCCTGTGACCAAAACAAATTCCTTGTATGTGCAAACATACTTGGCAATAAAGCTCTTTCTGATTCTGATTCTGATTCTGATAATCATTTCTAAGTATTGGCCAAACTCACAACAAACTGATCTATTTCCTTATAATCGATCATCAAGCAATAATCCCTATTGTTTGTACCATTTGTACAATGCCACACTTATATTTAGACTTATTCCTGTATTTATGCATTTAATTTTACATTCATTTCTGAATTTCTACATTTATTCGTTCATGTGTCTTTACAAGTCATTCATTTAATTGAATAAACTTTGTGTATTTTTGTAACCAATAATTTGTTTATATTAATAAACAAATTAATAGATATCAGCATACATCTTTAACACATTTTTACGATCATGAGATAGATTTTAATTTAGTGTCCAAAAAATCTATTGTGCATTGTGTAGGACCTACTGTATAGCGTATAGCATACAGCCAGTGTCACAAACTAAACTGATAAAGATCTCTGGACCAACAGATCAAATGAAGGAGACCTGAACGGGTTTGTGTTGCAACAGCCTATAGTTTTATAAGGCTTTAGTATACAGTGAAAATATCCATAAGAGCATGCTTGATGATAAATACAGTTGTATTTTTAGACCATCCGCCTATTGTCAGAAGCAAGTCATTCAGAATCTAATCAAATATTCACAAATAGCACGCTAAGATTGAAGAGGCCTTTAAAAATACTATTCAGCTAAGCAACTGTAATATATTTCTGCTCTAAGTCATACATTGTAAATTATGAAAATTATGATTTCACAGCCACTTTCTCTTCCCATGGCAAGATTTGTGAGTGTACCTCAGCTTCACTGTAGTAAATGAGCAGTAGTGACCTTAACTGGAAATCCTAATTGTTTTTCCTGCCAGCGGCTTCACATTCAGTCTGTCTGCCCCCAGTTAGCGAGCTTTTCTGCGAGTCCCGCAGGATCAGAACTCTTTTCCAACTTAAATTCACAGCAAACTAATCAAACATAACATCTCCCTCTCTGCCACAGACAAAGGCTATTTAATCTTCATTCACTCTATATTATTAAAGGCTTCTACATCATGGGAAGTGTTGCTAACTGTTCTGTGATTACCACAGAGTACTTGGATCCAATCAGGGCCTAATTTGCTTTGGAATGAACCCCCTACTCGAACGCCTTTCAAACCTGTTTATGTTTTGGTTGCTGTGTACCTTTTACAAAAATGTAGTAGAATATAAGTATATATAAATATTTTTTTATTAATGTTGATTAGGTTTATATGGGATAAGGACGTTAAGATGTCCCCATCAAAAGAAATGCACAAAAGTGAATTTATGTCCTTTTCTAGAATTTTTATTTTATTTACTAATACTAACTATTACGTTTTTGATGAATACAATTTGGTAGAAATAATATAACATTGTCATTCAGTGTAACACAATATTTATATTATATAATTTATATATTATATATTAAATTTATAATTTTATATATTTATATAATAATATTCTAATTTTTACTTTATTTTGTTTACGATTCATTTGTATTTGGTGGTGAAAGAAGAGTATTTTAAATGACATGAATTGATTTTTTAAGCTGAATGGCATTTTAGTGGGCGTTCTGTAAATCAGGGAAAAATGTATGATATTTATTTTTTGCTGAGAAGAACAACAACAAAAATGCAATTAAATTAAACAGAAAACGTTTTATCTTTTTCAAACAACAACAATTTACAGCAGTATTACACTTATTGTTTTGTTGCTTTTTAGATTTAAAATGTATTTTGAAGCTATTTAAATGGTATGTCATTGGTTGCCCTCAATTAAAATTTGACAGCCATCACACTGTTATTGCACAACAGGTGCTTTTTTTAATTCAAGATACCGTGTGTCACTAATGATAAGCCACAATAAGATAACACAGCTACAAAAGGATAACAAGAAAGTAGTTTGATGAGCCAAAAGAAACCGCAACGCTTTTGATCTGGCATTGCCTCGGACGGCTCGGAGGGTCCGAATGGGGGTGGGGTAATATCACAAGTTGGCGGGACCTTTAGAATGAATTACAATCTAAGCATTGCATGCAGTTGCACAGATCCGAGAAGCAATTTTTTGCGCATCGAATTGAAACAAGAAAAACAGGAAAGCAATATTTTGGTGTATGTGTTTGTTTGCGGATGGGTTGACATCGGTTTCGCCTCTCATCTTTTAATAGACCCCTTAAAGAGTTTGCTGAGATCATTGAGCAGGAAAATAACAAGTGAATTGCGCGTGAATCACCACCGCTGCTAACGCACCTGCATCTCACACTTTATTTCTTCCTTCAGTATTTTGTCTCACATTCACATAAGCAAAGGTTTACGGTGAACACAGCGCCAAAAGACGAGTTAAATTGGATCCCAGGACAATTGCGTCTTTGAAGCCGCGAGGATGCAACAAGTCAACTGAACTTTGCGAGTTTTTGGGTCAGCCTGCCGTACAGCCGACATCTCCAACAATAGACGTTCTTCAGGGACGCCGGCGTATCAGCCAACAGGCCTCATTGAGTCTTGCTATATTCTCACCCGCCTCTTAGTAATAGTTTTGTTGTTTGAGTGAAAGCATGAACACAACTATGTCTTTCATTAGTCGTGAGAAGAAAATAATTTGTGACTTTTGCATCCTCGTCGAGTATTTCCAAAAAAGTGAAAGTTGAAGTATGCGTGCTTTGATGTTCCAAAAGTTTATTTCCCTCCCCGGTGTTCAGTTGTTGTTTATCTTATATGAAGGCACGACAGTGTGATGTATCCAGCTGGCTTGATGCACCTTAATCTTAACCTTAGGAGAAATGTCACACGTCGCAATAAAACCACACCTCATCACGGATCATAAAGCATGTCTGTTTGATTCTGCTGGTTGTTTGTCCTACGGAAGTCATCAATATGATTTCCACTTTCAGAGTTATGCATCATGGGGTAAATAGTGTGCGATGACGCTAATGGTTCCAACAGTTCTCAATCACCATAAATTACCGCTCATTAGGAATCATATTTGAATAATATTGTAATCATGGGTGAACTCTGCAAGACTTGATTATGAACGATCAATAATAAAATATGTTTTATGGCCTAATAATATCCTGAGAATCTGTTTTATTCTACCGGCGTTTAATTAAATACACCAGAGATACAGATTGGACTAATTTAGAATTGCAGTGCTTGATATTTCTCTAAAATTATGCTTGAGTTTTTAAAACCCTAAAATGTATTAAACTTTGGCAGTCAATTTTACACAAACCACTTAACATAACAGAAGCAAAGTTTTGGGATTGAGTGTGTTGATTTTTTTCTAATCCATGTTTTTTTTAATATTCTTTTCATAATGCATGCATACTTCTTTCTTTTTTTTTTCTAAATTTCCCAGGTATCACTTATACTTCCAAAACAGTATACATGACATCATATAAAAATATACAATAAATATAAAAAGAGTAATAAAATAACACATTAGCGGACAATAAAGTGGAATTACAATAAAGTGCGGGATTAAATATTAAATATAATACATTTATAAATTAATAATAAAAAATATGTAAATAAAAAGTGAGTTTGAAAAATTAACAGTTAAAATATATCACATAAAATTGTATATAATGTATTTATTACCAATATATTGGATAATCTGTTAACAATAATATTCAGTAATGTATAATATTTTACTAAACCCCTAATGTGATATATATGACATATACAGTATGAGATTTCTGTTTTAATACCTGACTTTGGATAGTGATGGTTAAAGTCCCTGTGAACCGGAAGTTAAGATCGTTTTTACTTCTGTATTCTGACGCCATTCCGATTGAAACAGAATCTCGAATGAGAAAATATAGTGTGCGTGGCATTTTTTTGTTTTTTACCTGCGATTTGATTGGATGTAACAGCTATTGCATTTTGAAATGGAACTGGTGGCAGACTCTCCAGCAGACGCGACAAAAGATATTAGAAACACATTAGAACACATTATAATTTTAATTTTGTCCACACTGGATAAGGCGCGTGTAGACACAGTGTGACAGTCGAAGGGGAAGAGTTAACAGAAGCTCCACCTAAACCGTCTAACTTGCGTCATTTTGAAATGTATAGTTACTAGAGGGGGGAAATTCACTTTCAGATTTTAACTGAAGATAATGTAGGCACATGCATTTTAGAAAGAGAATGACCAACATTGATAAGCTATTTACAATTATCGCTGCAATATTTCATGAATTTTTTTTTAATTGCTATTTTGAATTTCACTGGGACACGCTATAAAAAGGTTTAAAAGAGACACATTAATATCTGAGCTGTCAGTACAGTGAAACCTTTGGTAATGTTTTTTTTTTGTGGAATTTAAATGGAATTACCCATTTATTCATGAACACATTTTGACGGCACTATACATAAGATTGCAAGTTGTCAATACCTTGCATTTTTGTCTGCATGTAAATTCCGCTCCACTCGAAGTGACCATTTGTCCTTGCAGCAATGTCCTTCAAGGCTGTTGCATAACCCCAATAACCCGCTGTTATTGGTTTGTTGTATACAGTATGTGGCCTTGAGAGGTCTCCGATTCTCTAAATCATTAATGCAAGCCAATATGTCCTCATGCGCATGCTACAGAAGATTCCTGTATATTATTTAGAACACCTGCTTGTGTGCTTAGCCATTCCCACTAGAGGGAGTATTTCTCTGTTAGGCAATTCGTGTTGTACTTTAGGCTGACTCATTTTGTCTTGTTTCATAGCGTTTTTGTTTCTGCAGATCAGCATGTCATTTGTAAGTGTAAGAAATGGAAGTAGCTATTTGGTGGAGGGAGACTTTCCCATAATGCATCTTTTTGCTCATGGGCAGATGCAATCAACCCGAAGTTTCACTTTTTTTGTTGATTCATTGTACCCAATCAATTCTCATTCTGGAATCTTTGTGAACAAGTTTAATTTCTGTTCCCAAATGAGAAGTTTAAATTGGATTTGAAAGGGATAGATTAGCCATAAATGTATGTTGTTTGGTTGCCAGAGCTCTTCAAAATGTATTTTGTGTTCTGCAGATGAAAGAAAGTCATGCTGGTTTGCAGTGACATGAGGGTTAGTAAATTATCAAATAATTTACATTTTAAACAAAATCCCTTGAAGTAAAAAGTTACGTTTTACATAATAAACTACTTGTATATGTCTGTAAAGTTTTAACACAGTTTTAGTACAGTTAAAACCTCCGTGATACCTGCAAGCCCCATTATGTCATTCCAACAATTCCACGTAGCAGAAGCCCAACTCACATAAAAGACGTATCCTCATCTTCACCAGGAAACGCTTCATTTAGCACCTTATCCAGGACCTCCAGCTGCACATGGGCTCATTGTGTCGAACCTACGGTTCAATGGCTCCATACGTTACCTAACCTGAAAATATGCATCATAAATAAATCATAAAAAGGAAGCATTGTGATATCTCACACACTCAGCTGTACATCTCAACTGCGGCTGTCGACACTAATCGGGCATCATTCTGAAAGCAAAGGGTTCAGGTGAATGAATTATTGGTATTGAGAGATGTTTTGATATGTTAGATTCCCTTGCAGGACTTTTAAGGTCGCAGAAATGGCATATAATAACAATTTTCTTATTTGGGTAACAGTGTGGTTAAGGGAAACTATTACAGCAAGGTTTTATGTGCATGCTGTATGTCTTGTTTTGCGTTTTTTATGGAGGTAAAAATCGCTTGGTCTTCGGTCCACAATGGATCAACTTCATAAGTTTATACGTCACTTGCACATCCTTACAGAAGTACTGAAACATATAGTCTGTTTGTATATTTATAAAATAAGGTTTTTAGATACAAGCGGTCCTAAGGCAAGACTATTTTAAAATGATATCAAAAACAATCTGAGAGAAATGTAGGATTATAAAATGAAAGTGAATTTCTTGCATTTCTTATGATCACCTGCTTTAACACAGCAGTACTCAAGCTTGCACAACTCCACGGGTTTCTACAAAACCGTATGATCCATGTTCTCCCAGCATGACTTTAGACTGTTCCAAAGAGCATCCTGTGTGCTTCAATAGAAGAAAATCTGACCTTTCATGCCAAGGTATTCATATGGTCAATGTCATAGAATGTGCTTGCTTCATTAATGAGTAAGAAAAACGGCATGATCTTTGATATTTCATTATTTATTTATAACATTATTTAATAATCACACACACAACCGCACACTCACACACATACCCGCACACACACACATTTATTTATATATATTAATATATAAATAGAAAGTATATATACCATATATATGTCATAAGAAACATATATGTCTTTAAGAAACGTCTGAAAACGCATCTCTTCCGTCAACATCTAACTGATCTGTTCTGACTCTATTTTCTTCTCTACTCTTTAAAAAAAAAAAAAAAAAAAAAAAAAATGAACGAATGAATGAATGAATGGTTCTGTATACTGTGTTAGGTTATATGATACCCAATCCTCTTTTTTTGATTGCACTTATGCTTTTGTTGTACTTATGCTGTCCCAATTGCTTCCATTGCCTACCCCTCATGTAAGTCGCTTTGGATAAAAGCGTCTGCTAAATGACTAAATGTAAATGTAAATGTAAATATATATACAATAACTGTCTTTGAGACAAATGGAAATACCAACACCTAAATTTCTTCGGGTATTGTTACGTTTCTTGCTTTAACCTTTTATTCCTGTTTATTGATGACCCCTGCCCATAGCCTGGTATTATTGATTGTTTTTATAAGTTTTTGTGCCTTATTTTGGATATTCTTTTACAGGTTGTAGTTTGTCAAACACTGCCATCGGGTATTTACACTTGGATCTTTAATTTATGCATTACATTAATACAAAACTCTATATACCATCTGGTACAAATATGTTCTTTTTCATATAATATTAAGAACAGACCTCAAAGCATTTACTTCCTGCCCTTGCCCTTTTTTCTTGTCTATTGAGCGACCCGCCGACCTCTCGCACACTGATGATGCAGCAAAGCATCTATCAAATCCTCAAAGGTCACCAGGCTTAGATCCCTCAGGTCAGACCTGCCTTCCTCACAGTGGTCTCTTGCCGCTTGGCATCATGCCCTGCTGCCTCACAGCTTGAATATGAGGTGACAGATTTTCAATAGGGACCATCACCTTTTCCTGAACTGTTGAATATACATTAGGCTGGCACTGCTCCTGCAGGCGAGTGAAATTCCTCATCTAGTGTTCCTTGTGTCCTAAGCCATAAGAGCCAGTGTCCACTTTACTGACGGACCGGAGACGCGTCCTTTGAATTTGGCATGTGAGACGCACTCAGTCTAATGGATAACTCTAGATGTGATATGGAGCACATTGGTAGAGACTCTTATTGAAGTCTTTAGTGCCTACCAAGCGGCAACCTTCTGATCTCTCTCGTGAAGCAAACATGTAAGTGACTTAAACATCGACTGGCCGCTAGAGACTGGCTCCAAAACAAAGCAGAATCTCATCGAGCCCCATGTTAAAATGGTTTACAGACCATTGGTCTATAAAGATAATTTGCCCTTCATGATAACTGTGAGAATGTTTTTTTATAACTCACACATTAAACTTGTATTAAGCCTAAATATTCAGAAAATTAGATGCGTGCCACTTGAGTGACAAGTGGTTTCAGCAACCAGGTGCCTCAGCTCCAACCACGTCCCGCCTCTTTGCTCATTTTCGATTATCCGGGAGTGACGCGATGCTGAGATGGCGATGGCCGGCTCCACTCACTTTAAGCTTTAAAAGATCTCCTCAGAAACCTACCGGTGACATCACGGACACTACGTCCGTATTTTATACAATCTATGGTGCCTACAAGGAAATTAAAAAGCTTGGCCTTGATTGTTGGATATACAGCAGTCTAAAAAATTAAGAGACTATTTAATCAGCAGTTCTAGATCAATTTAAGCCATTCCAGTCCAATGTCAGGAGTGACAAAGTCTGTCAACAGCAATGTGAGTGACTTGACAGCATGACAGGACACATGAATACTGTGATAAAAATAAAGGTTACATTACAAAACAACTTTTTTTACTTAAAAGCATGTACAAATACTACTCATGTATTGCTTGAAAGTGAATATTAACTTGTTTTCTTTGCAGAATTAAGGATCTGCACACATTGCATTTTTTTGGTATTTTGACTAGTTTGTTTGTGTATTTTTTGCGATAAAGTTCCAAGTTCTATATTTTTACTTGGAATTAGGGACAAATCTTGTGTTTGTGACCCTACTTTTGGTCAAGACATAGTGTAACCATTTAGAAGCTGTAAGTGTAAAAGTGTTTGAATGAAAGTTCACCCATTATATTAAATAAATGAATGTTGTCATCATCCATCTTTATGCCATTCTAGAAACATATGCTGTTTGTCGTTTATGTTTTCTGGAACCAAGAAAGATTTTATATCCAAACGTTTATATCCAAATTATCAAATAAATTAAAATGTAAAGCAGCCTAAAATTCTAAAGTAAAGCAGTTTCAGCGGCCATTGAAGTATATTACATGCGTGTATACCTTTTCCTCAGCAAAAACAGTGTGTCCGTATTTCTTCATAATGACAAACTCGGATTTCTCGTGTCAGCAGAGGCAACTCCAGTTCTAGGATTATAAGTCAAAATACGCCCCCCCCCGAAAATTGATTTTCATGGAAACTGCAGCACATTGACAAAGGCAGACTAAAAGCTTGCAGGAATCCAATACTGCCGTCTTAGTAGGCGCTGCCCTTTGCTCAGTAGGTGATAACACAATTATGCCAAATCATCTTTATCAGAGTGGCCAGAGGCGGCTTACCAGGTGACCAACAGCATGTGTGGACAAATAAGCCCCTACTTGGGGCGGCGCTGCAGTGACCCGTGTTAGCACTGTTACCCGGGAGATTTACGAAGCATCGAGCGCTTTTTAGGAGGAGAGGACTAAAGCTGTGAAGCCCCCCACTGTACTGCTTAAGGCGAGCAGGTGTATTGGCAGCGCACGTGTGTGAGGGTGTGAGCACGGTTGTGGAATCTCCCTTGACTGGAGACTGTGAGATTTATGTATTGAGTCAGCAAATTTATACTCCTTAGTTTATTAGACTCAGAATTCCACCTGTCTGTGATTTTCAAAAGATACCGGTTTGTCATGAAACTATCTGATGGTCTATTTTTAGCTATAAAAGCGAGGGCTATTGGCCCACCCCAAACAAAGAAAATATTGTCGCTGTCCTTATGAAACCTCAAATGTACAAATTCGCTGTTTTTCAAAACAGTGGCAATATACTGTATTTTGCTGAATATTAAATGTCAATATATTAAGTCATGTGATTTATATAAAAAAATATGATCAACTTACAATAAAATGAATAATATATCATCAATTGCCAATTTTATATATTAAAAAGCATAAGCACTGTAGTCCAACATGGAAATGTTTTATTTCATATATTGCATGTATTTTCCATTACTTTGCCATGTATTTTTGTTTCATAAGGGCATCCACTTTATTTTTCTTAATCTGCTCACATTGATCTATTCAGTTAAAAACATGCATCTTTGCGACCTGTGAAGTTTGAGTCGGGAATAATTTCTTGGTGAATAAACTTTTGATTGCGTTATTTACATAAACCTTTTGAAAACCTTTTGCTATGTAAGACGCCGCTTTTCAAAGCAGATGAGTACCACTGTTGAAGGGTTTCTGTTGATTCATTTAGCAGTTTTAGGGAAACAGTACTGATGTTCTGAAGTGAATTCAAAATGTGAAGTTTAAAATGAAGAGTTTGTTTAGGGAACAACCATTCACACCTGCTCAAACACGGGCAAAGAACGTTCAGGACTGATTCAGGACAAACTCTGTATCATTTGTTTTCGAGACATGTTAGTGATAAACATTTTGTAATATCAGATGCAACATGACAACACAAGTTTCACAAAACATACATAATAAATGAATTAACGTAAAGACACAGCAACTTATGATGTTTGTGTGCTGTTACTTCTTCAGGTTAATGATGTTTGAAAATGGCTGAAGATATGAGGGCTACTCTGGATTCAGATTACTTGGAATACAGTACATGAGTCATATATTATTTTTATATCAATAATAATTTAAATACTTTATATATATGCATATTTCTAAATTCACTTTTTTAGAGTATACCAACCCCATCGGACCGGCTATATTGCAGTAACTTTTGCTGTTTCCAGTTCACTGCATGAAAAATGTTGCCTGTGGATAAGTTGGATCATTTTAAATAAGCTGACCCAATTAAACCAAGCGTGACGTGTTTTGTTCAAATTGCTGTTTGCATGCTGTGGAACGTATTGCAAACACTAGTCTTTTCAGCTTACAGCAATCAAAGTGTTGCGCTTTAGTTCTGAATGTTGAGACCAGAATTTAAGTCCTTAAGTTAAATAGTGCTGAAGTGAACTGGTTTGAAATTGTGTGGATGTTTGTTTTGTTGCAGTTTTTCTTAACTTACACTACCGCTCAAAAGTTAAGGGTCACTTGATTTAAATGTTTGTTTGTTTTCTATCTCAAAAGCATTTCAATTTGAAGGCATATATCTGAATGTTTGAAATGAATAAAGTTATAATTATATTAAAAAATATCTGTGCTAACAATTTTTTTCATTACCAGTAAAAAATGTTGTTAAATTTTTTTTACAAATGAATGAGGTGTTGTGGACCAAATAATGAAGAAAATGTCAGTCCTTTTCAACTCAAAATTGTGAGAAAAGAGTAATCATATTTGGTTGTGACCATTTACATTTGAGTTTTGAATCATTTCATCTTGTTATGAATTTACATTTCAACAGTTTAGTAACATCTCTGGTCCAGGGTAGAATTATTTTACATTCTGGTGTCTTCAGGAGCTAAAAAATACATTTTTATTTCCACCCAATAAAAATTCCAGACAAAACAACCATGTTATTAATCGGTTCGGCTGTGCTTGTGATTTTTCGCATCTGACCCATTGCTTCACCCTGCGATAAATAATTCATGAGATTGTGTACAATAGGAAACTTTCAATGTGGGCTATTCCATGTTTTTTTCTACTCAATCGCTGTGTTTTTAAGTGCATAAGCACTGGTTTATTTCCCAGCAGGGTGTCTCTATTCATTTTGAATGAAACTAATCTCAGAGAAGCCCATACGAATCACAGTTTGTTTGTGTGTCTTAATCATCAGATTTCATGTCTGTAGTGTACGATTAACATTATAAATTTGATCTGTGTAATGCTGTGAATAGTTAAACAGCTTTTAATCAGTTAATGCATGAAAGATCATTTCACTCATGTAACAAACACGGCACAGACAAAATGTTCATATCGGTGTTAATACTCAAACGTGTGGAAAGATTTGACAATTTAATTTCAGTCTATCAGATTGAAACAAATCAGAGCCTCACCTGTGTCAGGAAGGCAGAGTTATTGCAAGGTGCAGTTTATGAATTGATTATGATGGGCCAAAATGCTCTCATGCTACTTCTCCGTTATGAAATTCCTCCTTGAAGATTTGTAGTGGGTTGATGTCACAGTGCAGTTCAGATGAACACAAATATTTCTTCCAAAAATATGTTGTCGAAGCCCTCCAGTCACCATTGATGACGACACATCGATACCTTCAAATCTCATTGGTTCTTGTGTGTCTCATGATTAGTTGTCATATTTTGTCACAAGACCGCTGGAATGGTCTGGCTTTTGGCAGCCTACGTTCTCATAAACAATGCATGTTACTCAGACTTTGAAGGCCATGCCTGTATCTAGCTGTCTCCAGCATTGAATCAGGAAGATTTATGCACGCACATCACTGGATGTGGAGCTGAAGTGAGACATGCTAGGAATTCTTCCCTGTTTTGCTGTTATAGATATTGGAGCATTTGATGGATTACAGGAAACAAGGTATTAGCCATGCGTCGGTTAAAAACAGTGACAAGAGCGCCGGAGTCAAAATAATAAATAACATGAAGATTAGAAAAATAGAAACATCAAATGGTTGGTTTCTTGTTTTCGAACCCAGCTGCTCACCGAGCTCATGCTTTCAGTATTTGTCTTATTTAACGGTAAATATTAATTTGCTTCATTATTGAGAGAGACACCAGAAGGGATTAAACCAGTGACATATTGATATTTTCATATCGTGTTTATCAACTGAAAGATGACGCGCCGTAAACAAAGCCTGTTCTCATGGGAAAATCGTGACTGTGAATACATTTTGGAGCACTCAAAATGTTTCCTGCTGGTACAAATTCCCGCAATTTACAGGTAACATGTTCTCAGTGTTCTGTGGCCCAAACAATGCGATTCTATTGATTCAGTATTACAATCTAAAACTTGAACAGTGTTTGTGAAAGTTTTTTATTATTTTGCATTAATTTCAGAATACACCTTTTGTTGTAGACCTGTTTTAAAGTTTTCCCATAGTTCTGTTTGTGGAATATGCAAAAAAATCTCTAATCTAATTTGTGCATCTTTGAATGATCTGGTTTTGCACTTTATTTTGTCGAGCAGCTCAACTGCAATTTTAGATGATTAGATTAGATTCAACTTTATTGTCATTACACATATACAAGTACAGTGTAACGAAATGTAGTTTAGGTCTAACCAGAAGTGCAATTAGCAAGTGCAGGATATACAGTGTGAATAAATACAGAATACAATATTAGGAAAATACAGAATACAATATTAGGAAAATACTTTACAATGGGCATGTACTATGAAAATATGACAGTCTGTATACAATATAAACAGAAGGCTATATACTGTGAACATAAATGTACAGGTGGTTATGAACAGATAACAATATAGACTATACAATAGTGCAAGTGACTTAAGTGTGCATTAGTTACAGACATTAGCTATTAAAGTTACAGTGCAGTAGATGAGTTGATGCACTTATTAAAGGTACGGTGCAGTACATGAGTTAATGCAGTTATTGAAGTTATAGTGCAATACATGAGTAGATGCAGTTATACAGTTACAGTGCAGTAGATGAGTTAGTGCAGTTATTGAAGTTATAGTGCAGTAGATCCGTTGATGCATGCGGTTATTAAGTTACAGTGCAGTAGATGAGTTAGTGCAGTTATTGAAGTTACAGTGCAGTAGATGCGTTAATGCAGTTATTGAAGTTATAGTGCAATAGATGAGTAGATGCAGTTAGTTATGCAATAGATGTAGTAATGCAATAGATGAGTTACAGTGCAGTAGAGAAGTTGGTGCAGTTATTGAAGTTACTGTGCAGTAGATGAGGTAATGCAGTTATGAAAGTTACAGTGCAGTAGATGAGGTAATGCAGTTATGAGAGTAGTCCATTAGTGCAAATGAGCATTCAGTGTAATATTCCTGGTGTGCAAGTGAGCAGTAAAGAGTGCAAATTATGCTGTGTGTGTGTGTAGAGCAGATAACATGAAGTACTGGTGTGTACAGTTCAGAAATGCATGGCAGCCCTGTAGTGCAATGTAAACAATGTAATAGCAGCATTACAGTTAAAGTTATGAGGGGTTGTGGAATCAGTGGGGAGCAGAGTTCAATAATGAAACATGGTGATGTTCTAGGATACGTTGAAATCAGTCACGTGGTGTGTGTCTGCGCGTGTATGATAGAGGCTGCAGTCAGCATCGTGTACAACAGCATCAGCAGCGAAATTTAAACTACCAGTTACTGAATTCCTCATATTATATTTCCAGGCCAAAACATTCAGGGCTAGATTAGAAACAATCTGGGCTAGAGGCCTGAATAAAGTTCAAGCGACGTCCATGGGTTCTGTTACCAACATTCTTCATAATATCTTCATTGGTGTTATGCACACGAAAGAATATGTTTAAAATGATAAGTAAAAGACGACTTTCTATCTAAGTGAAGTATCACTAAGTACAAAAAAGTTAGTGAAAATAGGGCACGTTAAATATGTGCATTGAATACATTTAAAATAAAAAAGTTGTGCACTTTTTTCACCTGGGTATACTTTGTGGTAAGAAATCAATTAAAAATTGACTTCTTGGACACTTACATGTCCCTAGTACGTGGGCATTTCACAAAGATCATGTTTACCAGAAGGTTCTCATATCGGGTTCAAACTCATAAGTTTAGTTCGCAAAAACTTTTTTTCATTCCCCCTGCCATTGTTGAAGCCACCTTCACTGGCAAGGGCACACCAACTCAAGGTGGGTAGAAATAATATTAGTGGAGTTTGTTCAGCTGCAAAATGAGCAGATGTCTGGCCTTTTATGTCAAGATGAGGCCAGTTACGCCAGCAAATGTTTTTTTCTGTTGCTGTTTACATTCTCTGGAAGAAAAGGCGACATGCACACGCACTTTTATCTCACAACAGAGAGAACAACCCCCCCCCTCACAAGTCAATTACTAACCTGATCCAATACCTCAACCGCCTTTACAAATAATTCCAGGTCGTCTTTGTGCACCTTCCTCTGAGGATTTCGGAGCGTCTGGCGCGTCTTGCATTAATTTGAACACGCCGTACAGCGAGTTTAGTCTTGGATGCTTGTCCTGTATCGATGGCTTCAGTTAACAGCGTTCCCGATCTGCTTTTTCTGGAAAAGTCCTGCATGTATAATTGGGCTTAAGGTTGCCTCTCATTATGTGCTTGTCGAACAGCAATCTAACATTTTACCATCTGTTTATTTTAGCGTTAATCATATTCATTCTCCAGCGGTATAATTCCAGATGGTTTCCATAATTGTGTAGTTTCTTATGCAGCTGTTTTATGGGCAGTTTAGAAGGCAATCCAAAGCCAGATGATGGAAATCCACGGCAAGTGTAATGGGAAAATGGCTTTTTTTTCAAGCTCAGTTTCAACAGTTTGCCAGGCATCAGCCAAGTAGTTTAATTGCGTCTTGTGCAAGGAAGTCACTCGGGTTTGGCGGAGAAATTACTTGGAAAACAGAGGGTGTCAAGTGGTATATGAACCACCTCGAGAAATTTCAGTCGAGCCAAAACATATTTAAAGTAACGTTTTTCTAGGCAACCTTTTAGAAAACTTCAGGTTTGGGGGACAAACATAATCAAAAGTCTAATTCTGTTTTCAGTCACCGCCAGGGCTTGTACTGGTCCAGTATGCCCCGGTACGTCTCTATTTTAGTCTTTAGCGTACCTTCACTTCTTCTTAGCATTTGCCGTTACGTTGTTTTTGGCTAAAGACTGCAGACTTTCCAGTGTCTTTGGCACGGAGCTATACCCAATTTCAACAGACTGACCAATCTAACAGCGTTAACTGAATTCCAGCCAATCAAATTACAGAGGCCACCTAGTAAAGCTAAAGAAGACTGTGTGGTGAAGAAGACTGTGTGGTGAGATGTGAGAAGAAAAACATAATAAAGCCAATGGTTTTACATTAAAAAATATAAATTGTAAGATTTAAGAGATGCATACTACTTATCTTTTGTGAATTCTGCTGTTTTAAATGAATAAATGAATAAGTCTTAAGTGTGTTCGACTTGACATATCCAAAAACATAACATATACGTTTATAGCATATACGGCATATAATATGATAGTGTACAAATATAATTTTTCCTTCAAGATATTTTAAATGTGGTTATATTTTTATATAGTTAAAAATATACTAAAATTTTTACATAATTTTATCATTATATTACACTACATATTTTAGGCCACATCCTTCCCTTTCCGATCTTTTTTCTTTTTCACTGCGTCAACACACGAAACCACTGAAACTGACTCAAAACCATACATGACAAATCAGTATGTTGCGCTGTAAGACTTGGAGCAGGAGTGTGAAAATAGAGCGATGAAATCATCGTTTTAGAAAATATACGGATCAGCTGTACACATTAAAATGCAAGGGTGGCGATTTCAGATCTATCCACTCTGGTAACCAGTTTTAACAAATATTCAGGCTCCCAAAATGCCGAATTCGTCTGGACGAAACACTGTACAACAAAAGATCTTTATTTATACATCTTAACGCGTCTCCGTGTGGATGGCCTCTTGGCATCTTCAAAGTTATACCATTTGCCTTGAATTTGTATAGAATTGACCTTTTATCTACCAGTTTCTTCAGGTCTTACTCTGAAATGCTTTTGAACTGTATTGAAGTAACTTGCATCTATTCAGTCCTCTCATTGGCTGCCGTTTCCTCATATTGTAATCCAAATCATCCATTCCAAAAACTTTTTTATTAAATACAATTATAGTCAAATGAAATTAGTTATTATGTAGTCACAATTATACGCAATTATATTCAAACATTCTGGATCACTTGAATGATTTTTATTATCTTAAAGCCTATGGCTTCTTCTGTGAAGCTTATTTTTCATTTTATACGCACACAATGGGCCTCATTCATCAAACATTCGTTAATATATGTGTAAATTTCGAGTAATTTGTGCGTAAAGCAGACCTTCCCGAAAACTCGAAATACTTCGCAAAGGTCAGATTTGATAGTAAAATGTGTGTGTGTTAAAAAAATTCCAATCACTCGTAAACAGGGCACTTTTTTGCTAATTCACAATTAGCGTAATCCCCACCTATGGATTACAGCTATGCAAATTATGTATCTAGGAATGCTGCAATCTTCTGGACTTTATTCTCTGGTTTGGCTAAATTATTTTGCATAAATGCATAAGTAAAGTTGCATAAATGCTATTAAAAGTATCAATTAAACTGTGTGCAACAAAGCGTTTTTAGCAAGCTTAAATAATAATACCTGGTGCATTTCTGAAAGCGATCAGCTAGGTGGCCTGTGAACGTTTTAGAGGCACTGCGTGTTATTCCGGAGATCTGTTGGTTGGAGTAATTTATAAAATCCGCAACAGTTAGCCTACTTGTTTCTAATATCTTATTTCAAAGATTGAAAATGCAGTAACCATTATTATAATCTTCTCTGTGATTGGATGGCTGTGTAACAACGGACAGTGATGAGCTCTGCGTTTTACCCAAAGTAAAAAATGATAAAAGACATGGCACAAGAACTCGTGCAATATCATTATGATACATAGTGCATCAAAATGCAGTATCATCAGTTTGTCTGATGTCTGATTGTCAAAAGTATACAGAACATTACTTGTGGTCTTACTTAATTTTTTTATACAATTTGGTGTTTCTATGAAAATATTCAGGGTTGAAATGACACGCATTCCAATGTTTATTCTGACACTGTTTCTATAAAAAGAAAACTTTCAAGGTCACCCCTCCAGGCTATCTGTGAATTCCTGCGCTTTCCAGTCTGATAACTTTGTGTTTTTAAATCAACACGTCTCCAGCCGGCTGCCGAGGTGTCCTGACAAATTTTCAGAAGCGCACCGGTCTGCTTTTGACACGGCAATATGAGAATGCCCTCATTATGGCTCGGGCGTACAAGTGGCAATATCGTCTGTTTGGAGAGAAATCACATTAACAATGTGAAGTCACAGGCCACAGCTGTGCTGTCCACAGTCATGGAATTCTGCTCCCGTTTGATTGTTTCTCTCGCACCTTTCTAGCGGGTCGAGGGTCCCTTCGAGGCAGATACCTGGTGCAACAATGTAAAGTAAATCCTCTACTCAACCAATCATAGCGGTGAAAACAACTCACGTTTATCCATATTTATCTCCTGGGGCGAACATTAACGCCTCTCTCTGAGGTATTGTACATGTTACTCATTAAGATTTATGAAACCTTTCGTTCGGTGTGCATCCGACCCAAAGTCCTTCAGAAGCGGTGGCTCATCGCGCATTCTGACAGCCGCAGTCTATACAGCTAGAGATTGTTTAATGATATACAGTATTCATTATAGTGCTGACGGAGTAATTATGTCGTACAAATGTTCCATTTAAGCACTTTATCTGCTGACTCGATTGAAATAAATCAGATCTACGTTAACCAACTTCTGTTTTATTGCAGTTACCTGCTTCCAAAACTAAGATTAACATCAACACCCTGTAGTGTTATTGCTTGTCGGTCAAGACTCACTGTGCCAATGAATGTAGACACATTTCTGCTAATTGGCAGTCGCTGTGCTTTCTGGCAAGTCCCAGATGTAAGATGGTGGCCAACGGGACGAGTTACCAGAGCACATCTGTTGTGGATGTTGCGCCCTGGTATCAAATGCCCGCAGGGCCACCTGGCCACTGATTACTTTCAAAAGGCCACGGGAGTATTACCTGGCCCCCGGCCATGTTTACTTCCAAGGCGTCTAGTGACAATGGTGTAGTGGACTCAAGAGGAGACGCTGGGAATAATAACCCACCACGTGTCACTCATGATATATAATAAAGCACACAGAAAGTGATGCTGGGATTCAGGCCCGTGCGGCTGAATTATGGAGTCTGGTTGAGGGCGCGTGAAATGGAAACTCACCAATCACGGCGGTCTAATGGCTCCCGAGAGGCGGTTTCTATCTTTGTTTGCTATTTAGCATAGTGGGAAGTTGAGTGTTGCACGCAATGTATGTGAAAAGCGTGTCATTGGAAGCAATGCAGCGCGGGAAATAATGGGAAATGGGAAAAATGGATCGGCTATGCTTGATTCCCATTCTCATCTCTCTGTAATGCTTCCAAAGCTCTTTCCTTTGTTTTATTAGGCGAAAGAAACATGTAACGTGACATTTTTGAAGGATTGAGCGCTTGTCCTTGTGGTGAGCCATCCAAACATGCCGAGTAGTATGTCTCCCTTTCTGATGTTTTATACTAAAATGTAGTAAGGTCCAGTTTTCCCTGATTCAGCGCTTTTGTTGACTTTTTCTTGCATTTACCCAACCATGCTTTATGTGACTTTCCACTCAGTGAGGACAATGGATAAAACCTGCTTACAGGACTAGTTTTTAAATCACTTTATTGTGTAATACCCCAAGAACTGTCAATACAATTGGTGTCAAAGTAATGTAGTTACATTCTTTGAATCTTCGAGGGGAATAGAGATAGAAATGAGGAAGATGAAGCAAAACGTATCTAAGTGAAAACAAATACTATGGCCCAGTTTCACAGACAAAGCTTCGCTTAAACCATACCCTGGTAGTTAAATTGGGATATTTAAATCGCCTTTATTAAAATGCCCTGGTGTGCATCTTGAGACAAAACAAGGGCACTGATATATTTTAATATCTATCTATCTACGAATCTGTGTGTCTGTCAGTCTATCTCATCTGACCATCTATATATCCATCTGTCTGCCTATTGTGTTTATCTAGCCATCCATTTCTGTCTGTCACAAAAGCCCATCTATTCGTCTTTCTGTCTGTTTGTCAAATGGGCACCATCTATCCATCTATTTATCTATATGTCCGTCATTCTTTGTTTCTTGTCACTCTGTCTCTATCATTTGTCCATCTATCCATCTTTCTTTCGTTCGTTCATTCGTTCTTTCGTTCGTTCGTTCATTCGTTCATTTGTCCATCTATCCATCCACTCATCTTTCTTTCTTTCTCTCTCTCTCTCTTTCTATCTTTCTTTCTTTCGTTCGTTTGTTTGTTTGTTCTTTCTTTATTTACGGTCTGTCTGTCCATCTACTTATCCTAACTTTTCAGTGCATATGTTTGTCCATCTACAGTATGTGTCACGAAATGGAAGTGATAGAACCCAAATGCAGGCAGCGGTACGGGGTAACAAAAGATTTTAATAAACACAAAACAAAAACCCACAATGGGGTAAAATACAGGGGATAAACAAAGACAGCCAAACAGGAACGAAAAACTCACGTAGGGTAACACACTGTAACAAAAATCAAAAGGATCCAAAAACAGGAACAGAGCACTGGAAATGAACGCTGGGACACAGCGTATGGATAAATCCAAGGTACAGCAGATCAGACGAGCAAGCAGATACAAAGTTACAAGTAACAAACGAGCACAAGACAGGGAATACCAGGGCATTAAATGGGGAGACGAACAAAGGATCATTACAATAGGCAGGTGTGGGTAATAAAACACTCAAGGGAAACTAACGAGGAGACGAGAGGGGCGGAGCCATAGACGAGACACGAGAAGGCGCATGACAGCCAATATCTAAGCCATGCCATGTCCTTCTCACACAAAACCCTAGACTTAGTCATGACTCCGCTGCAAGAATAAGAATAAACATGACATGATAGCGGAATCATGACAGTATGTCTCTGTTTTTGTCTGTCTGTCTTCTGTCTATTTGTGTTTCTCTTCTTCTTACTGGCTGTGTATCGGTCTGTCATCTTTCTTTCTTTCTTTCTTTCTTTCTTTCTTTCTTTCTTCCTCCCTCCCTCCCTCCCTCCCTCCCTCCCTCCCTCCCTCCCTCCCTCCCTCCCTCCCTCCCTCCCTCCCTCCCTCCCTCCCTCTCCCTTTCTCTTTCTTTCTCTCTCTCTCTCTCTCTCTCTCTCTCTCTCTCTCTCTCTCTCTCTCTCTCTCTCTCTCTCTTTCTTTCTTTCTTGTCTGTCTGCCATCTCTCTATCTGTCTCTATCCATTTTTTTAGATATAAGAATTTAGTGTAAAAAAAGATTTAAAGAACTATCCCTGTATTTACAATGAAGGTCATTGATGATGGAACACCAATGTTCAGGTCTGTGCTTGCAAGGGCGAATTTTTGATTTTGACATTGGTGGGGACATAAATAAAATTGGTCTGCAGAGCCGCATTATCACAACAGTTTAGTGCAGTTTCCTTGACGTATCTAAACAATATAATATTTTAATGTTTTTTATATTGAACCTTTTTAATGTTACACAAGTCAAAAACAATAAATATACAATAGGTCCATTTTATTTGTATGTTTTTTATTTTAACTTTTTGTGATGCCAGTGAAAATTCTGACAAGATAAATAAAAACTGAACCAGCAGACTTCCTCCAGGTCTGCTACAGTAGAAATTGAGAAAATGTTCTGGGCTTGGCTTACTTTGGTTGTTTTAAAATACCTCTGAATGTCTACTTTTCTTTTTTTGCTTCCATCCTAGCTTCACTTCAAAAAGCCTAATTATCAAACACACACACATCCAGTTTCAGGTTCATGATTCACATTATGTTGTTTCCTAAAACATAACCCTCACACAGAAAACATGAGCAAATAACTAGATTACACCGAAACATGATTTGCATCACGCATTTTTAATTTTGCCTAATAAAGGCATATGCAACAATGAATTGTCATGCATTGGAAAATCACTTTCCTTGACTCAATATGTGACATAACTTGTCGCATATTTTGTCAATAAATCTGTTGTTGAAATTGTATTTCCTTATCGGTAGACTGAATAAGCATTCACATTGCATCGTGTTGACAGAGCTTTGGCGCTTCGTTCAAACGAAAGCCGCTTACGTCACATGTTAGCGAGAGAAGTCAATAGGTGTGTTCGAGTTGACCGATACTAGCCTGACACCGACTGGCGAGATCAGCCTGTTGTAGGCGGGAGAGGAGTAAAAAGACGGCCGTCAGGTCTGACATTTAGTGCTTCCCGTAGGGAACAGCAGACCATGGGATATTCATTTCTTTATGACGGATTAAGTGAATATGAGAGGAATACCATTTTTTTAGCTTAAAGATCAGTACAATAAACATACAATGTGATATACATTTTTAAAATTGTGAGTATAATCGTAACTGAGTGTGTCAGAATAAACACGCAACACATGCACGTGAACATTCCGGCCAATGAGAATAAAGTGTGTCGTCATCAAGGCTTTCGCAGCCGATTTTGAGCAACTACAGCGCCTGACCTAGGCGGCTGGTCTCGTCTGGCTCTCGCGATACTTTCATAGCACACGTGATAGTAAGGGGGGCTGCAGCACCGATCAAAGTCGAACAAATGATCTTACCAGAATGCATTGCTGTTGTCAGAGCTTTACTCCTACTCCTACAAAATAGATGGAGATGGGTCACACCAAACACCTACATAGGCTGGAAAACTGGGTAGTTTTTTCTGGATTGGTACTTAAATGGTTGGGGTCATACCTTAAAGGGAGAGGTTACTATGTGAACATAGGCAACCATAAATCTGACTGGACACCCATGACCTGTGGTGTTCCACAGGGCTCAGCTCTTGCTCCCCTTTTTTTCAATTTGTGAATGCTCCCACTTGGCATAACAATGAAAAAGTACCAAATTGCCTACCACAGCTATGAAGATGACACTCAGATCTACCTAGCCCTCTCACCCAATGACTAAAAGCCAATTGACTCTCTTTGTCAGTGCATCGAGGAAATTAACAGGTTGATGTGTCAAAACTTCCTTCTGTTAAATTTAACAAAACTGAAGACATTGTTCTTTGGTAACATGGATGAAACTAACAAAGTAAACACATACCTTGACTTAAGAGGTCTAAAGACACAAAGCATGGTAAAAAATATTGGTGTCATTTTAGAGTCTGACCTTAGTTTCAGCAGTCATGTCAAAGCAATAAGCATATCAGCGTACTACCATCTCAGAAACATAGCCAGCATCAGATGTTTGTCCCAAACCAAGATTTAGAGAAACTAGCAGGTTGGATTACTGTAATGGACTCCTTACAGGTCTTCCCAAAAAGACCATCAGACAGCTGCAGCTCATACAGAACGGATGATTCTAAACAGAACCAAAATATCTGAGCATATCACTCCAATCCTCAGGTCATTACACTGGTTATTACACTTCAAAGTATTGTTAATTGTCTATAAATCACTCAATGGTCTAGGACCTCAATTTCAGATATGCTTATTGAATATAAACCAAACAGACTTCAGATCATCAGGATCAAGTCAGTTAGAAGGTGAGTCAGCGTTTAGCCATTACACCACACTTTAGGGATGTACACATCGATGCTGCAGTATCGATATATCGATACTCAAAAGCTGCTATTTAGGTATCGATATTTTCAGAAAAGTATCGATAATCTGGTTAATTACATTAATTGTTTCAGCATAACTAAATGTTGTTAGCTCTGTGCATGCCGATCAGTGACACTATGTTATGAAAGTACTAGCTCTCGCGACAGTTTGACGTCACACACGGATCGGTCTCCGGCTGCGCAGCGCGGTCACATGGACATGCTATTCAGCTACGTAACGTACACATACACAACACGCATGCATTGCACACTTCCGCATTAAACAGAGGAGAGAATTGCAATATGGCTTAGAGGAAGCGTAAAAGTTAAGTTAATGTATGCACAGTTTATATTGTTTGTAATTTTATTAATTGTATTAAGATTTTTGTTAGTTAATCAATATTTTTTCCTTCAAAATACAGTATATTACAGTACAAACAAAATGTTAAAGCTTAAGAAAAATGGCCTGTTTAAAAATAAGACAGCAGTGAAAATATGCAATTTTTTTGTTGGTGGTATTTTTGTTTATATTTTTAAGATTTATGTTATTTAATCAATATTTTTGTAAGAAGGTTGTTAAAACATTGTATTTATTTGTTTAAATTACTTTTTTAGTAAATGTGTTATTAATAGCCAGTAGAAGTATGTAATTTCTCTTTAATTGTAATTATATTTTTATTTAAAAAAATAAAAAAATATATATAAAAATAATCTCCATCATCAGTATCGATATCGGTGTTGGTATCGATAAAATTTCAAGAAAAAGTATCGGTATCGTATCGCATCAAAAAAAGGTGGTATCGCCCATCCCTACCACACGTAGCTGGAATCTGCTTCCAGAAGACATCAGACGTTCACCAACAGAAGCTTCTTTTAAATCCAGATTTACTTGTTTATACACTTGTTTAGCTGTGCATTTACAACCTGAGCTCTGTGCTGGTTCTCATCAACTGCACTTCTATTTATAATTTATAATTTATTTTTCTTTTGTTACTTTTTATATGCACACTCACATTTTTAATCAATTTTATTGCTGTTTTGTTGTTTCTTAAAATCTAAAGTTGTATTTGTGATCTTAAATCATTTGCATTTTAAGTCTTATTTCTCTCTGTCAATCATTATATGTAAAGCACTTTGAATTGCCCATGTGTATGAAATTTTCCTTAAATGATCTTGCCTTGCCTTGTCAGGCGGCTGCAGATTCTTGCGCTGCCGCATGAGCTCGAACACATTTAAAGGCTCAAAGCCATTCATAATGCGACCTGGGTTAGAGAGGCGGGACTTAAAAAAGCAAACCCAATCCTGTTAGCAACGTTAGCTACAGAGGCGGGACTGATTGCAGAGAACGAGATTTAACCATTTGTGTTCCACAAACTCCGGTTGTATAAGATATTTAACCACAATTAAATTATTTCTGAACAATAATGGTTGAATAAAATAAGTATTAGGTAGAAAACACAAGAGACAGATCAGTTGTTATATATAAATGTAGATAAATTGTTTGGTCGAAATTATTGGTAGGAGCAAAATTGTGTTCCCTACCGTCCCTACGCAAATCAACGCCTATGTTTGCTTGTTTTGGAGCTCTTCACATTAAAATTATTATAATTATGTGTTTATCTTAATTACAGAATGTCCCAATCTAACCTTATTTTTATTACATTCATATTTCAAAATCACTGTCCTGCTTCTTTCTGTATGCTTTTGTTGAACGGGTGAAGAGTTGACTGTTATTTGCTTAACAGTCTGACCTCCTCGAACTGCTTCGTCAGCTGTTTGAGTAATCAAGTTTAATCCTTATATGGCCAAAACTGCACTCGGGCCAAGCAGAGATGCAATATGGAGCTCATAGATGCACCCAGGATACTCCAGAGAGCCATGATGTTTACAGGATAAATGCATTTGATTGTAGATTTCTGACACATTTGTTTACTGTTATTTGGATGGAAGATTAGCAAACTGATGGGTCATGACAATTTGTGGGAACCCTGGTGGTTTAATGATGAAGTATAGATCTTTTATGAGAGCTCGTAGATCACTGGTGTAGGTCTCAACTGACCAAAAAGCTTTTGAAACTTAAAATATTGATTCCTTGAAGCATACTGTATGTACATATATATTTATATATGTGTGTATGTGTCAGTATAGAATTGTAAAGTAGGCTCTATATTACGCAGAGAACTCAAGTCAACCTTAAGTCGCAAAAACAGAGAATTGCGAGTCAACTTGAACCCCATTCACACAGCCCGCTGATCCCGGAAAATTGCCCAAAAATTTCCAGACTGCCTTCTGTGTGAACGAAAACACATCCTGGATAGATCCGAAAAATGATTCCGGAAAGGGGACCTAGTAACATTAACGGGATCAGTCCCGTAAAGCCCCTGTGTGAACGAAGAGCAGAAACAAGACCTTATTACAATGACATAGCAATCATGCGACTGTTTGAGTGGGGTGTTTATAAACCAGAAAGCACTTCGATATACAAAAGTTTGCATATCAAAATCAAACGTCCGATCAGCTGCCATGTTGTTCAACAAAATGTAAACACTTCCGCTGTTGTAGCGTGTCCCTACCGCTTTCTTTTCTGATGGGCAAATAATACGTCACTTCCAGGTCACGTGTCTTTACGGGACCTTTACGGGATGTGTGTAAACGCACACACAGATTCCAGAAAATCACTGGCAGTGTGAATGAACAAAATCTAACGATCCCGGGACAAATTAGGGAACTCATTTTCCGTGTATTTTCCAGGATCTCTGTGTGAAAAGTGCTTTGGACTCGTGGAAAGCTGACTCGAGACCTGACTTGACCTCATGACTCACTCGACTCGTAAAAATTTGTGCATGGTTCAAAAGCCGCTTTACAGGAGAAAATAAGAAAAACACAAAAAAGGTAAAACACAGCACAGTGCATGGTGTTTATAAAACATGCAAGATAATTCTAGTAAATAATATCTAATAAATGGAGTCTCCCGGTGGTTTAATTAGTATATTATGCATTAAGTGAAAGCCTGGCTGAAAAGATGTGTCTTTAATCTACATTTAAATTAGGAGAATGTGTCTGTCAGGAAGGCTATTCCAAAGTTTAGGTGCTACGTATGAGAAATCTCTACCCCCTTTGATGGATTTAGTTATTCTATGTGTTATCAAAAGTCTACAGTTTTGTGATCTTAGAGAGGGTGTTGGGTTGTAATGTGATAGAAGCTCTGTTAAGTAGGTTGGGGCTGAACCGTTTAGGGCTTTAAAAGTAAATAAAATAACTTTAAAGTTAATACGATACTTAATGGGTAGACCTTAAAGGGATGATAACATTATGGTTACTGTATGTGATCGTATTTTTCAGGACCTGGTTAGGACTCTGGCAGCTTTATTCTGAACTAACTGTAGTTTGTTTATTGATGATGCCTGAACAATGCAGGACAATGACGCAAGTCATTTTGGTAGAACATTTAATTACCATTCTTCCTTTACTACCCCACATGCAAGCACATTTTTCTATTAATTCCCAATCCATTATGTTCTGCAGCAAATGTCAAAACAACAAACACACAAAGAAAGCATTTTTATGTTCACGTGTTATCATCGTATAGTTATATAAACTAATAAAATGTATCCAAGTCTTGTCTGCTTATTTCATATGAGCGGTAGAGAGAGGTCTCTGGGTAAAGAGGAAGCGCCGACATATGTATTCTGTGTCTCCTCGAGGTCTACAAAGTGTCTTTTTTTCCTTCACAATCGCCGGTAAAACACCACAAACTTGGAGCGGCAGGTGAGTCGAAACTCATTACAAAGGCACAAACATTTAAATGCCATGTTTACTTATCCGCTAACGCGAGCTGCTGCTCTATAAAGTGATGAAGTAAGTCGTATTGTACATTAAATGATTGAATGACATGCTAAAGATCCAAGCAAGTATGTGACATGTTTGCATGATTGAAGAAATGTAAGACGGTTTCTGTTATATGTGTTTTTGAAAGATATTTCTCATTCAGTCTCAAGCAAAGTGTACGGCCCTTTTTTTCAAAGAGGCATGCCATGAGCCAATAGCGCTTCAGTGTGAGCTCTAGCTGTCAGAGTGTTTCATTGGTTGAATGTGCTTAGTAAATATGCCCAACTGAACGAGTCATTTAAATCAAATGATATTGAATAAACAAGTACATTTGTTTATGGTCTAATATTCTCTGTGTTGCAACAATGTATATCCAGTAGTTAACTGAACTTCTCTGAAAAATAAAGGTTATGCCCTGCTTTAATTTCCTTCTTTGGTCATGCAAATTATGTCAAAACAGTTAAATCTTAGTTTGAAACATTTGATTTAGCATCATGCAATTCATTACATTACTTAATTTGGCCTAGATTACACCAAAATGGTTCATATTAGTACATCATTATTGCACATAAAATGTATTTTGATTTTGCACTGGTGGCCAAAGACCTAGTAAAAAGAAGAAAACACACCATCGTCAACACTGGTTCGAATACCCAAGACATTCTCTTAATTAGTAGCAATATTTCAAAACTGATTTAGCTTCATACACTGTGAATTACAATAATGATCAGGGAGAACTATTGCTAAAAATAGAACAGAGACTTGAGATGTGACTTGGACTCCCCCTCAAAGACTTAGGACTTGACTTGGACTCCACTTATAAGACTTGAGACTTGAGTTAGACTCAACCTCAAAAACATGAGACTTGACTTGGACTTGGACCTCCGAGATTTGTGAACATGTCTGATATTACGTGTCATAGATTAGAGTGGGTCCACCTGTTTTACTAAAACAGTGATCGAAAAGAACATAAAAAAATTGTTGTACAGAAAAAATGTCAAGACTTCAAAATCCTGTTAGACTGTGTAAAGTTTATCACCATGGAAACAACTGCACTACAGTATAGATGAATGATGTGAATATTGGAAGTCCTGTTCCTTGAAAATTTAATCTAAATGATAACATCAAAAAGTGACATGTCAAAAACTTCACTTAATAATAAAAATAGTACTAACTACTACAAATAATAATCATCTATTGTGTTCTTTATTTTCTATTCCTGGAACTGTCAAATAAATGTTTGGGAAAATGTGTATTGTTTCCAAATGAATCCAAATTATTGAATCATATATAATAATGAATATAATAATAAATGATGAATCAAAGCAAGAATAATCATGTGATATTTAATGTAAGTCTTTGATTCATAATGCTAAATTTTGTGTATTATGTCAATTTAAATCATCGGCCTTGAAAACAGCAAAAGTCAATTTTACTGATCATCTGCCTTCAGAAGAATGAATTAAATTGAGAACTTGTTCTTAGTAGTCCACATCGAAGCCTCATATTCTGCATGTAGAGTAAATTTTGGCAAATTGCAACAAGTTTGCCGCACCAATTGAGCGTGAAGGTGAAGTGGGAACTTAGAATTAATGCAACATATGCTCAGCTTTAATGCAACATATGTTCAGCCCAATGAGCTTTTCAGATTTCTATTATTTTATCAATATTGTATGAATATTAGTGGCAGAGGTGAGGGAAAAGAGAATGTGTTTTTCTCATGTGGGGGAAGTCATTACTACCACCAGATTATTTTTTTTGGCTTCAAATGTCAATAATCTATCTTTTAGAATCTTATAAAACAAAGGCTGCACATTTGGTGACAATTTAGGAGAGATTCTTTTTCGAGCATTATTATTTTAAATCATATAGGTAAAAGGTAAAAAATTGGCACTTTAGTTCAGTTTTCTTGGTTTTATTAAATAATGTTGACAGAATACACGTTTACACCGAATTTTTAATTAAGTCTGTCATTTTGTAAACAACATTAATCAATCACAAAGAGAAGGTTTTTAGAATATCCAAAAATAAACAAGTATATCAAAAAGCAATCTCTGCAGCAGCAATATTAAAGAGTTAATTCACCCCGAAATGAAACCTGTCATCATCATTCTTATGTTGTTCCAAGCTCATTTCTTCACCTACAGATGAACAAAGTCTTCTCGTCTGTCAACTTTGTTGACCCAAAAGAACAAAGTCATAGTTCATATGACTAGAGTCTAAAGAACATTTAACATCCAAGATCCTAACTGATTTACAAAAGGTTCTTTGTGCTGAAATGAGATGGTTCTTAAAAAACCTTTGACTGAATGGTTCTTTGTGGAACCAAAAATGGTTCTTCTTTGGCATCGCTATGAAGAATCTTTAAAGCACCTTTATTTTTAAGTGTGAATTGTCTTTTTTAATCATGTACAAAACTGTTCAGAATGAGAACTAGGAACATGTACAAGAGAGTTTATTCTAATTTCATGTTCATATTCAATTGGCTTAAATTTTAAATCCTGGCCGAAATAAGTAATCTACACTGGAATCTAAAAAATCACGGACGCTGAGGATTAACAAGCAAAGAGGTTGTGTAACGGAAGTAAATGGGCTCATTAACACTGGGTCATTTTCACACACAAACACAAGGATTAATGAAGTGGCAGCTGTGGTACTCCAAAAACTTTTCTGACCTCATTAGTACAAGCATATGGACCCAACTAATAAAGTTAGCACTTAAGTCAATTAGAAAGAATGGAAATGAACTTACAATGTCCCTTAAAATGATAAATCAATTAGGAGACTCAGACTCATCATCTACAATGTTAAGGTTAAATTAGAAATTTTGTTTTTAATACAGTGTTATTACATAGTGATTACTACGTTATTACATAGTACAATTTTTTTTTATTGAAGTAAACTAATAAAACATCGGGAATACATAGTCCTTGCATTGTTGTGATACAGAACATTGAAAAACATTCTTATTACTCTCTCCATGTTTGTCAGATTTGAGTTTCGTCTATTTCCGTCAGAATAGGAGAAATTGGTGTCCAGGAAGCATACTTACAGGCTATTGGTTGTACCAGAGAATTACATCAATTACTACCTGTAGTTCCTAGAAAAAGAGACATTTTATACTCATCGGAGCTCACAAGATTTCCACTAGAAGGGACATGGATAAGGGACATGTTTCTTTCAAAGATTGTGTAGGTTCAGCTTGTGCCCACCAAAATCCTAAATCTGCTATGTGAGGAGCTTGAAAGATTGCAGAGCCCCATAAAAAAGGTTGTGTGCTAATGGAGGTGTGAACTATAAAATGGCAAGGATGTGGACATGGAAAGCTTTCAGGTATTTTATATGGTTATATAAGATGTCTGGCTGAGGTGAAACTAGCCAACTGTTAAATTCTCAGGCTTTTATCGTTTATGCTAAGAACTTTTTAATGAGTCATAATGATCATACATGTATTGGTTTTTTAATTTGATTTTATATAGTTTATATAGAACACAAGTTAAACTTTTGAATGCAATTGCAAATTATGTTACGGTCATAATACATCAGTAATAATTACTATTACTGTCTTCATAACAATTTAAGTGAAGGTTGAGTTGAATGAAATTGATGTAATTATTTTAAGAACATTTTGATACTAAGAAAGAACAAATTGTAGCAGACAAGGGCAGAGGAAAGCAGTTATAGTTTTTGTGTGATAAACAAAGTGCAGTTAAGGGAAAGACGGAAACAAAAACAAGAATTGATAGGATTTCTTCTGATCAGAGATGAAGACCATTCTTTGACAGTCTCTCTGTTGACTCCAAAAGTTTGTTCTGTATCCCAGCATGATGTAAGAACGTGCCATAAGAATATCTTGCATGCAAGAATTCATAGTAGGATATCCCTGCTTGCATTTACATAAAATCTTAAATCTAAAAGTAGCTCCCAACAACAAAATTCTTGAGCAAATCTTAACCATTGGCGTTGCTAGACCTTAATCTCTATTGGGGCACAGGCCCCAATTACTTTTTCTATCACTTGCCACACAATGGGCTTTGAAATATTGCTTTAACCACTATTCCTACAGTGTAACAATACTAGGGAAAGTAAACATTTATGTATTTAGAAATGTTAAAAGTATCTTCAACATACGTTAACTTATTAACATCCTTGCATGCACTGGATGGGAATAATGAAAGTGCACATCTGCATTCATTACATAAATATAACAATGAATAATTACATCTTTTAAAAATTTTACAATTACAATATTTCAAGAAACTAGTCGTTTTATGGCACCAGCTAATATAAAGAACATTTATCTAATAATACAATATTTTCTTGTTTAAAAGCCAAGTCCAAACAAAGCTGGTTCATTTTTTGAACCAACTGTACTGTATTAAACTTTACTGCCTATAACAGCACATAGTTATCTCAGCCATGCCGACTTTTATGTAATATCCTAAACTAGAGCTAGTAAATTAAATATTAATTTAATTTCTGAAAGTACATAACACAAATGCTCTTCTGAGCAACCATGCAATTTTACAGACTTGACAAAGATTTTCATGAGATATTATCCTCTAATGTCTAGGAACTGACTTGCTGGGGATGAACTGTAGTTTCTTTATCAAATCTTACCATGACATTAACCAGCTATGATTTCACTTTTTTCATATTAAAACATAAAATGTGAAGCTCTGAATAAATAATCAGCATTTTAAAACTCTCCTGAGTGTCTGCGTTAAACGTATATAATTCAGTCTATAGAGTTTAAAAAGTTGTATATTGTCCGTGGTGTAAACAATGTATTTACTTGATGGGGAGGCTGGCGGCGGCATCCGTTTTAAAGAGTTGTGAGTGCGTGCGTCATTATGCAATACCCGTTTTCACGCAATGACAACATTTAGGAAGTTAATATAGTGGGGAGTTGCGTGCGGGAACATTTTCGTTTTTTATTTTGGACATGTTTTTCGACGCATGATCTCACAACATGGCATTGTCAACTTTAGTTATAAAAAATAATTTCCCAAAAAAAAAAATTGTTGACAATGAAAATGGTGGGTGGCTAGTTTAACCGAGACCAGCGAGAGAGAGCTGTGCAAGTAATCCTGACTCACCGACTTCAAAGGTTGCTCCAGCGACAGATAATGGATCGAGACCTGCTTGAGTAGGAAAAGTTAGTCATTTTGGAAAACCACTAGCCACAGTATCAAGCCCTGTTAATAGGTATAAGTTTGTACTTTGTTAACTTTATTATTCATTAAATTAATTAAAGTTAAACGATTTATAGCATTTATTGGTAATATTAGGTATAATTATTGACACCCCAGACCTCACAAATTTTCAAACCCTGGCTACGGCCATGCTTACCTCCCTCAAACTCATATCTAATTTCTGCTTCCATTTCCCTGCTTTAGGGGTTGTTAATGATCGAGTCAAAATAAGATGATCGACATTCTTTAGAAACTTGCTTTAGTTTCGTCTTGTTTTCATAGCCTATCTCAGTCGCATGTCATTGGGCATCTACATACTGCAGTTTTGGCAAGGAAACACACAGACTTGCGGGACATGGATTTGTGCAAGAATGTACGGCACAGGTTTGTGTTTTCGGACCAGTTTAAAGTGTTTTTAGAATGGTGAATTAGATCAATACATTGCATATGGATTTTTTGCCGCAAATATCAATGTAAAAATGATTACACTGTCACATAAGGAAATTGTTCAAACTTAAACTAGAAATGTATAGTGGTGCCCCATTGATTCCCCTGATCTTAAAAATTTGTGAAATCCCACTCCTGATTTTATTTTATTAAGAGTAAAACCTATCTTCTCTCCAATAACTGGAGAGTAAACAATAGAGAAAGTGATATATAAATTAAAGAGAATATTCCATAAAACTTTTTAATCACAGATCCCCCAAGTGGTTTCAGACGCTACTATATCTCATTTCATTTTATTGAAACTGCATGACATCTCACTTTAAGTGTTTGCTTGTGTTTTTGCGGATTGCACACATTCAGCAAACAAGTGGCAGGGTTGCGGTGAAGATGCAGGGGATAATATTTAATTTACAGCCGACTGAAACAGTATTAGCAGGCGCACTGTGCTGACTGGCTTAGAATATTCAAAGCTAATCATTTTGCAGCAGTTTGATTTGTGCAACTCTTCGGCTAATAAATACAAGTAACACTGTCAGACGAAGACAGAAAGAGAGACAGGTAGATAGAGAAGGAGAGAGATAGAGATTTATTTCTGCTTCTGGGAGGGCATTTATTTACTCAGAAGACTCTCAGCATGGAGCCTAAAGGATACAGTCTTTCAATAAAATCTAACGTAAACAAATCTTTGTAAAGTGTTACCAAAATAGTTTTTTAAAACTTAACAAATATGAGGTAGTTCATCACCTGCGCAGTAGGTGGTTTTCTTCTAATCCTCTGCTAAAGAATCAATGTGATCAATGTGCTTGTCATTCTGAAAAAGGTCATAGATTACAACGTTGATTGTACATGAAATGCTTAGAGGTCTACAGAACTAGAGTAACAAGCACAGGTATGCCAACAGGCTTCAATCGTTAAATTCCCAGACTCTGGAAGACAAACAGATGCTTTCCACCGACAGTGTTTGCTACATGTGAAGAAGCCAAGGCCCATTAACTTGCTTGACAGGTGTGTAAAGATTTACATAATTTTGTTTGGCATTCTCATGAATGTCTTGGGACAATACTGTACGTTATCATGATGTATAATAAACTGGAGATTCACCATTACTAAATTTTTCCACCGATACTGTTTTTCAGAGTGATATCTGCCGATGCTAAAGCTGGTAATATTTATTAACTTTATGAATGTTATTAATTCATATAATGACAATTTATATTTCTTTACATACACAGAGCACAAATTCAGTGCATTTTTCTGTCCTCTTTTGATTAACAGGATATATCAGCCCTAATCATCGACCGTTTTTAAACTGATATTGTGAAAAATTTATTTTATTGACCAAAAACGATTATTTGCCAATTTATTGATGCATCTCTATAAAAGCCAAAGAGTAAAAGTCACGTAAATATGTATAAAGTATATTTATTATTACCGTTCATAAAGAATATTGTTTGATGTGTCTCAATTGTCTAAACACATATTGTGTAGCTGGGATTTTAAAGTGCCTGTGCACAGTATGTGGTAAAGCACAGTATAATGCATATCTTATAAAACATGCAACATGTATTGCCATTTGCATGATCAAAAAGTGGTATTTACATGTGTTTGTGTTTCAAGCAAATATTTTTGTTTTTCTTTTAAAGATTTGACTAAAACCTTTATAGAGTTTCTGAATTAAAGGATTACTCAAGCCCTAAACCCGTAAAAGCGAGCATTTGCATAGCACGGCATCGGGAACTCGCCTCGTGAAGTGACAAAAAAATAAACAATACCAAATCGTGGCATGGAGCTAAGCCAGGAGACATGGATTAGGTCATAATGCCTGAATGCTCTTTCAGCACTGCAGGACTCAAATCAGTCTGTGTTTTCAGAGCATTTTAAGGCTGAAGAGACTCATTACTCAGCTGCTGGACAAAAATATCAATGCTATTATTTGGAAACATAAGAAATCAGATCCAACCTCTGTTGGATGTTTTGGCAAGGGTTGTTGACATGAAACTAAAAGATCAAAAGGGATTAACTTTAATATATGAACACAAAAGTATTTTATATTTATTAATTAAATTGTGTATAAAGAGAAACACTTACTGTTAATAATGTTGTTTTAATTATTAGTTTTTTATAAACAGTTTATTAACAAAACTTATGGGTTTTCCCCAAAGTTTATAATTAACATATACATGAACCTTAGAAAAAAATGAATCAACGTGACTTTGAGTTTAACTGCTGAAACATCCCAATTGATCTAAATTCACCATATAGTGTAATATATATAAAATGTAAATCTACATATTCTCTCTGTTGAACAGTTCTATACGTACCTTTTGTATTCATTCTCTATAATCCCAAAGTATAAAACCCAAATATAACAGAGGCTCCATTTAGTTAGTATTCAGAAAGGAGTCTGCCTCTAGAAAAGTGAATTTATTGCAGCTTGGCCACAGGCTGTAAATAAGCACAAAATGGGTGTGATGGGAAAAATATGGGCTGGCATAAGCAGGTGAACGTCCTAATTTAATCATGCAAATTTACTTTGTGTGGGCCCATCTCGGATATTGTTAGATCTTGGTAGGCTTTTATGATTTCAGAGGTGGCTCATCTGCACAATACCACAATACAATACAATACAATACTTGACCATAAATATTTCAGCTTCCTTTGCCCATTTGTGATTAAAGGGATAGATTTCTGCTCTACGATAGCCAAAAAATAAATCATCATATTGTGACGTTCTAATCATCAAAATCAGAAGGTCTGAACTGCTGTCTTTCATAAAATGCAAGTGGATGGGTATCATGAGCTTTCAAACTTTGAATAGTTTAAGTACTCTGAAGTCACATTAAAGATTTGTGAGTAACTAAAATCAAAACTGAAGTCATTACTCGCTAAAAACTTTTGTTTAACAGCTCTAGACACAATTCATTTGTACTAGGGCTGTGCAATAAATCAAAAATGAATCGTAATCGTCAATTTTGGCCTTCAACAATTACAAAAACAAAATAATCGAGGTAAAACGATTATTGTGCCACATTACATTTAGCAAGGATCCTGTCTTCTTTTGTGGTATAAATCCACAGTGCACCCCTTTCCTTTACAGTGGTTTAGCCGTGCTGTTCCTTTACATTTATTTTTCAGTTAAATTCACAGTTTAAAAGTTTTAATTTTTCTATGTCGTTTTAAAAGTTAGTGAGAAGTCGTGTTGAATAATCGTCATCTCAATATTGGCCTAAATAATCGTGATTATAATCGATGTCATAATCGAACAGCCCTAATTTGTACTGTTGTCAAAGCATCTACATTATCCTGTAAACAACTTATTTTGTGTTTCATGGTTTTTGAGAGCTAGAAGAGAAGATTTTGGCTGTTCAATTATTTTGGTAACTGCTTTTTCTTTAAGAGGTCATCAAGCTGACTTTTTATTAATTTGAGTTTTTAAATCAATCCAATATTTTGGTCAGTGTAATTAATACCCAACTATAAATGATTCGCTATTGTGTACTCTTTTGTCTTTATCCGTTTGAAATCACAGATTGGATTTGTGTTGACAATGCTGATCTGAACGGGCCACTACCCCTCGTTTGTTACACTTTGAACATCAAATTTAACAAGCTAGCAAAAGCGTTATCATAAAACAAGCTGTATGACCCGAGAACATTATATGGCTCAACTTGGCAACATATCTCTGGGGTTATTCCATTATAGGCTTCTGAGCGAAGAACAGAGCTCAGTAATTTACAATACCTAAAGCATCTCAATTTATGAGCTGCATGCAGGCTTTATATGGGATAAATTTCCCACTTTTCCAAATGCTGCAGTTCGATTAGGGCTGGCTTTAGCTTCACCGTTGGTCTACTAGTTCTAGATTGACAGCTCCTCCTCTAGCCAGTCGAAGAGGGTCCAAACGCGACTCGCTGCATACACTTGAAGATTGATAACAGTCAGCTGCGAATCCCAGACAATCACAGGTTATTGAACATTATATAATTATACATTATATTGTTACTGAGTTTCAGATACACTTCAAGTTTCTGTTAAGAGTATTCTCTGTCAGGTGTATTAAATAATTTGTTGTCTGATTCGACCATATAGTCTGTTAACTTAACATACATTTGTCCTGTTATCTGGGTTCAGTCAGTGGTGCTATATTTTAACAGTTTCTCGTTCAAATTATTTAAGATTATAGAGAATGTGAAGTTGACGTCATGCCCTATGATGCATGTTGCAATGGAGCCGCCATCTTGGGAGGAAAATACTCCACTGCTATTATTGTTTTAATATGTACTGTTACTTGTTTTGTTTGATATATGGAGGAATCCAAAGTGAAAGAACCATGGGCTTTTCCAGAACGACTCTGCGTAATGCTATTGCAGTTTTTAACCTACCACAGGTATTTTCCTAATCAAACATGAAAAACAAAACACTGCATTGAACGTAGGGCTGGGTGACATATCATGCGATTCTTATGGTCCCAGTTTCTCAATGACTTGGCTGTGTATTTAGAAATAAAGACTGAATTGGTGTGAATGCGTGATGTTGAATGATTATGCCGTGTGTATCTTAACTCATTTAGACGAGCACATCATGTAGCATCTTTTCTCACAGTAGTTCATTAAATCAGTATAAAGGGCTACTGCTAATTACAGGGATCAAATGTGTTTTGTCGGTTTAGCTAAATTAGCTTGGGTGCAAGGAATTACATCAAACACCTTGAGATTACTCTCAGGTGTATATAGGAAACGGTTTAAACATTTAAAACGGTTTGTCTAAATAAACAAAAGGTGTAAAAACCAAGGTGTCCCTGTTTCGTACATCAAATTACTTAATTGACCTGAAAGAGAATACTCGTAACAAACACAAGAAGTGTATCAGACACTCAGTAACGATTTTATATTATGTTAAATTACCTATTATTGTCCGGGATTTGCTGCTGACGGTTATCCATCTTCAAGTGTATGCTGCCAGTTGCATTTAAAAAAACATCTCTTCTGTCAACAAATGACTCATTAGTACAGTCTTCTACTTCTTTTCTACTTTACTACCCCCCAAGCTTCATTTACTGTGATAGGCTGACTGAGACCAGTTTTTACTGCACCAATGCATTGTTGATCATTTGTTGCAGAAAATGATTATATTATTTCGTCCCTTCTTTGTACATCGCTTTGGATAAAAGCGTCTGCTAAATGAATAAATGTAAATGTATTATTATTGTTATTGTTTATAATAATAATAATCGTTTTAATAATTACCTCAAAATCTTAGTGTTTTAATTAAAAGCAAATATTGTACAAATCATATTGTACAAATCACCATATATTATACAGTATTAAATCACAGATCTTGTCGCATCACATTGCATCATGTATCGCATCACATATCAATGCTTCTTGTACCGTACCGTACAAAAATGTTTTAGTTAAATGTATACTTGAAATTGCAGTACTTCTAAAACTCCTCACATTAAATCACTTAAGAAGAGATTATCCATTTTGGAAATGTGGCCTGATGGGACATTTACACACTTGCTTGAAACTTGGCTTGTGCTGTCTGCATTCAAAAGACAAACAATTGAATCTTCACCATCTAACTGAGCCGGCGGGATCAAAAAGACATCAGCACAGATGAAACTGTTACTTTGTGTACTTGCATTTCGCAGAATTTTGTAATTCCACATTTTAGTCACTAATTAGAAACTAATTGCAGGAACTAACTGCAACAGTTTATCCCTTAATACACTAACAGCAGGAATATTCCACCTGAAGTCATGTGTCTGTTACTCACCAGCACAGCGTAATTGGTTGCTTTCACAATTCTGTTCACAAGTTGCATGTGTTGAAGAATACTGTACTTGGCTCTTTTTCACAATAATTATTCAACTGGAACTAAAGCTCATGTGTTATTCATCATATGGAAAAAAAGGCATAAACACAAGTGAGAAAAAAGACACAGAAAAAAGCTAATACGATAGTTTTCTGATCTTCCTTTAAGCCATAAAGTCGGACCAGCATCATGCCAACAAAAAGCTATTTAATCATCAGTTGACTGCGGACCTGAAACTTGATGGCTTTATAAATTAACAATTTAACATCTATCTTTTCGCCTGAAATAGTTTCTTGTCTCGACTTGAAGGCCGGAACATTTGGATTGACCTTTCCTAGTTGTGCATGATAGTTTATTATATAAAGTGCTCATTCTCATTATTAATTCTGGTTTTAAACCGCATAACAGGGACAATCAAAAATAAAAAAGCGTGATCATTTGTTCACCATTATGCTGTATAAAATCTGCATAAGGCTCCCTCATCTGTGTATCAAAAAACAAGATATTTTGAGAAATGTCTTACAATGTGAACAATGGAAGTCAATGAGAGCTGGTGTTGTTGGGTCACCAACATTCTTCAAAATGTCTACCTTTAAGTCATACAGAAGAAAGTCATTCATACAGGTCTGGAAAGACATGATGACCAAATTTAGTGAAATATCCCTTTAACAATTCCGTTTCGGGTGGTTTACGGCGACTTTTGTTTACTGCTGGGCGGTTGGCTTTCTCCAGACAGACTCTAAATCTCATTTAAAATGCTCAATCTGCGTTGATGTGCTCATTATAGACGTGCGACCGGGGATGTCGGCTCCTAAATTTCTCCCTCTTTCTGCTCGGGCTCATATTGCATTAAATCATTAATGTTTCAGCCGTGAGCTTCGTAGAGAAGTGCACTTCCTACCATCGTCCTTAAATCCTCTTTGCCTCTTTTTTTTCTCTCTGGTTACCAGACGACTCAGAGGAACGTTTCCAGAGAAAGAAAATAAGACAGCTGCTCTTCTTTTCGTTTGAACCACCCTGTTCTCTTCAGAGAACTGGGTAATTGCCCGACTCGCAACTCCGGTGATGAGAAGATACTGCAGATGCATTAAAAATAGCTGACAGGGCCTTCAAAGCACAAAGCCACCAAACCAGCTGAGTGAAGGGGTTTTGATGATTTCCCATCGCGGACGGTGATAATTATCACTGTGTCATTACGAAAAGGTGCGATAAGACTCTTTGTTTGTGTTGAAAGTGATGATTTCGGCATCGACGTGCCGAACATTAGCGAAAACGTATGGGGACCTGATTGAGAATGATTTAGTTTTTGTTCAATTATGGAAAATGAGAAATGCACAAGTGGTAGAACAGACTTGAAGTATTTGGTCAATGTAAGATTTATTCGCCATCTGAGACGAATTTGAGGGAATCGTAAAATTTGTCTGTTGCCGGAGGGAAAATGTGCTGAGCATGACGTGCCCATCCATCGGCAAATAATTGCCATGAAACGTAGCGCTGCGAAAATCATTTTCTTAATCGGTGTGTTTGTCATTTTCTGGTAAAATTATCAAAACATCCAAACAAGACATTCACACGTAAAGCGGAACTGCATAGGCCATTAAGAAAGGAACATCTTGATATTAAAATGAGGTTTTTTTTCTAGCCTGGTGGCAAATTTTGGCTTGATAGAAGCATTATTAAAACACATTGTTGTGCTTGGAACAAGAAAATAAAATACCAACGGGGTCAGAAAATAAATCTTAATTTTAGTTAGGATATATAAGGCATTCAACTGGAGGCAATAGTTTAGAGAAAAACAACTTGTCTTTACTTCTGGTCAAAGTATTAGACCCTATAGCTGAAGGTCGAGGGCTAACATAAGACTATGAGAAGTTTCTGGTCTCATCATTGTCCCGCTCTGAGGTGTTTTTATCAAGGTCTTGGGTAGACTGTTACCTTGCAAATGGAGACATTCAAACATTGATGTCGGAAATTAAAAGTAAATGGTGAGAAAGCATGTTGAGGGTGAAATGTTATAGGGCGGGTGGAGCAGAATGACTGAAGTCCTTGATGTATCCTTGGAGAAGACCAGAGGGCTGTTTTCATTTGATTTGTAGTGCAATCGCTGCTGTCCATGACAAGCTTTCTCTGAAACATGGGCACATTTTCATGTTGTATTTTCAGTTTCGTTCATATTTATTAGGAATTACCCTCTGAAAATGGAACACTTTCTCCTCTATCTCGGTACTATACGTATTTTTATGCTGACATTGTTGAATGTTCTTTTACAGATTGTTACTGCATGTAAGTGTATGATGCAAAATAAATACACATGATATACATATATATCGCCACAGAAAAAGATTAATAGACTGTAACAAGATTCAAGATATGGAAGGAAGGCGGCAGGAACTGGCAAACGGTTAAACAGATTTTAATTAAATAAAAACAACATAAATAAACAGCCAGCAGCCCCTCACGGACGACTGCCGGCAACACAAACATAAATTTAACTTAACATGTGTCCGGGCCCAGTCCGCTCTCCTCGTCGGTCTGGTCGCTCGTTCTCTTATATGCTCCCAATCTCCTACGTGATTCGAGCCCGGTGTGCGCACAGCTGGCGCTCTTTCACAATTACTCACCGGTCTCGAACCACGGTCTCGCCCCGCCTACTCCACTACATAGACCATTCCAAATTAATTCCAAATTATTCCATTTAATCCACGTTTCTATAGATGTATTATGGCCATTCCAGTCCAGTGTATGTTGAATTTCAACTAAATCAAACCTCAGGAGTGACATAAAGTCATCCAACACCAATGTGAAAGACTGACAGCATGAAAAGACACATGAAAACTGTGATAAAATGGTTATCACATTAAAAAATAGTTTTCTAACTTTTTCTAAATACATGGACAAATATTGTTGTACTGTTGTATTGCTTAAAAGTGAATATGATATCTTTGCAGTATTTGATGTCAGAAAAAATACAGAGCACCATTTCTGTTATTTTGACCTTTTTCATTTTCTGCAAATAAACGCAAATATAAAAAGTATGTTTTTGAAATTTGGGAGAAATATTGTTAGAAGTTCACAGAATTAAACAAAAATGATAGTTTAATTGAAACGCATAAAGATAGGAAATTCAGAAAAACTGAAAGTAACTTTGAAATGGTCTCTTATTTGGTCCATGGCTGTATATAACTTTCCCTTTCTGTCGGTCTCTCGACGTTGTGTCGAGGACGACAGATGGGGTTCGTCCCATCTGTTGTTCTCGACACAACGTCTCGTTCCCTCCATCAGGGAACTGAGGTTACATACGTAACCAAGAGATTTTTGTCTATAAACATTATACAGTATATTGTAGACATTTTACAACGTTTGCAAAACTATGCTGCATAAAAGGCGTTTGTGGACAAAACAATCACAGAACGCATTGTGACAAGAAGAAAGTTTTACTTAAAAATGCATGCGAAGTCATGTATTTTCTCAACATGAAGTAACCTTCTGAGTGACAAAATTTCCAATTTTGGGTGTACTGTTGATGTAAACCGCATAGTAAATTAGCCATGTCAGAACATACCCTGTTTAATATAAACATGAACCACTACCAAATCATTCCACATCTGGGCCTCATTCATAAAACATATGTAAACATATGAATAAACTCAGAGTAATTTGCGCGTAAAACAGACCTACCCGAAAACTTTCCTAGGGATTCACAAATACTTTGTAAACGCAGTGTTCGTAGTAAAATGTGTGTATGTTAATGACTTCCAATCATTTGTAAACAGTGCGTGCAAGCACGCTCATTCACAATAAACATAATCACTGCCAATGAATGTATGTCGGAATACTGGAATCCTCTGCTTCCATGTTGATATAAGACCCCTGCTGTCCCATGTGGATTTATTTTGTTGTCTCCCCTACTCATGACAAATATTATGGAAATTAGATTATATTTCATAAATCTAAAATAGACAGACAGGCAATATGCTTACCAATAAATTAATCAATTAAACTGTGTCCACCAAAGAATTTTTAGCCATCTTAAATAATAATACCTGGCGCTCTTTTGAAAACGCCCAGCCGGTGGAATCTGAGAATGGTTGGTTGCTGTGATTTAATAATATCCACAACAGTTAGCCTACTTGTTAGTATCAAAGAATAATACTTGATATGGAAATGCAGTAACCATTAATATTAAATGCTCGACTGTTGTGTATGATGGTTGGTCAATGTAGTGTTTGTCCCGCCTCTTCTCCACTGTGATAGTAACGAGCTCTGAGTTTTACCCAAAGTTAAAGAGTAAAAATTGATTAAAAACAGGCCAAAATATCTTGTGAAATATTATTTTGATGCATAGTGCAACAAAATGAAGTTTGTCTAGAATACAGAATGTCAGGTGCGTTTTTACGCACTATTCACGTGGTATTGAGCAGGTGTACAATTCTTTCGTACCAACTAACATTTTGAAAATACGAACATTTTCACGAATACGAAAATTTACGTCAAAACGACTTATCTAACGATTTACACAAAAAAATCGTTCTGCTCGTGTTTAAGGAATAATGAACCAGTGTTACTTAGATATGCTCAGACATAGAAGTTACATCTGAATTTCAATTCCATTCCGCATTTCAAATCAAAGTTTTTGCTTCTGATACACGTTGATGAACCGTTGGCATTATGCAAGTTACATTCATCAAAAAATGACCCGTTGTCCAACATCGAGGCAAATTAAGTCTGTGACTTTTCATGTCAAATCCAGGCCAATTGTTTGGGCCTGTAGCCAGTTAATCACCGAGTCCTGCAGCGTTTGATGGAGAAGCAAAACCAACCGGCGTTAATTCAAGATGAGAAACAGACTGACAAAGGATCCTCGAGATGGATGAGGATAGTGTAATTGCATTTTTGTTTGTTTGTTTTTGTTCTTGTTTTGGCATAAGCCTCCTTCTAATTCGTTGAAGTGAATACAAATCATCCAGAAATGAATTCACCGACTTACGGGATCAAAACATAACTTTTCTGATTTGTAGAAAGTTATTAAAGGGACCGTCCCCCGAAAAAAATTCTGTCATTGTTTACTCGAGTTGTTCCAAATGAATATGAATGTCTTTGTTCTGATTAACACAGGGACAAATATTTGGAAGAATGCTTTTAACCAAACAGTTATTGGCCTCCATTAACTACCATAGTAAGAAAAATGACCATTGTAGTCTAAACTGTTTGCTTTCCTACATTCTTCAAATGATCTAGTCTTGTATTCAACAGAACAAAGAACCATTATAAATAAAGTTTTCCTATAATGGTAGTCAATGGTGGCCAAGAACTGAAACATCATTTGTGGCTACAGAAATGAGACACTTGTCACATGTACTAACTGTAACCGACAGGTGACATAACCCCTCACCAAATAATATAATTAAAGAACAGCCTGTGGGGAGATCTGTCATTGACAACACACACTCTCTTCCCTACAGCAGATCATGACAGAATCACAGAGAAATGATGGCGGAGAGCATGGTTCAAGTTTGTAAACTCATGGTGATAAAGAGGTCGTCGACAAGGCCGAAAAAGGCATTTGCCAGTGCTCAGCATCCACACGGAGAAGACTTTGAAACTACAAGTATAGACCTGTGATATGCAATTAATGTCAAAACAACAACCACTGCTCCAAAAATGAGTGCCAGAGACATGATGAGTTGTGTGAGACACTTGAACCAGCGGCCACAGCCAAAACACGTCCGACTATCTTGTTGAGAGAGGTTGCTGGGACTGTACATCCATTCTAACTAGAGTTTGTGTCTAGCCCTGGGTAACAGGAAGGTCCATGGGCTGGAATTACTCCAACCTTGATTCAAATAAAAAAAATGTAGGTAGACTTTTGCCTCAGGAAGGTGTGGATGAAAATTTTCAACATGTTTTAACTGACACGTTCATGTTTTGAATATTTAGTTCCTGTCCTCATTTCTCAAGCAATTGGACTAGAAACTACGAGGATATACTTTTTAAACTGCTTGCACTTAAACCTTTATAGACTGACCCCATTGACTTCCATTGTAAGATAATAACCAAGAGGTGATACAAATCATTTTGGAATATTTTTTCTGTGGTCTGGAGAGATCAAATCTAGCTTACTTACATCAGTCATTCCACGTTCTATGAGTGAAACAGACAAAAACACAGACAGAAATACCCAGCTTACACTTAACTCCAGGTGAAATAAATCTCTGAGATAAATTAATAATTGCATCAGCTTCCCTTCTTCCGCTTAAAGTCTTGGAGACTACTTCACAAAATACAGTTTTAGCCCGAGGGTGATATTCCTCTTACACTCAATGGACTCCATTCTGGTACAGATGCGTTTCATTGTCAGATAATTCAACATTACCAGCCATATGCTGCTTCGGAGCGTTGATTCTATCCACATTTCATCTCATCTAATGATTGTCATGTACATATAAATTTATATTGTTCTAAGAAAACAAGTTTTTGAAGAAGACTCAAGGATGCGGTTGTGGATGCATCAGCGTTTAGACCTGAGATCAATGCTGTTTCCATGTTGATGTAAGACCGCTGCTGCCCAATGTGGATTTCTTATGTGAAGTCCCTATGCCCGACAAATATTATGGAATTGGTAATGGTAGTTCACTCAAAAATGAAAATCTACTCACCCTCAGGCCATTCCAAGATGTAGGTGATGTTCAGTCTTCAGTAGAACAATGCAGGGATTTAAAAATGAAATCAGGGTCTGGGGTAGTATGCACATGCATGTCATTAAAGGGATAGGTCACCCAAAACTAAAAATCATTTATTCATCCTCATTTTGTTCAAAACTGGATATGACTTTTTCTTGTGTGGAATAAAAAAGAAGATTTTTAAGAAATCCTCAGTGTTTTTGTGCCCATACAATGGAAGGAGGGGGGGACTGATCAGTAGGACATTCTGTCAAAGTCCAGAACGTCTGTCCATCCAACTACCTTGAAAATGGGCGCGTAACGTAACTAGCAGTCAGTAGCTATTCGGACACGTATGCATGTAATGCAATGCACAGGGTACATACAATCCCCCCGCCGTCAAAAAGAATTAGTGGAGGGCCGAGTTTATCAATGTGCTTCCCAGTCTGCCCCTGAATGGAAGTCAGTGGGTGCCAATGCAGTTTGGTAACCAACATTCTTCAGACTATCATCTTTTTTGTTCTGCAGAAGAAAAAAAGTCATACAGCCTTCTAATCACATGAGGGTGAATAAGTAAAGCATTTTAATTTTATTAACACTAAAATATAATTCATAAAAAATAAATTCAACAAATTAGATGTTCTCAGCAAACGTTCTCGGGGGTCTAAAAGAATAATTTCTCCCTCCTAGGAACGCCCTGATCGAATCCACACATGATCTGCCTATTTTGGAGCAGTCCTTTATCTATTCATTGTAATTCAACGATTAGAGGTGAAAAAACAGGTCCTCTTTATTTCCTACGAACACAAATAACAAGCTATGCAATGCGCAGATTATAAATGCATTGCACATCAGTATAAACATTGTTTGTCGCTGTTGATACGGCGGACAGCCTTATCTGCCTGATCTTATCTGTCCAGTGATGAATAGGAGACGGGGATAGAAACAGAACGGCATTAAGCAATGACAGCAGGGGCTGAGGCTCTTTAATAATATTTCTGTCTATAAAACAGGATGAACGCTGTTGTGTTGGAACTATGTTTCGCTGTAAACTTATTTGTGACAAACTTAAACTTTATGATTATGGTACAGTTACATCAACATAAATATGCCAGACAATCTGTGGTCCTATGAATGACAATAAAATGAATGTTTATATTGTAAACAGATGTGAGGTTCAGTCGACTAAAGGCTTCTCAGTTTTACATTGAAATGAAAGAGAGCATTTTTGTGAAATTTACCTTTTTCACTTTGTCAACGATATGTTTACTGGGTTTTGCAAACATAAACATGCCTAATCTCCATCTGTAGTGCCACAGGGAGGTGTGCGTATTTTATTGATGCTTTAAAACCTGCTTCTTGTAGGTTTAAATGCATATGTACTTATGAGAAACGCACACAACACCAACAAATAATTGCACGCGAAGACACAAATGTTCACATTACATAACTCACATCTGCATTTTTTTGGGCAGCACATGGCTTTAGATGCAAATAAAAACAAGTGTTTCTCTACTTGCTTCGTAGTGTGGCTATACGCGAGTTCAGTTTGTAATATGTCTTATCAAATCCAATACTGGCCTGATGTTCAGAGACATCGAATGTTCCTGGAAAAACAGATTTTCCCCCAAGGGCAGTGTAATTGCCACCCAATTTCAGGCGTGTTGCTTTCAGAGCGAGAATCTTTCTTTCTGTCTAAATAATATAAAAAAAGCAAAACAGAGTCCTGTAATTTGAGTTGCGGATGGGGGTTTCGGTAATTGTGATATTCTCTGAAATGCAGGTATGGGGCAAAAAAGGTGAGAAAACCTTTTTTGAAGGATAAAGAAGTCCAACTGGGCGTCGTTCTGGCATTTTCATAGTCTAGCAGATGACTTGTAGCGTGTTTCTCCGCCCGACTGGATAAACGCCTAATGACTTCTCAAACACGATCCGGCACAACATCACAAATCTCACTCTACTTATCTCAGTCTGACATCTTTCAGAAACCTGACAGTCTGAATCTGTTACTGCATGTCCTGAAAACCATAGGAGCCGTTTTTTGGCCATTAATTTACATGAAAAAGTTTTGGAGTCCTGATCGTGCAAACATTTGAAAATCCAGGTTTGGAGAATGCACTATTTTTTTTTCTGTGCGTTTAGTAAATATCACAAAAATAAACTTGATAAAATCTTTAAAAAATCATTTACTTATTTTTCGAGGGATGTATAAAAATGTATTAAAAACCCACAAGTTATTTCTCTAAAATTTACAAATATTATGTAAGTTTATTTAATGAAAAGTGTTTGACATTGATAATGTTTTAGAACACTTGAATGATGTTTCTCCATCCATCCATCCATTTTCTTCCGCTTATCCGGGGCCGGGTCGCGGGGCAGCAGTCTAAGCAGGGATGCCCAGACTTCCCTCTCCCTAGACACTTCCTCCAGCTATTCCGGGGGGACACCGAGGCGTTCCCAGGCCAGCCGGGAGACATAGTCCCTTCCCGGGAAGGCGTCCAGGTGGCATCCAGAAAAGATGCCCGAGCCACCTCACCTGGCCCCTCTCGATGTGGAGGAGCAGCGGATCTACTCTGAGCTCCTCCCTAGTGACCGAGCTTCTCACCCTATCTCTAAGGGATCGCCCAGCCACCCTGCGGAGAAAGCTCATTTCGGCTGCCTGTATCCGGGATCTTGTCCTTTCGATCATGACCCACAGCTCACGACCATAGGTGAAAGTAGGAACGTAGATTGACCAGTAAATCTACACCTTGTTGCTCAGCTCCTTCTTCACCACGACAGACCGGTACAGCGACTGCATTACTGCAGAAGCTGCACCGATCCGTCTGTCAATCTCCCGTTCCATCCTTCCCTCACTCGTGAACAAGACCCCCAGATACTTGAACTCCTCCATTTGAGGCAGGAACTCTCCACCTACCTGAAGTGAGCAAGCCACCCTTTTCCGACTGAGAACCATGGCATCAGATTTGGAGGTGCTGATTCTAATCCCAGCTGCTTCACACTCTGCTGCAAACTGTCCCAATGCATGCTGAAGGTCCTGGTCTGAAGGGGCCAGCACGATTCCGCATCATGATGTTTCTCATTCTCTTTAAAAGGTTTTGATCACAAAGTGTATGCTTAAAAGTCTGAAATTAGTTTCGTAGACATAAATATAAATATAAACATTTTAATTAAACATGAAAATATCTTTTATATGAATGACTTGGATGGATTAAATATTTTTATAAAACCTCAAAAAGGGCTTGATAAAATGCCAAGAGAACATTTCAGAAAATGATAGGCAAAAGGTGAATTGAAATGACAGGTGGACTTGTGTTTCATCTGCATAACAGTGATACAAAATGTCATGTTTCCGAATGACAGACCCTAGGGATGTCATGTATATAGAAAATAGCAACGGACCAAGCACTGAGCCCTGAGGCACCCCTGTATCGAGATGTTGGGACTCAGAGACCTCAACTCTCCAGGATACTCTAAATGACCTACCTGTGTGGTAAGACCTTAACCTTTGTAGCACCACTCCAGAGACACCCATAGGCTTGAGGGTTGACAGAAGTACTGTATGTGGTTGTTAACGAGGTCAAAGGCGGCAGATAGAGTTGATCCAGTAGAATAAGTAGATATGAGTTAGTGGTGGCTCTTGCTAGTCTCGGGGCTTCATTGACAGAGAGCAGTTCAGTCTAAGTGGAATAACCGCTCTTGAAACTCGACTGATTGCTGTCCAGGGGGATGTTCTGGGTGAGGAAGGATGTGAGCTGGTTACATACAACACGATCAAGAGTTTTGGTCTATTAAGTGGGAGTTTTTAGGATCATCAAAACATGTTTATTCAATCAGATAGCCTCTCAGTCTATGCATTTGTGTTGTTTGTGTCATTCACCAATGAGAGATACTGTTATGTTGTCTCGCTGGTGAATGTGACACTCATCTTTTGTGACACTTTGCACACTCTTCTCTGTTTGTGCATGTTCATGTGGTTTAATAGAGGCGTCGCTTTGGAGAGAGCTCTTAAAGAAAGACGGGTCTTTTCTTCTTCTATAAATTTAAAACTAGCTTGCCCTTGCTAGCTGCTATGAAATTTCCTTTTTGCATTTCGAAAACTGATGAAGTTCAAAACTATCTTAAAATGTAAATACATACTGAAAATCACAGGTTATTAGAATAGAAATGGCTACTTTTACTCAACAAAGGAACCCCATCCTACAAGAGTTTGAACTATACCAGGAAGCTTGTCCCAACTTGGACTACAATTTAGCCAGGGGGCAGAAACCTTAGCAGCATGCCAACGGCTATCAAAAAATAAATATGGTAAAAAGAGGGAGAACTTGCTTCGCTTTGGGAAAACTGTGATATTCATAAATAGTGTATTTTAGGGTAAGGTGGTATGTTGGTTATACTGCATATGTTTTCTTTTAAAAAAAAATGTCCTATGTGTATCATGGCTGTCATGATATCCGATTTTCACTTCACAGTTATTGGTGCCAAAAGAATTCATGGTATTTCATAAAATTGACTTTTGAAATTTAAACAAATATATTATATCAGTCAAATTAATCTTGATTTTCCTTTTTTTATGTTGTGTTTTAGCCAACAAATCACACTCTTTGTCACACGCATATTTCTGTTATTTTCAGCTGTTTCTCCAGTTTTCATTTTCTGCAAATAAATGCAAATAGAAAATATATATTTTTTTAAATTTTGGAGAAATATTGTTTGTAGTTTACAGAATCAAGCAAATTAGACAAAAATGTAAGACAAAACTTTACAATATTTAATGTATTATCATATGCGAGGAGTTACTGTGATTTTAATATCACGGTTATTGCCAATACCCGTATATTGTGAAACTCCTATGTGTAGATAGATTGGTAAAAAAATATGTATAAAGTTGTATTAGATCAATACAGAGGTTATACATTAACATTACTTAATGCAACAGCTAATATGAAATATAAAAAAATGTTAACATACGGTATATAAATACAGTAACATGCCAATTTATTTTTAACATTTAGGGTTGTATTAATTAACAGTTTCATATTTTTTCATAATCCTTCAAAGAGTTTCCTCCATAAAATCAAAATATTCCATGAGAGCCGTTCAATCACATAATCTAACAGCTTGATTAATTGAGTATGGGTATCAAAGTCTGCAGATGTGAAGCTGGAATAGGTCAGAGTGAATGTTTATGGTGTGGGAGAGATCCCGTCTTAAATTGTCACCGTGTCCTTGTCTATGCCAATTGAAGACTTAAGCCGGGGATAAAGGAAGTGTGCGCAAGCATGTTTCAAAGAACCGGACAAAAACAGCCGTGATGTACGGATTCCAAATGAGCTAAATCTCAAAACCAGTCTGCATTTGATGAAGTATTGTTCATATATGTTTCTTTTTTATACCGTATGCTTCGCATTTCAATGATCCCTTTGCCAGATCGAATGTCTCTCTTAAGAAACACATCAAACTGATAACAGTCGACTCTTGATTTGACTGGCCACCGTTGAGCCTGAAAAACGTATGGGGGTCTTTTGTATGCACGGCCTTGTTTACATTTACAAAAACACGCATAAAAAAGTTCAAAGTGATCTGAAGTATAAACAATGTTTATGGGTTTAATTAGGTATGAGTAGAGCAACATCAGAGTAACGTTATAAAACAGATGCAAGTCTGCCCTGATATTACTCCCAACAGATTGATTAAATCAAACACTTTACTCCAGATAATCTCACTAATAAACCCTTTGACTGGAGACACATTTCCCAATAGAGGCTTTGAGTTAAGATTGCTGCGATCCTGCAAAGGAATCTGCTTTCACACAATCATTAATGCAACACTTGACCTCGCTTTTGTCATTTAATTCCCATTGGCCAAATCTTTCAACTTTTGATGGTGCTGACATTAAGAGTGACAAAAGCCAATGGGCCCTTTTGAACCAGAAGTGAACGTGTTATTGATTTGACATATAGTGAACGTTCACATATTGAGGGATTTTAAAGGTTTAATTTTGTTACGTTTTTTTCCCTTTTTTACATGTTGGAAAATGTGGGTGGTAGTCAAGTATTATAATTTATTTATTAATTATTATAGTTTTATTAATGTTTAAAATTATCTGTTTTTTTTCATGTTATTTTTCAGTAATGTATTGCAGTAATGTTATGTGCTTGTTATGTGCTTTTTTTGTTTGTTTTTCAGAATTTATGTATCAATAAATATTGCTATATAGTTTGGTTTATTTATTCAATTTCAGTTTTAAATTAGCTTTTATTTATTTCTAGTTAATAATTTAAGATCCTCAATTTAAATTTATAAGGCAATATTTGACATTTTCATGTAGTTAATTTTTTTACAGTTATAAACTTATAATTTTAGTGTCTCAATTAAACCAAATAAAAAAGTCAAATGTAGCCTTAGATATTTATTTGTTTATTTTATTTCGTTTTAGTTTAGCTTTTATTTATTTGTTATTCATTTAAGTTCCAAAACTTAAATAAATTGCTTAAATAAATTGTAATTTTTTTATTTCACTTTTAGTTTAGCTTTTATTTACTTGTAATTCATAATTTTAGTTCATCAACCTGAATGAAATTTAAAAAGGTTGCCTTAGCAAAGAACTACAATTATTTTAAATGAAATTAAAAGGTTTTAAAACAATGTTCAGGTATATATTTAAAATCATTTTTTTTTATAATTTAAGTTAACTAAAATAACCCTGGTATAACCTGGTTGTTTGGCTATTAAACAAGCCAATAAGTCTCCAGAGATATGACTTTGAAACATGCATGTCTTAGAAGTACAATTATCATTGTTAAAATGAAAAAATCACTGTGTGATTGTCAGGGCATAAACTATGGTTTAAAAAGTACAGAATAAATTTACAGAATAAGATCACTATATTGTTTTTGAACCACATACACCAAATCAGCATTCAGATGGATGAGCTGAACTAAGTCATAGACAAATGCACACTAGGCTCCTCACCAGTGAAGTTATGTTGTTGGATGGTGTTTAACAGCATATTGACAAACCTTTGCGGGCGTCCAGAAATCACTATTAAACCTGTATCACCTCTCCTATCGATCCAGGTTATTTAACACCCATCAAAAAGATTAGCCCTTGTGAATCAGCAAAAAAAAGATATAGCCATCGGTTTGCGCGCCCAATTCAATAATCTTCACCTATCGCTCGAATCCTCCGTGGGAACGTGGTGGAGAACTGTCATCAGATTACCCATTGATTTCAATTAGCACGAATCTAGTACTAAACAACCTTTGTCAGTCTGCGATCACTGCAAGCGCTATTGATTCGCAGGCTTGTTCCATTACGCTTGATTGCTGCCGAACTGTCAGCTCGTAGATCTGATTAGTTCCCCCTCTTTAGCACGTTCTTTGGAATAAAGGTCCGTGAAGGTTGCTAATAAGGTTACAGGCGAGTGATTGACTGAATGGGTCAAACAGAAACAAAAGATTATTGATATAGAAGAAAGATGATGAGTGCGTGTGTACTTCATATCGGAAAACATAAAAAGAAAATGCAAATTACAAATAGGCTACACACTGATGCAACAATGCTGAAACGCAGGACACTCCAAACACAAAACTTCTTCACTTGCACTTTTTGTTCATTACGCATTCAACGCGACGTCGCACAATCCGCCCTTAAATTACAAAACGTGTAAAGATGACATCTTGCACGCTTGCCAAAATCGCCGGCTTATTAATTCTCTCTCCTAAAGAACATCTTACAACTGTTCAAGAGATGACTTTTGCAAAAACATATACGACAAAGGTGATGACTTCCTTTTCTCTAGCGTGGGATTTATTGGGTATCTTGAACTGTTGCGGCAGTTTTATTATTGGCCTTCAGATAACAGACTGAGAGGACACAAGTGCCCATATTTCTTTTAAACATACTCTCCTTATACAACAAACCAGTTATCGAAACGTATAGGACTCTTGATTGGCTTTCAGCTTTACCTTGATTTACTATGGAACAGCTTAGCAGGGAAAAATAGAGGAGGGACAGTGAATGGCATAAAAACTACATGGCCGAGAACAAACCAGCCAAAGCTGCCAAGCTGGGTTATGCTGAAAAGCTGGAAGAGGTTTTCAGCCAATAACCCATCCTCGGTATCAAAACGCCTGCAGGAATGTACCAACTGCAAAAAGATGAAACTGCGGATGACCTTTAGTGTCCATCGACCCCAACAAGGTAGATTTGAAAGTCAAACATGCCTCATTCAACCACACGTCGCCCACATCAAGCAAACACGAGTACGGGCCTGCCATTATAACAGACCTCCAGCTCCACGCCGGTGATCAATGCTGGACAGATTCCTCAGAGGACATCATGTGCTGACCAGTTCACACCAGTTCTCGCTGACATTTCAAAAGTCCTGGATCTCTTCCAGCCTGCTTCACAAACTCAAAGCAAAAGCCAATGCCAATTAAAACTTTACCTACATATACGGTATTGCCAAAAGTGATGCCCGGGGAGGCATATTTGTACAGTAATTGGTTTAAATGTGCCCTTAGGTTAAATTATAATATAATATAATATAAGTGATGCAAAACGCAAAATACTAATACTTCTTTAAAAAAAGTTATTTATCGGACACAATTATTTGGGGAAAGAACTATCTTCAGTTAACAGCCAAACTATGCAACCTATGCCACTGACCGACAGACATCTCAGTAGAACTGTAGAACCAGACATCAAATTGTGTCAAGCCGCACCAGCCATAGAGATAAATGCGAATAATAAGGGATTCATTTCTCCTCGACTGCTTCAGCAACAACCTCGACTCCTCACGACACAAGAAATTAGATTGACTTCAGCAGCGACCTTCACGTCTTCCTTACATCATTATTGTCACTATTGTCAACTTAACCTGTAAAATGATGCTTAGCAGGAAGATTGACAAGAATTGAAGGGGGAGCATCTTTTTTATGTGCTGTAAGTTCACCAAAGGTCATATATCCCACGGCAAATAAAGGAATTGAACCTGCCACACAGCTTGACAGTCATGTTCTTCACAGCGATCATTCATTGCCCTGCACTCCCTATAGACCTCTATAAGTCGAGGTCCAGAAACTAGACTTCGGAAAGTAGATTTCTTGCATCCTGCTCATCAACTCTTCAAAGCACAACCCTTTGTGATTCAGAACAAAAAAAGGCAAACAGAAGCAGAAATAAGAACAGGTTCTTCCCTTCAGCTGTGTGTTTTATACATAACTGAGCAACCTGCTAGAGGGCCATTGAACTTTGGACATCAAACGCTACTATTGGCATCCAACTGTGTTCTTAATCTTTCCCAGCCTTTTTGTTTCAAGTACCCCACAGCAGTATCAAAAAATATTATTTTTGCATTTTATGTCCTATTTTGGGACATATTTTTTCATAGATGTCTATGAAAAGAAATGAATCTGTTTAGACTATAACAGATCTGTTTGAAATGTGTAAAGACCATGCAAAGAAACACATGTGTTATTTTCTATAAGAGTCCTGTTACATGTTACTATTTCTGTTTAAAAGCTTTCACAAAGGAAAATTCTGGGTTTTTTGGTACGCACTGGGGTCTCCGCACGTGCAAACCTGTTTAAACCCATTTCAATAATTTTTTGGTCTAATCTTTATTAATATATCTAGAAAAGTATTTAGGACAAAATTTAAGTCACATTCTTTAAAGTTTTAATCTCCATCTATAGTACATCACATTGGATTTTATTTATAACATTGTTTCCAACGGAGTCATTACCAAACTCTTTCTTGTTTTTACAATACCGTCGATCCCCTTAGACTTCATTACAGTGGTTTTAAAAAAAAAAGAGAAAACCCTCATATTGGCATAAGCAGCAAATATAAGATGAAACAAAACTCTGAATCTCTGTCAGGTCAACAACTATGCACCTAGGTCTCAAAACATGTTGTGTCAGTCTGAAGTCAGATCTGTAAGTGTGCTTGAATGAAATACGGAAAGCCAATTAACAGAGTAAATGGCCACTGATTTAGCCGTTTGCTAGTTATGAAGTTTCTTGAAACTTTGAAATTAGTTTATTGATTCCTTTCATCTCTCTGAACCTCTATCTCTTTCTTTCGATGTCTTTGATTTTAATGATTGGTTCAAATCTCATTCGATGAACAACAGGACAACACGTTTCTGAATCTCGCATTACTAGGTGCCTTATGCTGTATCTCTGCATCTTTTTAAATCACATAATCCTGGATTGACCACAAATCTCTTTGCCGTTAAACATAAAAGACCCTGAAAGTGACTTTGCTTTATTTTCTAGTAATATATGTATTTGTACGATTCAGAGCGTACAAATTCATATGAATAAACGGTTTTGGAAAAATAAAATGGTTACGAATTCCAATGAGATCAAGCTGTGTACATCAAATAATTTTGTTATGACTATTATCAGAATGAACATGTAAATAGCTGGCGTATTTAACTTTCTAACTTATACATCAAAATCTGACTAACATAAGTCTAGTTTCCATTACAAATCTGCAAAACTTTTTTCTAAATGACAAAAAAAATTTATTGCTGGAGAGGTGTGGTTGGGTGCTGTAATTGAATTTGCAATCAGTGCATACACATCCGATTTGCGTTTCTAATCCGTCCGTCTGTCCGCATTTGCATTTACAGGTGGGCATTTGCATTTGCCCTCGCGGCCAAAAAAAACGAGCGGCCCACCAGAACTCTTCAAGGTCCTCCCGATTAGCCAATCCGGGCACGGATGGCCGCTTGGAAGTTGCGGCTTATGTGGTGTTTCTTGGAGGTTATAGTAACTAATAAGATTTCAGGTCTTGAAGAATTTATCATGTTACTATACGTACACCAGGTTCCCAATAAATTAAGAAAAACAACCTTTTCCATTGTAGTTTTGTGAAACATTCCTTTTTTCGAATTATCTGAAGAAACATTTCATGTGAGTATTACATTTTTTTTGATATACTGTATAGGAGATGTTGTGTTTCCATTGTCAGTATTTTAAATTCACAATTTTAAATTTCGCACAACTTGAAGGAATGTAGCTGTACTTGCTTATAAGTGCTATAAATAAAATGGTCTTACAACAATTTTGCATTTACGATGTGCAGGCAATTTTTGTAATCGTTATCTGTACCATAATACAATAATGTATAATGCCATATATTTTATAAATTTCTTAAATTTCCTGTTTTCTACTGCTTCTTTTTCCTTATGTCTCTACTCTCTGTTCTTTTTGTAATGCGAAACTGTGAAAAGTGCTATAGAAATAAATTTGAATTTAATTAAAGAAGGTTATCACATTATTACCTAAAAGATCTATATGAAGTAAGCTCATAAATTGTGGTTAATTCCAGAGCAGTATCTTAAGGACAAGAATGTTGCTTCTGCAAGTCACTTTTCTACTTGCGGAAAACTCTGATCAATACCAAAGTCAGATAAGCCAGCAATTTACAAATGTAGAGCACATCTCCTGTGTAAGCGCTTCAGTGTATACAAGCTGTGATTATTAGCTTGAATTCTTCTCAAAACATTCTGAAGTTGACAGTTCATGCACACCCAGTTGCTTTCGTTTTCAAATCTGACCCATGGTCAGAAAAACCCAAAATTTGACTGTAACGATGAAGTGTAATTTTTTTCTAACACCTTATTGCAGAGTGTTATGTGTTAACAGTTATAATGGCTAATGAGAATTCAAAGAATTTCCTTCGTGCTCATTTTTGCTAATTATTCAGTAGTGCACAAGAAAAACCCACATAGGTTTCAACTATTAAGTTTCAGCTCATGTGGTGTTAGAAAAAGAATAAGAGACTTTTAATGAGCAAACTGCAAACTTCACAAATCTATGACGGGTCGCACTAATGACAGAACGCTGGTTGGCAAAGTCACATTCCCCCAGACGTTTTTACTCATACTATGCACTATAAAAGAGAATTTTAGCATTGAAATTTTCCATATCTGCCAGTTATGGAAGATAAAAATAAAACAATGGACATTCATGGAGGACAAAGTCACCCGATTTATGCTGTAAGAAATTGTCATATTCAAGACACCTGACATCTTCGAAGGGTCAAACTGAATCAACCCGCACCAATTCATTCAGTATTACAGTTATGTGTCTTTAACATATGGGGTCTTTCTTCTCAACGAGGAACATTATGTCCCTGCCCGGAACAATTTAACAGTGTCTGTCCGACGACGAGGTTTGACGGTAGGAGCTTTAACAATAAAATAAATTAATGTAAGTAGAAGTCTGCCTGTTCTATAAGAAAGACGAATAGAGATAATTAGAAATTCAGAAGGTGAGTATTTGAGTGATGGATCACTGAAATGTAATCTTGTTTCCAAAGGTACTATTATCCTCAAGGTAATACCACAGACAATCCAATACGAGCATTTCCCTTCAACAGGAACAGAGCTGAAGGCTGTATGTTTTTATAACACTGCCATTTTGCATGCTTTTATTATCTGTTGCTGCATATTCCATCTATAAAACAATATCCAGGATGTATATTATGTTGGAACTGTAAGTTCAAAGTGAGAAACAAATGTATAATTCGATGCAATGTTAGTGGGTTTGGATTAAATAGTCCGTCAAATGCATAAATGTTAATGTAATACTAGCATCCGGGTTGCCAGATTTTTATAACAAAACCCACCCAATGGCCAATCAAAACTAGACTAAAACTAGCCCAAGGGCCCATCAACTACCCCAAAAATGGCAAAAACACCACAACACATACAGTTGAAAGAAAACGTATGTGAACCCTTTGGATTTTTTCATAGATTGGTCATAAAATGTGTTCTGATCTTCATCTAAGTCACAACAATAGAGAAGCACAGTCTGCTTAAACTAATACCGCACAAACATTATATGTTTTCATGTTTTCATGTTTTTATTGAACACAACATGTAAACATTCATAGTGCAGGATAGAAAACCGGTTCCCATCCCTGACAAATATGTGCTCACTCATATTCCACAGTTTTATTATTGTTAGATTCTACATTTTGTAGAGTAAATTAGTCAACTATCATTTATGAATATTTTAAGTTTGCAGAATAAAAAATAACCTGAGGAATCAGTTTAAAATTAGCGTGGGAAAACCTTAGGGTTGGCAACCGTCCCATGTATTGCATTGATTGTACTCTGTATGTATACATTTAATCATTTTCCTCTTTGTGTTTCCACAAAAAGCTGCTTTGAAATGATACAGCATTTAAAAAAGCCCTGTGTAAATAAACTTAAATTGAATTGAACAACCAGCTGCACCAAAAAACAAGAATTAGCCAAGACGAGCATACAAAACACAATCTCAATCTATCCAAAAGCATTATGTACAGATTATAGCCACAGACACAACTCAGAAACAAAGCAAAATTCTGCTTATGAATATCTTACACGCTAACATGAATATCTAAGACACATCCAGTGATCAGTTTTTCCTCAGAAGTGCAAATTGTATCAGCCTGGTACCTGTAAACACAACTTCCACTCTCCAAGTATATTCATGTGTCCCCCGACTCCCAAAGGCTTGCCATTATTTTCTGAAATAAGCATTAGAAAGTTGGTGCACGGGACTGGAGGTGGTCTGGGAGTGTGGTCTAAAGATTCAACGGAGACTTTACATTCTAAAAACTGACTGGAAATGTCCATGGGTGCCTTAGAAATGGGCTCTGGAGGGCTGTACTGTGCCTCAACTTAACCACCCATATCCTCAATGCACTCATTAAACCACTTCTGTATTTCTTAAGACAGACCTACCAGGCTCTTTACACTTCAAAAGTGAGTTTTATATAATTTGTGCGTGGCTGACAAGGGAAGCGTTATATTTTGTTCCACCTCCTAACACAGCCAGATTTCCCTCAATGGATACAAAGCCTATAGTTTTACATATTGCTACCACCCAGCACTTTGATTTGTGTTTGGAGGGCTGTCGGGGCATATTTAGGCCTGCGTGGCTTTAATACATCACAATGAAAGGGTCTTTTCCAGGGATTGGAGGAAGCAAGAGAGATTTATGCCTCAATCCCGCACATTCAGAGCCCTATGTACTGTAGTCCTGATTAAAGCTACAGCTAATGTAACAGCTCGGACACAAGCGAATTGCCTATGGAATCAATATCTCATACTCCTATGAAATTGAGTTTCAGTGAAGGGAGGGTGAGGAGATGAAAGGGTTCTTGTTGAAATATGTTAGCAGGCTAAAGAGATCACACAGTTTGCAAGTTCACTATTTTGTGTTATTTCATAAATGGTTATGAATTTTAGATCATTAAATACTAATAAAAGGAATGGTTTAACAAAAAATAAACTGCCTCACAATTTACTGCCTCCCCAAATGTATGACTTTTTTACTTTTGACAGACACACAGTGTTTTTTATAAAAATATATGTGTTGCATTGATGGGAACCATCTAAGGGCATTATCAGCATCACCTCACCTAAAGGCATCTTTCGAACAGGATAATGGATGTGATGAAATTGGGATCGGACACACAACTCATGAGATGTCTCTCTGATAATAGCATGGAAAGGTAAGTATGCTATGTATCATTTATCCCCCAAACACAGAGGATCCCTACCCTACGAACACAGTGAAACCCAAGACCTCATTTCCTCTAAACATATTCTTGACTGCTACCCCTGTCATGAATAAGGTGTGGGAAATGTTCTATTGGGCAATTCAACTGTGCTGAAATAGTAGGATTGGAACACCTAGACCTATTAAGCGAAGCATAACTTTACAATACATAGGTTCCAAAATTTCGAATACTCTAAAAAACGAAAAATGAACTGTATATTTTTCCAGTACATTCAGTGTTGCCAACTTGGCAGCTAGATTTAGCGACTTTTCAGACCCCTTTAGCGACTTGTTTGTCAAAAAGTGACTAGCGATAAATCAAGCTACGTTCTGAATAAGCCTTGGCGACTTAGCGAAACAATCAGCTTCACTTCTACTGCCCTGCGAGAGCAAGTTTTAGCCTTCTTCTGCGCCTACTCCGTTCAGTGAGCGGCAGGGAGAAGCAGCACATTCAGTTCAGACCGCCATGAAGTGTGAATGAGATACACATGTACAAATAATGTTTTCAAAAACGTATCACTTATCACTTATTGTTTGAGTATTAAAGATCTAAATCGCGATGACTTTATGGACACATAAACATGAACACAGACAGATTTTAGTTGTTCAACGAAAGTGATTGCTGGTGTGTAGTTTTCATTGGTCGAGTTCACGATTTGAGTGTATTGTTTTATATAATACTGTATACGACAGTTCAGAGAGTAGAGTGATGACGCAGACCTGAAGAGCTTAGATTGACCGATACTGCGTGATGATATTTCTTATATTTAAATTAGCATGTGACGTCATCTGGTGACATTTAGCGACATTTAGCGACTTCGGGCAGGCTTTAGCTACTTTCCATAAATAGTTGGCAATACTAAGTACCGTTCCGTTCATTTTACAGACACTTTGGTCAGTGCTAAAACACAAGCAATGCAGTGCAAAATGTAAAATACACGTGAAACAGCTTAAGTCTCAAGGCAGTTTGTGGCATAGGCCTAGGCACGGAAATTAGAATCTATGGATTCCTGTTCATGGACACAAATTTCATCTTTTTTCTTGTCAGTCTACTCTGCATGACTTTCAATACATAGACATGTACATTCAATACATGTGTATAAACATTTATACATTACAACCTGATATCAAAGGAAGTCGTACATATTTAAGGAGGTAAGGCAAATTTTGCTTAAAACACACAAATTTTAATATGTGTCAAAGCAATGATAATGATTCCACACTAACCGCGCCCCTAAACCTAATGTCACATGGGCAAAGTCAAATCATAATAAAAGTACGAATGAGACCGTAGGAATTCACATGAATGAGCCACCTCATGACATTTGTAGCCTACAAATTCCGAACAGATTGCGTTAATATATATATTTCTACACATGAAAGATACCTCGTATCAAAATATGTTTGATTAAAAGTCGTGTTAGATGACACAAAAATACATGCTGAGTGATACGAAAAAAGGGGGAAATTCGTGTGAATCAATTGATAACATTTTGTGACAATGTCAAACTCAAATATGGTGACACAAATAACTTACAAATATATCTCATTGGTTTTCACGTGACAAGGAAAAACGTAGATTTGACGGAAATGACACGTCACCGAATTTGCATTTAGCCTTTTTGTTTCAATCTCCCTTAATATGCTTGATTTATACTTGATGGATATATAACTGTCAACATTTTGGTATAAAAGTATTCACTAAATATGCTCAAAATATTAATCGTTCTCACAGGCACACACAAATAAAATGTATTTATTACTTCAATGATGCATGTTGGCATTTTGCGTTTCGAAGCTTCAACATTTTAGGACCTCTGTATGTACTGTATATACTGTAGTGACAGATAGGCAGTTTAAATAAAATACTGTCTTTAACTAAGGAAGTCATATATCCTACTTCTGGGATGGCATGAGAGTAAATGGTAAGAGAATTTTCAATTCTGATCCGTTTTCTTTAAACCTCTATGCTTCTATATTTTCCATCAGAAATAAGCTTTATCTTCCCTACAGACAAAATAGCAGCATGCAGCTTTGATAAAACATGATCTTTATTTCTGGGTAACCAAATTCCTTAAATGTGAAAAATTCATGGCCCCAGGCACCTCAGGAAGTATTTAATAATATAAGTCATTTTTTTGCATAACAAAATAAACTGTTTTATTTAATCTAAAATTATCAAGTCCTGAAGTAACCTGTGCCCTACTTTTGTCGGCTTGCTGGTTCATCTTCCTGTTCAATTGATTGTAGCCTCACACCGACCTTGACACACTCAAAGCTATCACACAATTCGCTCTAAATATACACCGTAGATATTCCATAGAAAAATTATTCTTAACTTGACTAGCACAGTTATTCAGCATCCAGCACACTTTGTGAAGTGCTACCAAGTCATCTCCCCTGCCTTCAGTCTGTGTGCAGAGACTTTGAATAGAATGGAATCGTACAGGTGAGAAGTCAGAAGGGCAAATGCTTACACAAAGACAGTGCAAAGGATTGAATCATAGAAGCAGAAACCCAGACAATGATCGAGAGAGAGACGACCAGAGTAAAAGACGGAGAAAACTGCATACTCAAGGATTTTCACAATGCATGACTTCATTTTGAAGCCAATGGGAAATGTACAGAAAATGTTCACCTGTGACCTGACATTCTACATCCTTCTACAAGATGAAATATACTTATTAAAATAGAATAAATACATTTAAGAATTAGCAATGGCACTTTCACAATAACAGAAAAATCGTTTTAGGAATGACAAAACATTCATACCAAAACATTATTCCAAGATGAACACACTGAAATTAATAACATCGAACCAGTTTCAATATCAAGACATTTTGTCTTTAATTTGGCCCCATAGAGGGTGAACAACATCAGTCATATCATCTCATTTATAGCTATAACCTTCACTAAAGTAAATAGTTCCAAATAGTATCATTAAACCTGTACATAGAGTTTATCTTCTCTTATTGCAACATTGCACAATGCCAATTTCTTTCAGTTGCCGTTATTTTATTGTTCACATTGAAATAAAGAATTCAACAGACATTAAAGAGCAACCCAGCCATAGAGAACCTGTCAATCAACTCTCTCTTTACATCTTGCTTGAAGACAAAAAATTATATACAGACATAAACTTCTTCAAATTCTGTTTATTTCTTTGTTAAAATAGGGACAATTGTTGTAAAAAATTCACTCTTTCATTGATACTAACCACCAGTTATTTTAAATCTGACATCTATCATCTGGGAATAAAAAAAACATAAATACAGTTAGGATTAAGTTTCTTATAATATGATAAATATTGTATATATATATTTATATTTTCTTAAATATACAGTTTGACCAGATGTCTCGATTTAAAATTATTTTGAAAAAATACGAGTATTTTAGATAATGAAATAATCTTTCAAGGAATTTATCACGCTCCCTTGCAGTAGCTACGCTGCGTTGCATTGGTGCTCATGCGAGTCATCTACGCTTCAAGTACAACGGCTTCTCGCTTTGTTTTCAGGACAAGCAGTTTTGCAAATTGGAAATACCTAAATAAATGTTAAGTTTTGCCACTTAGAGGTGAGAAAACAACAGTAATGTGTATGTTTCTTAATAGACATTTCTTACGCTATTATGACGTTTATATTATTTAGAAAAATGGACGCGAGGTACTGTTCTATATTGCTTTATATCTTGTGGAATCAATCATACAAGGAAATTTTAAACGCTACCCTGACCGAGCGCTAATGTGCAGAGAATTATGGGGAATGTAACTTAGTTTAGTGGCTCAAGCCTGGGAGCTTGATCTCTCTTATTAACAGGAAACAAATAGCATACTAATTATATTTCAATGTAGGCCTTCAAAATTACATTTTATTATTATTCAAATGTTTTTGTTTTTGTTCAAGTGACCGATACAGATTGTATTGTCATTCATTTGCAAATATCTCACAAATCATTTTTGTGTGACTTGTTGCTGTACCATTTAGTATTGTTTTCCTTTTTCATATCAAGCATGCTGCACCATGCATTAATTCTGTAAAGAGTAACACATGCAAATGCATGCTGAATTTATGCAATGAATACCCAGACAGCGGCTCATATGTAAACAGCTTGTTTTTGTGATTATCTATTTATATTCAGCATCCGCTCACTTTTTGTGAAAGTGCTGATTGTTTAGAAGGGAAAAGAGTAGAGTTCATAACTCCAGGCTGGGAGGAATAGCCCAGTGAGATGTAGCTGAAACTATCCAATTTGAGGCAGAGCTTGGAGGGTTAGAAAATGCCAAAGGGCCTGTAATTGGCATCTTTCTTGTCTTATTAAAAGAAAAAATGTCCCTGCGGAATCCTGAAGCTCAACTTCTGTGTGAATCTCGAGCAACACACAGTGTGGTCGGCTTGTACGAGGCGGGTACATTAGCTAGTCCGATGTAGAGATGGTCCACTGTTGATTTGAGAGAATTAAAGTCAGTGTTCAGTGTTTTAATGCTGTTGAAGTTTTAATCATTTGCTGGGATGAAATTATTTTTATGAATGTGGGTACATTTCTCAAAATATCTTCTTTTTTGTTACAGCTGCAACTTTTGTTAAACTTGTAAGCAGATGTACAGTATGTGCTTCATCAATCTGTTACTGCATGTCAATGTCAGGCAATAATAAAAATCACAGTTGATTTTCAGTATGTCTACTGGCTTTTCCAAATCTTTAGAATATTTGCTTGTTATCTTTTAAGATTTCACAAAACCACTAAAGTTTAAACTGCTCGTTGTAGCGAAATGGTGGATTGTAATCGAGATGGATGCAAGTGTGAATGGGGCCTATGCGGTAAAATCAGCAAGTAACTTCAAAGATACACAGAATGGCAAACTTTTATCTCTTTTTAATTTCACAGCCCTCACAATCGGGCTCAGTGGATTCGCTGTACCTTCTTTAAAGTCGCCGAGCTTGTCGCAGTCAAGCGAGAGACATTAACATAATTGATACGCGGCATTTCAATGTTCTGATCACTTTAAGGGTTGAAGAACACCTAGCATATATTAAAAACTTTCAAGACTCATCTACATATCTCTAAATGACACTTTCTTGATCTCATTGACATTTTGTATATTTTTGTTTCACACAGGACAAAATTAAAGCGGTGCGACTAAATATGCACCCTTTTATTTATAAAATCAAGCTTTCACATTTGTTTTCGCTCTTTCAATACAATACTTGATTTCTTGCTTGTTTTGTCGCCTGTTCTGTTGTTAACTTTAAAGCATCCACTTGGGAAAAAAAGCTTTTCATAGTGACCCAACATCTTGACTTGCGTCATTACATAGTGACTAAGTTATTTGTTTCCAGTGAAGAGTATAGGGCAACTTAATCCTTGCGCTGTTCGGTTCTCTAAAGCTTACCTGTGAAGGGCATTCTGAACTTGTTTACTGATTACTTTAAGCACGTAAAAGTCAACACCCATCTGAATTGTGACCTGTCTTGAGAACCATTTCACTACTAGTTGTGTCCTTGTTGTGGTACGTGTCAATTTTGATGGCTGTCTCTTTCTTTTTGACTTGAAATGCTGATTTAGGTTTAAAAGTTTCTTTTGGCGTTCACATAGTCTGCTCTAACACTCCAGAAAATGGATGTTTGTCGGCACTAAAGTGCTATTATACATCATCATGCACTTATCTAAACCACTGTAGAGATGAACTACAGAATCGCCTTTTGCACATTTGCATAAAATGATAACCGTGGCTAAAATAAGAGTCGTTTCTCTCTCCGCTTGCTCCAAAAATCCATCATTTTGTCTCTCTCCCACTTCCACAAGCGCGTCCACAGGGTGCTCTTCAGGTCAAGGAATGAAACAACATCCGCTGGCCCGCATGTGAATTATGAGAGTGCTGCACCTCTAGATCTTCTCCACAGCGTAGACCATCTCTGAAGTGTGTCAATGATAATCCCACTGTGTCTTGACTTCTCACCACACTGCATACCTCAGCATATCGAGGTTTATCGCTTTGGAGATGTCATAGCTGTGGTAATGTGTCATGAGGGGGCTGCTGAGGGAACAGGGGGTGTATATCTGTTGAGGGGAGAGTAAATAAACCCTGTCCCTAACAAATGATAAGGTATAGGCTGTAAACATGCAAAATCATTAAACAATTTGATGACTGTTAATAATTTATAGTAACTGCATAGAGTCAGAATGTAATACAAGTCTTATATTACGTTGATACATATGTGGACTTTTCTCGCACTCAGGACTCGTGCATTCACTCAATACTCGTGTTATTGTTTTCAATACTATCCACAAATAAACATATATATAAAAACGTAATTTGAAAGGGACAGTCTACCCAAAAATGAAAATTCTGTCATCGTTTACTCACCCTCGAGTTGTTCCAAATCTGTTGTTTTGTTTTGTTGAACACAAAGAAATACATTTGAAAGAATGCTTGTAACCAAACAGTTCTTGGCCACTATTGACTACCATGGTAGGAACAACTACAATGGTATTCTAAAGTGCCCCAGAACGGTTTGCTTTCCTACATTCTTCAAGATATCTTATTATGTGTTTAAAAGATCAAAGACATTTTTTTCCTACTGTGGTAGAACTGTTTGGTTACAAGCATCTAAATGTCATATTTCAAACGCCTTTCTTGGTGTTCATCAGAAAGAACAAAGAAATTGATACAGATTTGGAACAATTTTAGGATGAGTGATGAAAGTATTTTTATTTGGGGTGAACTCTTACTTTAATGCTGTGGTCCTAATCGGGTATGTCTTCAGGTCCTTTCATAAAGACATGTCCAACACAGTACTACAATTGTTTGCTGTATAAAAGTGAAAAGAAAAATCTTTTAAATCAAACATTTGCGTGCATTAATGTTAATATCATCTGCTTAGATCTAACATTATACAAAACTAGCAAACTGATTTGAGAATTAAAAGAAAATTTTAATCAGAAAACTGCATTTGTTTTGAACAGACATACAATCTATTTTATACTAAAAACCACATGATTTAATGCAATGTGCTAGGCCTGTCAAATGAATAATCACATCCAGAATAAAAGTTCATAATATATGTCTTTGCTTTATTTTTGTGTTTATAAACATACACATGCATGCATGTGTATATATATTTAGTAAACAGTTACTTGTATTTATTTTTGTGTTTATAAACATACACATGCATGCATGTGTATATATATTTAGTAAACAGTTACTTGTATTTATTTATATTTACCAATCATTTAAATTATATATAAATGTTTATTCATTTTTCTGTTTTATATTTTTCATGAATATATGTATGTATATGTATGCATTTATGAATTTCAGATTTAATATGTACAGTACACAGACATATTCTGGATGCAATTAATCATGATGAATCATTTGACAGCCCTACAATGTACTGTCTCAAAAATAGATATACTGTATATATAAAAATATAGATACAAATATGTGGACCTTGTGTTTATGTACCTGAAACCGGAAGCAATTTTGAGGCAACTATCTAAAAAATATGTTAAAGAGGCAGGATTTTTTCAGGTGATATGTTGAGATGTTTGTTCTATTGGTTTCGGATTTTTGAGTTAATTTTAAATGCAACTTCACTGTGAAAATACATATTATTCAGGTGCATTTTTGTATGTAAAAAAAACCCTTAATGGATCTGAATTTGAACCCAGTCCCCACATAAACGCTGCACCTCTGTTACATATCTTAAATGTACATGGCTCACAGGCAGGTCTTTATAGCTCCTTTTGTGTGTTGATGTGGACTGAGAGAATATAAATCAAAGGAATAAAGGAACAGCTGGCCAGAACACAGAGTAGAGAGAGACATAAACAAGCAAAGAGATAGAAGCGGGAAATATGGGCCTGAAACACAAGATAGCGCACACGGAAATTTGGCCTTCACACTGGCTATATCACAAAAGCGTATTCATCAAAATTAATTGCAAGGCGCAATCTTTCCTGCAGAGATATAAAGACACTCTCTTTCTGTGCGAGGTCATTTTTTGCCATGCACAGTTAAATAAAAAGAGCAGTGAATGCATAATAGGCATTATAGCATCGATAGATTAAAGAGACATACAGGATACAGTTTGGAATCCGTAAAGGAAACTGGAAATCGTGATTATACAGATGTTTATACCCACTAAAAATATATATATATGGAGTCACTATACGAGTGAGGTATTTTACTGAAAAATGATTCCTCATTAAATACAAAAAATATATATCCTAACAGTGTTGAAGTAGGCGATCGCTAGAAAGTTTTGGAAAGTGGTTCCTCCCATCACAGATGCGATCTGGGGGAAAGAATGTCTGACTGAGGAATAACATAAATGATGAATTAGACAAAGCCCATCAATAACTCCCGGAGTGCTTCTTAATGAGGCGTATAAACGAACAGATAAAAAGTTAGTCTGGACAATCCTATTCATCAGTTTTCCAGAGTGACCTACATAAAACAAGAATGGACAAGATGGGATTTCATAAATTTCTTACGGAGGCTGTATTACTGCGAGCAACATTTTTACTACGGATGAAGAGGGGATTTGGAGTCCTCAAGTACACATTTTATGATAAATAATCGATTAAATTTGGGTTTCTGCGTGCCGTCTGTGGCACTTCAAAGTGAGCCTTGTTTTGGTTGTAATATGCAGGGCCTAGTTATGCAGACGACTTCAAAATGCACAGATTGAAAACTACATTGTAGTATTCTCAACGTCATCACAACCGAGATATTTTAAAGAAAGTCTCATCACCATTTTAATCTAATCTGAGATTAATTATAATTACAGTTTAAATGTTTCTCTTCAGTTTAACAATTTCTTGGGTTTTTGGTAAGAGATCCGGACAGAAATAAATGCAAAGAAACATTCCATTCAGAGATCACTACATCTACAGATCACATTCCATCATTGACTTCTGCCGTAGTAAAGGGCGTATATTTCAGATGGAGGTCAGGGTATGGGATCTTGAAGGGATGAGAAACATTCACCAGACACGCCCATCAACATGATGAGATGTCATGGATGCTGTTACACACTAAATTCAACTGTAGTACAGTTTTATTGCCAGAACCTTTTTGAGGGAACCACCATCTCACAGGAATTTGTAACTATTTAGGAGGTGGCGTATTCGTATAAATTTGTAAGATGTAAATCACACAAAAAGGTATGATTATTGTAAAGAAGCAATACTGTAGCCTTAGGGCTGTATACTAATTATACCTGTCTAGGGCGATTCTGAAATCACAATTGCTTTGATTCTGTTTTATGCACAGCTCTTCTGTGAACTACGGCTCTTTGATCAGTAGGAAGTACTGCTCGATCTAAAATCACCACGAGACTGAGTCGTTTATAATGTACATTTAAAAAAGCAACTCTCGTCATTATGAATATCCTATTTAATCTGAAAATACCTGAAAAGGTTTGAAAAACAGCAATGAAATATGACCATTGGCATTTCCTGGAACAACACCGTTCTTCTTCTGTGTCCCATATTCTGAGTGTCTTCGCGAGAGTGCCCTCTGGCTTTTGGATGTGGCGGTTTTTAACCCTAATTCATTGATAAACTGAGCATAAGAATTGCAAGATATATCGTCCTATGTAGCCTCTAAACCCACATTTAAACATAACCATCACTGGCGTAGAAGCAAATTGTATTAAAACGTACAATTTGGATCGTACAAATTCATATGAATAATATTATAAAAAGTTACGAATTCGAGATTGTGTTGGAACCACCAGGGATTGAATTCAATGCTTGGATGCAAAACTGATTGGCATTAAAATTTCATTTTTAGTTATTAGTAAAAAATACAATTAATACAGATACCATACCATGAATTCCATAAATCTGCTTCATACTACATTTGGACATACATAGAAGGGTTTACATAGCAAAAAACAACAAATAATATGATTGTTGATGAGCTGTGAAATGAAAGCTCTTTCAAACAATTCTCTCTTTATTCTGTTTATAATGACGTTTTACTCTCTCTCTCTCTCTCTCTCTCTCTCTCTCCTTCTCTCGCTCTCTCTCTCTCTCTCTCTGCCCTTGTCTGTGACACCAAAAGCATAATAGATGTCAAATTGAAATTGGAAAAAATCTCCTGTCCCCTATTTATCATTCTTAATCATTTCCTGCAGATTTCTCAAGACCACGATTATTGAGCACATCTATCTTACGCTCTCTCCGAGACTAGACAGAGATGAATCGCATCGGCATGGAGATTTAAGGACTTCCCCACACCATCAGATTTGAACTGACAGTCCTTAATTCTTCTAAATGCTAACTGCCCTTTGTCTCCGCCACACAGGCACGTGCATCCACACAAATGCGGCAGGATACACGCACACATTTTCAAAATACCCAGTAGCACAAACTTCAGTGTTTAATGTCATTCGCTCCTCTGTGGTAAACACTCTGAAGGAACAATGCGTGCATTGTGAAACAGACCAGCGTGTGGATTTTTAAACAGGAAGTCACATGTACAGACAGAAAAAGTGTGTATGCTGTGAAAGAGAACAGATTGTCGTGGTATGTGGCTCACGTTTTTACAAAAGGACATCTTGATTGAAAAAACATGCTTTTGACATTAAACAGTAACATTTGTTTGCTATTATCATGATGTTGTTCTTGCAGACAAAATGTTGAAGAAATTTTTAGATTTTAGTTTTTATTAAAGGTCCAATTTGTAATTTCTAAGATAAATTGATAGAAATGATAAATAATATACATAACTAAACTATGTCTTCAGAGGTGTATAAAGACCTTACATAATAAACGTTATGTTTTATTACCTTAGAATGAGATATTTCGAACTACACCGTAGGTTCCACTTACATGGAATTCACCATGTTGTTTCTACAGTAGCCTTAAACGGACAAACAGAGTGCATTTTGTAAATACATTATCTCCTTCGGCAAAGAAGCGAAAACCTTACGACATCTTAGTTCTGTGTCAGCTGCCGAAGTGTTTTGAAAGGGAGGGATGGAGTCAGTCGATGGTTGCAATTCACAACCTCACCACTAGATGCCCCTAAATGTCATACACTGGACCTTTAAGATCAAATGTAAAGTAACCTGCAATTTTATGTTTCAAAGAGAGATGTCGATATAGAAACTAAAGTAATGGGTTGCAGCTTTAATGCATATTTTACCAGCAGAACATTTCTGGTTTCATTTCAGCCAAAGCAAAACAAGTCACAAATCCATAAAAAGGGGAATTTTTTTACATAATCCTCTCCTCATGAAATTTGCAATTAATGTGAATAATTTATTTACTTAGCTATATTCAAAATCACATGTTCAACTGCATTAAAGTCAAACAGATAAGTGGAGTCCTGGAGGAAGTGAGGTAGATGCAAGTTAATTCATAAATCATTTACTTAAAGTGAGACATCGCAGATTCCCTTCAGTCTTACATATGAAAAAGCAAAATCTATGATTAAAGGAACATTAGCAGTAGCGCCATGGGCGTTAAAACACAACAGTCGTAATTGCAGGGGTGTATATTTACTGGGCTGCCTGGATGAAAATGAGACTGGATTAAACACAATTATTACCTCTCCCACAGAGGTTGGCCACCTGAAATGCGGTTTAATTAAGTTGTGAATTAAAGTTGAGTTTTATTCATGGCTCGCGAGCGATCCTTCAACCACAGGATACAACCACAATATCTCTCTACATGACAGAGACAATCAAACCAGAACAGATTTGAAGAAACAACTTTCATTAAAACAGCAATTGCCACAAAAGAATATCTATGTGGTCTAAGGGTCTAAAACAGTCAGTGTTTGCAAATAAATAAAAAAGCGTACATTTATTAAGGTCAGGGTAAGCTGTAAATTTTGTTGCCACTGTAAGCCGCCACTCATTATTATTTTGTTTCTATGTCGCAGCTTTGATTGTTGTTCCAAAAATGAGCACTATACTTGCGGTGCGTCCCAAATCGCGCACTTATGCACTATTCTATGCAATTTTGTAGTACAAATAGTGTGAGTAGAGCTTTCACATTGAAATAACTCAAACAAGAAGTGCACTTTAGAACCTGCATGATGCACTTTTTCACCGGAAATATGGAACTGTGTGGACACTTCACGCACTCAATGGGCGCAGTTTCGCTTACGTAGCGAAAGGAAGGCAGGCAGGGCTATTTATCCAAAGCAACTTACTGTCAACAATTACTGCCATTTTTGGGGTAGTTTGATGGGCCATTGGGCTAGTTTTTCACAATTACATTTAAGCATTTGGCAGACTCTTTGGTCCAAACCGACTAACTTTGAATTGTATTATACATTTGTTTCTGACTTTGTGCAACCCCATAGGATCAAACACATTACCTTGGCATTGCTATGTGCCATGCTCTACCCATTGAGCCACAGGAATAAACATGCAATGTGTTCAAGATTGCTAAATGTCTAAAAGAGGAATGTGTGAAAGAGGATGCGTCCATTGGTCTGCATTTTACAAGTGGCAGAAAATAGAATTGCGTGTAATCGGACGGATTTTGATGTGGTGGTAGCAGTTATGGATTGGCTTAATTAAAATGTTAATTTTATGGTAATGGTCTCTCTACATTTCGGGTCTTGACATTTTCCTGCGGCGACGAATCCATCTAGCAAAAACAAAGTTTTGGCTCGCAAAAATAAATTCACCCCGTGTCAGAGACAAAAAAGGATCACCTGCGATTCGCTCTCTAAAAGGTTCAGCAGATATTGAACCGAGTCGGACAGATTGTGTTCTGCACTGAATACATATTAATGGATGGATATTAAAGAGTAATTGTGTGGCGGACGGAGAGCAGAGTTAAAGTACCTGATGCAATCATTTTCTGGTAGACATACAGGCAATGCTTTTAGATTTTCATTTGAGTAAAGATACAGTATTACTGTATTTATTTTGAGTGTACTTAAGGGGATAGTTCACCAAAAAATATTTACTCACCCTCATGTCATTTTCAACCTATAGTGCCTTTTGTCTGCAAACACCAAAAAAGATATTCTGAAGAATATTTGAAAACCGAACACAACCGTACCCATACTTGCATTGGTTTTTTTGTCTATACAATCAAAGTGAATGGGTACCGCCATTGTTCAGTTACCAACATTCTTCAAAATATCTTCTTTTGTGATCTGCAGAAGATGGAAAATAATACATGTTTACAATGACAAGAGAGTGAGAAGAATTTGACAGAATTTTTGGGTGATCACAAATCTGGACTGTAGAATGTTAAAAAGGAATCAGCCCAATCAAACAATTTGTTCACAAATCTATTTGTTCACTTTGAAAATATAAGAAACAAATTAAAAGTAAAATACAATTATAAGTAAATTAAAGGTAACCTATGTATTACTAGTGTTTTTTTATTTGATTGTTATTTTACAAGGATAGTCCAATTGAGATTTAAATTTCTTCTTCCAGGGAGTCCTGGCCAAAATGGCAGCAGAAAAAGTTACACATAAAACAACTACAGCATCAAACAATTAGTGCATACAAGAGATCAAAGATATTAATTAAAACATTTATATGTTTCCCTTAACTTGGTCCATAAAACATTTTTTAAAAACATTTAGTGATTGGAGTTGTTCCAACATTAAGATGCTCTGCAGTTCATTCCACAAAAAAGGTGCATTAAAAGAAAAGACAGTTTCAAACAAACTCTGTTTATATTCTTGGGATATTTAAAGCAATTTAATTGAAGATCTAGTCGTATAACTACAAGTGTGTTGACATATAAGACTGAAGATATAATTAAGTCATTTTCCTACTTCGCCTTGGCAATGAACAACAACATTTTTCTTCTTTGAGACAAGGAGGACCAGCCCACTAATTCATACAAGGAACAGTGGTGAGTGTGTAAAGAAGCACCAGTCACAAATCGTAGGGCAGCATGGTACACACATTCCAGCTTTTTTAATAGAGTTAAACTTGCATGCGTATATAGCACATCCCCATAATCTAAAATTGAAAGGAAACAACTTTGTGTAATTCATTTTCTTGCTTCATAGGGAAGACATTTTTTGATTCGATATAGGAAACCCAATTTAGGTCTAAGATTTTCAATATGTACATGCAAGTCCAGCTTTTCATCCAGCCATATTCCCAAGTATTTATACATTATTTTCTCTTTCTATATACTCTCCTTGTAATGTTAAAATAGGGTGGTCAAATGCATTTGTCGGTTATCGCAAAGGTAGGGTGACCATATTTCAGCTTTCGAAAAAGAGGACAGTCAGTGGGGGCAGGAGGCAGATGGACACCCACAGCGGGTGGAAAGATCGGGATGGGTGTAAATACTTGACAAATGCGTTAACAACCATGAAACTGTTACTGAACTTTAATACATAAAGCAATACATCATTTCCATTCAACTTTTGGCCTTCAGCAATAGAATAATAACAAACAAATAAAAATGTTTAGCATTTAAATGACAACTTTAAAAAAAAAAAACTGTCTTTTCAAGGCCATAGGTTAAATTAAAAATCACTTGCCATTAAAAACAAATGGGTATCGTTAACGCTATTCAGATTTTTTGTGCCACCCACTGAAAAGCAAGCTGCTTCTTTGGCTATTGGTTGTTGCCGTGGTGTGTGTCGCTACCCGATCTGTCCCCGGAACACGTTTTGTTCCGCACTTGCGCGAAAGTGCGTTTAAAAAAAAGTAGTATGACACAACCGAAACCATACAAACCATACCAGAAATTATTTTATGTATAAACTCTTTATTGAAAATTGCATCTAACATCAGAAGACATTAAACAAATGACAATTTGTAATGGTTTGGAGAAATGTACTGAACGAGGGATAAGCTACACTGCCCTTTGAAGAGCGGAAAATAGTCTTTTTGAAATTAATTTTGTTACTTTTTTATTTTATTTATTAATACCAACGAAACAACAATATAAAAAAGGGATATCATAATTGAGAAACGTTTTTTATTTTAAAAAAAATATTTGTTTAATGTCGTTTGATGTTAAGTGCCATTTTCTATAAAGAGTTAAAAAATATATATTTAAGGTATGGAACAAGTTGTGTCAAACTACTTTTTTTTAATTACCGTCAATGGTTTCGGCTGGAAGTCGACGCACTTTTGCGCATGCGCGGAACAAATCGTGTTTCTGGGATGGATCAGGTAACGACAGTGCTGAGGTACTTAGATGCGCTTTGTTAACGTACGTGCATGCGTACGTCGTTACGTACGTACATTACCGACCAATGGTAGCTAGCAAGAAGTGGTTGCTTTGCAAAAATTATAAAACTAATGCAATGAATGACGACTTAAGAACGCAAAACCTGAATCCCGGATATTTTTGGAAATTTAGAAATCCCGCCCGGACGCAGTTTTTTTGTCTCAAAAAGAGGACATGTCCGGGAAAAAGAGGACGTATGGTCACCCTACGCAAAGGGCAACTGAGGGCCCTTTAACTCATTTCCATAAATAAACACAAACTCTGGTCTAAATTAGCGTGTTTATTACAAAATCTCACATATGACTCTTCCACAGGTTTTAGCACAAATCGTTGTGCTGCAATCTTTAAAGAAACGACTGTAATCAAACGTTAAATATGATCGGGCGACATCTCAAGCCATATCATTACAATCCTCACAAATTTCCGTTTTTATCACGTGTGTAACTTACGCGCCGAATGTGACACCCACGTACGCTCGAGGCCTGTTTCAGCCACCCCGATCGGTAAGATCCACTTGGCCATTAACATTTATTAATCCCAGCTTTTTATGATCGTTTTATTCTGAAATATTACAAAAGACACACTCATCTAAAACAATGACTTGGGCTGATGCGTGCTTGATTCCTGCACTCCTATAAAGCCAGACAATATATGTGAGTCGGAGGCATGTGATATGAATTTCCATCTCATTCTACTTTCTAAAAGCCTCATTTTGCAGACGCAGCCTCTAAACACATTTTAATGCCAGCGAGGATGAATACCGGGAATAAATTGGGCGTAATTGCGAATATTTCATAATGGCACACCAGAAACTCACATAACACTACAAAGGAGTTGCCAAATGGCTCGTGTCAACCGCAAAGAAAGAAAGGAATAAAGAACCTGAGAGCAAGAGAGACGGAGCGAGGAAATAAAGATTTAACTCATGGAAAACTACTTTGCATTATTTCCCTGTGAGGTCTTGACGCAGTTGATTTGGTTTTCTCTAGGTTTTGGGCAATACTGAATGATTGTTGGATGCCACTCTTTCATTCCCGCTCGCCCTTTAGATGTACGTCAAATCTATCAGACTGAAAAGTCAAAGCAGGACACCGTTTACTGAATACAAAATGATAACAGGCCTGCAAGCATGATTAGTCTTTTTTGTCTGGCCGTCCGGCTCGTTCTTTAGCAATTAGACGTTTTCAACGTTGATTGAATACGCTGCTTGTAGTTTTGTTTCTCAAGCGCTGTGCAAAACGCTTTCATTAACCCCATTTAAATAGCAACCGTCGTGCTTTGTTCTATTTTTGAACCAATCGACTTAAGTGGAGACTTTGATGAACTGATTCGCGTGCTCGAATTTCATCCTTTCGACAAAGAACATCTTGAATGCGGTGCTCTCAGGACGCTCGTTGTAACAGTCGCCGCTCCATCCGTTTTGACAGATAAAGTCCTAGGGGAACCAAAGGAAAGCATCAGTGATGTGAAGATTTTTCTTCACATTTGAAGGGCAGCCTGAATATATCCAGCACATACAGTATACCGGGGAATATCAAGTATATATGTTCAGTGTATGTCAATCATCGCATTTCACCAAAGCGTCCGTGTTTTGCAGCGATATTACCTTGCATTTCTCCAACCCCGCACAGGGCAGCTGTAGATTTCATCATGTCAGTAGCACCGGCTTCAGGTATTACGGGCTAAAATATAGTGGAAAGTGTCTTCTTCATCTTAAGGCCATTTTCTGTGGTGTATCTAAATAAAATGTTTTTACGAAGAGTGAACCACAGCTGTAAAATATATTGAAAGTTTCACATTATGTGCATATTGCAATATGCAATTGAAATGGTTTGCTATAACTGAATCATTTGAATACTTCAAAAACTAAGGTTTTAGGTCAGTTTTGATTGCAGAGATTCAGTGCAAAGAACGTAAATCCTTTACGTTAGTTACATGATTTCTGAATGTATTATAATATAGTTCCATTTTAATTAATAATTTATTAATTTTTATATTTGTATTAATATTCAAATAGTTTAATATAAATGTATAATATTATTTAAAAATGTTCTATATTTTATTATTAATATCTTTAACTTTTAAACTTAACACATTACAATGAAAGGAAAACTAGTCTTTTGCACACAATTTTTTAAGAAAAATTTTATAACACAAAAATGTAAGTAAATCCTACTAGTTTTTTTTTCAGTGTATTGTATTGCATTTTGCATGTCAAATTGTTTCATAGGTCAGTGCATATCGCATTTTTCGTCAAAATTGTGCAGCCCTTTTATGAACTTGTTTTTAGATAAGTTAGTTTTGCAAATGGACTATTATTTTGAAAATCCACAAAACATTTGGATTCATGCAGCAGGATAAAGAATCAGATTGCCTTTAGAGTCAGCTTTTCCAAAGGCGGAATGACTTTAAGTTTTTTTAATTAGCTATAAATTATGTAAAAGAGTTTATATATTGAAATGCTAATGTTCAAAGCTACCTGTATCAAAGCTTTGCAGGCTGGGGTGATTTAGGGTCTCTCAGACCCCATGGCCCTTGATGTTTAAGGCCCCAAGAAACTACAACAGGAATGAATTAAGTTTTCACTACGTGTTAAAATTCTGTGATTGTTACACAGAGCATAGCACTGCATTCTTCTTAGTTGCTTGTTTTGATTTGTTTTATTGTGTTGTCTTCGGTTTTGCCGGAGTCAATTTGTTAAAGAATGAGACGGTTGTTTTAGTAACGGGGTAAAGATTAATGTTGGCATATAAACGGTCTCTGTTAACAGATGGAGGTATAGCGCTAAAAACTGGCAAGACCTAATGATTATGCTGTGATTGGTTGATTGATTAATAGTTTCCTTAACTAAAGCCTTTTTAGATTGCAAATCCACCGTTTCAGCCAAACCTTAAATCCAACACATAAATCTCCGTCTGCTAAAGTGACTTTTTGGCTATAAATATTATCCACTGATTAATTACTCAGCAAACCATAGATACTCTCACTCTAAGGCAATGTGTCAGACAGAATTTATTTGGAAGCATCTGGGCTTGATTTCAGACATTTAAAGCATTTCACTACACATTCAGAGACTTTGTCAGCAGTAGTACGGTGGGGATTTCCAGCATTTAATCCATACAACATTATGAATCACTTTTAAAGTTAATATATTTATTTAGTTGGACTTGAAGTGTTGAAGAAATGCAACAATGCTTTTTTTAGTCCAGTTGTTTATGGGTTACATTGAATTCGGATAAATCGTTTGCTCTTCTTATTTACTATTTACAAATTGTAAATTCACTTTTGAGAAATGACTGTGAATTGTGTGTCACACAATGAAACCAAAACATCTCCAAGTTATGTTTACTACAGACCTTAAACGTAAAATAATAATTATCTAAAATCAAATCCCAGAGGAAACCCATGGCTCGAAAATGCTAATTTTCATCTGTGTTGGACTGTGTAGCTCTATCCTGTCCTTGAATGAATGATCTTCGGACGGTTGATCTTTGTCCTTCAAATGCAAGTAAACAGTTTAGGTTTGCCTTGAGAGTTTTGCTTTTTTGCGCTGAGCTGTTGGCTTATAAAGGGCTTGTTCTGTTTCCTTGATGTCTGGCCTTTCTTTATTGCACTGAATTGCATAAATTGTATCGCTTTGCTGGTGTCGGTATGTCCGAACCTTTGTGTGCCGTAGCAGCGTCTGTCTATCTATTGATTGTTTTGACCCCAAAAGTTTGAGTGGGTTAAAGCGCAAATGTCTACAAAGGGCTGTGTTGTTTATCTGAAGAGCATGACGTTTATAACAAAATAAGAACAATTTAAAAGTATCAGTTTCATTACTTAATTTGATTTAAGCGATTCAAATAGGAATTTTTGACCTGTTCTTTAACGGTAAATTACTGTAGACATATTTTAACGGTGTCATGAACTTGTCTTTTAAAATGTTTTATACTGTTGTCTGAGGTCTACTTGTGACGTTTGCGTGGTTATTAGATTAATAAACATCAAAATCAATAAGTTAAAGGCTATTTCTACCCTGGTAGAAAAAAAGTTTTCATTCTAGCAACAATGACGTATTCAGTTCTGACACTATTCATCAATTAAACTACGATGAACCTTTATATAACTAAAGCTCATGTTAAAATTGATTTCTTACTTCAAGACAACTTTAAAGGTCCAGTCAGTGAAATCTGGTGGCAAGGTTGCGAATTGCAACCAACCACTCATTCCACCCCTCCCGTTCGAAACAGTACAACGGCTGACAGAAAATGGCGAATTATATCCAAAGGAACCTGCGCTTTATGTAGATAGAAATAGCTCATTCTAAGGTAATAAAAACATAACAGTTACTTGTGTAAGCTTTTTATACATATCTGAAGACATAGTTATGTATATTATTTTGCATTTTTTCAAGAGATCCTCCAAGAAATGACACACTGGATCTTTAAATATAAAAATATATAGTGGGAATTTTCAGCAAAACTACTTTCAACTGTATAAAGCAATCTCAAACAAAGCATCGTACATATATTTTTATTACATACATTTACAGGTACATTCCAGAACCTGGAATCTAACAGCCTGCAATAAGTGGTCATTAGAACATCCCAGCATCATCGACTTCTCAAGTAAAATTAGACACAAACAAAGCCTCTGTATTCAACTCTTCATTTAACGCTTGACAACACGTTACTCTAAAATGTAAATTGGTTGGAAGTGATTAACACCCTGAACTAACAACAGAACTAAGTTATTGAATTTAAAATCTGCCTCTTTGACTCCTAATAGCCATGTAATTGCAATGTTTCAAATTTCCTCATTTGCAAAAAAAAAAGGTTTTTTTTTCCTCATTTGCAAAAAAACCTCTTCTTTAATTATGCACCCAGTCTGGAGGTCCAAGTATAAGGATGGGTGATTTATTGATACATTTTTTTCATCTTGGCTGCTCAATTAATGGTATAAATTAATGATTGCAATAATGAATAAGAAATAGGCGATTAGAATTACAGCTTCTAATTAACAAATAATGAAAAGTGTCGATTTAGCCGTAACTTTTAAATCTTCTTCTGTTGCTCCAAATGTTTCCAATTACGACGTATTATTGCAGCGCTTGGGCATTGTAAGCAGACATATCTATTGAGAGTATGAATGCGGTGGTGTTCCAATGAGTCTGTAAGATAATCAATAACAACAAAAGTCTTAAGACACAGCATTTTATATTTCACTTGAGTTTGCAATGACACATAAAAGTTTAAATAATTGGTATTTCAAAAAATGTGTTCTCCCCAACAACACCAACATTCAATAATCCACAAAGAAATAATTTAACATTAGTTATGTATAAATTATGGTTTTTAGATAAACACGTACAAAGCATAAAAGTTAAAACTTTCTATTTTATAATTTAAATGCATTGTATTACAGTGTTGCACAGCTGTATTCTGTCTGGGGTTTTTCTACGCTTGCTTGCTTTTTCATTTGTTCTAAGAATTGAAAGAAAGAAATCCCTGCTTATGTATTATTTTGATCAAAAGACTAATCTCTCCGTAAACCAGCACCGGTGGGACACCTTATGACATAAGGTATCTATAATATGGATTATTTTTATTGTTATAGGTCTATAAATTTTAGGCCTCAGTGCCTCTGACTTTAAAAGCTCATTACAGCTGCGCTGTTGCATAGCTGTTGCACAATAATGATGTTCAGGAATAAAGGACATCTTTCATAGAGGCAGATGACTCGCATTCCGAATCCCCACAGAGGTCACATCCTACAGAATTCTCACCCCCGTGCCAAGGATTTAACGTACAAGCCGGACATATACTGTAGCTCTGCAGAGGTCAGACGTTGTAGGTCACAGGTTCCTTGCTTTGGTTTGGCCAAACACCCTGAATTTTTTAACTGTGCTAATGCAGTTTATTACAGTAAGTGTATTTTTTATGTGCTTTCGTTATGAGGTCTGCACAGTTTTCTTTGATTTGGAGAATAATTTTAGTAAAAGCATGCAAATTTTGCGTGTTTTTATGTTGTTTTAAACTCGTTTGTTGAGTGGTGTGTTTTTCAAGACTACTACTTGTGCTTTTGAGTGCTTTTGAAAACACTGTATAGACACAAACGTGATGTGTTTATGTGTTCAGAAATTCAACTCGCGGGGTCTTGAGATAAATCTTTGTGAACTTGACACATCATCCTAAAGCACAATTCACATGGCTCAAGATGCTAAATACACTGCAAGATGTAATTCAATGTTGAAAGACATCCAACTGATGCATGTGGACAAAGAAGCGTGAAAAACCTACTTTCTAGTTTTCTCTGCCATCATATGACCTCAGCATTCGGACTGGTTTTATCTTTTACACGTGTCTAAAGGCATCTTACTGTACCTCCTAAATCAAAGCACACTGTATGGAATTAGATTGTAATCTTGAGACACGGGAATCTGTCATTATTTGTCCCGCCACGTGATTTAAACATAGTATTTCAGCAGGACTAAAACTAAACCTCATGAATTACTCATGAATTACACTGTACGCCCGTTAACCCACGACTGCCGGTATGAATATTTTACTCCCCGTGGGAAAGCTTTTAAAGCGCTTTCTGAGCATTTACACTTAAATCAGGCTGGTCAAGTGTCCTGTCATACCTGGTTTTCTGAAAACTGAAGCTACAGGGAGACTGTTGGCGAAAAGGGTCACTATGAAACTGCATTAGCATGCAAGTTTAGGTGTCAGCAAACATATTTGCAAGTGAAATGCAGGCACGTTTTTTTCATGAAAATATGATAAAAAATGTAACTCTCACCTATTTTGTTTCATGACATTGCTGTGAAAGGAGAATTCTTACTCCTCTTTTTTTTAACCCTCATGTCGTTCCAAACCTATTTTTCTTTCTATTGCAGAATATAAAAGATATTTTGAGGAACGTTGGTATCCAAACAACATTGTCCCCCATTGACTTCCAATGTACGGACACAAAACAACTGAAACATTTCTCAAAATATCTTCTTTTGTTTTCCTTAAATTAAAAAGTCCTATACCGGTTTAAACAACATGAGAGTGAATAAACGATTTCAGTATTTCTATTTTTGGGTGTACTATCCCCTAACAGTACTTCCTCAAATAGAAACGGTCAAGAAAGTCCGGATTTGCTGCAATAAATTGTGAATGCATATGGCTGTAATAGGACTATGGCATAAACCACCAATTGTATTCTGGTATATGTCCTCTGGGAAGTCGTATGAATGGGTGCTCTGTACAGTGCAAAGGTTCATGCAATATTCAGTAGGCAGCGCCGTCTGAAGATATATGTATTCAAAGACAATCAGACGTCTCAGAACTTTGCTGAGGAAAATTGCCCACTGAGACAATAGACCATCATTCATACTAACTGCTCACACATATCAGTTATAAGTGATGATGGCTTTCTAAAACAGATATATAGTAAATTATATATTGAATTAAATTGGATGCCTGTGATAGTTGCCCTTCATTTCCTGTGTAGAAGTTTGGTTGAAACTATGTTGTTGTGAGACTCTCACTCAACTCAAAGTTTAACAAAGTATTTAAGTCACCTTGAATTTGAAAGATCAATGTTTATGTTTATTCTTTTTTTATTTATTTGTCTTCAGACTCTTTAATTAAAAACACGAACTGCCAAGGTCTTCCAGATTCCTCCAGAGACTAATGGCCCGGCTTCCAGCTTCCAGTGATCCAAAAATAAAGTCCATAAAAATCGTGATTGTTTGAATATGTTGATATTTTGTTGCAAATTTCATTATATTATCAAGAAAAAAAGAATGGTGTTTTTAAGGTCACCATGAAATTAAAACATACAATTTTTTACTTTTTTTTAAAATGCGGCAATGTTTCTTATGAATGATTTATCCATGAATGTCATTCACTTTTTATTCAAAAACATGAACCCGGGGGGCCTATTACAAGGACTTTACTGACTTTCCAATGGCCAGGCTTACAACTTCCAGTGATCCAATCAATTCCCAACAATCGAGTCCCACCCTATTTTTCCGTCATTCCAAAAGCCGTTCTACTCCCATATACATCAGAATATGAAAAAGCACCACGCCAATTTTAAGAAAATTTAAAATTCTTATTATTTATCGCAAGAAACGTTTTGGACTGCAGTGTCATTCTGTCCGGTACAGCCGGGTATTTTATAAACATGTTTCCAGACGGAGTCTCTGATTTTTGGGAAGCAATATACATCAGACAGAAGTGAATGGACTGCGAGGAACCCATGGGCGTGTCCTCTGAAGATGAGACTGGTGCACTTTTGATCGTTGTAGCTACTTTAATGCAGAATATTAATGCTAAGAGTAGAGACCGGGTGTTACATCTCATATCAGCGAGATGGGTTTGGGGTGTTTGTAAAACCGGTGTCTGCATATAAGTCGTTTATTATTAATGCTGAAAGAAAGTTCTCCTAAAGGCAAGATAGGATGAGAGTGCTTGATTAAGCTAAATAAATAATGCCGGTTTTGGGGCATCGAATATACCGAGTGGTTTTATTGTGGCTGGTCTTGTTCGGTTTTATATAATGCATGTTTATGAATGTAGCAATGTTTTAATCATTTCATATCGGGAGCACGGAGGTCAGAAGTTTTTTTGGTGGATTCCCAGGATAGTTGTTTGAGGGCCCATGTGTAGAAATGTTTCAAGGGCTCTGTCTGGTGTTATCTATTGGTACAGTATGTATTGAGCATTTTAATGTTTTTCCAAGGTGGAGAAGTAAAAAAAATCTGTTCTTTTCCATTGCACTGTGCACTTGTTTTGAATGCAAGATCCCATCTTGGAATGATTATGCAAACAGGTTTTAAGTCACACAGATGTAGCAAAACAGATTAGGAATTAAAGAAAATATCCCAGTGAACCTCTCTACTTATAAAATACAAGCAGTCTAGTGACACTCTATAGAAGTTCACTTTGCTGTTGGTACGGTAACGATCACCTTAACACAGCAGAAGACGGGAGAACACTCCTCGTGAGAGTTGAGCTAGCAGTCATAAAAAACACAGCAAGCACCGCGACGGGGTCCCAACAGTGGGTAATGTAGTGGCTGTGATACGTGGGGGGATTCTCTGCGGGTACGGCTGCAGTCATCAATGCCGCAGGAGGAGAGCGGGTTTAAATGTCAGATTCTGCAGCAGGTGACTCTATAGGTGGAGCAGAGATTTTGAGGAGGGCTTGTGAATTGTAGCATTAGAGGTGTTGAGCAATGTTGTAGGTTGCTGGTCTAGGAGGGGTTGTGGGTTCAGACTTTAAAGGAGTAGTTCCCATCAAAAAAGTAAAACATTTATAATGTACGCTTATGCCATCTTTGATGAATATGACGTCCTTTCTTCATTTGATGTAACCTTTATATATATATCTATACAGCCGCGGAAAAAATTAAGAGACCAATTCAGAGAACATTTTTCTCATTTTAAAATGTATCTCTTATAGGTATGTCTAGGTAAAGCGATCATTTTTGTTTCATACTGTGAACAACTAACAATATTTCTCAAAAAATATCTAATGAAAATGTACTTACAGATAATGAAAGCTGGAGAAACAGGTCAAAATAACTGAAAAGATTCTCAGTTTTTTTTTACCTCAAATACTATAAAGGAAACAAGTTCATTTTCAATTTCAACCAATACAACGGTAGTTTTTCAAAATATATTCAAGAAAAATATTGCTGTTGGATAACGTTTGAGGTTTGATTTTGTTGAAATATAACAAACACTGGACTGGAATGATTTGAAATGAAAACGTGGAATGGTCCCTTAATTTTTTTGAGGACCCCCAGTGTTTCTCGTACTGGGTTCCTCTATATATTTTTTTTCAATTATTTACACTAAGGTTACACAAGCTTTTAAATGATCCAAAAAAGCTTAAAACATAATGAATCAATAAAATGGTTGTTTTTTATCTCTCTAATTAGTTAAGCTCTAGAATATTTTATTGCGTAGTTAGTAATTACGGAAACAAATGAATTACCTAGTAGTCAAATAGGTTGAGATCAACTGATCTATATGTCATGCCTAAAGAGATGTTTTCCATATTCTGGTAGATGCAGAAATGTGGCTTCTGCAAGATAGTAAAAGTACATCTTAAAATCTGGAGTACATTTACGGAAGTGTTTCTGTTTAAAGGTAGTTGTAGCATAAAACTTAGAAGGCCATTTTATGAAGTCCAGCAGACATCATTTTCACATAGAGGGACTGCAAGATCATAAAAGCAGAAGCAGGAGGTCAAATATTATTGAGAGACATAAAAAATATATATACAGTGATGAAAATAATTAATTGATCCCCTTCTGATTTTGTAAGTTTGCCTGCTTACATAGAAATGATGGGTCTATCATTTTTATGGTGGATTTATTTTAACTGATAGAGACAGAATATAAAAAAAATCAGGGGGAAAATTTTCATATAAAGGTTATAAATTGATTTGCATTTCAGTCAGTGAAATAAGTATTTGATATAAGTACTTTGTACTTTGTCGAGAAACCCTTATTGGCAAGCACAGAGGTAAAACATTTCTGATAGTTGGTCACCAGGTTTTCACATGTGTCATGATACTGTTTAGTCCACTTCTCTGTCAATCTTTAAGGTTTCTTGGCTGTAGTACTATAGTACTAGGGTAAAGAGATTGGCTAGCACATTTAATATGCTTCTTCATAAGCCACTCTTTGGTTGTCTTGGCAATATAGGTTTTGGGTCTTTGTCATGTTAAAGGCACATCCATGACCCATCTTCAGTGATCTAGTTAAGGGGAGGAGGTTCTCGTCCAAGATTTTACGGTACACAGACCTGTCCTTCAGTCCCTCAATGTGGTGAAGTTATCCTGTACCCGTAGCAGAGAAAAATCCCTAAAGCATAATGTTTCCAACACTGTGCTTCTCTTTAGGGATGGTGTTCTTGGGGTCATAGTCAACATTTCTCTCCCTCCAAAAACTGGAGTCAATTTTGGTCTCACAGCAGTGCCAGCACTTTCGCCAAAGCCTTTTCTGAACCATTTTGATGTTCAATGTCAAACTTCAGATGAGCTGGGCGGGGCTTCTTGGGCAGGAAGACCTTGCAGGTTTTTCAGGATTTCAATCTATTGTGGCATAGCGTGTTACCAATGGTTTGTTTGCTAAATGTTGTCCCTACTGTCTTGAATTCATTAACAGGCTCCTTCCGTGTAGTTCTGGGCTGATCTTTAACCTTCTCAGGATCATCTTTACTCCATTAGTAAATCTCGCAGGGAGCTCCAGAACAAGGGCACTTGATAGTTATTTTGTATTTCTTCAATTTCCAAATAATGTCACCAACAGTTGTCTCCTCTTCACCAAGCCTCTGTCTGAAGCCTATTCAAGGTTTGTGAAGGTCTACAATCTCGTCCCTGACATCCTTTGAAACCTATATGGTCTAGACCATGGTGGTGGAGAGGTTGAAATGGAAAATACAGATTCTGTTGGCAGGCATTTTTTGTATACATAACAAGCTGATTTAGGAGTACTTTCTTAAAGTGACAGGACAAATCTGTGGTCCATATAGGCACGTGACCAATCTGTGGAGCCAGAATTCTTGCTAGTTTGTAGGGGATCAAATACTTATTTCACTGATTGAAATGCAAATCAACTTATTTCCTTCATATAACATTTTTCCCCTGACTTTTTTAATATTCTGACTCTATTAGTTAAAATAAACCTACCATAAAATGATAGACCCTTAATTTCCTTGTAAGCAGGCAAAGTTAGAAAATCAGCAGGGGATCAAATAATTATTTCCCTCACTGTATATACTCACCTAAAGGATTATTAGGAACACCTGTTCAATTTCTCATTAATGCAATTATGGTGGTGGTGTAATGGTGTGTGGGATGTTTTCTTGGCACACTTTAGGCCCCTTAGTGCCAATTGGGCATCGTTTAAATGCCACGGCCTACCTGAGCATTGTTTCTGACCATGTCCATCCCTTTATGACCACCCTGTACACATCCTCTGATGGCTACTTCCAGCAGGATAATGCACCATGTCACTAAGCTCGAATCATTTCAAATTGGTTTCTTTAACATGACAATGAGTTCACTGTACTAAAATGGGCCCCACAGTCACCAGATCTTAACCCAATAGAGCATCTTTGGGATGTGGTGGAACGGGAGCTTCGTGCATCCCACAAATCTCCATCAACTGCAAGATGCTATCCTATCAATATGGGCCAACATTTCTAAAGAATGCTTTCAGCACCTTGTTGAATCAATGCCACGTAGAATTAAGGCAGTTCTGAAGGCGAAAGAGGGTCAAACACAGTATTAGTATGGTGTTCCTAATAATCCTTTAGGTGAGTGTATACTGTATGTATATATATATATATATATATATGTATAAAATTTGATAATATGGTAACTTGCATGAAAAAACTGCCTACACTCTTTAAAAAAGGTGCTTCACATGGTTCTTTGAAACCTTTAACATCTGAAGAACCTTTCTGTTTTACAAAGCGTTCTTTGTGGCGAAAAAAGGTTCTTCAGATTATAAAAAGTAAGAAAGAGAGGCTGAATGTTTTTTGTGGAATCAAAAATGGTTCTTCTATGGCATCACTGTGAAGAACCTTCTAAGCACCTTTATTTTTTAAAAGTGTAAGATATAACAGAAATAAGGGAACACGTAGTTACTATTACAGTATAATATATTCTGTCAGAAATCAAATACAAATATAATATTTTAATTGCAATGATATTATTTTAAATATTATTTATTGATTAATTATATTACCTTTTAGGTGAAATGTCCTAGTAGAAAATTGCGACACTTGTTTCTATGTAAAAAACAGTACAGTATATAATAATACCAAGACACAACAATAACTTAAAATGACTTCCATTATAGAAAAATCTTTTTAATCAACTGTGTTGAGGAGCAATTACACGCATATTGTCTTCCTCAAAGGCTTTAAGAATTAAAAAAACTGGACTGATTCTAAAAAGTACATTTACTTTCCCCTTATGCGACTAAAAGTGCTTTTATATTTTGTGTATTGTGGTTTTTTTTCTTCTACAAATCTGTGCCAGCATCTCCCACCATCATTATTCAAGACAGTGGTTTTGTCATAATGCCAATTTCAGTCATAGATGTTCTTTCGTATTGAGTGTCTGACAAGCTTTTAGTATCCAGAACACTGAGAAACAAAATTTGAGACGTCTAAAATGTCAGAACGGAACAAATTCTGATTCAGTTACAAAATCTTTTCTGTCACATTCAGTTATTTGATTTGCCAGCCGAAGAGGGCTAAATTAATACATCCTGGAGAAGTGACTGTTGTATTTGGAAGGGAATCAAACGGTTCTCATTTTTTCTAAAGTAATCACCAGAGGTTTTAGGGGCGGAAGATGAAGATGTAGATGAAGGAATGGAAGCAAGCAAGAAGCCAAAATACCTGGTGATTGGAGCGACGGGTGCCACGGTACATTTGTAGAAACAGGAGAGACTACAGACTTCTGGTGGTGAACGTGTGGTGTATTGAAGCAGCTGGTATACTGGCAAGCTCTGTTTTTGATATATAAAACACATGCTGTTCTGTGCTGGTTTAGCATATTTGCTAATCAAATTGGCCTTGTAAATCCAATTTTGACACCTCGAGATTTAAAGTAAATTGTTTCTAAAAGGTGAAATGTGTCTTTTCTGTTGCTATAGATTTTATAAGTAAATGTGACCCTGTCTGTGAAATCCAGTCTTAATTCACAATCCTTTAATAATGTGAAAAATTACTGTTTAAATGAAAATCAATGATAGATTTTGGAACAATGGCATCAGCTTTTGATTTATAATTTAATAAATGGGTATGTTGACAAATATATTGTAGGCCTATACATGTGTCCAGTGACATAGCAAATTTTTTGAAAACAAACTTTATTTTATTTTATATTATTCATATTTATAAAATAAACTAGCATGAAAGACAACAATAATAATACCAAATAAATATGTCAACTACCCAAATACTGAAATTGTCAATTTTTGACACTACATTTTTAAATTTGTATGCTTATTATTAATGATTATTAAATATTATTTGTTTTTTTATCCTACGAAATATAGATAAATCTTTGGCATGCAGCTTAGAAAATATTAAATATAATTTTGACAAAACTTTCCAAAATCTTGTATCTCCATATATGTATATATATATTGTAACTTATTTGACTTTTTTCTTCATATTATTAGTCACCCTTTATGTTTGTCACTGCGTTTTGCAAACAATTAATCAATAATTATTATTAAAAAGTGCTTGCTATTTTTGACAAAACAGTGTATTTGCACAAGGTTTGGTAGGGAAAGTGCCAATATCAAGGTTGTGTACAGAATGCTCTTTTATATGACTTTATCTAGAAAACAATATCCCCAGAAATAACTTTGGCTGGGTTTTCAAAGACCAAATGAAGACACAAATGAAAATTGCCTACATGAAAATACCAAAATGAAAATTACCAACGTCTACACCTGAGTTTAAATAACATTTTCCTTATTTTAATATATAGTTAAAATTTGATCTGGGCATTCCCAATAGATTTAATCGTCCATCGTGGACTGAGTAAAGCACACAGATGCCGGATTCCCCCATATGTACCACCTTCAGATCAATTACAGCAAAATGCAAAACTATAAAATACTGATGTGATTTTTTTGGAATTATTAGAGAAACAAGGAGAGAGAGATCAAGCGGCTAGAGTCTGAGCTCTGTTTAAATAGTACAGCTTGCCTTTGACCTTCCCGCTGGACTCTACAGAGAACGAATACTAAACAATGTGTGCGGAAATTGCTCCATTAAAACAAACGTTCTCCTTGGGAAAAGAGAACCAATGTTTTTTTTTACAGCAGATAGAGTTTGCCTTGGGTGTTTGTCTGTTTTTTTCTCTCCTCATTTTCCCATATTTTCTCTTCGCTTGACGCCTCTTCCTATGATGAAAATCTTCTGTGAGTCATGTATCAGTTAATTATTGGCCTCTGAACTGTTGCTGCTATGTAAGTCATGGGTGACCTTGACTAAGCCCCGTCTCCGCTTTGAGCACCAGTCAAATGCATCAGGTCTGTCTTCCTGCCGTGTGATCTGTGTCTTCATGGCTTTCATGATATCTGTGACTGTTCCAGTTATAGCCATTCTTGACTGTTGCCCTGGGAACACGGATTACAACATATCCTTCTTTAGAAACCTGTGCCTAAATTGACATGAAACCAAAGCCTGTAACTTTTTTCTGCCAGAAATCTGTGCAACTGCATGGTAGAATAGAACGTCTTTTCTTTTCTTTTGGATTCGTGACATTGCTCATCTGCTGGTGTAGATATGACAAATAACAGCAGAGGTGTTGGGTGTGTCAGAACGTAGTTGCTGTCTTTGTTTCAAACTGTTTGACAAAAGAGATTGTGGCGGATCGGATCTGAAATCAACAGATACATTCTGTGCCTCTGTCCAGAATTCTCATTTATTTTCACACAGCGTTGCTTTCAGATCTTCTTATTGTTTTTAACAGACCATCCTGCGTGTCGGACGGATCGCATTCAAATAGCATTGATTTTTGTGATGCGCACGCAGGGATGGAAGATGATGGACCATGACATCTTTTGAGCACATCTGGAGAGAACGAGAGTGAAAGAATGAGAGTGATGGTGCGATCTCAGCTCTGAAGACCTGTTCATAGCGATGCTATTAATTCAATCAAATATATCTCTTTAATACTGTGAGTCTCGGCCGATGTAGCTGTATGTCATTTTTAATGCTTTTAGAATGACAAGACGGTGGATTTAACTCATACAGAAAGGGGAGAGAGAGAGAGAGAGAGAGAGAGGGAGAAAATGTATATTTTGGTTTTGTAAATCTTTGTTTAAACTACTTTGTTTCTTTATATTTTCATTTACAGTATTGTAATCCACTCTAAGCTGCACTATATACATCACACTTTTAATTTCACTTATTGGAGAGAGAGAGAGAGAGAGAGAGAGAGAGAAAGAGAGTGAGAGAAAGAGAGAGAGAGAGAGAGAGAGAGAGAGAAAGAGAGATAGAGAGAGAGAGAGAGAGAGTGAGAGAGTGAGAGAAAGAGAGAAAGAGAGAGAGAGTGAGAGAGAGAGAGAGGGAGAAAATGTATATTTTGGTTTTGTAAATCTTTGTTTAAACTACTTTGTTTCTTTATATTTTCATTTACAGTATTGTAATCCACTCTAAGCTGCACTATATACATCACACTTTTAATTTCACTTATTGGAGAGAGAGAGAGAGAGAGAGAGAGAGAGAAAGAGAGTGAGAGAAAGAGAGAGAGAGAGAGAGAGAGAGAGAGAGAGAGAGAAAGAGAGATAGAGAGAGAGAGAGAGAGAGAGAGAGTGAGAGAGTGAGAGAAAGAGAGAAAGAGAGAGAGAGTGAGAGAGAGAGAGAGAAAGAGAGAGAAAGAGATAGAGAGAGAGAGAGAGAGAGAGAGAGAGAGAGAGAGAGAGAGAGAGAGAGAGAGAGAGAGAGAAAGAGAGCGAAAGAGAGAGAGAGATAGAGAGAGAGAGAGAGAGAGAGAGAGATAGAGAGAGAGAGAGAGAGAGAGAGAGAAAGAGAGAGAGAGAGACCCTTTGCACAAACAATGCTTACATTTGAATTGCTCTTTGTTTACACAAGAACTGACTGACCTTAAAATGACAATCATTGTGTATATTGAACAAAACAAATTCGAAAATCAAATATTACTACCCAAGTTTCCAAAAGTATTTGATAGGATAGGGGCGGGGATAGGATAAGACAGGCGAGAATAGAATAGAATAGAAAAGATTAGAATAGATGGCAATTGGTGTGGGTGAGATCTGCATACCATGTAAAAAAACGCTATTACGTTATTAGAAGAAAAAACAATAATTGAGACGTTTAGAAACTTTCTATGTTGTCTTTCTATACGTATATTTCTTTAAAGTAGTCATTGTTGTTAGCCTTTCTATAGAAAACTATAGGGTGTGAAAGTTTTAATGAGCTCTACACAAACACTCGCAGTGAAGCATCTGCAGATGCAACACAACTTTGTACCGTCTATCTAATTAGGTATGAAAGAGGGAACGGGAATGTGTGATGTTGAATTAATGTGTGATGAATGTGTGAGCCACTTTGTGCGGTTGTTCATTTTGTTTTCTTGCAATTGAAACGTGACTGCGCATCAGATCCATTTGCAAAGCGATCATCGATCTAGAGGACGGTGCGGAGAATCTGAACGGATACATCTTTTATCTCCGTTTATGTGGGCAAGTGTGCGTATTCAACCCAATGTGAATTATTTTGTTATCGTCTCCTCATCCAGGAGTCATGCTTGTCTCTCTGGCTATTAAGTCCCGAATTACCCGCGATAAAATTAGCTTGAGATCTCAGCCGAATTCATTTTCTGTAGAAAGTAAAAGAAAGTTCATTGCGCCTTCCAACCTCAAACGAACGTACGCGTTTTTTAATGCAACATACATTTTTGGGGAAAAATGTCTGGGTGATAAAGAAAGAATGTTGGTGCTCTGCAAAGAATCGTCTCTTTATGGTCTAGCTCTCCTCTCCGATCCCCCGAGCTCCTCCCCTCCGCGCGTGGAGAGCTTCATTTGATCATATCCTTCAACTTGGAGCGCTTCGCTGAATCGCACTTTTTCCACATCTGAACTCGGGGCGATTCATCGCGCTGCAACTTGTATGAGGACTTCTTTTTATCCATAGCCTAACTAGAGGTAAAGGGCTGACAGGCGGACTGCACACTGATATTATCAGCGATGGAGAGAGGAAACCGAAATCACCGGGTTAATGTCAGCGCTTTCTGCGCCTTGGTACTGTTGCTCGTTTGGGTTCCGGGGATCAGAACGGCGATAACTTGCCGGTCGTGTCAGCTGTTTGATAAGTGGAGCGGTCGGGAATTACTGGTGAGGATGGACGGTAGCATTTCGTCCACAACAGGGTCTGTGGGTAAAGTTATTGACAATAATGAAGACGGGTCAATGGCGCTGTCTAATTCGACTGGTGCTGAAACCGGGCAGCTGGTCACTCATAGCGATTGCGCTGCCGATGGCGAGAAATGCGCTCACTACGAGCGCAAACGGAATACCGACCTTCACCTAAATAAGGCGGTGGAAGGCAAAATGCCACCGTATGGTCAACAGGGGTCCATGGACAGTCATGGCAAAGTTTCAAACCCCGAACGGGCAGGTTTACAGGTCGTGCGCACAGGTTCGGTCCCTGTTGATCTCAAGCGAAGAGTGCGCAGAGGCGCTTGGGAATCCGTCATGTCAACCGACGCGCCCCGAGCGCGGGTTTTTGGGAACGGCTCCTTGCGGGCTGCTCGCAGAGTCCCGCGCTCTGATTTGAGGTGGAACAGGGAAGACAGGAGACCGGCCACATCGCGACAGGAGGATCTGAAACTTACCAGCTCTACCTTCGCGTTGACGGGGGATTCCGCACACAACCAAGCCATGGTGCACTGGTCCGGTCAAAACAGCAGCGTAAGTGAGAAAAACACGCAGTTCGTCTTTTAAAGCCCCCATTGAGTGAACATTATGCACCATCTACATACTCTGATCTCAGTGAATGTGTGTCTGAAAGTGTGTGTGACATACTGTGTGCGCGTTGAGCGCGCGTCCTGTGTGCGCGTGTCTTTGGACGCAGACTGGAAACGAACAGATGTCCATTGTTGATTAAGTGCTTGCTTCATATGCATTTCACAGTCGTTTTGCAGTCGTAAACTTGCTGCGGTGTGTTGTTTGACAAACACTTGCAAAACAAAGGACACTTTCCTGGGCAGCGAGGTGTTTTTGAGGGCTGCACAATAGTTTGAACAGTTGTTCTCGGTGACGTTGACTCACCAACTGCGTCTCAGGCTTTTCAATGTAAATCATAGACTCTGATGTTTTGGTTTATTTGATAGCTGTAGCAGATGTTGTTTTCGAGGGGATTTTGAGATAATTAAGAATAAAACAAAGTGCATTATTAATGCTAAAATGTGTGCCAGATCCTAAATGTTGTAGTATCACCTTTAAATATACTGCATTCTCATATTGGCCTACTGATAGTTATTGCTTTCTTAAACTGGTGTGCAATATATCGTTACTCTCATGCTTTGCAAACAGACTTAATGTGAATTTGCACATTGTAATATTTCACATTTCAACTACTACTACTATGTCGGCAAAATATCAGATCTAATTTTTCACCGCCGTTATGTTTTTCTCCCTCAACTGTCAGAGCAGCTGTTGTTATGCCTGCAGGTAAAATCTGAGGGCATTTTCCTAATTTAAACACTGTGCTCACTAACACAGCACATTTATTTGTGAGACGACAGTCAAACAGAAAACTTTCGGGACATAGCCTATGCAGAGAGAGAAAAGAGAAAAAACCAGGAGAGCAAACTTCAGTCTGTCCCAACAGAAGGCCGCAGTTATTCTGGTTTAGAGCTGAAAATCATGCTGCCGTTATCATATCTTATAATTGAATCTTCTGTCTTGTGCGGTATGAATAGCAAATTCGGTAGATTCAATATAAATGGGCTCTTTCCCTAACAATTAGGCATGGGGAAGCTTTATAATAGTAGAAAGAATTATTGAATTATACATTCAGTGTCATTGTAGTAAAATGCATAATTGAGTAAAGCCCAGAGTTTTCATTTCTTAGGCATAATACAGGTATAAATAAATAAATCACAGTTTTCTTTCTCTCTTTTTTTAAAACTAGATTGTATGTATATGATACAGAATATTTTTTGCTGAAACAGATCCAGTCATTCCCAATATAGAAAGATATGTAATATTTTGTAGTGTGTTTAATTGATATAGTATCAACAAACTTTATTGAGTGTGTTTTCAAAGGTTTCCTGTCTATCATTGGTTGGACAAACAAATGGGCCACCCCTAAACTCATGCTATCGGTTGAGCTAATGCTGGTTGTTGGACTGATTCAAATGGCATAATATGGTTTAATTTTTATATTTGTTAATGTGGACATAATTATCAATATTTATACAATTAAAGGGACAGTTCACACATAAATTAAAATTCTGACTTCATATACTCACCCTCGAGTTGTTTCAAGTCTGTATAAACTTCTTTGTTCTGATGAACACAGAGAATGATTTTCGGAAGAATGCTTGTAACAGCAGTAGTTCTTGACCACCATTGACTACCATAGTAGAAAAGGATACAATGGTAGTCAGCAGTGTCCCAGAACTGTTCACTCTCCTACATTCTTCAAAATGTATCCTTTTGTGTTCATGAAATGTACAAAGAAATATTTTCTTACTATAGTCAGCGGTGGCCAAGAACTGTTTGGTTCATTCTTCAGCATTCTTCAGATTTGGAACAACTTGAGGGTGAGTAAACAATGACACAATTTTCATTTTTGTTTGAACTGTTCGTTTAAGTAATATCATATATTTTATTAAAACCGAAAGTTTTATAAACCCGTTCTAAGACCCCCTGCGGGGCTTTTCCAATGAGAACTCTCAAATGACAAATCAATGTACAATATACTCAGATCATCCCACAAAATAAGGCGGAAAAGCTTTTTATAAATGTCAAGTTGTCATGAAAATTCAAACACACACCTACACACACACGCACACACGTACACACACACCCGCGTATATTACAATTTCCACAGCTGACATTGAATAGGCTACAACTGTGAAAACTTCTGGAAAACTCGAAAGCAACGTATGGCGTCACAAACATTAAAAATCTACTCTTGTGGTTCAGTCGGGGGCACTGGGGATGATATTTTTGCCTGAAGATGTTTCTGTAGAAGGAAAGAATCAAACATTTTTCTTGCCAATTAGTGAGAAGTTAGTCACAAATTTCCCGAGATCCTGTAAAATATGCAACCAGCACCAGTTGTCTTATGTGTCACAGTCTCACGCTAATGTTGCTAACTCGCAAAAGTCTATTTCTGGTTCCTTTAGCACAGCACATGTGAGAGGGAAGAGGAATATGTCTAATCTTATAACACTATGTTGCCAACTGACTTTTAAAATGCAATTAATTGGGTGGTTAAAAACATATTGTACTGTCAACCTCTGCCTTTATGATCTTAGCTTGAGCTGCACGATGTATTCCAATCATGGTTGTTTCAAGTTGTCACTTTTTTTCATATCTCTGGAGTGAACAAGTTCTTCCTTATGTCAAAATCAAAGTGACAAACTGTGTAATTCAAGGATTCGTTTACTTAAAAATGAAAATGGTATAACCTACTGTTTTCTTATGATAATGTATTCATCCCCATGTCATTTCCTATGTGTAAGACCGCAGGTGAATATAGTTTATAGAAATGTACATCATTTCTGTCCGTGTGTTGGTCCCAAATTGTTGGTTATCGCATGTCTTGTGACCAGCTGTCATACACGTTATGAACCAATGAGATTCAATGTTATCGACGTGTCTCCATTTTTTATCTTACCACTTTTATGTGTTTCAGTTTTGCTAAATATGCTCAAAATATTTATCGTTTTTTTCAATCACCTTTCGTTTCACAAAACATTGATTAACCCCAGAAGTGGTTTGATTACTTTTATGACGGATTTATGTGCTTTTCTGAGCTTTACCAACACAATCTCACAGGAATTCTGACTGTTTCACGAGATGGCTAATTCGTATTTATTTGTACGATCTTATTGGTACATTCTAGTACTTTTTCCATTCAGACCAGTGACACAGGGTCTAGGGTGGTGTTAGGGGAGGGGCTTCCGGGTGCTGTTCTTCTAATAATCACATGTATTTGTATGATTCACGTCAGGCAAATTCATACGTATGGTGCTTGTTAATCGATGTCACGCTGTATTTTGTTTTTCTAGTTTGATTAGAAAATATAACTATGGTAGTTCGGTCTTGCTGTGCTAGAAAACTGAAAAAGCATTACTCAGAGTCGTCCTGGAAAAGCCCATGGTTCTTTCACTTTCGATTTCTTCATAAATCAAACAAAACAAGTAACGGTACAAATCAAAACAATTATAGCAGTGGAGTATTTTCCTCCCAAGATGGCGGCGCCACTGCAATATGCAACTTAGGCGTGACGTCAGCTTCACATTCTCTTTTAGCCACCTTGTATAATACAAATGAATTCCTGCAGATCATGCAGGTGTATATACTGTACACTTATATGTATATAAATGACATATTTTTATAAATATGTATTGTCTCTAGCTAAGTAAAACTAACAAAGCCAAATATATATGTCATGGGATGACATGAAACTGAAAAGATTGACATAATAATTTATTATCTTACTATTCTAACTATTCATTTGATTTAAATGAGTTTGTTGTTCATTTTAAGTTTTTCATTTTAATAAAGAATAATTGCTAACAAACCCGAATATTCTGTTATTATTTAATAATTCACAACCTTGGTGTTATTGAGGTAACAACATGAAGCTATTGTGTTTTTGTCTAAAGCAATAAAGTTTTTTTCTCCAGCGAAAGGCACACAAAGTGTCTAAATAATAATAATAAACAACAGTACTAATGTATTCCCACGCAACAGTCATCTTTACTTCAAACAAATGCATGTGTCATGAACTTCAAGGTGAGACATGGCGTGGGAGCCCAATTGCAGGCAGACACAGACGGTAGATGTGGTAACAAGGATTTTTATTACAAATAACACTAAACAAAGGGGCAAAACAAAACCCACGATGGGGTAAAACAGGACAGGGATATATATATAACTTTAACAACAAACACTGACTTACTAAACTATAAAACAAACACTTGATACAAACACTAAACTAACACTTACTTAGACAAGGGAGAAACAAGAACACTCAGCAACCATCAACAGGTACACAGGTACACAGGTACACAGGTACACAGGTACACAGGTACACAGGTACACAGGTACACAGGTACACAGGTACACAGGTACACAGGTACACAGGTACACAGGTACACAGGTACACAGGTACACAGGTACACAGGTACACAGGTACACAGGTACACAGGTACACAGGTACACAGGTACACAGGTACACAGGTACACAGGTACACAGGTACAGCAAACAGATTCAATGCACCAGCACAAGACAAAGAACACGAGGGTGTTTTATAGGGGAACAAACAAAGGATCATAACGAGCAACAGGTGCTGGGGATTAGCACTAGGGAGAGGCTGACGAGGAACGAAATGTAGGGAACAATGTCGAGACACGAGAAAGAATCATTCAATCTCACATAAAACCATAGTTTACGCCATGACTCCACTCAAATAACACGAATAAAAATGACATGATAGTGGAATCATGACATGCATGAATGTACAATCGTTTTTTAGACATTCAACTCAAAAAGCTATTAATTTGTAACATTTCAGAAGGCAAAAAAGAGTCAAAGAATGAAGAATATCCAATGCACATGGCTGTGGGTGGACAGCTGAGGGGCAACAATTTATATTTTTCTGATATGAATGGTAGCTCTGCTACAAAGTATTTGGCAAGCAATGTAAATGAAGACAAATATCACTGAAAACTGCCTTGGCTAGACAAAAACAGCCACCAAATACATCTACTCCTAGTATAATTTGAATTTATTTTCTTTAGACATCCGACAGGACAATACTGTTGAAACAGATGACTCTCCGGTTGAAACTGCATCCCAACTATTCAATGCAAGGTCACTTTTTATTCTTAGAAAGATGCAATAGTTAGAGGCGACACACTTGGGTATACTAGATTTTAAATTCAAGAAAAAAAAATAACAAGAACAACATTTTTTACTTTTTGTTTTTATTGTGATTGATTCATCAGTGCACATTTTTCAAAATTAGACCAAAAAAATCAATACTTCTTTCAAATGTTATCATTACCTCCTCTCCACAAATCATTTATGATCCTATAAATACAAATACTACACAGCACAGTTGCAGGGTTTGAAATCTGCTTTAATCGCCGTTGCATTCTAGGGACTCATTGCCCATGGAGTTGTTTTGAAGCTATTCTTGAGTGGTCGTCTATGGCATTTACTTGTTCCATTGATTTTAATGGAGCAAAAAATCAATGTTCATTGGACAAGAGGCTCTAAACACATCATTTTGGGTGCCACCCAGACACTGTGCTTCACTGGCAGTCTATCGCAGCACGAAAGCTATTGAACATCTGATTCTGATTGTTCATTGGGCTTTCAATCAATTTATTTTTGTCTTTTCTGAACTTGATCCCTTTTTTAGGTAATATTATTTGGGGGTGGTTGAGGACAGCTTTAGAAGCCTTGTGTCCATTGAAACTGAAAGGGTTGTGAATGCAGTTTCCTGAATGCAATCTTAACCTGAAATATTACACTTTTTGTGTCTGAGAATATCTACGCTTCAGTTATTTTCACATATCCATATCCACCGGTTACATGTCTATGTCTGGGAGATTGAACTTTTTATCTCCATTTTTTGCAAGTTTTTTCTCTCTCTATCTCTCTCTCTCTCTCTCTCTCTCTCTCTTAATTCACTAATTACTCTAGGAATAATCTTCGCTTTATCAGGGCTTTCTGTAGGGAGGTCACGGTCATTTGTGCGAGAGATTTTTAAGCCAAGAGTAATCTGACTATAATAGGCTACAGTCAGGCTGCTCCGGCTCCTCTTGTATACTTCTTCGGAGATGAAAACAGACTTAATATTTCACTTTAGAGTTCCGCGTGGGACACATTTTTTCATGCCGCTACTGCGGGTTTCATCTTGGTCTCCCGCCGGCTCCAACAAAATTTTACTTAGTGTCCACCCACTCTAGATTTATAACGATTTTCATACCTCCCTCTCTTGCTCAATTTGAGTCCCGTTCCAACAATCGCACATTTTGGTTATTTTCAAGGTATCACGAAGCGGTTCATTCTTTTCAATTATGTTTTAAAGAAAAAGAATATTACCAGCACACAAGCCTCTGCGTTGTAGGTGGAATGAAATTATGGAAGATTATCATATTTTATTGTTTTAACTTAAAAATGCTTTCTTCTGTTCCAGCTTAGCAGAGACAACTAGGGAAGCCACTTGTGTGTTGATTTCACTGAATAGTGTAACAAAGTAGCGTTATACAAAATATTTCTTGCTGTGCTGAATGTGTTTTATAGACTTTTTTGTGTATGCTGAACAACGATAAATGGCCATAGTCTTTACACGCATGTTGATAGTAGCTTGTTGCTTTCTCTGTAGGGATCATCTGCTGGACTGAAATTGGTTGAATGAGTAATGCTGAACTTCTCTTTGTTTCCTAGAGGGGGCAAAAGTCTCATTCAGCTTACAGAATTTGTTGTATAGCTGTGCTTCTTTGGTTTCTTTCTAATGGGTCTAGTTCATATTTTACACCCAAATCGAAGGAGACAGAAAAAATGCAATTCATAACCCTTTTTGAGCATACACATGAAAACGCATGTTGGAACAAAAATAGCGGTAATTCATGAATTCTTTGGAATAGAGACTTTCGGTTGGTTTTGTTTGAAAAATGAAAAGTAGCTGATTATTGCTTAAAAAAAAACACATACACACAAAAAAAATTAAAGGTATGTTGTTAGGATAATTGTAAAAAATTAATTAAAAAAGTTTTTGTTTTTCTTTGAATAAAAAATACATCAAAAATATACGGGTCGCAAAAGGATAACAAAAAATCTAAGCACACATAAAAAATAATAAATTACTCTCCCTACATAAATTATTTAAAAAAAATCACAAAGAAATCTGTATTCTAGAGTCTTTGACCTTTCCAATCATATTTAGTTTGTCATGATTCGATTAGAATTTACATTCACAATATTGACGCAAACTTAGGTGTTCCGTATTCAGAACAGGTGACAGTTAACTATACTCATTAAAATGTCTAAATTTGTTGTCTAGCTGTGGTACGTTTTATGTTTCTTTCTATGCCCATATTTTGTTTTTTACATTTACATTCTCAATTCATTTCAAACTAATATCCAACATTATATTATTATACAAATTATTAAGTCATGCTTATGTAAATATTGATAAATACTGTATATACAATAACTTTATATTTCAGAAATACGTTAATGAAAATAAGCTTTTAGATTTTTACGATTGTAAGTTTTTGAGGCAATATAATACAGGACATTTTCAAAGCTAAAGTGAATTCATGATACTGTTTTTTAGAATTGCTCCAGATGTATTAAAGCCTCAAACAAAACATTGATTTCCAATGTAAATGCTTCCTGGGTGAAGAACAGTGTTATTCAATGGAGGACATGCCTTTATTCTCTCAGGTCAGTGTGACTTAATTTCTGCTTCAGGAGTGTCTCACGTTTCACTTTCTCAATATATTTTTTAGATGTTTGATTCGATTTCTGTTCAATGTAAGCGAATTAGTCAAACCCACGGTAACATAAGATGCTCCGTAATCACGACCGCATTTTGCTTTATAACTCATAGGCCCTTATATCAACACGAGCACACGCTCCACACACAATTACTCTTTATTAATCTTTAATAAAATCGCTCTCACGAATAGACGTGATCTACAGCAGTGTTGAAACATGCGGCAATATGTTCCATATGTGGCTTTCAATAGAGTCTCAAATTAGAAAGTAATCATCATGTCATGTTGTGGGATGTTTACAAAATGCCCAACAGATCCTGACACTTTTGCATGGGTGTGAGATCATTTGCATCTTCTAATAAGGATCCGTAATTAATTGGAATGTAACCACCATTGCTGTTTCTTAGTAAGACAGCTCAATGTCTTAATCAACTGAATAGGACTTAACTGACACAGAAAGAAAAACAGAGTTGGATAACCAGGCTAATAAGTTAAGAGGAAAAACAGAATAACTTACCCTTGCATGCACAGCGGGCTGCCGTTGCAGCTACAGTTTGACAGGGCTACGGTTTAATAGCTGGTCAGGGGTTTCAATTTCCCAGAATGCAGTGTGGCCGACCGGCCGTAAATGGGCTTTTTCATGCATATCTGTAGCAGATTGGTAAATTGAATCACGGTTGATCTGTGACTCTCTGAAATAGGATTGGAAAAGGCTATGATTTTTTTGCAGAGAAGGAGATGACAGATTGAGATAATTGTGCGACTTAGCCATCGCACCACGGGAGATATTGTGACTAAACGTGTGTAGCGCAGCACTAATCTGCTGAGATTACAACATATAAATAAAGCCATTATTGGTCTTTCTGTGAATACAGTCAGTGATACTTCTGCTCCGCTCTTGAAACCACAGCGTTTAAGTGCCAGTGATGTCTGTGTTGTCATTCTAGTCAGACTATGTGGAAGTTTCCTCATTCAGTGTAAGTTTGGGGATTTTTGTTGTTTGTTAAAAATCGTCTGAAGACAGATCCTACTACTACTTTTGTGTATCATTTAGGAAGGTGGAAAATAAGAAATAAAGAAGTGAAGAAAGTAAAGGAAGGAAAACACTACTTTATGAAAAAATAAATGAAGGAAGACAGAAAGAGTATGAAGGAAACATAAGGAAAGAAAAAGTATGAATGAAGAAAAGAACGAAATAAAGGAAAACTGAAAGAAGAAAGGTAAAACAGAAAGAAAGAAGCTAAGAAAGTACAGGACAGGAAAGAAAAAGTATGAATGAAGAAAAAATTGAAAGAAGGAAAGAAAGACAGAAAGACAGACAGAAAGAAAGAAAGGGAGAGTATGAAGGTAACGGTAGGAAGGAAAGAGTAGAAACAGTAAGAAAGGAACAGTATGAATGAAGGAAAGAAAGACAGAGAAAGAAAGATAGATAGATAGATAGATAGATAGAAGGAAAGAAAAAAAGAAAGAAGGAAGGGAGAGTATGAAGGTAATGGTAAAAAACGAACAGAAACAGTAAGAAAGAAACAGTATTAAAGAAAGAAAGAAAATTTGATAGAAGGAAGGAACTAAAAAAGAAGGAAGCTGATGGTGGGAAAGAGTAGAAAGAGTAAGAAAGATAGAGTATGAATGAAGGAAAGAAATAAAGAAAGAAAGACAGAGAAATAAAGAAAGAAAGAAAAATAGATAGATAGATAGATAGATAGAAGGAAAGAAAAAAAGAAAGAAGGAAGGGAGAGTATGAAGGTAATGGTAAAAAACGAACAGAAACAGTAAGAAAGAAACAGTATGAAAGAAAGAAAGAAAATTTGATAGAAGGAAGGAACTAAAAAAGAAGGAAGCTGATGGTGGGAAAGAGTAGAAAGAGTAAGAAAGATAGAGTATGAATGAAGGAAAGAAAGAAAGAAAGACAGAGAAATAAAGAAAGAAAGAAAAATAGATAGATAGATAGATAGATAGATAGATAGATAGATAGATAGATAGATAGATAGATAGATAGATAGATAGAAGGAAAGAAAAAAAGAAAGAAGGAAGGGAGAGTATGAAGGTAATGGTAAAAAACGAACAGAAACACTAAGAAAGAAACAGTATGAAAGAAAGAAAGAAAGAAAATTTGATAGAAGGAAGGAACTAAAAAAGAAGGAAGCTGATGGTGGGAAAGAGTAGAAAGAGTAAGAAAGATACAGTATGAATGAAGGAAAGAAAGAAAGAAAGAAAAATAGATAGATAGATAGATAGATAGATAGATGGATGGATGGATGGATGGATGGAAAGAGCAGAAACAGTAAGAAAGAAACAGTATGAATCAAGGAAAGAAAGAAAGATAGAGAAGGAAGGAAGGAAGGAAGGGAGGGAGAGTATGAAGGTAACGGTAGGAAAGAAAGACCAGAAACAATAAGAAAGAAACCGTATGAAAGAATGAAAGAAAGAATGAAAGAAGGAAGGCAGGAAGGTAAGAAGAAGGAAAGAAAGATAGAAAGAAAATGTGATAGAAGGAATTAACAAAGGAAGAAGGGAAGCTGACGACAGGAAAGACAGAGTAGAAACAGTATAGAGAAAGAGAAAAAGTGAAGGAAGGAAGGAAAGAATGTATATAAAGAATACATTTATTGTCTTGGTACATGTGTTTGCGCCTGTTTGAGCGCGTGTGTGACCACGTGAAATAAAATTTGTGGTACAGGCTGAGGGAATCATGCTAGGTCTCTGTGGAGAGCACAAAAAAGCCAGATCAATCTTACACGTGTAATTGACATTCCCTCTAGATGCTATTAAACATGCAGCACCTCAACACAGCCCGCTGCCACCTCACAGGCCAAACCTGCTCGCGCACTTGAAACTAGCTGACAACCAACCACAACTGGGAAATGGTTTGAGACGTTGATGCAAAGGCCCAAATGGATTGAAAGTCCAGCGCTGGAACCTGTTTTTGAGCTGGATTTAGCTTAGTGGACAGTTTTAATCAGGGAAGGAAAGGAACGGCTCACACTGTATTCTGAAATGTTAGTGACAAAATGAACAGTGTTACAGCGAACCTGAGTGACTTTTCTGCACAATTACAAAAGAACATATTTTGAAGAATGTTGATAACCAAACAACACCGGCATCCATTTGCTTTCATTGTATGGACACTAAACCACAGAAACATTTCTCAAAATATCTACTTTTGTGTTCCGAAAAAAGGAATATATACAGGTTTTGAGCTTGAATAAATGATGACAAAATATGTATTTTGGTTAAACTATCGCTTTAACATTGGTTTTGGTATTCATGTCAGGTGAACAGCAGTTAGGTAATAAATCAAGCAAAATTAGTATAGAATGAGTTTTTATAAGGGAAAAGAAAGGTTCCCTGGAAGACGACATCAAACAGCTGTTATGCCCTCTCACCGTGAAAGCATTTCAAAGGCAGGTGTGTATTAATGTATTAAATAAATCATGTTCAAAAACACCCCTTCCTTTGAATATCCTAAAAAATATGCATAAAAGCAACATTCATTTACAGGACGCTTGATTCGAGTTTCCTTGGAACAGCCCTCCCCTGCCTACTTTCCCTTTCAGTTTGAAGGTAAATGTGATTAGCGTGCAGAAGCGGCTAGCGCTCTACGCCGTGCGGGCAGACTGAGAAAAAAAGATGGGGGCATGGCGCACGCCAGAACTCGACCGAGCCCATCTGCCTGAGACGTCTTTGAAAAGACGCTCCGGAGATGGATGGAGACATCTGGAGGCACCTGCCGCATCTGCTTGTGTCCAAACATGTTTATCTCACGTCTCTGAAGAGCGCCGAAAGACTGCGTTTCTTTTAGCCACGGCTTTGATCAAGCGCCTCGGCGTGTCACCGCTTGGCCGCTCTGAGAGATTATCTCCTTTACCGGTCATTTATAAACAACACACGAGTCCATTTCCAATTGAAATGATTTCACGATGGAGTTCAGAAGCGTCCCTTCGGTCTCTCATGAATGTGTTTCTATTATGGACTCAAAAGAGGCTTTTAAGTTTAAAGGTGGAGTTTGTAAATGTCAAAAAGTTTTAATTGTTTTGTTTGGTCCCGCCCTCAAACTTATGCTATTGGTCTCCATTTGTTCTCTGTTCTCTATACACTTTGTGTAATCTACAATTTACAAGTTTTAATCTGATATGTATATCGTTCGTAAAACGTACACGTTTTCAAATTACTCCATTCTGCGGCTCTATCCGATGACGGGCGCCTCATGATTGTGTCCGTCCCTCTCATCCTCCATCTTCCTTCCCATCAGCTTTCATTTCCACTATCCTAATGTTTGTGCAAATGAAATCAGGGGGCAGGGGAATAAAAATGGCACTGTCCGCCCTGTTTTTTCCACCGCTCTGTAATTTATATGTAAAGCAGAGACGGAAGAGCAGGAGGACGGGTGATGAATCGGTTAAGCAGGCCGCAGATCATTAGCCATCAAGCCGTTCGGATTGGGCAATGGGATCAAGATGAACTGATCACGGGTCGCTTCCGTTCAAGTAAAAGGCGAGGAATAGCTGGGCAGGGACGTGTTTGACAGTTTCATGAAAAATTCGGCAACCATGTGAATTGTGTCCGCTTACGACCCAATCTAGTAGGTAGCTGTAATGCCTGATCGAAAAGTTTTTTTATCTCGCTATGTTGTTCTATGCCTAACCGAAGCTGTGTTAACTTCTATTTAGCTAAATACGCTGTGTAAAATAAATGCATTAAAATTAATTTGATTTTTGTCAAAACTTGATGTAACATACACGACAGTATTTCTGGGTTAACATCTGCTTATCAAACAAAAAACATCACTAAATATTTTGAAATTGCCATGGTTTTATTATAGTAAATTAAAACAGTAAGAACAAGATTTGTTTGATTTCACTACCCGTAGCATCATCTATGGACTATTGTGTGAAGCATTTAGTATAAAAGACAATAATGGTCATTTGAACAAAGTACTATGACATAAATCATAATTTAATTTGTAAGAATTGCAATCAGGTGCTAAATAGAGTACCCGTTAGAAGTTATTTTAGCCAAGCGGGGTCCAAGTCAGTTGTGGCCCCATGAGCTCTGTTTACATTTGAACTTTTGAGAAATCGAGAACGTCTGTGATAGAGAAAAGACGCATCATAACATAATGTTTTATTTTGCGTTACCCCGTCACAGTTGGGCGAGACAGATTTCCGTTGGCTGTGCTCCAGAGAGTGTCGTACGCTTCCCTTTTAAGTCCCTTAGAAGTGTCAATCAACCGAACTCGGCCTTGCCGGAATGCATTATTAATTGAGTCATCACATTTATCATTTATTAAACCAGGTGGTCTGCTTGATATTCCAATAAAATAAAAATAAAATGGTTATGTATATATGATAGATGGAGAAATTCAGCAGGTATGAGCGGCCAATTGAGCTCGAATGGTGACTGAAGCCATTCAGAGTAAAGAGACAAACTCGGTTATGATTCACACACGCACTGAGATGGACAAATGAAAGACGCTTTGGGTTCAGCCCCGGGTCCTTCTTTAATTCTCTCTGCCAGCAGGACATTCTGATGCGAGCGCGTGCTTAAACTCAACTCAACCTTTGACCGATTGGAATAAGTTCTCCACTTGTGTTAATAGATAGAACATCTTATGTTAGATTATAGGCTTCGTTGGCTTTTGTGCAGCGTTTCTCAATTTAATGTAAGTCATATTCTTAATCACATTTTTCCAGGCTTGCAAAAGTTTTGGGGAACTTTCTTATCATTTTCCTTTGACCATAACTTTAATGGTAGGATTTGAACATCCCTAAGCTTATTTGTTAAGCTCTACTTTAAAGAAACATGTAATACAACTTTGTAGAAAACCTGACATCCACGTTTAAAATGTTTTACACCAAAAACACCAATATTATGCACCAAATCTGTAGTTTAACCACCTTCTTTCTTACTTGAAGAATTAAACAGGTGTCTTCTTCTACCTTTACATCTTCAAGGGATAGTTTATAGTTAATTTACACACATCCATGTCATTTTTAACATGTATGACCTTATATTAAATGCAGAAGATATTTTGAAGAATGTTAGTAACCGAAACAACATTGATCTCCATTGACTTTCATTGCTATGATATAAAGCCACTAAGACATTTCCCAAAATAGCTAAAGAGAAGTTCTGAATGACATAAGGATGATCATGTCTTTGGGGGAAAGCTGCAATCCATAATTGTAGCCTCTCTTTCGCCTTCTCTGTTATAAACATAAATTGCAAGTTACTTTAATTACTTCAGTTAAATGATATAGTTTATTTTATAAGCTCACTGTCTTGGGTCAAGGACAACTTTACATTTCTTTGATTTTATTTGCAGTATGTGCTCTGATTTATTTCTAATCAGTAAGAGTTAAAGATTACAGCTTTAATAATGTACATCACTTCAGTGTAATGAGTGGTTATAAGCAGTTATAAAAAAAGCTCAGAAAGGTTCAGAAAAAAACAGTAGGTTTCTTGTAGCAGAGCTTATTCAACAGACAGCGAGTCCATCCGCATGTCCATTGATTTTCAGTGCGGAACTGAGGCCGTGAGCATTCTTGTGTAGAAATATGCAGCAAATTCGCTATACAAGTACCACATCCTACTGAGATTTGCAGTTTACAGTGGCACCAATCTCAGAAATAAGGATGTCTAGACGATACTTCAGCTCACTGAGCCCATGCTTTACAATTTTTGCAATATTTTCTAAATTGGTAAATTTCTCAAAACCTATCAAGACTATGCCAGGGTAAAATTGAAGTAAAAAATCAATAGAAAAAATCCTATTTTTGAACCTGGATTTGACAACTAAACAATTTTTGACAAATGAAGACAATTAGAAATCTGATTTGTCTTTTTTTTTGAGGATCTTTTGACAGAAATGCAATATAAAATACATAACTATGTCTTTAAGGTGTATAAGAGTTATAAGTGTTATGTTTTTATTACCTTAGAATGAACTCTTTCTATCTACATACACCACGGGTCCCCTAGCATGGGATTTGTCATGTTGTTTCTACGGTAGCCCTAAATGGACAAACTGCTCTTCAGGATGTGTTTCCTAAACTCGTTATTTCCTTTGAAACAGAGGGTTGGAGTGAGCAGTTGGTTGCATTTCTCAACCTCACCGATAGATGCCGCTAAATTTCATACAATGGACCTTTATTGTACAAGTGCTTCATTGTAAAAATCATAATGTTGCTAAAATAACGGTTCTTCTCTGGGTGTGTTCACGGGTGAGTGTTCACGTTGTGTGTGTTACTGACTGCTGTGTGTGTGCACTTGCAGAGCACAAATTCATGCTTGGCCTCATATCACATCACAAAGCAGGGTTCAATTTCTGTATGCAATATGGAATTTCGTCTCTTTTATATTTATTTGCACAGTAAACGTTGCATGGGTTTAGACTTTTCCGTTCAGCCAGCTGAAGGGTCTGCCTAATAAGAGTGGTTTTTACTCCTGGAGAACAAAAATTATTCGACTTGGAGAGTGGCCATATGTTAATGACACGTTTTAGCCGTTTAGTATGCATAACTAGTCTGGGTCATTCAGGGAGAGAGGTTTGCACATTATTTTGAAAAATATTCTTTGATTCCCTTTAAATTAAAATAAATGTGCTGTGTATTGAAGTTTATGTTTATTTTAGCACATCAAACATGAATCGGTCCTTCTAAAATCTACCGACAACCTTATCAATGGGAAATGCACGTGATCTGTTTTCAATATTAATGAGTAAATTATTGTAAATTTTGTGAAGAATAAGTGTAATTTGTTTCCACTTTATTACATATATTAGTAAAATGAATATCAGCCTTATATCAGCCGTCACCCACACTACTCTTGAGATCAATATCCACCATTTTAAAAAATCCATATCTGTCATCTGTGCTTCTACAAAGGTCACCTGTGCCCTTCACCACACCTTAGTTTGAAGCAAACGGGCGATGCTTCCTCCCCTCCCACAGTCTGCCACACTCCAAACATCACACCGGCCTGGCCCATGCTCCCTGCACCTTGGCTGGCACATCCATGGGAAATCAAAGCCAGGGTTGGCAGCACCTGCATCCTGCGAACACGTGCCATTCCAGGTACTTCTCCCGTCTGAGCAGATGGTGCTGTGGCATACGGAGCGGTGGAAAGATACGGGCCCAGATGCAGTCAAACGAAGAGCATGGCAGAATTTGTGCTGAAACATTTGAATGACAAATTGTTCAGAACGCTGGATATCTTGGAATGGAAATCTGGAGCACTGCTGTCAGTGAACGCTGAGATCCCATGAAAATGAAACAGAGAGTGATTTCTTGAACAAGGTGATAAATTATTCATTGTGTCAGCATTTTAAAGTTACAGCTCATGCACAAAATGAAATATCTGTTATTATTTACTTATTCTCGTGTAATTTATAACCGGTGTGTTATTTTTCTCAGTGAAATGCAAAATATATTTTTTTAAGGACAATATGCAGCGCTTTCCTTATAATGACATTTTATATGAGCTATATCTGTAAAGTCCAAAAATTATGTTTGAGGCAGCATTATCTGACCAGATCCTTTTAAAATCCACAGCATGTTGACAAAATAACTTTTAGGTGATCTGTCCCTTTGAATAATGGTTTTTTTACATATATAGAATATAATGATTTGTGGCTCCTCAACAGCGTGGGTTATTTTTACTCCTCTGTGGGCATCCTCAGTCTTCCCTTTCACTTTTACAGTATTTTATTGTCGATGTAAATTAGTTGGAGTGTCAGGTCACATTTAACACCTTTCACAAGATTTCTCACATGTGAAATACGCCGTTCGCCCTCGGTCACATCAGACCCGTCCGTGAACCGTACGACGCAATCAACGGGGCCCATTTCTGCACGCCGGCCCCGCTGATCTCAAAGTACATCATCGCAGGACTCGTCGCCGTCTCCCGGCCATGACTGAACTTGATTGTTGTAAATCAGTACATGAACGATCAAACCATAAAAAGAGCGAAGTGAGTGCTAAAGGAGGGGTTCAGCAAATCTGGTCTTTTCAACATAATGTACGCATTTCTGCAGCCTCTCAGGGTCAAGGACGTTTGGACGTCTATTCACTTTGAATATCGCCAGTTGCATCTGATTCACGTTTCTACAGATTTTCTAGGTTTGATTAGAAAAAACGAAATGCAGATTTGGGTTGATCCACTAATTCTGTGTAATCTTTCATAGACTGTTACAATTGTCTTTAAAGGGATAGTTCACCCAAAACTGAAAATTATTTTATCATTTACTCACCCTCGTGTCACAGCTCTATGAATATCTTACCTCTGCAGACTACAAAAGAAGCAATTTTAAAGCTTGTTGATAACCAAACAATATTGGACCCCCATTGACTTCCATTGTGTGAACCATTGCGACGTTCCTCAAAATATCTTCTTTGGGTGAACCCTAACCGAGGGTGAATAAATGACAACTAAATTGAAATTTTTGGGTGAACTGTCCCTTTATGAGTACTTTGTTAGTCGAGAACAGCTGTTTTGTTTTTAGTTCTTTTAAACGTCCGCACCTAAGAGCGAGTGCAGTCATGTGTGTTTACTTGTTTATTTAATATCTGAATTCTATTTAGTTTTTTTTTACCCGTAATGAACTCACCCCTGTGACCATTGAGACGTGATGGGAATGAGGAGGAATAGCTCCTCGCATCACCTCGAGTACCTGTCGCCGCCGCTCCTCCTCTGCATTTTACGGAAAGACACGAATGTGAAAATGAAAAAATATTTGCTTACCATGTCAGCTCCTCTGTGTCGAGTCTGACTTTCTCTTAACTGTCAGGATTTGACTGAATCAGGTTAGAACGGCAGCGTGGTTGCGGATGACAACGCACCCGTCGGCCGGGCACATTGAGACGTGCAGACGATGTTTCAAAAGGCACCATCTTACATAACCTCTGAAGGGAGTGTGGGAAGGGATGCTGGGGCTTGTGGGTAAGCAAGACGCTTTGAACAAATGTTGTGACGGTTGTTGCGTGCGAAAGAAAAGCGTAGCATATATAGAATAAGAATTGTCTCATGAGCTTGGAGAACAACTAGGTTCTTTATATGGATAGAGCGATTCGGCGGATGTTTTCTTGACGAAAGATTTCTGTGTAGCATCGAGGGACTTTGATAATCTGGAATGTTTAATCTTGGATTCAAAGGCGTACGTGGAGGGATGACTCGTAATTAGCAGCTCAATCTATACAAAGATAGCATTTCATTCTGGCGCGAAGCAAAAATAAATAAACTTAAGTGAAAAAGAGCTGTTAGTTGTTCCATTTCGATGGCAGACACAATGTGTTGTCTAGAAACAACCGCTGTGCCAGGAGATCACACATTCGAGTTGGCTGGCAAAGAACAAGACAAACTTCAGATTAAACTGGGGGCCTGACTTTGCTTGCACACACACGCTCATGCAACCCACCACGAGTTTCTCTCAATAGACTTTTGCAGATTCTCTCTGAACAAATATCTGTCAACAACAAAGAGAGGGTTTCAACAGATCAATTACGGCATAATAGTTGGGGTGGGCTGTATAACACTGAAGGATGTGTGGAATCTCTGTGTGAAAAGAATCAAATAGATTTTCTTTTCAATTACATGTTACCTTTGCTAAGCTGTGAATGATTAAAAATCTTGAAAGCCTATAAGCTTTTTTGTTAATTAGAAAGTTTAAAGGTCCAGTACGTGAAATTTTGCAGCATCTAGAGGCAAGTTTGCGAATTGCAACCAACAGCTCACTCCACCCCTTCCTTTTATAGCACTTCGGTGGCTGACACAGAGCTAACATGTCAGAACGTTTTCACCACTTTGCCGAGGGAGATAACGAAGCATATTTACGAAGCGCGCTCTCTGAAGCAGTTTGTCCCTTTAGGGCTACTGGAGAAACAACATGGTGATTTCCATGCAAGCGGACCCGCGGTGTAGTATGTAGATAGAAATATCTCATTCGAAGGTAATAAAAACATAACGCTTCATTATGTAAGCTCTTTATACACCTCTGAAGACAGTTATAATATGGCATATTATATTGCATTTATGTCAGTAGATCCTCCAAAAAATAACACACTCCACCTTTAACAAAAGTATTAATCCAGAAGTAATTTTATACATATGTGTAATTAAAATGAAACAAATACGTTTTGATTTGCTTATACAGTATATGCGCTGTTGGTTGTATTTTGTCAAAACATTTTTGTTGTGTGAATAAACTTAAACAGTAAGTTCTTCTGAATCAGCGTTGAATGATGTTTACTAAGGTTCCTAAGTGGCCTATAAAAATAGCAATGAGTGGAAGTAAGGATTTTAAGGAAGTTTTAAACAGCTAATTCAGTCACATAATATAAACACATATAAATATATATATATATATATACATATATATATTTAATTAATTATTTAATTATAAAAAAGAAAATTGTAAAACATAGAAAGCAGATAAGTTTCCTAGTTTACTGGTAATGATAGCAACCGAAAAGGAAACATGCATTGTTTATTACGTATTGCCATCCATTTATTTTGTTTTTTACTATCTTTTACGTTGTGAAGAAAATGTTAGTCGTGCTTGCCTGTACAAAGCTGTATTGTGATGCTGGGATGTTGTGGGTTGCTCTCAAGCTATTGTAAAGCAACAATCTAAGGCTGTATCAGCAATGGTTAGATACTTGAGATAACCACTAAGGGTTTTGTTCAGTTGATGCTCGGCTTTACATGTGGAAATACTTCTGCTGTTTACAACAGAAAGCATCCCGATTCTGCAGAGTTAAGCATATTCTCATGTACACAAACAATAATCCTGTAAAAAAAATTTGTTCTAGTCAAAACTGTAACTGAAATTTAACTGTAAAATCGTATTGGTTGTTAGAAATGTTGCTCCACCCACAAGGATTTTTGTCCAGGGACAAAATCAGGCCGACTGGAAAGGTGAATTTGCGCAATTATTTATTCATTTTGATAGCAAAATGTTACTCACTTCAAACATTTTTAAGCTGTTTTTCGACAAATTGCCATCTCAGCCTCACGCCAGACACGCGCAAATACAACTTTTCGCAGACTTTGTAACTCTGTTCCGCTTTAATGAAGATTTGTTTGAATACGCCGCAACTGTTTTCTCAGGAGCAAACAAGATCATTTCCTGGTGTTGGGCAAGCGTAAATTTGTTTGAAGTTATCTATTTTTATCTTTTGGGGAAGCTTCTGTTTGTATGTGTCTGGTATGCAAGTGTTGACTATCCAACCGGGACTGTTAAATATTGCTGGTTTGTGCACTTTTTGCTTTTCTCTCCTTTCCTCATAAGTATGAAATTGCAGCACTGCAGGTTTTGCATTGAAGCATCTAAGGAGAAAGGCACATTAAGTGTTCCTTTTATGGTTTTCATCTACTCCTCTCCTCTCTGTATCTGACTGCTGTCCTTTAATACTTCCAGTGCCTGTGCACCTAACACGCTAGCTCCGTGACAGGGCTTCTGTAGAAAAAGGTATGATAGTGTACCTAATGAGATTTCCGCACGCTCTTCCCTCGCCCCCAGGCATCTTCTGCTGCTGAGGAGGCTGTTTAGTTCAAATGGAGAGGCCTATTACTGTATTCCACTGTCAAAAAGTCATTTGGAAAAAGCAAGGTAGAGAGAGAAAGAGATAGAGAGAGTGAGAAGTTTCTCACCTTCAGCCAATTCCCATTATGTTTGATCCTTGAGACGGGAGTGCTTGAGATTGATCTGAAGCAGATCAAAATTACACGGCTGGAGGACGAAAAAAGACCGGCTGTGTTTTACTCACAGCTCTTTCATTCTTTCCTTCTTTCTTTCGAAGAAATTGCTTACATGTTAGAGTGAAAGTGACCTATTGTCATGTATGGTGACCCATACCCGAAATGTGACCTCTGCTTTTAACCCATTCAGTGAGTAGCGAACACATGCACAGCAAGTGGTGAACACACGTACACCCGGAGCAGTGGGCAGCTATAACCCGGGGAGCAAGTAGGGGTAAGGTGGCTTGCTCAAGGGCACCTCAATGGTTACCCGCCGGCCCTGAGGATCGAACCGGCAACCTTCTGGTCACAAGTCCGACTCTCTAACCATTAGGCTTGCCCTTACTGTTGCTTTAACTGTGCACCTACAGCCCATTTGCATTGCAGTACAAAGTATGTGGGTTTCCACATCCTTTTGGGGCAGTATAGACTAATGGCTAGAGACTCAGACTTGTAACCCAAATATTGCCGTTTCGAGCCCCAGTACCAGCAGAGATTGTAGGTTGGGGAGCAAATGATCAGCGCTCCCCTTCACCTTCAATACCACGGATGAGGTGAGACCCTTGAGCAAGGCACCGTTCCCCCCAACTGCTTCCTGGGCACCGCAGCAATGGCTGCTCACTGCTCTGGTTGTGTGTTTACGGTGTGTTGGATGGGTTAAATGCAGAGGAGAATTTAAGGAGAATTGGCAAAGATTACATAAGATGCCCAGAGCTTACTAAGGTCCAGGGAATGGCTGCAAAATATTACTACACAAGAGGATCAACAAATATTAACATCATATCAAATTGTTTTCAGTGTATATGCTTTTCCTCCAAGCCTTTTTTCTTCTGTGCATTTTTTGTATATGAAATCCATAATCCCTGATATGCAACAAAAAATAGTAAAATATAAATTTTGTGTCATACACCTCATATTTTGTTATCATCTAACCTGAGGGGACGATAAATAAACAATATTCCACAAGTATGTATAATATGAAAACATAAGGTGTGTCCCAAATCGCGCACTTATGCACAATTCTACACTATTTTGTGGTATGAATAGTGTGAGTGGTTCACATTGATGATGGACTCATTTGACTAAAAATATGAATTGTATAACAGTAGACAATATACGCACTTACGCTTCTCTCTGATTGCGAATGAGGTGATGTTGGGATGGAAAGTTGTGTTGACCAATCAGCATCCAGCACTGGACGAAGTCATTAGTTGTAAATGGTTAGAGTTATTTACAAACCATATAACGGTATATAATGTAAATATATTTGACTATTTATGAAGAGTTTGGTTCAAAAATGAGATAACTCCGTTTTTAACATTTTTCAAAAATCATGTTTTTTATTATGTTTTCATGTTTTTCTTATGTTTTCTTGCGTTAGTTAACTGTAATTTTGTTATTATGGCTTAAATCAAAACAAACCAACAAAACCATCATTTTGACCAATTTTAAAAACTGAGTTGTCTCAGTTTTGGAACCAAACTCTTCATATATACTTACTCTACATTTATCTATAGGTAGTAAAAGCGAAAATTCAGACTTCACTTTAACTGACCTTATAAGAAGCAATACAGCTATCATGGCTAAGAGTGGGAAGTGATCAAAGAGATGTAGAGTAGATGTAAAGTGTGGGCAACTCACAGGAGAAATCAAACAGATGAGATGAAGTTGATTAAATCTCTCTTGTATGCTCAGAGAGTGCCACACAGATCTCTGCCAATCACAATCTGCTGAAATTCAATATAACACATTCCATTACATGGGTGCTTGTGTATACAGCACTTACAGTCATGAGAAACAATAATTGTCATCAACACGGTTGAAAAATGTGCAAACAATGAGGATGTGTTTTCAGGTACGTTTAGCTAGGCATTGTAAAATACAATAATAATGGACTGACAGCATCTACAGTTAAATAGAAACCCGATTACTTTATAAGTTAAGAGATGTAAGATTCTTAAAGGGGTCATATGACGTGACTAAAAATAATATTATTGTTTGTTTTAGAGGTAATGGAATGTGTTAACATGATTTAAGGTTTAAAAACGCTATATTTTCCACATACCGTGCATGTTGTATCTCCTCTTTGCCCCACCTCTCTGAAATGTCCCGATTTTTTACGAAGCTCATCGCTCTGTAAAGCGAGGTGTGCTATGATTGGCTAGTTAACCAGTGTGTAGTGATTGTTAGAATACTGCAAGTGTATGACAGAAATGCAACGCGTCTTACCATACATGGAACATGAGATTCAAAATCAATTGTTCTGACAGGTACGCCCACCTTACTTGCGTATACATTTCGGCGGTCTTAGTCAAATCATACCACGAACTGACATAGATTTGTGGGGGTGTGGTTACATGAGGCGTTTCAGGCAGGTCTGGGTGAGCATTCGCTTTTACATAGAATGCATCTTATGTTACGACACTTTAATATTAGCAATTTCTAATACATGCATGGGCAACTTATAACACACCAAAGACACATAAAAACATGTATTCGCGCTATATGACCCCTTTAGGAATCCTTGTAGGATTTGAAAGGCCCCATGCTTTTGGCCCACTACATATTAATGAACCTCATTTATTATAAATACAATTACCAGTCTGAGTTCCTATGATTCAAATTAAGCTTTTTCAACATTAATCTTATAGTAGAAATGGTACCTCAAGTGTCTCTTCTTTCTTTAATAAACACTATTAACTGTGCACCATCTGACCACTTATACTCTCATATGCCCATTTTATTGCAGACTATGAATAAAATGAATATGAATGACACATTTATGTGGCTGATCGTGAATAATCATGTAGCTTTGCCCAGCATGAACACACGTTAAACTGTTAAATTCATTCAGAATATGCCATTGCAACTGTGATGACTTAAGGACGTGTTGATGTGATGAATCACAGCCTAAAGATCTAAAAACAGCTTGTTTTAGGCTGATAAATGTCCCAACTATGCTGTTGTTGATTGATAACCAGCAAAAATCCACCACGGCATAAACCATTGTTAATTGTTTAACACATGTGTAGCAGATGGAGACTTTTAATTGCGCTATTACGTGTAATGAAGGCAAAGATGGATTATTTGTTCATGCAACGTTATTGAAACTCATTATAACTGAAGTGAAATCTTTGGCAACATGACCTGAAAAGTACATATGTAGTAATATAAAGATATTTTCATACATGATATACAGTTCTGTGTTTTGTGAATAATAATGTAACCATTTACATGACTTCTTCCTGCGCTGAATGCTGATTGGTCAATACAACTTTCCAGCCATTGTAAATTACACTGCTATATGATTTAAGATAAATTAAACATTTTACAAAAGTAAAAAGGTGTATTTACTTGGGATGCAACAACACAGCTCACCCACGGTTCAATACGAACCTATGTTTGTGGCCCATGGTTTTCGGTTCGGTTCTGAAGGCTTCGGCAAATTAAAGTGTTTTTTGATTGTTTTATGCTTATGTAACAGGAACAGTAAAAACTTAAGAAGAAAAATATATATTTTACCGAAATTCTCTTTATTTCATTTGATTTATTTTATTATCTTTAAGAAAATCTACTCGAACAAATTCCTGATATATTTTATAAATGTAAAGATTTACACTGGCAGCTCACAGCAGTTTTTGGTATACTGTTCATCAACATGCCAGTAAAATAAGCTTCTTGAAGAGGTTTTGCGCGTCAGAGTAATTAAAATGACGTAATGCAAAACTTGCGATTGCTGTAATCGAATTAAACGTGCGTTCAAGGGGAAAGCCCCAAAATTAAACATTAACAAGGTGCGTCACTACGATTGCAATGAATTAGAAGAAATGCAATGCTAAATAGCTTCTTGGAGGCGCTCTTGATAAGAAGTAAATAGCTGTTCGAAAGGCCGCAGAGTGGCATGACTTTAGTTAAACGGACTTTGGCGTGGTGCTAGAAGAGACCCTCTTTCAATTGCAGTGTAAAAATATATTCTTGATGTGACAAATTTGGACACTATCACTTTATTACAACAGCCATACAATAAAGCCAGCTCGGGTCTGTTCGTCAGCATAATACATGACGACAGCACATTGCTTCTCGTGTTGCAGGCAGTCTCGCTTCACCACCCGATCACCACTCGTCGCTATTACAAATTGGGGATGCGTTGATCTATCTCAGCATACAGACAAACACGGACAGCGCCAGTTCACCGTATAATTAAGTGCACGGAAACATTTTGACGCTAACTGGAAAACCACAATTCACTTGGACATATTGAACCGTAGAGGTCGTACCGAACAGTTAAATATTGTGTTGAGTATTGTGGCATCCCTAGTATTTACGTAATTATGCATAAACCCTGGTTAAGATGTTACATTGTAAAACAGGTAGACTGTATCTGTTCAAGGTGGAGATGGCCTGTGGGTAAATCTGTTCTTGTGCCTGAATGTGCACAGATATCTGTACCAATCTGCCTGAGGACAGAAGTGCAAACAGGTTGTGGCCTGGGTGGAAGCGATTTTTCATTATGTTACCTATGTGCACAATATACTGCAGTTTTATGATTATGATCGGATGTGGTAGCTTTTTGGATTAGAACGACAAGTGTATGCAGACCGTGTAAACTAGTGTTAAACAGTCTGGAGAGAATTAGCAGGTGTTGTTGCAGAATGTGTGGCATTCAAACACAGCTAGACCGAGACTATACTGATGGATTGGAGCAGAATACAAAATGACATATTTTGCCACAAGATATCTTGGTCAGATGGTGATTCTCATCTTATGTACATTGAATTATAACAAATGAACACTGCAGGTGGTATGCGGTTCATAACTACCACACTTAAAGGTCTAGTGGTGAGGATTGTGAATTGCGTTGGCCGACATAGAGCTAACATGTCATCACATTGTCACTTCTTTGCAGAAGGAGATAACATATTTACAAAACGCGCTCAACATGGTGAATTCCATGCAAGTGGACCTGCGGTGTATGTAGATAGAAATTGCTCATTCTAAGGAAATAAAAACATAATGCTTCATTATCTAAGGTCTTTATAAACCTCATAGTTGTACATTCACCTAAAGGATTATTAGGAACACCTGTTCAATTTCTCATTAATGCAATTATGGTGGTGGTGTAATGGTGTGGGGGATGTTTTCCTTGGCAAACTTTAGGCCCCTTAGTGCCAATTGGGCGTTTAAATGCCACAACCTATCCTGAGCATTGTTTCTGACCATGTCCATCCCTTTGATGACCACCATGCACACATGCTATGATGGCTACTTTCAGCAGGATAATGCACCATGTCACAAAGCTCGAATCATTTCAAATTGGTTTCTTTAACATGACAATGAGTTCACTGTACTAAAATGGCCCCCACAGTCACCAGATCTTAACCCGATAGAGCATCTTTGGGATGTGGTGGAACGGGAGCTTCGTGCATCCCACAAATCTCCATCAACTGCAAGATGCTATCCTATCAATATGGGCCAACAATTCTAAAGAATGCTTTCAGCACCTTGTTGAATGCAACGTAGAATTACGGCAGTTCTGGAGGCGAATGGGGGTCAAACACAGTATTAGTATGGTGTTCCTAATAATCCTTTAGGTGAGTGTATATGTATAGCATATTGCATTTCTGTCAATAGAGCCTCCAAACAAATTACACACTGGACCTTCAAGTATTTATTTATTGGTTAGGTAGTGAAGCATTCAAAAATGACATTTAGAAAACGGTCAGTGCTGGTCCGTGATTCTGATTGGTTGAGCCAATTTCTATGCGACTATAAAATACCCTGTTTTATAAAATCCTGCCCGCATAACATAGCCTAAATATCACTTTATTTGATGAAACCTTGCTGCGCATATGGAATAACTGTTTTATAAAAGCAATAACCCCCGCGAAGCAGTGCGTTACAAGTACTGTTTATAACAGCTAAGGGGGTTTTGGCACTCCGCTTTGTGTAGTGCCACAACGCCCTTTACTGTTATAAAATGCACTGCAACCCACTTCTTCTTGGGGCTTATTGCTTTAATAGGTAGTAAATATGTAGATTTAGTTTTTTGTGTAACTATTGACTTAGCTAAAGGTTTATTTACTTTTGTATTCTGCATGTCTTCGTGCCTCTTCTGTATTCATAGACAGAGCCGATCTCTTTTGTTATCCGTTCCGAGCTATCTCAGAAACGCGTGTGACATTATGCAGAATCACAGCCGTGCAATTAAACCACAATAAACTCCGAAACCCATTTGTATGTGCTTGTAACACAACAGCTTAATTATAAGATTAATGGCTTCTCTACGTTCAACTGCAGCAAACCTCGAGAAATATCCAGTAACCAGACTGGAGCTGTTCGACTCATGGGGGCGGAGTGAATATGAGATGTCCAAAGGTGTAGGGTGGTTTTCAATCTGATTAAACCCCCGAGTTGAACCTTTAATTCACTCCTCCACCGAGTGAGAACGCGGACAGTTTTAGACCTCAGCCTTAGTAATTAGATCTCACTTTTTAGAGCCATCCGGACATACAGGTTTAAACCGCAGACACGTTTTTTCAGCGCGCACCCTTTCCTGCCTATTCTCGCAACTCTGTGAATTTGTACCGGAACGTAGAAGTGCTTCGGCAAACCCCATGCTTTTAAAAAAAGGTTCTTTTGTGACGAAGTACATCAGCAACTTTTTAAATTAAAGCAGAGAAAGTTGTACAAGAAAGGCAATTTCATATGACTCACAAGCCGGGGCGTGAGCTCCTTCTCTGAGGTGAAAATTGCATTGAGGTGGATTCATTTATATCTTCCTCTATATTATATCTCATAGTGACGATTTGGTAGCTATTAGTTAAAATAATAGAGGAAAATTACAAAATAAAAGTCCAGTGGAGAGAATGTCAATGACTTAAGATAAAGGTGTCAAATAAAAGCATGTGTGCAATTTCTCTATTTTTTGTCAATAGCTTGATAACATTAAATACAATTTGTGTGATGGTTTTTTTTAGCGTAAGTTGGGCTGTTATAAACACATATACATAGATTTAGGAAATATTTGCATGTATATATTAATATGTATATGTAATTTGAATAATAAGCGTTTATTAATTTCTATATTTTTTAATGTATACTGTACGTGTTTATAAATAAAAAATTAATATATACATAACTATGCAAAGTTTGTGTTTACATATTACGTAAATAAAACTTTTATTCATGCGATTAATTGCAATTAATCGTTGAATACCCCTTATCCTAAGTGTAATTATATTTATCGGACCTTTCATCTTTCATAAATTGTCAAAATGTAATTGATAGTGTAAAAGCATAAAATCAACCATGACACCCCCCAAGACTCAATACCACAGTAGTTTATCTTCTCTTCGACAATGCAGCGTGTCAGAAATGTGCTCGCGGGCGAACAAAAGCACTTATAAAAGTGGCATTATTCAAGAGAAACTCGAGTTTAAAAACCTGAACAAAAAGGAGAAGGTCCACAAAAAGCATTCATATCAGCCATCCCCAAGAGCATTATTCAGTGCAGATGAATATATCTCGGAAAGTCTTTCTTTGAACACGCACAACGCCATGCTGTGATGGAGTTCCGCGGACGTGTCGCTGACTTCCGATGACGGTTTTGATGAGATTTAGCATCTGTATTGAAAGCCGAGCAGATTAGGCAATGAAAAGGACCTGTGGTTCCCGAATAATTATTGGGAATTATACAGTGTCTGGGTTGAAAGGATTTAGAAATGAAATGTTTGCCTTTTCTTTTCAGTCAACATGGAAATGAAAGCTGTCTGACAGGTTTTTTCATTCAAACAGCTTAAGAATCTGTTGAACTGAGGTGTTGTAAATGAGATCAGCATTTTGGATGTTCGCTTTGTTTATGTGTGTGTAATCCCGTGCAGTGTTTGAGGAAACCAAGTCAAATTTTCCTCTACATGCATATCACAACTATTTCCATACACTGTAAAAAACTTAAAATAATAAAGGCAACCTATCACAAATTAACGAGTTACCTAATGAACAACATAACAATATATTTTGTGATGGCTGAACATAAATAGGCAATAGATTGATTATTTAAAAATAACAACTTTTACTACAATTGAACATGTTTTCTGACTCAAACAGGCCAAAACTTTGACGGATAACAGTGCAATAGTTTGTTTTGATTGCATTCATAACGGTTTTACCATTGTGTCATGCACCTTCATCTCAACATTGAACACACAAGCCTCAACCATGGTAACAATCAAAAACCATCATTCATTGAAAAATCTGTAAACACAACAGATAATTATCATTAACAATAATATTCAAGCATATATTAAGCCAATGCATTGTGGGAACTTTCAAACACAAAATACACTGGTTTGTAAAAATTTCTGATGAATTTTGGCCAAAACTTGACAATTTAAGTTAAGTCAACAAAATAATCTTTATTAAAAACAAGTTTAGGCATTTTTTTTTAGTATATGCAAAACAATAATTTGAGTCCTTTAACTAAAAATTATATGTTCAAGTTACTTATTTATTTTGAAGGGAGAATACTTTGCAAATTGGACTTTTACAGTGTAGTACTCCTGTAAGTAAGTATCACAATGTATTTTGTAACCATAACTTTTTTTTCTGTTGTATACTTCCCTTGCGGCCAGACCATTGGAAACTTGTTTTTTTTGACTGATAGCGCCTGGTAGCCTCACATATTCCCTATTCTTGCTCTGAGGAAGCTAAATAAGACCCTAAATAACAGCATCCTCGGCCACTGTTCTTAAATCCGTCCGTCCAGAGCCCCGGAGGCCCCTCAATGAAAGACAGAGCTAAATTTGCTGTCTCCAAAACTGCAGACAAGGGTGGGCTCTTAGGAACAGACTTTGTATGATTTATGAGCATTTGTTGAAAATTCTTATTCAGTTTTCAGTTCTTTTTCTGAGGTTGAAACACACTGTCTTTGCATGCCGCATGGCAGTCTCCCTGCGGCACGAGGAGAAGGGGGTGTAGCATTTGGAGTATATTGTATATATTAAATGCAAAGCCAAAGGTTGAGTCGATTTTCATATATCTTATATTTTTATATAATTTATTTAATATATATGGACTCAATTTAGAACATTGATATACCAACATACAGTTTTAAAAAGAGAACCGTGTAATTTCTTAATTCTATCTAGACGGTAAAAATGTAAGTAGGCCTTATAAAGAGTATTTTACTTAAAGGGACATGTCACGAAAAAGGAAAAATTGTTAACTCATTTGCTCATGTTGTTAAAATATGGCATATGAATATTTCTTCTGTCCAACACGAAATAAATATATTGTGAGAAATGTCTTAGAGGTTTGTGTTCATACAATGGAAGTCAATGGGGTCCAATGTTGTTTGGTTACCAACGTACTGCAGAATATGTTCTTTTGTGTTCTGCAGAAGAAAGAAAGTCCACCAGGTTTGGAATGACATGAGGATGAATGAATGATAAAATCATATTTAATTTGGGGTAAATTCTCACTTTAAATTTTGTATCCCTATAGTCTTACATTCAACGACTGTCTTATCTCAGTTATCATTCTCCTAATGAATTTCATCTAAACCAAAGTCTGTTCTTCAATGAAACTTAACTGATATCCCCAGAATGTCTAAAGATCAACATCTAAAGATTGTCCTCTGGACCATCCTGTCATCCAGTACCATATAAAGCCATCAGGGGTTCTGACCCATACCCTTCCAAATGGCAACAGTGTTTGATGCCTATAACGTCCCTGCAGCGTGGAGGAGTAGCCAGAAGATGATGAGAAGTTGACATTAAACTCATTAAAGTTTGTATTATCCAGTGCTCCGATACGCTCCGATTACAGCAAACAGAGCCATCTGCTTAGGGGACAGGCCTTCCCCCTCAGCCCTCTATAATTCACCAAATAAAGTTTGTCTCTCCATCCAGAATCGAAGGTCCCACAGGGAGCGCTCGCAGCTTCTGCCGTTGAGCTGGAAATTGCGAGCAGGTGTATCTCCGGCGAGCTTGCGCGCTCGAGCCGAGGCTGTATGCAGATGAACGTTTCATCCCTGCATTTATTAATGAGTTTCCCTATTAATCAATTCCACTCGTTTGAATGAAGCCTTTTATGGAATGAAACTGGGCCATTGGTGCTCATTAGAAAACAAGAGTTTTCATCATCTGGATACAGGGGAGTTTTGAGGAAATGTTACATTGACTATACTTAGTGTATACTAAATTTGGCGACGAAATTGACACTAAAAGGACCGTTTTCCCGAAAATGTGTTTATTTATTCATTCCAAACCGGTATGATTTTCTTTTTTCTCTAGAACACAAAAGAAGATATTTTGGTGTTGGTAACCAAATAACACTGGCCCCCATTGACTTCCATTGCATAGACACAAACCACAGAGACACAAGAAATATCTTTTGTGATTTTACAAGAAAAAAGTGTTATGCAGGTTTTGCGGGTCAATAAGATATTACTAATTATTTAATTATTAATAATTATTATTTTATGTCAACTATCTCTTAGAAGGGAATGTAAGGTTGTAATTGACATTTTAAATGCATGCGTATTTGCAATAGATCAACGCATTTTGTCCCAAACTGAACCCGGTTCAATTATGATTCCGGGATGTGATAGGCGGGTCAAAGTGTCCGTCATTAAATGGAAGGCGGGGCCCACTTTTGAAGAATATTAACATCCGCTTGGTACAAATCCGGTTTTATGATCCATAACAAAGCTGGGATTAAAAGTCATATGCAAACATTTGGAGTAATAATTGGGTGAAAAAATGTGTCTTCAATAAATTCTCAGATTTGATCAACATGAGTTCAAATTTAAAACAGTTGGATTTTGTTCAGTTTACACGGATTTAAAAAGTTTTAAGAATGCGTGTGGAGAAACAGTTAAAAAATGCGCTGCAATCCTTTCCACCCATTGTTTTCTCCCACAGTTCTTTAGAGATGGTTCATGTAATTCATAAGAGCATAGTGCTTTGATCCATCAGGAGCTCTGAAATATAATGGAAAAAACACTTTACCACATATGCATGAGGATTCAGTGTCACCGGTCAGGTTGTGAATGGCTGAAGGCAGTCTTTGTTCACATTTACAAGGAACCTTAAGAAATATAAGACATTTGCATTAATACGCATGAGGAATGTGGGATAGAATTATGCTGCGAGGGGCTTTAGTTGAATTATAGCGAGGGTGTGTACAATATCCTAATGTCGGATTCCTGAATAAATATTCAAATAAGATTTCCTTCAACTCATACTAAGTGTTAAGATGTTTTGATTGAAAGCGTAGGTGTTGTTTTTTATTGGCTATTGCGGCGTAAGCTCTGGTAGGTGAGCGGCTGTTCTCAATCAGATTACGTCTCCGAACGCATGCAATTTATGTTATCTGTTTTTTTGTTATGTAACACAAACAATGCACTTCTGAATGTTAAAGCGAGTCATGAGGACAAATGCAGCTGATTTCGCCTCAAATATGGCGATGTTCCGCTTGTGTCACAGACTGAAAAATTGAAGTGAACAAAACCTTTAACTTTTCAACTGCAATTCAACTGAAAACACTTGGGAAAGTAAATGTTTTGTTAACTTCTAACATGTTACCCATACAAGAGGGTAAGAGTAGTGGTTCAGGCTAACATTGATGTGTTAAAACACGAGAAAAGATATTTATCTGTTTGAGTTACCGTAGCAGTGCTTTGACAGATGCAAACCAAAACAATGTCAATGGGTTTGTGTCTATGCAATGCAAGTCAATGGGGTCCAGTGTTGTTTGGTTACCAGCATGCTTCTAAATATCTTTTTCGGGTGGACTGTCTATTTTAATGATATATTAAAAATGTAATGCATCAAGACTGACAAATGAACTACCACTAAAGCTTTTCCATTAACTCTGAAAGTTGTGAATCAGATGACGGACAATGAAACCGTATGTTTTAAAACACAGGTAGCTAATTTCAGTCAAAAGCTGAACTTTATTGTACAAAGGGAAAAGAAGGACTCAATTATGTAGCAACTTATTTTGTATTCCAGATGAAGTGAAAGCTGCTGGTTTCTAAGGCCGAGAAGAGAAAAAGGGAAGGGGGAGGTGTTGGCAGTGATGCATGATCACTCAGAGTTGCCTATGATTGATTCCGTGGATGGGATTGACTAAATTGCTACAATTTGTTTAGATCCTCGGCGGAGGATATCTCCGCATTAATAAAACATTATCAATCATTAGTATGGAGGCTGGAGAGAATATGAGAGACTTAGTGCAAATTAGTCTCTGTCTCAGATGTCTGACATACACACCGGCTCTGAAGCTTGACTTCATTTCTGTGATTTTAAATTTAGCTTGATTTCTAGATAGTCGAAACGCAGTGCGGTAACGCAGTTCCACATTTATGAACCCCGGCGCTTGCAGAATTTCATCTGGAGCCCAAATACACCAGAGTGGTACACGCACGCACAAACTCTCACAAACTCACAAGTTCGCTTTATTGTAAGAAACAGACTTTTGATAGCACTGTATAGCATGATATTTTATGTTAAAAAAATCAAGATTTGTAAATTACTTTATGTTAGGTGGGGAACGTGAAGTGTTTCGAAAATATAAACAAGTTAAATGCCAGATCACCCAGTGTGGGGGAAGATACTCTTAAATTGTAGTTTAATAAACAGCAAGCTAATAAGTAGGTAACTTACATCTGAAAAATTAGTTATTATTAAGTTACTAGCAATAAGACTGTGTCCCATATGAACAAATACTGTATGTACATATACCACTTTACAAGTTTTCAACACTGGTCCAGATGCACTTTTGTTTTTATTTTATTTGATTATTTTAGATCTTTCATATATATATATGTATTTTTATATCATCCGAATAGGTATATAGATGGTTTATAGCGACAACAGCATAACCCAAACTTAACTTCTGGTAGACCTCCGCAAAGAATCAACAACTGTTGAGTAGTTTCAATTTAATTTAACACTTAAACTAGTAAACAGATTAATATAAATTAAATATAAAATAAATTGTTATATTATAATCAAACGCAGAACAAAGGTTTAACTTAGTGCCAGACGTATACGTCTGCTGAAACCGTCTATAGTAAACAATAATACAATTCTTAAATATTATAGCATTTGTGAACCACACCATAGTAAATATTAAATTATACTAGTTTTTCCTTTAACTGTTGTACAGAATAATGTTTTTTACGTTAACAAATTTTATAGGAACTACAATATACTGAATCATACTCTATAATATTTACTACATAAAATACTTATCTTGACTTATCTAAAATCTTATCTAAAATCTTGATGTACTGATACCCGATCTGCATTTCTTTCAGGTAAAATAATTATTTGTACACTAGTCGACACTTTTAGCTCCCCTCAGAATGTAATGTGACCCCCCCAAATTCATAAACCCATCTCTCATTTGAATCATTTGATCAATTTGAACGGCTAGAATTATTGGAAGCAAGAACTGAGCCTGTGTACAGCTACAGGCGCTGTTGTTTATGAGGCAGACTTGAGTACATGGGATTTTTGCATAACAAGCTGTTGCAAAACAAAACAGCTGTTTAACAAGAAAGAGTTCGATTTGCATTTTTCGTAAACAAGTGCACGCTGACAAACTTTTTTTGCTCAGTTCCATACGTGGCTCTATCACCTAACATGCGTCAAAAGCATGGATTAACATGTTATTGTCTTCCTTTGTGGTTAAAACTCTTCTACACGCAGGGTTAGTTTTAAACACCGAATCCAGGCTGACGGTGCGTATACCGAACCCACAACTTTAATACATTCAACACGACTGACGCCTCTGTCGGCTCTCCACACGTGACAATCAAAAGAGAGCGAGAATAAAGGCGTATAAATAACAAAAGGTTCTGACTGAATTAGAATGGCAGCGAGGATCCGAGAAAGAGAGAGATGCTTGAAAAGAAAGAATAATAACGTCTTCAGCCTCTTTCTGCTTGTAAATCTTGCATGTTATCATACTGTATATAGAGATCGGTGAAGGTACAGTACAGAGGACAGGAAGTAATTAGTGTCTGCAGAGAGGTATCCAGTGGTTTTGTCTGAAAGTCTCTTTTCTTTCTCAGTCGTAAGAAACAGGAGCGAGACGGCGTTGTTTTGTGACTGGATTGTCAGTATCTATTTGTAGAGAGATGAGGATCGGTAATTACGTCAAGACATCTTGACTGTACAGGGACAGGAAGTTGTAATATTGCACACGTAACATTGGAATTTTGCATTCGACTTGTGCCTTACAGAACCATCAGGTAGAAATGATTGTGGTAGTATCAGCTTCCTGCGTAATGTACTGTGTTGCATTGAAAACGTTTATGTAAAGTTATGCAAACATTAACTTTTTATTAATTTCTATATGTTTTGTTAAGGCATACAAATATGTCATATTCATATAGATCACTAATCTATCATATAGATCAATGGTCCAAGAACACGCAGTTGAATGGAGGAGAGACTGTTTTGTATACTCCTGAATCCGGCATGAAGTTATTTTCAAGTCATTTTAAAGAGACGGTTCACCCAAAATAAAAATTCTTTCATTATTTACTCACCCCCGAGTTGTTCTGATGAGCACAGAGAATATATTCGGAACAAATAAAATATTAAGTTACATTTTCAATGGCATTCTTCCAAATATCTTTCTCTGTGTTCATCAAAACTTACATGTGATATTTTTATGCTTGAAGATGAATTTTAATGTACGTAGTGGGACTTTAAGAAAATAAAATGTATAGAATTGATGCACTGTACGTCGCTAATATAATCTGCCAAATGCGTAGAAAGGGTGGAAATGTGCGTATTTTCTCTGATAATTTATGTAAAGTGAAAAATGCTGTATAATGCTGTTACAATTAATAAGTCAACATATTTCAGTCAAGCTCTATGACTGCTCTATGGTCATAAATCTATATATACACCAGCGGTTCTGTAGCCGGTGACAGCAAAAGTCTATCCCATATGCACGGCATTTCTCTGTCTCCCAGGCTAAAGCCTCTAGCACATGTACTAGGTGGCAGAAAATGACTTTGATCTTGAATCTGATAACTCGACGGGCTCTGTGTGATTTCCTTAACCCCCTTTGGCCCCTAAACCATCCTCCCATGCATATGTAGCTGATGCCACTCTGTCCCAGACTGCTACTTTCACATCAGTCTCAGAGTCTTAAACCTGGTTTTATCTCGAGAGTTGATGCAAGCTGCCATTCAAAGCTAAAGCGAATTTGGTGAGACGGCTGGAACCCAAAAGATAATGAAAAATGTCTTGTATTTAAGAGAATAAATACACATTTTCAATTGTGTGGAACGTTTTTCAATTTTTGGTACAGATAGCCCCGCCCACACCAAAATATAACTGGACTTAATTGTCGCTAATATTTATGAAAAAAAATAATGTAGATGACGAGATTCTGTTTTTAGGTGTTCAAAATTAGATATCATGCCTTTTATAAAAAAACTATTAAAAAGCTTTACTCCCTTCCCCTGTGCAATGCATTGTGGGAAATATATTGTTTTAATTGGCTTTTACTATTACAGCTACAGGTGAAATGCATTCACTCTGCCGTTCAAAGATATTATGATTTTGCACAAATTTGCACATATTTGAAGATATTTAAATGTTTTTTTCTTTTTTAGATGATAATGCTTTAGCCGTAGCGAGTGAGCTGAATAATGTCTGTGCGCCTGCTGGGTTATTGAAAACAAACCCATTTGAAAGCCTCCTTTAAGTACTTTGTTTACTTTTGTGAGGAGTTGAAGTTGTTTATCTCATTTGAAGGTAACTTAAACAGACTAACCTCAGGTGATGCTTTTAAGAACATGTTAAGATGGTTTGACAAACTGAACTGAAATGATAATCTTCTGTCACATGACAAAGTCCTAATCTTCACCACACAATGTTGGCACAAAACACAAACAATATTGAATGGCAGTTACTTTATGTAGCCTACTGTTCTTTTACGTGGGTGGAAGTCAAAAGATGTCAGATTGACATTTCCAGCGAAACTGAACCCGGCAGCAACTTAAGTTTAGACTTGCGATATGTTTTTTTATTATAACAAATTTTTTGAAAAACAATTCTTAACATAAAAAGTTGCAGATTAACTGAGGTTACTGTATATATATATATATATATATATATATATATATATATATATATATATATATTTGTATATATTTGTATGGCTTTTCCAAATAATTAGTTGTTTGACCAATAGGGTGTAAGAATACACTCAGCTCCTGAGTTAATACGATACACGATACTGGGTTCATGGTTACGATTGCATCAAGATATTTGTAAAAAATAAAAAGAATTAAAAGATTTCCCCCCAAAACATATATTATTTTAACATTTGTTATTTTATTAAGGAATTGACAACAATCAGGGTTTAATCGATTTTTTACGCAAACTAATAAAAACTGAATAGATCGGTCACTGAAAAATATAAATAAATTTTAACAGAGAAATATGTATTTCATTTGAAACATATTGCCCTAGCTGTACGATACACATCTCATTGTTTTTGTATCTCATTGTATTGTTTTTCTCATTTATGCGATACTTTGATATATTGTTCCCCCCCTTTTTGCCCCCAAAAATATATCTTTTGTTTTTGCTTAAACTATCTCTTCAAGACGTTATATTAACCCACCACCCAAAAGTTAAATAAGAAAAGCTGATTTGATGTGATTTTGATGTGCTCACATGTCAATATTTTTATCTTTCAATAACAATTGAAACAATATTTGCAGAGCCTATAATATATCAAGGCTCACAAAGCCATTTCAAATGTTAATGTTTCTCAAGTGGGAATCAAAGGATTTTACATTTAGATGTTTTTGTAGCTTAGTTTCAATCTACTGTCATCTTAAATGAGAGAGAACGTTTTGTTATATGTCCTCATAGTTTAAAAATAGCGTTCATTGCACTATACGCTTTTGCATGCAGGTGAGTTCTACAGGGTTTTAAAACATTTTAATTTAAACCTTGATGACGTTTTTTTAAATAAAACTTGAGCAGAAAGATTATCAAAGTTTTTTTTTAGCTAGTCTTAGCTAAAATGTCTCTTTAAATGTGTGGGCTATTTCAGGCAAAAGCATTATGCTGACCAAGACTTGTTCAGCTCCACAGGTAGACGTCCAATGGTCCATCTCACAGATGTCTCTCCCCTCCCTTCTTCCCTTTCACCCTGGTACCAGCTGGTGTTTAGAGTGCAGAACTATCAGGCTTTTGATCTAAGATCAGTTGTGTCACTCGTACGGTAGGAGCTCTGGTTTAAGAGAAGCCGCACTCAGATCTGTGGCAACGGGCTGTTGTGTGTCTCGCTAACAATGGTAATAAAAGGACGAGCTCCAGGTGTGCATTCATGCGGAGACCAGGCCGCCCACATTTATCCCACCGACCGAGCTCTGTTTCTGGGCTCTGGTTTGACAGCTTCCCTTAACGATGTGATTCAACTCCCAGGTTCTTCGCGAAGAGCCCAACAGTTCAGGTGTCAGGTGAAAACAAGAGAGAAAGGGAGCGAGTAGTGAATATACTGAGAACTTGGCCGAGAGGAATTCTTCTCTAGTTATCACACATATGGCCGGCTGGTTTGGATGTCCCCCGGGATGCCAGCACAAACAGAGCTTTAAAGAGCTCCTGTACATTTTTTCACGCCTCCTGAACAACCATCTCAGCTTCCTCTGTTGACCTTCGATGTGGAACGTTAATCCAGCCTTCCTTTGAACTCAATGCTTGTATTAAATTGGGACTTTCTCTTTGAGTGTAATTTGTTTTTTCCTTCATCGTAATTGGTTGGCATTTGAATCACACACTCTTAGAAATGAAATGTTGTATTTAATTAATAAAGTTATGTCAACCGGTCCCACAAAACTTAGTTGCTTAAATGGAAAAGGTAATATACAATTAATTGTAACATAATGTTTTAAGTAAATCGCTCATAACTGTGTTAATTAAATGGTACATCACACACTTATTTTGAATAAATGTAAATTTTTGTCTTGAATTTAATGACTATAGCTTGATCTAAGATGACCTGATTAAGTTCAATTTATTTAACAGAAATAAGCTTTGCTAATGTTATCCATTTGTGTTGATTGTACTTAATGATTGGAACTTAGAGAAACTAAGTCTGTAGGTCAAATAAAAACACTAAAATAAAATGAAATGTTCAACATTTTTTATATTATACATTTGTAACATTTATTAGACATTATCTCATTTAACTTCAATAAGATGATATTGAGAAAATAGAAATCAGCAGAAATGCAAAAAAAATTATTGTAACCGCCCACCACCTAACCAAAGGCAACACTTTTCTGAACAAGGGTAACCACCAAACTCAAAAATATAACTAACTCTTTAAAACTTTTAAGATAAATGAACATTAAACACTAACAAGTGTTTCTTTGTACCGAAAAATGCATAATATGAAACACTTATTTAAGAAAATAACTCTCAAAATGCAGTGTACGCAAAGCATGCTGGGAAATATAAGTCCTCTGCCCTATTATAACTATTTTATGTTAACACAACACAACTCCTTTATGTTCTCCCAACATGAATGGATTCAGTTATATGACTAAACATAAAACAATCATGTTGTAACCATATTTTCCAAAAGTTGTGTTGATTTAATTTAAGCAAGTTAAGTAAATTGAACAGGCAGCAAAAATTTTTTTTTTGAGTGCATGTTTAGTCAGTTGTGATCAGAAATTGGGTAATGACTTGGTATCATGCTTACAGAAGAAATTATAGGCTAAAAGCTTTATTTAAAGGTGATTTAAAATTCATATAGACCTTCAAACACAACAATCAAATTCATTTTAAAGGGATGGTTTATGCAAAACTGCAATTTCTCCATCTACTTTCCCTCAGTAAGCAAACAGATTTCATCCCCCTACGGCCATAGAAGGGAAAGTTAATACTATGGGAGTCAATGAGGGATGAGTTCTTTTTGGTAACTGACATTCTTTCAAATATCTACCCTTGTGTTAAGCAGAACAAAAGAATTCATACATCATCAACCTAAGGCTGAGTAATTGAATTTTCTCTGAATCATTGTTTTGAACTAGGTTTCAAAAGCAGGTTATTGTTTCTCATTGGTCTGCATTATGTTTATTGATTTAAATTGGACATTAGAGTGAACATTCATTGTTGTTATAAAGATTTTTACTTATTGAAGCATATTTAGTTTGGTTTTTAATTATATTTGATGCAAATCACAAGCCAAAACATTTGTGAACTACATTTAAGAAATTTGTTTGGATCTTCTTATTTTTAACGCCCACGCTCACCGTGGGTAATTTTCAACCCTGTGTTGGGTCAACTGGGACAAATGCTGCCAAAGATATTTATGTTTGACCCAACAATGGGTTACAACAACCTAGCATTGTTGAAAGAACACAGCATGGGTTCATCTCTTTTTTGACCCAATGCTGGGTTGAAAATAACCTAGCATTTTTTTAGAGTGAAGAAAAGAAGTGTTATTGAAGGTTAAACTAAACTATTGAAGGTCCAGTCTATGATGTTTAGTGGCATCTAGCGATGAGGTTGAGAATTCCAACCAACGTCTCACTCTAGCCCTCTGTTTCTAAGCACACCGGTGATTGACGCAAGAAAAATATGTTGTCACGTTTTCGCTTCTATGCCGAAGGTGCAAAGCACAATGCAGAATGCTTTTAACCATTTAGGAGTATCAATACAGAGCAAAACAGATGCCTTCTTAATGGGTTGTTTCCTGCTTTCACACATGCAAATATTTTAAGACCACTATTTACTATATAAGTAAATATACAGCTGGACTGAAACTACTCTGTTCTGTGACTCATGGTCTTTTAAGTTATTATCAATGTGAAAATGTAAAAGGATGAGTTCTATTGACATAATGGTTTTTAAAAGCCATGCAATATTTACTTTAAATGTACTCTTTTGTTAACCATCCAAGTGGTCACGGTTATCGCCCGGCAGCGTCATTTTATAAAGGAAGATTCTGCCAAATGTATTGCTCTGTCAATAAAAAAAGACTATATTGTGAATCATTGCTATGGGAACTTCAAATTGCATGTTACCAAGGGAAACAAGATCCATCACCTGAATGAATTCATATCCTTTTCATATAACATGTCAGGTCAGATTGAATCTAAATTCCCCGTTCCAAAAGGGCATAGCTTGACTGATACACGACAAAATGAGTCAATAAGTCTGGCGGGCACGTCCATAGAACATCCATTTTCCTTACGATAATCTTCATAAAAATGGTTTTCTTACTACTTCACTAGACCAGGCGCACCATGGGCACTTCGTGACTTTGGCCCCCGGGGGACGTCTCGTAATTTGCATATGTAACGTCTTGATTTGTAATAACGTGAAATTAAGCTTCTGTTATGTTCAATTAACCCACCAGTTCAGATTGTAATTAAAAACCTACAGCAATATGAGAGAGAGAGAGAGAGAGAGAGAGAGAGAGAGAGAAAGAGTGGAAGAATTGATGATGTTAAAAAAAGAAGAGGGTTCAAATATAAACTGCCGTCACATCATGTTTTCGTCAGTTATGACCTTGGCAATCCTGACTGCTGGGTTCGAGATGTTTTGGAAAGGTGCCACGCTACCCATAAGCTAAAAGTTAATGGGGGATATCAGCTGTTTCTTTGCTTTGATGTTGTCCTTGCCAGCTGCTGTACGGCAGGCAGGTACCATAGTACGCTGCCGATATTTACAAGACCACTCGCTTTAAAGGGATTATTTTATAAAGGGGATTATGCAACAATTATGCAAACTAGAGGGCTCTTTTAAACTGATGTGTTCTTTTGCATGTGGGTTTTAAATTTAATAATGGCATGTGTGAGCTCTTTAGGAATTGCGAGGTATGTTGAAGGAGAGGTCTTTCGGGTTCACCAGCTGTTTCTACGCTGTAGAATTAAAGTAGATTATTTTTACCATGTTACATTGATGCTGTTGCAAAATGTTAATGGTCTGTGAGTTGTACAAAAAAATGTATTAAACAAATTTTGCAATGGAAGTTTATAATGATGTTTTTAAAGTTAAGCTGTCGAATACGATTTCGTGGGAAATGGCATTTTGAGGTCATTTAACTGCCTAACCCATGTTTAAGTAACCAGCAATTATATGTTTCAAAGAGGTTTGCCGATAGAGAGTCATAACAAATTGTAGCTTTAAATTGTCAAGCGTTCCTACTGTGCATAATGGTATTATTGCTGTGAGAATTAAATGCCAGAAGGATGGGAAGTAAACATTCCCACATTTTTATATTGCCGTCATGAGATTTTAGGAAGTCACTTTTTATGTTCATCGAAGAGATAATATATTTATATAATATATAATATACTGTATATATATTGATTTTTTTAAAATCCATATAAATAATATAAGACTAATTTAATGAATTATATTAGACATATTTGAATTACTCAGATTTACTTATTTTTTTTTTACTTACACATACTCAATTTAAACAGTAGATTTAAAGGATTTCGCAGTGTAAATTGTTTCCTTGTTAAATCAGGGTAAACGTTTGTGTATAGCTGTTATATAGAAAATAAATTGACTGAGTTTAATAGAGGTTAATTAATGAATGTTAATATCTGGTAGTGAGTTAATGTTCTGTAAATAACAAGCTGCTATCCTAATTAAGATAAATTTTACAAATTACAATTATTAGGTCTTTAATCATCATCAGGTCTTATATTTAAATATACAAAAACATAGATTGCAATGTGTTTAGAACTTCATGTCTTCTCACAGTGTCATCACCACATTTGCAAATATTTCTTGTTTATTTTAGCTAAATTATTAATTTTTCTAATTGGTAACATGTCCGGTATTGTGTTTTCATGTGTTTTCCACCATGCGTTTCAAAACTGAGCCCTAAATGAACAAAGTGTTTAAAGTCTGTGGTCTCCCAAGTAAAACTCGCTGGATGTATTTGGTAATTATCGCAGAAAATTCTTACTTTCAATGATGCAATGTTTTATTCATCACAGGACCACGTGTGGCCTCAAATATATTTAGCAATTCAGATCCAGAAAGAGAGAGAGAAATTCATTAAAAGCACCATGGGGGAAGGCTGCTACCCAAAGCTCTGTCCTTGTGCCGTGCTCATAACCAGCTTCCTCTCCTCAGACCGAGTTTGATATTTGAGAGTCAACAAAAAGGCCAATTCAGCCTTAACCAGTACAAAAACGCCCTGCCTCATTTGCATATGCGTTTAAACAAGCAATGTCAGCTTTGTTTGTGCCTTGTTTTCTGCTAAGCTGGTGCAGAGCCTAACACCTGCTATTTCAACCCCTGTCTACACATACACTGAACAGCAAAACAGTCATAGTAAAGCAACAGTTTAAACAGAAATTGTCCCATCCCCGTGTCATTGTTTATTTTTCCCATGAAAGAGATCTTTAAGGAACAGTTCACCCAATAATGAAAATTCTGTCTTCATTTACTCACCCGTAAATAATACTGTATGAATTTGTTTGTTCAGATGAAGAAAGAGAAGGATATTTGAAAGAATGCTTGCAACCAAACAGTTCTTGGTCACCATTGACTACCACGATAGTAACAATTGCGTTATAAATTTCTTTAACAAAACAAGATATTTTGAAGAATGTAGCACAGCAAACAGTTCTGGGTAGGGGTGTAATGCTACTTCGCAGTACGATATTTCACGATGCAAAAATGTTACTATGCGCATCATAAAGAGATGGGGATATGTGACGATATGATTCTATTCGTTGAGCGGTCAAGGCGCTTCCTACTTTGCGCAAGCGGGTCACGTGTGCTTATCTCACATATGCGGGAGACATAAGTCTCTGGGAGAAGGAAGCACAAGACGCAATCTGTCTCCGCGGGGTTTATATTCCTTCACAATCTCCGGTAAAACACAGCAAACTTGAAGCGTGACTGCTGGCGAGTCACCCCGAAACTAATTACAAAGGCAACCACAAACGCTTTTATATGGCAATGTTAATTTATCCGCTTAAGCGAGCTGCTGCATAATGTGATAAAGCAGTATAAAGTAAGCCAAAAGAAACCAGCGCTTTACCAATCAGATAAGTGATGGAGTCATGCTGTATATTAAAAGATTGAATGACATGCTACAGTAAAGATCGAACCGAGAATGTGAGCATGATTGAAGAAATGTAATAGAGTTTATGTAATATGTCTTTTTTGAAGGATATTTTCCAATTCATTACTGTCTCAAGCAAAGACTGTGCAGCTTCAAAGATACATGAACCAATGGCGCTTGAGTGTGAGCTCTGTCAGAGCGTTTCATTGTTTGAATGTACTGAATGAATACGCCCTTCACTGAGCAAAAAGGTTACTGAAATTGTTATATCTTGAAAATAGATGTTATTTGAATTACGGTTTCATTTTTTAATTTTGTTCAAAATATCGAGATGTGTATCGTATCATGAACTCGGCATCGAGATATGTACCAAATCGTGATCTGAGTGTATCGTTACACCCCTAGTTCTGGGACACTTTTGACTATCATTGTCATTTTTCCTACTATGGTAGTCAATGGAGGGCGAGATCTGTTTGGTCACAAGCATTCCTCCAGATACCATTCACTGTGTTCATCAGAACAAAAACAATTCGACAGTGAGTAAATGATAACAGAATTTGTATTTTTGGGTGAACTGTCCCTTTAAGTCTCCATAGAAGCATTTTCACCAAATTTGACATGAAAATGTTCAGAGGAACAATAACAATTATGCAATTGGCAAACACTTTTATCCACAGCGACTTGGTGTGAATTCAAGCTATAATTTTATTTAATCAGTACAATTACTGATGCACGATTAATCGCATTTTAACCGTGATACAAATGACTGCCTTCCACGATTAATGAAGCATAATCGTCACAATATTACTGTGTTACCAGCAAGCAAAAACATCTTAAGGCAGTGTAATACATATGCAGAAATAAAATATTAAGAAAGTTCTAAACTGTCAGAATAATCGTGATTATTAATCGCAATTAGAAATTTGAGCAAAATAATTGTGACGATTATTTTATCGTTCAGCCCTACAATTGCAGTCTCCACAATGACATTTAACAATAGCCCAATTCATAGCCTACTATTCATTCTGGCTTTTCATTGTAAATACAATAAAGATAATTTAAACAATTTAAATCTAGCATGGCTTGGTGTCCGTATTGGTGTCCTGCAAGAACTATGTCTCCTGATTCAACCTATTTTATAGTTAATTTACTGCTTATCCACCTTTACCTCCCTGCCTGTCTTATAGAGTTTCAGTCTCTCTCTCTCTCCCTTTTCCTATTCAATATGTGCTGATTTCAGCATAAAGTAACAGCATTAAAGGACTCTGTCTCTATTGGTGAGCCTCTGGCAAGCTTCCTGCTCATATTCTACTGACACAGACCCCTTGAAAAAGCTCCTTATATAGAGAGGCTTGGGATGCATAGACACAACTGGCAGTAGTCTTGCTGTATCGTACATTCTTGTTCTGTAGAGTTTGGGCAAAATGAAGCAGTGCAGTATAAGTCATCAATATTTTGGTTTGTATTCCCAGAAGAGAAACCGAAAGTAAATGTTTTATGCCTTAGTCAATTTAGTCAACATCTAGGCACACAATACTGGTCTAGGGCTGTAACATTGACAATTCATAAGTGTCACAGAAAGAACTCATTTATTGTACGTCATAAAAAAGATATTTCGATAGTCAACTTCAGACATTCTACAAACTGTAAATAACTTTGTAATCTCTTGTCAAATATCAGTCAGTGGAGTCTTAGTTGACCTAATACCTCCAAAATTTTTACTTTGATGGTCAGCTTAATGACATCTTTAAAGATTGGGCAACATGCTTTCATGCATTCTGATTTCTTATCACTGTGAAATGTGCTGGCTTCTCATGCTTAACATGGTCAATCTGTTATAAATATAGTTGGACGTATGACGTATTTCTGTGCTCGATACACTTCCCCAGCAATCCAACTTGTTTTTGAAAGTTTTTTATAAATCTGGATCCCTGTTACGTAACAGGGATCATATTCCTTTTATCGGCCATTCTCCCAAGAAAAGCATGCCCATACGTCCTCCACCGAAAAGACCACGCGATAGTGTCAGAGAAAGGAAAACGGCCATCAATGCCGCTTCACTCGACTGACGAAAATTTTGTTGTTTGTTTTCTCACTGCATTACGGTGATGAATGTTATATAAACGGTGGATATTATGCTTGATTTGGAGATTGTTTGAAACTGATTGAAGGTGAGTTCTCAGCGCTTAAAGATGCCGAGTATGAATTGCATGCGGGAAGTCAAACTAACTCATGACTGTGTTTTGTGTGCGTACGTGCATAATGTAAACAACACGAAGGAATAATGCGATTATATATTGTGTGCTCGTGCTGTAGTTCTCTCCCCCTGCCTGCCTCCAGCAGCTTGCCTTTTTTCCCTGGAAATAATCGTACAGCTGTATCTCTCTTTTATATATTTGATCAAACTAAATACTCTTCAAAGATAAGAAGTATACAATACTACTGTATAGGTACTAAAGATTAATATGAGATTGGCAGAAACTGCGTGTTTTACCCCATCTCTAAGAAGTCTCATTTAGATTTTATAGGGTCTTTAAAATTTGTAGTCTGTGTTGTGTTTTGGTAACATCTCAAACGTATCAGTACAGTATTTTTGCTCAGGTTATATTTTCACTACTCACATCTGATATTAAATCAGCAGTAGCTGTAAAAACATAACAGATTTTTTAATAAACATCTAACAAAGCTGCACTCTGAAAATTGATTTTCCTCAGATATTCTGGTTAAGGGTTTTTTAAAACCTCCAAGAAATATTAAACTGCAAATAATTTCTCTGAACCTTATTTCATGTAGAAAATATCAAACCAGAGTTGGACATGTTGCAACGACATCATCAAAATATTTGCATACTTAATTGGTCTTTGTTCTTAACCATTCTTGTGTTGTGAGAGGCTGCGTGGGGATCATATAAAAAACAGATGATGCGATTAATTGTTTTTTTTACCGCAGGCATTTATATTTATATATTTTTTTCACCCATCATAGACTTCTATTTTAGTACATGTATTTGCTTTTAATTTTCATACAGCACACATCTGTAAAGTGTTTTTGTAACACTGTACAAAAAGGTTGTATTTGTTAACAATTAGTTAATGCATTAGCTAACATGAACTAACCGTAAACATTACTTCTATATCATTTATTCATTTTAGTTCATGTTACTTAATCATTTACTTATACGTTTTCATTTTTTTTTTACATTTAACATTAGTTAATGCACCATTACCTAACATGAATAATTTTAATGACAATAACGAATATTAACAATAATTAATTTTGAAAAAACATATTGTTTATCGTTTGTTCATGTTAGTTAATGCATTTACTAATGTTAAAGGCCCACTGCAATGCTTTGGAATGCGCAACATTATTTGATATGTTGACGTAATTTCAACTGATAAAATGCAGTGAACCCGCCACCTTTTAAAATAACCAATCGACTTTCGTTTACGGCACACAGTCAGCCTGGCAAAGCTGAATTTACCAGTGATGTGCCATTTTTAGCTTGTAATTTATTTTGGTGAGATAGTCACACTGGCGTTTGTCTTCTCCTTTAGTCATCATGGTTGCGATATCCCATCTCTTCCATATAGCCTTAACATACAACTTTCTGTGTAGACTTGAAACGGTTGGATACATTTTTTTCTAAGCTGGTTTGTGCGTATGATCGTGCAAATATTCAGCTATGTGCAATTGGGTCTCTGACCCACTCGCGTGACACTAACGTGAAATATTGACTTTAATGTTAATATTTACACTGTCTTGATCATCCCCCATCTCCCATCTAGTGCATTATGCGTCATCCACCATGTAGGACATAATAAATGTACGAACAAATGGCTGATATGAGGCACCGTTTCGGTTAGGCTAACTTATTTTTAATAAAAGAAAAAAACTTCACTGGGGCTTTAACAAATACAACCTTATTGTAAGTGTTGCCTGTAGTTTTTGCATACATTTTATGTATTGATATATAAACCAAATAATGCTTATCCATATAGGTATTAAATCTATCTTTATATTAAATTGTGCATATAAAACTTATTTAAACCTGTGTATTCTTGATTGTTCATAGTTGTGTCTAAATTGACCAACCAGCATCCAGGACGTAAACTATCAGCTATAATCTTAATTATGGGACAGTATTGTTGTTGTTATCCTAGCTGCCTGTCATGAGGTCGCTTGCAATTAACATTCAACTACAAGCAGCATATCTGAAAGCTATTTGAGCACATGTGTCAGTCTCGGTAATAACCATTTAGACTCCAGGCAACTTTATTTGATTTAGTGCCATTAGTGGCTATATGAGAAGATTTCTATATAGAGAACATTCACTTATGAGCCATTCTGTTTTTACTAAGCATGTCTTCAGGTGTTTGTTAAAATGATTATATTCTATTTTTGACACCTGTCCTCTGTGATATTTTAGATTTGAGTTACAGGTTACAGGACATTTGAGATTCTATGCATGTTACTAGTGTGATAAATATTATTTTCATAAGTATGAATTGGGTAAATGGATGTTTGTTGGCTGGTGGGCTGTTATGATTTGGATGAGTTAGCAACCATCCAGTACACCCAGGGCCCTAGCTACAGAATTATGGGCCCTCACCCCCATTGACATTTTATGCCAAGTTTTATATAATATCACTTTGACGTAGTCTATTTACATTTAACAGAATATGGTAAAGTTGTGTTAATCCAAGTGAAATTTTATATGAATTTATCAAACATTGCCTTAAATAAATGCATGAAGACTTTTAACAAACTAATAGAAATAATAATAAAATAATATAAATTATTAAATAATAATAAATATAACAGATGTAAAAATGACCAGCAGTACTGTATAATAGTCTTTTCAATCAGTCTGCTGTCAAATAACTGAAGCTAGCATTAAAAAATAATTATATATAATACATAAATAGACCACTTAAATGTTGCTAAAGTCTTGATATTTGATGAAAACAATATGGTATTTCATAATATACAGTATATATATATATATATATATATCACGCAAAATCACGCATTTCACATCCTTGTTTTTATGTTTTTACCCCTGGATAACACAAATCCGTCTCCGTTCCACATCGCGGGAATTATAGAGCCCTACCTTTAAAGAAACGTCTTGATAGACTGGGATACAGCAGTTCTCTGAGTTCCTTTGTTCTTTTTTATGACATTTATTTTTTGCAGCGACATTTTCAGTCACTTATTCTCCTGCTCTATAACTTCATCAAAGCATAGGCTTACTTCAGCTGAGCTGCCTGCCGCAGTGCCATCTGATTTTGTTCATGATCTAGGTGTTGGACTTTTAGACTAAACCTTTAACCATTTTGGGGGAGGGGATTACAATTACTTAGAAAAACTTCTTTCTGGGATTTAACTTGGATTTAATTAAAATCTAATGTATATGATTCATACATTAAAATTATTTACAACACAGGCGACTTTATAGTATACAGGTGACATTATGGTACAACTGTTGAATTTTGTGAGGCCCCTAGAATTGTCATCCCCTTTCACCCCACTAGCGCCACGAGTACACAATAACAACCACATAGTTCATCCAACAATCGTGTTTTTAGAGAACAGAATATTACTTTTTCTTCTGTGAAACACAAAGGAAGATATTTTGGAAATGTCTCAGTTGTTTTGTGTTCATACAATGGAAGTCTGTGTTGTTTTGTTACCAACATTTTGCACAAGCAAGCAACACTCACATTTTATTTAGAAATAAAAAAGTAGTTATTAAACTAATAAATATTAAACTAATTATATTAATTAAACTTGTAAATACTAAAATAGTAAATTAAACTTGTAAATACAAACTTAAAGTATGTTTTTTTAATAATTTTTTTAATTAAGTATATTTATTTTCAAATAAATTTAAAAAGTAAATTTATTTGAGTCCCCATACAGTACTTAAGAATCAATATAAAATACCAACAAAGCAACACAAAGTACATTGAAGACGTATTATACATATTACTATCATGTGACTATTTTCTTTTCAAAAAAGTTTCTCTATACCATATGTTAAGCAGAAACCGCCCTATGTAAACCATACACCACAGTTTTCACTGTGTTATGCTGATGTGCTCTTTGAAATAAACTTCTTTGTTATGGTTTGAGGGGCTTGGCTTCATTTTTTCCTGACATTGCATGAATTTTAGGGCCGGCATAACATCGCAGTGCGTTCTCTTGAGATTTACACGCACGCCAGCCCATCTGTGTGTACACAAATTCTTTTATTGCCTCACATTAAAGACTTTATTTGTTCAACCTTCAGCATCTCGGCTCGCTCCCGTTGCCATAGGCATGTCACTTTATAGCTATTGATGTGTTCTTCCTCACAGAGTTTTCTTCGGTTTTGACAGCCATGCGACAGTTCTGTGCAATAAATACAGCACATGTTAACTTTTCAGAAAGTGTGTGCACGACTGCAGACTTTTTGTCGGATTGATTTATGTTTGCGTTGCTCTGTTCTGTTTACAGGGGTGAAAGGGTTTAAAGGGTAAGTGTTTAATTAAATGGTACTTGGTTTTATTGAGACACATGAAGAACATAAAACAGATCTGTACGATACAGGCAATAAATACCAACGCGTGCAGATTTAAAAGTGTTTTTATCCCTTTCACTATTGACAACCTCAGGAATTTTTCTTTGGGTCTGTTTTTATTGATTTTGGGAAATGTAACACAAGATTTGAAGAGACCTTTAGATGTTCACTTATTATGATTATGCATTTTTTAAGAGATATTGCAGCTGTCCACTGTATCGACTTGTGTGGAAGGGTTACAACGTATTTTAATTGCTTTTGAAAAAAAAAGCAGAAACAAATGACACTTGTTAAAGTTCATTAAGTGTATTGAGCTGTAATTAATGTAGTTTGTATTGATAGAATCACCTGAATTTGGTTAAATTTGATAAATATTTGACATCATTGAAATCCTCAATAATGTTGCAGATTGATCAGTCTGAGCTCAGTTTGTGACATTGTTACGAAGTCTCTTCTGAAACAAAAAAATTTAAAATCTCTTGGTCTTATACTCACGTAAAAGAGGAACAATTCACCCAAAAATGAAACTTACATTCAAGTTCTGTATTTCTTTGTTCTAAGAAACACAGAGGAAGATATTTGGAAGAATGATTGTAACCAAACAGTTCTTTATGAGTAGCCGTTTAGGCCTTAATTATTAAAATTACTTTTACAAACACTAGTGAAATAAAAATATCGATCAAGCTTAGTGAAATTTATTCATATTACTGAAATATCTCTTACAAGAACTAGTGAAATAAAAATATCGATCAAACTTAGTGAAATTCATGCATATGTATTACTGAAATAATTCTTATAACTGCTAGTGGAATAAAACATTGACCTACCTTATTGAAAAATATTCATTTGTGTTAATGAAAGATCTTTCAAACACTAGCGAAAATCATTCACATGTATTACTGAAAGTATTTTAGAAACACGAGTGAAAATCATTCACAAGACCCAGGACATTTACCTTGCATGTTGCGCTCATATTCTGGATTTACCTGCTCATAGTATTCTTTATTCATATATACCATTTATTATTACTCTTTAAATGCACAGATCGAGCTTTAAAATGTCCCTAAAACTTATTTTCCCCCTACTATGGTAAGGAATAGGTACAATTTACGGAGGCGGGATTTAGAAATAAAGAGCAATCATGTATCAGCATCCGCAAGAAGTAAACCAATCAGAATTAGGGGAGTCACAATCTGACCAATAAACTGCACGGTGTTTGGCTCACTATACCTAAATAACAATTGTTGTCATGTGATTAGCTGATGCTCCATTGGTGTCGTGTTTTGCGCTTAAAAAGCGTGTGCAGGCCAAAAGCCTGAAGAAAATGACAATACAACCCCATTATTTCCAACCCCTCACCGCGTATGACTGTCTTTTCACCTCTTCTGAGTTTGCATGTGTGACATATGAATGAATTCAGTAGTGTTTGTAAGATGTATTTCAGTAATGCACATGAATGAATTTCACTATTGCAGATCGATGTGTTTGTTTCACTAGTGTTTGTAAGATGTATTTTAGTAATACATGTGAATGAATTTCACTAAGGTTGATCAATGCTTTATTTTACTAGTGTTTGAAAAAGGTATTTCAGTAATAGTCAAAGATCAATGTTTTTATTTCACTAGTGTCATTTCAATAATTAAGTCCTAAACGGCTCCTCATAGTTCTTGGCCAACATTGACTACCATACTTTGTACATTTCTCTGTTCTGTCGAACACAACATTAGATATTTTGAAGAATGTAGGAAAGTAAACAGTTCTGGGGCACTTTTGACTAGCATTGTCATTTTTCCTACTATGTTAGTCAATGGTCGCCAATTAACTGTTTGGTAACAAGCGTTCTTCCAAATATCGCACTTTGTGTACATCAGAACAAAGAAATGTATACAGATTTGCAAAAACACAAGGGTGAGTAGCCTAAGTGATGAGAGAATTTGAATTTTTAAGTGAACTGTTCCTTAACGCAAAAGTTTCTCTGTTTCTCTATTTATTCTCAATGTCTTGAAGAAATCTGTGATTTTTATTATGGGTTGATGCTACACTAGTAGCTCTCTTTGCTTGGGAGTGAACATCTGGTTCTGCATTTGTAGTTTGGTCTAAAGAGAGAAATCATAACTCAGCTCGAAATCATGCTGCAGTTTACTTGTTTTAGTTGTTTTTCATTGACAAAATGCAGGGCACATTGATGCTTTGTTTAAAGGATATTTTAATTCTAAGTTGTAAATATAATTCCTTCTTTGCCATAAAATGCCACAACATTCTTTCTTTGGATCTATTAACAACCCACTGTGTCCATTTGTTGGGGTAGAAATTGTGGATTGATGCTTCACTAAACATCTGCCTGGAGTATGCATTGCCCTCCATAGTTTACCACAGTGGCGATCAGTTCGGTATTACAAAACCATTAAAAAACAGATGTGAGGCAAACACAAATTAGGCCCTATAGTGTAGGGGACAGCTGGTGATTTGGTCAAGACATTTTTCAGACAGAAATGTTAGGTTTAATATCTTAGATCCACATTTACTGAATAAATATTTAAAAAAATCATGCCGACTGCTATCAGTTATGCTCTATCAACAAGATGCAATTCTTAACTTTTGCGTCTCCATTGCCATCTCTGTTTGAAACATAATACTGCAGGTTGCTTTATGCACTTATCTCTACGTTAGTTTAAAGTCAAACGATATCAAACTGACATCTTCAAAATTGTACCCATCAACTCAATTTATAAGTCATGGTTATGAGCTTAACATTGCAAATCGGAGCGATAACTGATTTTTGTTTACTTTTAACAAAAGATATGGATCGCAGCTTTAAGCATCAAGCGTTCCAAATGCACGTTGGAACCGGGTAGTAGAAATAGAAAGAGATGAAAGTTGAACAGATCAAATATGGACGGCTCACATCTGCACAGTAATCTAAAGGGAAGGATTGAAAATTGCATTCAAATGGAGTACTCAGCCTGTAGGAGCGAGATCTGCTGAGGTTTGACCTTGTTTTACAGTGGTCATCTAGAAATAATGAGATACCTGCTATGCGCTGGTCACATCTGAGTCTTAGCGAAATGGCAACTTATGCAGCTCCATCAGAGGAATTTCACGCATTGGAAAAAATTCCCATCGTGGCCCATTTTAAAAGTCAAGGGACTACGAAAACAAATGAAAATGGCGAAAAGAGAAAATGGTTGTATATTTTTAATTGTACAGCCTTCCTTTGTATCTGTATTTTCTAAAGTATGTATTACAAGGCCTATATATACAGTAACCCCGAAAACCATACCTAATTCAAATATATCTTACATACAGCACAAGCTAAAAATTAAGATAAGGACACGCAAATCATTTGACAAAAATTCATAAACAGATAAGACGGTATATATAGCATTATAAATAGAATAAGCCAAAATTTCTTGAACACTTTAATGTTAGGAACTGTACTCATTTGGGCGCATGTTTGAACCTAAATGAATTGACTTTATATAACTACGAAATACCACCTGACAGTGAGTTCAAAGTCTTTTCAAAAATGACTCTGAAAAGCCTATTTCTAAGAAAAGGTCTAGCATCAGGATCAGCCGACACTTTTTAACATTGTGTCAGCTTATGCAATGACGTTCATATATTTTTAAATATGACCTGAATGTTCAAAAGAGTTTCCGTGCTTTTTGGCACTCGCCATACAGTAGATCAGACATTTCTAATACCCAAAACCTAATATATTTATACGTATATATTTTTAAATCCAGCTATTCAATAACTGCATCCTTGTTCAAATTCAGATGGGTCACATATAGGCCAATCCAATATAATCACGGCGCTGGCTGGGTCGAACAGTGATTTTGTATTGCCTACTTGCATAACTGTTTAGGTTGTCATATCTCCAGGACTTGATTTGAATAGCCGCTTCATGTGATTTAGTAAGCCCAGATGCTCAGGGAGTCATTATCTATATTGATAGCATCAATGTAGATGGCAGTCACTCAACAAAAGCATTATCCTGATATAAAATCTTGAGGAGGAAGCCTTTTAAACTCCGTCGTTGTCACATAGCCAGAGACGTTAAATCACGCAAGGACATGAAATAAAAACAAATTACACTTTGAGTGTAATACAAGTGCATGTCAACAAATTATGGCATAAAAGTCTACTTGAAATCCCGGTAGAACAGTGTTTTAAAATATTTGGCAACGTACACACGGTCTCAGGTCAAATTGAAAATAATGAAGCAAGGTGCATCTTTTGATGATAATAAATGTGCGACGGTATGCAAAAAGGCAAAGCGCCTTTGATATCAGTGACTAAGAATCCACAAAGTAGTTCATGGGAATTGCAATTGTATTTATATCTTTTCATACGACTGTGCTGCGGACGATAGCTAATTGGTCCCCAGTTTAAGATTTCTGTGCACGCTGAAGGATTTTCCTCATTATTTCTTTCCTCAGGAGATTAATTTAAAGGAATAAGGTGCAGGAAGCTCATATAAGGTTACAAGGTTAAGTTTGGGAGGGACGTATTTGCTTAAGGTGTCTAATCAAACTGACCCAGGAGCAGATCTCTCCACTCCAGATTTATTTCCGTGAAACCGCAGTGATGATGTCATTCCAGCGCGATGGATGATTTCATAACAAACACGAGATTTTGTTTGCTTTTATTCACTAGTTTGCCCTGGTTATATTCTATTGTTTTTGAACATCTTGTGTATGTTAGCTTGTAGTTCATTCGGAAGGAATCTGATTAAATAATTAGGTGTCAGGCTTCGCGGGAATGTGCCTAAATGAGCACGGTTATTAAATAAATCAATGCACCTGTCTATTATTCATGTTAAGGGATGGGATGGTGAGGAATTTAACGATTTTAGATCCCGTTCTTATGCCATTAGTGATTCTTTTAGAGCTTTTGGAGAAAGAAATATTTGGAAATGAGTAATGGGATTTTTATTGCATTTGCAGCACTCGGGAGCCTTTTTGCTAAATGATGAAATCTTTTTGGGTAACAAAAAAGAATATGAATCATTTTTTTAAATAATTGAAATACTTTTGCGAAAAGGCATGTTTACACAGACCTTTTCACATAACATAGAGAAGGCATAAATTAAACAATTGGTCAATATCATATACACATATACAATCAAGCAATCCTTTGACTCTTTTAATACTACACAAAACTTGTTCATTAAAATCAAAATGTGGATTCATCTTTAAAATATTACAACAAAACTTTTGGATTGTATCTTAAACTTCACATTGTAATTCACACATAATTATGGGAACATATACTATGTATTTTTATAATCATTTATCCACCAAACACAGAGGATGCCTACCCGACAAACCAGTGGAACCTCAGACCTCCTTTTCCTGGATTCATATTCTTGACTGTTTTCCCCCTGCTTAAGGCGAGGGAAATGTCCTGTTGGGCAATTCAACTGTGCTGAAAAAGTGGGATTATGACAATTTGTCCTATTAAGCGAATCTTAAACTTCACATTGTAATTCACATTTACATTTAGTCATTTAGCAGACGCTTTTATCCAAAGCAACTTACAAGTTGGGTAAACAATGGAAGCAATTGGGTCAAACATTAGGACAACAAAAAGCGTAAGAGCAATAAAAACATGTATCACAAAGCTTTTTTTTAAACATCATTATGGGAACATATATAAATATACTGTAAATGTTTTTCACAGTACTGCTTGTTCATTAATCATCGACTTATTTCCTAAATATTTGAATTGAATTAGATTTTTATGAAAAATATGATTATAAAACGTTTTTATGTATATCTTGAGCTATACTGTACATTGAAATTCACCGAATGGTGTGTGAAACAAAAACGGGCTCAAAACCTAATCTATGTTTTAGTTAAGCTCATAGTTTTGCTGAGCTGACCGTGCTCATACTTTATTTTCTGCAAGCTCCTGTACAATTCCTCTATAACGTCTTCATACAGACAGATTTCGCGGCTCTCCTCCAGACTTCAATTTTCCCCGCGATGCCCCTCGGATGAGTGTTCCTGGAGATCTCTTCTTTCATAATCAAACTCCCTCCAGCATCCACTTTAGGAGAGAGCAGAATCGCTGATTCTCACACGGCTCTATCACATGCTATTTTGCAGCTCTGTGTGCCCCCGCTAGATGATCGGGTATCAATTTTCAGCCGAAAAGTGAAGGAACGCTCCAGATATTTGTGCTATTTTTATGTCAGTTGCAGTGTGGAAGCATGGAAGCAAATGGAAGACAGTGATATAAGACAATCGCAGGGTCTCTTTGGACTCCAGATCTGACTAGTTTTGGACATCAATATTAACCAGGCAACATCTCCTGCCACCCAAATCAGATGGGAGTAACCGGAGAAGTAGCAGAAGATGAAGAGGCTTGTAGAATCTCCCACGCTCATACAAAAGCTCACAAGACGGTGCAGCTTTGTTGAGCATGTGCTGAACATGACAGCCATACTGACTGAAGCTGTAGAGATATGTCAGGATTAAGGATAGTGCAAACAGTTGGAGATTATAAGACTTTTTTTAAGTTTAAGGGACTAATCTGTGTTGAAATGCATTTTCAAAAGAGAAATGGAAATTCTGTCATTATTTACATGGCCTCCTGTCATTTCAAACCTGTATGACCTCTGCACAAAACTGAATTTTGGTAACAGAAAACTTCTGGTCCCAATGATTTTTATTGGTTTTGTTTGCATACAAGAGAACTCGAAGGGGAATTTTTTCAAAATATCTTCTTTTGTGCTTTGCAGAAGAAAGAAAATCACACAGGTTTAAACGTCAACATAATGACAGAATCTTATAATTTTCATTTTGAAGATGAACTATTCCTTTAACTTGTCTTGACTTGACAGTTTGTTATTTGTGACAAAATCAGATAATTGCTTTCTTGTTTAAGTTTGTATTTTTATGTTTGTGATCGGAAGTTCTGGGTCACTTGACTGATGTTTTTCACGATTTTAGAAATCTTTTAATTTGAGGATCTATGGATAGATTATTTTTAGTTCAATGCGACCTTGCCTGTGAAAGTCTCAAAATCTAATTACGAAATAACAAGCTTAAAAGTTTCCTTTCAACCATTAATTTCACTTTGATTTCAGGCTTTGACATGACCTTACTCTGTCAGGATTGAAGATATCTTGGTTATATTTTCAAAGAAAGTTATTTGTAATATATAGGATGGTTTTATGTAGAAAAGAGCAAGTGTTCACTGGTAAGGTCACATATATATGTTCATGTAAAATTGAAATATTGTATGCATGTATTACTTCCCGGTCAAGGATCTGCCAATCCAAATCTCACTAGCCAATAAGAGTAATGTACTGTTAAGAGCCGCCCACATGTGAGGTTTGTTTTAGAAGGCATCCGTACTGTAAACTTCACTGTAAATGAAAATGGAAAACGTAAGCAGTGAATTCATAAACTCCGAAGAACAGAGCTTGGAAAACTGTCAGTGTTGACAGATTGGGTGGACAATTTCCAGCCCAAAAGCTCAATAAAACCTGCCCACTCCAACAAAAACCAAACCAAATTTTAACTGCCAAAGTAATGTAATGTAAATCAACGATGATAATGACCATTTTATCTCCCTAAAACGAACTATGACAAGATGAAAAAATCTAATTAAACCAGGAAAACAGGTCAAACAGATCAAATTAAAGAGAGTTAGAAAATATTACAAATACGTCCAGAAACCAATTCAAAGCGACAGTCAAGACATTAACCAATGACTTAAACCCTCAAAGAACACATTTTGTGCAAAAAGTGCCCGCTAGAATTTATCGAATTTGGGAAGCTGAGTAGACATTTTCCACTCGCTCATGAACTTCATTCACACACCACAGCAGCCAAAAATGTGAAATTCATTGATACATACAACAGACCAAAAAAATGAACAGCAGCAACAATAATGTGCTTACATTTGACAGTTGCCTTAACATCTGAAAGAACTACTGTATGTCTTTTGTGAAGTATATATTGCAGAACATATAATGCAAAATGTAACAAGTCCAGCAGCGGTAAAGGACGAATATGATGAACAGAAGTATTGTAAGTAGAATCCCATATTCAGTTTGATTTTTATTAAATCATTCAACTGCTGTGAAATCAGTTATAGTTTTATTTACAAAGTCTTTGAGTTGCCTGTCACAACATGTGTAATCCACGATGTGATATTTGAGTTACTCTTCCTACCGTGCAACATATATTTGTGCCACTTTGGCATTGCGATCGCTTCAATTAAGAAAATCTGGTCCTTTATCGCGTCAAAACCCTGTCACTCACGAGCCATCGCATGATCTCAAATGTAGATTGATTGACAGGTGAGGTCTCCCTATCCCAGACCCGATTGGTTAAACTCAACCAATAATAGCTGTGTTAAGGAATAATGTGTGTATGACTGCACATCACAATTTTTTTTCGAACATTTTGAAATAACTTGACTTATCAAAAGCAAAGAAAAGGCAAGCTGCTTGGGCGGGTTTTTCATTTCATAAACAGCCCAAATTTAGTCCCAATTCAATTTTCTCCAGTCTAACCCGTTCAAAAGAAGCCCAAATGGGCGGGAACCCGCCCAGTCTGGCAACACTGAAAACTGTTAAGAATGCAGTTTATTTGAAAACAATGTTCCTTTTTTGCAAATGAGTTTGTTTTCATTATCAGTTTTTTTTCTTCTTTTTTTTGTCTACGTATAATTTCTTTGTTTCTTATAAATTTGCGTTTGTTTTTTCTGGCACAAAAATAGTCAGAAAAAAAAATCTCAAAATGAAATTGGAACACCTTTGGTATGTCTTGAAAAGCATCCGAAGTGAGACATCAACTTTTGGATAAAATGCCATAGACATTTTTTAGGCAAGGTGTGGCTACAAGAAAATAGATAAAGTTGTTACAAAATAACAATTTATTTTGAAATCTCTTTTTTTGTCTGACATAATTCCCAACGTTACATTTGTATTACTCTATACATATTTTTCCACATTTAACTCAAATAAAGTCACCCTAATCTTTTGATCTCCATAGTGTATATGGTAGATATGGGTTACTTGTCACAATTTTGATTTTAGAATTATCGTCTGAAAGTCAAATTTTCTATATGCACATAAAAGTTTTTGCTTTATGCAAAGATTGTTGAACACACAACTTTTTGTTGGGTAAATTGTCACAGTCTGAACTTGTATGTAGGAATAGTCAACAGGTTTTCAACAAAATTCTACATTTAAACGACTATGAAGCACAGGGTATAGAAAAAGTAAAAGGCGGATTTCATAAAAAATGATGTCTGTCTGTAAACTATAACTATCTAGAGAACTGATCTCAGGACAGTTGAGGTAAATGGACACTTGACACACTCTACCCCTGCATGTTTTTCATTTTCATAGTGTCTGGCAGGTTTTAATCAGGTCCGGTTTAGCCCACGATTTATTTTTCTCCGAGCCCAGTTGATATATTTGCATATGATTAATTACTCTCTGTTAATACGCAGACAGTGAACTTGATGAGCTTTGCTAATTCTAAGTGCTGATAAGGCTGAATGGAGGAGATGAATTGCATTGTGGATATGCCTGTCAAATATTCACAGGTATATTTGCTTGTTTGCTTTAAGTCAATAAATGGTTCTTTAGGGTTTGTGAACGTTATACATGTAACCTTCAGCCACAAGACACTACCAACACTTGCTGTATGAATGGAACTTTGTTTTGTTCTTTTTTGTTTTGGCACAACTCTGTCTTAACAAACAGTATTGTACTTTTAAATTACACAAATACATTGATCAGTCTTGGTTGTTTGTAGCCTTTATAGAAGTCTGTTGTACCTCTTTCTCCATCTGTCGCTCAGCAGACAAATTCATGTTTTTCAGATATGTTAAAACCTCATCCCTCTTTACATATTTACTTCGAACTCTCTTATCTCTCCACATCGCTGCTCCATTCCCCACCCGGCGCTCCGCTACGGAGAGCCCTTCCACCCTTAATCCGCTTTGTCGAATCATCCAGCCTTGTAGCCTAGCTGCTTCAGTTATTAAATCACAATATCTCATAAACACGCAGGTTTACTGTTTACAGCGCGCCCGTGTTAAAATGTAAGATCCTGCTGGCCGCCCGCTGCAAGCAGTCGCCGGAATACTCGATGAACTCGTTCTCCCGGCTGCTTCTATTAATTTATGCATTAACTTGGACAGGATCCAGTTCAGAAATTTCCAGTGATCAGGAAGGCCCGGATCATTTTCCTGAGAGTAATTGGAGGGTGCGGGGAAGGCCATTAATGCAGCGAGGCCAGAGAAACAGAGAGCCAGTGATCAATCAAGCGCATACAAGCTGTGGGGTCCAAACACAACACGACTCATTTTCATCTAAAGCTTTTTAATAGATGTTTGCGCCCGCCGCCCACCGACCCACTTAAAGAGATGGTAAGTAGATCTGCAACAGTATCACGTATACTGACACCTGGAAAATCTCAGGAGGGAATTTAGTAAGCAAACTGCGATGTTTGCGCTTTTTTTAGCATCCGATTTACAGAAGAAATTCATTTGCAATTGGGTAACAATGCAGATGCGCAAAAATGCAATCTGCAATTTCACATCTGTTGGCTATTTTTACGTGATAAATTGTAAAAGATGCTGCAGACTAGCACAATCCAGCGTACTTTACTGCGATTATACCGCGTCACACCACGACTGCAGTCCAAGCAACCAAAATGGCTCTTTAAAATGCTGAACGTTCACTTGTTTGTACTGCTCGCCTTGATATATGCCTAGGAATAACGGTCTTCTTCATCATATGACGAATTGCTGCTGTCTTGATGAAAGAAAACTTTACATAAACATCCCTTGGAATGAAGAAATTGGAACGTAACTTTCGGTTTATTGTCTGATTTTCGAAGCACTGGCCTTGATCTATAATAAGCCTCATTGACATATAAAGTTAATGTGTTTTTTGTAAAATGAATGACAGTGTTTATTCAGTGTGTATAGCAGCACATTAAGCACCTGTTTGAATTTGGTAGTTTGATAGCAAATAAGACGGTTTGGGCGCTTAAATTATGTACGCAAGTGGCAGTAAAGTGAATTAAAAGTCAATTTGTGTTTACTTGTCAGTCAAACACCACCTGGTTAGGAAATGCTGAGCTAAAGTTACCTTAAACATACTCTAGGATTGTAGTCAATGATGGCCAAGAACTATTGCGTTTTAAGCATGCTTCCAATTATCTGTCTTTGCGTTCTTCACAACAAAGAAATCATTTTCGGGTGAACTGTACATTTAAGTACACTTAAAACCATAAGTTCCCTTAACTAGACAATCAATGGGCTCGGTTTTCCAGCAAAAACATTTTGTATCACCAAAAACGGATCAACAAGAAACTCTATTCCTCTATTGATCCTGCTATAACCCTTGACAGGTTATACATCTATCATCATTCACTAAGATGTTACACACATCAAGTTAAGGTTACTTAAGGTTAATTCATCGACAACCAGAATTGTAGATTTATATGCAGCACAGCCACATATTGATCGGGTTAGAAACCGCCCCATATTATCCCCGGCCAATGCTGTCTTGATTGATTCTAAGGACTGAGATCAGTAAGCCGGTGCTCGTGTTCCCAAACATCCTCTTCTTGGGAGGGCAAATATTTTATTCGAACATCGTGATGTTCCTCCGTTTAGTGATCTTCCGTATTATCGTGGACGGACAAAAGAGCTCCTTTTGTCAATGTTTGAACTTGACAAAGTGTCTCGCACCATAGGCTCGCTTCTGAATTACAATTCTGGAGGAATCATAGAGTGAATTGTTATTTTAGCTATTTTTTAAAGGTAAGTTTCAAAGTATGAACATTTGGGGAAATAAAAAGACCTGAACAAATTGTTGACATAATAAAAGTGTAAGGTGCTATACAATTATGGATATATATTTGGTGTTAAAAGAACTTGATGAGAAATGTTTAAGAACATATTGATTTTGTAAAATTCTGTATATTTTCATAACTTACTGGAATTCGTCGCAAGTTTAGTCTAAAGTCAAAATTCAGTCTCTTTCCCTGCTTGTTTAATATAAATGGGGGTGGGGTTTATGTCCATTATGCATGGTATTTATGTATTGAAATTTCCAACGTTTGAGTGCAATAATGTATCTTGGGTATCAAGTTTGAGACTTCAGATCTATAGAGGAAACACAACATATGAGATAGTTTGGAGTAAAGGAGAAGAAAAAACGGGACACTTAAGCAGAAGTTTTAGTGAGAGTTTTTAGTCTCTGCGAGAAGCAAATGACATATTAAAAGACTAAAATATATAGAAGCCAACCTGTCCAGTTACCTGTCCAGTTTTATGTCATTTGCCAAAAATATTAATATTGACAATTTTGCGGTCAACATATCATTTGATTGTTGTGGAAAAACAACAAATTTTTATCTCATCAAGTGTTGACAGATTAAATGATCCCCTCATATCACACAACTAACCTGTTCCATAACAGCATCAGGTTATTTCGGCCCTTGCCTTTGAGCTTGTATTGATATGTCGATGCATGTCCATCAATTCGTCCATCTCAGCACACTGGGCAAAAGTCCCAAGGGCTCGGTTCAACATCTCATTATGAGGAAGCCGAGATGGGGTTGAGACCTGTACTGATTGTAATTCTCCCGCAAATGTAACGCCACTCGTTGGTGGTTGGCTTTCTGAGCCCCCTGCCGCCCCGGAGAAACTCGCACTCGAATTGTACATATACATACAACGTTCTGTACATCTCGCCCACATTTCACAGCAGATTGCATTTGTAAATTGCAATCTAGATAACGTGAGGGGGATTGTCAATCGGCATATAGATGAGAGACGGACAAGGTTATCAGCATAACTGTGGGTGTCTCAAGAGCAGGGTGGGCTATGAGTAGGAGCGCTTTCGAGATCTTGACCTTAATCATTCCTAATCAGACACAAGAGTTGAGAACGGGCTTTGATTGTCGAGTATAGAGGACAAGGAGTTTATTGAAGGATGAAATCGGGTGGTATGTGGTGATGAGGCCTGATATGGCTGAACTTTCAGCCTTTCATAATGCGCTGAAAAAAATAATTTTCTACTTGTCCAATTTACTTAATATAAACAAGTAAATTCAATAGAATAAAAAAAATGTTATAACATTTTTAACATGTTCAGTAATCTAACTTGATACATTCAAGATGAGACTACATAAATTATTTGTGTTGCATTATAAAATTGATAAAACTGGGCAGCGGAACATTACTTTTATTTAAAAAATAAATTATAAATAAAATAATTCCCAAATCTGTTTTAAGGAATTAATCAAACAGTGGGTTACACCAATAAAATTCATTATAGATCCATTTTTGGCCTTGAAAATCAGCATTACTATGGCAGATGAGACCGATACATAACTTTCCATTCTTAGTTGTTAAGCGTCCTTGTTCATAACACAACAACATTCACCATCAAACTTTTATCAACTGTTGCTCTTCATTTAACTAGGGTAGCCTATATCATATGTCAGAAGTTTCATTTTCATAGCTGCTCGCCAGCATATCGGGTAGAAGTACCTTTTTGAAAGTGCCACTGTGCCTGGCATTATCAGGCTTGAGAGAGAGTGGCCATGCATTCCATTTCAATAATCGTGTCAAGTGTTATCTGAAACTTGCTAAACAATGATTTATTGCTTGAATAACCACTGTTTTCTGACACATCCTTTATTTTAGACCCGGCCCTGTCAAATACAGAGAAGTTGATACATGCATTAAGAGACTCTGAGATACATACATAAACCGTAGACATCGTCTTTGCCTATTTCCCTGTGTTTACTTCTCGACACGCGGAGAAACAGTTTTGCATTTTCACATTGTTGGGGTCTGAATGATAACAATCATGTTAGATCCCTGCTGAGAAAACGTGCGCTGCTTAGCAGGCCATCTGCGTTGAAGAAATCAAAGCACAAAAAGTGTATTAACTATGGTAATTTCAATATAATTTTGATTAAGTAATGAGATTAGTTTTAATCAAGCAAACACATTTGAATAAATATTAGCATTTGTTTGTAATCAAAGTCTTTCCAATGCGAAGTCGACTTCAAGTATCAAAAGTTTAAAAAGTATCAAAAAGTTTACTACTTGAAATAAGTAAAACATTAAAGATGCTGACATTTTTTTAAATGTTTTTTAAAAGATTTTCTTTGTAAAGAAGCCTGACACACAAAGGAAATAAACCTTCATTAAAGAGAAACGTAATTTCAGCATAATTAATATAATGAGAGGTGGTAACAAACAACAACTGAGCAATTCATATTTCTATCTTGGGTATTTTGAAAGAACTGAAGTTGTAATTTATTAATGAAAATGCCTTAAATTATTATGTAGTATAGATTATTTTTGTTAGCAGAATACACAGACTCATATAGGTCCATGGTGTTTGCCCCTGCGGGTAAATGCCAAAAAGGTCATGCAATTTAAATTTGATGTAAACAAAGAAATATAATCAAATAAATACATTTTTCATTGTGGCATTGTGGCCGAGGATCGTTTATTGGTGTAGTTTTGCAGAAAAACACAACGTAAGAGTGTCTTCTGTAAGCAGGTTTGGTTTCATGATCATCAGAATAGGTCATTGAATTACAATTTAAGTCTCTTCAGCATCAAAAAAAGGTCAACTTCTTGTCATTTAGCCACGCAACTGCTCTTCTCTCACACCAATCAATGTCTCTTGTTAGTTGCAGCTGTCCAGGTTTAACAGTCTAGCCTTTGTAGTTCTTAACAGGCGGACATCTTGCCTCCCAGCTTACGATGTGGCGACCTTAGAGTTGTAGTTCCCAGACGGCCCCTTGTTCCAGCCATCTTAGGGGAATGTAACTTCCATCTAACACACATCCTCTCATGATGCCACATCATATAAATTCGTACAATCTTATTGCTACGTTTTAGTACAATTTGCTTCATCGCCCTAAAGTTAGGAGGCATTTGTTACATTATACAAACTCATACAAATTAGCCACCTGGAAACAGTTACGAATTCCCGTCAGATCAGATTGTTACTGCACGAGCAACTGCCATTGGCATGAACAGGAACCCTGACTGAAACTCTCCCCTCAGGATATTCCAGACCTCCTTGGTAGAACATCATACCATAAACAAGTGCAGACACCAGCAGTATTCTGGTCCATCTGTCAGCCTTGAGTGTCTCTCGCTCTTTCTATCTTGTCAAACGCCTTGTCGAGGGTGTCAGAATGTTCCATTGTGTCATCTGTAAGAAGAGGCACACTTTGCGCTCAAAATTGCTCATCAAGGCCCTTGTTTAAAACTATTCTCGTGTCTGAGTGGGATATTGATTTATGCATAGCGTCCTGCATCAGGAGCCAGTGTGAAGAACACAGGAAAAATCTGTATGCAGCAAAGACAGAGTATGCAGTGAGAATACAAGTGCGGTTTTGAGGAGGAAGTGTTTAATGTCGTGTTTTACAGTTAAGTCTTACCTTTGAGAACTGGTCCTCTTTTGCAATGCTCAAGATGTCAGAGTTTCATTTTCTTGTTTTAAGCATTAATCTAACAAAGTGCAAATTCATGAATTTATTATTTATATTGAAATATAATACACAATAATACACATATTTAATGTTCGCTGTTGATGTCTCTCTTGGCATCCCAGTGTGCCCTGGGATGGGCATTCAAACCTCACTGGATATAATTAATCTGGTGCAATGGTGGACTGCATAATTTATCACAGCGTCTGAGTCACAATGCCATACATAGAGGCATTAGCTAATGATTTGGCCAGCCTTGTGTTTGCATCCAGGGGGTGAACGTTTAGGTGGAGAGCTGGTCTTTAAAACTGTTATGTTGCAGTTAAAAGTACCAAGGGCTTCTGTTTCATGAGGAGTGTGCTGCAGATAGTTTTATAGTTACACAGCTCATTGTGTTTAATTCGTGTAACACTGCTTCATTTGTGACCTGAACCACAAAACCAGTTATACGTTGCATGGGTATATTTGTAGCAAAACATAGTATGGGTCAATATTATATATTTTTATTTTATGTCAAAAATCATTGGAATATTAAGTAAAGAAGCATGTTCCAAAAAGATATTTTGTGAATTTTCAGCCATGAATGTATTGAAACCTTTTTTTTGAGTGGATACAGCAAAATTGCAAACGAAAATGGCCGAAAATACGTCTACAACATGTCCAGTTTATTGTAGCATTTTATAGGTTCACTTAAAAGTGCTTTTCAGGATTATTCGTTTTGAGATTGATTTTACTTTCTCGGGTTTTTTTTTTAATATTCAAAATCTGAGGCATTCATCCTCTCATCTTGTGTTTAAACTTTTAATACAATTAGTTGGCAAAGGAAACTTCTGCATTAGACTATTTATTTATTAATTTGTTAAATTTTTTGTACAAAGAGTAACTTTGGTGACCTTGCTTTGTCCGCAGCAAACACCGCATATCTCTCAATGTCGTCAATTGCAAAAGTTCGATTTATGAATATTCATTCGTTTGTTTGATTGAGCTGTGATGGAAATTTACGTATATCAGCATGACCTAATTAATACTCATGAGATCAACCATCGATATGTCATGACATCATCAGCGCAGCCCTGGCTTCAAAACTTGAGTGTCAAATGCACTGACAGATGAGTATGAGACTCCTTGAGGGATAATATAATATAGCCGTAGAAAAAGTTAAGAGACAACTCCAAAATTATTTTGAGTTTTTCTGAATTGACTATTCATGTCTGTTTAAGTCAAATACTAATTTTTGTTTCATTCTGTGAACTAGTGATGACATTTGCATCATCACATGAGTGATCCTTTTTTCTTTGTGTATAATTTGAGAACATTGTCTCTTTTTTTGTTATTTTAAACTTTTGGAACTTTTTATTTAATGTTTCAAACCTTTTTTTGGACAAAACACGGTAACAATGAAAACAAAATACAGTCATAGTCAAAACATATATAGACAAATATATATATTTTTGTTCTATGTTTGCAGATCTTGAATACTGTAAAGAAAAAGTTCAGTTCATTTTCATGTTTGAACAACACAAACCAAAGTTTTATATTTACTTTAGGATCAGCTAAAACGGGCATATTTTTGTAAGGCAGAAAATATAAAATATATAAAACCACGAAGAAAGATACATTATTTAATTCTGAATTTATTTCCATTTTTTTTTTTATTTGCCATCTCAAACACTTCTGGGAAAATCAGTTTTCTGCCATCTTGTTCTGTCTTGTTAACATTAGAATGTTTAATTTACCTACACCTGATGTTGTCATGTTTAGGTTGTCATCTCCATATGTTGTCATCTGTTTTCTATCCCTATAAACCTATGCTGTATAGACAGACCTGTCAAATGAACAACTGATAATCCGACAACTTTGTGCTTAAATACTCTTCCTTATCTATCTGAAATCTGTTTGTCTATCTATAGTTTTTCACTTGGCTACTGTGGCTGCATTTAGTTGAGTATTCTCTGTGTGTTCTTTATGTGACCTCCAGAGCCACAGGAGATGGTGGGTGGTGTTTATTTGTGTGTCTACATTAGTGTGTGTAAGAGTTATGCTTGAGGACTTTTGTCCTTGATTTTTTAAGCCAAGGACAAGCACCAGAAAGTGAGAGCAAGAGGTGTAAAGCTGACAGTTCTGCCGGCGTATATAAGATACACAAACAACTCATACCGATTTCAACATCAATTACAACCTGAACTTAATCTTTTAAAGGATTCCTATTATTTATTTGTGTAGTCTATGAAAAACTTTCCTTTTTTGCTGCGTTATTCTCATTACCTCATCATGATAAGACAAGTCTCTGACATACATATCATCAAACATAGACCCATTGCTTGAATTGAAAAGGGGCCGGGGGGATCCAGGACCCATCAGAAATGCCTTCTGAGCCCCTATAAGAGGAAAACGTATAGACATATGGGGTCCCTTAGAAAAAATCAATTATGATAAAAATGACAAATCTTAAATTTGTGTACACAATAATTTACTATTTTAGAAATAAATAAAAAAGATATTTGGCCCCACTCAAGGAAAAAGAAGCCACTCGGGGGGGGGGATGTTTAACTTGATGATGGGGGATATGTCATGATCCGGTCCGAGGACTGCATGGACCTTCATTTTTGTATGTGATGTTTGACATCTAGTTAAAGATTTTGGACTGACATAATTTTTTTGTTCCCTTTAGCAAGTTAAATAAAGTTTTTATCAAGCTATTTGCTCAAGCAAAACACAGACTGAACCCAATCCAAGTTGACAACAGAAGCATGTGGCATAGAGGTTGTGTATGAAATCGAAACTCTGGTGTAATGATGTGTATAGTGATGGTTAACACGGTGTTATTGACCGTCATAGATCTCACATCATGTTTATCGAGTGTTGAACAACCAGGCACAAGGTGTCCTCAAGGTCTGCGAACAGTGTGATGCAGTTGCATCGACACTTAATCCGAAACCATCTGGCCCCACACCTCTGGGCCAACAGCTGTTGCGTTCCCTTACGGAATAAAGACACTGACATCATTTTTGATTTTAAGATTTTTTTCCAGGACCCTTTTCCCTCAGGCACCTTTTTTTGGACATTTTTATGTGACGTGTAGCTACACATCCAACTGTGTTTGTTAGCAGGAACACCATGACATGTGTGTGTTGCCAAAACATCCCTGATGGGTTTTTGGCCTTTTAGAAGCTGTAGTGCCAATTCGTGAAACACAGGAGAGGGGAAAATTTGCCCTGTTTTCTGCTTTTAAGAGTCCTTCAAAAAACATGGGACGGGAAACCCTTACTAGAGTATAATAACATATTTTGGTGTAAAAACGTGTTTTGTTCCATCAGTGGATAAACAGACCTTCATGATAAAAAAACAAGGTTAAGGTGTGTTTGGGCTTTAAAACAACGTATTTAAAGGCAGGGTGTCCAATTTCTTAGCCGTTGTTGATGTTCAAATCACCAAAACAAACACACCTCTACCCCCATCTTTTGCTTTCGTCATCGCTCGGCTCGGCTAATGTCCGTCCTGTGCACTGTGCACCTTACTGCTGATTTGCTACAAGGTTGTTTTGGTACTCGGCCCGACTCAGTTGTCTAAAACGTAATTCGGAAATAGGTTACCCCGCCTTTAATAGGACCAGGTTGGGCTTTTGAATAATGGTGTTGTTTTGGCATCTTCCATTAACCCCCCCAAAAAAATGTAATAATGGTTTACTCACCCTCATGTCCATATAAAGCTGTATGACTTTCTTTTTTCTGCAGAACACATAAAAATACACTTTAAAGAACGTTGGTAACCAAAGAATGGCGGTACCTACTGACGTGCCTATTGGTTCGAGACCGTATATTGGAAATCAATGGGTTCCACCTTTATTTGGTTATCAACATTCTTCAAAATATTCTGCATAAGAAAGAAAGTCATACTGGTTTGAAATGACAAGAGGGTAAATAAATAATGACAGAATTTTCATTTTTCGGTGAACTATCCCATTAAACAATGTAAGAACCACAATTGACAGCTTCAAGTGTTTAGATTTAGCATGTATGTCAATCTGATGTTTGCGCTCAAATGAGATGTGACATGCAATCCTTTCCAGATCTGCAAAACAGTGCGTAAACTCTAAAACACATTTGTCTAAATGATTGATGAAGTTTGAATATAATTGACTGCACTGTTCAATAGATACTCCAGCTGACCAACAGCATTGAGAATTGGCACGTTCTGGTATGCGACATATAACCACTGCAGTGGCACTTCATCGACAGTAGCTGAAATCAGCAAGGCCACTTACAACTCTCAACAAATGTAGCAGAATTTAGGTCCTCTGTGAGCTCACCATCATAATATCTCTATTTTGTAAAAAAAAAACTTTAAAGGGTGAATAATAGAAACAACATACAGACACATGATAAATGTGAAAAGCAAATATGAGGAAAACTATAAGCTGTTACTCGCAAACAGCCCAAGATGTGTGGGAACATCATTTATTTTGTTACTCTGGGGGCTTAGAGATGCTAAAAGGTTTGGAGACATTTCATTTGTCTTTCCTACTTCAGCTTTCTTCTTCACACATGCTCGGCATGTGGCTTAACCTCAGCAGCAAGCACGCTAGAATTTGTACTTTGACCCCAAAATAACCCAATAATCTCAACAAAAATCAGAGGAAAGACGGCGTGTGTACAAAGCAAAGTTTAAATCGGTCTCCTGCTTCCAGTAGCACATAAAAATGGAAACAACGAGAAGCAGGAGATAAAGGTGCTATAGACGGTTTCGTCTTAACAACATAAACAAACGTTACTGCGCATGCGCACTTTTGTGACCCCCAACTGAACTTCAGGTACACATTCACAAACATTCAAAAATTCAATAAATAATTTATTTAAAAAAAATGTATACAGGAAATTAATATCAATTAATGCTAAAATAAATTAATCAATATATACTGTAAATAGATATATTATTAGACACTAGCCAAACACAAACCGGAAGTTAACAGGGGGTCAGGCGAGCACGCATGCGATGAAACGGTTTATAGGAAGCTTCGTATTTATATGTGTGTGTGGGTTTAAAAGTTGTAATGCGTCTGTAATTAAAATCAAACAAAGGCACTTGTAGTTATCACATAACTCCACCTCCTCTTGTAAAACTAATCCTCTTTAAATAGGGCTTTTGAATTAGTCACTGTTCTTAGCCTACAATGAACAGTTTTTATTGCCTTCAAGTACACTCAGCTATTGCCAATTGCTTTAATAAAATTGGGTGTATAGAGACGGTGGCTGCATTTTGCGGTGGAAAATAAACTAGTACAGATTTGATTCAAGAGCTGTTTGGTCTTGGCAATTCTAAGGCTGGCATGTCACTATTTGTTAAGATAGTCAGTAAGTCTTATGTCGATTGCTTTATAGCTTTCCCACCCTTCTCCCACATGTGAAATTGGGGCCGAATTGCTCTCGCAGTCCCATACCGGGACAATTTGGATGACGACACCTGCTCCGGCACAAAATATAATATTTTCACTGGGAATAATCTCACACTGATACTGTAGGGACTTGCTTTATATCATGTTTCTGAGACACTTACTTCAAGAAGCTTTTCGGAAAGTTTTGGCCTGTAAATACATCGGAGCTGTCAGTTTGATGTCATCTTAAGTGTCAGAAGTAACCAGTTTTATGTTTTTGTATCACAGAAATGGTGATATAAGGGCAATGGTTATGCAGTTTTAATATTAGCTATCCGCATTGAAAGTCTGGTTGGGCTATTGGTCTATCTGTTTGTGTGGCTTTATGTGTAATTGTGTGTATGCCGTAAATTCAGCGTACATAATTTATATTTAGGAGAAGAGCGGATTAAGCAGGGTGCTGTGAACATCATTGTTTTTAATGAGCTCAAAAAAGTACACAAAGAAATATACCGGATTCTGTGTAAATGAGGCAAACTAAATCTGAAATGGAGATTTGTTATTAAATTAATAAGGGTTTAAACATGCAGACGGATTATGCTCATTACTCACAGGAACATGTTAGAGCAATATTAAGTTGTTTTCAGTTTTAAGGATGTACAAATATGGTATACATTAATTTAATAGTGTTTTAATTGTAAGTCGTACAAAATGCGAAAAAGCAGACTTTTGTATTAAAATAAATGTATCAATGTATCATTAAAGTTTTTAAAAGTAAAACATGTTTTGTAAAAATGTGACAATGCAGAATTTTTTACTTTAATGACTTAAAATGAATTTAACTTCATTTTACACTTTAACTGAATTTTCAGTTTTATTGGATTATTCGGGTTTTCGCTGGAACTTGGACTTGAACATTATTGTTGTTGGAGATAAAACTAGTGTTTGGGATAATTGTCCAGGTTTTTCCATGTTATCCAGCGAACTTAACTAGGTTGCCTTACAGTGTTTTTCCTTTGTATTGCACCATCCATCCTTCCTTTAAATTAGAGTCACAGTCCATGGTGATAAGAATAGAGGTCCACAGCATGATGCTATCAGCAGTATACATCAACAAAGGAACAGAGTTTTTGAAGAAGATGCATTTTCCATTCAGAACATTGTCATGTCCCCATTAATGTATAGGCTAGACGCTGTATATCTCTATATTGTAGATAAAACGTTCAATTTACCATTTGTAAAGATAGAAATAACATAAGATTTCCCTAGCAAGCAAAAATAAGGGTGATTTTTTTTGTTGAAGCGGGTGATGCCATGTTTACAGTAGGTCCCCAGGTGTGCTGAAATGAAACTTTTAAAACTTCTAAAAGTAAAATATGGTAAATTATTACAAAATTCAGTAGGTGTATAATCATTTCTTGTCTTCCCATAAAGTCGAAATGTTTCAAACACAACTGACTTTCTAGGGAATATTGTTTTAATTTGTAATAAATGCATAGGTTTTATGTTCCCAATATCACTTTCCATCCAGGCAAGTCTTTTATAATATCCCTTTAACCAAATTAGCATTTAGTCATTTAGCAGACGCTTTTATCTAAAGTGACTTACAAATGAGGAACACGGCAAGCGATTTATCATACAGCAGCCCACAATGCTCATAGAACAGCGGTGCCAAGATTTCAGAGAAAGCTGGAGCGGTAGAAACCAAAGCAGAACTTGAAATGAGTACAGAAATAGAATAAAATTAGAAAAGTTTGTTTATTTATTGAAGTGTTATAATGACGGCATGCTTTTGGAAGTCACATGAATTGTTGGTGCTTAAATAACAGCATGAGACTTCCTTATGACTTATATGTGATGTTAAGTATTTTCATGGTTTTGTGATCATTGTCGTTTTTTTGTTCTAAAACAGTTCCTTGTTTAAATCAAATCATAGACATGTAAAAAGATGGTTTAAAAAGATCAAGTTGACGAAGGTGCATGGAAAGTCTGGAACGTGCTTGAACACATCAGCAGTGTTTTGTAAAGAAAGTTGCATGTGCCAGCATGTTTTATCAGATTCACAAAACGTTCATGTTGTATAAACATGCCAACGTTTAATATATATAAAAAGAAACAGAAAATAAAGAACGAATTACATTTACTCATTTGTTTGTTTTTATCAATACTTAAAATTTGGTAGAAAAAACATCATTTATGGGAAAAGACTTGATACAGAATATCCAGTTGGGATTTAGAGCAGTTATGAACATATAAACAGAATAATGCTTGTTTTGGATACATACTTTTTATGCTGCTTTTGTTTGGATGCATAACAGCTTCCCCTATACCATGTAACATTAAAATCTGGGAAAAATAGTTTTTTAAATGACTTAAAATCTTTACCAATAGCAGGGACATTTTTATTTTTGAATGTCAAAGTGTGTGCAATTCTACATTTATGTGAATTTTGGTTAAATCGCTGCGTCTTGTTCTCATCTAACCACAGAAATGCATAGGTCCAGTGTTATGTGTTTTGTCAACGGCAAGCTTCGTTTGAGCCTTCCTCCACACAGGCTTATGTATTACAGCAATCTTGCTGTGTTTTACTGGTGCACCTGTGCTCTGATCACAGTTACGCAACTGTACATGAATGCCAAAATAGCCCTTCAGCACACTGCAAGAGTCTAGAGCTCAGCGGTAAAACATATTTCCCATTCTTACCTAATTGACTGTAGCCTTTTAAGAGTTTCCCGGTGAACTAGTGGCATGTATAGAATTTTGTATTATTCTTTTTAGGTTGGATAAGGATGTCATTATACCAATTCTTTGAACGGTTGAATGGTTCTTTACCCTTTTATCTTTCTATCCGCTCCCCGCACAGAAGACTGCGAATACTTGTAACAGTCTCATTAACGGTTGGACCCAGGCAAGCTTTGTGTATTTACTGTCTAGACTTTCCAGATGTTAGTGGACTAAAGAGTTATCAGCATCACTGAAAGGATGCTGCAGGATTCGGCTTGCCAACTGCTGACCGCTGTTTAACCGGCTACCTTAAGACTGGCCTTAAAGGTCCAGTGCACCTAAAAAGAAATGATATTCCCATCATTGACATTTATTGTCTCGGGAAAATGACTTTTTCCCTACACTATAGTTATTGTAACTAGTTCTGTAAGAATGAACTCTTCCCTCGTAATGATCGGCGTTCCTTCAAAACGCTTTTAGGTTCATTTAGGTGCAAATTCTCTGTCGGAGCACAAATAGATCGTACGTCATTCTGCTTTTTTGATCTAGGCATGATTTTCCCACTGTTCCTGTTTTGGATTTTCCTCGAGGAGTTTGACTGACCTAGTTAGCGCTTTCGCACCTTTAGAATGCTATAAAGAATATTTACAGTGCCGTAAATAGATTCGGCATGAAATGATTAAGTAATGAGGAGATGAATTATTAGGATGTAAAGGAGGAAGTCTGATGCATCATTTAATAGTCTTTTACATTGAAATGAAGAGCGATAAGATGTGATGAATTGTGCGTTTTGATGTTTATACACAGTGATTTATCTAGCCCTTGACATGATGGATACATCTAGAGTAGGCCTTATTCTGGTTTTGTGGAATATTTTGTTTGAGTAGGAGTTTTTCGGCATATAAAACCCAATTGTAAGTTTTGTTTCCAATTTGTCTACCTCAAAGCATCCATCCATCTGTGCTTCCGACTTTTTAGATGTTGTTTGCAGCTTTTTAGATAAAAATCTAACTTTTGTAAACCATGAACCAAAATCTGATCAACCTTGTCAATTTTTTTATTAAAATGATGCAAAAACCACATGTTTTCTTTTACAGGTGATCCTAATGCTGACCAAACTGTATGACTTCAACCTGGGTAGTGTGACCGAGAGCTCCTTATGGAGGTGAGGATAATCTAAACTTTACATTCATAAAGGAAACATATGAGAGACCAGGGAGTTCATACACCATCAGTTTAAGAACTTTGAAATGATTTACAAGAGTAATGTCACTATATTATATTACCACGGCCCTCCTGAGGTTCCAGTGTACATTGAAAGAGATTTTAGATTGGTTTTCACATGCAGGGTCACAAACACTTTCATCTTAGCTTACGAATGACGGATGATTAACAGAATCTATCCACCTTTAACCAGGAAATAAAAAACAACCCACGGCAACAGTTTAAAATGAGCTAATTTTAACAGGAAACCTTACAACCCCGAGTATAAATTTAACTAACTGTTTAGGAATTTGAATCATAAACATACATTAAATTACAGACCAATTTTTTTTTATCAGAGTAGAACAAGCAGTGGTGCCAGATCTGCAAAAGAAAATGAGTACAATGCTTCAAAACTAAAATAATGTCGCTCTCATGTCCAAAATTACTTTTTTACAGCCACTGTTGTGCATTACCCACAATTTCTTTACAATATCATAGAAATTGTACAATAATTTAATTCATTCTGTGAACATATAGCCTTGATATATTTAAAGGCAATCCCATTTTTCAACTTTTATTTAGTGTTTAATGTTGCTGTTAGAGCATAAACAGTACCTGCAAAATGATAAAGGTCTAAAGTCAGTGCCAAGCGAGATATTGTCTTTAACAGAATTCGTTTTTCAAGGTCTACAGAGAATGGCTACAGCCCTCTACTTACCGGGTACATGATGTCACAATTCTGAGTGCTTTTAATAACCTCTGCCCAAACGAATGCGCCAAAAAAGGGGTGAGGTCTTCCTTAGAGAAGAGGAAGAGCCGTTGGAGTAACATTTGACTGAGCTACACGCTAAACTACTTTCACTTTCATCACATTCCTACAGCTGGTAATAAGAATTCATCTACACATTATAAGATAATCAATGGTCAAATAACAGCTTCCATTGTAACATCATCTGTGAAAGCTGTTCTTTGTAATACACTGATATTGAGTGTGTCTGCGCATACCTCTTAACCACTTCTATACAACGTCCTTTGAAGTCATGCTTGCAAATGTCTCTTTGTCAAAAGCTTATTTTATTATTCAACTCCGATCCAATATAAAAAGGCAAAACTAACACTTCTGTTATAAGTGTTAATTAATATAAGAGGTCTGACGCCATTCGGTCTTGTGTCATTTCCCTCGCCATAGCACTAGCAGAACTCCATTACACTTCGATCGATCCGCATGTTTTTAACTGATGAAGTGAAGATGACCCCATTGTTACTGTTTATTGCTAAAGGTTTATGAATACACGTGCACTGAGAAGGCACTGGCCAATTACAACAGCCTGAAGGAAGCTCGCCGATATGTTATGGGTGGGACCATCTCTAAGCAGGGAGCCAATCACGACAGATCTGGTCAGCTTTACCAATCAGGGCGTTTCGGAAGGAGGGACTTTATATAGACTGGAAAAATCAAGTTGTTTTGAGAGAAGAGGGACAGAGGTGAACAGTAGACTTGAAATATGTTAAAAATTAAAGCTTTTCTTCAATAAGAAACATGAACATTGATGGTTAAACACCCCAAAAAATATTTAAAGCCTCAAAAACAGCAAAAGATTGGCTCCTTTAAAATTGACTGAATAAGACCACTTCAAAGATTAAAATCATACAATATAGTGAAATGTGTGGTAATTAATGGTAAAACCTAACTTTGATGTTAATTATCTAACAACTAGATTTTAAGACTTTAGCCTGGTTTTCACACCTTACCTTACGAATGAAAGATGATTAACAAAATCTGTCCACCTTCAACCCATTAAGTAAAACAACCCATAGCAACATTTTAAAATTGGCCCAATTCCACAGGAAACCTGGCAACCCTGGCATTCACAGACTTGACAACCCTTGAGTATAATTTTAAGTAATTATGATTTTCAATCATAAACATACTGTTTAAAAAATGGAAGTTTGTGGTTGCCGGTGGGATGTATTCATCCATTCAGTTTAAAATCTTTCGTTTTTTAATCAGTTAACTATCACTATCCCTACTGTTACATCCCACCTGGGAAAGCATTGGGTTAAAGGACATTTTTTGTACTTGACATTAATTTATGCAGTTTAAGAATAAGTCGTAGACTTGTAAATTACATTAATTTGTAGATGCCAAATATGCAAATGTTATCAAAGTTTGAGTCTCATTGCTTAAACAGAGAGTTGGAGATGCAGAAGAAAAAGTGTGTTAAAGGACACTTATTCAAGTCGTGCGATACAAGGCTTTTGTGAGTGTTTGTTCTCAAGTTGTTGAAGCATTTAAAAAAGCAAGGAGGCACAACCAAGCAGTATATGCTTTTGAGAGGTACACAGAGACAAAGAGCGTGATGAGAGTCCCCGTGGAAGCACAAGGAAGCTGATAAAAATAGTGTCATAGATTTGAAGAATAACAATTAAAAATGAAAAAGCTTTCTCTGCAGTCGCCCTGCGACAATTTTTGTGTAAGGTGTGACCTGTTCTGTGACTTTTAAAATGACAAAGAATTAATAGTGTGATGAAGCTACATTAGCTGATTAATGGTGTCTATCATTGATTACCTTTGTACCCTTTATAGAAATTCAGCTCACAGCTCATTGGTCATTGAGTGGATGCCATCTATATGCATCAGACCTACTTATAGGCGTTCATGTTCTACGGTTTTACTAATAAGGGCCTATATAGCATAGGTACGTCAATAAGATGTCTGCTAAAGAATAGGTCTGAAGAAAATCAGCTTAACGTCTTAGAATGAGCAGTTTTGCATAAATTCTAAATCATAAACATCTTACAGACATCTTCTAGACGTCTATATGACATCTTTAAGCGGACGTCTCAGAGGCGTATTGCAGATGAGCAAAAAAACAAGAAAATACGTCTTGCAGATGTAAGTGCAGGCATCAAATAGAAGTCTGCCGGATGTATGTTTGCTATCAGGGAAGCAACTTAAAGGGAAATTCCTTGCCATCTAAGATGTATTTAACCTTTAAACTTTAGCTGAACATAATATATATACATATATATATATATATATATATATATATATACATATAGTGCATGCGTGTTTGTAAAAACATATTTTAGTTTATTGGCAAAACTGAAACTATTTCAAGTGTATTCATGTTCCTAATTTATATATGATGACACATCGATAAGCTCAAATCTTAATGGTTAAGTCATGTGACATAAAGACCACGGGACACGCAAAGTTTTATTTTCAAACCACTTCGCAAGATGTAAACACTGGTCGAGAAGGACTTTCGGCTTTGTCATTTTTTTATTTCATATTATTATCATTTTTTATCTTATAAAACATTAAAAGTATTTGTTTAATGTTTTGATTTCAACACAGAATCTGCTAGCTCTCTTTTCTATACAAGGAAAGGTCAAAAGGCTCAAGTTGCCTTAAACTCATTGTTCTTTATTATTCACCGATATTGTCGCTCTGTCCCCATCAGAGTTTAAGTTGCGTTTACTAAAAAGATATTATAAGGTGCATGAGAAGACGTTGCGCCATGTTTGACTTCATCAATTGGTTCTTATGTGACTGATCACAACAAGTTTAAAAATAGATTTGAGATGTATACGGCAGAGGAGGATCTATCATAAGATTTCATAAGGATTAAAACCAGTGTCTTAGTCGTATGGACTGTATTTATGACGCATCCATTTTTCTACAATGAAAAAAGAAGCTCTACTTTTTCATTTCACGAAAGTATTTTTTTTTAGGTTTGAAGTAAACCAAATTTACATTTTATGCTGTACTATTCCTTCAGCTAATCCAACGCTCGAAAACACCAAAGACATTTGAAAGCTGGCTTCAGTTCAGTCGATCTGGCAACGTCTCCGGGCACCAGATTGAGGCGGTGGTGCTCGGCAGACTGTGTCACCCTTTAGCTTGGAATGGTGCAGTCACCATCGGAAATACAGTGGCCAGACAGACGGTATTGTACCAGAACAGGAAGAATTCCAGCTGAGCTCAAAGTATACATCACACACCCTCTTTCACAAAGGAGTGGGTTATGTTAAGCAGTCTGCTGTCCTGGTCTGCACACAATGCCTGCTGTTGACCCAGCGTCTCGGTAATGAAGTTTATAGTGACCCCGCATAAAATATTCTGATAACAAAAGGGTGATTAATCAAATGGCAATATGGGGTATAGTTACCTACCCAATCATTTTAGATGAACAGGAGATGGTAATTGGATTTCTCTGATGTCTGTCCGTGTGTGTGTGTGTGTGTGTGTGTGTGTGTGTGTTCCTCGGATTTAATCATGTAAGAGTTCACCTGTATCTCATAAGGTAATATTGAGTCATTTTTCCACTTCAAGACTGAAGTTTATCCATAACAAAAGATTAATTTACACTATAAGATATCTTGATTATTATTAAAATAGAGAGCTGCTAGGTTCTTAAAGGAATAATACAAACTTCATGATGTTCATCATTTGCTCACCCTCGTGTCATTTTAAACCTGTATGACTTTCGTTCCTCTGCAAAACCCAAAAGAAGATATTTTGAAGAGCGTTTGTAACCAAATAACGCTGACCCCGCAGTGATTTCCATTGTATGGACACAAAACCTGAGACAATATCTTCTTTTGTCTTGCACAGACGAAAGTGACACAAAAGGTTTTGAAGATGTGGATGAATAAATGATCATTTTTGGGTGAACAAGCCCTTGAATGCGTTTTCCTTGCTAGGTTTATTTTTGACATTCATATATATTATGTGAGACAAGCTGCACCAACGCTCTCCCCAAATATACACTGTACATGTTCCAAAATAATAGCGATTACTGCTTACCAACGGATTAAACTTCTATATTTGCCTATGCAATCTATAAAAGTAGCTACAATTTTATGGAGAGTTACGTGTCAAAGTGAAAAGATGCATGATTTAATATGATTTTGAAAGGGGGCAGATACTGCAGTAGATGATTGCAGTACCTTTAAACATACTGGTGGGTTTCTAATGTACAGACACTTATCTCATGGGAGTTGCCGGGTCTAATGGATGGAAGTATAAAGCGAAAGCCGATTTATAAGTCAGGTGCCGTTCCCTCATGATATTTGCATATTTCAGGATAGTAATTCCTCCCACATGTGGGTAAATAAATTCAAGAGTGGTTTTATGAATACCGGAGTGTCGTCAAATGCCCTTCCATGGCAGATAATTAAAGCTTTATGGAAGGTCCTATAAAATACAGAGACATGTCCTATATGAAGCCGTAATTAAGCATCTGATAGCCTGTATACAGTATGTCTTACAGTAGATCATGCGGCATGGCTTTAAGGCATCGCCAGAGTGGTCTATACGATCGGTTTTAGCTGTAAAACATTTTGGTTCGCAATAGTTTGTGAGGTTTAAATGGATAGTGCATCCAGAAATTAAAAATGATTTGTTATTATTTTGAGAGCAAAAGTAGAAACGTTTAAACAAGTGTTGTGTAGGTGTTTCCATTTGAGCATGATGGTCTATAAAAAAAGAAGAATAAACAAAGACCCGGTTTCAAAGACCAGGCTTAGCTTAATTCAGGACTAGGCCTTAGATAAATTATGATTTTAAGTCGCTTTTATAAAAAAAGAGACAAAACAATGGCACTGACATATATTAAGATATTAAGACAGCTCAAACATACATTTTCATCGGTGACTAGCCTTTTCTGTGAAACCAGGCCAAAAGGAAATAAAATAAAAGTTATTATTTGGTTATTATTTGTTTAGTAGTTTACTGTTGCTGTTATCTGTAAGATGTGAGACAGATTTTTTTGAAGTGTTGATGTGGACAAGTGTCATTCTTCTTGAGGGGGTGGCAGAGAAAATTAATTGATTGTTTTTCATGAAATATTTCTTCAGTGGTGTGATGTCCACCCTGTTATATCCTGTCCACCCCGTTTCTGCTCTTTCCACCCTCTGTTTTTTTCTCGTTAATAATATAAGTTCAACAAATGTCATGCTTGCTTGTAGGGAAAGTAATGGAAAATAAAGTAAAAATCGGAAACTCATAAAAAAATAATTTATTCTAAAAGAAATTTGTTGAAATTACACTGTGCCTTAAAATACTTTTATTAATATAAAGTTTGTTTATGAATGCATTTGAAGGGGAAAGTTATATGATAATAATTTTCATTGTTCATTTTTCTTGATGTGAAAGAGCCTCTTGAAAAGGTTATTGCTATCTAAAGGTTAATAGAATCCACCGTGAACATGGATCTGTATAGAGCTACATTGTCAGCAGATAGTTAGCAAGGACAGTCAGTCTGTTGCAAGAACCCACAGAGTCTTCTTGTAATCATTAAACATAATCATTCTACACAACGACATGCGCTGTGGTTTACAGCCAATACAAGGACCCGGATTTTGAATCCTAGCCAAATGGACAACACTTTTCCTGCTGTACTTGTGCCATTTGGGATATTATTGAACCAGGCTTTGATGTGATAACTGTTTTTTCCGTGGAATGCTGTTATTAAATGCAATTTTTAGACTAAAAGGTATGATTAAATTTACACAAAAACAATGTACATGGTCTTGTGTGCATTAGTGTTCCGTCTGTGTCAGAGAGTGAAAATGAAAATAACAGCATTATTGATATTTTTTGTATTTTTTATAGAGCTCACAAGCAGACTTTTTCTATTTTGTTAAACCTTAAAAGTTTTGTCAAGTTACTTTAATATGTTTAGCATGTGGTAACAATAAAAAATAGTTTTTGCTTGCATTAAACCAGTTAATTTAGATATGCCTGAATAAATCATTAAAACCCATTTTATCTGTCATATCAGGTAGAAACAGCCAATAAAAATGTACTTTTTGCAGTGTACATTACAAAGCCTTCTCGATTACTTTGTTCTCTGAGGTGACAACAAACAGTTTCAGCAAAGTTACCCTGTTGTGAAATGAATCATAAATGTAATGTTTATTACTTTAAATATTATGAAATATTATGTCTCTCAGAGAGTTTTCCTGTTGTTCAAATGAATCCTTTTTTTCAAGTCTGTTTTTAATCTATGTCTGTATAAAGCTGATTAATTGATACATATATTGTCATATCATGTTGCCATTTGTGGAGAACCCCAAGAATGAATGGAGTGTATTCTTAGCGGACCATCTCCACTTGCCTTGTTTTATCAGGGTCATGTCATGGAATTCAAGAATGTCCTTGCTGATGTGAAATGTAAGAGATGGCTGTATGTGCTTTTATTATGTTAATGCTGCACAAATCTGAGCTCCACATCCAGAACTCACTGGTTACAATCTATTTAGAAGCTTAGAAGTATTTAGAACCTTCAAAAAAAGTGATGATTTTATAGACTAAACAACATTTTTCACGAATGCAATAGCCAAATTTGTTTCAGGACATTCTTGTCATTTTATGATTTCAATTTGCTGTTTCATCCGCTACCACAGAATGTATTTTATTAAAAATAAAAAAACACAGAAATAACAGGGGTGGACAAAATGGAAATGAAGTTGACAGGACATAACAGGGTGGAGATCACACCACAATTGACTTGTGTTTGTACAAAATTAACTCTTTTTACTATTTTACATGTGTACATGTTAACTATTACATGATTCTTCGAGTGTTTGGATGTTTTACTATCAAATTATTTAATCAAAGTGTGATCTTTGAAATAAGTTTGCCATGTGGTTTGATATTTTGTAATCTAACGGAATGACATAATTCTTGCACATCTAAGTGTGGCTTAAGTGTCCAATTATATTTATAGGTACAGTATAAAATATCCTCTTAAAAGCTAAACATGATGCATAAGATCTCATGGGCAATAAGATCTGTAACATGAATGAACCAAGGTCAACCAGTTGTACAAAAATACTGTCACACTGGTATACAGTTTCAGGCGAGAACTGTAGAAGGGAAAATATATATATATATAAATCGGAAGCTTGTAATGAGAAGATGATGTTTCAAAGTGTCTTTAAAGCTGTAAGAATGACACTGAAATTTTCTGAAGTTGAAGTTTGGCTTCATTTGGCTTGCAGTTGAAGTTTTGTGAAACCAAATGAAGTTTTGTGAAACTTTAACATCCAGACACAGTTTTGTTTTTTCTCAGTTGTACTTTTGGTACGTTAAAATGGGAGTAGATATTTTGTCTGTCTTTGGCTCATTTGTGTTTGAGAGTCTTTCCTCTTCTAAAATACCCTTACCCCCCACAAAAAATACAAGTTTAAAAAATATCAGGTCTCAACCGAACACAAGCTGTACATTAGCACACAGATGAACGTCTGAATATTTCATCAAAACTCACCGCAGCCTATTTTCACATGCTGTCAATATTCTGCACTTGTATTACAGGAAATATAAACAAGTTGTTGGATGCATTTTCTTTTCCTCTCATCGCAAGTGTGTCAGGCTGAAAGCATTGAATAAATAGTGCATGACTTTTCAGTATTAAATGACTAGTAATAGCTTTCAGTGCTGTCTAACTGATCTGTAAAACTGTCTGTATTTTTCACAAACCCATTATTGACAGCCCTTGGCTTCTTTTGATTGAGAAACTTTGATTTATTATTAGTTTTAAACCACATTGCTACTCAGGGACTTTGGATCAGATTTTTTTTCCAAATGTGGTCTAGTTTAGGATTGCGTGTTCTTTACTGCCACAACCTGAGTTTGATTCCTTTGCTGATGTGGGTTGTTTTATGATGGTTAGTGGTGGAGGAAAATCTACAATATAAAAAACAATGGTCAGCCTGTATTTTTGGTTGGTGGTCTGGCTGGTGAAGTTTGGCAAAAAGCTTAAAAGGCACAAACCAGAACAACGGCAATCAAAACACATATGGTCTTGACCAGCACAGCTGGGCTTTTCAGCAGAACCTTAAAACCGAAAAATGAATAGTTTCCTCCCATTGTGCCCATGAGCAGCTGACTTTAATTTGTTTTGCGGTAAAAAACTGCTATAAGGACTTTCTGTTTTGTTTACAATCTCGAAAAACTTTGTATTTATACTCAGCAGACCTTCCCTATAATTCTGCAAAATGACAAAGATTTAGTTAATAACCGAGAGGTCCAAACTAATAGCGTCAGAGCACCAAAGCTCAATCCTCAGATGACAAGCCGAAGCGAGTGTTTGTTTACGTAGTCAAAAAAGTATTTGTAAGTTCCTCGGGAAGTCAACAGAGGGCATCCTCTTCGGAATTCCCTGTTTATCAGAAGCTCATTACCATGGTTACTTCGCACCTGTGTTGCGTTTTGAGCTAATTAGTCGACTGTTAAACGTTCCCTTCGTTTCAGCGGTCATTTGCGAAGTCTTATTTGTAGGATTAATGCGATCCTAGGCAGCTGTCGTTGTGTATTCTCATTTCCTAACCTTTCCTTAGACCCTTTCGGTTCTCTGACTTTTTATCATCTCTTCGTACGCAGATATTTATTTCGCTTTTATGCATAGCACCCATGCATACTATTGACTTTGTAATGTGACTTTTAAGAGCTCATTTTATAGTCGCAGTTGAAATTAAAAGTCACTTAGCAAAGTCTCATTAGTTGTGACATTAGTAACAAACTTCGTGTTTGGTGATGACAAATTCATAAATCCCCCCTTGTTCTTCTCCTCGGCTGTCACTGAAGGTTTTTTTCCTTTACTTTTCCTCTCCTAAGTTTAATTAAAAGTTGACATTTTGTGTGAATATCAATGAACACGGCCATGATGGTCAAGATATTTAAGAATAGAAATTACACTTACTCTTCAACTAAATCAAAATGTTTGCAGATTACTGTATTAACAGGTTTTATATAAGTGATGATATGAGTTTATGAGAGAATAAAACATTGCATTCCAAGGCTCGAACTAAATCGGTGCGTATATTTCATCAATGAAGCAAGTAAATGGCAAAGGATTTTTCAAATGCTCCTTTTTCAGCATGCATTGATAAATGCAATATACAGCGATCCTTAATCATTCCAGATTTCTTATTTATGAATTTTTCTTAAAGGGTGAGTTCAACCAAAAATGAAAAGTTGTTATGAATTACTCAAAGATATATTGAAGAATTGAGGCACACAAACCCTTCTCACGTACAACCAATATAATTTGTTCTATGGTAGTCAATGATGCCTCAGAAATCTCAGTTGCTAACTTTTTTCTAAATATTGTTCTTGGTGTTCAACAAAACAAAGAAAAGAAATGGATACAGGTTTGGAAAAATTTGATGTTGCGTAATTTTTGGGTGAACTATCCCTTTAAAACATTGCATGGACGGAGGTTTTGCACACATGTTAGTGAATACACCCGGTTAATAAACTCTTAAGATGTAGTCTTAATCAAACAAATGAAATTGTATCACTTTCCAAAAAGCGCTTGGAACGACTGGATTTAGAAAAAGTTTAAAAAGCAAATGCGCGTTGGGAACACATCTAAAAAAATGTAATCTAAATTTAACATCTCCTTTAACAAGCTGTGTTTACATTGTAGCTGTTTTGAAATGTTTTATGATTTGTAACTGCACCTCTAACTAAATTGCTGCAACATTTCATAAAGCTGCAATTACTGAAATCAGATCCTCTCAGGCACTCGAGAAACGCTGGCATGATGATTCACCATCACGTCCTCTGATTACATTTCAGGTCAACAGACTACGGTACCACTTACGAGAAGCTCAACGAGAAGGTGGGCGTGAAAACCATCCTCAGCTATCTATACGTCAGCCCCAACAACAAGCGCAAGGTAAGATTTATGGCTCCGTCTCACCTACGCTTTCAAAACGTCACACTCATTGTTAGTCTTTTTGATGTCTCTTTTTACGAAGGTGTCAAGATATTTTCCAAGGAGATTATGTGGGCCAGAAATTCATTTATGACCGTTAACCTCTAGAAGGATTTCACAGGTTTCTGTCTTGGCACGCTGTGCTGTTGGCTAATTTATCCTTTGGTAGTATTTACTAACCTCTCCAACTCTTCAGCTCCATCAATTATGAGATTAATGCATTTAAAGGCTTTCGCTCGGAGATAACGCTGCATTCAAAGCGTAACGCAGTCATATCATTAATATTGATATGGCCGTACTTCTTTTTTTACTTTGAGGTTTGATGAATTATGAACCGCATGAAAAGAGATTCATAAATTGCCAGCGTTTTAATCAAAGGCACGGCGAAGGCGGCTTGTATTTATGGCTCGAGGGTCGGGTTTGCCGAGACGGTTTCTCTGTCCTCCTTTTTAAAATCTTGTTTTCTCCTCTTTGCTGTTCCACGAGTGGCCGTTTGTTAGTTAATTATGGCTATTATCTAATTAATTATGGCTCGTAATGAAGATGGAATGCACCTTGTGGTAAACACAGGTCCTGTTCAGTAGAGTCGAGGAGGCTACTACAAAACTGTAGTTTGTTTATTAATTCAAGTTAATCCCATTGCTGTTAAATGCTTTTATCCATTCTGAGGTTTGATTTTGTCTAAATTAAACGTATTAATTTAATGCTAATTAAATGAACATTTAGAATTGTCTCCAATTTTTTTCTGCGACTGTAATTCCCATATTTACACATTTTATACCATGAGTTTACTTTTATATTAGAATGTGGAAAAAAATAAACCATAAAACAAGTAATTGACCCTACACTTTCGAACGGCAGTGTAAGTTACAGTAATCGTGTCACTACTTAATCACTCCCCAACGCTGGTACTCAATCGTGCCGCTCGATCATAATGTAATAATCTGCGCTGTTTTTCTAACAGATGAATTTCGTTCTGCTTACAGTTGCTGGGGATCATTTAGACATTCGTATTTCCCAGCAGTTCTGAAACGGCATATTTAATTACATTGTGTCCAGCCGCATCCGCCAACACACGCACAAACTCCATCAACATCTGCCGTGCCATCACAGTCCACACTGAATGCCAATTGAACATTCTGATACACCCAAAAAGCTGCTTTGTGCTCAGACAGTTACTCTTTGAATGAATCCAGAGCACATACTCCATAAAAGATTTAAGTGCTGCAATATACAGCCAGTACTGAAGATGTAAATACAGGTTTATGTTTTTATATCGAACAAGAATTTCACAATTGAAGGGCCGGTCAATGCAGTCCATTAGAAAATACATATAATTAAAAAGTCCTGTACTATAAAGGTTTTTCTATCCATTAAAGGAAATTCTATAGTGTTCTTGGTTACACACTTGACACTTTGTATGAACAGGAGAGAGACAGTACAAAATGACATCACAGACCTCAAACCTGATGTGAAGTGTAAGATATGCAAGCATAAATGAGACGTGACAATGTTAGAGTTGCGTAAATAATACCGCTCTTTTAAATGCAAAAATACATTTTTTAATGCGAAAATTTGAGATCTTGTGCGCCCTCATGCGGATCCACTGTCGCATTTCCTGCAGTTCCGCCCTGAGGCTTCTTGCTGGCGAACCCCTGGCATTAGCTGCGGTTCAGTCTGCTTTTGTCTTTCAGGATATTGGCACTTCTACCGTTTCATTTTCCTCTCCACTGTCTGCAATCTGCTGTAGTTGCATTTTCTGCAGCGCACATTTACGGTGTCCCCGTGGCGCTTCACAATCACCGGACGGTGCTTTGGCTTCTACCTCAGCTCGGTTCTGTCATCCCATCCACTCTGCAATTATCTAGCAGCCTCTAATTATTTCACAGAAAGCCCATAATATTTCAGGCCAATATGACAGTCAGTTCTGCAGGGTGTATTCATTTTCTCCATCCCATTACACTCTTGACATTAAATAATCTGTAAGCGACTGCGGCTGGCAAAACAAATAATTTCGTCAATGGAGCAAAAGTGCCACGCTAAATTTACTCTGTAATCTGCTTCTGAAACACATTGAAAAGTAAGTTACCATTGAATAATACCTTTTGTGATATGCAAACTAAAATTAACCATAACCACAACTGGTGCTTACCCTCCAATAATGTTTGCCACCCTAAACTCATTTATTTAGTCAAGCTGAAGTAGTCTCTAGCCATTAGTTAGACTCAAGTTACAGTTTCTAATAACTCATGACTGAGTCTTTGACTGATGCAATTGTAGGCCGATATCTTAACATGAGTCATTTCTCCGCAGGCTTAAACTGAGCATCACAAGTGTGTATAAAATGTGTTCTATTCATCTATAAAGTCCTTTATGGAGACCATTATGTACATGCAGTAGACTATATAATGGTATCAACAAAGGGTAAGCAGGTGGAATCAGCAAGTTGTATTCACTTCCTGCACAGATGTTGAGAAGAAATCTTTTGTGTAATGTTTAAAAAATTTTCACATTCGCTTGAGTACTACAGCCCTAATAGTTGCTGATTGCATTACCAAATTATCCAAAATATTACATAAACAAAAACATTTTGGAAAAGGTAACCATGTAAAAATGTGATGGACACTGGTCCTCTTGAGAAAGCATGTCAGTGTCACGCTTTGCCTCCTCTAGGCGTGTATGAAGGTGGAGTAATGTTAGCAGAACAGGGCAGTAATGTTTTCATAATTCAAGACGTGTACTGGTGTGATTTTTTTAATTAATCCCGCATGTTTTTTTTATGTACATTTATTACTTTGTGCGAGCACTTTAGACTCATTTTAGAACGTAACCCGACTCAACCCCACCCCTAAACCTAAAAATGTGTATATTATATAATATGTAACACAACACATAACAGGCAGATACAGCTACGGATGCTATTTATTCAAAAATTGCAATTATTCCAAGCACTGCCAGGCCAAATAACAGCGATCCCCATCTCTGTCCGCTATAAAACTGGGTTCAATTGCGTACAATTTCAAAAATTGTTTATAAGTCATCTGTGATTAAAACCTACTTTGCTCACACAGCGATATTGTACAGCTATAGAAGACTCGTAATGCAACCTGTTCGCATTGTTTTTATACTGTTTTTGGTGTGTTTTTAAGTCATCGGTAGGTGGGTAGTTTTAGGGACAGAAGTGGGGTAAAGTGCTCTAAAACATCTATTATGAATGGGAACAACCGTTGCTCGGTTACCAATATTCTTCAAAATATCGCCTTTTGTATTCTGCGGAAGAAAGAAAGTCATACAGATAAATGATGACAGAATTTTCATTTTTGGTTGACCCATTACTTTGAAACACATAAAAAAGTTTGTCAAAACATCTACAGTATTTTAACTTATATGTTCATTTAAAAATAATGTCATGAAAATATTATGAAAAAATATCAAATAATGAATGAACATTAATGTGGGTATATCTTCAATGTACTTTCATAAAGTTTTGCTGTTCTTCTTGGAATACAAAAAAAACGACAATGGCTACAACAGAAGAGCAGAACCTCACTGACACACACAAATATGCACGATTAAATAATGAAAGGGATGTTCTTACAGTCTGTTCTGCTCCATGGCCCAGACTGTAATTGTCTGGTTATCACAGGAGACCTTTCCTTCAGATACAAGCGTACAAAAGAATGAACGGTAACACTTTCCCTGAAGCATGTATGTGCATTATAAAGAGTTATTAAAGGGTCAAATGCATTGTAATCTTCATAATGTGTGTTGTAGTGCATTTTATGTAGTTGTAAAGAATTATAACCAATTTAAAAAGTGTAGTGTAACAATGAATTGCTAAGTGTTATAATGTATTAACTGTAATAACAATTATTTATAAGACATTACAATGCATTTAAAGGTGCATTGCAATGCTTTAAAACTACTTTTATAATGCATTATACAGACATGCTTCAAATGAAAGTGTAACTGTTTTTTTAGCCAACATTATGGCCGACCGTTTTAAAACTAGTTCTGTCGCTCTGCTTAAAAAAATAACTGTGCTGGTTTAAGTTGGTTTTCTTGTCTCTCAGTAAGTTTGAAGGCTGTGCTGCAAAAGATAAAGACTTTTTTAGCCGAGTAAAAGTTTGCCATCTTCAAACTTTCTTAAAAAGGCGTGTGTGTGTTTTGTCACCTTTAAAAAAATGATCTGGCCTTCGTAAGTGTGAATTTGCAACAACTAGCAGGTGGGTAGAATTTGCACTCCCTCCCAAAGGAGCTCTCTGTGTACTTTCATGTACAAAACCCGCTATTTATAGCTTCTGGTCATCACAAAAAGGGCCCACTTTATAAAGTACAACCACTTTTAACACCCACTTTTCAGGAGTACACAAGACAAAATGACTTTTGGGAACCCTGGACGTGTAGTGACCTCATGATAGAAGGCATTAGCAAAATCGTGAATGGCTTAGGCAGTTAGCGTTTTTACACAAAGGTTGGGATTCAGATACTGTAATTTGTGTAGGATTCTCTTTTAATGATTTCACTGCTATTGGTGCTGAGCAGTGAAATTAGGATGATAAATATACAATAGCCTTTATTGCTTTTGTAATAGAGAGAGTTTGTATCAATTGAAAATGCCTCTTAGCGTAAGGTTTCTGGACAGTATCCGGGCAGAGAGATAAAACAACTCTGGGATCGTAAATCTGGCGGGTACTGCAGCAGCCATTTAGATACTAGATACACTCTGCAGCTATAAACATTCAAATAGATGCAAATATATCTTCATTTCGTGATTCATGTTGTGGGGAAGATATTGGAGATGGTGTACTGCTGCCTGAGTCAAATCGTTAAACGCTTGGCATTCTGGGTAAGCTTTTGAATTGCCTCTGAGGGCGGCTCTGATTGGACGACATCTGCAGGGGAAGACTCTCTTATGGGGCAGAAGCGAATGGTGAGACTGAGAAGGAATTAAAGCTGAACATCTGTTCACCCTCAGGCATCATTTCACAACGCTTGCAATGAGAAACAACAGCGGGATGACAGAAAGGATAAAAAGGGGTTAAAAGCCAGACAACAAGAGAGAGAGAGAGAGAGAGAGAGAGAGAGAGAGAGAGAGAGAGAGAGAGAGAGAGAGAGAGAGAGAGAGAGAGAACTTTGCTCATTTATCCCTGTTTCTCTCATCTGCACATGTTGATGGTTTGTGTAAAAAAAGATGAAATGTAAAACTTTGGTAACAGCTTTTTTGTTCATGAATCAATTTATGTCTTTCTTCCATTACTAAAGAGAAGAGTAAATATTTTGTAATTTTTTGGTTTTGGTTTATGGAGTGTCCAACAACAAGTTTAAGTACATTCACGGTGTAAAAACACTTTCTAATAATAGGCAGTTTTTATTACCTTACTCCATGACTGAATCAAGATTCATTCTGCGATTCATCTGTCTGATACCCTCCTTTCTGTCACCCTACTCCGATCTGATTGGTCAGCTGGTCGAATCTGCTGTGATTGGTTTACTGCGTGCAGTGTCGCAAATGGAACATAGGCGTGCATTACACCTAGTGATGCAAATCCAATCCAGAACTGAAATTACAACAATAGACTTATTGGCGTGATTCAGAGTCGACTCTTTTTTCCCAAGCCAATAACTCTGTTATTCGTTCACTTTTGGCTTTACAACTTGGCAGACTTCTAACATTCACACGCAGCATGAAATGTCATTTTACGGACATTGTAATCTTTACTCTTCAATGCTTGTTGGTAGCCATTTCATCCTGACCGTCATGCTTGCGCACTAGGAGGAGTCTTAAGGCACCCTCATCGTATCAAAGATACATAGGATATAAAATAAATGATTGCGTGCAAAGCACAAGCATTTTCGAATGCAGTAGTGTGTGATTATATCGGTGTTTGGACCGAAAAGAAGTGGAAATGAGCACTTATAAATCAGATCAAATTATTTATTCAGTAGGTCTCATTTTTGGATGAAGAGCCAACGAGTCTTTTCAGATAACACAGACCAAATTAAAGTAGTTCTTATCTCAAACCATTCTTTCCAAACAGTCTTCAGAGGAAATTGCTAAAGACAGGTTGATTTGTTGCTAAAAAATACTAAATGATGTTGTGATGTCATTACATAACGTGCCAAAACTTTGTCACTGTGTAAATACAATCTACAGCAGGCATTTTTATGATCAGATTTAGATTTTTAAAGGCATCAGTTATTTAAAAATGATCTATTTGTTAATCACATTTCATAAAGAAACCATGAACATTACGTTTTTGAAATGAGATAGACTCGAGTATGTTGTGACTGACTATATGACAGGGAATCCTTTTTGTGTGTATAGATTTGTGGAAAAAATGGGTGCTTTTTAGGATTTTAGTGACTTTATAAAAGTTGCCAAAAGTTGCTAAATTATTAAAAGAAAATAATTAAATTAGATGCTTTTTGAGATAAAAGTGCCAGGGCTGTCTGAAAAGTTGCTATATTATCAAGTTGGAATAAAAACAACACTTGTACAATCTGTAACTGTCTCTTTTTGCAGTTTTGTAAAACATACTTTATGTGTGTTGAAGTCAGATGACGTTGAACTGTCAAGTTTTGCTAAATAAGACTGAACAACTACTTACACAAAAATTTACTCTTGTTATTTTTTTAGCAAAAAATGCAGATTGCAGCTTTAAATATTCTTAGATGTTATTGTAATACATCTGGCGGACCTAGATGTTTTATAAAATAGCTTCATATTATTAAGATTCATTTTAAAGACTTTTTTTATATTTTGATAGGGTGATGTATACAAGCTTGATTTACCTTTTAACAAACAATGAAAACAATCATGTATTTTAGCTTGTAATTTTCCAGGTTTCCCTATAAGAATTGCTGAAATTAATGAAATCATTACGTAGTCAACTGGGACCAGAATGAAATTTGAACTTAACCAGCTTTTTAGCTCAAACATGTTCGACAGATATGAGGGAAGAAAAATGTTATCGCTCGCCACTCACTGCCATATTGAAATGAATTGAAAATTACCCCCTCGTCTGAATCTTCGCTCTCGATCCCACAAATCTGTGCTTGTTAGCCCCCTTCTCTGGACCCCCTCAATCACACGCGAGACCTTTTCTTCGTCTGCTCGTGTTTGAGCCTGACATTTCTCATTCTCATATGAAGACTTCACATTTTCCCATGTCGGCGGAAGTCACTGGCTCTCTGACCTTTCAGCTTCCCAAAGCTTTAATTAGACTCGGCTTCCCTGACCGGCTCTCGGCTTCAACTGGCTTCGCCCCTCGCCCCGCTGACAAGCTCGCGTGTGTCTTTGGAGGGATAATTGCTGGATAACACGGGTTGATCTTTTCGGCCGAAGCGTTGTACTTGCGTTTCGTAAAGTGAAGGAAATGAAAGGATATGTGCATACAAAGAGAATAGCAGATCAAAAGCTTCATGGCAAACGTACATTAGGCGAAAAGCTTGTGTCTTAGCTAAAGGACACAACCATGCAAGATTAAAGCTGTCTATCTGCCTTGCCATTTCCTTCTTTTTTTCTTTTGAAAGCAGGACATGTTCCAAAACCGATATTCAGTTGCTACCGTAGGTTTACCATTTATTAATTCATCTTTTTTTATATGATCATTTACAGCGTCGAAGTGATGTACTTGTGCTAAGAATGTTGAGTTTCTGCAAAATGTTCAAGGTGATAGGTCCAATGCTTTAATGTTTGAGTCATCATCAGTTTTTCCTGTCGCCTGGCAACCCTGTCGAGTGCCATCTATTCCTTCAAAGACGAGCCCTAAAACTGAGCCGTCAGCACGGTCTATCAATGTGAGAGAGAGATTGTGCTTCCTGAGATAAAGATTTCACCGTTTGCTGATTTTGGTCGAGCTTTTATTTCCATTGACCTTCAGCAACAGCAATAGGAACTGTGCATTCAACATCTCAACCACTAGATGGTGGTTATTCTTTAGATCTGCAGTGTCTTGCTGAGATTTGACAACCGTCAAAATGTCAATATGGGTGAATCGAAACCGTTTTTAGTGTGTTGAACTAATGAGAAAACTCTTTTTGTTCAGTGTGAAGTGGTAAACTAACATGATACATTTCTGTATATAGCAGTCAGCTGATTTTGTGTTCTGTCTTAAATGAATATCGACTTTTTCATCCGAGAGAGATAAGATGTAGAATATTAATTATAAAAACTGATCCCTTGACTGCATTTGCATGGCCTTTCTGTATTGGCGAGAGATTCATTGATCTGTTCACGTAAAGAATTCATATTCACTGATTTTGTGAATCTTTTCGTTTGTTACATCATTACACCAGTAGACTAGAAAAGACTGCCTACCTGAAACATTTTCTGAGCAAAAGCACAACATGCATGTTGTCACACTGGGAGTTTTTATGACTAGAGTTGTCACTTGCCACTGACAAACATCCTGCTCCAGTCGTGGTGGAGTTTGTTGTGGATTAGCGTCTTCTTCCTCGTCAGACTCGGGCTCAAATTGGTACAGTAAAATCGCCACCATCTCAAACTACACACATAATATACATGACATCCAACCACATGTAAACCGTAATCCTGTAATGATGGTGGTGGGGTTCCATTTGCGACAAATGAGGAACGTGTTTGACCAATAACAACAGACTACACCATCTGACCAATCACATGACACAAGGTTAGCGGGTAGGCGGGGCCTAGACAGATGAATCGCGGAACGAATCATTTGAGAGTCAGTCAAGAAGTAAGGTACGAATAACTGCCTATTATTAGGACATTGTAGTGTTTTTACACATTGTATGTACATAAACTTGTTATTGGACACTCCATAAACCAAAGTAGGGCCTAATAAACCATAAGCTAGGTACTCTTCAAGTCATGTGTTGAAGAGTTATTGTCGAGAGGGGGCTAGTAGCTTAATGTTTTTATTTAAGATGACAACTGCAAATAGATTTAAAAAAAGAATGATATGCACGGATCATTCATTAAAAAAAATCTCTGCAACACTGTGCAATTCACTGCGAATTTCCTTTTTGATGTCATGGAGAATTTAAATCACATTATAAAAATGGAAAAAGTATGCATAAATGTACATTGCTAAGATTGAAGGTTTCGAGTAAACACTGGAAATTGATCCCACATACCCGGATACCACACAAGGATTAATATTATTAAAAACTTGTGTACTTGCATACTCACTTTCTGTGTTTATAGAATACTTAGATGACCTACGGAAAGTACTACATGTACATTTGCAAGAATTTGCTGAGCACAGAACTCTATCTCACAATGCAGTGTGCTCTTCTTGGCCCCCGTTATTAGTGTAATGAACGAATTAGAAGCAATTATAGCCACAATCTTCTTTTTATTCATTATTTTGAAATAGTTGAAAATGTGACTTTTATCTTAAAACAACTTTACTTTCTTTCCTACCACACACAGACACACACACACACACACACGTAGAGACAGACACACACACCTGACACATTCTCCAATAACCACAGAGTTATACCCGCACCTCTGCCTCCCAAGGCAACCTTAAATAACAGCACCTTGGATGTTTCGCGAACACCTTGAGCGATCACCTGGGACACAACGCAGCATTTCACTCTAATTGGTCAGTTCTCTGTTGAGCAAAGAGTAGCCTTGGTTAATAAGGCAATTTTGAGGGTTTCACCACACTGCATTCCTAATAGGAGAAAAAAAACGACACAGCTTTAAGGGAGCAGATTCTGTAACGACAGACCTTGTTGATCTCAGATCTGTTTGCGTCAGCATTGGTAGTTTACCGCTATGTACTTCCTGTAGTGGATGAGGGGGAAAATGAGGCTCACCTGTGTGCACCCACAAAGACTCTTTGAGAAATTTGTAGGTGCTAAAAACAGGCATGTAAGCACCATAAGGGCAAACAGCTTGGTTTACAGTTTTTTAATGATGTTTAGTCATCAGAGGAATAGCGAGTGTGTGCTGTTGCCAATAGTGTGTTGTGTGTGTGCGTTTGTAATGTATGTGTGTGTGGCGCTCACTTAAATGAGGTCTGTAGAGTCGCTATATTTACATTACTGTGTTTAAGCTTGTGCATGCATTTTTAGGGAGAATTCATTTTCATCTTATTACAAATTCAATAATCATAGATTAACTGTCCTTGACTAGTCAATACGGTTATAACAACATTAACCCTTTATGGTACAGCATTATAAAATACAGATTGTGAAACTGTTATGAAAATTGAGTGTTATGAAAGGAAATTGATAACTATATATAAATGTAACAGTTTTATTAAATTAATGTGTTTTTTTTAATGAGAAACCAATCCTTACTGGAAAAATTACAGTTAAGAGTAAAATCAACGTAATATTTTAAATATTTGCTAGTGATGAGCTGTTGCAACCTGAAATTGCTTAATTTATATAATAATTTTAAATGTTACTGCTGTCATTCTTAAACCTTGTATCTCCATATTTAATGATTTTAATTTTTTCACATAAATCATTATTATAAGTCCCTCTTTTGATTTGTTGCCGATTTAGTAAATATCTTACAAAGCATATTAGAAAGTGTTGTTATTATTAAACAACCTAATCGTTATTAATCATTTAAAAAGTGCATTGTTTTTTCCAAACCAATGAATTTGCACATCTGAGGTTTGGGATGGACAGCAACGATTTAACTTAAAAGACTAAATAACAGAAAAAAGTATCTAGCAGTGACTTATTGATCACACAAGTGATGATATTTGTAATAAAATTGTGGTTATAAAAATGGTGAACAATCCACCAATTTACATATTTTTTCTTAATCTGGCAACATGTTATTAATACAAATATTACTTTACAAATTGTATAAATAAAGAAGGACCCATTCTGGTGCCATATGGCAATTTTAAGAAAATATTTCTCAAAGCTCTCTATTACTTAAGCTATAACATGTCACATCTTAAGGGAAAATATAATCAATCATTTGAACATAGTAGAAATGTAGAACTAAAAGAACAAAACTGATTTCTTTACTTGAGTAAAAGTGGTGCAGTGGTCACAGCATGTGTTCAATATGTTCAAAACGTATTGTAACTGGCACCGTGACGTACAACGTGTCTCAATCTTTATAATCAATACTCTCCACTTTATAATATATAAGCAAAAATCCAAGCTCAGAAGGCCATTTTATTCCAAAAAGGTTAGCAGGGAAGGTATATATGACTGCTCTTGTTAATCTGATCCAATTAGTTTAAGATGGAGTCAAAATATGTTCCTGATTTCATTAATATTCTATCTGAGCTGGCTCAGCACTGCTCTACAGTTACTCTCCGCATCTCACCTGTCACCTCATATGCCGTTTCATTAACCTTTGTCTTCCCCCAAAACTTCTGCTCTTTTACTCTGAATCACTGATAGGGCCTTGAAACGGAGTGGGAGCAGTCAGAGAGGTGGATTTCACCAGGGTGCGTGAGCAGTGAGACAAAGAAAATAAGATAAAAATTAATTGCCCCGTTAACGCGCGATTCAGGGTGCGAAAGAGGAGTCAACAAGGCCAATGTAGACCATCCTTAATTTGATCTAAAGCCATAGTTACGCATACTTAAATACGGATTTAACTTTTATAATGATAATTAAAACCAGAGGAGCGGCTGTGTAAAACATTCTTATTGGTCGTGATGTTATCAGTCGTCTCAATGGTGATCATTCAGAGCCTCGAATTCTTTCTTGTCATTTCCACTTGTCCCTCTTCATCTTTTCTTTCTCTCTTTTTCTCTCTCTCTGCATGATTGAAGGTCAAACAAGAACGTACGAGAAGCAACATTCAAATGTGCCCCGTCCCTCGGCATCTGCATATTCTATTTTCACACGTCTACGTCAGGTATAGAAATGCAGATTGAGACGCATTAATCCATAACAGCTTCAGCGGGTGACACCTCATGTGAATGATGTGGGTGCGTTCTGTTCGGAACAGAAGATTCTAGCCTGATCTGAATGCAATCTGAATGGATTTTAAGGGACTGGTCAGTCAAAAGCTTGGACATTTGTATATTTTTTTTCAAGTTTTCATTTCGAATGTGCAGTATTTCTTTAAGGACCTTGGAAGGCATAGTTCACCGGACCTCTTTTTGATGTACTGATGTTCCTTTATTGGCGCTCCAAATGGCTGGCGCTGTCATTAAGCTGTAATGTTATTGTTCATATAAACGGCTTTTCCCGAGTAGACGTTTTCATCAGTCCGTCATGGTTCTAGGGCCCGACGGAGACTTCGTCATATCAAGGAGATACTTGAACCCTAAAGTCCTGCCACTGCAAAATATCCCTTCAAATTCAGAACGCCATTAACAGTATATCAAAACGGTATAGCATCTCAAGCGTTTGATCGCCCTTTAAAATTGGTTGGTATTCACCAACCGAACCACCCAAATATCACTTCTGATTGGTCGGCATCTGGGTCACGTTTGTTGAGTTGGCAACGGTGATTGATGAGCCAGCGCTCTGGGTTCCAAGTGCTATGGTTAGCATTAGCATGTCCTGTTTGATGAATGGCTTCGCAAGCCCCGCTGCCCTGATCTACTTAATAATACTGTTGCCCTGGAGAAGTGTGTCAAGAACGCAATTGAAATAGAAAGCGATTCTGAAGTGGACACAAACATTTTTATGTTTGGCGCGGTGTGGAAGTTACATGACTGGTGGGTACTTGGAGTTGGAGCGAGATTGCGTTTCGACCGCATTGCATCAGAGGCGTATTGATCGGACGATGTGATCGAAGTATGTGGTCATGAAATAGCTACGGAGAGAGAGGCTGAGATCTGACATGTACAAGATCACACAAAGCAGATGAATAATGGCATCTCATCCCTTTCAGAAATCTATATTGCCATAAATATATATAAACTGTAGATGTACATTAATTAAAATTATTATAGTTACGTCATGTATATGTATTTATAGACGTTGATGTATGTGTTTCAAGTTACATATGTTTCATATAATTCTGTTATTGATTTGAGACATATTTGAGACACACATGATTTTGTTGTTCCCATAGTTTAGTTGGTTGAGCTAGAGGTATTATAATACATTTTTATATCATAATATAAGTATTCAAATGTTTTTTTGTTTTTTATTATTTTATTAATTTGGTTTAGTTAATTTGGAAATTAGCTTTTTTTGTATTTGGGTAGTTGACAAATAAACCGCACGTGTCCTAAGGTGTTACATCAAACATTGTAAAACAAATGAAACAATAAAGATTAATCTCTCGTATGCCACTTCATATTACACATATTATTATTAATAATGTAAATATAATATATTATTAACAGTTGTTACAAACCATAGGACACATGTTAATGTTTATTAGGACACATACGGTTTATTTGTCAACAACCCATTTTTAGTTTTCATTTAAAGTTTATTTTACCAAATGTGTCTTTTAGTTTTGTCATTTTACTATTTATTTGTTTGATTTTATATTGTTATTATATTGCTATATTCATTATTTTTGCTCTTTTAGCTTTAGTTTTGTTTTATTTATTTGTAGTTGTAGTTAATTTTACAGACTCAACTTAAAATCCGTTCAGTTTTTTTGCTAAGGCAACATTTCAATTATTTTTCAGTATTACAAATAATAATTAAGCCGATATTTTATTTGATTTCAATTTATAAGGAATAACAAAAATAGTTTTAGTTTAAATAACCTTGGGTAGGCATTGTGTAGCACAAATGAAAAGCATTTACAAAAATGTAAATGCTGATAAAAAGGATTTCTGTCCTCCCTCCCCGCATATTTTGGAAATATGTTATCAGGTATTCAAGAAAAAACACACAAGAAAAAACACATTTAAAACAGCTCTATATTGCATTCACGTGTTTTATCTAAAGCAACCATACTTTTCAAAGTATACATCTCATTTGTGTGCGTTCATTTGGAATCAAACTCATGACTTTTGCACCGCCCCACCAGTTGAGTTGAGCAGAAACCTTGACTCTTACTATGTATCTTCAGAGAGGAATGTCATTTTCCACTGGTCTATTTTAATTTACATAACAGCGCAAACACACACAGTCACACGCTACATACAGTAAACCGACAGAGCTTCAACACACACTCACAATCCATCGACCCTGACACCTTCAGCCGCCTCTGTCAGTGATAACGGTTCGAAACTGCTCAGGCTTACCAATTCAATTATTTCTGACGCTGATTATATTTATTTTATTTATTTATTTTCAAAATTGTTACAAACTTAGACTGGTGCCACTCAGGAAAGGGAAAGAGCTCTGGGGAAATTATAGATTTAGCAGCCTCACTAAGTTTGGAGTGAGTTAAAGCACGCACACACACAGGCGCGTCATAATAAATTACTCATCGGACTGTGTTGCTGACAGCGTTAAAAAGATCCATGCTTGTGAAACACCGTGATTATGATAATATTAAACCATGCGAATCAGGCATTGGAAATGAAGATATCACATTTAACAAGTTGTGGTCTTGCCACAACTTTAAAAGAATTCATTAAGGTTTGCAAATTGGGAGCACGGTTTATGAATTCATCAAATCTTCCTGTCGTGTATACAAAATACAAATTGAGACATGGAGTTGATGTTTTTTTTCATTGCCGCTGGCTTGTATTTGTGTTAAGATCTTTAATTTGTCTTCGGAGAAGCCCGCATTGATGCAGACTCCACTGAAGTTAACTACCCAGGAATCCTCGCGAACGCCTAATCACAGAATGGATGGGAGGATTGTCCTGGATGTCAGACATATACGTAAACATGACAGATACATTTTTAAATGTATGTTTTGACAAAATTCTAAATTAATTCATTCAAATTAATAAATCTCTTAATCCCATTATTGCTTACTTATTTTCTATTTAGCCAGCTATTCAAGAACGAAACTTTTTTTGCAGTGCATTTTCTTACTTAATCCTCCTATTATCCTAGCTGTATAAGACAAGAAATTTCACACCCATTTATTTTGGGTGATATTGAGATCACTATAACATGCTATAATCTTATAATGTTCCGTATAATTTCATATTTTCTGTATAATATTCAAAAATCTAACATAACCATACCTGTAATATTGCGAGAACCACTGATAGTTCACATGACATGGGGCTAGGGGCTATTCTAATTTCCCATGCCATGGGTGAGGGTCAAACAAAATTCTTGTTAGAACTTTTATATTTCTCGTGCCGTGGGGGATGGGAAAACATATTTTTTTGTGGTTTACAGGGTAGGAGCAAACATATAAAAGCTTGCACAGAAGCATTCTTAACCATTTCTCTTTGTGCTCCACGGGCTCTCTCTTTGTGCTCTCTCTATTGAAATGGCCTCTAAGCAAAGGTTTTTTGTAAATCAGGTTTTGTCACAGTGTTTTGACAGTGAAAGTGACATAGAGAAGAATATGTCTGAGATAGACGATAATGTTAAGGAGAAACCTGATTATGAGGCTCCTTGTGTCGGCCCAGTTGTCTCTCAACCACCTGTAGACACATTGGTTATCTATCTGTCTGTCTGTCTCTCTGGCTGTATATCTGACTGTCTGCCTGTCTGTCTGTCTGTCTGTCTGTCTGTCTGTCTGTCTATCTATCTATCTATCTATCTATCTATCTATCTACCATGTCCATAGTTGAGGGGTTGTGAGTTTATTTAAAGATATATTTAAGAACTCAACAAAGATATAGATTAACTAACACAAACCAAATCATATTCTGGAGGTTTAAATTGTTGGGGTCAAATTGACCCCAGTGGGGAAAAGATGTTATCAGATTTAAGGGTAACAGGAGGGTTAAGGTAATAAGCCATTTTATTGCGGATTTTCATCTAGCTCTCTGTTTTTTTGGACAGGGTCGTGACAGTACTATGTCTTGTGTCATTGTTGCGTTCTGTGTGGATACACGTGGCCTTTGTTATGACCATGCACCACGTGTCCTCTTGTCGCGTGTTTTGGCCCAGCCCGCTTGTTCCGCTTAATCTTCCTTTTAGTGGTTTATTCCCGTCACCTGCTGTCACTCCCCATGTAATTATCTCCCATCAGTGTTCCCCCTCTGTCCCATGACGGTTCGTTATTGAATCCATGTCTCATAGTTCCCCGTCTGATAAAGTGTTCCTGTTTTACCTGTTTGGACTTGTTTGACTTGTTTTGGATTACTTTGTGGTTTTTGGGTTGTATTATATATCATCAAGACTTTCTTGTTTTGCCCCTATATGGGAAGTTTTATGTTTGTTTTGTTTTTTCCTTGGTGCTTTTACCCCCCCCCCCACCCATGGGTTTATTGTTTAAATAAAGTCTTTTTTTTTCCTTTACGCCATCAGCACTTGGGTGTCTGACTGAGAATCATGACATCGGGTGGCATGTCAACATATGAAATTGCATTAACTAGTTAACAGTGACACCGTTTGATTTGAATAATGTCTTAGTAAAGCTGAAATGTACATGAAGTAATATGAATAAATGCATTATAAAAAAATTTCATTGTTAGTTCATGTTAGCTTTGGTAGCCAAACCACACCGACCTCCATTGACTTCCATTGTATGGACACAAAACCACAGAGACATTTCTCGAAACATTTCTGTTCCACAGAAAAAATGAGTCATAAACTAGCCATGAGGGTAAATAAATAATAACAGATTTTTTGGGGTCCACAAGGGGGCCAGTGAAGCGACTAAAAATGTCTGGTCTTTCTTTTTGTGCTGCAGATCATGTTGCTGACAGACCCGGAGGTGGAAAGCAGTTTGCTCATCAGCTCGGACGAAGGCGCCACCTATCAAAAATATCGTCTCAACTTCTACATCCTCAGCCTGCTGTTTCATCCAGAGCAGGAGGACTGGATCCTTGCCTACAGCCATGACCAGAAGGTAAGAAATGTTTTATAGCCAAAACTGAAACCCAAACGTATGGCAAACAGCTTCTTTTTATTGGATCGGCGTGTCAGCATTCCTCCAATTATCAAGTTATGGCATTGCCAAAACTGAGCAAATGCTGAAAGCCAAAGAAAAATCACATTGTTTGTATTTTCTCCCGTGATGATAAAGAACATTCTAGAAGCGAATGGCAAAGAGAGACATTACAATCATGAAAAGTGTGCTCTCAAATGGTTGCTAATCTGTGTTTGGCCTTGAAATATCGCCCGGAAAGGCTATTATCAATGCAAGAGGAAATACATCTTAAAGAGACAATTTCAGTGAGCCTAAAGAAGGCAATTAAGGCAATTTATGGATCCCCAGTCGCAGGGCATTACCATTAATTATATGCGTTCCAGTTTGTGGTTTAAGGCTAATAAATTATGAAATAATTTTCACTCTTCTGAAAAGATTGTCCAAGCATCAGATTAAAGCATATCAAAAGATCATTTACCGAGCCGAGGCCTGTTTTATTTCCCCAATGCTTCTGTGTAAAAGAATAAGCGCAGGGTCAATAGAAAGTACATTACAGCAAATTAGTTTATTCCTGGGTTTGATTTGTATACTTCTTGACGAGGATGTTATAAATGACTAGGAATTATGATGACACAACACAACAAACACAAATTATATATTCACTATATTGAAAAAGAATGTTTTCTACGTACACAAATGACCGAATGAACTGCTGTAGATAAATTATTGTTTTTACACAGACGATAATTTTGGGTCATAGTCAATCCGTCTGTCAACATTAAAAGATCAACCTTGATTTTACCCTTGAAGGAGCGACGCTGAATATGAATTACATTTAAATAGACACGTTGAAAGAAATCATCAGCCAATTGAAGGCTAATAGCTGAATGTTTGCACAACATGCATGACTAGCCATGGTTAAAACCGGCGTACAAAAACACAATCACCGACCTAATTAAACCCCTATCCCAATCTATACCACAAATCAATGAATATTTTATTATTGTTGACAGCTTTTCTCGCATGAAAATAAATGTTCGGAAAGGTCGCTGAATTTGTTTGCCGTTACGGTTATAGTTACGATAAAATGATGAGAGAAATGTCAATAGACAAGTAACCTTCATCAGCGGTTCATACCAGATTATTCGGAGAAACTTTTATGAAGGCTTCACAATCTATAAGATTATAATAATGATACATTTTCTTTATTAACAAGAGTCTTTTATAGGGAATCTTATAGATATTAATTTATTTTTAAATACATCTGTTAGATTATATTTTTTTATCAGAGATGTGTGTATATGGGATTTTGAATGAAAGTGACAGCAATAAACAAAAACCGAGATAAATATCAAACTTGCAGAGTGTAACTAAATATTTAGCTCCACATAAATACACAATTCTATTAAAAGTGATGTTTTTTAGGATCAGTTTAGCTCATTTTGCACCCTTACAGTTCGCTCCGTTCTGTTGCATCTAAATATGACCAAGCTTCTTCCACCCACAGTCAGGATGTTGTGAAATCACAGTTTTCCCCAGATATACTGAGTTGCAAATACAAATGTTGCATTGAAGCCCCCCACTGTTTTAGATCTGTCTAAACCTGGCCAAAAATATGCTGCTTTGTGCTTTCAAAAAGTTTCCCGACTCTGGAAAACTTTTGCTTAGCACTTTAACACACAACACGCTTCGTAAGTGATGTAAAAAACGGCGTTCCATATCAGCAGCAATGTTCTAAAAGCATTTCAACTATGTCTGTATACATAAATATGACATTTCTTGTTTTCTATTTATCAATACTTATTTTTTATTTTACTTATTTCAACATGTGGTTAGCCTTATTGAGAGATTTGATTTAATGGTAACACTTCAGTATAGGAGACAGTTCAACCTATTAACTGGTTGTTATTAGCATGCCTATTATTGGCATATTGGCTATTTATTAGTGCTTACAAAGCACAGAGTCTTCGTGACGCTACTCGACATCCCTAATCCTACCCAATACCTAAGCATTACAACAACCTCACTAACTAATAATATGCAAGAAATTAAGAGTTTATTGGGGAAAAAAGTTGTAGTTACTAGCGAGAACCACCCCCTATACTGAAGTGTGACCGATTTATTTATTGATTTATTTCAATTCATTATTTTATTTTAATGTAAATAATCTCAGTGCTATATCTAAGGCACTGGAAATTGATGAATGGAATATTTTCTTTATCTCATGTCTAATCAGCTGTATTTTGTCATATTATGGAAAAGGTTTGAACATATTTCGAATACATGATATGCCATTATAAATGCATGCATTTATACTAGCCCAAGCAAAACAAACTTTTTTATTCCAAGCCACCATGACCAATGCAGAAAGATATCAAATTAAATACATATTTGCAGTGTGGAAGAAATTACTTTTTGTGGATGTTTCAAAATGACGGGACTCTCCTGTGATGCATGTGTATCACTATATTTAAAAAGTGGCAAAAAGTTTCCAACTTTACAGAAACACCCAGAATAATGTTGCAAAAGAACCTGAAATCCTAACAGACCACCCTTTACAACTTTGACTAAAATGAACACAATGTGTCTTTCACAGCTCTACAGTTCGGTCGAGTTCGGCCGTCGATGGCAGCTCGTTCACGAGCGGGTGGCGCCCAATCGATTTTACTGGTAAGTGCTCTGTTTGACTTCTGCTGCTGCATATAGAGCATCAATCATCTCACCTCCTGCGTTCTGTGCCTGTTAAAAAACAAAGAGAAAAGCACGGATTGTCCTCAGGCCTGATGTGATCTCCCGGTATTCGACCACCAGCGGAACGCTATCTCGCCCAGATGTTTGTTAGCTTCTTAACTAATGTGGCCATTATATCTTGAGACTGAGATGCAGTCTGCATTTCCAGCGTTGTGAATGATTTAGTGATTAAGAAAGCTTATTTAACTCGAGCAGGACAGGTAATATGTGTCTAGACTGCGGTGATGAAGTTGACCTGTTGCGAAGTAAATTCTAAATGCGATTCGATTTTGCGTTTATCTCGGGTCTCACGCGGGCAAACTCAAATGAACTGCGTTTTGAGTGTGATTGAATCGCTTTGTTTCTGACAAGTTTGTTTACTCGGTGTATTTAAACGTATTGCTTTTACTGATTGTTTAGATGTTGAACAAAACATTCTACAGAAATAATCAAATATATGTACTGTATATGTACTCAAAAATGACTTTAATTTATGAAATATAATCAGAACCATGATTCTGGTTTTCACGAAAGATCATTTTTCCTTATATCACTTGCCTGTCAACAGTATCAGATGAAAAAACATGTGCGGTAAGGTTAAATATTCATAATGCATACTGTAAATGACAAATGTTGGATTCGCTTCGGTTAATAAATAAACTAAGACTACGGGATGTTTCAGATTGATATTAAGCTCCATCTGTTACTGTCTGACAGAATTGTCACTGTCTGACAGGAAATTTGATGGGGTTGACAGTGTTAAAACACAATCAAGTGTTACACATCTCACATTTGCTAAATGCTGTCTGGTGTTGCCAAGTACCACAGAACCTACGTCAATAGCGTAGTAAAAATCGACTAAGCAATAGAATTTAACCTGTTAGCCGTTTTTGAGCCCAAACATGAAAACACATGTTGGAACTAAAATGGTGGTAACCCATGAATTCTTTGGAATACAGCCTTAAGGTTGGTCTCGTTTGAAAAAGTAGCTGATTATTGCTAAAAAAATCACATACACAAAAAGAATTTAAGGTATGTTGTTAGGTTTATTGTAAAAAATAAATGTAAAAAGGTTATGGTTTTCTTTGATAAAAAAATACATAAAAAAATACGGGTCGCAAAAGGATTACAAAAATCGAAACACACTCTTTATAAAAAATAATCAATTACTCTCCATAAATAAATTATAAAAAAAAACTCCAAATAAATCTGTATTCTAGAGTCTTAGACCTTTCCAATAATATATAGCTTGTCATGATTCAATTAGAAATAACATGCACAATATTGACACAAACTTAGGTGTCCCGTATACGGAACGGCTGACAGTTAACAGGCTACGTACAGTATAAATTAAGTACTCATTAGAGTTTTTACCTGTTTAAGGAATTAAGAAATAATATTTCCTGATTTTACAATTTTTTTAATAAATATCGAAAAAGCAACCACACAGCTGCAAAAATTGCGCCCCATGTCACATCTCATTCAACCTGGCCATCAGAATCTGATTGATCGGTTTTGTCATCAGCTTCTTCCCTTTCCTTCCCGTCATTAGATTCATTTAAGTCATTTAGCAGCAGGGCTTTTGCAAACACTTTTACGCAAGCACAGTCGAAGTGGGACAGAACAGAGACATCAGAGAGAGAGCCTGGAGTATTGTTATTTTTAGTCCGGTAATGATCTATCCTCACAAGTTCTCATTTATGAACTCTCGCATACCGAGTCTTGATATCCGCAGAGAGCTGCGACGTGCACCACGCAAATATATCTCGCTATTGACTATGTGAAATTAAATTGTCGTGTTTGATGAGTTACACTACCTTGGTCACCTCCAGAATATGAGATGATTGAAGGAACGCGGCGTCGGATGGATGAAATGGATTTCTGCTTCAAAAGGAACTCTGATCTGATTGGGCTCTGTTCTGGTCTAATACCCGCACAGATTTAGACTCCAGGTGGAATTGGCCAGGTGAAAACTCTACCTGTGCTATTGATCTGAAATCAAAACCCCAGACGGTTCCTTGCGGATATTTGAAAATTAACCATTCTTTTGAACATGGAAGGTTGTAGGATAATATCGGATTCTGGATATAAGTGAAGCTTTGTAGAGGACACTGGGATCATCATTCCACCGCTGTGATCCGGGCTTTTGAATCAAAATGCAGAAACTGCACGGAACATCTGGATACGTGCCCAAAGTTACAGTTTTTAACACTTATGTCGTCTGATTATTGTTCGATGCATTTGTAATTCAGTAATAGAACATGTATAAACTTGTATATGATTAGAAATAAAATTATGTTTTTCACAGTTGAGATGTTCATACTGAAAAGCAGTTTGGACTTTCTGACAGTTTTAGGGACTTTTTAATTCAGTTTGACAGCCCTCTGTCATTATGAACTGGCACCGTATGGAAAAACAATTAGTTGAGAAAATAATAATGACCCAATTTTTATATTTGAACTGTTTCTTTAAGCTGGATGAACTTTTGTCTTTAACCACCCACAAAAGAGACACAAATGTTCAGTAAATTCACCGCTGACTTTTAAAATATTACTGTCGACTCATAACAACAAAAGCAATGATATATTTGGCCATTTTTTTTCATTTGGTGTCAATACATCCAATAAGTGTCATAATAAAGTCTTGAGATTTGTGTGTTCCTACTTGGAGCAGCACTCTCTGATTTTCGCTCTCGTATAAATATTTAATGCAACGATGATTTTTTTCCACACTAAAAAGGGCACGAGTGATATGCGCTATGCCTGTGGGTGTTCTTGGGTAGCAAATGAGAAGGGCTTAGTTTTAATGATGTCAGGATACGCTCCTTGCTTCTGTCGGAGAGCACAGAAAGATGGAGATGGAAATAAGGGCTTATCCGAACAGGGATTTCTGAGGTTACATTCCTGAATTTGCTCCGATCGCTCTGTTGGGAAGGATAATGTGGATCTTTTAGCTATCAGGGAAGATCGGATGCATTTTTCGCCTTTATCTGTTCTTGTGTAAAAAGATTAAAAAGTTACTAAAGATCTTTTTGTTTAGTGTTTCAAGTCAGTTTGTTTTTTTCTTTTCTTGTTCCAGGTCTAAGCTGGGCCTTGATAAAGAGCCGGGCCTGATCCACCTGGAGACCAGTATCTCAGAAACCCGTAAGTCAGACCGATATCCCCTGATGTGTGTTCAAGAAGTTAGAATTCATTTTGAATATCATATTTGACATTTGGGAGAAAAATTGTTTGTAGTTCACAGTTCACAGTAGTTAGTGGTTTTGAAAGCAAAATTATCATTTTACAGAAACGCATACATATAAATAGTGCATTTTTTTAAATAGTCGCTATTTTTTTTCAAAGCTGCATATACTTCATGTTTAAGTGTAAAAGTTTTTAAAATAATTACAAATTATGTGATTTGTTAAAAAACAACTAAAGATATACTGTAAGGTGTTGCAAAATATTGATGTAAAATATAGTGCAATGTTTGCTATATTAAGACAATATTCTTGATGTGTGCAGTCTGTGTGTGAGTTTAGTGTACAGATGTTTATGCCATTGAAAATTTTGATGTTATAGAGTTCAAAATAATGCAAACCAAATTCATCAGATTACAACACAACAGCGCTTGAGCTGTCATCAATAATGAACAGTGATGAAGCAAACTACTACACAAATTGAGTTTGTCTTTTGCTTGTTGAACTCATATTCCCTTTGATCGACAGACGGAAAACAGGCTGTTCTTTATTGCTCATGATATCCTGTCACTTGCTTGCTGGATGAGGGCATTGTCATTTTCGGACTGGGATTTTCGAAAATGATCTTTTGTCTTTGCAGAGGCTCTTTATGTCACATGTAAACTTCAGAACTGCACAGATGCTAACAAGGGCAAACCGTTTCCAGGATACATTGACCCTAACTCGCTCGTGGTCCAAGATGAGTACGTGTTTGTCCAGGTGAGCACTTTTCAAGTCGAATTCTGTCATGCATTTATTCAAAAATGATTAAATTAACAGTAATACGTGATGTAACATAAAATTGATTTAACAGTAAACTGAAATGTATTGAATCGTGACATGTATCTCAATCTGTATTATTGCTCAAACTCAGCCCTAAAATCTGGCCGACCAAACATGTTTTCCACATTTGTACCTTACTAATGTTTTCCTGTCCTGTCTGCCATCCCTTCATTACCCAAGGTGTCAACCGGTGGTCGTCCAATATACTACGTGTCATCCAGACGGGACGTGTTTACACCCATGAAGCTTCCCAAATACACCCTTCCGAAGGTAGAGTGCCTCATTCACAATTGCTCGACGGGAACTCAAAATCTGCCACGCCGTGACAGAGTCAACAATCAGTGCTATTTCCGACTCAGATCAACACATCTCTCGACGTTAGCCTTTGAAGCGTCAAACCTTCACAAAATCCGCTTTTCAAAGCGTCAAACCTTTCCAAAATCCGCTTTTTAACACATCTGGCAGGCTCTTCCGAGGACGCAGATGCTGCCCGGGCTGCTCGCCTCTCGGGGCGTCGCATTATTATTCAAAGCGTACATTCTCGCGCATTCACGTGACAATTAAACGTTTTATTCAATCAAGCTCTTCCCGCTCCTAAATGCACGCGCCCGGCGATTCTCGCGCAGCTTGGGGTAGATGAAATTCGCCAGTCACCAGCATGTGGTTCTATTACGTTCGCCTGTCTGACAAGCTCAATTTAAGGCTAATAAGAATATTTGCTGTACGACAGAGCTGCAAGGAAAACAAGCCGGGTTTGATACTGATTATTAATCGGATTCGGCTCAGCGGGGTGAGACCGCCGCTGTCCCATGCCATCCCGGAATTGACATTCATATTCAATCTCTCTTGATTAAAGGCAGAAATCACATTAAAGGTTAACGTCCTACGTTCATTTATGCAAATGAGAAAGGTAAATGTATTTTGATGTTTCGAATATTAAAGGACGCTTAAGTTGTTGGGAGTTGGCGGCCTACTTCTTTCTTATTTGAAAGAAGGCTTGTTAAAATTTCACGCTTATCTGAACGTGCTCGTGAGAAGTCAAATATCATGCTGTGGGCTGGTGTGTAATGAACCTCGCTGGACTCTTACTCTAGTTCATCTTACATAATGGAAGGTTTAACACTTTTTCACACCATTTCTTTAGCACAATTTACCATTTGCATTGTTGCAAAGCAGCTTCACAAATAATACATTATGGAACAGACGGTAGAAAACTAGTATACGAATATAAATCAAGTATGTCAAACATCTGTCAAACATCTGACTGATCTGTTCTGACTCTATTTTCTTCTCTACTCTTTATAAAAAAAAAAAAAAAAAAAATGAATGAATGAATGAATGAATGAATGGTTCGGTATACTGTGTTAGGTTATATGAGACCCAATCCTCTTTTTTTGATTGCACTTATGCTTTTGTTGTACTTATGCTGTCCCAATTGCTTCCATTGCCTATCCCAAATGTAAGTCGCTTTGGATAAAAGTGTCTGCTAAATGACTAAATGTAAATGTAAATGTATGTATGTCTGTACCGAGCAAATACACAGATGGTTATAAAGCAGCATTTGAATAATGCCAGAGGGTGTTGACTGCTTACGATGTGTTTAGATGACAAAAGTAGTATATCAAATAAACCTCAATTAGGATCTCACAAAACTGACAAACAGCACTAATTAGAGACATATCTACGTTTCAATTTGTCTTCCAGGGTCTGCATGTGATCAGCACGGATGAGAATCGTGTCGTGGCGGCAGTTCAGGAGTGGAACCAGAATGACACTTTTAACCTGTACGTGTCGGAGTCTGGAGGCGTCTACTACGCGCTGGCTTTGGAGAACGTTATGAGTAGCATGGGTCCTGAGGGAAATGTCATGATAGATCTATATGAGGTACCTGTCTAAAATAGAGCTGTGTTTTTCTTTTTCCCGGATGAAGATTGCAGGAAACAGCACCTATCACTGTGTTCGGGTTTCGGATTTCTAAAAGCGTGTGCAAAATGAACACGCTAATGAATGCTAAATGAGTTTAATGCTGATTGAATTTACTGCACTGCTAATTGATTGAGGTTTCGTTACATCCTTACCAATGGATTATCTAAAGAGCGAAGAATTAGGGATCTGCTCTCTGGAGATGTATTTCTTTGTATATTTAATTCATGGACACGGTGTTAATTCGGGAAGAGATTTTGTGCTAGATTAAATTTACATGGCTATTAATGCAATATGGATTCATTTGTTTAGACAGTGTTAACAATATTCATTACTGTGCCTGTAGCTCAGTTGGTGGCGGATGACACTAGTCATTCCCAGTGAACAAACTAACAAACAAAGATGTAAAATAGATGTGGATAAAAGGGTATGTGAAATGAATGAATATAATGAAACTTTGCTTTTATATTGGTTAACATGTATTGTAAAGCATCTGGGTATAATGAAATACATAAAAACTACATTGAAAAACACATTTAGACAAAAAGTAAAAAGAGTTTCATTGCTTGTCAAATAGTACTAGGTCTTTCTGTTCATCAGAAATCACCTCAAGCAACAAGTGACAGTATTTTTGGGGGGGTATAGAAAAATCTTATGTTTGTCCTGACAAAAAATCTAGCCTCACTTCTTTTCATATACCAACATAAGTATTTTATCCTCGGAAAACAAATCTAAAACGGAGCAATTTTTTTAATCAATTTTAAAAGATAACTTCATCCTACAATATAAGATAGACAGTGCTACTGTAATAATTTTTTATGAAAGGAACTTGACCAAGTTTTGCAGAACTGCCGATGAGTCCGATTTGCTGACAATGCAAAGCCAGCGCAGCGGTGATTAGTGTTCTGGTGCAGATTTCCCCTCTCTTGTCTCTCGCGGATCCGTTCATTCGCTTCTTAATGAAACGCAGCACACGGCCGTGCATTCCAACAGAGGCCAACGGGTGTCAAGCTATCTCCTGATCAAATAATTAAACTGTTGATGATAGCAACCCCAATAAAATCACATTTGGCCCTCGGAAAGGCCGAGAAGTCCAGTGACTTGATTGAGGTCATCACCTCTATGTAACATATGCTAAAATCCCTGCTGTCGGCTAGATTGAAATATTCGTCAATTATTGAACAGCGAGGTCTGTCCCGGCCTGCCTCTACCCCTTTCTAAAGCTTCTCAACCCTGTAGAGATGTCACTTCGGCTCAGAACAGACACGGATCATCCTTATATACTCTCATTCCACTCCAATACTTTTATTTTACCAGGAACGTCTACACATGGACAGAGGCTTTTTAGAGATATGCTCGGTCGAGTTTGACAACAAAGCCTTTGTGCCATATGAAAGAACACTTGATAAATCAAATGTATTATATGGAGTTATTTTATAAAGGAGGAAATTTACAGATATGTGATCTTGTGCTTATAACGACACTGTTTTTTGTTTCTTATCCGTAGGTGGCAGGGATTAAAGGAATGTTCCTGGCCAATAAGAAGCTAAATAATGAGGTGAAAACGTATATAACTTATAACAGAGGCAGAGACTGGAGGCTTCTACAGGCCCCGTCAGCTGATCTCAGAGGAAACAGAGTTCACTGCATACTGGTGAGCCAAAGAATGGAATAATTATTTAGCCCCTACATCTTAAAGGGATAGTACACCTAAAAATGTCATTTCCGTCATCATTTGTTAAAGGGGTCATTTGGCGTGAATACGTGTTTTTCTGTGTCTTTGGTGTGTTATAAGTTGCCCATGCATGTATTAGACACATAAAATTGCAAAAATGAAAGCGTTGGAACAAAAGATGCATTCTATCTAATAGCGAATGCTCACCCAGAACTACCTGAAACCTCTTGTGTAACCACACCCCCACAAATTGACGTCTTTTCATGCTTGGAATTGACTAAGACCGCCCAAATGTATACGCAAGTAAGGGGTACCTGTCATGTAATTGCTTTGAAACCGGATGTTGCAAATATGGTAAGAGGCGTTACATTTCCGTCACACGCTTGCAGAATTCGACCAATCACTACGCACTGGTTAGCTGGCCAATCATAGCACACCTCGCTTTTCAGAGCGATGAGCTCTGTAAAAAATGCATGCGTTTCAGAGAGGCAGGGCAAAGAGGAGATACAAACATGCACGGTATGTGGAAAATACTGGGTTTTTTAACATTAAATCGTGTATACACATTGCACTACATCTAAAACATACGATAATATTCATTTTAGCCGCGTCATATGACCCCTTTAATCATCATGTCATTCAAAACCTGTTTATGACTTTTTATTCTGTGAAACACAAAGCGAGATATTTTGAGAAACGTCTTTTCTAATTCAAGTAAATGGAGCTTTATGTTTTTGTTCACCAACATTCCTCAAAATATCTTCTGTGTTTTGCAGAAGAAACATAGTCATACAGGTTTGAAATGACATGAGGGTAAGTAAATGGTGAAAGAATTTCCATTTTTAGTAGTCTACATAATGCGTTTTCCTGTGAACATGGATGGTTTAAACAGATCTCTATGGAATCAAAACAGCTTGTCATTTTAAATGACGAAGCAAATATGTCAAACCGCAAAGATATTATCCATCCTGGAGAATGGCCTCCCCAGCCCCCAAAATCCAAACAAAAATAATTACCCTTTGATAAACCCAACTAATTAATACTCCCACTGTAAGCCCTGCCTTCACCATCCATTACCGGGCTATTTGTTAGAAAATGTCAAAGTTTTAATAAACCCCTAAACAACCCCTGCAACATGTGCTTACCATTGGCATTTCCACGCTTATAATGAGAATTGTGTCACTAAAGGTTATTCCAATCAAAATTAATGTTGGGAGGGGGAAAAGTCCCCAGCCTTTGCCGTCATGGGATTTTTAACGGGATTTGATTCTAGCTCGAGCGCGGTGGCAGTTTGGTGCAGGCCACACAATGGGGGTTGTATCGATTTACAAGCTCCGCGTGACGTAGATTTGTTTGTTTTTGTTGCTTTCAGCCGTACTGCTCCCTGCATCTTCACCTGCACGTGTCAGCGAACCCATACACGTCCGGGAATATAGCCAGCAGAGAGTCGGCACCTGGAATCATAGTGGCATCAGGTGAGTACCATTATGAAAATGTACCTGAACTTGTAGCGTTAGCGTGTATCTGTGGGAGCACAAAAACACAAAAAATCATCCGTCATGTAGATTAATATAACATAAATGTAATATAATAATCACAATATCTATAGTTCAAGGGACATTTCACCAAAACATTTTTTATTTTTCTTCATTTACTCATTCTCGGGTTGCTCAAATCTCTATAAATTTCTTGGTTCCGATGAACACAGAGAAACAATTTGGAATAATAATGGTCTTATTTTCTACTATGCATATTTGGCACAACTTAAGTGAGTAAATCATGACAGAATTAGAATTTTTGGGTGAACCGTTCCTTTAAAGGCAGTTGACCAGAGAATGAAAATTCTGTCATCATTTAATCACCCTCATGTCGTTCCAAACTCTTTTTCTTCCATCTGGCGCAATAAAAGATATTTTGAGAAATGTCTCAGTGGTTTTGTGTCCATACAATGGAAGTCAAAAGTGGCCATTGTTGTTTGGCAACTAGCATTCTTCGAAATCTCTTATTTTTTGTTCGGCTGAAGAAGGAAAGCATATATTTCAAGTCTCGTGAATGCCTATGGCAGTAATTCTTGAAGAAGTTAATTTTGCACACAGATGTCTTTATGTGGATCATAAACAAGATTAGTGTCATGCGAGTTTAAACAAATGCGAATGCTAAGTATTGCTTTTGAGATTAGCGACGGAGAGCATTTATGTGGTTATTATTTTTTCTCCATTGATTCTTATTTTCCAAACCGACTAACTCTTCCCCAACTTCAAACTTCAGACACTTATTTTAAAAGATTGAAAGCGCTTGTCACTTTTCTATTTTTCTCCCTCAGCCTTGTGTCTTCCTTGACGTTCGCTATATTGCCTCCGGATGCAGGCAAATGAAATATAAATGTCTTGGCATCGTACATTTTTGGATAAGTAATCCAAAGAGGAGGGCGACTTTTAGATATTAGTCTCTAAATTGACGTTTAGTTGATTGATTCGATCGTATGAGAAGACTTTCCTGACTTGCTTTTTAGATTGTAAAGGGTTTTGTCTTTGCACGCTTGTGTTTTATTATCTTTATAGTTCTACTATGAGACATACCAGTAATTGCTCTTCCTCTTTTTTTTTTCTTCAGGTTCAATAGGTGCAGAGTTATCAAGCAGTAACGTTAGCATGTTCATCACATCCGACGCTGGAAACACGTGGCGACAGGTGACTCTGACCGGGGGCCGGGCAGATGGGGTCAGGCAGTCATTTTAGCACAGATGCGTATCTTTGATGCGCAAATCCGCGTGCCACATGCGAGCACTGATAATCTAATGACACGTTGAGAGAAAACTCAATTCAGTGACATATATGGATACCCGAGGGTGCGTATTTGCTGATGTGATTGAAATTTATGGGGCCAGCTGTCTAATTAAAAATGGAGAACTTAAATAATTAAGAGAAAATTGATGTGGCAAAAAAAGTTAAAGCATGCTGGGGAGGATGTGATTTTTGATGTCATATATCTTGTCAGTAGGAATTACTATCACTCGGCTTTGAGAAATAACATAACTTCAAGGACGGAAGACCTGCGGTTGCCAGGTTTCATCTAATCAAATTGAAAGCCCTCCCAGGAAGAGCGGAGAAGATGAAATATTTTCATAACTCATCTGACATAATGAATGAAAATAACATGGGGTCATATTTAAAGGAGCGCAGTAATTTTGTTGTTTATGTTGCGCTGGATGATACATCAAGGGTTTTGGACTTCACACCTATCAAAGGCATGCAGTAACAAATTGGTTCAGTTATAAATTTGAATAGCGGTTGGTCATGTAATCTTAAAATGTTTCCACAACTACAGCAGCAAACTTAGTGATTTTAGGTTTTGTCATCCATCTTTTCAAATGAAAATTTGAAAATTATAAATCAAACAAAGACACTCCTCGTTTATTATGGATTGATGTTGATCAGTTTCAACAGAGGAACTGGGATTATGAAAACTCTAGTTTGGCTTTGACTGACACAACCTTTCCATCTGGCAGACAGCCAACGTTAAACAAAGCAGACTCATAACACAATATCCCGCTAACATACAACCACAGAGGGTGTGGATTTCTCAAAGCCCCCAGTACATGTAAAATCATTAGGCTGTGAAGTACTTAAGCCAGTCACATGGCGTTTTAATCATCGTTTTTTCCACCAAAACAAATTGGCGTGTGCTAACTACTTGAAGCCCTAAGGCTTGACTCCATAAGAATTCACATCAACAGAGACTCAAAGCACATATGCTTTAACAGAGCTTTTGAGGCAATTGTATTACTATTCAGGGCCTCCAATGTGTGTTTACAGTCTGTTTTAGGTCAAACTAGCAACCCCCTCATCACTAACTAAAAATCTGTCGCAAGGCATTTACTAGTTAAGTACACAGTTGGTTTAAAACGGTTTCGCTAGATTTGCAATTCTTTAATGGTGACTGGAGAGAGATTGTTCATCCAACGCTGCTGTTTTTCAACCAAACTGATGTCACTTCCTGTAAGATTGTGGCCTTAAGGAATTTGCTTTTGATAGTAAAGAGTGAAATGGAAGTAGTGAGGAATGGGGTGGAGGATTAGGGAGCATTTTAAAGCTCGGACACCAGTTTGTGTCCAATTTTGTGATGAACCGTGAAATATTTGTAGCCACATGTATGAAATTAAAATATTACAGCAGTATTATACAATTGGGAACACTATTTATACAACTAAAATTTTATTCAGTAAAATTTGCATACAATTGTACATACAATAAAAATTGTGCATAAAATACAAGTTAAGGTTAAAATGATCATTTAAGAAAGGAATTAAGTCAAACTCTAAGTGAAACTCTATTTCGTAAAACACAAGACATATTTTATCGCAGGTCACATGTCAGAAGCTCAACCAATACAGTTGACTTCATATAATAAAAATATTGCCATAAAAAAATCCCTATAAAGTCGTACAATTATTTAAACTTTCAATTATGTTATCTCATTGCGATATCAATAGTTATTAGTAATCATATTAAACTAGCATGATTGTTAATATTAGATATATAGAATTTTTAAATGTAGTGCATAGTTTGAAGGACATGTTGAACATTTTGCACGCACACAACATGTATATTCCAACACAATATCACAGGAATTTATTAGTATTTTTCAAGTAGCCTAATTCGTATACATTCGTACAATCTTATTTGTGCAATTTGTTTTAGTGCCAGTGATGTTAGGTTTAGGGGAGGGGCTTCAGTATTGTTTTTTTTCTAATAATCATACATTTTTGTACATTTCAGATTGAAAGAATTTATTCGAATTAGCCACCTTGTAAAATAGTACAGATTCCTGTGAGATCAAGTTGTAAAGTCTGTATACTGTGTATGTTCATAACAGCTGTCTTAATCTTTCTTTGTTATAGATATTTGATGAAGAGTACAGCGTGCTTTATCTAGACCAGGGCGGGGCTTTGGTGGCTATTAGGCACACCCCTCTTCCCATCAGGCACCTCTGGTAATCCCATCACACACACAAATATCAATAATAATATTTCATGCATATATGTTGGATAGATGAGCCAATGCAGTCACACCGACATAACTCGCATAGTTACGAAGAGTGTGAATATTCTCATTAAAGCCAGCAGACTGTGTAATACTTTTTGTCTAGTAATCTAGATTAAATGTCAGAAAAGATGCAGTAAAGTTCTGTTTGAATTATTTGCCAGCTGTGTCTTTGGAAACGCAATCTTTTTTACAGTGTGTCAAAGCGTTTGCTGGTGCTTTGTGTGCAGGTTGAGTTTTGATGAGGGAAGGGTCTGGAACAAATACAGTTTCACCTCATCACCTCTATTTGTGGATGGAGTGTTGGGGGAACCAGGCGAAGAGACTCTTATTATGACGTACGTATGATAAATAGAGATTGATAAGTGATTTGTGAGTTGTTTTGGACAAAAGCGCCTTTTATATGATATTGACATTTTTATTTTATAAACTACTACAGACGAATATAAAATAATACAAAATAAAGCTGAGGAGATTTTTTTACCATTCCATCACGAAAAACGCTTTATAATATTAAAGTCCACGAGAACAGGAAGTTGCAATCGTTTTTACTTCCCTATTCTGACACATAGCCTATTGAAAGGGAATTTAACAGGAGGAAATTAGTGGGCGTGGCTTGTTTTTTTCACTGCGAATTGATACGTAAAAATAGCTGTGACATGGATAGTCATTTCAAGGGGGAGTTCATTTTCAGATGCTAGCTGAATATTATGAGGGTACATGAATTTTAAAAGTTATTTACTATAAATGCTGCAATATTTTGTGAAAAATAAGAATTTATTTTTATTTTTAATTTCGCTGGGACTTTAAATCCATCACACCAAACCAGGCTTCACTTTAAAATCCTCTGCAACAAGCCCAACCTCAAACTATTTTGGAATTATTGCATGAAGTTTTCTCTTGTAGGATATTCCTAGATACCGTCTGCTGTCTTTCTGACAGGCCCCTAAAAGTGTCACACATCTCTTGAATGTCAGCCTTTCTCGATGTGAGTTTCAGACTTTTTGTTGACAGTTTGACGCAGGTTTCCACTGATGCGGTTTGACACGGATAACATTGCTAAGCATTTCCTCTTCCTGTCCGCTCGGCATCGTTTTAATCATTCGAGTCACTGCCGTCTCCGTGTGACATTGTTCGCCAGACATATGGCGGCTGATTCCGTGCCTTTGTTTGCAGGATCTTCGGGCACGTCACTCATCGCTCCGAATGGCAGCTGGTAAAGATAGACTTCAGGTCTATTTTCAACAGAAGATGCGTCGAATCTGACTATGTGCCTTGGAATTTACATGACCAGGTGAGATCCACCATATGTGAGGATGAAATCGCAAATCCTGTATTTGTTTCTCATTGCATTCACATGTAACTCTTAGATTCTTATAATAGAGATGCAATTTGTACCTTTTTGCGTATTTTTTTTTGTTTAAAATGGTTTCCTTGCCAGATTCCCAATAGTAAGCTTATAATAATGTCTTTATATTTTGCAATATGTTTTGCATGGCAGTAGAGAGGCAAAAATGACAACATATAGCTTTAAACCTCCTGTTTTAGTTACTGTTCCTTTAAGAGCTCCAGGTAGGGAAAGTTCGCCCATAATTAAAATTCTGTCTTCATTTACTTACCCTCGAATTGTTCCAAATCTGTATAAATTTCTTTGTTCTGATGAACACAGAGAAAGATATTTGGAAGAATGCCTGTAACCAAACAGTTCTTGGCCACCATTGAACCATAGTGGAAAAAGGACAATGGTAGTCAAAAGAGCCTCAGAACTGTTTGCTTTCTTCAAAAAATGTTGTGTTCTACAGAACAAAGAAGTTTTTTCAGATGTTGAACAAGTCAAGGGTGAGTAAATTATGACAACTGTTTATAACTTTAATATAGTCATCCACGTGCTGTAAATAAATGTCATGGATCTGTGAGCAAACCTTTTTTCAGCTTTGTTTCAATGAATGATTGTAAACTGTGTAGGAAGTTCACAAAGTTTAAGTATGTTTTTATTGTATTTTAATTTTGAAAGATAAGGATGGCATGACCCCTTTATCAATAGGGCGACAAGGACAGTCTTGTAAAATCTTGCACCAATTTGAAATTGTCTCTTGGTTAGAAACAAAGAGTTTTTTAGCTTTGTTAAAAGGTACAAAGGTATAAACCCAGAAGAAAAATATAAAACAAGCTTTACACTGAACTACATTGTCCGGGTAGCTCCATGCCTCAAACTTTTTACAAGGATAGTTTCTAACCTGCCCTGACATGCCTTCCTGCCATCCACGATTGAAACTATATTTGAACAGATGGAATAATATCTGTCCCAGAAGTCAAGCCAGAAGCAAAGTGTCCCCTGACAGAAAGCTTATAGATTCAAGTCCATCAGCTGTATGTATGGAGACGGTAGAAGACTGTCCTACTTGTACCTGAAGCCCTGTGAAACTCGCTGTCTGGAGGCTGCCATTACCCTGACAAACTTCGAAGAAGTGGAAGACACAAAGACAACAGAAGTAGACAGTCGACAGAAAAATGTCAGAGTTTGGACTGTTAAAACCGAAGTCCTTGTGTTTTTTATTGAGCCGGGATGTAAAGTAACATGCTGATTAGGTGAAACCATGCATCGTGTATCTACATCTACCCGGCCGACCGTCTTGGCACCTGACAGATGCGCTGCAGGGTTTTATTGCTGCGTTCTGTGCCAGTTAGTCTGATAAATATAAACCACAGAACGAAACAAAAACGACTACGCGACCATCAATGGACCTCTGCTTTAAAAAAAACTTTTTCATACAGCCAGCACAAATGCTTAGCCCGAAATAAAACAGCAGTTTTTGGAACAATAGTTCGGAGGAAGCACGTTATCAAGAGAGCAGAAAGAAAATCTTCATTGCAAAATATAAATGTAAGCGAGAGGCCTAGCATCCTGAAACCTTTCATAAAATGAACCCTGCAGAGTTGGAATGTGAGAGATGAAATATGGAGTACGATGAGCGCAAAATATATATTTTTCTCCTCTTTGCTGTTTGCTCTTTTTAGTCTCTCTCTTCTATATTCAGCATGATGAGCACATGCGTATTGTTATGAATTATTAATGTGATAACTGAACAAGAGCGGAGAGAGAACAGGTGAAGTGAACTGTGGAAAATTTTTACGTTTGGTATGTTTGTGTGTGTCTGTATGTTTACGTGCTGTAGAATGAACACTGTCTCATGGGAGTGAAGAGGGTCTATCGAAAGTTGAAGGCCATAGCGAGGTGCGTTATGGGTAAAACTTACTCTGTCACCATGATTTCCGAGCCATGTGACTGCAATGAATCCGACTTTGAGTGGTAAGCAAACAAAAGTTTTTGTTTTAATCGGTTTATTTCATAACCTTGTTGTCTACCACCTTCATACGTAGAATATCAGTACTGCTTAAAGTATAGATACTGTATACACTTAGCAAAATTAATGTTTGTTAAACTAGTAAAAATTGGGCAAACATTGAGCTCAAAATAATGCAGTGCCTTCCCTGCAAAGGACACAAGCTGCCATACTTTTCTATTCATTTTCATCCTGTGGTAAAATTCAATTAAACAAAGAAGAATCACATGCTGAGCTCATGTCATTTAAATCAAACTACAGACAATATATGCACAGACATACGCCAAAAATTAATTATAATTTCATTATGTGACAACCCATATGTCTACAATTCACACCGCCCACTGGGAAAAGGACAACCAGCTTTAGTGTTTTAGTGTCCAAAACTGGTCCCTAAATGCAACATTAAAGTAAGAGTTTTGAGCAAAAAATCAAAAGCACTTTTCTGTGTAGTACGAAAACTGATATCTTATGGAGACACTAGAAAAACCGACTCAAGGACTACGAGAAAGCTTGTGGGCTTGCCCGCATCAGATGAGGATTGCAGCAGAGTCGCAAGGATTCGCTTGAAGAATATCATTGCTGAGTGGAAGCAGCACAACGGCTGAGGAGAGATGAAATTCAGCAACAGATCGAAATAGACATTTGTTTCTTTGAAATATACAGTACTTCCCACTTTAGATGTCCACTTTTGTTGCGTACTGATGTGGTAACACACGCAGTTTCTGCCAATTTCATATTAATCTTGAGTACCTACATAGAAGTATTGCATACTCTGTATCTTTGAAGAGTATTTAGTTTGATCAAATTTTTACAAGACAGATACAGCTGTACGATTATTTCGGCCTGCCTAGGGGGTGGGTTGGAGCAGAACTACAGCACGAGCACACAGTTCATCATTGCATTGATTAACAATAAGTTTGTGTTGTTTACATTATGCACATACACGCCGATGCAAACATAACACAGACGTATGACTTTGTTTGACTTACCGCGTGCGGTTCATTTCCAACATCTTTAAGTGTTTCGACCGCGTCATCTATTAGTTTCAAACGATCTCCAAATCCAGTGTTATATCCAGTGTTATATAACATTCATCACTAAAATGCAGGGAGCAAACAAACACAGCTAAACTTACATCAGCAGAGTGAAGCGGTATTGATCGGCGTACACTTTCTCACGCTGACTGGTTAGAACGAGCGCGTGCTCTTTCGCTCGCTGGATGACACGTGGGCGTACTTTTCTGGGAGAATTGTCCAATAAGGGACTAAGAGATCCCTTGTTATGAAACGGGAATAAATGTTCTTAAATAAACTTTCCTTTCTGAATCAAGCACAGAAATACTACTTCATACATTCATCTCATTTTTGACAAGTTGACCATGTTAAGCTTAAGAAGCCAGCACGTTTAGTAGTGTAATGAAGTCAGAATGCATGAAATAACCTGTTACCTCCACTTTAAGCTCTTGATCTGCATTCCTGCCGCTGCCCCTTGTGCTGGAAGTTTGCCCTCTGCCATCATTTTGCCAGGAATTCGCAAAGTTATTAATGTTGTTTCTGTAAAGTTCCAAATACGCAGATCCCTCCAGGCCGGACGGAACAAAGTGTGAAAGTTTTTTATCAGGAAGGAAAATGTTACTTGATTAGCAGCGCAGGCTGGCTGCATCTGTGTAGCTTGTCATGATAATTGGTCCAATTTGTTTTCCTGATTTGGGTTCAGTCGCATTGTAGGACAAACAACTTCGGTTTCTGGTTCTCGCAAAACCAAACTGTAACAGCAGAGTGGTTGCATGATACCTTTATGAACATTTACCATTATTTAAATATAGTAAGCATGGTTTGTAGGACAAAAAAACTTAATGATTACAATAACTATATTGTGTTTTTTTGTGTGTGTCTAATTTTGGAATTAAAACTATGCTTACAAAAAACTGTAATATAACAGCTGGGGCACCTGAAGAAAACATAAAACTACAATTTGACATTATTACCGCATTTAAAAAACGAAAATGTGATTCCTCTATACAATTCTGTAAAATAAAACAGTAAAAGTTTTTACAGTGTTGGAAAACAGAAATGTTACTATACCACACTTTTACTATAGATGGTTTCAACAGCAACAACATACAGCAAACAAACGTTATGTGGCCCAAACTTAACTTCCGGTAGACCTCCGCAAAGAATCAATAACTGTTGAATAGTTCATAAATTGTAAAAGAAAATATTTTTATTTTATAACCAAACACAGAAAGGAAGTCCGATAAAACTGTCTTTAAATAAACTATAGTTAGTCTAAGAAATAATAGCTGAGCCACAAGCGCTAACGTACACTCATCTCATCTGCCATTGGTCACAAAACATTCCCACCCATTCCACTGGCTACCAAAATGTTGCTATTTAAAGTACCTCAATTAATTAGATGAATGTTTTGCTAGTGCCATGTTGTTGGCACATTTCAGAGGCAGTAGTTTACAAATAGCGAATAGTTTGATTTGTTATCGTTGTGCACCAACGAACATGAGAAACTTTCTAGAACTTAAAAGTAGAGAGCTGTCGGAAGTTGTCATGTGTTTTTTTGTTTAAGATTGTCATTCCATCGTATGTGTGTGTGTGTGTGTTTTTATGAAAGTGATTATGGTTTCGAGAGAAGATCTGACGGTAAATGTACTCCGGCGTTCTGGTTCCTCCCCTCCTCCGTGTCTCGAAGCTGCACCACTGAACACACGTTCCTCAACAGCACCGGGTGAGATCTTGCATACTTTTTAATACATTATCACTATATATATTTACAGTAGGCTATATCGTATCATACCACCTTATAGGCTAATAAACGGCTCCATTTTTTTTACAAATATTTTTATTAAAATGTTTGCCATCTGTTTTCGCACATGTGTGATGTGTGACAGATAAGCGCACTGCTTCATTCAATGTGTTTGCATCGAGTTTTCTAGGTTAATCATGACAAATGAATAATTTAATAACGAAATTAAATAATTTAGTACTATGCTTTGATGTTTGTTCAGGTATAGAAAGGTGGTGTCCAATAACTGTACAGGCGGAGTGATGGAGCAGTACACAGCCCGTAGGCAAGTGTGCCCTAGCCAGGCCCCGCGCGGCCTCCATCTAGTGACCAGTGACGGCAAGCTAACAGCTAGTCTTGCTAGCAACGTCACCTTTCTCGTCTTCTTGGAGGAGGTATATTCCCATTCAAAAATCTAAACTCATCATAGATTAATTTAAAACTCACAAATGAGATCCTTTTCATGGACCGGAATGAGAAATAATTGAGATCTTCTTTTGACCCTTTTAAATAAACTGGATAGGCTTCAAGTCCTATCTAACCAGCATATCCTGGGTTTTTTTAACAGGCGAGGAAAAAATGGCCACAGGCATCTCCTAATTTCTTAACAATGTCTCAAACTGTGCTCATATGTCAACAGTTGTCTTACTTTAGTCTAGTCTCCTATGGAAGTTTAGTTGAAACATCTGATAATACGTTAAATGAAACATAATATGAACATAGATGTCACAAAAGTCTCCTGAGTTTTGAAAGCGCAACCTTTGAACAAAAAATATTTTTCTCTGGAAAGCTCGGGTTAAGTTTGAGATTTTGAGAAATCCTCAGAGAGTGTCCAAGACAGGCACATGAATCCACATCTGAGTGTGTTTTATACAATGAAACTTTGACAGGTTCGAAAGCCGAAAAAGTATTGCTTTCGGTCTAAACAAGTTATTCTCTGGTATTTAAAGAATGTGTCTGTACAGTCTATCAAAGTGCACTGATGTGAGTTTAACTTCATACTTTACTGCGTTTGACTCCACGGGTATTCACATTGAATAAATCAAAATGTAGTTCATTGTAATAGAGATCTCAAAAGAAATCGGTGTTGGGGAACTGAAGCTAGTAGTGCAAAATAAGTGTTAGTGTTCAAGTAATGATAAACATTAAATAAGGCTGGAAAAATTTTCTGATGTGGAAAATGAGTTTAAGGGGCGCCGCTAGCTGTTCTGGGCAGGGGGTCCCCCTTGGTCCGTCTGGTGGGTATTATACAACACATTAAAAAAGCATAGTGTGCATTTTTGGCCAAGTCATTTGAAGCTGTTATTTTTATATTTTCGATTAGTGGTGAACTGGGACTCTAGTTTAATTCAAATCATATTACTTTTATTGTCACATTACCAACAGCATGTGTGCCGTGGTGAGTGAAAAGCTTGGGAGCGTGCCCCAGACAATGCATTATACGATTCTGTTAACTTCAATAAACTAATATGATTAGTTTAATGAAGAGAAAGGGATTCTACTTCACTTTTTGGTCCAGAGAACTCGATCATTGTGTTCATTAAACAGATTTTATTTCCGTTTCATTGGTACTGAAGTTGACCTGGAGACGTCCTTTCATGTTTTCCAGGGCGATGGATCACGAACCAGCATCACTGTGGATTTCGGAGATGGAAACGCCTTCACTTACTCCAATGTGAGCTCGATCGAAGACGGGATTAAACACATCTACAAGAACGTGGGAATCTACCGAGTGTCAGCAACAGCCGAGAACCGTCTGGGGTCTGAAACCGTCCTTCTTTTCCTGCACGTTACGTGTAAGTCGGGATTTGGGAGAGAGAGCATCGATATCCCTAACGCAGACGGCAATTACATGTTCTGTCTTTTTGTCCTTAATGTATTTAAAGAACGCGCTGGGCCTGAACTCATTTATGGTTTATTGACCAGAAAAATCTAATTTGGCCTTGGTCGTATTGTACTTGACATTAACCGGCCTAGATTACAAGCTCATGGACTCCAACTGGACCAAGAGATTGAAATCATCCTTCTTAGTTATTGCCGACAGACACTTCAGTGTACCTTGTAGATCCCGAGGACCCAAAACATCATCCAGGTCAGGTTGTTGGAGAAATGAACTTGTGAGTAGAAGGTGAAAAACACAATCACCTTGTGTTGAGTAGACAATTAGTAGACTAAACACATAAAGTTATTAAACATTTTTGCCAGATAGAATTTAAGGGATATTCAATTTTATTTTATTCTGTCTATCTACTATCTTGGAAGCATCAATTTCAGATGTACTTGACTCTGGTTGGTCATTTTACTTGTTTGTCAAATGGCTCATATTCTGCGTGGGTTGTCACTGGCAAGTACGTCCACCAGACTATGCCAATAAATTTGACATTACAAAATAACTTTTCCCCCTCATTTGCTCTGTAGATTTTGTACGGATTGTTGGAAGTAGTTGCGTTTAACACATTTTGAGACCAGATGGACTGGGTTTTGTATCTTATTGAGTACCGTAGTCTGTCTGCTAGAAGCTGTCACAGATCCACACTAACAGAGAGCTTATTGAGCGTTTGAATTCAAATTTTCACCCTTTTTTCATGTCCACCTACTCAATGAACTTACCACCCCCTGCCACATCCAGGCAGACGGATGCCTCCACAGTGATTTATTGATCGGGGAGAATGAATGCTTCCAATCTGTCAATCCCGCCGTGCCAGGGAAGAGAAACAGAGCCGCCGGAGCACGAGATGAAATGTGCACGCAGATGGCTTTGGGTTCATGGGAGAAGTATTTGTGAATGAATATACACAATATGTTAATCATTTTAAGGGTGTTAAATTTGTTCGGCAGGGGCCTAAATTAAATTGGAGATAATTTAGTAATATAGCAACATTCGCCACACTTTGTAGGTACAACAACATATGCCACACTATGCAGATATTCTGTAAATTATGAAGTTTGATGTGATGGGTGTTGCCAACAATTTCAATGGAAAGGAGCTAAAGCCTGCCCGAAATGTCGCTAAATGTCTGTGCTAATTTGCATATCAGTGACATGTAGTGTCATCATGTAGTGTCTGACAAGTTAAGCGCTTTAGGTCTGCTTCATGTCTCTTCTCTCTGAGCTGTCGTATACAGTATTATATTAAAACAATACACCCAAATCCACAGTAAATAGGTTCTTAATGAATTAGTTTTGTTTTTCTGCTGGCAGACAACAAAAACTATGTAATCTTGAGTGAACTCGAACCCTTAAACTACACACCCGCAGTAATTTTCGATGAACAGCGAAATTCCGTCTGTGTTAATGTTTACACATCCTTAGTCATGGCGTTTTGTAATCATAAATGCTCAAAGAAGGTCATAAGTGGTTAGTCCTTGGAAACACTGTTTGTATATGCAAACTGTGAATCTCATTCACGCGTCAGTGCGGTCTGAACTGAATTTGCTGCTTCTCCCTGGCGGGTGCTCACACTAAACAGACAGAGATGGCAGAGAGGCGGTGCTGCGCTGGGAAGGCAAAAACTCGCTTTCACGTGGCAGTAGAAGTGAAGCAGAATGTTTCGCTAAGTCGCCAAGGCATATTCAGAGAGTAGCAAGATTTGTCGCTAGTCGCTTTTTGAAATATAAACTGGATTTGATCGTTTCAGTGATAACTAAATTTGACCACACAAGGAATACAAATGGCTTTGGCTTGACCTTTGTTAGATGTCCAGTCTGGATTTCAATTACGTAGAGTATACTGTACATCTACTCTGTCAGAACTTTATATCGTCTCATTGTGCCTTTTCTCTTTTTTTGCCTTTATGGGATCAGGTCAGTTGGAGTCCATTCACCTCTCAGCCCCGTTCGTGGCAGTGAAGAATAAAGAAGTCAATCTGACTGTGGTTCTCTGGCCGAGCCAAGTGGGAACGGTCACCTACATCTGGTGGTTTGGGAATAACTCTGAGGTGAGGTCTCGCTGAGCATCAAATGCCAAGTAGTACACAGATTGAAAGGCGTGCTTGAAAATATAAAATTTTGCTTAAACCAATTATAAGCACAAATTAAATGTAGAGCTGTAAAAAGATTAAAGTAACAAAATTAAACCTTGTGATGAATCCTGTTAATCTTGTAATTAATATTTTACTGCATTCGGTTATTTTTTTAATGAATTTATGTATATGAATCTTCAAACAGATAATACATACAAACATGCAGACATACAGTATGTACATAAACACATAGAACGTGTAGATTTGAGGGGTATATCAGGTCCGATAGCCAAGCAAACTAAAATCTATCTTCATGCATTTGGAACAAAGGCTGCTCATTAAGTAAATTAAGGAATGTAAATACTACTGATTCAGATGACAAAGGGATGAAATATTATCTGTGTCCCCTGACCCGTATTTCAATTCTGTTATGAAGAATTTCTATCACAATTCAAGCAGAAATTATCATCTGAATGTTTTAGCACAGCCACAGTATTTCAGTTATCGACGCTGTCCTTCTAAAACATTAAATGTTCAAATTCAAAGCAGCGATATGCAATCAAATACAGTTTAATTAAACTAATTAAATTCATTACAAACTTGTCATCGCAGCTATAATAGGGAGACATGATTTCTTTAGTGTTAATAAAGGGATATTTAAGGGTTCTGTTTGGCTAAACAATATAAAAAATAAAAGCTCAAAGTGCGCGTGTATGTGCGTGTGTTTACTGTCACCGAGCAGCAATGTAAATAAAGTTGACATCTCCTCTGCTAAGCAGGTTGACAGGGCACTCTCATGAGAATCTCTCTGGTGTTGTGTTCACAGCCCGTGATCACGCTGGAGGGGAGCGTGGCATTCACGTTCTCCCGGGAGGGAATCAATGTTGTCACCGTACAGGTGTCTGCTGGGAACAACATCCTGCAAGACAGGAAAACCATCGCTGTCCACGGTGAGTTCTGCTTTATAGTGAAGAAACACACTGGAGCGTATACAGCCCTGAAGGAAATATTAATATAGTGGTCATTTTTCTCTTAAAATTTTTATCATTTTCTCCAAGTTTTTCATCAATTACAAAATGAGTTGAATGTTTTATGTCCAACTTAAAATAATCATTAAACTCATAGTATGGAAGAGTGAAATCAGGTTGTAAAGTGTATGTAATGTTCCTTTTGCAGAATACTTCAGATCCCACCTTCTCGCCTTTTCTTCCAATCTTGACGATCACAACCCTGACGTGGCTGAATGGAGACTTGATGTTAGTCGAGTCATTAAAGTCTCTATGGTGCAGGTGAGTTCTACACCATATACCATCGGAACAAAACTTTGACTTTAATACCACAAAAAATTCATTGAAAACTGGACTTAGTCCATTGTCTACTTGTGTTGCTAGTGTATGCTACTTTATGTTTTTTTTAATAAAATAGCTAGAAAAAAACATCTGCTAGTATTCAGCAGCAGCAAATAGCAAATTATGATTCATGAATGAGACATGCAGCTTTGTAAAATCATGCATAGTAGTGTTTGAACTGATCATGTTCCATCAAACAATGTTGATGATCATTGAGGACTTTCATTGAATGATATTGAATGAAGAGCCAAGATGGCTCACTAATGGAAGCGATTCTCTGAAATGTGGCTGTAGCTTCACGTGAGAAACAGAAAACAAGCATTATTTGACAAATATGAGTGTAAAATGGACACAAGGACATAAAATCAGTCACTGAACAACTACACACTTTCAGAAAAATTCAGAATTTGGTCCAAGTCCAGGTCAACACAGGGAAACCTGCCAAAAAGTGCGTTTTGGAGATTTTGGAGCAAAAAAATCATTTACAAATGTCAAAACTATTAAAAGCTAAGCATAGTGAGATTTTTGAGCTTTTCGAACAAAGCATGGAGCTCGGAAACCAATCAAATCTTCTGGATTAAAACCTGACCGTGACAGCAAGACATTTCACAGTTTTTCAGACAAATGGCATTACAGAAAGAAATAATCATAAGACGGCAGAATGTTATGACTTTCTTTACGCGTGTTTATTGAATATGACATATGAGAATAACAGTGCTCATGTGTGCCATATGCCTGTTCTGCTTCGGTTGCTAATGTGTGTAATGAGTTTTACATTGGGCATATGGACAAGAACACAGTTGACATTGTGACCTTGTATTTGAGTCATTTGTTTCAGTATTTGTTTAAAAAATATATTAAATTAGAATTTTGTATTACTTCACACTACATACAGTATGTAGCCAATGGTCAAGAAAAAAAGCTTCCCGTGTTTTATGTCTTTAATATTCTATATTGTAATGTCCTGTGTTCAGGCGACAGGTGTGAGTCCAGAACAGCTGCTGGTTACTGTTTTGCCCGGTCTGCCAACAGCATCTGAGTTCTTCCTTTTACCAGACAAACAGCTGACAGAGGGAAAGCCAGACAAAACATCTACACACTTAGACCAGGTATTAAACAGTATTCACTATAGTTCTGTTGTATCACTGCTGATGTACAACCGCAGAAAAATGAAGAGACTTTTTTAAAATAAAATCAGTTTTTCAGAATTTAGTGTTTATAGGTAGGCCTAATTGTTTAGGTACATTTATATATTTTTGTCTTTCTGTGCACTACCAGCAATATTTTGCCCACATTTAAAAAAAAAATATTTGCAGAAAATCAGAACTGGAGAAACAGTTCAAAGACGCTCAGTATTTTTTAAGATCTCAAATACGTCAAGAAAACAAGATCAGATTTACTTCTAAGCAATGCAACAGCAGTATTTGTATAAAGTATTTATTTAGGAAAAGTAAAAAAAAGTGGTAGCCTAGATTTTTACCCCAGTTTTCATGTAGCTTGTTATGCTGACAGTCTTTCACATTGCTGTTGAAGGACTTTATATCCCTCCTGAGGAGGTTGGATTTAGTTGAAATCAAACAGACACTAGACTGAAATGTCCACAAAACATCTATTAATCACAATTAAATTAAAATGTATTTATTTTCCGCGGCTGTATCTATAATCGCATGTTGTGTTTGATTGGTTTAAAAAGCATTTTAAAGACCACAGAATGGTGAGTCCATAGATGAGGCATTTGTCAAGAATTTCAGATGCTCTCCAGCAGGTGTCAATGTTGGCCTGTGTAACTCCTGTTATGTCACATTTACTGTGAGTTTCCTTGTCAGGTGCACGCAGTCATTTATTTATCATTAAAAACAAGTTTAATTGATTCAAATATGAATGTTTACAATATAAGTCCAGAGTTTGCATTATGTTTGATCATGTGACCATCCGAATGCTACGGATCTCTCAAAAAGGATGTATGAATTATATATACATTGTTTGAGTCCCTTTTTAACACATTATGTATCATTTTAATGCAGTTTGTGTTGATTTTGTGTTAAACAAATGAAAGGGAATTCAAGTCCCAGAAATACACACCGTGTTGAGTTGAGGACAACACATTTCATAACATAACATTTTGTAGCATTTTGTAACAACTTTTTGGTAGTAATCCATCCTGTTATCAAAAACTTTGGCTTGTTGAAAAAAATGAATAACAACTAATGGCCAATATGCATTTTACCATCAACATTTTTGCTGTGGATTTTCACGTAGCAAATATTAACTACACAGTTGTATCTGTTGTAAATATTTTTTGATCTGCTTTTGCAGTATGTATTTGTAGTCACTCTCCTGGGCCTTGACCTAGTAAGCTTTCCGCAGGTGTTATCTTTTCCTCTAATTTGAATTCAGGCTTCATTTTACATGCGACTTCAAAATTCAAACAAATGTGGTGCATAAATTTTCCCATCAAACCAAATGAGATTCATCTTGTAACTCATTCAGTTGCGGGTTAGGATGTTCAGCCAGGAGTCATTTCGGGCGTGGCTCTGTGTATTTGGCCATAACGAAGAAAAGCCATTACTGAATATGAGAATATGGCTCATATCCTCCAGTATTAACATGTGTCATCTACATAATTTTGAGGCAGTGATTTCTTACCGAACGAGCGAAGGTCATCAGCAAATTTTCCACTACTGTAGATCATATTCATATTCATTTCGGTCTTACAATGGCCTATAGGCCTGAGACATTAGATCACAGATGATGTGGCATATCTGCACTTTGCTGAGGTCCTTGAATAGATGCCCGCTGACATTTTGACATTTTTCTTGCCCGGATCTACCTTTAAACTCCAGCAGACCTTCCAACGTCAGATCCTCATAAATCTCTATTCGAGGGTTGCATGTTCGAAAAGTAATGTGTGGATAGCCTTATTAAAAAAGTATAATAGACTTACTGACCCCGGTACAATTCATAAGGAAAGTAATTATTCATGGAAGGGTCTCCTTTTGAACGGGCGGGGAATAAAGAGAGGTGGACGAGATGAAAAAAAAAAGAAAGAAGACAGGAGTCCTTCAGGTAAATGAGACAGATTTAATGAAGCCCGGGTGAAAAAAATGAACTCCTTTAACAGGAAGATGTTTTTATGTCTGAGGTTTTATCGCTGACCTCTGCCTTTATAAGACAAGGCTTACAAAACCCCACAGATGTGAACATAAAAACGTAAACACGAAAACAAAGAAAAATCCTTTTCATTTGTGGAGAGCCGTTAATGTGTGCTGTAGATGAGGATTTATGCAAACATAAAAAAACAGACAGTCAAGGTTTGTGTGTATTTGTGAGGGCGGAGGAGTGATATGTTAAGCCCAAATGAGATGCTTCCCGTGTCATACCTGTATATCTATATTTTTGACTGAAGGTTATGCGGGTAATTTATGCAAAGTTGTCATTCCACTGAGGTAGAAATTCATATACGACAAACAACATCACAAGCCCACGCTTTTGCCTCAACCCACAATGCATCGGTACACAGAAACGGGGGAATCAAATATACCTACAGGGCAGGAATATCTTCTATCACAATCTGCATTGTTTATGGGACTGTGATTTAATAACAACTGTATGCTGATATTATCGAATATGATGATATTGTTGATAAATGTACTTTCTTCTCTTCTCTGTTCAGCTCTCAGAACTGGTGCTCAGTGCTCTGAATCAGAATCTGGTTCAGTTCACACTCAGACCGGGAGTCCAGATCACAGTATACGCTGCACATTTATCAGCAGGTAATGGACTTTGTTTTCAATCAAAGAATCGATGTCATGAATCTTAGACAAATTTCATATAAACATATTACAGTAAAACTTGAAAACATGCGCAATGTCCTGTGCTTGATTTTTCCCTGCGTCTAGCGCCTCTAGTGGACACAAGTGAGAATCACAGTGGCTCAGCTATGCTCATGCTCCTCTCTGTGGTCGTGGTGGGTTTAGCTGTGTTCCTCATCTATAAATTCAAAAGGTACTGATATCCATTTCAAAAGCCTGACTCCAAATTAGATTTTGATCTACATGTATCTGAAAATGCAACTACAGAATTGAGGGAAAAACAAACAAATCTAAAGTAAACGATTTTAGTCAAGTGACCCTGAACTGTACCCCGATCCCTAGTGTCAATTTATACAGCGGGGTCCAAAAGAAACCGTATTAGGGCTGGACAACGTTCAGTCACAACTAATCGAAAGCAAAATAAAAAAAATTGTTTACATAATATACTATATGTGTATGTACTGTTTATAATGATTATGTATATACACACATGCATGTATAATTTTGAGAAAAATATATTTATATATATAATTATATATATTATGATTAATTTATATATATAGATCTATATTTTATATATATATATACAAAGGTTCCATTTGGGATTTCTTATATGTTCGGGCTCTGTGGGGGATTTTGAGAGGTGCGTATAAGAAGCTTATAATCTTTTTAATTGACAAACTGTAAAATATAAGTTGAGGGAGCCCTTTGCTATGAACAATAAAATGCTGATAGAACTCATTCTAGATGCCAGCAGTATACAAAGCTACATGTGATAAGAATAAAATCTTTCCGTAGGCCTGTGCCCTTTACTTGTGTCAATATCAAATATCTTCATTTATTAATGTACACTGAACTGTATGTATGACCTGTGTATTTCCAGTACTTTTCTGTCATAACTTCATACAACATTCACAGTGATTGAGGTGACCTATTAACTTGTGCATCGTTAGTGCCGCGCATGCCATGAACAAATTGCTTTAAATGCTTGAATGTGATGAACGTGACAGAATTTGGAAATCGAGACTCGTTATGACTTAAAACATTAAAACACTGCGCACATAGGACGAGAAGCGGCTTGGCGCTGCAGAAAGGAAACAACCGTGCGCAGTGCATTCCAAACAGAATATATCTCCCTCCAAAGGGGTCTTCGGGAAGGGGACACCATAAAAAACGTAAATTGTTACTTAACTTGAGATTTATACTATAGGGCACAGCAGATTTATACTGGGGCACGATGGAGTGCCGTTCCATAACACCAGAAGAGCCGTACACATGCGGGGTGCAGAGCGAGACGGCCCTGCCCCAACTTTACCCCTGTATATATATTTATATATATATATAATTATAAATATAAATATATACACGTATGTGTGTTCTATGCATCATTATGTATATTAAAATACACACACATATATGTATTATGTAAAAGAAAACTTTTATTTTGCTTTCAATAAGTCGTGACTAAGTAAAAAGCCCTACTTAAAATTAATTAAAACATTTAAAAGTCTACACTATATGTGTAGAGTAGCATTTATACAGCAAAAGCTAATTGGTCACATTAATTTTCTCAACTCATTTGTACAAACAATTTCTTCCTCAAAAGAACACACGATGCTCTTTGGAAGGGTCAATTTAGCTCAGTTGAAAGTGTAAAACGAGTGATCCCTCTTGAGTCAGATGTGGTAAACCGCAGGCCAGATCTGTTGGGTGATGATTCACACTTCTGCGATTGCCCAGCTTTCTTTTTTTTTGGCTAAGTGCTCATAACAAATGATAAATGTCAGTCAGCTCACAGACATTATCAATATTTAGCCCTTTGAGTTTTTCAAGTTGACCTTTATGAAATGTTAAATGATTGCATCGTTTCGAGAGAGAAAAGGGCGAGAGAGGTCAATAATACAAGAGACGGAGATGAGAGAGACAGAGAGGAGACAAGTGGCTGCGGAGCCCAAACATGTGCCAAGAATCTTCAAACGCTTTAAACTCTTCAACCGGTAACATTTCAACAAGGAAAAAAGTTGAAAAGAAAACTTCTTGTAAATGAGGACATTAGATGACATTGTAATGAGCCGTCCATTGGGTTTCCTGTCCGCTGTGTCCCTCTCCAGTTGTATTTAGTGTTATAAAATCGCTTTTGAATCCTCAAAGGCAACGCTGAGTTTAAGTTCCCTGCTCGGTTTTGCTTACGGTACATTGTTTCGCCATAATGATGCAGACAGAGTCGGATAAAATCACCTCTCCGGTGGGAGCCGTCGGTTTAGCCAATGCAAACTTGCTCAATTGTAACTCTTAAGTGAGACTTCTTACACAGAGGTCATTTGTTTCTCACCCGCGTCTCATTACAAATTTCTCCCCGAGGCATATTGGAGGCTTTCCTGGCGAATGCAGCCTACCACACTCGCAAACTATAAACAAGAGCTACCTGTGATGAATGACCGGAATGATGTGAATTACAAAGCCGATAATAATGTATTGGATTAGATTTCCTATCGCCCTCTTGGTGATTCACCCTCAAGCATGTCTTGTGGGCCTTTGGAGATGAATAAAATACATTTTTGTAAGACTGTTAACATTTCTGTCGGACAAAATATACATTTTGGTGGTCTAAAATTTATCAAATAAATTGCACAGTGCCATCACAACTTTAATTAATCTGTTTCAATATCTTATACGATATAATTATGCCTTCAGAAAGGTGACAGGGTTGACAGTAACAGGTTTATTGTTTTTTTTTTACATGCCTTCACAATCTTTTGAAGAATCCAATATGTGTTTAAATTGAATCTAATGCTGAAATTTCTAGAAATATCTGTTGTTGAATGAACAAATTTGTGATGAACAATATCATTGTCACGGGGTTGACATATCAAAGGAACAGTTCACTCAAAAATTGACATTCTGTTGTCCTTTATTCACCCTTGTCGTTTAAAACCTGTATATGATTCCTGCTTCTGTGGAACACAAAATTAGATATTTTGAGAAATGTCTCAGTGGTTTTGGGTCCACACAATGAAAGTGAATGGTGGTCAGTGTTGTTTGGTTACAAACGTTCTTCAAAATATCTTCTTACGTGCTCTGCAGGCGAAAGAAAGTCAAATAGGTTTGTAATGACTCACGGGTACATAAATGATAAAAGAATTTACATTTTTGAGTGAACTGTCCCATTAAGACAAGATGTGTATAAAAAACAATCAACGTTTTTCCTTAGCCTACATGTATTCCACGACAAATTGCTTCTTTGTTTTCTCACTCTTGTAAGTCGCGTTTGATAAAAGGCACGCAAAGGCATCCTTGTTGCCGCGCAGCATGTTTTGCCCGTGTCTCATTGTAAATCTTTCCTCAAGGAAGATCCCAGGCCTCCACGTCTATGCAGCGATGCAGGACGAAAAAGAACAAGAAATGATCCAGAGTCCAGTGAGCCCCACTGACAGCACACCCAGCTGCAGTTCACAGAAAGAGCTGCTCACAACACTGGAGCCACTGGAGCCACTGGACCCAGAGCTCAACACCCAGGCCATCGGTGAGAAAGAGCCTCTTTCACTGTAAAGCTCACAAACCTAATGTAAAATCTGTCAAATTAAACTGATCATACATTGCATTGTTTTATTTACATTGTGGTGCCCTTAGGGAGCTGTCTGACATACTATTACATGTACACCAAATCATTTAAATTATATTGACATTCATTCATCAAATCTCTGCATCAAACACTTTGAAGTCTGTGAATGTCTTAAATTTCAGTCTGTCCAAAAGTACCAAGAAAGCAGATAACTCCGAAAGCACACACTACACGTGTCCTTTAGGATTTCTTGTTTACTTGCACTAACTTCATCAGACAAAAGTCAAAATCTAGTGAACTGTGATATTTGAAAAACCCTGAGACTTTCTCGAAAGTGCCCAAGTGTAACAGCCTAAATTTTGTAAACACAACTTTATTTCTCAGCATACCAATAAATATCTCTCTGAAGCCTTCTTTTCTTTTTGTGTACGAGATGCATCAGTGCGAATGGTCTTTTGTCTAACAGATTTTATGTCTCTCGGTTGCTCTCTTCGCCAGAATGCATCAAACCTCATCCACGTGTCAAATTCTCATCAGATCTTCCCACATACATGGACGTTTGAAGCACGGACTCATATTTGAGGACTTTGATCGTGCGGACACAAAGGTTTCAAGCTTTATTTAGTACTTGTGCATGTTGGACATTTCGTTTACTGTGCTCTGTGAATACTAGAACAAACTTTGTACAGCTTTTTTATACGTACGTGTATTCAATACGAGAACATTTTGATGCTGTTCGTTTCTAAAGAGCACCGGTGTGTACAGAGTGTGTGGGAACGACCGGTATGCGCTCTATGAAAAGGGAGAGAAATATTCTTGGTTTCTTGTAAGTGTCTTTTACTTTTTTTGCAAATGGAGGAGGTATGGTTTTCAAAAGTGCAACATGGATATGTGACATATCTTATGTGTTTTACAAACAATCTGAAAATTTGATTACTGTTAAATACTTTTTTGGGTTTTTTTTGTAAAGGTATATTTAGCACATTTGAGCTTTACTGGTACACAGATATGTTGGATTTATCACAAAAATTAAGTTGTATGACTTTATCCATGACACATGTTAATTTTTGTTTGTTTTGCTTCATTGCAATTTTTTTCTTTATTTCGTAGTTGAATTCATTTCTATAGCGTAGCTATTCCGATAACTTGAGATTTGACTGTTTTTCAGATATCATGACCTGGCAAATGGCCGTTTTTAAAATGCCATAATATACATTAATTTTGTTAAATAATCCCCAGACAGTTACATGATTTATCATTCAGCAAATTTACAGTATACACTGCATGATGTTTTAATACTTTTATATTCACTGTCATATCTCATGTGAATTGTACAGGCTGACGGAAATGAATGTATGATTCTGCAAGTAAATGTTTTAAAACGTCTAGCAAACAAGTGGCACACAAGGAAGCTGTGGTACTTTAATAAAGTACTGGGATGAATGAACTGGGAATAACTCAGTATCGTGATTTCACCAAAATGATTATACAACACATGCATTATGACATCATCCATTACAGATCCAATACAGATCTTCAACTTATTTTTGAGTCTCCGTTTGTTTCTCCCGGTTATAATACGGCTAAATCATATTGTCGTACAAATAAATGTTAATCACGTTTATTGCTTAATTTTTTAGGATAATGAGGGCCGCATGTATAAAATAGAAATTTGCAATCATTTTCATCTTTTTTAAGCTGGAAATATCTCATAGAGGTAGATATATTCATTTTGATTAATTGCTCACTATGGGCATGACACAATCACAATACAGATTATATTTTGATAAATCATGAGGTTGTTAAAACTGTCAATCAAATGAGAGCAGGGGATTGTGGGTAACGTGCGAGGACATAACGGGAGCAATAGCAATATCATTACAGACTAGACATGTCCACATAAGTTAAAAATGTTGACAAACTTAATCAAGGTTCACATATGACAGAACACAATACTTTAAGCCCTAGAAAATGTTCTCCAATTGAGTTTAACTTTCGGATTTAGGGAAGAGAAATTTTGCATAAACAGATGGTTAAAAAACACATTATGAGATTTGAATGGACAAACTGTGGCAGCCCGGAATTCAAAGTCCAGTGCTGACATTCTCTCTTAAGTAAGGAAGATTATTTTTGTAGAAGACAAGAGTTTTATTACTGTAAAGATTTTATATATATATATAAATATAACTATATATACAATTTTAGGTGTGTATGTTTGATGTTTTGTTTCTCTCTTTTTTGACATTTCTTTGACCTCAGCTCTGTGCTACGTGCAATTGTTTCTTTTGGTGAAATTGTATTTATTAAATGAACTAAGTCCCTGTTATTGTGTTTTGAGTTTCTTACAGTATTTGTAAAAAACTGTAATTTGCAAAGTAACCGATCAAGAAAAATAAAGTATAGCCTAAGTAAAAAATGGTCTTATGTTTTGTTTAAAGTAGTAAAGTGATCCAAAACATGTAGTGACGTGATTGTGCTGTTGACACAAGCAGTCCAATGGCCTGTATCACAAAGCTGGTTTCGGTTTTTACCCAGGTAAGTTCGCGTTTAGTTTGAGCATACTCCGAGTTTTCGGGCTCAAGAAGGTGGATTGGTTTTGAGTGGGTTTCATCGCCATGTTAACCGGAGCAGGTTTTATCATGGGTTAGAGATCGCAAACCAAAACTGGACCAATAAGCTGTGAGAAAGTCACGTATATCTGACGCAGTGAAGTTACCCCCTCGTGTCTCTTGCTCCAAATTAAAGAAACTTTAAAGTGATAAGGGAAAATCCTTTGCTGCTAAGAGTTTATTTACATGTAGTCATTTAACAGACGCTTTTATCTAAAGCGACTCACAGAGAGTTCATGGATCAATAAGCGAACTGTCCTACAGGAACAATAGGTCCTGGTACAAAGTTACTAGTTTCAACAAAAGCCAGACCACTACCTGTTGAGAGAAAGAGAGAGGGTGAGTGTTTTTTCCCCTCATCTGTCTGTCAAGTATTCACAGAAGAGATGAGTTTTAAGTAGTTTTTTGTATGTTGTGAGAGATGTGGTTGACCGGATTGAGTTAGGAAGAATGTTCCACCAGGTAGGGGTATTTGTATTGTATATTTAGATTGAATAATTATAATTTAAACCACATTCATATAATTATTAAATGAGTTGATAATAAATATTAATGAATGAACATTTAGCTCAGCATTTAAATGAATATAACTACATCCGTATAGAAACAAACTTCAATATATAAAGCATTTTAATCATTCCTACGCCTACTATCTTTTGATATTATTGTAAACCTATATAAATAATTGAAATTCTGTTGATTCTGTATTGATATAGTCAGGAGATGCCTTCTCAAACATTCAATGCAGTCGTGATTATTCATGCCATGTAGATGTGTTTTAATTCGTGACATTTTTTCATAATGATCTCGTCATCTTCAACAGAAAGGTGAATTGCGCTGAATGACGATGCTTTCCATGTTCCGTGTGATTGGCTGTTTCTCGCACGTGTCACACTTTCAGGCGCACGCGCCTCACGAACTCTGGATCAAACCGGAGTTGACAGAGAAAGTTTACGCCGAGCGTTGCGCTGCGGTTGAAGTTAATCTAATCCAGGTTGGGTTTGTCTGGAATGTCAATTCACAACTTTCTCTGAAACTCAGTGTTTGTTCTCCTCGCTACGTGATACAGGCCACTGGGTTCAAAAGCCACCGTCGTTGTGATTTATGTTGATATCACCGGAACTGACAGCGGCCGCGGCGCTGCGTGAGACGCGGTGCCCCGTGACAACGGTACAGTTTGAGGCGACTGTCGGCTTTACTGGGGTAAGGTGCTGAATCAGCCAAGGGTTCATTCAGACCCAAATGAACTCTTGGATGACATGATATGGACCCGCTTATAGAAAAATGAGCAGCAATGCGCGTGCGTGTCTCTGTGTGTGAAAGAGAGCGCGCGCGCGCGCAAAGGAGGTAACTGAAACGCGCACGAGACTGCAGCTTAAGCCCAATCAAGGCGACCAGGGGCTCGGGGCTCAGCTGTCATCTCAAGGTAACTTTCACCAGTGCTTGGGGAACTGTAACTGAGTGTGTTTGTATATGGCCCTTATGCGCAGTCAAGGGCACAACTAATTCAAACATAATGATGCATTTTGATTGGCTCCATAAAAATATCATACCCGTTATGAAGTATAAGGCAAACGGAGCACCTAGTGCGTTTAGGCGATTGTTAATCAAAGACCCCGTCTTTGGATGATAACCAGCACTATTCCCTCTCTGTGACTTCACGCTGTAGTTACTCCAAGGGCATTGACTCAATGTTCCTCTGGAGACACTGAACCCACAGTGAACACTGTCCACACTGCTGGCATCTCTGTTAGCAGCCGGCAGACTCGCTGCGTTTAATTACCTCTGGAGAGAAAGAGAAGCGCGAGATAGAAAGAGAAGCGCGAGAGAGAAAGAGAAGCGAGAGAGAGAGAATGAGAGAGAGAGAGAGAGAGTCCGGCATACAGAAATAGGTATTGCTGATGTTTTTGGCATATATACATTTTTATTCATTTATTTAGAGCTTTTTCGTTCATTTCAATTCATCATTTGGGATTTCGAAAGTGTTATTTTCTAAAATTTATGAAAAAAGACATCAAAATTAGACCTACACTCTAAAACAATAATTTAAGAATGTATAATGTAAGAATGTAATTTTACTGTTTTTCCCCCTTTTTTCATGTATTTTTTGAACTACTGTAAAGAAAACATTAAATCAAAGAAAACAAATCTAATTAAATATAATTAAAATGTATATCAAATATCATAATGTGACATGCCCACATTGTGGAACAACATTTAAATTGAAAAAAATCTAAAATTTCCCATGCTAAACTCATAAACATATTCAACTAATTGTACTTTTTTGGCCATTGACTCATATAAACTGAAAGCAAGTTTTAAATTTGCACATATCAGACTTAAGGCCAGAGCCTGGGTGGGTGCCTCTATAGATTTTTCTCCAAAAATATCCAGGTGACATTTAAAATAATTAAAAATGATAAAACTTACTATAAATGCTTAATAAATACTTATATGTATTATCTATAAAATATGAAAGTGTCAATTTAATCACAGCTCACCCAAAACTGGAGATTCTTTCATTATTTACCCACTGTATGACTTTCTTTCATTCTTCTGCACAACACCAAATAACATATTTTGAAGAATGTTGGTAACCAAATAACATTGACTTGCATTGACTTCCATTGTATGAAAAACACAACCACTGAAACATTTCTCAAAATATCGTCTTTGTGTTCCACAAAAAAAGTGTCGTAAGCAGGTTTTCCACAACATGTTTGAAGAAGCCATAAAGTCTTATTTTTGGATATTTTGGATTTGGTTTTAATAATCTTTTTCTCAAACAACATACTTTAATGTTTCAACGAGTGTTTCGGGCAACCCAGCGTCAATCAGATATTCTCTCTCAAAACAAGTCACACTTCTAAGCGTAAAACCCTGAGACGCAGACAACTACCGTCCATACTGTGACTTGTCATAATTACGCTGTGACATCAAAGTGAGAAGAAGAGAGAGAGAGACAGACAGAGAGAAGAGCTCAGGACCTTATCCAGCCATTCACTTCATTAACTTCCCATCTCTCCCCAGGGACCGATTGTATTCTCTAGAGGTTAAAGCAGGCTAACAAAGAGAAAGTCACTCGCTTCCCTAAACTGATTTGCATGGTCTGCTAGTAATTGGCATTCAGGAAAGCTGTATTTGGGATAACACAATGTCCTTATTTTACCGGCACCGTTGAGATGGACACATCTGTCTATTGAAACAAGAACAATGATCGTCCGACAGCTATTTCGTGAAGATGTTTTCCTCTGTGATTGATCTTTGTACTTATGTTGCAGACTCGAGGAAGAAGTAGATTTTAATGAGAAGAAAACGGAGCGTTCTTAAAGACACCTGGGGGAAAACAAAAGCAGGCCGACGGTTGCCGCTCGTGAGACTCCTTTCGGTTTCAAAGCCAGGACAACACGAATGAATTATATATTTCAAACGAATGGGTACTGAGTCCTGTTGGGTTCGGCCTGATTGATTACCGTGGTTAGTGGAACTGCGAAATAAGCAAACTCTAAATGATGCATATGTACTACCACTGAATACCCATTCATCTGCTGAGCCCAAGTACTGAAAAGCAACCTGTAAAATGTTTTCTTGTATCGATCAAACTCGTTCTTTACACTTTCCCACCCGGGCGCCGTCTAAAGAAAGGGTCATTAAAAGCACTCGCCACTGAAGTGTGAAAACCACACATCTTGCTGACATCACGACTGCATTACTGAACTTTATTCTTTTTTTATTTTGCCTGTTTATCAGTAGCGGACAAGTCAAGCACAACACTCTAAATGGGATTTATAAGGTAATAAAGCCTTCGACACATTCATTCTCATTCCATTATGTTTATTCACACGCAGACTTTCCCTTTAAAAATGTTTTGCATCAGTTGACAACAATAAAACTGCTCGTACAATTACATTTATCTAACAAATTGTTGTTTCTTGGCCACCGCGCTTAATGTTAGAGGTGGAACCGTGCTGCTGATTTGACTTTAATTCATGAGACGTTTCTCTCAGCTTCACCTGTGAAAGCGGTCATGCAGCTGGGTCATGTGCCATGATGTCACAGAACTAAATGGGTCACATGACATGAAGAAAACAAGATGCGTCATAAAATATATTGGTTACCAAAGTAAACAAATAACTTCCCTCCAATAATTCAGCTCTAATCGAAACCATTAATCACGGTTGTGAGAAATAAACACTTGCTCCAGCATTTGTTTTCGCTTTTACACTGTGGGGACATTAGCGAATGATTTATTTTATGATTACAGCATGAATTCTTAGTTATCTGAAATATCAGGGGATGGGTTTTATTGAGTAGATGTACACACAAGATTGCTTAAAACGTATTTTGTTGCGTCATACACCAAATGAATCCTTATTATGAATAAGTATTTTCTACATGATGAAAGTTGGTGGAACTTGCTTTAACTTTATCCTCTGTATGTAGGTTGCAGTACCACCTGCTCTCTACAGGGGGAGCTGTGGCACCACAGCACATATAGTTTGCAGTGAAGTTTATCCCACAGAAAAAAGAGGTGTAAATGATGGGCATTGATATTGCCTGTCACCCCAGATTCGTCTTTCTTTGTTTATACAACAATTACTGTCATATCTCACATCAGTTAGCTGAAATGGTGAATATATACACAAGTTTGGAAATATCCATAAGACCAAGAAGTGACAACAGACAGAATATATATACAGGCACAACTGGAAGCAGTCAATGGCTTTTAAAATGACACTTTAATCACAAGCTATAGGTGAAGTGATACAAACTTGAAAGTATTGCAGTTTACAGCATGGAGCGTTTTGAAAAGTTTTGTTTGTTTGATGCCTCAATCTGCCAAAGCAAGAGAAGAGAACGTTTATTTTTGATGGTACACTGTCATCTCTCACATTATTTAAGTGCACACACATGTACCAAAATATTACATTTTATATAAAATTACAATAAAACATCAGCAGAAAGTGGACATTTGTTACATGCAAAAGTTTAAATAATATGTTCAATTTTTCTAGGATTTTCCAGTGCCCTAAGAAGATTCAGAATGCCCTGTGAATTTCTGACTGGCTTTATTAAAGCGCATTTGCAAACAAGGACTGATATAAACCCTGTTTGTGAGGTGGCACCAGCAAACAATTGAAGATATTAAAGTTATTCAGGTTATTCATCTTTTCGCATTGTTGCAAAGCTGTAAAGACAAAGAAAAGACAGGTTAAAATAATAAAAATAGGAAAATATTATATAATTAAAAAATATATGAAATAAAATTGTGTATGCATTTCAACACTTCAATTAAAAAGCACATGAAAAAGTAAAATGTATTACATAATATAAATATATATAATTGTTATAATAAACATTTTATTTTTTTAAACATTTATTTAGTAGATTTTATTTTTTAATCTTTTCTTGTTTTATAGCTTCATCTTGACACATCTTTCATCTGAGACAAAACTGGCACCGAATACAGTGAGTTATGTGAAATTTCCCATCATCTGTTTCATTTCACTTATGTCTTAGATGTCTTACAGTATGTCAATGTATAGAGACATTTTTCTTGAAGGGGTGCTGCAATGATGTGTCATGCATTCTGACTTCTTTACAATGTTAAACGTGCTATCTTCGTATGCTTAACATTGTCAACTTGTCAAAAAAAACGAGTTGGGCGTATTACTCCCACAGCGATCATACAGGTTTCTGAAAGTTTTTTAGAACAAACAAAACTGTTTTGTAACAATTTTTCTTAGTCACTTATTGGACAATTCTCCCGGAAAAGCACGCGGCACGCCCATGCGGCTGCATGGAGATCAGGAGAAGGAGCATGAGTAGACGTTACTTTCACTTGTGTGCAGGAGAGAGAGAGAGAGAGAGAGAGAGAGAGAGCATATGTTTGCGAAGTTCAGGCGTTTGTTTGTTCACTGCATTTCAGTGATGAACGTTACATAAAAAGGGGATAAAACACTGGATTTGGAGATCATTTGAAACTGATACATGGAGCCGTCCCAGCGCTTAAAGATGCCGGACATGAACCTCATGCGGTGGGTGACGATGATATCTGTGCTTTGATGACAATGTGCTTTAGTTCAGCCTACCCCTCCCCCCCACTTGCGGCGTATTATTTTGGAAGTAATTGTACAGCAGTATCTATTTTTATAAATGTGATCAAACTTAATACACTTTGAAGATATGACGTATGCAATACTACTATAGGTACTCAAGACTAATATGAGATTTGCAGAAACCCTGCCGCTTTAAAAAAAAATACAAGGCAAGCATAAAAGGAAAAAACATGTGGCAAATATACATTTGTCGGAAGTACATACAGTGAGGTCCAGTTCAAAAATGAGAGATCACAGCGGGCACGTCCAGAACTGGTTCAGAACTTCACAAGGGATTGTTTGGGGAGACAATGACCTGTTATTATAAGAATACAGTCTTCAATGGCAGACACCGAACCGGCCTGTTGAATATCACAAAAAAATATTATTTATGGAATGATTGCAAAAAGAAAGAAATGGTTTAAAAGCTCAGTTGGGGGTTGCCTGAAGGCATGTGAGAGAAAGATTCTGTGATTCTTAATGTGAAATATCTTTGCTTGAGCCATTTGTATAAAACAAACCAAACAAGATAGGCGACCTATAGACCTCAATGACAACTATTGGCTGCAACATCATTCCATTGTCAACATTTAGTTTTCTAAGCATCATTTAGGTTACAATTCTTAACAGAGGACTGATTTACCAAAGTAACTGAATTTAATTCAACTCCTGAAAATCTAGCCACATCTGCATAGTTTTTGTGAAGGATTTTCTGTGGAACACTTATAAAGAAAAAACGGAAGGAGCTGACTATAGAAATATCTCATAGGATAAAGTGCCTTAATCAGCAGGAACACGGGCACTTTAAAGGCACTTCATCTTCCAAACTGGTTCTAAAACATACAGCAGAAGCTACAATAGAGTGACTTAAAACCAAAAAAGGTTAATGGTCTCGGGCAGTCCTGCCAAAATCCAGATATCAATCTAACGGAGCAAAGGTGGAGTGACTTAAAACTTGCTGTTCGCAAAAGATCGCCATCTGACTCGACATAGCCTAAGGAATTTAGCATGGCCAAACACTGTCAGGATAACCAGAACAAACAAGTAGATGTACAGTAATATTATTAAAGATAATCTATCGAGATAAATTTGAAGAATGTTGGTAACTGTATAACGGCAGCACTTTTTGGCTTGCATTGATTTTGTGTCCATACAATAAAAGTGAATGGGCGTCACCATTGTTCGGATACCTGCGTTCTTCAAAATTCGTCTTTCATTTCTTTGCAGAATTTGGAAAGTAATTAAGTTTTGAAATAACAAAAGGGGGGAATAAATGATGACAACATTTCATTTTCGGGTGAACTATCCCTTTAAATCTATGTAAAACTTAGCTGTAGTTTTGCAGCAGGTTTTCCAGTAACTTACTGTAGATTTAATTAGTCTTCTATTGTACTGTTATAATTTTGCGTTAAAATTCTTTAACTAAAATTAAAACACTTTGACATTTGAGATTCAAGTTGAGCAAGAAGAGACTGGTCTCATTTCTGGCATAGCACAGCAAAAAATTACATTCTTCCTTTTGTCTTGATTTCTAGTAAAAATATTTAAAACGTATTCAATAACGATACATTTACATAACAAGAAAAGTGACCTAAGATATTTAGTATGGTTTTATAAAAGAAAATATAAGAACTAGGTAAGTTTATGTTTAAAACAAAATGGTGAATTAAATCTACAGTAAGATACTGGCAAACATGCTGCAAAACTACAGCAAAGTTCTGAATATGCTAATCAATAAAACCATTTCAATTGGTTTGTGATTGAGTTAAACAGGATATTCAACAATAAAAAGGCTCTAATTGATTCATAAAGACAAGATTCTTAAGGACAGGTTGGAGGGGAGGAGTTATGAGTGTTTGGTGACATCATCCGAAAAGAAAAGTCATTTCAGAGGCAGAGCGTGTTTTGATGAATGATTATTAACAAGTGTAATATATAGGCCAAACTTAGTGAATTGGGATTAGTTAAAGTTCTGGATTAGTAGAGGTCATCCACAATTTTACACCAGAGTGAGACTGTTGAAGTCCTACCTGCAGTGTGGTCTCTTAAACAGAAGATGGCACTCTATATATACTGTTTTGTGACAAGAACACTTATTCTGACAGTGCAAACACTTCAGGTAGATGCAACTCTAATGCTAGACAGTCAGACCGAAACAGGAGAGAATATATGCTTATGACAGAGCACAATGGTTCTCATTCAGTAAGAAAAGTGTTGATGCATGAGCCGACAAGACAGAAAAATGCAAAGAAATATGCAAGCATATGCTCTTTTCCATTTGCAAAGAGGTAAATTATGACAGATTTGATTTGATGTTTGAGTTTAAAGTTCTGTATAATTTCACTTGTGTCTGCAAATTCACCACTTCCTTATTGCCAGTTATAAATATCTCACACTACCCTTTGAAAGCCAATGCAGATGACAATGTTCTTGAAGACATGTTGGCCAAGGGTAGGATATAAGAAATAATAACGCCCATGAAAGAATCGCTTGAGTAACTATAAAGAATATATTGAAATTTGCCTTTAGCACATGCTTTTATCCAAAGACTTACAAAAATGAAAAAAGAGAGCAGCAGAGATTAAACACGCACATACTCTTATGAGAAACTTGCAAACAAGAGTGTGTTCATATAAATTTTCTCTTAAACTCTTTCTAATGTTGATGAATTAGGGTAATTGTAAATGAGGGAGTGTGCGTGCCTGCTTTTAATGAGCATAACACGTGCCCAGACTGTATTTACATAACAGCGCGGGCTTTTCCGCCAACCTCTCCTCTAACGCTATTCGTCACTCGTGATAAACATGTAATCCTGACTGAGCGCATACATAGAAACCTTAAAGCTAAGCCAGTTGTGCCATTCTCAAAAATGAATAGTTGAGTTAAACACTTTACATCTTTCTGTAATAATAGTTAGGCTTAACAAAATCCATGTTTCTGAGGCAAAAAGAAGTCTGTGGTTGTGCAAAATGTGCTTTGAGTTAGTTCCAAATTTAACCCTGAATCATCAAATAAATTGTAAATATGACCGAGAAAATTCGCAGAGGTTTTACATTAGTGAATGAGACCCATTATCACAACAAACATATTGTTGCATTATATTCTCTGCTAAACAAAGAAACAGCAACAAGTACATTATTCTTGTTCACAAAGCATTTTGAAAATAGAGGAACAAAAAAAGAACACATAACAAAGTGCTTCAGACTCCAAGGTCCTGTGATGCTTTAAGTCTTAAGATTGCTGTCATACTTCCAGTGTCACGTCCTTCGTTTGCTCAGAGCCCTTTTGAAAATCATCAGAACACAGAGAAGTCAGTTAGCCTTAAATCCACTCTCCCCTCTCTGTAGTCTTAGAGGTTTTGTTCATTAATGTCACCCTGTTTGGAGGGTCTGACCACCTACCTGGCAGCTACCAGTCAGACCAACTTGTTTCACCTCATGTTTTACTCCTGAGATTTTAAAAGTATGTGTTTTAGATTTTAAAGACCCCATGACGTCACTTGAGCCAGGTTTTATTTATTGTATTGATAATTTACAAATTGAGACAAGACGTTTGGATGGGAAATAGGCTTTAGACACAACCTATATTAATGGATTCTTGTAAGTTGAGTCAGTAGGGGGAGGGAGATTTTGAGTTTAACAGAATATGATTGGACAAAACATTTCTTCACGTAAAGTTTTATCTGTATCCCTATTTGGAGAGTGGTTGACTTCTGATTAAAGAGTTTAGGCCACTCCTCTGACTTGCCTTACAAAACAGAAGTTTATTGAAGTGTGCTATTAACTAAATGGGAAAAGAAAGTATACTTTTAGTCTATTGTTTATGTGCTTACACTTAAGTATACTTGATATACTCACAGAAAGTCTAAGTGTATTTGGCCTATATACTTGTACTCAACCTTTTGATGGAAACACAGGCTCCTCAAAAGCATAAAGTACTCTAAACTGTCACAGTATTCACGGTATGTTTAACAAATCGTTTTGACCGACAAATAACGCAATCGGTCAAAATGCAGGAAGTATGAAGATTTCAGAAAGAGAGTTTGTAAAGGTTGTGGCTCTTAAAGGGATAGTTCAGCCAAAAACTCAAATTTGCCGTTTATTTACTCACCCATCCAAGATCTAGGTGACATTTTGTTTTGAGAAGAACCATAAAGAACATTGTTTGTTAAATCCGCAGCCCTCTCTGCTTCATATAATGGGAGTATATGGGGTCCGCTGTTCTAAGAGTTCCTAAAGTACATAATTCCAAAAAGCGGCTCCTGGCGACATGTTGACGTTTCGTGTAGTGACTCACTCTATATTTCCATAATTTTTAATAATATTGAACATACTGTACAGCGTCACCACTCCCTTTCAGCAGGTGACGCTAAACGTACCAGGCGCTGGTATGGCATCCGCCATCAAATACGACAAGAAGAAGATTGCGATTGTGTGCAGACGCTGCACATTATAGCTAATATTATTAAAAATGACGTTCAGTGTTATGATAATATCAAACGATATTTTCAGAATTATGTGCTTTAGGAACTATACATGTGAGACCTGCGATCGTAGTGAACTTTTGCCCGGTTCGGGATCACTGGTCTAAAATGCTGACAGATACGGTCATATATCATTAAACGCAATACAAGTATAGGCAATGCAAATTATATGCAAAGCCATGCCATCACATCAGGAATAAAATCTTCCCATAATTTATAAATTACAGGAGGTCTCCAGATAATACTGATGCCGTGCGAAAACTGAATGGTGCGAATGTGTAACCTAACATTACGTCTCGAACCAAATTCACAGAAGGCTCCAACTACGCAAACTGCTATCCAATCAAAACGGTGGGCGAATATTTCCTAGTTTCTTCAATGCCCATTAAAACCGGGCGTTTGCAGAGCTGGCCTCAAAACCTGTTTAGAAAATAGCCTATTACTTATTGATTTTGATGTTTTTTGATGTAAAAACCAAGCGAGCATCATAAGTAGACCTCATATAACAGTATAAACAATGAACAAGTCCAGTTCATCAGACCTTTAAGTATATTTAATAAAATAAGTCAAATTTGACTAGAGTACACTTGAAAATGAAGTACACATATTTGTTTCATTTTTAAGTAGGGCGACAGGTGTGAATTTTCCGGACACTAAGAACTATTTATAACTGTTTTTAGAAAGCCAAGGTCTGAAAAATTGCGGTGTGTTGATTCTGTTAGGCCCATGAGCATCTTTCACAAAACACTTTCTCCACCTCACGTGTTCACACATAAACACACAGGCATCAACAGAACTCATTTAGAAAGCTTCTGCCCACAGCAACGGCCCATTTCCTGGCATACAACCCCCCCAACATTCACCACAAACAATTAATGATAAAAGCAAGTGCTCATTAAGAGCAATGTTCTCATTAAAACCTGTGATTAACTGTTTGTTATTTATGCCATATCTGTAATTCAACACCCACCACGAACCTCAACTACACCACTGCGCAACATCTTTGTTTTTTGTATGTTAGACGGTAGTTCGGGAGACTGGGGTTGTATACTAGTCTAATGTTTTAAATGTTGTAAGCCGTTACCCCTTGAGCTCTGGCAGATGGGAGGCATGCAAAGACACGACGTCTCGGGGGTGGGACACGCAAAGCTATTTACACATTTCCTTTGCCAAACAGAGAGAGTAATTATCTGTCTCAAAGAGAAATCAATCCAGTGGCAGGGAAGGCACAGCGGCAATGCCAACGCTTCAAACCATGATGATGAAAAAATTAGCTGCGTACATTTCAGTTTTTTCAAACAACTCGTCTGCTTAAAGCCTGGGAGTGAGTCTGTCTTTAAGCAAGGGATGGGTTGATGAACAGCAGCCATGTGACTCGCTCGCCTCAACTCTTATTAATTCAAATATTTATAACAATTACTTAATTTTTATAAATTCAGAAGGAATATGAAACATTTCTAACATCTATATAATATGCATATATATACATTTAGCTATTTTACATTAAAGTACACATGTACGATTCATTCGTCAACTACCCATATACAGTTAACTTATAGTAACATTTTTCTTTGGGTAAGGTGGTGCATGTCATCAAACCAAACTAGAACTATAGTACTTAGTGAAATTAATTCCAAAAATAATTTACACCATGGCATTTAAAGAGCAGATGTAACAATATCATTCATCAAACCGTTTTTTCAATGTAACCATAAATCAGACAAAAACAACTTCTAATGGGACAGCTGGGCTGAATTCATCTCCGAAATGCGAGCCTGTCATAAAGCCATCCACTCCCCTCGAAACCGATGAAAGATTTGCTTTTTTCTGCGCAGTAAAATCTTCAGCTCCACTCGGACTCATTTTCTCTCCTAAACTGTGACATTACAGCTCGCCGGGCCCCGGCGGCTCCTAAATCATACTGCACCTCAATAAAATGTTTCATCTTGTCGTAGCGCATCAGCGGCACTCCCCTGTTATCCAGACTCCTGCCTGCAGTGACGGCCATCTCTGCATATTAATTTACGTCAGGTCTCCTTCAGCTCAGCAGGTGCGGGGCTCCGCAGAGCAGGCGGGCCGATGCATCTGCTTTCTAGTCTTGAAGGAGGGAAGGATCTATATTAGGGTGTCAATGCTAACAGGTAATCATTAGCTGAGCCTTTTCCGGACTGTAATTAAAGTACCGGGCTTCGTTTTCCAGAAGGTTAAAGCTAAGTTTAAGGGCCATAAATAAAGGTCTGAGAGATGGACAGTAGGTTGACTTTCTTTTGCGGTAAATCCAATGTAGGCTACTGCAGCTACCATGTTTGCTACTTAGACTTTCCTTAAATTACTGTATTCCAATCGGTATTTTAATGTATTGATACATTTTGATTAATTTACTTGTCATGTCTTTCTTATAGCTATCAGGTTATATGTCTAATTTTTTAGGGATCCACTGCTACAAAATCCCACCTGAACCCCTGCTTTACTGTAAGGCATTAAAATATTTTTTGGAAGTTAAAACACAATTCTGACTGACACATGTCTCGGAGATTCAGATTTTCATAGTTTTCCATCAATCTTATTGAATTTCAGAACATGACTTTGTGTGCATAGTTGTATCCAGATAACCAAACCTGCAAAATGCTAAAAGGAACATGGTGTTTATCATACGGTAAAATGCTGTATAACAGTACAGCTATGACTATTGTTGCATACCTAGTCTATTATTACTGTATTTGCACTGGTATATTTTCATTAGCTGTAATACATAATAAAACAATTTAAGGACTCTTTCAATGTGTGTTTTCACCAGTTTCACACTATAAAGCACTTCATTTATCCATATTTTGAGATGTGCATAATTCAAAGTATTTTTGCCTGTATCAGCAAACAATTTAAAGCTGGAGGTATTGAAGCAGATCTTTAATGAGAGGCGTATTAAAAAACCATCAACGACACAATGTAAATCCCTTCCAGCATTTGTAATTTCTTTAGATCTACTGTTTCAGCCGTTCACACTCAATGCTTTCACATTTATTAGAATTATTCTCTGTCTATAACACGTGGATCTTGACATAATCAACAGAAAAAAAATGTTGCCAGCAGTTTTCTTTGACAATCCATGATAAAGGATAATGAATGCTTAAATAACAAAACAAAACCGTTCGACTCGAGACGTCTGAGAGAGTTTCTTGTTAGTAATGTTATACAGACAGTATCGCATGGAAATATGAAGGGTTTGGAGAGAAGCACCGGCGCTACAGGGGGCTAGCTTTAGTCGTAAAGCTAACCCCTCTCATACTGGAAGTGATGAATGAGCTAAAGCAGAAGCAATCCATCACGAACAGGAGTATTAATTAATGTTGTAGGACTGCCAGAAGACCTGTTTCACATCAGCAAAAAGAGAGGGAGAGACTTCAGTCGGCCAACACTAGCATATAGCCTCTCCAGCAGACAGAGGCTAAGTGAGCGAAATGCAGTGTTTCTGTTGACAGATGCATGAATGTTTAATACAAAACCTGACAGGGGTGTAATCTTGTAGAACTATAGTTCATTGGTCTCATTGATTTAAATTTTGAGTGTAAAGATCGAAGAAGCATTTAGATTGTAGTGTAGCTTTTGTTTGCAAATTTACTTAGAATCCTAGAAAATGCAAACCCACGCAAAAAAATGCTTGCATTTCGCAGCATTCTGAAGGTCAAGTTCTGTGAACTCTTATTGGAGGGGAATGTAAAAAAAAATATCACAAGATCCAATTTTGAACAAAACAGCTTTAAAATAACGAAAACAACAACAGTGGAAATATGTCACAATCCATAATATGTTAATAACAAAACAATGATTTTAATGTTTTTTTTTTATACTCTCATGGCTCTGTGTATACATGTCACATTCTGAAAGTCTAGTGCAGTGGTTCTCAAACTTTTTCATTGGAATATACCAACAGCCTGCCAGCCTTTTCAATTAAAATGCCCCCCCATCACTTTGTGCCCCCCCACAAATAAATACTTTTAAACTTAAACTTAAACCAAAAACATATACAATTATACAATGCTGGAACATGAATTCTTTTGGTTAGTGGTCATATTTTAAAAAAGAATTTAGTTTAATAATGATAAATTATAAATTCATGATACATTTTTATTTTTCATAAACACTGGACCCCCTGGATCCATCTTGGGGCCCCCCAGGGGGCCACAGGCCCAAGTTTGAGAACCACTGGCCTAGTGTGACTGCTGCATAACCATGAAGAAGGAATAGTTTACAATGTTCTGTATATGTTCAATGCATTCGTGATGTTAAGGTGCAGAAAGCATTGAGTAAATCAATATGCATTTAATGTTAAAGGACCTCCTGGCTCATTTGTTAACGTTCCCTAACAAGACTTGCCTCATAGGTGACCAGCTGCTCATGAAGAATAAACCTTGTCATGTATTAGCAATGTAATTAGCAACACTCACCAACAAATGCCTAAGACAAACTGCTTCCTCATCTCACTGGCACTTTTCCACAAAGCCCCACTTTATTAAAGCTGCATCCTGCCACATCTCTGGTGTCTTGTGAAGCCGCGTTAAGAAAGTAAAGGGGTGAATCCTGGAATCTCGATAGGATTTCAAACATTTCACTACGACCCCTATAAACAGCCTGATGGGTGCAGAAAACATCTATCACTCCAACATTTAGCTCTGCAGCAGGTCAAACATTACGGGGAAATTATCACTGCCCATCGTTTCTCCTCAGGCATTATAAATGTGGCATTTATCACCAGCCTGGTCGCAGAGGCGCTGGCAAAAAAATTCTGATCTTATAGTGCTGATATGGAGAAAAAGCTCCCAGGAACATTGAGATGGGAACTTGAAGATGTTGCGGAAGGTTGGGTCTAATTATTTATTAAACAAGGGTTTAGCTTTAAAGCTATGAACTGCATGTCCTTGTGCTTGAATTATTTTGTTGAAGCGAATATTAAACCTATATCAGTGCCCGGAAGGTAACTTTGTGTTTACTACAATGTTAAAAAAATGATGCTGCCTTATACTGTAAGTTATAAGTCTAATTGCTTTATAAACTTTTTTCTTTTAAAATTACTATTTTAAGTTTTGTCCACTTGCAATTTGCTGTATCCTGTAAAAAAGGTTGAAATTGCTTTACTCATATTGTTGAGTTGAAGTACTGTAAAAACCTTTCGAAAATTAAAGGTCCAGTATATGACGTTTAAGGTTGAAAATGGCAAACATCGGCTCATGCCACCGCTTGCCCCTCCCATTCGAAGCACTACAGTGTCTGAAACAGAACTAAGATGTCGTCATGTTTTCGCATCTTTGCCGAATGAGATTGATGAGACGTATTTACGAAGTGCGCTCTGTGGAGCTGTTTGTCCGTTTAGGGCTTCTGTAGAAACAACATGGCGAATTCTCTGTAAGAGGACCTGCTGTATATGTAGATCGAAAAAGCTCATTCTGAGGTAAAACAAACGTAACTCTTCATTATGTAAGGTCTTTAGACACCTCTGGAGACATAGTTATGAATATTATAAGGTAATTCTTTAAATACATCCTCCAAAAATTACACACAGCACCTTTAAAATAATAGATTTGTAAGCCAATTTGGTACTTAAATAATAAACTTAAAGGGACAGTATACCTAAAAATGAAAATGGGTGAGCTGTCCCTTTCAGCAGCAAAGAAAAAAATACAGTGCACCTCTATTGACTTATGTGTACTGTACCTTCACAGTCCCTCTAGTACCATCACTCATACCATGCTTTCTTTGTGTACGTTAGTCAAATGTTTTTTCTCATTAGCATGTCTCATCTCCGTGTTTGTGCAGCAGGCAGTTCAGGATATTAGACCAATGACAGTCGCTGATATAAGAGACATTTGACGCACGTTGCCACCAAGTCAGCTATGCGCCACAGTAAAGTGAAATGACACCGCGTCTGATCCTGCATCTGATTGTAAATTTTCCCAGCGTGCTCTTTTGCCTCACTGTAGCTTTTTGTCTCCGTTTGTGCTTTATGCCTTATTTTGGCGTTAGAATAATAAATACCTCCAGCTCCGAAGGTGTCTTGAAATATTTCAGCTTCTCGCCGATGGCATAACGCCTGAGTATCTCCTCAGCTGTCTCGGCCTGCTGTATTTGAATTTATGTGGGGCCGTAAAAGTGAAATTGATTTTCGATCGAGCAGAGGAGCTCGACTCCAGCTCATCCAGTCCCATTAGCTTTGCATCAGAGGAGACACGTGTAATTGCTGGCAATCACATATTAGGGCGAACCGTCTCTGACTGCTGACTGTGCGAAGACAGAAGCAGGAGTGGCAAATCCAAGAGTCATTTCCATTCTGATTTCGTGCTGTGTTGGGAATGTAATAACGCTCAATATAGGCTTTGCTAAAATGATCAAAAAGCAAAAGAATTCCATTTGTAAGATGCGACACGAGTCAGACCTAATAGTGTATGCGTGTGATTGCATATGATGAGCAATTTTAAACCATACTGTACTTACTGTACTATAAAGCAAAATAAATCAAGCACAGTTTGCAACAAACATGCGAATAGTTACTGAGGTCTACCGACATCTGCTTGCAGATGCCACATGGTTTACTGTTTTGTTATCTATTGCAGTAAGTGCAGATAAAATACGCTTGGATGCTTTTTCAGGCTATTTGAGAGTAAAGGCCAATTTTTATTAGCATTTTAATCACAAAAAAAGAAAAATCAAATAAGGACACGAAACATGTCTGGTACACTAACAGCCTGCCACAGCTATCTGTTGACACCACACGTTCTCCATGTACACACCATCAAAAGTAAAACCAATAAATTAAAAACAGAGATTCACAGCTCAATGGTTATTCACGACTTGCTTCTCACAAACCAAAGATTTATATCCCCAATTTTGACTTGACATTCTGCTGCTAGATTGTGCTGAATGGGACTCGGCAGACGCTCTGTGGGACATTCATTGCGCACAGTGTAATTCATCTCTTTTGAAACGTTCGTTCACGCCTCAAATAAAATATTATTTTAGCTGTCATCTGTTTCTTTTCTAATCAATACCAGAAAAACTGAATAAAGCATAAAAAGTTAGATTTGATAGTGAAAATCCACTCTGTGGGTGGGAAACGTGCACGGATTGCCCACTTCCCCCAATGTGGGAGTAGGTTCTTTTTGTGTTATGGTTTGTTTGACTGGTTTGAAAAACTGAACACTAGTCAGTTCATTATGGGAACCTCAGATGGCCAAATTCACTGTTATTCAGAAAATGGCACAAACACTGTAGTATTTATATCATTAAATACTGTGTTTACAAAAGTTGACAAGCACTTTTTGATGCTTTTTTTGGAGATAAAGGGTGACTAATAATGATTATGACAAAAAAATAAAATCCCACAATATGGAGTTACAATGTTTCAAGGACATTGTAACTCCATAGAACAGTTTTGATGTAAAATAATGAAACGTTTTTCACTCATCAGAGCGTGTCAATATTCTCCTGCTTTAGTCATTTTCTGTGAATTTGTACTATTGTATGATGCCTTTAATCTCACTCTGGGTCTTGACCTGTGCCCTAGTGGAAATCACGGATTTCGTATCTTTGAAAAATCTACTAATATAGTTGAATTTGAAAGAAGCTTATAGCGGATGATAGAAACTACACACACATAATATTTCTCTCTTTGTGGATCATGAAGCTGTTTGAATTTTTAACGGAATATGTGATTAAAAAACAGAAATGTTTGGTCGTGTGCATATAAATCAAGAACTCCCAATGAGGTGAAGCCATATGACAGCATTAGTAGAGTATATCAACAGTAGTCAGTGCATAATGCAGTTTAATATCTATCGTTTTGACAGGATGGCAGGCCTAAAATTTCATTTCATTCTTTATACGCAAACATTCTGCAAAATAACTTATTTGGTGCTCAAAGGTTCAAAACAAAAAAGTAAATGTTGACACAAATCTCATTTTTAAGTAAAACATCACTATAAATATGTTTAATAAAAACAGATTTTTATGTAGATTTTTTATTATTATTTGTATATCTTTTTTTCTTTTACTTGGAAAAAGTCAGGACTTGTGAAGAACAGATGAAAAGAGTCCATCAATATTTCTTCTGTTCTCGCGGTGCTGTCTGCCTCATTTATAATCTCATAACAAATGCTGTGAGGGATTCATGCTTACAGGACCATGAGCTTCATGCATTACCACTTCCTTCCCGCATACACAATGAAGCGGAAGTTATGGCCAGGCGGAATGCGTCTGACACAAAACTCCACCAGTAAAATCTCATCTCGTAGAGGAAAGAGAATGAGTGTATAGAATTCAGTGAGGAAATGGAGTGTCGCCAAGGGATTTTGTGTAAATTGTGTATTGAGGGAAATTGGTTCTATGAAAAAAAATTTGGCATCAAAGTTATGGATTTAAAAACAAATTTGATGATATTAGATGATCAAACCAGGATAAAGCATGTGCTGATTTTAATAATAATAAATCAATAAAATGCTGCCATATGTATTCACCCTCATGTGGTTGAAAACCTGTATGTCGCTGCAGTCCTTTTAAAACATTGTATCTCCATATTTCGTTCATAATTCATTATAACAAATCATTATTATTAATCACCATTTATGTTTGACACTGAGTTTTTGAAAATATCTAACCGAAAAAAAAGTTATTTTCAACTCTGTGCTTTTTCAATGATTGCCTACTGTCTTGTCAGTGTAATTTCCATTTCCTGAAAAACAGCAAATTTGGACATACAAGGTTGCAGAAGGACAGCGACGACATACTGTGGAAGACAAAAAACTATTTTGCGAAATTTCTATCATGTCTTTCCTTCTAAAAACGTAGCCTTTTTTCGGTAAAAATATCAAAATGATTTTTAAATCAAGATGTGACTTAAAAAGACATTTATGAAAGAACTAGTAATAAGTTTATGTTTAAAACAGGCATTTTTTGTTTCAAACATAAACTTGTTTAGTTCTTATATTTAATTAAGACTAAATATCTTAAGTCACTTTCCGTGTCAAATGTCCATCCATCCATCCATCCATTTTCTACCGCTTATCCGAACTACCTCGGGTCACGGGGCGTGTCAAATGTATCTATCTTAATTTAAGAATGTTTTAGATATGTTTTACAAGAAAATAAGACAAAATGCGTAGGAGGATTTTATTTTTGCAGTGTATGTGGTTTTATGATCATACAATGAATGTCAATTGTGACCAATTTTCTGAACTGCCGTTTTATAACCGAAGCAAAAATAATGAGCTCTGAAAAGGTTAACAAGATAAAAAACAGTCAAAATCAAGTCTGTATCTCACACAAATCTAGCAAATTACTTCAGAAGACTTGAAATATAGCTCAGGAGTCACACAGACCACTTTAATGGCGTTACTTCTCTTTTTTGGAGTCTATTAGTAGTCTATAAATCATCATCCACTTTCATTTTATAAAACTCTTTTTGTGTTTCACAGAAGAAGGAAAATACCAATCCTGATCTCGCCGGTATTTTTAACAAACGGTATTTTACAAATGAAAAAACACCCAAAAAAAGACTATTACTAAATATTGAATCCCCACTTCTATCTCAGCCCCTGAACCTAACATAAGTGACGCGAAAGGAAATCATACAAAAATGCATGAAAAAGATTGTAGGATTTCCTAGGAATTAGCCCAAATTAGACTCATCGTAAAATTGTTACATTTTTGCCGTGAGATTGTGTTGACCTTACACTGAGTTAATCGTCATGGGTGAGTAAATAATTTTGAATAGTTTTTTGGGGGCGAACTATTCCCAAAATGCTATAACTCCATTGACACTCCGCTCACACGCACATGAACAAAGGTACAGTGTGAGGAAAACACAGTCGAGCAGGTGTAGGCAGTCTAGCTGAGAGCATCAGTAGTCTTCCAGGACCTTGTCCACACTTCATGTCACAGACCGATCGCAAAGAGCATGTATGCGTGTCTGAGAGCGAAAGCAGGGGACACCGACTGCATACTCATTAGCACAGCATGCTGGGATGTCTTTTTCTGATGCCACAAGAGTACCTGACTGCCTGTGATGTTCTCCTGAGGTCTATTCACAACACCTACACACAAACATGAGGTTCTGAAAAATACAAGTTGGAAACATAAAGAGATGGAACAGTAGCAGCTTTTCTGTTGGTAACAAAGTTCCGTATAGAGTTTAAATCTACAGTATGTGGATTAAACAAAATATGCTATCAATCGTGTAGCTACACTGTAAAAACGTTAATTTAACGGAATTTTACGGTTTACATTTTTTTGTGTTTTTATATGTGTTAAAAAATTTAGATTTCTTAAAAAAAACTGCAAGTTGCGTGTAAAACAAATCTTTTTTTAAGAACCATAGCTGCCAGGTCTTTACCTTTTTTATCAGATTGTTTTACAGTATGCAGTTTCACTAACTTATAATACAAAATAAAGATAGTTAACCAAAAATGATTTTGTAATTTACTTATTTGGAATAGTGCACTAGGAAGCCAAATCGTTCTGGGGCACTATTGGCCACCATAGTAGTTTTGTTAATGTCTTCAATGGTGCCCCAGAACTGTTTGGTTACAAACAGACTTACAATTATCTTTTTTTGTGTTCAGCGGAACTGTAAAAGGTATACAACAGGGGCGTTCAATGTCGGTCCTGGAGGGCCACAGTCCTGCAGAGTTTAGCTCCAACTTGGCTCGACACACCTGTTTGGAAGTTTCTAGTCTGCTTTGTGAGACCTTGATTAGCTGTTCAGGTGTGTTTTATTAGGGTTGAAGCTAAACTTTGCAGGACACATGCCCTCCAGGACTGACTTTGGATACGCCTGGTATACAGATTTTAAAGAATTTAAGGCTGAGCAACCGATGACATCATTTTCATTTGTTCTATTCCTTTAAACTACACATTATTTAGTTTTTCTGGGACTCCAAGCCATGGCTTTAACATTGTGAATAAATGGAGAGTAAATGGAAACTTTTGGTTGCATCTCGTGTCTCAGATATTTCTCCTGAATATCAAGACACAAACCTCACGTACCGTACGTCTCCATTGGAGTTTCATATGAGAAATCTTCAATCTCACAAACTGAGTTCAGAATAATCAGATGAGCAATCAGTTCAACATTATTTAAGATCTCAATGAATTCAAACATTTCTCATCAAATTGACTTAGGAGTAAGTAGCATATGATTTCTAAGGTCCTACTTTGGTTTATGGATTGTCCAACATCAAGTTTATGAACATAGAAGGTGTAAAAACCCTATTATGTCATAAAAATAGGATATTATTCTTACCTTGCTTCTTGACTGAGTCTCCAATGATTCGTTCCACGATTCATTCGTCTAAACCCCTCCTATCCGCTAGCCTTGTGTCATGTGATTGGTATGGTGGTGAAGTCTGCTGTGATTGGTTAAACGAGTTTGTTACGAGCATGGCGGGACTTGAGCGAGTGATGATAATGAGTGTTAGCTGTGTTGCACGGGTTTCGCTTCTCTTTTGAGGAGATCGGAAGCATAAAAGGACGAGCGACCGGAGTGTACGACGATAGAGGACAAGGCCTAGATTTAATGTTATGGTTTATGTTAGTGTGGCATTTTACTTTCGTTTTGTGGTTTGTTTCTTTTTTATTTGTTCGCCAGTTCCCGCCTATTTCTTCCCATTCCTTGAACTTGTCACAGCGTTCATCATGTGTCGCAAACAAAATCCCTACCATCATAGCTGGATTACAGTTTACAGGTAATATAGTGTATAGATATAGATAGAGATGTATAGATAGAGATGGCAGGAATTTTACATTATTAGTTTGAGCCCTAGTCTGCGAAGAAACATCCAAAGACGATAGTAGATGACAAATAGACAATAATAGATTGAAAGCTTAAACGTTAGCGTTATATGCATTAGCTAAACACAGATATAAGGTACACCAATATTTCTTGAAGTTCAGACAAAAATAAATAGTCATACGTACAGGTTGTGATTCGGTGGAGCTGACAGGTCCATATAAGGTTGGTATTTCCCCTTTCAAGGATAGTCTTTTAACATATCCAGCAGTGAACGTGCCAAGATCTTTGTAACAATCATTGGTGAAATGACGCGCTCACAGTAAAACCCTGGTGTTATACTCCTTTGGTGTCATTTAAAAATGAATTGAAACCATTGTTTCCTCAGAAGTTCTTCCTTTGGTTGTTTAAATAAGACGCACTTAGTTTCACAACGTAAAACACAGGTTTTAGACGGCACACGAACGAGTGACAGTGTTTTGGGGGAGGAGAGAGAGAAGTTATCGCTGCATTCCTTGCAAAAACTATGGGGGGTAGTGACGTAGACGCGGCAGTTAGAGACACGACTCGTTTGCATGATTCAGATTCGACTCACTTTTAGCCAATAACATTGCCATTTATTCACCTTAGGACTTACAACTTGGCAGACTGCTTACTTTCAAATACAGCAACATAACACAAAAAGTATATATATGAAAAATATATATTTTTCTACTTACTCTTTAAATCCAGATTATTTTACTTATTCAATACATACTGTATCCACCTTACATTTACATTTAGGCATTTGGCAGACGCTTTTATCCAAAGCAATTTACATTGCTTTATCTTGTACATTTTACATAGGTATTTGCAATCCCCTGGGATCAAACCCACAACCTTGCGTTAACACAATGTTCATACCACTGCGCTACAGGAAAGCTCTTCTTTTCACCTTTAAGAGAAACATCTCAGACTAATTTAATTATGAAACACAACTGAGAACTCCATGAAATCTCATAAAAGAGGGAACTCTGGGCAATAAAACTTGAAATTAAAACTTTCCAAATTTGAAATGCGTGTATTTAAACACAGTATCAGTGCAAAGTCGGTTTTGGATCGAACTATGACTTGAAATTTATACAAGATAAATAGTTTGAAAAAGTACTCTATCCTGCCTTGCAGAAAAAAAATGTTCATTGTATTGCATTTTTTTCTGCTGCCTTTTACGTTTCATGGAACGGAAATCCATAGATTTTATTACACATAATCTAATTTGTTGCTGATTAATTTATATTTGTACATTTAATGTAACGTGGAAATGTCACGAAGCAAGATGAATGCAAGTTGTCTCGACGACCAGGTGTGAAAGAATGTCATTAGTTCGGAGTTGGCACGGATATATTCAATTTAATTTGTGATGTATCTTACTGCCAGATTTTCACTTTTTAATGGATTGGTCTACTGGCAGAAGCCTGTAATCAATTTTGCACAGACATGATTGTGTGTTTGTTTGCCTGTAAAGCATTATCATTAATTGTTGCCCAAAAACAATAAGAAAAGTCGTTTATTCACTGTGTGGACGAAAAAACTGAATGTGGGACAACATACAGCATATTCTAATATATATATATATAATTCGTTATCGCATCATATTATAGGAGAGGAGAATGAATAAACATTTCATTTTTCACATTGCAACATATAAAACATACACATTGATTCTGCACACACAATGAATTATAATGCAAACAGAGTGCATGTAAACATATCCAAATGGCATCAAAAGCCATATAAATCAAATTCAGCAAAAGGTAAACCTGCAATAAACTTAAATACAGCTGCTATCTCCGGCATCAATAACCAGCCAACTTGCCAGGTAGGACAGTGAAGGCATGCACAAACTACACACACACAACCTGTCACCTCATCTCCAAGCGTTAGTACATGTCTCACAGGACCAGTCATAATAGTGTGTATAGAGTACACATCTGTGTGGAGACAGGTGGAAAGTACACAGGCATTCACACACACCCGCGAGCCCCCCAAACCACAGGCACCTGCGCTCCCACTACGCAGTAATTACATTTACTACTCTATTTATGGCCACTGCCGCACACACACACCAGGCGTACAGAGAAATCACTTTCAGTTCCTCATTTCATAAACACGAATTTGCAGATGTGCTCATCTGGATAGGTGATGGTGACGATGGTCTCAGAGGACCGGCTAATGTCAACACTGTCAAAGAAAATCTGTGAAAGTGTGAGAGGACAAATAGCTCCGCCCACCTTGACGTATGACTACAGTTTTAAAAAGTCAAGCTTTGCTTAGCATGATGGTTGCAATGTACAGGTGAGGGGGTCGAATCCCAGGGAATGCATGTGCTCATAATGCATCACTTAAACGCACTGACAGTTTGGATACCAGACAAATGTTTAATCTGTTAATTAATGTAGTGTGATTGATTACAAATAAAATGATTCATTTATCAGTAACCCGGACATCATTTGGGATTATAAGGAATTACATGAAATATAAATTTGCTACAGGTAAATTGTGCAAATGGGGGGTACATTTTTGTAAATATGGATTTTTTTCTTCTTCATTGTTACATTAATGCATAGTTACAAAACAGATAATTATGTAAATGTGTATTTATATATAATATAAATAATATAGAAACTAGATTTTAGAGAAAAAAGGCTGATTTATAAGAAGAAAAAGAATAGGAATAAAGAAAAAAGACATGATAAACAAGGGTGAAATATCACATATTTATGAAAAATGAAAAAAACCCAGAAAATTTACTTTCTGCCAAAAGACCCAATTTTACGAATATTTATGTTAACCCTTAAACACAAATCAAAATATAGATAATTCATTTTCTGTTAAAAACGTCCGCTATTTTAAAGATTATTTATTCATCAATTGTATTTTATCCGATTTTTTACAGAATCCGGTTCTAAGATGTCTGAGATTTATCTAGTTCTTTTAGTTTAAAGTGGTCATATGGCCCGAATACGTGTTTTTCTACGTGTTATAAGTTGCCCATGCATGCATTAGAAATTGCAAATATTAAAGTGTAGGAACATAAGATGCATTTTATCTAAAAGTACATTTCTGTCACACACTTACAGGATTCGACCAATCACTACGCACTGGTTAACTGCCCAATCATAGCACACCTTGCTTTTCAGAGCTATGAGCTTTGTAAAAAACCCACGCATTTCAGAAAGGCGGGCAAAGAGGAGATGCAAACATGCACGGTATGGGGAATATATGGTGTTTTTAACCTTAAATCCTCACACATTGCATTACATCAAAAACAAACGATAATATTTGTTTTAGTCGTGTCATGAACCACTGGTTCTGTTTCAGACCTCCAAGGGTGCATTTGGAAAAATATTAAAAAAAGACGAGTTATCCCACAAGTACATCTAATCTAATACAAAAATACAGTACATTCATGCAGGGAGGGTCCCCTTGGGGCAACCTGGAGTAAAACACTGAAAATGTGGCATTTGAGCAATGCTCCAGTTGATGGATCATCTCCAACTTTTGTAGAGTTGAACTTTGAAGATTTTTTAAACTGCCTACACTGAATCCACTAGTCTTTTCTATTTTGCATCCTATAGTTGCCAAGCTATACCTTAGGGAAATGAGGCTTGAAGTCCTTTGATTAGACAAATGCTGTAATGGAAGGAAAATGTTTAAGGCTGAGATAATTACTTGTTTACTTCTCAAAGATGAAGAAAAGTAAAGAGTAAAATAAGTAGTGGAGGTGCTGGATTTTCAATTAGACTGAATAAATGCATCGCTTTATTTAAAAAAATAACTTAACTAAAAAACTTTATTTAAAGTATGCTCTTGGGTATTACAATGTGTTCATTAGAAGGTTAATGACCATATAGTCCCCATATGTTTGATCACATGATCTATACTGCTAACTGAAAAACCGAATTAGTTTTCATTTAAATCTTTTATTTTTAATGAAATTGAAACATCGCTACATTCAGGGTTTTTGCACACTGTTCTGCAAAAAATGTGTGCCACCTCTTCTGCTTCATTATTGTTAATTCATCGAAGTTGGATTTACATTTTATAAAGTAGGCTACTTCTTATAATGCACTCGGGTAATGCCACAGACGTTAAATTTCAAATAGTTCATACTATATCACTATATTAATAGCTTAATTTCTAAATAAGTTAGTATTATTTGTTATAACTTTTGACATGAGTGTTTTTTTACTTTTACTGTTTTACCGGATCCATAAAGACTTCATCTTAGAAATAGTTTGTTTTATTTCTGTATGATTTCATGCTTGCATACTGAAGCGTACTGGAGCACAACCAACTGTGTAGTAGTTCATGTAGTGCATGTCACATTTGCAAATTCATGAGAATATCGCTGCTGTCCTTCTAAAACCTTGTTTCTCCAAAATATCTGTGAAATCCAGAATTAGGTCCCAAAATCGTGAAATAACAAGCCTCATAATTTGATTTTAACCCTTTATTTCACTACGATTTCGATCTTTGACATGACGTTACACTGCCAATAATTTTAAGATATCAAGGTTATATTTTTACGGAATGTGCTTTACAATATGTAGGATGATTTTATACAGTACAGTAAATCACAAAAAAGTTAAGCTGAGTTTTTACAGGCAGGGTCCCATGAAGCTAATAAAGAATATATTATATGTATTAATTTACTTTATTTAAGAACTAATTGATATTAAAAAAATCTGAGTTTAAAGAAAATGTGACCTTGCAGCAACAGGCAAAATGTACTGTATAATGCAAAAATTTTTTACAGTGTCATCCACAATACAACACAATCAGGAATCACTGTCAACAGTCATGAAAACAGAAGTCCACTTTCCAGTCTAAAACAAAATACTTTTCTTAAAATGTCATATGCCCTGTTTGTTACTATTATTGTTACATGCATGCATTTAGTGGCGATAAAATTCTACAAAAGCAATAAAAGTCAACTTACTTGCTCACAAATAATCAAAACCTTAATAACCATGAAAGCTTTTCTGAACTTTCTAATAAAATAACATGCTAGATGAATTCTAGGGTGTTCTGTGTGAACCTGAGAAAAAAAAGAGCCCAATCTGGCAACTCGGAACAATGCTCACAGGAAGTTACTAAATCTGACACAATGACACTGAATGATGAACCATAAATCCAGCATAGAGGGGTTCAGTGAACTTGCTTTTGACTGTGTGTATATGTGTGAGTGTGTACGTGTCAGAGACACTGTAAAAGGACAAAATGCCGGCCGGCCAGTCCAGATACACTCCTATTCTCTTTGAGGGGACTGAAGTGACAGGTATGTCTTTGTTTGTATTATTGTACCAGAGGTTGAATCCATTAACAGTGCAGAAAAGATTCCAGGAATTTCTGTGAAGTCCAAACATACTGTTACTCCCTTCTTTCCTGCTGATTCCTTTATACGTCACTGCTATACGGGCCCACTCATCCCATTCAGCCTCCCAGTAACAGCGTCCAGTCAGACCCTCTGTATGGGTGCTGGATGATTCTGCAGACTGGACGCTGGATGATTCGGGTATGGCAGAGCTTCGTTCACATGCGTGATCCTTCTGTTCCCCTCGGATAGCTTGAGTTGAATGTTCGCTGTGTTGAGATCCAGTGTGAGAGCACATGCATCTGAACACAAAATGACAGATTTAGAACATTAAAGGTCTTAAGGTACATGTGTGAGAGAGGGAACCTACATTTTCGGAGTCCAGGTTTGATCATGCGGGGGTCTCCATGGTCCAAACTAAAAACAGAAACATTCAAATATTCACTTTTGTATCACTGTGATACAACAATTGAACAACTGTAATATAACTATTCTCCTTTTTTGGGGAGTGTAATTGCATTTCATGACCCCTTTAAAGTTTTTTCGTGTCTCACTTACTCGAGTTTCTCTAGTTTGCAGTTTGGATCATTGACTCTTTCAGAGAGAAGCCGGACTCCAGTGTGTCCTGGATGATTGTAACTTAGATCCAACTCTCTCAGGTGTGAGGGGTTTGAACGTAGAGCTGAATCCAGATAACAACAGCCTTCCTCTGTCACCATACAGCCTGATAACCTGCAGACATCATCATCTTTTTGTTACTGCAAACCCCAACGCAATATTTTTGATTTTATTTATGTTCTCACACACCTCAGTATCTGCAGTTGGCAGTTGAGACTCTTGAGAGCATCAGAGATGAGCTTCACTCCTGAATCCATCAGATCATTGTTACTTAGGTCGAGCTCTTTCAGGAGACTCTTTGATGATTGCAGAGACGAAGCCATAATATTACAGTACTGACCAGTCAGATTACAGTTAGCAAGTCTGAAAAGAAACCAAAAGATTAGGTTATACTATAATTCAGTTTAATTTGTGAAATGCACGTATTTAACACTCACAGGGCTCTTCTGCAGTTGGAGACAGCTGGTATGAGTCTCCGTTTGCCCTCCTCTGTTGTGTTGTATTTCTCCAGATCCAGTTCGTCCAGCACCTTCTCTGACATCTGAAGCATGTAGGCTATTGCTGAGCATTGGGCGGTTGAGAGCTTCTTTACAGAGCCTTTGTCTGATGTCACAAACGCCTCAATCTCCTTGTACAGAGTCTGATCGTTGACTTCCATCAAACAAAGGAACAGATTAATGGATCTTTCAGCGGATAGAGTATCATTTCTTATCTTCTTTTTGATGTACTCTGTAGTTTGCTTGATGGTCTCGGAGGTGTCATGCGTGCATGTAAGTAAATCCCCTAAGAGTCTCTGATTGGACTCCAATGAGATGCCCAGCAGGAAACGCAGGAAGAGATCCAAATGTCCGGTTCCACTATCAAGTGCTTTTTTGATGGCCTCTCTATGCAGACACTGAGATATGTTCAGAAACTTCACTGCGTCTGTATTTTGGAAGATGTAATAGTAAAACACGAAAAAAGCAGCCAGAAACTCCTGACAACTCAGATGTACGAAGCAAAAGACTTTCTTCTGATGAATCAAGGATTCCTCCTTAAGGATCTCAGTGCAGATGCCAGAATACAGCGAGGCGTCTCTGATGTCTATCCCACACTCCTTTAGCTCCTCCTCGTAGAACATCATGTTGCCCTTCATCAGCTGTTTATAAGCCAATTCACCCAGTTTCATAATCAGTTTTCTGGACTGCAGGAGATTCTTTGGATCTCTCTCATCGTACTTCTGATTCTTCACATTGATCTGAATGAGCAGGAAGTGGATGTACATTTCAGTTAGAGTTTTGGGGATTTCCGCTCTCTGGTTGTCCCCTTTCGGGATGTTTTGAAGCACGGTGGATGAGATCCAACAGAACACCGGTATGTGACACATGATATGAAGGCTTCTTGTTTTTCTAATGTGTGAGATGACTCTGCTGGCTTGATGTTTATTGCTGATTCTCTTCTCGAAATATTCCTCCTTCTGAGCGTCATCGAATCCCTGGATTTCTGTCAATCGGTTGATGTATTTCGGGGGGATCTGATTGGCTGCTGCTGGTCTGGAGGTGATCCAGATGAGGGCGGAGGGAAGCAGAATTCCTTTGATCAGGTTTGACATCAACACGCCTGTCGATGATGTCTCAGTCACATCTGACACTTTCTCACCTTCTGGAAACGTCAGCGTTAATCTGTTTTCATCCAGACCATCAAAGATGAACACAACTTTACACACGTCATACATCTTCGAGTCCAGATCTTGAAGCTCGGGATGAAAATCAAGCAGAAGCTTGTGAAGACTGTACCGCTTGTCTTGAATCAAGTTCAGCTCTCGAAATGAAAGCACAAACATGAAATCCACATCCGGATTGGCTTTTCCCTCAGCCCAATCCAGAATGAATTTCTGCACTGAGACTGTTTTTCCAATTCCAGCGATGCCTTTTGTGAGAACGGTCTTGATTTTGTCTGTCCTACTCGTTTTCTCTGTTTTAAAACCTTTGGGTTCGGGTAAGGCTTGAAAGATGTCATTGCAGAAGATTGGAGTGTCTTGAAAGTGACGTGTTCTGGTGTTTTTCTCCATGTGTAAAACTTCATGTTCTTCGTTCACTCCTTCACTCTCTCCCTCGATGATGTACAGCTGTGTGTATATCCTGTTCAGGAGGGTTTGGTTCTCAATTTGTTTGGTTCCCTCACATAAACACTCACACTTGTTCTTCATGCTGGTTTTGTGCTCGTCTTTGACTCTCTGGAGCACAGAATCCTGCTGCAGTTTTCCAGTCTTCCCATTCTCAGAGGTAAAAGCCTCATGTTTGGGGGTTGGAGCAATTGACTGGTCTCTGTTCATAGATGCAGTTTGGACACCAGGGATCCCGGTCTCTTCCTGGTTAAGATCAGAAAATACATACAAGTTTATTGCATTTTTCATGAAACTAATTGTCAGCTTCCTAAGTTACTAAACTTTTGAAGTGCCTTTCTGTATAATATCTGGATTCGTTACTCCACATAGACACACGGCTGGCTATTGGAGATTCTGCAGCGACCTCCTTCATTTCATTATTGAAATTCAATTTTGAAGAAGTGTTCCCTCCACTAGCAGATAATAGAGATGAGGTCTTTCCCCTGTAACAAGATGTTACTTTTAAATCTGCACATACCATGCATTTTTCTGTACAAGATCTTCTTGTTTTAAGAGTTTCTGTCCCCCCGAAAAAAAAAACATCATATAGAGCGGACCCCATAAGACATGGTTAAATTTAAGCCCTGCTCCTAAAGTGTATCCTGTTAAACACTTTTACAATAAAACTTTAACAAACAGATTTAGTATTCATCGAAGGCAGCGTAGCTCAGTTGCAGGCTATCCTGAACCCTTCAGGCTGTGGCCAAAATTGTCTTTCAAAACCAGAATGGCCAGATAAACTGGTTCATGAAGAAAACAACTTTTTACGCGAAAGCCATGAACCTACTGTGATTACTTTGTAACACAGAAGAGTTAAAGTTAAATTGTGAAAATTATGGAAAATGTAACAGACAGTGGAATGTGCTGTGCAACATATGAATAAATAGAGCAAGAAGTAAAGAACCCTTACCACCTTTATTTCAAAGCAAAGCACTTATATGTGACCCTGGTCAACAAAACCAGTCTTATGGGTCAATTTTTCGAAATTGAGATGTGTACATAATCTGAAAGCCGAATAAATAAGATTTCTATTGATGTATGAGTTGTTAGAATAGGACAATATCTGGCTGAGATACAACAGTTTAAAACTCTGGAATCCGAGTGTGCAAAAAAATCTAAATATGGAGAAAATCGCCTTTGAAGTTGTTCATCAGGGTCACTGTGGCAGGCCATCCATTCACAAAAATAAAGTTTTTAAGGTAGTGAATTTACAAAAAATCTTCATGGAACATGATCTTTCCTTAATATCCTAATGATTTTTGTCGTAAAAGAAAAATCTATCATTTTGACCCATACAATGTTTTTTTGTCTTTAACTAAAAATGTTCCCGTGCTACTTAAGACTGGTTTTGTTATCCAGGATCACATATGTGATGTTATTTAGAACTATTTAGATTATTTGAATTTCTGCACTTTTCACATATAAAGTCATAGGTACAAGAGCTAAAAGGTTTGTTTTAATTCTTGCCGTGTAATCCAATAATCACCCCAAAAATCACATCCCAAAAAGCAGTCTCATTCCTGCATCCACACAACAAGAATACCATCTCCACTTTTATGTCATATCACGTTAAACAAATAAACTATTCTGCAAAAACCTGTTGTACAGCTTTATACTTACTATGAGAAATGATGCCGCTGTTGTATGTTGTACTGCTCAGCTTCTGTGTCATGTTTGTTGAAGTGTTGCAAGTTTTACATTTGATTTTACTTGTCCAACCGGTTGTGAGACTGTTTGTTGGATCCACCCACAACCTGCCTGACTCGAGAAGTTTATGATGTATCTGAGAAAAACATTCACAGAAACAATGCTCTACTGTGGTCAGATTAAAGAAATGACTCTTATAACAACACTTTTATTAAAGAACTTACAAAACTGGAGACATCAGATTTTACTCTACTACACAATACTACAGGGGTTCTCAACCTTCTTGGTCAGCCATACCCTTTGACCTAAATTATTTCCTTGAAGTACTCCCTGAGAGGATGTAAATATTTCACTAATTTGATAGAACATTTGCATCTTTAATTTTCAAAACATTTATTTTGTATCTCTTTTGAAATTTATTAATGATATTTTACAAAACCATTGATATTCCTAAACGTTTTTTATTACTGGATACATTGTACCTCACGAACCTAATGCAACTCCCTCGTAAAGAACCAGGGGTTTATATAACCCCAGTCATATTTTTTTCACCTAAAAAGTAAACATATATATTTTTTGCCTGTTTAACACAATGCATTTTTGTAAGTGGATAAAGTAAAAAAAATTGTCATGCATTATGACATTATCAACACATGTCTATTGTACACATCAAGACTTACCTTTGCTTAGGTTATAACCTCAATTATTTTTTTCATATTCTTTTTTAATCTGATAGGCTGGTATTTAAAGGGGATATTTGATTCTAGTCCACAAAAAAAAAGAGAGCAAATGGCATAAAGATGATGAAATATTCACATCTTTTAGCCCCACTGTTAAAACTCCAATGTGTTTGCTTGTGTTCCAGACATTTGTCCCGACAGTTGAGATTCACTGATGGTGCACCCGAGAACTTTATTATTAACCTTTTTTTATTTTTATTGCAAGATTACACAGTACACAAAAATGCAATTTCTTTCAACAAAGTGCAAACTGTACTAAAACACCAGCAGGGCTAAGACATGCATCACAATATATCAAGCTAAAATATCATCAGATTTTCTATTTTACTGCTATAATACATCGTGAATCCATCGGGTCGACACAAATATGTACAGCAGCCTTAAAAAATATCAGTTTCACGAGTAGCCACTACACTTAGCTACCTTCTTTAACTATTTGTTTTTTCCATCTGTTTTAAATTGTGAAAAGCTGCACAGAAATCAAATATGGTTGAGAGTCTTACACAGGTTTTATTTATTTGCATCTCTATATTTTATTCTGAACCAGCAGGTCTTCTTTGACAGATTGTTGAGCACGAATGCAGAAATCTACAGGGGATATTGACATTTGCAGGCTACCGTTCAGCTGTGCCAGAATATCGAGTGGGATCAAACATTTCGCGATCCTGTAGTAAGGAATAATGTGTCGACGGTTTCCGCCTGTGGAGCTGACACTATTCCCGAAAGAGAGTTTTTATGGCCCGTTTCTGCTCAATGGGTCGGGCGCGCCTCCATCTGCAAAGCCTGTTAATTAATTTCTCCGTCCGTGCAGAGTCATTTTGCAAAAACAGCGAGAGGAAAATCAAACCTAATTGACCTTTGCATTGATATTTGAATTTGGCCAGATTGCGGAGTATCCTTTTAAACTGTCATTTCATGTTGTTTCATGTCAGTTTCTGTCCAGAAATAACATTCACCAGTAATGGAAACTATGAGGTTGGTGGTATCTCGTGTCGTGTTGTACCCAATGGAAGTTTCCCGCTGAAGAGCAGAGTCCTCACATAGAGTAAATGTCATTGCATCTCATGTTGGATGACAACACAGCCAGATATAAAGATATGTTATGTGTTCTTTTTATAATCTTATTTTTTAATATTCACATGCAAATTTACTCTTGTTAATATAAACAAGGGAAATCATTTAAATGATAGAAGTTTATTCAGATGTTCTTATTGCAATGACTTTAGAGCATGGGTCATCCAATGATAGACCGTATCTCCAAAGTTGACGGTTTGTACTTAATCTAAATTGCAACATCTTGAACGGAGACGACTGTTCCAGATGTTTATTTCATGATTCTTCTCTTTTATATTCAATCAGATTCCTCCAACATGTCGGGCATCTGCGTCGAGCTCGACCAGTTTGTTATATATGCAAAGGAGATTTCTAGACAGACAAAACAACCTTTGATGTATGAGGACATCCACGGAAGCGGGGATTTAGGATTACCATTAATTCTGAAGGTAAGGCCTAAAAATCCGTCTGGGGACCTAGTACAATCATCTGGTTTCTTTAATCTGATTCATCATAAGAAAGATTCATATTCAGTGGCTTTCTCACACTACTCAAATCTAAGAGACTCGGCTCATTTGCTTGTGCAGCACAGGGGAGACTGAGCAATCGCCAAAAACCAAACGCGCTTTCATTTTCTTTTGCATGAATTGAGCAGGTGCAACACTGGAATTATTTAAGTAAACATCCATTTTTTTTTCAAAAACACAAACGTTCAATGTCAATTGCCGAAGATTTATCAGGGTAAAGTTGTTTTTAAATAAGTATCTCTGATGCAGTGGGACGTGGTGAGATATATATCCAGGTTAGACAGAAGTTCTGCTTGTGCGCACAAAGATTAATCATGTGAAAAGAAATGAACAGATTACACACTGGTGCCTCTTAACCAGCTGAGCACATTTTTTAGAGGGAGAAGATATTCAAGAGGCCAAGACAGTTAGCCCTTGGCAAAATATTCCATTACGGTTGGATAAATCTGGGCATTAATGCATTATTGAGGGGGTATTCTTGAGGCTGTTTTTAATTTCAGGTGGAAGATTCACCTTAGCATCCTCAGCTAATGGTGCATCAAGTATTAAAATTTGCTTTTACGCTTGGATCAAGAGCCATCAGAATGACAGACTTGACTCAGAGTGCCGAGGATTCGCTTGAGGTGAACGAATAGGCCAAGGGTAGAAATTCTTTGACAGATGCATTGACCGGGACTAAGTCTTTTAAGTAATTTGAATCCTAAATATTGAAATGGAAATTGATTTTCTAATGAAATCTTGGCCAGTTCCCTATCAGCAACACACTATATGGTTAGTTGATATAATTCAGTAAAAAAGTTTTTTTCTTTTGTAAAACACAATAACTTTACAATAACTTATACAGGAAGTGGAAAACCAATATCGAAGTTACATGTTAAAATAAAATAACCAAAAAAATGTAATTAAATAAATTAACCAAATAAACATCTACCTGTATATAAGCGTATAGAGATAAATATACATAATTTCATAACTAAATAATAATTGCCACGGGTTGATACAAAGAACTTATTATAGTTCAATCGTGAGAATTAGGAAAGTATGAAATGTATAGCAATGTAGAGGAGATCTATACAAGTAAGAAGGATACTGATACATCCAATATAATGGTGTCTAATCACCTTCAACCACATTTAAGATCTTACTTAGATCCAAGTTCAAAATAAAGGACACAAAGGGTTTCCAAATATAAAAGTTTCCCTTTTTAAGGTATATATTATCTTTTCCATAGCTAAACAGAAGGACATATTATTATTGATCCACTGTATGATAGATGGCATTTATAATCTTTTCCAATACAAAGCAATTCAACTTCTAGCCTGAAGTATGCCTTTATCAATCAATTGACGAGTATTGCTACTAAGTACAATGTGGTCTGGGATACTTCCCAGAAAAAATCTCTGCTTCCATTGGGAGGTTTACTGAAACCACTACATAAATTAATGCCACCACCTCCTTCCAAAATTCTTTCACCTTAGGGCAACTCCACATACAATGTAGAAGAGTACCTTTATCAACTGAACATTTAATGCATGTGTCTGGAATATTCAGGTTTATTTTGTTCAACCTAACTGGCGTAATATACTTTCTCAAAATCCAAATATATTGTATCAGTATAAGATTACTATTGAGTGTTTGCGATTGTGCTTTCATACATATTTCCTCCCATTTGATTAAAGAAATGTTTGATTTTAAGTCCTCATTCCAACAACTCAATTTAGGTTTCGATGATTCCTTAGAATTTGTTACCATTGTTTCCTCAGACTTTCTTCCTTTGGTAGTTTATATAAGAGTGACTTTGTTTCACAACGTAGAACACAGGTTCTAGACATGATGCACACACATCACGAACAAGCGACAGCGTTTGGGGTAGGAGACTGTAGTTTTCCCGGCAGTCCCAGCAAAACGTAGGCGAGGACCATTTTTAGTGACGTAGATACGCGGCAGCTAGAGACTCAGACTAGTTCATGTCTCGTTTGCATCATTCAGAGTCAACTCCCTTTTTTACAAACCAATAACTTTGTCATTCATTCACCTTCGGACATAAAACATGGCAGACTGCTTACTTTCAAACACGGCAACATAACAGACTGCATGAAACGTAATTTTCAAGATCTAATGTTACTTACTCTTAAAGCATTTTCTCGATTATCAACATCGGTCATTTTTAAAGTTGATTTGCCAATAAATTAATTTTATTTTGAAATGCGCTATTTGGCTATTTCTCCCGCATTAGCTCATTATACATGATCTGCACAAGCCCCAAACAACGGCACAACAAAACTGGAAGATTCTTCATGAAATGTGTTGATTTTACCTTGCGTTTGGCCGATGTCATGCTACATATGTGCGGATCTTCAGAAAGTCATAAACAAAGAGTAAACTTTACATTCCCTTTCAATGACCACCACTCCGAGGATAAACAGTTTCATTGTTAAGAGCAACATGAAGAGCGTCTTTCTGACAACTATTGTTGGTTTATTTCCTTACTGTTTACCATGGTGTTATTATATTAAACGTGTAGTAACCATGGTTTTTGGGCAACATTTTTGTCACAGCTCTTGTTATTCTTAACTTTAATTTTATTTTTCATTTTTACACCAGACATAGCCTATACATCGGTTCAAAATATCGGTTATCGGTCTACTTGACCTGTAATAATAGATATCGACATTGGCCCTAAAAAACGCATATTGGTCGACCTAAAGTACTACTAAAATCGCATGCATTCATAAACTGTAAAAAAAAAACTTAATTTTTTGAGAATTTTAGTATTCTTTTAACAGATTATTCACGTGTAATGTCAAAAAACTTTAATTTTACAAAATGGAATGTTTCGTGTACATTTTTTTTCACCTAATGTTTGAAATATGGTAAAAATGTCAAATTAAGGAACAAGACTGCAAATTTTGTAGAAAAAAAGGGAGAACATAATATTACTGAAAAAAACTTTATTTTATTGTTATTAAAGCTGCCGGAAAATTTCTGTTTTTAAACTGAAGATTTAAGTCTATTTTTGAAATATGGTCAAAAACTGTCAAAATACTGAAAAACCAAAAAAAAATGAAAAACAATTATGGGATTTTTTTTCAGTGTACAAATTGGCCACTTTTTAAAAAAGTTACTTTTATAAAATGGGGTTGGTAAATACCTCCTATGGTGTGAAATGGCAAAAACGTTGAAATTAAGCATAATAGGAAGCAAACATCACTTGAGATATTTTTCTCTTTATTGTTAGACACTCATTTTCATATGCAGTACATGTAGTGTTCCTAATTTAAAATGAAATTAATAATGCAATTATTTTCCTACATGAACATCATTTTTAATACTTTGTTGTATTATCAATAGACAACAAAAACGAAACACTTTTATAGGATCTCAGTTTCATACCAGTTGTGAAAATACAATGTCATGTCAACAATGTCGCAGTACACATGCACAGTTGAGTGAATATTTTTTCTTTGAGTTATAATCTCCGTCTGTCTATCTCCTTTCAGGTGTTTGAATTCACACAACGTGTACAGAAAACCTAACTTATTGTTTCATAGTCTTTTAGATGAATATTTCACAAAAAATCCTTTCGGCTTTTATCTTTTAAAATGCGTCTTTAAATCAGCAAGTTTTAAGCACTTCCAAAAAAGTACTTTTAAACTAACTAAAGGTTATTGTCATTTTCCGATTACACTATCAGTTTAGGACAAGAACACTTAATACCCGAAGGATTAACAGTCCATTAAGATAAAGGTAGGCAGCGGAGGAAGTTTGGGAGTCTGTATGAAAATGCAATAACTTCAGACGGATTCCATATGGTTGTTACACTAGATGGAATAGAAAGTGAAGGGCCAGATGTTGTCTGGAATCATTTGGGGATCCGACTTCATCAAAGAGTTTGAGAACTCTCATGGAATTCTTAAAGACCTTGTGAAAATACTCTGCGTTTCCAGTCTTAAGTGTGTAACCAAGTGTATTATTGGTGCCTCGCTGAACGTGGCGATAAATTTGGTGCATTGGTGACGTTTCTGGGTCAATGTCATATTTATTGTGGTAGGAGTGACAGAGAGCCACATGGGATGAGGCAGAAGAGTCAAGTCATCATTATGATAATTTACCTTTTCGAAAAGGAAAGCAAAAATAGATTGGAAGATGGATTTGGATCAATATTTGGCATCACTGATGTTTCAGTTCAGCCGTGTCACACAAAATGAATTCATGTCCCTAAAATGTTTTCTTTTAGTCGCTGTTAGAGGTTCCAATTACCATTTACCACCATGCGTGAATGCTCTCATCTTTATGAAAAAAATATTTTCTAGATCTAAATTAGAATCAGTAGGGCGTCGTTATAATCTGGATATCAGAAAAACTATCACGGCGTCCATCTTCAAAAATAGTCTTATTTCCTTGGATAATTGGCTTCAGCAATCCTTAAATATTAAAAAACATAATTATATTACAAATATTTTTTACAAGACTTTAGATAAGTTGCCATAATGTTTGTTTTTAATTTCCATACGTTTGATATATGATAGTAACAGAGGTGCAGACTAAGGTGAAAAATAATAATCCTGACTTGTCCGCCAGTTAACCTGAGGGTAAAAACAGCGATGAATATGCACTTTGTTGGCTGATAAATCGGCAATGGCTGATGGTGATCAAAAAGGTTCACATTAATTTCCACGTTGGGCATATTCTGAATATTTAGCACTTCCATCTGCTCCAAAGACAAGCGAGTGTACAGTCATACATAAATGTATGAAATCCCCCACTGTAACCTGTGACACAGAAGATCGGAGATGTGAACACATTTTATACGATCTAAAAACTGTGAAAAATAGCAAGCTTTATAACCCCAGGACTCATTTTTTTATTTATTAGGGTGTTAAGAATAGAATAAACATATGGCTATATACTTTACTAGATGTGAATTAGCATTGATTGCCCTTGATACATTTAAAATACAAGAACAAATACGTACTGTGAGATAATTTTAGACACAAATAAATGTAAACTAAAATGAGTTAGTAAAGAGCAAACCATCTCTTATTGTGATATCATGCATCTATAAGTCATCACAGAAGGACCGTCACACATAATCAAAGGTTTCACAAAGGTACCACAAAGATTATTGAGATGCTTATTGTTTTTTAAAAGCAATTACACATCAGGAACCCGCAAGCATTTTGATTCTAATAGTCATTGTGTAAGTTAAAGTCTTTCATTAGATTTTGTATTTTCACTAACCCCAACAAAATCTCTGGATCGTGAAATTGCGTGTAGTAGAGTAGGCGGGGCGAGACCGTCGTTCGAGTCCGGTGAGTAATTGTGGATGAGCGCCAGCTGTGCGCACACCGGGCTCGAATCACGTAGGAGATTGGGAGCATATAAAAGGAACGAGCGACCGGACGTCGAAGAGAGAGGACCGGGTCCGGACACATGTTAAGTTTATATTTATGTCACCAATGTTTTGTATTTATGTTTTGTTCGCCGGCGGTCGGCCATGAGGGGCCGCTGGCTGTTATTATTTATATTAAATCTTTGTTTAAACGTTTGCCGGTTCCCGCCTCCTTCCTTCCCTTTTATGGAGATGTGTTATAGTGCGTCATGATTTTAAAAACAGTTCCGGTTTCGACCACTAGGGGCAGTTCATATGAGACGTAACAGGAGATACAGAGATGAAAACAGAACCGCGATTTTATTTCAAGGCTAAAGGTCACCGAATAATAAAGCGATAGAGAGGGAAAGATGAAGGGATAGATTGAATGTGAAAGAGAGTGTGTGAGAGAGAGAGAGTTTATGAGGAAGGTAAAAAAGACAGGGCTGTGATTAATCTAATCCGCAGTGTAATGATCCGCTTCTGTCCGGCAAGCCTCCGCCATAAATAGAGGAAAAATGGCAACATGCCATCTAGCATGTCTAATCTATGTCAAAGTCGAAAGAGCCAGATGCATCCCCACCCCCAAAAATATAAAGTAATGAAATAAAGTGTAATGGAGGAGACCCCATTAACTCTCAGCTTCTTCCTTAACGTGCACGAGGGTCGACATGTCGAAACGACGACGTGAAATGACAATGCTGCCAACATCCCTGACATGAGTCTTTTATCAACTCCTGCGGAACGTCAGGTCCCAGTCGCTTCATTTCCGAAGTGAGAGACTGATAATAAACGAGGGAGAAAATTATGGATTAAAAATCCAACCTACATAAACTTCCTGTTGATATAGATCACTGGCCAAAAGATGCGCGTGCGCCTGTTTGTGTGCAAGGGTTTGTCTCATATTTTCAAGGCTACCAGCACGAAGCCCCTGGTGATAATTAAAGCGATGCCAGCAGGTGTTCTTTCATATATCAGAGTTTGATTACCGAAGTCAGTAAGTCACAGTCTCTCCGCCACTCAGAGAATTTATGGAGAGCTTCGTAAGAACACGGCCTTCATGTACTATACAGTAAATATTATCTTATTTGTCTGTAACAACTATACTCTGTATCGCAGTGAAGATATGCACTTGTTATTTTTAATAAGAATTTTGGTGAAGGATAATTCACTAAAAGGTAGATTAAGTTGTAAGTGGATGGTATTGTAGCACAAAGCCCTCTAATTCACTTAAAATAACAGTAAACCAAACACACCTCACTATAGCACACAGTAGCCTACTGTAACCTTGACCCTTAGGTAGGCTGTAAATTGAAAGAGATGTTACCTTCCATTTTCAGTATGGAAGGAGCAAAATAATAAAATAAATTGTATGTACATGTATATAATTTTTAAAATGATAGAAATTGCTATCATTATCATTTCAGGATTTTCATAAAGACCTGCTGTGTGCAAGTATCTATTACAATGCACTTTACAAACTTTCCTGGCTTTAACCACTATTCCTTCAGTGCAACAATACATTTATGTATTTAAAAATATTTTAGTATCTTCAACATAATTAACATTAACTTTATTAACATGTTTGCATGGACTGTATAGAAATGTATGGCTCCAACTTATATAAAGAACATATTTTATCTTAAAAAAACAATATATTTTGGTTTCACAGCCAAGTCCAACAAAGTTGGTTAATTTTCTTAACCAACACTGCATTAAACTGTACTGCCTATAGCCAGTGCTCGAAATGAACTTTTTTTGGTGGGGGTCAGTCTCGCAATATACAATTTAAATCAAATACACACTATATTTCAGAATATATTTTCAGAACTATAAACTACTTCAGGCCTACACAAAAGAACAGTCGTTTTGGGGCAGGGCGTTACAAATATAGCGACGTGACAACTAGCCCATAAACAAACTTAATATAAATGATTGTAAATAATTAATTCACAAAATTTACAATATCCATAGAATGAATTTATTCATATTTGTCTTTATCATTTTTACTCTTCCTATTTTTTACCTCTTTAGGGGGGTCCCTAATGCCTTATGGGAGTCCCGGACCCCCCCAGCCCCCCTTCAATTCGAGCACAGCCTATAGCACAGTTATCTCCGCCTATGTATTGACAACGTTTTATATAAACTAGAGCTAGTAAATTAGACATTAATTTAATTTCTGAAAGAACAGAACATAAATGTTTTTCTAATTTTGGGACTTGAAAAGTTTTCCTGAGACATTTTCCTCTAATGTCTGAGACCTGACTAGTTGGGGATGTACAGTAGCCTAGTTTGTTCATCAAGTCTTACCTAAAACTCATCATCTCCTTTCTGCTCTCCTTTCCCTGCTTTTCCTCAACAAAGCTTGATGTCCATCTTCAGTGGCTAATCATTATGGAGTCCAAATAAGATTATCGAAATTATTTAGAAATTTACTTAAGTTTCGTCATGTTTTCATAACCTAAGGGGCTGTGTCCACTGAGTACGCCTGCGGCCAACGTGTTTTTTCAATTGTTTTCAATGGAAATGCCACGCCTTTAAAAAAATCCATCAGTTGACGTTTTTTTGGTGCTCAGCGCTGGATATATGAGTTATTAACTAACACGAATTTCCCCCTATTTCCGTGTCAGTCAGCACGAGTTTCAATCTAATGTATTTTAATATGCGATATCTTTCATATATAAATATATATCAACGCAGTCTGATGGGAATTCATACTTATTTTACAAAGTGGCTCATTCCTGTGAATCCTGTGAAGTTTAGGGGCGGGGTTAGAGGAGCCATTTATCGTTGCCTTGCCACCTTGTGAAACTCGCGTTTTTAGCAAAATTTAACCTTTGGTGATTTTAGGGCTTCATGTGAAGTAAGGTGATGGTTAGCCACTTGGTAAAATACTTACGATTTATTTCGATATCAGGTTATAAATACATACATATAAATACGCACGCAGTCTGTTTATTGAAAGTCACGCTGAGTGACACGAAAAGAAAGTCGTGCTGAGTGACATTAAAAAAGGTTGTGCTCACTGACACCATAAAATTAGGATATGCGTGTCGATGAACACAAATTTTTTGATTCCAAATTTCGTGTCTATGCCACGAACTGTGTTGAGACTGGGTTGGTGCAACAGTTGTTGAAAGGATCACACAGATTTCTGCGGACATGGATTTCTGCACGAAAGTAAGGCAGAGTTTGTGTTTTTGGACCAGTTAAAATGCGCAAATACGTCAATTTTACAAGCGTGAATTAGGTAACTTGCATTAAGATCCGTTTTTGCCGCTATTATCAATGTAAATGATTACTGACAAATAAACAAAATTGTTAAAACCTTAACTCGAAATTCTTACTTGGGCACCTGGTAGAAATAAATGGTTGTGCATATTTTCAGATTCGCACGTTTTTAAAATGTTCCCAGATTTTCATTCTGGACTTGTTGCAGAAAGTCTACCCTAGTCTGCAGATTTGAGCGCATAGTGTGTGATGCACTATTTTCTCTGCAAACTTTCAAAATGTCTGCAAGTGTGTGACGTCATTTTTTTATCGGTTCAGATTTTGAAGTCGTCTATTGTATTCCAGCCATTCCTTAAAACATTTTAACTCAAAAAACATGTTTTTTTTAATGTAAAAATACTGAGTTATCTGTTATTTCAAGAACTTTGTAATAAAGAGCAGATTCATGGACACGCTTGTGTCAACACAATCAGTTTGTCCTCGTCCTTCTACCCTAAAAATAAGTCCTTTTTATAAAGGAACAACTATTTTAAATCCATTTCATACTCTTCTTTTATAATTTAACCACCAAACCTATCGCATAGTTGCATATCTCCAAATGTCCCCCTTTGTGCCTCTGTTCATACATAGAGCTGTGATGCTCTTTTTCCTATTATAGATTATTGCCCAAGGCCTTCAAAATTGAACCACAGTTGTGCACATACATACTGTCTAAATGTACTAATAAATAAATATAAAATAACAAGGATTTACCTCGGTAAGCGTAAACATGTGATAATCAGACTATATCACAGACCACCAGAATCCGTATCAGATGTACAAAAATACATTTATTTGAAACAATTCCAAAATGACAGTAGTTTTCCATAGAAATATTGAAATAAAGATGTAACAATAACCATGGGTCATGCAGCTGTAGATTTATGTATTACAATTTCTTGTCAAAATATGTCTGGTTTCTATCACACGTAAATATTATGGCAAGTATCTTGTCAGTTTAATTTAGCGGTGTCGTTACTGTTACATATTGTCGATCACAAAGAGATGGTTGGTAAAGCAAATGAACATCATACAATGAAAACAGCATTGAATAAGATTAGCAGGGAAAATTGAGAATTAGCCCATACTATTATATAATTTAAAAAAACTTTGAATCACGAAGTAATATGTTATGACAACTGCTTGGATTGCCAGACTAACCATAACCGCTTCAATTGATTTATTCAAGTGCGATGCTAGAAGTTTCCAGGGAATTGTTTCTGTCCATACTAAACAATGTAAATCCTCCAATCAGAACAAATTTTACATTTAATAAATATCTATAATTAACTTTTTTAATAAATATAACTATTAATAAATATAACTTATTTAGTTAATTATTAAGTGTAAAATATGTATTTTATTATTTATTTAATATTCATTATTATTCATGAATAAATACCTTATTTCCAATATTTATTTCAGAAATATCAATAATGATAAATAGACATTATTCATTTAATAAATACTGTATATCTAGGCTTAGTGGGTGTCCACCAATGCTAATTTACAGTATGTGGAACATTATGACATCATGAACATAAAAAAATCAACAAAACTTAACCTCAATACTTTTTGCATAACAGATTTCACTTATGTGTATAATATATCATTTTTTAATGGTCTGATACATTTTACAAGTCCATTAGATCCTCTGATCTTATAATCAAAATGATTATTTTAACTGTTTCATTATGGCCACAAATAGTCAGTAAGCCTGAATAAGACAACGACTGTGAATTTCAGAGATTAAGCAGCATGCTAAACTGAACCTACAATTGTTAATGAGAGAATGCATGGTAGAATGTTAAACTACAGCGTTTCCTCACATCTCAAAGGCTGTGCCGCTGTAATTGCATTGCTGACTTCAGCACAAAGCAGAGACTCAGAGAAGTAGGCAGCACAGATTAAGGGTATAAAACTGTTTTCTTGTCACGCTGTTTTGGACTACACCAAATGCTAAGCATCATACAGAGAAGAGCAGCGTCTATAGTCAATTTGAAGATCCTGTATGGAGACAGCAGTGTATAAACCATTTAGCCATTGCGTCTGCACATGGCTTGTTTCAGGGTAAATACCATTTAAAAAATGAAACGAAAAGGTTCAATAGGAAATTGGATACAGTATTTTTAAGATTATATCAAAAACTATGTGGCCTATTTAAATCTGATTTAAGCATAAATATGAACAAAATATCTGAGCATGATTGAAACAAAACCTTCTCGTTCTCAGCTGTTTTTGTGCAAATCAGCATTATTTCTACATCAATAATCAGAAAAGCTATTTGCTTTCAAACTTTTCCATTTACATGTTTATCTTTGGAACGTGCTTTGATCAAATCACAAAATGGATCTTACGGTTTTATAAAAAACTTTTATGCCAGCTTGAGTACGTTATAAAATTCGTTCAAATCGTCAAATTCATGTTTATTTTTTATTTTCCATTTCAATCCTACCTAATGTCAAGTACAATGTCTTAGTCAAACTCAATCTTAGATTTTCTAAGGATGAGGTCCAATTGGATATACATCAAGACTTCTGACTGAGGTTTTGGTTAGTCTGGCTGGAATATCAGTTAACTTTGATTCTGAGATAATCAAAACTCACAGAGTGATATGTGCTCTGTTCCAAAGTCTAGATGCCAATCTAAGGAGCATTTTAAGGCACCACAAGCACGCTCACAATCCCAAGGCTGTTTTTTTAAGATGGGAGATGATGACGCTAGCATACAGTAACATCTTTTGGCTAGTATAACATTTTCGGCAGTCTTTCAAGGCAATCCAATAATGCATTGCAGTAGTCATGATGTAAAGAGGGCTACTTGTGAATACAATTGCTGTTTATGTAGGGCATTTCAAATCACTTATGTGATTCCTTATTTGATCAGATATTGCCTCAGAAGGCAGCACCCTATGAAGTCTGTAGACTGCCAGACAGCTCACTAGATTTTGGAACAGAGCATGCAACATAATGACGCATGCAACGGTTTATGATTATGGAAATGATACAAAAACGGTCGTAAAAAATGTAATGTCAATTCAATATTGATCTAATTTATTTTCAAAAACATTACAACCGATTGCCTTTTTTCACTCAGAGAAAATCTGTCCAATTGTAAAGCCTGCATAAACGTGAACGAGACAACACAGTGTTGTTTGGTTTCTTATGAATGTAATTAATCAATTAAAACGGTAATTTATTTCTTGGGATGTTTGGCCAGCGTCACTTATATTCTGATCTATACATTTACATTCACAATGGAATCTAAGACACCATCTGCATTTTCATAAATGGTTATTTTCATTCTGTGTGAAAGAGGCAATCTACTCCAATTACAAAAAAATTAACTATATACTAAAACACTGCCAGCTATGACCTTGAGATAAAAATTCAAATGGCAACATAGATGCATTATGCAACACGTGTTTACTCATTTCTTCTCATATGATGAATGAATAAAAAACTATTTACAGCATCGGCTTATGTACAGCACATTGATGAATCAATGGTCTGAGTCTTAACACTCTCTTTTTTAAATGTACCTTAAAGCAGACGTGTCCAGTGAGGTCAAGTCTTCACTCTTATATTTACAATATAAGCTTAATGTAAATGGAAATACACTCACTGTATATACAGAAATAAAAATTCCAGATCTATTGAGAATACTGTACAGTTCTATGGATGAGGGATGAGACACAATATCGGTTAAGAGAAAATAATTAAAGAAACACTTGATCATAACCTGTTACCAGTTATTATAAATTACATTTCATTTCTAAATGGCCAGATATTATGATGAATACATATAATTACAAAAAGGCATTCGTATTTGTAAGGCATTCACTGAATCAAACTTATTCTGTAAGCCATAAAAGAAAGATCATGTAATGTACATATTTGAAGGAGCTTCCTGTAATTTGCACTAGCTGAAGGTACGATGGATTCAAGGTTAAACTTTTGCTTTCTTTCCCCTTTTAGACTGATAAAGCTCCACCACAACCACAATTTTGTTGAAGATTTCTTCCATTACAAATTCTCAATGCGTCATTCAGTAGTCATTGACTTTTAACAAAAACAACCTTGCTATAAGAGACAAGATTGTAGTTATATTCTCCCCTTGTAGAGATACAAAAACTTTGCCGCACAAATAACATTTTATCACAGTGTTTTTTGAAAGATATTTCACATTTCGGATAACCTTGGCGATCACGGCCAGATTTACAAGAATGTATAATTAAAAGTTCAAATGTTAAAGCAACAGCCAATTGAGAAGATAATAGGGCATGGTTATTTCAAGCTTTAATCTTCAAAGGGTTGTGAACGGGTGCCATCTCATTTTACTCCTTCAGTTAAAGTTCTAACCAATATATACGACAAGATCTACTAAACGTACTAAGAAAAAGAATAAAAAATAAATAAATACACAGTAGTCATTAGATGCACTCTTTATAATGTGTGTGGTTTTGATAATAAACGTATACTATAAAATGGCATAAAAGTGTAGTTTTGATATAAAAAATTGACATAAAAAGTAAAAAAAGCAAAGCAAACAAACAAAACAATAATGAAATATAATTCAGATTTTTCTCATTTTCAAACTGTGCCTGTTGAAATCATACTCAATGACATGTAGTTACTAGCGTGTCCGTATTTCCCTCACCGATCGTAACAAACGAGATGCTCATGCAAATCTGTGTAAATGAGCTCCTTAGAAAACTATTAACAATGAGTGTTTCCAAATTACAAAAAAGCAAAAGGATTACTGTCAACTTTTAAAATTGTGATACCTCTGTACACATTATTACATTACACCACCTCCTTCCAGACTGTTTCAGACGCTCGTGCAGTTCGGAATCTCCCTTGTGCTTTCACAGGTGTTGATCACAGCTCCTGAAAGCACACACAAACAAACACATCAGACTTGTGTAAACACAATCCTCAATGTATGTCCCTGGCCTTACTCCACACAAATCACATTCCAACATACTTACTTGTACAGTAAACGTTTTTCCAAAGTCACTTTTGAGTCTCCATATATTTGGTAACGCTTACAAATGGAACCACATTATAAACAGTACATCAGATAAAAACCTAGTTAATGTCAACATAAGTCACTAATGCATTTTTATAACAGAAAGACTTTTCTTTTAAACATAGTTAATATACATTGAAAAATTGTATTTGTATTAATTCACATAAACAAAAAGGAATAAGTGCCATACAATTCATTGTTAGTTTATATTTTCTACTGCATGAAAGGTGCTGAGTGTTATTTTTCGGAGGATCTATTGATAGAAATGCAAAATAATATACTGCACATAACCTGGTCTTCAGAGGTGTATAAAGATCTTACATAATAAAGCGTAATGTTTTTATTACCTTAGAACGAGCCGCTTCTAACTACATATACCTCGGGTCCCCTTGCATGGAATTCGCCATGTTGTTTCTACAGTAGCCCTAAATGGACAAACTGCTCTACAGAGCGTGTTTTGAAAATTCGTTATCTCCTTCGGCAAAGAAGTGAAAACGTGACAACATCTTAGCCCTGCTTCAGCCTCCTTAGTTCTTCGAAAGGGAGGGGTGGAGTGAGATGTTGGTTGCGATTTGCAATCTCACCGCTAGATGCCGGTCAATTTCATACACTGGACCTTTAAATATTGTTAAAGAATCAAGCTTTATTGTAGAGTGTCACTAGTATTAACCAATAATATGACAGCCCACTTTAATCTGGCCAGTGAAATAAAAATGCTTCCCATCCCATCGTTTATCCTACAAAATAATCGATTTTTCACTCAGTAACACACATAACGCCACATTGTAAATTCATTCGTTATTTAATAACCTGAAATATTTTACAACATCAAACCAACACCACAGAGGGAGGTAGTACTATGATTTTCACAGGCGTTGATATCACATTAACCCCAATATTACCTCAAGCTTTTTCCCTTTTATACTTTAATTAATGTTTCTTTATAATCGCTGCTAAATAGCACCAATCAAATATTAATTTGCCATTTTTATGCAATAACAAGATCACATACGCATCCACTTGGGAAATAAGGACATTTGGGCACACTGTAGATATTTTATAATCTGACAAATGTAATGATAATGAGAACTGATTTTTCATGTGAATTCATGAAAGCTTTGTAATATTATTTGCAAATTAAGCTGAACAGATAATGTCCACATTAGCAACTTTATAATATCAGACACGTCTGTATCTCAAATATTTGTGAGGGTGAAACAAACCAAACTGTAAAAAAAAATAAGTACAATATTTGCTAAAATTCATTACTGACCAATTGCTATCCGCCACATCAGACAATCTTTTGTCTACACTAACCCAAGTCTATTTAAGTCATGTGTGTCATATATGTCCTTTGGACAAAAACAACGTTAACACAAGATATCCGTAGAGGTTATACTGACGTTTAACGCGTGCCTCCATCTCTTTCTCCATCATCTCTTTCTGGGTGGAGAACTCGCTCAGGGTGATTTTGGGCGTGGTATCATTTTGGCCCACCGTACTGATCATCTCCTGCTCTTTCTCGTGGTTCACCTCCGCGTAGATGTTAATCCAGGGGATTTTTCTGCACAAAAGAGAGGGAAAGGGTGCAGTTTCACCGACCATGGCAAAAAGAGGTATCGCAATCCGTTGAGCAATGACATGGGCTCAACCAAATGCAGCAATATTTTTGAAGATTTTGAGATGGGACACACACAAAACGTAGCTTGCAGCTATAATTTAGCATTAAGAATTCATACAGAATTTAAACACAAGACAACACAACGCGACCTATGTGCACAACATGCATTTATTAAATACTCAATTAATCCTTTCTAGTGTTCCTAAAATAATTACAATGATAAATGCTGACTACATTGAATTTTTTTGGAAACACAAGTTGCTTTTGGCTGTTCTGTCATGTGCCCAGGCAATAAGAGATAAGAGACGCAAAACACATCCAGCATTTGTCGCGGGACAACCCGAAACCAATTACAACGATGTTTTTGTAATTCTCCCAAATTTCATGGTGTGCTTTACCAACAAGCAAAACACAACCGTGAATGTCATTTTCCAAGCGCGCTTTATATTTGATGAAACACAAGAAGGGTTTCCAGCCACATCTTTTCATTTCAAATTACTATTAATTTTGCGAATTAATTGCATTGTTTTTCCAAGTGTGACATTTCCATAAATACGCTTCCTCTTTAAATTACTCGTTGAAAAATGACATACATTATTAATGATTGTTTCAACATTTCTCTCTCTTTTCCATTTGAATTATTTTGAGACGAAATAAATAATTCAAAGCGTTACAAAACAGTTTTCCAGTGGAAGAACCGCGGCTGCATATTAAACAATTCATTGATATTTTTCTCCCCTCTCACAGAATGTTTTTTCTGCGTTTCCGCCGTATGCAAACTAATAACTAGAACTCACAACTACTGTTGAGTAAACTACTCAGTCTGAAAAAGAAAGTCGGATTCCAACCTATCATATCTCACTTTATATCATTATATATAGATAAACGACAGTGTGAACTATGAAGCATGTAAAGGAATATGAATTTCAATGAATTGAGTCCTAGAAGAAGATATTTGTGACGGATGTACCTTTTAAATTTGTAGATGAGAAATACAGCTAAACCCAAGAACACGACAGACAGGAGCATCAGCATTGCAGAACTGCTGTGTCTCGGGAGGGAGTCAACAAGAGGAGCTGAAAGAGAGAGAGAGAGACTTTGTATCAGTTAATACAAAAGTAAACACTGTAATTGTCCATAAGTTTCATAACAAAACACTAATGTTCCTTTTTACTTAAAATGTCATTTTATGCACATCCAATACCTGTGTTAAAATTATTTAAGAACACGAATGACCGCATTGCAAGACTTTTCCTGTGACATCATTTGCTAAAGATTGCCTTCAGCGGGATTTCTTTCCAGCATTGGCAACCCTTGAAAATCATTCACGGGAGCCTTATACCCTCTGGCTGTATTTTCCTTCCTGTGACCGTACTGATGAAAGAAAGACCCATGATTCCTTTGACCTTTTCTGGGAGAATCTTAAAAAGCTTTCTGGAAAATAATGTGAAACGGCTCGGCCAGGCTGTGTTTCCATGTTGAAGTGAGCTGTGGGTAATAGCACAGACCACGCATCACATGACACGGTTTACTCTGTTCTAGGTACAGCTATTATCGCCGCAAGGCATTAGTAACCCCTTAAAAATTATTTCTGGTGTGTGTTTTGGACAACAAATACCAGTCGACACCATTATAGTTCCCATTAAATCCAATACAATTCCCATTATGATAAGTAAATCCATAACATTTTCATTTGTGTTTTTGGAAGGGTTTTGACACTTATGAATGTACCATCTGTAAGAAAGTTAGTTACAAACCATTCTCACTGTTTCAGTGAGCGAGTCGCTTTGGTAAAAGAGTGGAACCACTTTGGATGAAGAACCAGTTATTAAATCTTATAAAAATAGATTTTGTATCAAAATCAGCCGGAAAAAAAAACAGACACAGAACCGAAATCCTTTCAGCTGAGACTTTCTTGTCATTCCATGATTGGTGGTGAGCAATTATTCAATTATCTTCCATAACGGTTTCAGCATCCCCGGTGGAGCATAAAAGTGCGTTTCTCTCAACAATATATAGACCTGACAAGCCTCTCTGGACCCAAGAACGCAATCATCATAATTACCCCAAAGAATCTGAGGAACAATATACGGCACCCAACAGGGCCTGAAGAAGGATATCAACAGAAACAAGGCTTTTCAATTCAATCAAGTGTGCGCAGGTGTGTGCCACAGATGTCCTCTAATTATTTTAAAGACTAATATTTTCAAAGCTGTAAAAATGAATATAATGTGATTCTTTGTTACCTAAAGTTAGTTGTGTGATGTAAACGATGACCCGAGAGCCGGGCTTCAACTCGAACTCCACCGAGATCTGATTCAATGCATTGACCAAGACTTGTGATAACTGGAAAGAGAACACAACATTTAGGTTAAATACAGATCACAATATCTACATTAAAAAGATCCCTTGATGCCAAAAAAGGTCAAACGTGATTTAAATGGTTTTATAGTATTGCTATGTCGAGCTGAGTGGTTGCTAGGGCACTGCAAGGTCGTTTTGAGTGACCTGAATTTAGAAAAGGCAACCAGCAACACTCTGGTTATTCTTTTCTTAATACAAAGCTTTATATAAATGTAGATCAATGCATTCTAATTCATCTATTTAAGTGCTATCAAATCAATTTATCATGATTAGTCGATTCCAAAATAATCTTTGTGCCAATCTAATATATATTTGTGGCATGTATATTTTAATGGATATATAAATGAACTACATGCATATCTTTATAACTAATATTTGCATAAATATATAAACAACTTTTATTTAAATATAATTTAATTTACATTATGTATAAATATCATCATGTTTTTTTTGTAATTTTGCATGTGTGTGTTTATATATTTATGCAAATATCAGTTATATAGATATGCATGTAGTTTATAATCAAATAAAATGTTGGCCTAAACATTATTGGAAAAAGTAAAACCAGTCGAAAAATTGAAATTTTCCTCAGAAATAAACGGCCACCAAAATTATAATAATAAACAAACTCTAAAATAAAAATAAAATAAATTAACTCTAAATAGCAACATAAAAAAAGATTTTTTTTTTACAAATTGTACTAAAACCCCAAAAGCAAAGCTAACTTAAAAAAACAAAAGTAACAAACAAATATATAAAGTAATTCTTATTTATACTTTTCATACTTATTTTCTTATTTATAAAATTATTTTTTATTTCAATTATAATATTTAAGTTTAATAATTATTTTTATATAGTATTATATATTATTTAATTTACTGTACTTTATAATATGATTCTATGTTTTATTTAAATATATACAATTTTTTGTAAAATTCTGAATGAACATAAAAAATAAAGCATGCTCAAAAGTCCCTCAATGTCGTCCTTGCCATCTTATACCAATTAGTCGCTGGTCCTTTCGACATTATCGCAGATGCAACTGTGCCTTACGGGGAAAGAAAATTGGTGTAAACCGTGGTTAAAATGTTGTACGATCCCCTTGAGATTATTTTTTGACATACTGGCTCCTCTCCGGTGTCAATTACTTTCAGTGCAGCCCCAGGCAGTGGCTGCTCTATACTCCTGATCAAGGACCGTCTTTCTCAACCGCATCTCAACCTTTACCATTATCAGGAAACTGTAATCGTTTCAGAATACCCAAATATCCATCTATATATATGTAAATCTATATGTGCACATCCAACCTGCTCCAGATCCTCCTCGCTTCTTTTCCTGCCATCTGATTGGTTCCTGGGAGGAAGCAGAAAGAGCTCGGCAGCGGTTGGAATTCCGGGAAACACGGCGACCAGCAGCTGGTCTTCGGGAATGTCTGTCGCCACCTGGTCAGCGCAAGATGAAAAGAAGCAATGAGAAGGGGACGTTAAGGGGGTTAAATGATGTTTAAAATAAGGCTGATGGGATGGTATAATGAGATTTAACGGGATCAAAAATCCTGCTATTTTTATTCATCCTCATCTCATTGAAAACCTGCATATGACCTGTATCTGTGAAAAACAAAAGAAGATATTTTGAGAAATGTTTCTGTGGTTTTGTGTCCATACAATGGAACTCAATAGATATTTTGAGAAATGTCTCTTTGGTTTTGTGTCCATACCATGGAAGTCAGCGGGGGCCAATGTTATTTGGTTACCAACGTTATTCTTTTGTGTTCTACAGAAGTGAGAATGTCTCACAGGTTTGGGTTTACACACAGAATATCTAAAAACCTCAATCGATATTACAGACCTACTACGAAAGGTCTAGACGTGATTACCGACCATACAAGCAATAAAGTAATCATGTACTGTCCCAGAGACACCCATTAAAGTCCATCTGCCTCACAAAGCCGAAATTATCCGAGATCAGGTAAATAATTCAATACTGCAGAGCTCCATCGGTTATAAGCCACTGGCTCAGGACTCGACACCTTAAGCATAATTTACAGCGAGCGGTGCAGATCCAAGGCAGCCTTACAAATCAATACTCGGAGTCTTGGTTTGTCCTCAGCGTTGCAATATTGGAGAGTAAACCCCCGGGGCTCATCGAAGATTCAGTCTATGTGATATTCCTAATGATTAATGCACATCTCCACCCTCGAGCCCTTATTTCTCTCCGGCTCGCCATTAGATTCGACATTCGCACCTTTCTTTCGGCGAAATAAGGTCCAAAAAGGCCATTAAACGGCAAAAGAGACATATAATGTAACAATGCTCTTAATTACACCCTACTAATAGCTTAAGAGTAATTGCTTTAATTAAACCTTTAAATGTCAAAACATTCGCCTTCCCGGACAGAGGAACTGCGAAATAACATTTAAAGACACGGGGGCAACAATTCATTATGTCCGTGGACGAAGTTGTTGTTAAAGAGTTGTTTGGACATCTGTTGTCTTCTCTGTCGGCGTACTTCATCTTGCCCCATTTAAGTCATTCCCTGCTCAGCTCTGTCTAATATCACCTCTCCGCCAAAATGCAAATCATGCCTAAAAGGAAAAGTTTCCCCACTGGCTTCGATATTTTTACAGAAGGCTCAGCTGTGCACATTCATATGTAAGATGCAACTTGCAACACAATAAAAAATCAATTGTCGTCATCTTCACAGAGGCAAGTAAATGATTCCTCTGTAAAATCATCTGTGTGAAGGTGCTCAGGCAAGTTTTTGAGCAGAGGGGTACAGATAAACAATCTATTGAGAGGTTCATACAAAGAGGCAAATTTACACAGCATGGGGCGGCTTTCGCTGAACTTGTAGAACTTGCAGAAGTGCTCTTTGGTCATGTAACTGTATACGCAAATATATCCAGACTGAATGTGGCTTGAATTGAAAGACAGGGCCTAATGTAAAGGCCGGTTCACATAAGAACGATACCGATTAAGTGTTTAGGGGTGTAACGGTACATGGATGTTATTCACCTCGGTTTTGGAGCATCAACTGAAAAGCATCTCTTGTGTTAACTGTCTGTAGAGGCATCTCTGATCCATTACGCAATACAATGCATGGATTTTGATTATTTTTAAAATATGAAAAGTGTATTAGTTAAAATAAAAATGTATTTACATATGATTTAAAAACTACTGCGCAGTGAAAGAAAATTCACATGAAAAAAACTATTTTAAAAATGAACTAGATTTACTAAAGTAAAATTTACTTTTTGGTTAATTGGTATTTTCCTTATTATAGTTTTATTGTGGTTCATTCTAAGCTCTTGTGATGCAGTTTCAGGTTTTTAAGGCTTTCCCCTCTTACCCATAAATCCTTGTCCCTCCATAATATTCATATTGTGAATCAATGTTACTCTTCTGTCTGTCTTGCTGAGCATTATTATTTTATGTCTTGTCCTGGATTACCTTGAAAGTAACTTGCTCCCAAGTATATCTAGTTCTATCACCTTGCTTTCAACACCAAACTATTTGTGACGTGAATCTAAACCTCGCTTCTGATCCCCTGTACTCTCATCTCCCCAGGCTGTTTAACTGCTATCGCCCTGGTGCACCAGAACACCCTCTCCACTCTTCCGCCCATCCATTGTCTCAAATACCCGTCTTCAATGGACCTTGACTTTGAATATTCCCTCCCTCCTTCTCTTTTAATAAACTGAGGTGTTTATCAGCAGCAGTATGGATCAAGAGTCTCCCCTGCCTCTAGGGAACTACGGAGCACGCTTTAAACGCATGATGTTAGAAAAGGACGATTATACTTCCGGAGAATTGTGGGTAATCCTCTAATAGCAGGTGAGCTGGGATCTAAGGCTAGAAACCTGGGCTGGTGGATAATGAGTGAGAAAGAACGTGGAGAAGAGCGTGTGTGAGTGTGTTTAACAAGGATGTGGGAGATTGTTAGCCGATTTTGTGCTGAACCTCGTATTCTGACCTTGTTCTCTGGAAGATTCTTAATGTTAATGCTGTGAACTGTATTGGGGATTGCGGTCCACCGAGATGTTAGGGGGTTATGTTGTGTGTGTTCTTGCATGTGTGTTGTGTGTCTGTACAGGTTCGGCTATAATTGTGAGGGCCAACTTTTGCACGCATTCATGAGTGCAAGATGAATCATCATTATTTTCTGCTCATATTCCTGGAAGCCAAAGTCTTTCTGTGAAGCATAAGAAATCTCAAGTAAAAACCGCATAAAATAAATAACCATGGATTGAAATGCATTATGAAAAGCGTGAAACGTTTTGATGAACACTGAAAAAGTGTACTATTAAATTCACATCTGCATAATGCGACAAAAATTACCATGGCGTAATTGAGCATTAAGCTGTGTAAGCCTCAGTCCACAGTTACGTTTTCGAAACTTCTTGAAACAATCTCAAGCAAAGTTAGAGTTTAATTGAAGCTGTAATTTGTAACTTTTTTCGTTAAAAAGTAAATCACTTTGGCAAATACATAAAAAATCTGTTTACTTTACCCCAATTGGCAATGATAAGCTTATTTATAGTTTGAGCTGGCATGTACAATTTAATGGGAAATGTCATTTTGACATAAAAAAGTAGTTAAACAAACTGCAATTTTATGTTTCAAACAGAGATGGCGATAGAGAGGCAAAAGTCACATATTGCAGCTTTAAAGTATTTTTTTATAGATAAATCACAATTAATCGCATCCAGAATAATAGTTTGTGTTTACATAATATATTCCCGTGTTCTGTGCATAATCATTTTGTACTGTATTTACAAACACATACAAACGCATGCATATATTTAAGAAAATAAGAAAATATAAAAATGAATAAACGTTTAAACAATTTAAATGATTGGTAAATATAAATAAATACATCTTAACATTTCCTAAATATACTTTATGTACATGTATGTACATCTGTATGTGTTTATACATACAAAATTAATATGCACAGCACACAGACATGAATTATCCAAACACAAACTTTTATTCTATATGCCATTAATCACGATTAATCATTTGACAGCTCGATAATTATTTACAAATCTCAAGCACCATCAAGACCAGGTTTATTTCACATCCAGACCCTCCAAATGAATTTAGCGTTCTTTTAAAAAACCTCTGGGATTTAAAGCTACTTCTATATCAAGGACACTGATATTGAGCTCCAATGATCCAAGTATCAGACCGACGGATCCAGTACAAAAGTTAACTATGTGCACTGGAGAGAGTGCGTGCGTCGATATATCGAGCGGTGGGGTTCAACACTGGGACGCACAGGTGTCCGGACGACATTTGACATTTAAATAAACTTCACAAACACTGCAGAGGCCTTGAGCTGCGAGTCATTACATCACCAAACACATCGATCTCAATATCTAATGAAGAACCCTGTACCTCCAAAGAGTGGGAGAGATAGAGAAATAAACAGAGAAACCAGAATAGATCTGGATTGGATGAAAACAGTGTAAAATGAAAAGATGAGGAGAGATTTGAGCGGGATTTCAGGGTGTTACGGAGATGAGCCGGGGAAAGATGGATGGAATAGATTCTCACTCACTTGGAGAACGGCCTTCTTAATTACCCGACCTACATCCTGTCTCCATTCAGGGATGTCGGGGTTGGCCTCGTCCAGATTAGGAGAGAAAGATAAAAGAAGCGATTTGAAGAATTCTGTCACAGATGGAGAAAGAGAGAGAGACCCTTAATTTCGTCTCTCATAAAATGCCCAACACCTTCTATCTGCAGTGATTTGTTCCAGATGATTTAGTCGAGCTGTAGCAGAGTTATCATTACTGACAGGTATGGAAAGGTTAGCGCTGATCACAGAAATGATTACAGTCTATTTGGCAGTTGCCAGAAGGGAGTTTTTATGACTAGCATACAGAGTCGAGAAACAATTTCCAGAAATTTTGATCGCCCGGAAAGGTGTGATTATACATTTTATCGAGGGAAGGGTTCTTTATATTTATATATAGAGCGGATCAATGTTTTCTTTGAGGAGAACATATGCAACCACAATTACCATAATTCTTTGATCAGCAAACGCTAACAAGATGCAAATTCAAGACGAGGGAATGAGCAGTTTTTAGAAGATTAAAATAATTTTTTGCATCCTCATTTTAAAAAGTTCTCACAAGTATCTATTTATATCTTAATGTTTTATATATTCACATTTATGCAATCGGCAGATGTTTTACTCAAGGCAAGTGCATTGACATTTTTTATATGAGCAATCCTTGGTTTGAAATCATGACCTTTGCATTGCTGATACAATGTTTAAAGAATTGACTTTATAGAAAAAATATATTAAATACAACTTAAAAAAATATTGGTGTCCTATAATAGGGGTGCATTTAAAAGAAAAAATAAGTACCGCAATTTTTGTGTGTATTAATTTTGTAAAGAAACGTAGAAACCATGCCATTATAAAAGTATATGCTGTAGCATGTACTTGGCATGAGCTTCCAAAACGTCGAAGGGGTAAGACAGCCCAAAGGCATACCGAAAACGTCAAGGCCCCCATATTCTCTTTTACTAATTAGGAAAAATAAGGATATCATATAAACACAAAAAATATTGTTAAAAATAATCAACATTTATTAACAGTTTGTAAGGATTGAATGGGAATTAGGTGCACTCCCATGTAAGAAAATTCTGTATTGTACGGTAGTAGTTACTATACTATACTATACTATACTAAACTGTAAGATACATGGTTTTGAACATGCCTATATTAAATATTAACTACAGGACACTACAACATTCTACAGTAAATAAATAATATTAGCTCAAATACGATTGTATACAATAGTGAATATATAATACTATAGAAATACTACGGTAAATAAACAATAGTATCGTAAATACTACACTGCATTACAAGAATAATACTATTGTGTAAAACAGTCAATAAACAATACAAGTAAATACTATAGTATACTAAAGAAATAATACTATAGCATATTGCAGTAAATAAACAATACTATAGTACACTACAGTGAATATACGATACTATAGTAAATACAAGAGTGTACTAAAGTAAATAAACAATACTATAGCGTGTATTATAGTATCCTAAAATATCAAACACTACTATTGTAAATATCATGATACACTAAATGAAAAATGATATGGTGTACTAGAGATAATAAATAATGCTTTATTAGATGCTATAGTATAATACAGGAATAATACTTCAGTGTCCTACAGTAAATAAACATTAATATAGTAATTACAATAGTACGCTAAAATCAATAATACTATAGAGTACTACAGTAAATGAACAATACTATTGTAACCGCTATAGCATACTACAGAAATAGTACTATAGTATACTACAGTAAATACACAATACTAGTATGCTAGTACAGCAATAATACTATATAATACTACAGTAAATAAACACTACTATTTTGAATAATCTAGTATTTTACAGCAATAATACTATAGCGTCCTACAGTAAAGATACAATACTATAGTAATTGATGGCACAAAATTTGCACATATTCGAGTGAAGGTAAACTTATAATAAATTGATGGTATTTGTAATCCATAACTCTGCATATTACTCACAAATTACATCAAACTGTGTAATAGAATCGGCATAGTCAGTCTTTTGCTGTAAAATATATATTTTAATTGAATATTTAGATATGTTTAATTTACAGTTTGTCAAAACTAGACTAGATTTGACTTAAATGTTGAACGTCTGACAAAATATTCACTTCAAAGAATTTACACAAATATCTGGAAAGATCTCACCTTGCACTGCGATGCTCCTGCTATCTTGTAGTAAGGACTCTCCCGATGACACCTGCACTGTGACTGTGGTCATACCCTCAGTGCTGAACGTGTAGGCAATGCTGCTGTCCAACGTAATGATTGGCTGGTGCCACAAACACACGCACACAAAAAAAAGTTAATGACAAATCACTAACATATGGGAAACTTTCGAACTACCCTTTTAGCGCGCTGACAAACAGTGCCAGCGTTAAATTGACGTTTAAGCGCAAACCATGAACAGATTCCTGAAGCAACGCATCTAAATACCATACAAACGACAAGAAGCGAATTATAACCGCTTCATTGCCCCTGTTCTGTTTATCTTCTTCCGTAGAATGTCTCGGAGGACTCGGGCGGAACAAAGCCAGGCAGAAAATCTGTAATTAGGGGCTGGTCGTACCTCCGTGTTGTTCCCCAGCCACCAAAAATAGGTGAGCGTTCTGAAATGAGAGGGCCAGACCACTGCTGTCAGGTTCACCTCCTTGTTCTTAATGACCACATATGGAGCCAACAGCTGAATCTGCTCCACTGGGCCTGGAACAAACCAACACATACACACACACGTACTCAATACTATAGGAACCCAAACGGGAGCAGCGCAAGGTGACTGCGGAGACAACATACATGTCACGTGCAGGTACAGAGATGACGTGTCGAACCCGAGGCTGTTCTCCGCCAGCGCCGTCACTCTAAAGATGCCCGCGCTGCGGTACACATGTCTGATTCCCTCCTGCGTCCAGCTCAGGTTCGAGTAGGACACCGCAGTCCCGTCCCCGAAGTCCAGCTGAATGTTTGTCCTCATGGAGTCGCCCTGAAAAAAACGCACACGGTTGCTTTCTTAATTACAGTGTGTCTGGCAAACGCAACAACAAACAGCTGCAACTTTACCGTTCTGCTTACACAGACAATGTCCCATCTGCTTTCAAAACCTGTTGAATTGTGCGTTAACTCTCCGATTCTGTGAATTATACATGAGGTTTCTTTTGGCAAATACAGGAGCAGCTTATTTACGTAGAGAACTCAATCAAACGACTCGGTTATGGTTAATAGTGTCTTATTTACACACTTTATATATATATATATATGTCACACTCAATATCGCATTATTCTGTTCTGTCTCAAATTTCCCAGTAGGTCAGTTGTTATAGTAACACAATCGCAGTCATAATTAGGTTCGAAATATAACAATTTGTGTGTGATGTGGCTGTAAATGAGAAGGCGTCATCTTAGTTTAATTTCTAAAAGATAGTAATTTACACAGGTTGTGTTTTCGATTCTTTCCTTCATTTCAACTTAATCTAAACCAAACTTAAAGAACACCTCTTTCTCCAGAGTTATCAAACAGGCAATAAAGAAATACATGTTTGTGTTTATTGTTTTAAATCAGATTTAAAGCAGGTAACCGATAACAAAACGTGCTGCCGATACAGTACAGTATGTCCTTTTTGAACATGAGGTGTGACCACGTCATGAAAAATTGAGAAAAAGTTAGGTTCCAGGAATATTTTTTGTTATGCTCGTTGAAACGCTCTTCACTTCCTGATCCTGAAGTAAAGTGGTCTAAATATACAGCTGCAGAAAAATTAAGAGGCAAGTAACTAATTGAATCAGCATTTCTAGATGTATTGTGGTCATTCCTGGCCAGTGTATTTTGAATTTCAACAAAGTCAAACGTCAGGAGTGACGTAAAGTCATCCAACAACGTTGTGAGAGATGTGAAAACTGACAGCACGACAAGACACATGAAAACTGTAATAAAAATCTAGGTAAAAAAATACTTTTCATAAATACTTGTTGAAATATTACTGTTGTATTGGTTTAAAAGTGAATATGACCTTGTTTTCTCTGCACTATTTGAGGTCTAAAAAATACAGAACATCTTTTCAGTTATTTTGACCTGTTTCACCAGTTTTCATTTTCTGCAAATAAATGCAAATAGAAACAATATTTTTATTTGAAATTTGGGAGACATATTTTTAGTAGCAAACAAAATGAAAAAAAAAAAGATAATTTTACCTAAACACATACCTATAAATAGTAAATTCAGAAATATATTTAAATGGTTTGTAATTATATTTGCGTGGCTGTTTATACACACGCAAAAACAAGCGCACACACTAACACATAACGTTTTGTAAAGTGTAATGCCATGCAATGCGAATTTCATACAGTAGATATTTCTTGAATAATTTGTCCAACTAACAGCATTCATTGCAAAAACTCTGTTCACACATATACAAAAATCACATATCACAGTAACTTCAGATAATTTCAAAACTTGTGTATCTTAAAACTGTCAAAATAGGTTCACACTTGCTTGTGCATTAACGCCACAGCTAAAACGTGTTGTAAAAACGCATGTGTAAAAACGTATATGAAAAGTAAAAAAAGGTAATAATATGAGGGATATATTTTCATGTTTAAACATCTTAAGAGCAGAGGACAGAAGGACTTCCACAGAAAAGAGAAAAAGGGCTTAGAGAAGAATCGCCGCCTTGAACTTTTCAGTCTTAACATGCTTTCACCCATAGTCCTCAAGTGTCACATCTGACCGACTAGCGGCTCAAGAGCCGGCACACATGCAAGTGTGCGATATTCCCAAATCCATACCTACAGTTCTCCAAATCCCTTTTCTTTCTCTCTTTCTGCCTTCAGCACATTGTAGCGTAATGCTATTGGGATATTAATTTGTAACACTGCATTAGCAGCATATGAAGGGGGTGGGCTGTTTATATGCCACATAAAGACAAATCCAAAGGCGTCTGCTTTATTCCTGTCTGTTTGCTTTTAAGCGCTGCTGACTGTGAAAGCGGCCCGCCTCTGTGCTCTGGGTGGCTTTTCAAGATATTTCACGTCACTTTGTGCAGAAAATCACAACTACGGAGTGGAGGAGGAACGCGGAGACAAATGACAGAAGAAACAGATTGTATTTTGACATGATGTTAAGGACACAGTGAGTACCGTGCATGAGAAGGTCACGCAAAGTCCTTTTAAGGGCACGAGCGGCGGCCATTTTATGAACGGCTATTTCCAGTCATGCTGTTTAAACGATTTTTATATTTCTAGTTAATGTGAATGGATTTTTTTAGACTTTGAACTGTTTTTAAACAATGTTTGGAATGTTGGAACTTTTCATACTATTATATATTATATTCGTAAGATTTTATATTACATATACTTCATATTTTTTAATGAATGGCTTATATTTTTTACTCTGGATATTTTATGAGTACAGTTTATTCTGTATTCATTATCTATGCTTAGATCTTAAATGGTTTACTTTCTTGAAGGTGTGACCTTCAAGATTTTAACAAAATGCTTTTAATGATATAAATGATTAAAAAAGGGAATACATGTAAGGTGTAAATGAAAAATGAATTAATGTAAATGTGCAATTTATAGGTTTACCAAATCCTGGTTTACTGCAAATCTTTTGCCTTTGTCCATTCATGGGACATTTTTTCCAAAGCACATTGCAGTTCAACAGCAATATATTCCAAGGACATTAAAGTGATATTTCACCTCAAAATAAAAATGCTGTCATCATTAACTCACCATCTTGTCATTTCAAACCTGTACGAAGATGTTTTGAAAAATGTTGTTAACCGGCACCCATTGACTTTCATTGGTTTTGTGTCCATACAATAGAAATTAATGGGCTGTAACTTTCTTCAAAATATCTTCTTTTGTGACTGCGGAAGAAAGTGAGTAAATGATGGGTGATTTTTGTGTGAACTATCACTTTATCCTAGGAAAAACCAACACTGTTTTACTAGTGTTGTAGTCGAGACCACCTAATCCAAGACGACTTTGAGGGGCCAAGACCAAGGAAGGCCGAGCCCGAGGCAAAACCAAGACCAGCAATCCTAAAATGCGTCCTAAAAATCCACTTAACGCTAAGAATGAATAATTACAGAGTCGTGCATTTTAAGTGTTCTTATCTATTAAGTATAGTAAACTAGCTTTGTGTTGCTCTGAAACGCACAAAAGTTCTGATTTGTACTAGATTTGTTTGGGGCTATTCAAAATAAAACAAACACTTCAGGTCACGTCAAGATCACATCAGGTCAGTTATAAATAAACTCATACAGTCTCATGCACCCTTTTGCACTCAAATCTTGGATATTGTGGGCCTTTGTATTAATTTTGTTGACAGATTTCTTTTAGGTTCTTTTTATTTCTTAGCCGCACACCGAAAATACATCATATACGAAATAAGTCAGTGATTGCTTTTAAAGCCAGAAGTTTTACATCCAACCACATTAATTAATCAAACCAGCAATGTAGTGTAATTCACACAGTTGTGGTCTTGACGGTCTTGGAATGAAATCCCAAGACCACTAAGTCTGAGACCAAGACAACACTAGTTCCTACCCGTTCAAATATACTGTAAATAGCCGAAAAATGTGAAATTCAGGCAGAAGTCTAAGTCTCTTTTGCAAAACAATTTCAAGCCTATCTTTCTCTCCATCTCTTTTTATCTTAATGAAGGTATAAGCCCTCATCTCCTCATCTCATCATACTGCAATGGGACAACTCCTCTGTGGTGAGATGCCTTGGGAAAAACACTTTACCTGGAATAAGTGTGTGCGTATCCAAAGACAGATTGAAAAAAAGAAGAAAAAAACCTGTATGCATTGCACCTCAATGAAAAGCTATTCCCCTGTAGGCCTGTAATGTGTATCCGTCTAGAGCCGTACCATCTGTAGATAGTGACGCTTTCTCATATGCCACTGAGATCCAGCACAACTCAGAGCAGAGGACCAACAGACACAGAATTATGGGAGGATTCTACAATGTTGCTCATATGTTTGGATGACCTATGTTATTTGAACGAAGGTGGTTCGTTTTGGATTCGGATTCTACAAAGGCCAAGAACGATATCTATACTCGTAACTATATAAAGTTGTCCATTATCCAACATTTAAAAGAAAAGCATGCACATCCCAGCAATAACAATAAAAAATGAAACAATATCATTATCATAATAAGTGATAAAACAATAACAGCCATTAAAAAAAAAAAACGTGGAATTTAAAGAGTCAGCCAAGTTCTTCAGGAGTCTATGGCCTACATTTGTTGCAGGACTCACACGTGTTGTAAAAGATTTTTGCTCTATATTTCCTCAAGCTGACACAAACATCCATTTTGTGCACATTTAGATAACCAACCATCGACTTTTGAGTTTCCACATCAATTGAATAATTATTTCTCTATAATTTAGGTCTTGACTTCATATCAGCTCCTTAATAATAGTATCTAGCCCTGCTGCATAAGACCTGATCAATGAAACTGATAATTTCATCATTTACCATTAGCAGCAGACTGTCGGCTTTTAGCACATCAGATTGTCGTGATGGATCTCACCTCCTCCAGCCGCACCAGGAAGGTCACATTGCTGCCCAAGTTGGCTGATAGTTTGTCGTCACGGGTTGCCAGGGCTAATCCTCGTGGCGGTCGATTCAGGCACTGCTGCTTTCTGGCCGTGTATAACTCCTTCACGCCTTTTGTGCAGTTGTTCGCAACCACTTTACGATACCTGAACAGAGAAACATATGCATGGTAGACCTGGACATTTTGGGACAATAAAGCATAATGTAGGCAATCGGCAGACACTTTTTTCCAATGAATGTAAACATGCATTTCTGGGGAACTGAACTTATGCCACAACCTGTGCTGAAAGGTCCAGTTGAAATTTTGTGGCATCTAGTGGTGAGGTTGTGAATTGCAACCAATGGCTCACTGCACCGCTCATCCCTCACTTTGCGAAGCACTACAGCGACTGAAAGAGGACTAACCCTTATTGACACTGCACGCATGTGCAGCGCGTTACCGCTCTTACGTGGCCACTGGAGCTGATCGTGGCCACTCTAGTTAATGCTTTTGTTTATACCAGCCCATTACTGAAGCGTCCCAGAAGCATGACTCATAGCAATAAAAACAACAATATACCAAACAAACATAACTATTTAGTCAACTATCTTATGGAATAACCCTAAAAATCATGAAAAAACAAGAAAAATTTAGAAAAACAATGTTGGACAGGCAAATCACGTGGTCTCACAAATTCAGCCGCTTCGTGTTTGAGACGTTCCTGGTACACTGGCACCACATTGACAGACAAAAACCTCGCCGGAACATGCCGCAGATGCATGCGGTTTAAACAAGAGGTAAGATGACACCAAGTTTTAGCATTTTACTTAATTTTATCTTATTGGAAACTTGATTGTCTCATGAAAAGATAATCTTTGCTTTCATTTTGAATGTAGCTGCACCTCCATTACCATTATGAACAGTTAGGTAACAGTGAGGTAATATGAAAATATCAGAATATATAGACATTTCTCTTCACTCTTTCCTCACAGTAGATGCATGGCACTCAAGTTGGTTTGAAGCCTGCCATTAAATGTAAAAAGAAGAAGTATGGTCAGAATGACCTATCGTGAGAAGAGACAAAAAACTCTTTAATCGCGTAACATCGTTTAATGGAAACGCAATCATGACGCACATTTTTTTTTAAATAGACATTTAGAAAAAGTTTCGCAAATCTGAAATGGAAACCAGGCAATTATTATGTGTGTTTCTTACCCAGTGCTGTTGAGGTAGTTTTGCCCCTGGCTGCAACTTCGAGACACAGTAGAAGGGTTGAACCAAAATGCTGGCAGACAGTTTCCATCACCTCTTCTCTCAAAACCGTAATCACTACAGAACACACAAACACAAATGCTTCAGTAAACAACAAAGTCATTTTTATTTTCCAATTCAATTCTCAGATAAGCTTGAGTTTTATTTTTTTATCTCAAGTCATATCATAAAGTGATCGTTCACCCAAAAAAATTTAGTATTAACTAACCCTAATGTCATTCCAAACCTGTATGACTTTCTTTCTTCTGAAGAACACAAAAGAATATACACTTACCTAAAGGATTATTAGGAACATTTGTTCAATTTCTCATTAATGCAATTATGGTGATGGTGTAATGGTGTGGGGGATGTTTTCTTGGCACACTTTAGGCCACTTAGTGCCACAGCCTACCTGAGCATTTTTTCTGACCATGTCCATCCCTTTATGACCGCCATGTACCCATCCTCTGATGGCTACTTCCAGCAGGATAATGCACCATGTCACAAAGCTCGAATCATTTCAAATTGGTTTCTTGAACATGACAGTGAGTTCACTGTAGTAAAATGGCCTCCACAGTCACCAGATCTCAACCCAATAGAGCATCTTTGGGATGTGGTGGAACGGGAGCTTCGTGCATCCCACAAATCTCCATCAACTGCAAGATGCTATCCTATCAATATGGGCCAACATTTCTAAAGAATGCTTTCAGCACCTTATTAAATCAATGTCACGTAGAATTAAGGCAGTTCTGAAGGTGAAAGGGGGTCAAAGACAGTATTAGTATGGTGTTCCTAATAATCCTTTAGGTGAGTGTATTTTGAAGAATGTTGGTAACAAAACTGTCCCCCATTGAATTTCATTATATGGACACAAAACCACATAGACATTTCTCAAAATATCTTCTTTTGTGTTCCACTGAAGAAAGAGTCTTAAACATTAATTTTTTGCCTTTTTTTCTTTCTTTTTTAAACCCTCTGACCAGGTATGCACAGGTTGTCTGAGACACGAATGTCTACATTTTTATCCATGTGTATGCAAATTAGTACATACAACTATCCTAACATAAATATCGATAAGAATTCAATAAGATACGAATAAATAAACAAGAATGGATCAATAAGACTTATTATTGTGAACGATTTACTGACAAATTCGTTCCCTTTGTGTTTCACAAATAACGCCCATTAAGCTGTGATTCTTACGTCAGCAATGTAAATTCGAAACTGCCGTGCAACAATTCCTAATCCATCCCTCTGGTTCATTTCCTGACCTTAATACTTTTGTTTTTCATTAAAACTCCTTCCTTCACACATTCTTCTAACCGCTCCTATATACCTTCATTGATGCACAGCAACTCATCTTGCATTCAAGCGTGTCGCCCTCTTATGCCCTCGAGACACCCAGATGTATTAATTCCCTCATGACAAACGTCTCTTCCACTCAGAGCTGTGGGCAGCGGCGTATATCCTCCATGTCTTTCCTCCACGTCTTTCCACTCCCTCTCCTCCGAGAAGTGAATGTCTGGTCAAATATCTCCAGTGACGTTGATTTATCAATTAATTATTTGATCCAACACCCAACTCAGCGGACCACACAGTCCCTCACGGCACGCACAAGGTTCTGTTCTCCAACAGGCTTTAGGTTTTTAATTATGTGACGTTCCAATTCGTTTCTCAGATAAGACTCGAGTTTTATGGGACATGTGTTGTATGGCTCACATTGTTTTCATAGAAGTGTTTTATGACTTAGTTCTTCAAAATAACTTTTTTGCTTATTTTACACAGTTAACTTACAATTTACATGTTTAGTAAAGCTCATATGCAGGAAAACTGGAGAACAAAATAACTATTGTTAATATGAAATTGCTTTCAGGAATGCTTGATTCTGTTTGGTCAGTCGGGTCAGATCCGGCATCTGATATTCTTCAATTACATCCACGCATTAGGTGAAATTGCTCTTTTGACCACATATCAAGACTTTTGGGTAACACTTTACAATACTGTTTCTTACTTAATGTGTAACTAAGAAGGAATTACTGCAGAACATAGTAGTAATAGCAATAGTTAAAAGGAAGAAATGTCCACTGCTTGATTATTGTGATGGTCAATTGTGTATATGACTGTTTATTAGTAGTTACTTCATAGTTATTTATGTAGGATCTGAATTAGTAGATAACTAATAGTAGTTCTTAAGGAGGAATGAGTGAATTCGAAAGCTATTGATTAGTAAACTGTTACTTAACAAAATAAAAAAATGCTACTACATACTGTTTAGTAAACACATCTTCCTTAGTAGTTAATAGAGCAGATATCAGTATTAATGAGGAATTACCCATTAGTTCTGCAGAAATTCCTTCTTAGTTACACATCAAGTAAGAAACAGTATTGTAAAGTGTTACCGATTTTTGCATAATAAATAAAAAATATTTTTTTAACCTTACAACTCATTATTATTAATATAAGTTTGACATATTTGAGAGACATCATTTATAATTTAAAACAACACAACCCTTAACCAACCAGTTATTATCTGAGCTTTCACTTCCAAAGCTAGACAGACAAGTTTTATTTTTCAAAATAATTATACTCCATATCATTTCACCAGCTTTCTTGTACATTCTCGAAACAAATTAAAATGTTTATCAAGAAAATGTATCATAATAAAGTCAGTCAGGAATTTAACTGGCCAACGAATAATAAAAACATAAAGCAAAAAGATAAACGCACTCGAATCAGACTGCAATATTTTGACCTCTGTCAGAAAGAAATGAATAAAAATGCTTTAAATCTTCACTGCCTCCCCTCAATTTAAGATATAAAGCAAAACATTTGCATGCAAATGAAATTTGTTAAGTAGCTCATTGTCTCTGTATCATCGCAAATGTTGCCAGTACAAATCACGTAAAAAGCCATTACATAATAACATTGTGCATAATCGTTCTGTAATTACCCGGCAACAAAAAAAATATAAATTTGCCAAGATGTTGTCATAAATCTTATAATTTTTCACCTGGCAGAACTAATCCTAAATGTATTTAAACTCTAATCAACAGTTTAGGCAGACTTTGTCAATTAAATATCAATATGTAATCAGAAAGCACGTATAAATATGTTAGATATTAGGAGTCATGGCCTAGCAATTACAAAAACGCAGATGCTCGTGTGGGAGATGCATGTTAAAGTCCAGCCTGCAATTTTGTTTTTGCGTTTCTCTACAAAATAAATACTAAATATTATATATTAAATATTTTATATAAATATTGATAGTGATCATTGTTCCTGACTAAAAAAGAAATTCATATTTTAACCCATGCAAAGTGGCTCAGGGTGCACTGTAAAAACAACCAAATTTACAGATTTTCCACAAAAAATGGAATTTATCTGATTGTACAGATTATTTTTTTGTATTTTTTAAATGCGGTCAAAATGAGTAAAATTAGAAGAAAAACAGGAAAAACAATTTAATATATATCCTGTCATTTTACAGGGAAAAAAATAGTAAATTTTTCTGTTTCTGCAGCTCACAGAAAATTTCGGGTTTTTCTTACAGTGTGGGAGTATTTTACCAAAATCACAATGTGCAAAAAATGAGTCAGATCCTTTTAATGATTTTGAACAACTGCAAGAAAGAAACTAAATTGTATGTTGCCGAGAAAGCTTTAAACGTATAAAATCATGCATCATATTTTTAGATGGCTGAGGCTATAATCAAAAACCAAAAATTTAAAGGTGGACCAGAGAGATGCCCAAAATCCTTTTACAGTTACGTAATCTTCAGTTTGACACTATAAGCAAAACATTTTAAAGTAAAAATCTAGCATAAATACATCTTGGAGACAGCATCTCTCTAAAACCAAATTTAGACCCTTAATGCATTTCTAACATTTTAACCATTATCTGCAAAATGAGACCAACACGTGTTGAAGACATTAGGGTACAGAAACACGGTGCACTATGGGTAAGGTCTTGTTCTCAAATGAAAGATGACACAACTTGGTCTTTGAATGGTGTAGATCCCAAGGTTCTCATATATACTTTAAGATGCCTTGTTGCAACAGACAGACAAAAAAAGACCATAAAGATCAGGAGAGAGATGCATTAAAGTCCAGGGACTGTGATTATTCTCCATCCTGATCCTCCACAAGGTTACAACACCATTTACAGCAACCCTAAATAAAAGGGTGAGCGGCATGCTGTTTCAGGAACATTGTTCCTATTCTGAGATTTCTGAAAACAGCTCCCAGGACTCCGGTCAACAGAACACGGAGGCGGTACGGTTTCATAAGCACCGGTGAGCCCACCTTAACTATAGACTGGACTACAAAACACAGCCGTTCTACAAAGGCTAAGCTAGACAAGACTCGTTTCTTAAAGTAGGTTCATGCAAAGTGGGCTTTGGTGTGATAGGGATCATTAACATTAATGAATCTTTTTTTCGTAGAATCGAACCAATGATTGTGGTGTTGCGAGAACTGCGCTCTACCAAATGATCTATGATCTTCAGCTATACAAATTTTTACCTCTGTTGACTTACCACTCAAAGTCATGCGCTCTGCAGATGCAGGGTTCTGCCGACAAGATCCTCGAGTTGTCCCATCCCAACATACAGTAGTTGCCCGGGCTACGTTTCATGTAGATCTGCTTCTGACCCATAATGCACGGCTCGCCCTGAAAAAAATTACATGACGGGTAGTTACAGCGAATAAAACCTTCAATTCTGTATCTTTATATTTTACGTTTTTTTACTTGGTTATGAAGGTGCCACGTTTGGTAGTCGCCCTCCGTGCACCTTCTTGTAAACACAGACTTGTAGTCGATTTTGATAAGCTGCCATTCGGAGCGATGGCTGAAATGGCCGAAAAACCTACCAATGGACCGGAAAAGGATAGATCAGGGATGTTTTTTAAATGTCTTTATTTTAATTTATTTTGACCACAAACACTTACGTCATGATTTGGTTTTCTGCACCTCCCTCCACCAGAACTCCATCCACAAAGAGCGGCATGGCTGAGAAACTGTGACGCGTCCACTGGCGACCTTCATCAAAGCTCATCCTGCAGAGCAATGTCAAATCTCAGTGGAGGTGGATGACAAAAGACAAGATCACAAGCTTGCATTGCCAAAAGAACAGTTGGATTGAAATAAGAATCATCTGGCAATAATTTTTTTACTGTGACAGATACAATTTAGCGAAAACAACTTCCTTTTAAGACTTGAATTGGGTACCACAGGGTCCTTAATCTCATACAAATCTTTGGGATGTTCTTTAGAAGAATATATGGAATAACATAAAATCTCACTTTGTCAATAAAATATACCGTCAAAAAAGTAAACACAATTCAGAAATTTATCTAAGAAATTGTTAACAAATGTGCACCAAAAGATAAGTCAAAGACGGTCCAAAAAATATCGTGTGTGACCCTGGATAACAAAACAAGTCTTATGTAGCAGGGGAACATTTTTAGTAAAAGACAAAAAAACATTGTATGGGTCAAAATTATCGATTTTTCTTTTATGCCAAAAATCATTAGGATATGATCATGTCCATAAAGATATTTTGTAAATTTCCTGCCTTAAATATATAAAAACTTTATTTTTGTGAGTGGATGGCCTGCTACAGTGCCTCTGATTAACAACTTCAAAGGCAATTTTCTCAATATTTAGTTTTTTGCACTCTCAGATTTGTGAGTTTTAAACAGTTGTATCTCAGCCAGATATTGTCCTTTTCTAACAATGCATACATCAATAGAAAACGTATTAATTCATATTTCAGATTATGTAAACATCTCAATTTCGAAATATTGACCATTAAGACTGGTTTTGTTGTCCAGGGTCACACATATATATATAAATATTTATTTATATTATAATATTAAATATTTTACTTATATTCATTATTAATTGTAAACATTTATAATTATATAATTTCATTTAATTGACAAAAGGGAAGGATATTTAAAATCAAAAAAGTGTCAAAAAAGTGTTTTTGGAGAAAAATCATGCAGATAAGGGTGAGCATCGAACAATTTGTTTCTGGATGATGCAGTTGCATAAAACCAGTCTGAAAATCCAGAGAGAGAAAATAAAAATCAGGGCAACCTACAGCGACATGCACCAAACAAAAAATAGAAACCATTCATCTGCAAAATAGAGAGAAAGCAAACGCAAGTACGAGTCGAAGAACTTTCATCCTGAAGGTCTGACGGCGATATCTTTTGACAGCTTATCAACGTCATTTCGCAGGTGCAAACAGCAAAGAAGCTTGTGCGACAAGGTTGAAACAACACAGGGGCCGAAGTACGGAGGCGAAGCTGCTCTCAAAACCTTTGCTAAAAGCAAACGTCGAAGAGCGCTGACACATATCCATTAACGGAGCGTGCGGTCAGCCTGAAATCCGGAGTCACACTTGCGAGAAAACACGCGGCTGCTGCGACTCTGCTCGCTGTCTCGCTTGAGTTGTTTAAGAGAACTAAAAATGAAGGCGCCACACTTCAGCGGTCCTAAAACTAAAGCCAAACGCTCCGAGTGATAAGAGAGAAAAGATTTTGCACTCTGGGGGATTAAGCGTTGCTGAAGCAAAACTAGGGAGGGCCAATTTGAAGAAGGAACCAATGTGTGAACTCGGGGGGGATAAGCGGGAAGCTTTAATATGGAACACTTCCCATGGTGCACGGCGTAAAAACTGATTCCAATCTGTTATTTGGCAGCTTTCATGTACTGCCATTTTTATTTTCGCTCTCCTCGCGTGCTGGGGGTATGTTCGAAAAGCAGATATTTATTGATTTTAGTTTTTTCTAAGACTTAATCACATAAAGTTTCTGTATATCTAGTTATTTTTGTTAAACCTTATACATTAAATTACAGCGCAATAGGCCACTGGCACTTACCAAAGATGTCGGGTAGGAACAGCGGGTTGTTTTACTGCAACCAATGCTCCACCTTTGTCCAAAAACCACACGTTGTGTTCTTCCTCAAAAATCTGCATTATAGAAAAATGCAGATTTTTTAATTCATTATACACAAAATATGATACTACATTATTTGAGCTACACTCTGAATGACACTGAGAATATAACGTTACCTGTCTCCAGGTGTTGCCGGCATCTGACGAAATGAACATCGCTACATTATTGTATGACAGTTCGGAGCCAATATTTCCTGAAAAAAATGGAAATATGTCAAACAACAAATCAAGGTAAAGCACTAGTGTGGTACGTTCAAAATGCATGGTTAAATCAACAAATATTTATTTGTATATGGATTAGCGGCTTATTTAATTGAATGACAACCAAGTTCAATATTTGTACAATGCACGCTCGCTTAACATACAGATTCGATAAACACAAAACACACATAGATACCCGAGCATGCACACCCACACATACAGCAAACCTTCCCAAGATTAACAAGACATCTCATTTTTTCCTCAACAGTTTATCCGATTTGTAAAGAAATATAAAAAAATGTTAGTGTATAGTTTTAAGTGAGAAGTTTTGCATATGCCATCTCTAGAATTTCAAATGATATCTTATATCAAAAAAAATCTCAGTTTGCCAAGAAACCAAGGGATTTCAATAGAAAAACATTTCTAAACAAAAACATTTAAAGATCTTTTAAAGCTAAACACTTATGGTGTGTTCAACCACAAATTGCATTGAGTTTGTATGTAATTCACTTGCGTAAATAGTTCAAAGATGTGATAAGACACAAAGGACGCGAACTGGGTGGAACAATATTTGCTTCAATTGTGTCTTCCATGCAAGTTAAAGAAATTCAACTCGAGCAGCATATTTCGTGCCAAGAGTTTATTGACTACTACGGCTTGACATGTCCGGATGCATAAAGACATTCCTCGTCGCGTGAGGTTAAGATGTACAAAATAAATATTACTGTGAGTAATGTAGAGCGAGAAACGTGATGCTTTGTGTTTGGTGTGAACACACAGTTACCTTATGTAAATAATTTTATTTTAATTATAACTCACTGCAGAAAATGTTATTCATTCCTTCAAGTAAATTAACCTTATTTTTATTTTTTTAAATAACAACATTCAAGACAATACTGATTTGTATATTAAACACAACTAGGCCTCCTTAGGTCTCTGGAGCCATGAAGAGAAATCTCTGATCAATAAAATATTCCCCAGTGCTTTGAACTTCTCTCGAGAGAAAAAAGACTGACATTTGAGGGACTCATATATGTGCGTGTGTTTTGTGATTTTCTCCATCAAGGGACTGCATATACACAAACGAACCGATACCCTCACATGGTCTCGTCTGTTTTTTATGCCTACATGCACCGGTTCACCCACACACGTCTAGAGTAAAAACCCGCCCACGGCCTCCTCCGCTGAATGTCTTTGCCCTGTTCCATGCCTGTGAGAATGAACTTAGGGGTGATGTCTTTGTGTGTCCTCCAGTTGCTTTCTGAGAAATTAGTTTATTTCCTTCACATGACAACTAAAATAGCGGGCACCGTGGGATATAAAACCAGAGGACTGGCCTTGTTTGGAGAGTTCATGTACAGTGTTTAAAAGGAAGGACTATTACACAAAATAATACCAAAGACTACAGATATTACAAGACAGTTCTATTAAACACTATCAGTTGTAAAAGTTGTAAACCTCACCGCTAGATGCCGGTAAATTTCAAACACTGGAACTTTAAGACACCCAGCGTTTGGTGACCACATAGACATAACAGAAAAATGTAGGCTGATCACAAACATAACTACAACACACTTAAACACATTCACTGTCATTCACACCGAGACGTCTGTCGTTTACCTGTTGCCACAATGACTCCCGGCGCTGAGCTCTTAGTGGATATGGTGCCGGAGAGGTACGGGTTTTCTGACATCTGCAGTTGTAGATGGAGCGAACAAAAGGGCTGAGTGGAGAGAAAGTGACACATTCTCCATTAGCCACAACAAAGCTATTATGTAACTGTCAATCAAAACAAACCGCCGTGACACCGCAGGTCTGAGACAAAAGCGCGCTGTATTTGCCGCGACAGCGGCGACTTTATGGTCGCTGTTACATAATTTATAATGAAGAAACAATTCCCATAATTCACATTCGTGACAGGGGAGTAATAAGGTAAAGTCGTGTGATCTATGGCGGATTGCTTACTGTAAATCTGGCTGTGGAAGATAAGCGTGTAAACAAAACACAACTCAGGTAAATCAAGGCGATGGCTTTACATAAATCAATGGAGGGAACTCAGCCAATCGTGTTAAAGGATGATAGAGGACAACACCGTGTCAGACTACCTCAGTTGTGTAATGAAATACAATTTGGAAAATGATGATTGTTGTGGGAGTAATGCAACGTATTTATTTTCATCATCTTGTTGGAACTTTTCAATGCATTCTATTTGCTTTGAAGTGAATGTTTATCATTATCAGCGTAAATCTACCAGTCCGCCATGTTAACATGATGTCATACTGCTCCAAAATCAGAGAAATGGAGCTATGCATGAGTTCCATGTTGGACATTTAAAACAAATTTGACGTAACATGTCAACGGCGGACTTTTAATCGCCATGTCCTTCCAATTCTCGTATGTCCAAATTCACAGTTTTTCAGGAAATGGAAAGAAAAACACTGTACGTTTTTTGTTGACAAGCAATTGTTGATAATTTTTATTGGTTAGATATTTGCAAAAACCATTGACAAATATAAAGGTTCACTAATCGTAATGATTTTTATCAAAAAATGAAAATAACAAAATATTAAGATACAAGGTTTTAGAAGGAAAGCAGCTAAATGTTATTTCGTTATCGTGTATTACTGCTGTCGTTCTGAAACCTTGCATCTTCTTGTCGGAACTTTTCAATGCCTTTTATTTTCTTAAAAGTGGATGTATGTCATTATCCGCGACTTGCCAAATCCGAGACATGGAGCTTTGAGCTTTGCACGAGTTCCATGTTGGACATTTAAAACAAATACAAATTTGACGAAAACATGTCAACACTGCACTGTAAATCATTGCTGTCCTTCCAAACCTTGTATGTCCAAATTTGATATTTTTCAGGAAATAGAATAAAACACTGTACTTTGTAAATAATTAAATAGTGTGTTATCAAAGTTGACAAGCACTTTTTAATAGTTTTTATTGGTTAGATATTTGCAAACCCCAGTGACAAATTTAAAGATGTACTAACACTAATACTAATATACTTATACATTTATAATACATATACTAAGAAAACAAATAGATAGTGTAATGCAATGTAAGTCGCTTTGGAAAAAAATATTAAAATTGTAATAACAATCATTTTTAGCAAATAATGCCAAATGATGGAGATTTGAGGTTTCAGATGGACAGCAGCGAAATGTTATTCAGTATATCACTGCTGTAGTTCTAAAACCTTGCATCTCCATATTTGTTTTTGCCATAAATCAATAATGACACAGAATGTAATTTGAGAAAACCTTCATCACAGAGGTAATTTATCGACTACAGATTTTGAACTATGATAACATCTTATCCGATTCTCCAAAGTGGCCAAAATGGTGTGCACCCGTCTTACATAAACATTCAGCAGCTTCAACACTTCAGTCATGGACAGCCAGAAGCATGTGTGTTTTGTGATAAAAGGCAGGTGCGATGTTTTATCGCTGAGGTGCTTGTACTCGATCATAAAACGATAACAGGATAAAGAGAACAAATCAATAATAATGTAATGGGTGCTCTGCAGAAAAAAAGACGAGACACAATTAATACAAAATAACATGTTTCAGCGTGGCCTCTGTCGACACTGCAATCCTTACAGTGAGCGTTAATTGCCTCTTACAGTCATTACCCGTAAAGGCAGGGATTTGACATTTAAACAGAAAAGCAACTCTCCTGGGACCTTTAACACAACAAAATGAAAATTACGTCTGCTCTCTGCGCGCTGCAAAATGTCCCTTTTCATCCCCTCAACGGATGGCGTGACATTATTATGTGGACGGCGAGAGGCGACGGGATTTGATGTTGGTAATCATAGGGATTATAGGGGTCTAATGAGAGTGTCAGAGGAACGCAGTCAACTTGGACTTTTATTCTCTTCTCTTATTCTAGTGGTTGTTTCCCGGTGTTTTATTGTTTCTTTTTGAAGCAGGTTTGGATCTTAACATGATGTATTTTTACTGATAAGATCGTAAAGAATTTCCATGATTTTCCAGGCTCCGTATATGTAATGAATATTAATGGGTACTTTTCATTGAAGTATGACATGAAAAACCTACATGTAGAAAATGTAAGATTCTTCGTGAACGCAAAGCCTATCGACTTTAATCAGATCCTCCGGAGAAAATTGAAAAGTTAAGCTTAGTGCATTTTCAGGCCTCCTTTGACTTATGATTTTGAAAGCTGTATTATTATGGAACATTTTTGCTATAACTCGTAAAAAAATTTGACAAAGGTCAGTTGAATTTCATGTTGACTTTTGCTTTGAAATGCCTTATGCTGAGTTCAGATTATAAGCGACTTTATCGATGCAAGTCGCCAGTGGGCGTTCCCGCTAGTGGATTCCTGAGTGACGACATCCACTGATCACACTAGCTCTACCATCTTCCTATGGGCTGTCGCTTCTGAAAGTCGCCCTTCATTTGCATGAAGTTGAAGATTTTTTAACGGTCGCCAATGGTTGTGACTGCTCGTGTCGCTGGAAGTCGCCAGCTTTCCAATGAAATCAATGGGATCTTGCTGCTTTTCACTTGTAATTTGAACGATGGGATATGCTTTAAAAAGGGATGGGTTAAATTGAACCCATAGTTGCAGTTACTAACATTTCTGCAGAAGAAAGTCATACAGGTTTGAAATGAAAAAGGGTGAGTAAATGAGGATTTTTTTTCATTTTTTGGTATCCTATATATGTCCCAACAACTCAACATGTTGGACTTGTCAATATAACCCCAACAGTTGGGTTCATCCCTTTTTAACTCAACGCTGAGAACAAAATAACCCAATATTTATTAGTGTGTAGTCTCATTCTTTTCTAGTCTTCATTTTTTCGTCTGTCAAAGCTCTCGCTCACTTACCAAAACACAATGAATTGGATTTCCAGCCAGATCAGTGGCGGGCGCCTGCAAAAGCCTCCAGTTGCGGCCCTTGTTGTAAGTGATGTACGTCTTCACCTGGTTCTCCACCTTCTTATTAGCGATGAGCATACCCTCAATTCCCTCTACCTGAAAAACACGTACAAAAATTAACATCTACATCCGCCGTTCCCACGCTTTCCAACTGTCACCCAATAAAGACTCTTAATTACGTCCAGACACTTGTGCCCGCTTGTACGACAGCTAACCGAAGCTGCCTGACATACTCTAGAGAATTTTGAGGTATTACTCCTCCTGACAAGCATCTAACCCACTGCCTGGCTGCTCATTCTTGGCTTGAAACCAGTCCAAAGTTAGCAGCAAATCATGACAGTGGTGCCGGCGACCCGTTTTTAATCGCGCCCGGCTAGCGGATCATGCTCTGCGGCAGGGTCCGGCTCTGTAAGTGGCACTAATAGGGAGTGCATTTGACAGTGTCATAGTGACGGAGCCACATTGGACGGACATGACTAATGAGGTTCCCTTCTCCGCTGGCCAGCCGTGTCAATCACAACGATAATTATTTATTATTCTTTAAGCTTCCATCTCTCCGTTCCAATGCTCTCCAGGAGGATGGAGGCACTGGTGGTGGAGGAGTGGATCGTATTCAGCACACTCGGCAAATTGGGATTGTAGAAACATCTCTGATCGGCTCATTTGATGGTGCTGGTTTGTCATTGGTTTCCAAAAGAGAAATTATTATGCCCCTCATGAAACCTAGTTTGTTATAGTCTGGATGACACATAAAAAGCATGTTAAGGGATAGTGTGAAAATATCAATTTCAAAAATGATATTTCTTTCATCATTTGGTTACCCCCCTGTCATTCCAAACCTGTATGACCTTCTTTCTTCTACAAAACACAAAAGATGTTTTAAGAACGTTGGCAAAATTTGCCCCCCTATAGACTTCCATTGTATGGACACAAAACCGCATAGACATTTCTCGAAATATCTTCTTTGGTGTTCCACAGATGAAAGAAAGTCATAAAAGTGATCCAGATGAAGGTGAATAAATGATGATATAACTTTTATTTTCGGATGAGCTACCCCTTTAAGAAGCTTATCAGGACACCAATTCAAAGCAAGACAAAAATGTTGACACCAAAATAGATCGCACACGCCCTGCCAGAAACATAATATACATTTGCAAGCAATTCCTCAAATGAGAAAATAAAAAAATGCAAAATAACCCAAATTGCCGCTGATCAATACACAGATAAATATGAAAAATGTCAGTCTCCATCCCTGTCTATCCATCTGGAGCTTCCGTGGCCATTACAGTTTTCAATAAGCATTAATGAAGAATGCTGTAAGCTATTAGAGATATGGACGGACTGCTGATTCAGTATTGGCAGGGTAAGCGTGCTTCGAGCCAGCCCTGGCACAGCGGCGGAGAGACGCATCATAACCTGTGCATTAATGAAACCATCCTCGCTCACGAACACTAATGGAGACTATTTTTAGCTTCCCTGACGGGGGGAGCAGTATTTCAACTTTTTACGTGGATGGCTGCTAATTTTAAAGCAATATGATACAGTATACGCTGAAAGCAGCCATATTCTAATGCTAATATTTTACTGCCATGAAGCAGGAATGGGTTAACGTGTAGAAATCGATAGGCGAGACAATTTATATGGAAAGCAAAAAGACGGGATTATACTTTCTGGTGTTTGAATATGGTCGTGTGTTTGAGAAACAGCAGGATCGATATTGAACTAACGTACGCCTGCAGATACCAGTGCTTTATTGTTCCACACATAATAATAGTCATAAATGCACTATTCATTTTATTCTTTATTTAGAAGGATTGAAAATGAATATGTATCGTAAGCATTAAAATAAGTTAAATGTGAAATTGTTATTTGCTGTGGTTTTTATATTCATTTAAATCAAAGGTGTTAAATATATGATGTTCCTGTCACTTTTTCTTTTGTTTTGTATTAGCTGAAATTTCTTTCTCTCTTAGACATGGAATGGGTGTTTGACTAAAACAAATCATGTAAAAAATATGAAAAGTGTGTACAGAAAAGCTTCAAAAAGACTTTCACAAAATGAGTAACAATTCAAGCTTTGCAGTGCCCACTTTTCATTTATACTTGGAATTTTTGTCTATCTAACCACTTTTTAATCATCACCATGCTGTTTTAATGCCATAAAAAGAATAAAAGTACAATTCAATATAGCATCTTGGTTTCTCATAAGTTTGGTGCTTATAGTGTGGAAAAACATGAAAGTTGTTAAATGATGAATTCTTTCTGTGAACCATTCCATTAAAGAATACGCCCCTGTTGATACGTCCGTGCTTGGTTGGGACAAAATTTTTGATTTTGTGATTTATTATTGCTGTCATTAAACTTAATGCTTTTCAACGGATTTAAACAGATGAACATTAAAGATTTAAACTACAAATGAAAATTCTGCCATCATTTAAGTTGTTTTAAAAACTCAAATTTGGCGTCAACAGTCATTCAGCTTCAGTCGCCATTCATCGTCAGTATTTGAAAAAATTGCTTGTTTTATGTTTCACCGAAGAGCATTAGTCATAGAGGTTTAGAATGACACAAGGTTCAGTTAATGACAACAGAAATTTTAACTCAGCAGAAGTAACCTTTTAAGAGGACTTCAAATATTATAAATCAAACCCTATGAATAGAACAGCATACATTATGTACATATATTATGTAAATAATATACACCAGATAGACCAGTAATTAATTTGAGCACCACAAAACCCGAGTAGTTCCTCCTGAGTTAGCAACCTCTCCCCTGAAGCCCGCCCTCGACAACATTTAACTACGACTCAATTCATCGCCCTGTCTTCTCTGCTAACTTTCATTTACGCTTGCTAATTCCCAGAGGCTTAAAATAATGTTGGCTACGCTTGAGTACTGGGGCGAGGAGTGAAGTCTGACATGAATTTTAATGCGGCCCGAGGAACAACTAGCATCTAGCGTGTTGCCGCTGACTTGAGGGAGAAAGTTAGGGTGTTAACAAGTTAGCGATGATGTATGCCTCATAAAGGTCGATCATGCTGTTGCCCCCGAGGCCGCGGCTGGTCCTGACGTTCTCCAAGGCCAAAGTGAAGTACGTCCCCCGCAAGTCGGATATGTAGAGGTTGTACGTGTCATTCTGATTCCACTCCTGGACAGCGGTGAAGACCTGACTCTGATCCGTACTTACGATATGCATGTCCTGTAAAAAAGAGAGAGGAGAAAGGAAGAAAACAGAAGTCATTAGCGAAGACCCCTTGTAGGTTTCGGTGGGCAGGAGACACAGGATTACATGTTTGAAAAGGGCTCAGTGAAACACGTGCTGTAACGTATGCCCAGCTGACAAGAGGATGGCAACTGAAAAAAAAGATCTAGCACTTCAGCTACACAGTAAAAAGAAAAATGTGCGGTTTTCCTTTATAATCCTCCGTTTTCCAATTAACATTATTACCTGTCTGACCAAAAATTACAATGTAAACATCAATTACAGCATTAACTGCGTTAGCCTCCACGTTGTGCCTTAAAAGTTTAATAAACAAACAAATACCCCCCCCCCCATGAGACTGCAGTCATATAAATGGCCTGTTTAATTTGACACATTTCAACATTATGCACAATCAAGAATATTTTTTGTGTTGATTTTTATTTGAGTCATTTATATTTGAGTCATTTTTAATTCATTTTAATGAATAGAAACTAGAGATACACCGATACTATAATCGGTGATAAACTGATACCGTCATAATTTTCTTAATGTTATTAATTAATATAATGACTATTAAATAATGATTGATCGCAATTAATTCCATTCAGAATAAGATTTTGTGTTTACATAATATATATGTCTGTGTGCTGTGCATATTAATTGTGTATTTATGAACACGTATATACTGTATACACAAACTGTACATGAATACATTTTTAGGAAATATTTATATGCATTTATTTATATTTAACAATCATTTAAATTATATATTAATGTTTATTTATTTGTATTTTTATGTTTAAAAACATATATGCATGTAATTGTATATTAATATAAAATTAACTGAATTAATATGTACAGTACACAGACAAATATAATGTAAACACAATTTTTTATTCTGGATGCGATTGATCTCATTGATCTCACCGCGCTACTATTGATATTAAACATCAAATTGGTAATGTTTTTTTTTTCCTTCTGTATTTAGAGCACAAACTCTGGCCCTGATCATTGCCTGTTTTTAAACTATCAGCTGACAGCATGAAAAAATTGCTTTGTCAACCAATACCGATTATTAGCCGATATATCGGTGCATCTCTAATAAGAACTCTTAGAATCTTACCTTGGGCAAAGAATACTTAGGAATTTTAATGCGTATGAAAGGTTCTCTTTGATAAGACACATAGTAACTCGCCCTGCCTGTGGTCGTCACCTGTGTGTAAAAAAAACATATCTTACATACCAAACGATGTAAATCACCACAACTGAAACATTTATAGACAGTGTAATTTGTAGTCTTGTACTGTTGGTGGATGCAAACCAAGAGATGATTAATTATAACAAATATATTTGACTCTGAACAGTAAACAGTCTTTAAATCCTGCTGAGTCACATTTTAAGCCGATGAAGAAATCCTTCGCCATGCACTTGTGTATACGTGTGATACAACATTATTGTTTGTACTCAAAAACAACATATTTTATTATAATTCATTGTTGCTAATTTGTTTAAACCGTACAAACAAGTCCTTGGCCTCACTTCTCCCATTTCATGGTATATACTGTCAAACCACTCATCCGTATCCCAGTTCTGTGAATATTTGTGATTTAATGATAAACTCAGGTTTTAAACTGCTGGCTTAGACCATCAAACCGAGCTATAAACTCAAAGCGCTGATTCTTTATCCACAGGCTACTTGTGGTTCTCTTTCGACCATGATTTGCAGGATACTACTTGGTTTGTCGATGGCCTTTGCGGTTCAGGAGTGGAGAGTGTAAATATCTGGTAGGACGATCAATATTCTCATTATTCTCTGTCGGGAGAAATCTTTAATTCTCGCATGCATCGCGTCTACTCCCACCCGCTCGGTGGGGGATTGTTGCGGCTAATGATAGCGTGTGAAGCAAATGCACACTGGTTGTTAGCATACGCAGCAGGAACTGTCAAAGTCTTGTCATATCTACAGCTGCACGAGGGGGGCGGAAAATAAATTAAAGAATTTGTCCGAAGCGCAAAAGGTATTTCATTTTGTCAAAGTAGCAGACGGGTTTAATTCGGCTGATCTCTTTTCATAATTTCAATTGGAAGGCACATATAAACCCAATAGGGTTCTGACATGAACATGAAAATAAAATGGGTCCATGATTATATGACAAAAACAATTATGGCTCATAGCAGAGAGAGACTTGAGAGAGAGAGAGAGTGAGAGAGAGAGAGAGAGAGTAAGAGACGATCTGATGAAACTTCTAAACAAACTGCATTTTCAACGAGTCTCCAAAAATGGCTCTGCATGCAACAGAAGGTGCGGGCAAGATCGATGGCTTCCAGGGGCAGCTGAACTTCGAAAGAAATTGGGATGATCGATTTTTCTGTTTCACATTCTTTGGACTGCGACGCAGCATCACAAAACATCGGGATTTAGCATTAAACCATTATCGCCAGAAATTGTTATCTCCTCTGCAAAGAGACGTCCAAGAAAGTTGTGGGTAAATTTTTTGAAACTTTTTTTTCCGTAATGCTCAAACTTACCAAATAATACCCATAATGCCAAAATATAATTCCCAAACCTTTCAGTAAGGAACTGCCCGTGACTATAGATCAAGCATAAAATACTTCGTCTGTACTGTGCTAAGACAACACAATTGACCCTTATCATTTTACTTCGATAATAATTTTAGAATTGAAAAAAAAAATTACACATAATTATATATAATTAAAATCCCATTTTTAAAATTATTATCAATTCTAAAATCCTTACAATATTTCTCCCCAATTTAAACAAAAATATTGTTCCTATTTGCATTTATTTACAAAAAATGAAAACATGTCAAAATATCAAATAATATGCTCTGTATTTTTCAGAGCTCCTATTCGGCATAGAAAACAAGTTCATATTCACTTTTAAAGCGCCACAAACCTAAGCTTTATTTTTGCCTTCTGAGTTTAAAATCCTCATCTAGCCAACGTCAAAAGATGTGATTTGGCGATGTACTAGTACATCGATGACGCATCTTATTATTTCTTTTTATGTTGCTACAATGTAAAGTATTGAGTGTACAGCTTGTATAACAACGATCAAGTGTTTCTTCAATAATTTTTTTGAAAACAAAGAAAACAGAGAAAGTGACGATCACCCGATCTTTCTTCTAACACAACTGGATAAACACAACTGGATAGCAGCGTAGTCGAGTAAGAACATCTCCCAGCAAGCAACAGAACACCGACTATTTAATCACTGTCAGTGTAAACGTCCCTTTAGGGTATTTTTCCTCACTTACTACTCAGTCACCAAATGAAAGGAGGCAAGTAACTAAAACAATATCTTTGGTCTTTTTTGTGGTCTTTTATCTTCAACAAGGTGCACGATCTCAGGCATGTCTAATAAATCAACCCCTGTTTATTTCAAGGTTCCAACAACATCCTCACAAAACACTGAAGCTTTGAACCGAAGCACTGGAGTGATTTTAAACCAAAAAACGGAATAAAGGCCTCTGTTTCACAATTACAGTACAGATTATTCCAATAATAGCAAGTTGATAAAGGGATTGTTCACCCAAAATGTCATCATTTCCTAACCCTCTTGTCATTTAGAACCCGAATGCCTTTCTTCCTTCCACAGAACACAAGAGAAGATATTTTGAAGAATGTTGATAACCAAACAGCGGTGGCACCAGTTTACTTGAAACCAATCCAGGTAAATGGCTGTTGTTCGGTAACAACATTTTTAAGAATATCTTCTCTTGTGTTCTGCGGAAGAAAAAAAGTCACACAGGTTTTAAATGACAAAAGGGTGAGTAAATGATGAAAGAATTTTCATTTTTGAGTGAACTATCACTTTAAGACTTATTCAGTCCAAAGATGATAATATAACTATAAAGTTTTATTGACTATGATAACAAAACAGAGGAGCATCAAAGTTGGGAGATCAATCTGAGAGTTTTTTGACAACTAATCAAAATCTATTCCAATTTAAGGGCTAACGCGTTTAAAATCTAGAACTTCAGCCCACAAATTTACAACAAACATAATGTCATCACCCATAGGCATGGACGCCATGGACGCTTCTATGCTTTTAGTTACAGAACTTCATCAAGGACCAAGGGAAATAAAAGATACAGCAGTTTTCAGTTAGTTCTAAGTAAGAATACTGTAGACTGAGAGATCCCAACAGGGTTGTTCTTTTGGGAATTCCTTAACGCGAAGAATAGCGGTAAGACAGAGTGCTGTTATTGTTTGACACACTGTTTCACTTTCATAAATTGAAGATACCATTATATAATACAAAAATAAATAAAAAGTTGAAAAAAATCGGTTATGCATGTGGTTTTCAATAGACACCTCAACGACATTGAAAAGGATTTCATGGTTATAATGGGAGTTTTGTTGGTTTTCATGGAAATATCTCTGGGGGTCTCTACTTGTTATGTGTTGGGTTATATTGGTGAGATGTTGTCTGATGGATGGAAACCAATCGAACACCATTAAATCCTACTGGGAAAAGGCCTAAAACATACTACATTAAGTCCTTTTGTCGTGATTTCAATAGTAAACAGCTCACGGTTCATAACTGTATTTCTAATGGAAGCCATCGTGTTTTTCAGTAGCATAGGTCCACTTTAGTTTACTTTCTCTACCCAGAATTTTACTTTAAAAAATAAACCCAACCTGAAAATTATTCACTTGAATAAGAAGTGTGACACCTAGCCCCGGTCTTGTATCTGTATTCAATATCACAATGTACACAGTAATTTGTGACTCTAATGAGGGAAAGTAATAATTACACCTATTCACTCATTTCCACAAACCCCTGAGGGGTTTCACAGTTTTTGCACTGATTGTATGGGAAAATATGCAGGAATGTAATTCAGGCTTAGTGGAATATTGTAAAACATGTTAAATGAATCAGAAGGTTACGCACACTTTATGCCACATTATCATATGAACCAAAGTACTAAATACACAAATGTGAAATATGGATGAGGGGGAAATTTATAAAGGACCTTTTGAATTAGTAAGGTAAGATTTGCTCCATACCTGCAAGAATATGTATTCATCTTGAACCACGAGTGAGTTAGTCTCAATATATCCGGGAAATGGATACGTCCTGCTGGATTCAGAGCAGGCGTGAGCTCTGCATGTCACATACTGACAATCTGTTGTAAGGAGAGATATGAGAGGGACAGAAAAAAAAGGAACGGAGCAGTTAATTAGATTCTGGTGGTGCGTTCAGTCCAATAACCCCTATCTGGATCTTAGAATCTCCCAGGATGTCTCAGCAGCAGAGAACATTAGGTGATGGAATATCTGTAATGAGGCCAATATTAACAAATAAGAGAAAGACAGATCTAGAGAGACAGACACTCTGAAGAAAGTATGGATCCTGTATTAATCTGCTATAAAGTGATATTCTTATCGTTCAAGTTATCCTATCTAACAGCCTGGAGGAATGATATTCTCCTCAGCATCATCTCTCTCCCAACAAGCCATCTAAACCCTGTTCAGAAAATGTGGTACCCAATGCAAAAAAAAGAAAGAAAGAACAAATATTTCATATTGAAAAACATATATTTCAATAAATAAATACATATAACTAGGTAAATAAACAAATAGAAAATGTGGTGTAACTCATAACAAAGAAAAAAATAAAGAGAGAAAAAGAAAAAAAACAGAATAAAAGCCCCCCCCCCAAAAAGAGCTAAAGAAAGCACAAGCCACAAAAGGAAAAAAAAGACAAAGAAAGTGCGAAAGAAAGAACACAAAAGTTGATAGAGACAGACAGACAGAAAAAATTAAAGAGAGAAAGAGTAAGAAAGAACAGAAGAAAGAGCGAAAGAAAGAATTGAAACAGTAAGATAAATAAATAGAGAACGAAAGAGCGTATGAAAGTATAAAAAGGATAAAGAATGAAAGAGAGAAAGAAAGAATGTACCAGCAATGAAAAATCAGAAAGTATGAAATAAAAATTAAAACATAATGAAAGATCAAATTAATTCAAGGGGTGAAAAAAAGAAAGGAAGAAATAAGGAAAAAAGACAGACAGGCAGAAAGAAAGAAAGAAAGAAAGAAAGAAAAAACGTAAGATTGAAAGACTGAAAGAAAATGGGTGAGCGAAAGAACAGACATAAAGATAGTTAAAAAGAAAAAAAGAAAGAAAGAGATCATCAAAAAGGTCTGACGAAAGAATGAAACAGAGAAGGAAAAAAGACAAAGAAAGAAAGAAAGAAAACTCACTGCCTTCAGACGTATGGGCCTCCATGTGCACCAGATCTAATTCTTTGTCCAGTCCTATTACTGACCTGCAACACAGACACACAAGCACAAACAGAACAATTCTTTATTACAATGACAAAAAACATCCCCGCTCCATCAAAGACGTCTTACTGAAGCTCCATTACATCCAGCAAAGTAAAATAAGAGTCGCAGGATGCCACTTTCCCAAATGTCACTTGATGGAAAATGGAATCAAAGTACAGAGTACCAAAGCTTCAGAACGCCCGTATGAGGGGCTGTCATAGGGACACAGTACAACAGAAAATGAGACTATTGTGTAGTATGAGTGTTAGCACAGTAACACGCCTCTTGAACAACCCTACCATTTACTACACCAACAGAATCTTCTCCAGCTGGAGTGGACCGTAGCACATACTCTCTCTGCGCCTCTCCAATACATTATAAACAGACCGGCTAATAGCTCTGTTCCCTCACCAAGAGTTTAAACGTCCCTCAGCGGCCACTACTGAGTCACAACAGCAGGGAATTGAGTTTGTACATGTTTTAAAACCGTCCCGAGTCATATTTTAACAAATATGTCAACTTACTCTTTTGTTTCTTTTAAAAATATTCAGCAGCAAACTTGAGAAAAAGTTTGTATTTGCTCTCCATTTAATCACATTGACGTCCAGGAGAAATATTAACAAAATCACATCTGTGATCTGTAATCTCACATAAAGGACGCACCACAACATGATCATTTTTCACAAGGCAAGATCCAAACGGCGACTATTTCAAGCGTATCCATTTTCTAGATCACTCAGATTCCTTCCACGTGTTTAGACTTTGGCAAACTCAACCAGAAAATTGTACCCCGATGACAATGTCCGAGAAATGGAGATGAGATTGTGTCACCTACCAGTAGAAACGGTTGGGAGTCACTCGCTCGTGAACAAGTTGCCACTTTCGACCAAAGTCAAACGAGCTATAGAGCTGAAAGAAGAGAGGACAAAGAGAGAGAAAAACAGGCAGTGGTTAAAATATACAATCACTCGCTTTGTTAACGTAAAGCTGTGAAACCATGTGAATAAAACTGATTCGCCGTTGTGATTTAGATTCTATTACATAGTTGATTCATTGTGTGTGGAGATTTTCAGGGCACGTCGTGGAGCATTAAACCATAGTGCTTAAATCACTTGGTTAAGATGACCGTCACTGTTAAACCACTTATTATTGGTTGGGTTTTTCTAGGTAATTCAACGTGTAGTGTGAACTTTGTTTGTGGTTTGCTTTATCTATTATAAGAATTGTATGGTGTATGCATGAAAACCAAATATACTGCATGTAAGCACAAAAAGCTTATATGTTAAGAAATACAACTATTAGTAGACAAAACGGTACATTGTGCTCAGAAAACATAGATACAGTTAACTTCGTACTTTCAGAACATTTGAACACACATACGCCTTCCTGTAGCTCAGTGGTAAGAGTATTGTGTTAACAGCGCAAGGTTGTGGGTTCAATCCCAGGGGATTGCACATACTTAGAACCAAAAGGTATAGGATAATGCAGTGTAAGTCGCTTTGGATAAAAAAGTGTACATGTAAATGTAAATTGCATGCAACATTTACAACTCAAGATGTTCAGATACTTGGCCGCCAATTCATGGTAAGGTAGTGTGGGATAGATAAATAGAGCATTGTTTCTGTACGCTAGATGAAAATCCTAAAATATTAGTCAAACCTTGAGGTGTACCTGCTTTCTGGAGCACCTCTCAACAAACCTTCGGATGAAACTAAACAATTGGAAAGTGAAACTTCTATATATATTTTTCAACAAGGTTACCGAAAATTTCAGTGTGACCTTCACAGTTCATGGACTTAATTCAGAATGTTTGTGGACTGAATCCATCTCAATGTCAAGCAGGCTATTTACTGAGAAGAAGAGGGAAGATAAAAAAACTACACTGGCATCAATCAAGAGTTAGCAAGATGTGAAAAAGCAGTATCTTTTGTGGAAAGGTTGCAGACACACATGCAGAGAGAAAATTATAAATATTATATATATTTATATATATACATGTAAATAAAATATATTACATAAACGTGTAAAATAGAATAAAAGTCATATACATCATTTACATTTATGCATTTGGCAGACGCTTTTATCCAAAGCGACTTACATTGCATTATCCTATACATTTATACCTAGGTATGTGCAATCCCCTGGGATTGTTGACGCAATGCTCTTACCACTGTGGTGATATATATGTATATATACCTGTTTATGTCACACAACTTAACATTTAAATATCTTACTTTTTTTTACTATCTTCAGAAAACACAGCCGCAGAAGTAATTAAAAGACCCTTTTAAAATAAATTTCTGCCTTTATGAACAATATTTTTTTTTCATTCGGTGAACTAGTAACAATATTTCTCCCAAATTCCAAATAAAACTATAATTTGTATTTGCAGAAAATGAAAACTGGTCAAAATAACAGAACATTTTCAAAATGTTTTTTTTTCATGTGATAATCTTGACATTTATCACAGTTTTCATGTTTCTTGTCATACTGTAAGTCTTTTACATCGCTGTTGGATGACTTTGTCACTCCTGAAGTTTGATTTTGTAGAAATTCAACAGACACTTAACTGAAATGGCCACAATACATATAGAAATGCTGATTATATGAAATTTTAAAATGGTCGTATAATTTTTCTGCAGCTGTACATCAGATAAATGATATATCAGATTTATTCATGTGCTCATGTACAGTCTATACGTAAACATAAGAAACAAAACAATTTAATACAATACAAACTAACAAACATGGAGTAAAACAAGAGTAGAAAACTAGGACACAGATCACATATAAAATGGCACTGATCATTTAAGGTTGGGCTGTTAGCTGAAGCTAGCAGTACGTAAGCATACAATAAATGTGTAAAAATGGATTTATTTGGACTGCAAGAACAATTCTCAAGGGAGTCCTAATGGACAGGATGAGTCTGCATGGGTCTGCCGGGAATTAATTTGGAGGTTAAAGCCAAGATTTCTAGCTCACTATGTGTTCTAGTCTGTAGGTATGACAACAGCTCAGACACCCCCTTCAATATTCAACTGCAGCTTTCTAGAACCATTAGGGATGTTTTTCTGTATGCTCAGACAGACTGTATGGTGTAATTTTCTGTGCATTTCACAAGACCGATGTGGCGTGCTCGAGTGGATTTTCAAATGTAATCAGTTTTGACCATGCAAAAAAAAATACAATCTTATTTTACATAAAAAATATATACAGAATACAAAAATATGAGGTAATATTATTAAATAAAATAACTTCATACTTTAACACATTCAAAAAATTGACTTTAAAGGTCCTGTTTCTTCCTTTTTTTCGAAGCATTGATTGTGTTTTTTGGGTGTTTGACAATGGTTGTTCCTGTTAAAAAAAACTTTATATTTAACATATTTCAAGTCTATCGTCCACAGCTGTCTCTCTTCTCACGAAACGACTGGATTCCTTCCGGTTTCTTCAAAGTCCCGCCTTCCGAAATGCACTGATTGGTAAAGCTGACCAGGTCTGTCGTGATTGGTTCCCCGCTTAGAGTGTGTGTGAAGATGTCCTGGGTGATGCAATATGGGTGATACCATATTAGTGAGTTCCGCTCCTCAAGCTGTTGTGATTGGTCAGTCCCCCTCTCAGTGCACGTGAATTCATAAGTTTTGGCTTTTAGCACTAGACAGTAGCAATGGCATCAACTTCACTTCATCAGGGCGGATCGATCGAAGTGTATCGGAGGTCTGCTAGTGAATATGCAAACGTCAATCTTTGTTTGAGATCACGTTTTTTTATACTATGGCAAGGGAAATGACACCGGACCAAATGGCGTCAGAGCAGTTATCACTAATAACAGAGTTGGATAATAAAACAAGCAGATTGACCAGGAGACTGCAAGCGGGACTTCAGAGGACGTTTCATAGAAGTGTTTTAGACAGAGGTATGCACACACACACACACACATGTCAGTGTATTACACAGAAGAGCTTTCACAGCCGAAGTCATGAAAGCTTTTATTTGACAGTTGGTTATCCTAGAATGTGTGTAGCTGAATTCCTATAACCAGCTGTAGGAATGTGATGAAAGTGAAAGTAGTTTAGAGCGTAGCGCAGTCAAATGTTTACGATCTCTGATAACCAAACACTACTCCAGCGGCTCTTCTCTAAGGAAGACCTCGCACCTTTTTTTGGCATGTTCCTTTGGGCGGGGGTTATTAAAAGGACTCGGAATTGTGACATCATGTACCCGGGTAGTAAAGGGCTGTAGTCCGATCCAGCCGTTCTCTGTAGACCTTGAAAAGCGAATTCTGTTAGAGACAATATCTCGCTTGGTACTGATCATTTTGGAGGTATTATTTATAATCTAAAAGCAACAGTACACATTAACTGAAGTTTGAAAAATGCGATCGCAGGGAACATGCTCTTCAAATCGAAAAAAAATTGACTTTAATACAACGAAAAGATTTTTGGAAAAATTATGAAAAAAATAATAATAATAATAATCATAAAACAAAAAGTACCTTCAAGCTTAAAATTAAATCTGTGACATAATAAAGCCAGTAGAAAAACCCAGTTATACTTATAGGTTCTTCACAGTGATGCCATAGAAGAATCAATTTGGTTCCACAAAGAACCATTCAGATAAAGGTTCTTTAAAAAAACATCTCTTACTTTTTTAAAATCTGAAGAACATATTTTTTTACCACAAAGAGCATGTTTTGTGAAATAGAAAGGTTCAGATGTTAAAGGTTCTTCATGGAACCAAAAGGTTCAATGGCATCGAAGAACCTTTTGAAGCACCTTTTTTAAAGAGTGTAGTTATATATTCCTTCAAAAAGACAATAGTCTTTATAAAGTGTCTGAGAACTGCTACATCTTGACAAGTCAATGAATGTGAAAAGAACAGTACAAACATGCTTAGCATTAAACGCTGCGTACCGACAGCAGCTCATTCAGAAACACTACTGACACTTTTGATTGGTTTACTGCCTCCCTATTGTGTGAGCCACTTTGAATCTAGCCCAGAAGTAAATTGGGTTCAAAAAGGTTCAGACACAACAAAAAAGCAGAAATACAAAGAGCAGCGGAGGTACATCACGTCAATTAGATGTTTAACCAGCTGCTGTGCAGGTTATATTCTGATACTGTATCTTTAAAGTGAATCTCCACCACTCTGACAGCATGCTAGGCACGCTTAACATTTAAACACACCTTTTGTGATCATTTATTTACATTACATACCATTAGAATTAGCCAAATTACTCAATAAAAAAGAAAAATGACTCTGTTTCTAAAAGCCTACACTGTATTTTTGAAATACTGTCAAAAAACCTAAAATTACAGGAAAAGACAGAAAATTTAATTATTTGGACTAGAAGCTGCAAGAAGAATTCTCAAGCGAGTCCTAATGGACGGGATGAGTCTGCATGGGTCTGCGGGGAATTCATCTGGAGATGGTAAAGCCAAGATTTCTATCTCACTATGTGTTCTAGTCTGTTGATATGACAACAGCTCAGACACCCCCTTCAATATTCTACCACTGCTTTCTAGAACCATTAGGGTTGTTTTTCTGTATGCTCAGAGGAACTGTATGGTGTAATTAAGTGTAAAATAAGAAAAGAAAAAAAAAATATCATTATAAAATGTAATAAAATAAAACAATAAAATAATAAAGTAAAGTAATGTCAAAATAATAAAATAAAGTAAAATAATAAAATAAAATAAAGATAACTTTAAACTTCAACACATTTAAAAATGTAAAGTGACTTTAATACAAGAAAAAGGTTTTTGTAAAAAATTATAAAAGAAAAAAGCAAAACAAAAATCTTTCTTGTAATTTTTTTACAAGAAGACATAGAAAACATACAGTGTTATACAGTGAAAAAACTTTATTTTACAGTTCATTTCTGGTACCCTAGCTGCCAGAAAAAAAAAAATACAAATTTATTATTTACAGTTTATTTTTTAAATACAAAAATGTAAAATTACAGAAAAAGACAGCAAATATAAAGAGAAACACAGGGAAAACTATTTCTTATATATCCTTATTTTCTGTCATTTTACAGGAACATTTTCTTATTTTATGGTAGCTTATATTTCTGTCGCTCCAGCTGACAGAACATTTCTTTTTTTTAACAGATTTTTTTTACAGTGAACTGGCAATATTATGATTGCTTAACAAGCCAACAGAGTACTTTGTGACCTAATAACACTGCTTTTAATTCCCAAGCACTGCCAGTTCCTCCCATCTGAGAGCTCGCCAAATCATTACAGAGAAACATCAATTGAACGTATCGATGAAAAGCCCGATGTCCAATAAACAATCAGACTGTTTCCAACACAAACAGCTCTCACACCGCTCTCAATGACTCACAAAGAATTCCGGCATCTGCGTGGGACACAAAATGATGTATTTAGAGCCTATTTAATGAACATCGATCATTAAAACTAATGCTACAGGTATGTGCCATAGACACCCATTCAACAACATATTTAATGGGGTTTATAGGCATCCATTGACTTTTAAGGCCAAACTCATGCAGTCACTTCTCTCTTTTAATTCTTTGAATCAAAATGACAAGAAAAGTGTATCTCAATGAGGGGGCAAGCCGGACTGAATGTGGAACATGAAGAACGGACTATTATGAGTGCTTGTTTCCATCCATCGTCTTACGAACTATATATTGCACTCATATTTTCCTATACATAACGCTGACAGAAGAAAAATGCCAGACATATTGAATATGTTCTTAAAAAAGTGCTCTGTGACCACTACACGTCGCTAAACACATGGCCTAATTTCCGCTGCTCTAATTGTGTTTCTGCATGCCCAGCCGCACAATTAATGGTAACGCCCGGTGCGTTCCTATTACAGTGATTGATGCCTCTGTTGATCCGCCCCCTGCTGGGAATAGCATGTTATTATTCTAGTCGTACAGCAAGAAATCAGTGACCCAGTCAAGGTCTGGCCTATTTCAACTGAGATTCTTTACGGTTATTGATAGCGAACTGAGATGAACTAAAAACAGGTGTCGGGATGCAGAAACTAGGAGTAGGTTAACAGTTTTAATTTTTGAGAGTGTTAATGAAGCGGGGTGGCTCCGGAACAACCCCATTTTGTACGGCTTTTACGTGAAGGTGACATAAAATCAAAGCGAATGTGGAAACTAGCAATTTTGAGAGCGCGGCTCTGTTAAATTAGCTCCACTTGACGTGCGGAGAGAGAACTGACATTTTCTCATTGGGAAAATATCAGACTTCATTAGGCGAAGGGTTTGGTACCTTGTCAATTTTTCAGACCTTTCAAAACAAGTTTGAAGGTGAAGCTTGTCGTTTTTCGAGGTTCAATAGTGTTCTCTATTCCAACGTAACATGCAGACAATACCACGTTTGTCATAAGTATACCATTTCTCTGTTATTTTATCATTAAAAGTAAAATTAGTGTTGATATCCGAATTTTTCCCTAGTTTTTTTTCGGACGTCCAGACAAGCACAACACAACAACAGTGGATCAACCAATGGAGTGAGTCTGGGGGAGGGCTTCCTGTCTGGCCAACCAAGAGCAAATAAATTATGTCATTATTTATTCATCCTCGTGTCTTTCCAAACCTGTATGACTTTCTTCCACAGAACACAGAAGAAGATACTTTGAAGAATGTTGGTAACCAATCTCCATTGGCCCCCAGTTGACTTCCATTATATGAAACACATAACGACTGAAACATTTCTCAAAATATCTTCTTTTGTGTTCCACAGATAAAAAAATGAACATAAGGGTGAATAAATGATGAAAGAAGACAAACCTATCCCTTTAAGAAAACATGTTTGAAATCAGGTAACATTATTCAATCCAGGTAGCAGCACAGAACAGTCAATCATAGTAAATCTCAATCACCCTAGGCCTTTCACATGTAGTCCGAATACACAGAATCGGGAGGGCCCAGCCGTCCCTCGCTGCCCACTGGACCACTGGTTCCCTCATAAGCATAGACGTTGACATATTGTGCCGCTGGGTGAGCTCAACCTGTACTCATTCATCAGCCGAATGACGTGCTCAATTTTAAAAGCTCCGAGCTGTCACAAAGTCGGCTTCATAGCTTCCCACTTACATCAATAAATCACTAGCTGCGGCAGGGACCCGCTGCTGACAGCCAGCGACTGCCAACAGGACGACTCCTGGGCCTTCTAATAGGAGGTGAGGGACACGGGGGAGGAAGAGCTGATTTTAATAATGTACTTATAATGAAAAAGAAAATCTATAGCGCGTATTTGCATAACACCCTGAACACTTGGATTATTTCCATTAAATTGTGATGGAGAGGGAACAGGGACGAGAAGAAGATCCTGGAAAAAAGAGAATGAAACGATGGGTAAAAGAAGAGTGACTTATAGAAATAAAGTTTATCCTCTTGATCTCTTCATTCAAGTTCTTGTGAAAGTACTTTGGCTTAACCGGACTGCTGACAGTAGATTTTTGTCTTATTAATGTGTTGTGTTGGTAAAAGCAAAGGTTACCAAATAATATATTCCAAGATATTTAAAGGGACAGTTCGCCCAAAAATGACAATTCTGTCATCGTTTACTCACCTTCTTATCAATCCAAACCTGTATGACTTGCTTTCTTCTGCCGAACATAAGAGAAGATATTTTGAAGAATGTTGGTAACAGAACAACGGTGGTGCCTTTCACTTCCATTGAATAGACACAAAACCAAAACAAGTCAATGGGTACCACCATTCAATAAAAGATTTCTAAAATCATTAGATACATTCCAGTCAAGTGCTTCCAAACTTTCGGTTCTGTAACATCAATTTTGTGGCAGATGTTTCATTGGTCATCTGTGTTTAGAAACGGCAACCGATTACAGCATTAAGTGAATGTTTATGATGCTGGGACTAACAGTAAGTTTCAGCACTAACAGCTTGAACTCCAAAAGTTACAGTAGATATTATCCACAGTATTTCATTTATCCATCAGACCCAACATGTCTATGCGAGCGAGGCAGGTGACAGATTTTGCCTAATTTATGACTCAAATTAGCGGCAGGAGGACACATTTATGGCTCAGGCGTGGAGGACTCTATTTGATTCAATTAAAAAAATAACTATATTAAAATTAAAAAGAGACACAGGCATTTTTGAGGATATCGGAAATCATTTGAAAGTATCACATTCTGATATACATAAATAAATAAGACCTGTTTATATAGACAATTATTTGATTTAGGAGATCAAGTTGCATCATCTACGTATCCAGATGTATACAGTAAAATACATAGATTACATAAATAGGACAAAACGGTGAGTATTGAATACATTTAGTTCATTAAAGCAATTGTTTATGCTACAACGGAAAGTTAATCTGTCAATTTATTCTCGACCCACATCCTGAAGGAATTATTTACCCCAAAATTCCCAAACACCCATGTTTGTTTTTCCAGTAAATATTAAGGGAGATTTTTATTTTTATTAAAAATGAATGCAGCTTGTTTGCACAAACACTGAAAAAACATAAAAGTAGACCGTGTGCTATATTCTGTCTTTCCGAAATCACAGCTTTGTACAAAGAATATACTGTATCAAAATGTTTGCCATTAATAATGGAAAATTGTCCTCTCCATTGCAGCAAAATAATATTTTTTCAGAAATATTGCTTTAAATGCTTGGGGTTAAACTTTTGTACTGTATTTATTACAACATTTAAATACCTTTTATTTCTTGTCAGATACTACTCAAGTTCCACACAATAATGATCTTCCCTACGGAGAAGGAGGAAGAATGATAAGTGCTCAGGTTATGAAATTATGTTAATGAGCAACCGAGCGTTATTGTTCCTGAGTCTGACCATTATCATAATTCACTTTTATGCCAGCTAATTGAGTTAGCGATAAATTCCTGATGCACTTTCGTACAACACTCTAAATCATCCACCGTCCTGCAGAGAGCTTGCGATGGCAACAGATGCACTAATCCTCCATGTCCCGGCAAGTTAAGAACATGTACCTGACTGTGCGCTGGAGAACGTAAGCTGAAATATGCAAATCGTGCATGTGGTTATTAGGGGTTGTGGTTATCTTTGACGCCCAGGCCCCCAAAATTACACCTCTTGAAACCCTGGCTCTCATGTACTTTTGCCAAATTAATTTGCCTCTCGAGTGTTTAGAACTGGTGCATTCACTAGCTCATATAAATAAAATGCTAACTCTTAAGTGCATAGCCTAATGTTCACTCCAACCCATATGAACCCAAATTAAATTGTCTAATTACTCTAATAACATTTTATTTTAAGTGTCTAAATTTCAACTAATGCACAGTAATTTTGTCTACAAAAATACTATATTGTCAATGAAACTGAATTATACTTTTAACCTGGATTTTACAAGTGAAATCTATTTAGATACATATTTACATTTTACATTTTGATGCATTTGGCAGATGCTTTTATCCAAACCATTTTCTACACATTGTTTCTGCCTGCGTGCAATCCACTGGGATTGAACCCATGACCTTGGAGTTGCTAGCGCCATGCTCTTACCACTGAGCCACAGGAAAGCATATAGTAGAATAATAGCTAATATTATAAAAAAAACCTCAAATAACTTTATACATTTTGAATGGATAGTTTGGAAAGTTTTCATTATTTACACGCCCTCTTGTCATTGTAAACCTGTGTGATTTTCTTTCTCCTACAGAAAACAAAAGATATTTAAAAGAATGTTAGTATAACAGAAAACTGTTAATCCCAGTTGACTTGCATTCGTTTTTTGTATCTATGCAATAGAAGTCAATGGGGACCAATGGTTTTTGGTTATCAACATTTTTCAAAATATCTTTTGTGTCTTGCAGAAGAAAGAAAGTCACACAGGTTTAAATTAAATGATAACAGACTTTTCCTTTAATGGCAGAATTGAAAAAGATTGTTTCACGAACGATTTATCAGCGCGCAATAATCACTATTTATAAAAATGAGTAATTCATGCATGTATTAATGTACAAATTATTATGCAGTCAGAATGAAATACTGAAAGCAGAGTAATACGTTTCCAATGATAAACCCTATGGAAATGTGTGTTTTTGGCTTTGCTTTGACCGTCACATCAAACTCGGTCCAAGGGAGAGCCAGGTAGGATCAGAGAGCATCTGTACATCGCTGTGGGGCAACAATTGATGGGGTGGAACTGTCGCCCAAATGAGGCAGTCAGATCATGAGAATTAATGAACTGATTTGGTTATTAAAAGCTCTATCAAAGAAACAGTCTTCCAGAACCCTGTCTGGCACAAAAACACTAACTACAGGCGAACATGTAAATATAAAGAAAGAACAATTTACAGTAATCCGCAATACGATGTTCATTAGTATATTAACCACACAACACATTTCCTAGCTAACAATATACAAAAAACATACAAGAGTCTCTGGTTCGTGTTTGCACATTAAGGGAAGTTCACAAGGCCCGGGAGCTTCGGTTGGGAGTTGTTCACGCGAGGCAGTGAGAGGGAGGTTAGACACAGAAAGATGACAGGCTGGAATCCGGCTAAAGATACGCGCCATCTGGATGAGCAGTGAGCTGAGAAATTCAGCTCCAACAGCACTGGAACAACCGACTTGAGAGCAAAAAGAGGTAAAGGTGCGCGCAAACACACTCAAGGGTCCCACGGGGAGGAACACAGACTGAAAGCCAGGGAAAGGAAAATGCACGTATACAGAATCAAAAATGGGAAAAAGCGTTTGTGTATAGATCTCTATGATAAAATTCAATGATAAAAATGTATTTGCAGTGGTAAATTACAAGGCCTTGATTTAAAGCCAAAACGGTTGAAAGAAAATGCCCTAAAATGAGTAAGAAGTATGTGACAGTATGCACTTTTTCCATAGGCCTGGGATTAAATAGGATACTGTGTGACAAGGTCAACTTTGTATTGAAGGTTAGTAGTTTTTCTTCTATTGAAACACACAAGATGCTCTTTGAAACGTGGTGGAATGACATTTTTCGCACAAATCTGTGAAGGACATGGCATGCTGGACCGCATGCTGCCATTAAAGCAAAAGGGGTCACAATGTATACTAAGAAAAACATTTACACTTTTCATTTCAACATTGCTATGTTTTTGTTCCTTATACATTTGGAATGTAAATGGCCGAAAAACTGACAAATAAATATTGTATCAAGTATTATTGCGAATAGACACGTGCACAAATAGTACAGCTGAAGGCAGGCATCATTCCCCTCCTATTTCATCCAATGTAACCCTCTAAGGGCGCACATTTATAGCTACACGCTGGATCTTCTTTGCAAAGTCGTTCTGTATTACTAATCAAAGCAATGATGAATAAAAGGTGTCATTCCAGGCTTAAATTACACGATCCCATATGCTCGGTATTAAGAGACACAAATCCATCCACTTCAGTTAGACATGGTGGGTATTATAGCCGGTAATCTCTCGCAGACCCTCCAGAGTTATCCACAGAGACGCCGTTCCCTCAATTGCTATTAACAGCGCACGCTTGTGCTAATTCTCAAACACAATGCTTTTTACAGCAACACCACAAAAAGAAGCTTTGGTTTGTGTGTTTATCCTTATAATATTTACTCTCCCCATTTCAAACGCCGTCCCCATAGCTCACGAGCTAGCGAAACTGTTAGCGATTATGTGTGAAATAATTAGCGGCGTACATCTGCATCATTAGCAAAGCTCAAGTCAAAGAATGTTTACGTATTTAGAGAGAGTTTAGAAGCGTTTGGGTACTTGATGAGAGAGTTATCCCTTGGGATAAACGACTTGGAAAACTGTTCAATTTTCATTGGCAGGTTTGACGTTAGCAAACACAAATTCGGAGGTAAGCGCAGAAAGCTAATTCGACCTCAAGCATGCAAATGAGGCCAGACTAGTGAGGCTGACTGCAAAACAAGATGTTTCTTTGTTGTTGTTCTGTTTTTGGTTGCCTCGCATGTTGCTGAACCTGACAAATGCCTATTGATTACATTTCAGGTAGAGCAAACCAATCGCAGTCTGCAAATGTGATACTATGTAAATGTATAAATCAGTGCTGTATCTGCTCATACTAACAAGTAGCATCCATCTGCTTGGAGTAATCCTATAGCCTACAGCAGATAATAACTTAAAAGACGTCAATTTCACAACCAAACATTCCATTTCGCACCCACTCCCTGTGAAAGCTAATACCTATAATCCTATAGGCATCTGTCAGGTCAAGCTTATCCAGGTGTGGATGCATCTGCTGAGTGTTCATACATCTTCTGAAAATGTGTTGAGTAAACCTTCTGTTCAAATCCACCCAAACTGAATTGGGGAATATACTTGAATCGTCTTTGTAAGTTTAGTCGATGTGACTGTATGTAAGAAGTAAAATCCTTGTTAAATATAATAAATATTAAATAAAATATTTATATTATACAAGTATTTTTTATTTTATATGAAATACATATTTGCTTAAATATTTTTTTAAATAATAAATTAATTTTAGGATGGCAGCAAGTTTGCAAAGAATGACACTATTATTATAAAAATTATTAGTAGTAGTATTATTACCAATGCACTGTATTAGTAATAGTAGTAGTAGTACAGTATAAGTAGTATTATATTTATATTACTACTACTACTGATGATAATAATAATAATAAAAAATACATTAGTATTCGACACTTAACTAGTATGTGACAGTTTAGTTGTATTAATGCTACTGGTATCTGTTCGTCTCATACTCTTTAAATAGTGACATATCTAGAACTGTTTTTATTTTTCTCTCGGTAGTTTATTTTTTATTTACTCTTTATCTCAGCAGGACATGCTGTTTATGAGGCTAAAGGTATCCGGCTCATTAGAAGCTATTTCTTGTTACACCTTGTTCTGTGGATCTAAAAACAATCCTGTTTATTCCCAGGTCAAAATTACCACATGGAAAAAAATTTTAAAGAAACGTATCGTATTAAAAATCCATTTTAAAAATGTACTAGGCTTAAAAATACCCAAGCACACAAAACTACATTAGTTCTGGCAAACAACAAACTTTGCTTTAATGGTCTGCTGTGGCCAAACTGTATATAGCAGTCAGTACTTAGTGACATGACTTGCTAACATAAAAGCAACACTACCGCCTTCAACCAAAACAGCTCCACGGGTGTCTGTCAGAACTATTTTAACACCAAACAACCAAACATGTCTGTAATAAAAGGTGATGAAAACTGAAACCAGAATAACACAAACTTTCTTTTTTCAGTCAGCCGGTGCATAATGATGAAACACTTACACTGGGTGCATTCAGAATTAATGGAGCTGGTAGGGAGTTATGGTCATTAGTGGAATAGAAGTGAGTGGAAATGTAGAAGAAAAAGTGGACAAAATCGTACACAGCTGGCTGGCAGCGTGACACTTTGTAACTATAAATCTTTTGATCCTCTCCTGGTTCTCTGACCGCGGGACATGTTAGAGGCCTAACATAAAACATTGATAAATGCAAACTAATAAATCTGATTACATAATAGTAAGGTACAGTGTTCCTCGACTAGTAGATAGGTTGTAGGTTCGATTCCCAAGGAACATGCCGATTAAAATACATACACTGACTACACTGTAAATCCCTTTGGTTGAAATTGCCTGCCAAATGTAAATATACTCCATGGTTTAAAGAAGGTGCCACACTTTGAGCATAAATATAGTGAGGGTTAATGATCTTTACAGTAATGGGTTAACTACATTCTGAAATCATCCTTCCCACAAAGAACATCAACTGATCTTTGGTCAGCTTCTGAATCTTCTGAATGTAGCGCAAATGTCCTTTTATTGTACCTGGGGGACTCTTCAACAAAGAGGATATGCCACTGCATGCTATGAATTATATTATTTGCTAAAATTTTGGCAAAGATTTTGTAAAAATATACTATTCGATACTGTAAAAAAAAAAAAAAAAAAAAGCATTAATTAAAAAACAAGCTTTACTAGTATTTAAAAAAATATTTCTAAAGCAGCCGACAAAAACTTGTATTCACACTGTGGCACTGTAAAATATTAAATATTCTATTGAAATATTGATAAATTATATAATTGTGTAAATAATAATAAAAACATATAGTTACAACAATATATATACAATAAGAAAAGAAAAGCAATGTATTTTTTTTCTTTAGAAAGCAATCAACAATAACATTTTGGCACACTGATTTATAGTTAATGAACATTTTTCACAAGCCTGTGAATGGTCAACGGTCATCAGCATCGTTAATCCTCCAAAGTTTTTATATTTTTTTATGTTTGTATGTTTTATAACAATAAACTGTGTAGTATATTACTCTTGCATCAAATTACAAAAAAATTGTTAATAAATTGTACACGGTAAATTTGACATTTCTGTCTTTTGACTGCCATTATCAGACTCTATCTATTTCTTCGTTGTTGTTCAAAATTGTGAAAAAAATATCGTTGAGATCTTCTTTTGCTATTTGAGCAAATGAGAATGAAACCTGTAAATTTGAAAAAGGTCAATTTTAATGCGCTATACTGTAAACACTTACAAGTTTCCAGCAAGTAATATTGAAAAATAAAAAGAACCAAAAATGCTCAATTAAAAAAGCGAGCGAGACTGATATTTAAACGTAATATTTGTAATGCAAAAGACAAATACATGTTTCTATACTGTAGCACTGTAACGCCTAAAGCTAAGATTAAATAATATTGATAAATATTGATAAATAATTCAACGGTATAAATATAAAAATAAAAGTCAAAGTCATATATGTAAATATAATTAAAAAATATTAATAAAAAGAAATACCATAAAAATATACAGTATGCAATAAAAAAGAAAACAATTTTTTTATCAGAAAGCAAAATTAAACTATATGCTTTAGGAAAACGGCTTTGTAGATTTCTTAATGTGCTACTTTTAACTCTTGCTATCCAGATTTAAAATGACTCTTACTCTAACCATGCCATTTTCCTTTGTATTCAATCAAACCGCACAGCTTTAGTTAAATTGAGTTCAGCGCTGCGAGGCCACTAGCGTATTGTCGCTAACGTTCATTCAAACAGGTCTTAAATTGAAATAAAAGATGGCAGTCAGTTGCAAAAATGAAACACTTTCCAGAAACAGTGCGGCACGATGAAATTGCATTTGGACTCAACTATTGAGTGATACGCAAGCTCAGACCATGTAGAAGATGCAACATGCTTCACAGAAGGCTGCAGGCGGGCATCAGTGTCTGACATGCTGTCGTCATTGTGAATCAGACATTTTTTATTCATTTGCTGTATGATTCTCTTGGTTGTCACTGCATGCTTCGTGGGCTTTCTCATAGTTGCTGCAATCTCGGCTTTCCACAGGAAACGGCTTCTAGGCTGAAACAGGTCCACTTCTTAAAATACTTCCCCAGTGTGTACCGTATGCTGAATGTCTCCTTCAGATGTCGAGCGAGTACTTCACTGGATCTCCTGCTGTTCCTTAAAGTCCCACTAAACTGACTAAACATGTGCAGCTTTGTTGGATGCACTGATGTAATTTCAACTGAAAAAATGAAGTTTTTTTTATTAGCCAATAGCGCTAGCAAGCCTCAAAGCCTGGAATTTGATCAGAAGCTGAAGTGCAGAATGACGTCATAAAAAAGTTGATCTGTATTTATGTGAGACGTTAAATACTACTCAACTTAATTCAATAATTTGTAGCACACTAGTTTCAACTTGATTTCACGGAAATTCTTAATTATTTAGTATGAATGCGTACGGTACTAAAAAAGTAATACGCATTGTTATCTGATGTCTGCCCTTCAATTTTGACTCTTTGAGGGTGATATGGGAAACAGATTTAGGATTAACTTTTAGTTGCGAGGAATGGACATCATGGTTACAAATTTATTTATAGGACTTATTTAACCCCTGTTCGCCCCCATAAAATATTTCACTATTACTCTTAATTATGTTTCAAACGTAAAGCGAACATTGGTACGGTGATGCATGTTTTGGGATTGTGTTAGATTGGAAAGAGAACCATACAATTACCCAAAAGAGAATTTGAAGAACTTTGTGTTATCTCCGGTCAGTGTCTTAATCGATACAGAGAGTGTGATCCGTATTTTAGAGTATATTTAGCAAAGAAATGCATATTATTACCGTGGTCAACTCCTCAGATACTCAGTCACTTTATGGATGAGCCAAGCAGCCACTCTTTTACCTTTTGGAAAAACTGACTCATGATATGCACATTAGATCCCATATTTTCTGGCGCATTTGGTCTCCTTTATGGGACTTTCTTGAAGATGCTAAGTGACTTTTTTTAAGTGTAGTGTTTGGGGTTTATAAAACGCTATTATTGTATTTGTGTTTATTTACAATTTTTTGTTATTATTTCATGTGCATGTATCTGAACATGTACATACAATGATTGTGAGAGAATATTTTTAGTGTCCTTTTTTGTTGTGTGGTACCAGTACCACTGTCATGTTACTGTTTTACTGTATTGTTAAATAAACGTAAAAAAACTCAAAGAGTTTTCATTCCCTCGACAGACATCCGATGACTCCAAGCTGCTCCTATTTGTTTGAGTAAATGTCACCCATGACTATATGCCATATGTGGTATTTGATTGCACATAGGAAAGAAGGGTTCAGAAACATAAGCAGAGCCATAAGAACAGAGCACTTGAGCAGCAGAGCACCAGATGACTATCACCATGTGCTTAGGGGACGCCATGGGTCCCTGAATGCTGTGACTTTAGAAACTGCAAATGTACATACACTGAATAAAAAAGTTATTTCAGGCAGAGTCAACGTGAAGACGATCACGTCATATGAAATAAATCTTAATATTTAGTTTAAAATTATAGAAAACATTTATTACAGCCGTGGGAGAAATTAAGAGACCAGTTAAAAATATTTTTTATTTTATAAAATCTGTTTTATATTGATACGTGTTTAGGTAAAATTATCATTTTTGTTTCATTCTTGAACTAAATGCCGTTTGCGGCGTGTTCCCGTCTGATGGGCTCAGGAGCTGTTACTTCCCTGGATGGTGAGGCAGTTAAGGAATATCTCATCTTCCCCAGGTGGAATGTGCAATCGTGGTGCACCGCAGACGCTGCCACTTGGAGGGGTCGACCAGAGCTCCCTTCGAGGGCATTTAAGCTCTTTGACACTAGTGTCAAAGACTGACGATGCTGTGGGTTAAACTTCCTCAGGCCTCAACGCTATGGTGGTCCGTCGGGTTCATAATATTATGCCGACCCATCGGGTCAAAGCGTTAATATCTGGTTGTTGGAATGACTGACCCGGCTGCACACAGGCCTCGTGTGACGAATGTCATGACGGGTGCTCTGAGTCAGACGTCCACGATAGTGGCCCAAGGGAGACATCTGTGGCTCAACCTTGTGTAGTGACGTTCAGAAGGCTCGCCTTCTAGATGCGCCAATCTCACAAACGGGGCAGTGTGGTGGAACTGTGGAGGTTCTCCTTGATGAAGAAGCAGACTGCTCCGCGATGACTCAGTCACCTATTAGTTGTCGAGCTCCCGAGCGCAGCCTGCCCCCCATCGAGAGGGTAAAGGATTCTCCGTTACCCATGTGTGTCTAGAAATCGGGCCCGGTAATACTCACGTTAAACTTAGAACACAGCCAGGTTATGTGCCTAAGGTTCCCACCACTCCCTTCTGCACCAGGTGGTGAACCTGCAGGCGCTCTCCTCTGGGGTGAGGAAGACCAAACCTCCAACGTGTTGTGTCCAGTACGTGCATTGCGCCTCTACTTGGACCACACGCAGAGCCTTAGAAGCTCTGAGAAGCTTTTTGTCTGTTTTCGGGATAGCACAAGGGGAGGGCTGTCTCCAAACAGAGATAGGCACTCTGGATAGTGGATGCCATTGCTTTGGCATACAGGTCCTAGGATTGCCGTGCCTGCTTCCAGTGAGAACCCACTCCACTAGCGGTATGGCCTCCTTGTGGGCACTGGCTCAGGGCAAGTCTCAGACATATGTAGTGCTGCGGGTTGTATGCATGGGGCGGGGACTGGCGTGCGTGTGCCATTCGCCAAAGCCTATTGGTGTTTTAAATTCCTTTCGGAGATGATAGGTTCTCAAGATCAAACTCCAGTCTGTCTCTCAACACAACGTCTCATTCTCTCCATCAGTGAACGGAAGTTACAGTCCTAACCGAGACGTTTTCATGTGTCTTGTCATGATGTCAGTTTTACACACTGCTGTTGCATGACTTTGTCACTCTTGAGGTTTGATTTTTGTTGTAATTCAACAAACACTGGACTGGACACAATACATCTAGAAATGCTAATAATATGAAAATTTGGAATGCTCTCTTAATTGTATCCACATCTGTATATACTTTGTAAATAAATTAAAAAGTTTATTTGGTGCCTACTCTTGCCTTTACTATTTTTCTATCAATTTGACATTGCTTTTTGGCTTGTTTGTGCATGTCTCATAATATCCCAAGTTTTTATCCTATTCTCTATCTGTCCATAATGCACACCTTTCTAGTATGATCCGAGATCACAAAGGCTAACTGACAGCTCCTACCTTTAAGAGAACTGATCTGGCAAAAAAATGTAATAAAACAAGGTCAGTGTGGAGATGAAACAGCACAATGTCTGCATCTTAAAAACCATCTGAAGCCAAAGCAGCGGCCGTTCTTCAATCCGTCAGAAAAGTGCTTTTGAAGTAGCTTTGTAGAACTCAGTATACTGTAATGGTTCTATAAATTACTTGAATAATGGAGTGATATTTGTCTGAAAGAGATATTACCCAGCATTTTAAACCTCAATCGCAACCCCCAAAATTACACCTAATTACTCAATAAAATCTTAGAAGTGTAGCATTAGCTTTAGGCTGCGGGGTATGTGCTTTACATTTCTCCTTCTGAGCAAAATCGCAATCCTGAATCCGCCATAAACAGGGGCGAGATTTAAACAAGACCACCAAAATATTCAGAAATGATGTGTGCACAGTCTTGCTATGGAATTTAGCCAAATCCAAGAATATAAACAGACGTAAACAGACCCAAAGAGCCCCATTTGGTCCAAAGTACAATCCGCACACGTTTTATCAATATTTTTGTCACATCATCTAACGCCTTTCATTTCTGCAGCACTTTTACCCACAATGCACCATCTGCTAAATTCACAAAACATGCAGACTGTTTCTCGGTCCAACATGAGTGTTGTTTTATTTGTCTCCTGGCTGCCTGTGCCATAAAACAACAATACTTCACAGAAACCATATTTAACTTTAATTCCATTTTTTGCTCAGGGTGCAACCGAGTCACTGGAGTGCGGCGGCTGCGACGCATTCTTCAGAGGTTCAACAGACGTGCCTTCAATCCTCCTGTCCTTTCATCTACATCCTCCATAACAAAACATATCTGGAAGGCTCAAGTTTATTTACATCTGTTGCTTATTACTAATCACGATCACTGCTCTGCCTTTTCAATATTAATGTACGTCCCTCACTGACCGATGTTATATATATATGTGACGCATTCAGGGGCGGTTCTAAGGTGAGTGGATATCTGGGGCTTAGCCCAGAGACCTACACATACGTATGTGTTTGACGCCAAAGCGTTGGCGCCAATACCCCAGTAGTTAGTGCACCAACATATAGAGATAGTGCACTTGCAGCCTGATCTGAGTTCAAATCCTGTCTCGAGCGTCTTTTGCCAGTCCCACTTCCCGGTCTCTAACCAAAGCCTTTCTTTCTGTTTTCCACTGTCCTATAAAATAAAGGCCAAAAGCCCCTTGACATGTGAATGGCCCTAACATTTCTATGACAAAACGTTATTAAACATTAAACATTTAGCTACTTAAACCGTGATGGCTCTTTTACAGTTAAAGCGGATCTTGACCCTATGTCCATAGTAAATCCCGTCTTCTTTCATATGAATTACTGTAGATTGATATTAAATAGCTCATTCAAAGTGCATTTAAAATTCACGTTCATTCCGTTTGGACAAATGCAAGGTAAACAAGTAATTTTGTACATTATACATAATACAATAATAAAAGAGGGTAAATGATAGTACGTATTCAAATTATTAAATAAATGACAACTAATTGGGACAATAAAGAACTCTCTACTACCCTTAACCTCACCACACACTATATCATTAAACACCTGTTAGCCATTTTCAAATATTTTCTTTATTTTGTTGAAAAGAAATGCCTGATCTGATATGTGATGTAAATGTAGTTCGGCAAAAGGTGGATTCAATCTTGCACTCATATGTAGCGTCAGTAGCCTACTACTTGTCAAGTGTTTTACTCACTTCGCCACAGAAGCTGATGGGAAGTTGATATTGTTTTATTGTTGATATTGTACCCACTCACATTTACCCAAGGATAGACTCGCAAAAGACGCAAAATGTAAAAGGCCCCCAAGTGATTCGTACAGGGCATGGTAAAAAAAACATTTGGGGCTTTACTGAAATCTTTCGGTGCTTCAGTCCTCTTAGCCCACCCCTAGCGCCCATGGGTGTAAATCTAATTTAACAGTGGGGGGGGGGGCAATGAACATAACATTTCCCAAGAGCAATTTTTGAAGGGTTGACAAAGTCATCATACATCTACATTAAAGAGTGGTGGTTATTTTCCCATGTAGTGCACTGCTATGTGCATAGATGAACTATTTCCATGTTTGTGTACTCAAACAGTCAGTAACAGTGACAGATGCTAAAATTCTGTTTTGTAATCATTGATAAATCAGTCAACTGAATGTTAAGGTTATCCGCGGCGCACACACTGCACAAAATAGATGCGGAGAAAGCAAGCTTTTCCAACTAAATGAAAGCTGTGCACCTTATGTGGACAAAAGGGGTCTGAAATTCGCTAAATATAGTGCCAAAGTTGCTAAATTGTCACCGGTATGTGCGCGACTGTGTGTGACATGCCCCTGGTAACATTGATTAGAAATTAAACTTAAAAGGGGACTTAAAAAAAATTCTGTCATCTTTGACTCACCGTCAGATTGTTCCAAACCTGTATAACCTGTATAAATTACTTATAAATTACTTATAAATTTCTTTGTTCGGCTAAACTTAGAGGAAGATCCGAGCAGCCAAACGGTGAGCTGTTGATTGCAATTGGCAACCTCACCACTACATGCCGCTAAATTTCATACACTGGACCTTAAAATGCATCCTTGTCATTAACAGTTATACAGAATTGTATATTGTACTATCATGTTTGAGTAAATAAGGGTTTTTGTTTACGTCAGTGATTTTATGCAAATGCAAAGCCCTTTGTGAATGCGATTCCATCTCATGCCGTGTGATTAAAACGTAATGTTCGGTAATGCCAATGTCAGTCATTTGTAATCTGTACAGCCATTAAAGCGAGCATGTCACGACGATTGATCTGCGGTCCCCCTCGCACGCCGTTTTATTCGCCCGCAGTGAAAAGGCCGTGGCGTTTGATTGACAGTGTCTCTGCTGCGTAAAGTCTCGCTCGCTAATGTTCTCACTAAAAGCCCAAGTCATATTTCTCTGATTAGCATGAACTGGTTTTGTCGGAGATGTTGCATTTGAAAGCTTAAATAGTCAAACTAACAATCATGCACGGTGACCAGTATAGACAGGGTTATCTATAAAATACATGTATCTTATGCTCATGTGCATTCAATTAAACTTAAATTAAAGGGCTAGTTTCCCCAAAAAATGAGAATTCTGTCATCATTTACTTTACCTTCTTGTCATTTCAAACCTGTATGACTTTCTTCTGCAGAACACAAAAGAAGCTATTTTAAAGAATGTCGAAAACCGAACCACATTGACTTGCATTGCGTTGTTCGGTTACCAACATTCTTCAAAATATCTTCTTGCGTGAACACAAGAAAACAACAATAAACATAAAAAAATCCATCCTAAAACTCAGCAGAATGAAGCTGATGTAATGAACATTTCAGCTGCAGTTACCAGTTTGAAGGCCAAGACGTCTCAGTCTCTGTTTTTTCAGTCTAGGTGAGTCTGGAAGCTATGCTAATGTACTTTAAGGCAAGTGCATTTGCTTTTAAATATGCGACCCGTGAGAAGATCTCCAATGAGGTGCTGTTACAGTAAATGCATTCGGAAGCACGTCACCTTGTACTACACGTTTGGGGCTCTTTTTGTTTACCAATGAAAGCCTCAGAATCCTCCGTGGAAGGTTACTTTTGTTTATATTGAGCCTTTGTCAGATATTTCACACTATTTACTGATTCACTGCTGTCTGGTCAATTAAAAGGGCTGGGAAATGCCCAAGAGAACGACACGATCCGGAATCTGTTTCATTTAACAGCATTCTGATGCTTTCTAGCACTGTCTAGACGCTCCAAAGAGACGCCTGAGCAACTAAAGTAATACATATAGACTGTAATTCAGCACTGGACCGCACAGCAATGCTGTAAGATGCCTTCCGACGCTGATGTAGGACCGATCTTGGGCTTTAAGTGCCAAAGACAGATCTCACTGCGACAGAGACCATGAACTTGATCTCAGGCTGAAACGTTTGGAAATGTCAGAAATAGGAGTGTAGACACATGCCGGGCTGCTGAGGAAAGACTTGCTGCCCTAGAACATGACCTGAATACAGAGGACAAATAAAGTTATATAGGACATTGGGAGGGTAAATTAGTATTTCAGATGAAACTTCATAACTAATCTAATTTATATTAAAATAAATAAATAAATCAATATTTAAAATAATCTCATAATAATTTAGTATTTAATAATTTAATAAATATTTAAACAAGTGTAAAGTAATATTTTTTTTATATAGTTATTAATAAATAATATAAATATAATGTAAATAAGTTAATGTACACGTAAATAGAAACAATTATAAAATAAATAGAAAACTATAAAAAATAATATATATTAAATAATATACTATATAATAGACTATACATATATTTGTCATATAATAGCAAACAAAATTGTGTATGATGTGTATTCTATGTCAAGACTAATATCATGTAAAAAAATATATTTAATTTATACATATAATTTCACCTTTTTTTAAGTTCTTTACTTTTTTAAACCAACTACACAACTGAACTGTTTAGAATTGCATTTTTAAACAAAAAGTTGAGAAAAGCTTTAAAACAATGACACTGACTTCTCTCCACTACTCCAATAGCCCTTAATAATGCATTACTAACAAAGATTTGTTTGTTTACAAAACGCTGAACGTCTCCTTCAGCCAATAAATTCTATTCGTCGGATTACTTCTTCTCATTTTTCATTAAAGATAACTACCATGCACAGTCTTCAATGATTGTTTACAAGCCCAGATTGCCTCTAAATCTGTCCTTATACATTTTTTTATTATTTAAAAGATTTATTTTGCAAGATATCCATAGACTTTTATCACTTTACCTTATCATTCTGTAAAAATTACAACACAGCTATACTTACAACAACAACACCATAAATATATCCTGCAATCACTAAAATAATCTTTCCATAGCAGTAAACAAATAATCTGCATGCTGAGAACTCACAGACCTTTCAAATATCAGCAAAATTGTTTAAAGAATAATAAGAGAATATGGTTTGTCTAAAATATGCCTCTACTGTATGTTCAAAGTTATGAGTGACTTCATAAATACTCATATCGGACTCCAAAGATTGTCATGTGCACATCAATTAATAATTTGTATACAATTTTCAAATCTTATACATTTCGTGTGTACTGTTTTACCCTCCGTCAGCTTCTATCCCCCTCTTTCTGTTTCTCAGGAGGTAGATCGAGCTCAGTGAAAGATGTAGGAGGTCGAGAAGCACCTGAGGAGAATCCACATGCTTTTATGAGGCGTCCCATGAGGCAGATGGCCCAGGAGAGGGGTCAGAGAGCTGGAGTGCTACAAGCTGATGTGACTGGGTTCTGAATGTGGCGGATGGATATGTTAGTGAGGACTGTGAAAGGTTACAGATAACATTGCTTGTGGGTGTTTGACATTGCATAGTCATACTACTCAGTATTTTTTAAGTGACTTTGTACTATTTATCAAATCTATGGGTGTAACACATGCTACTAATAAAAAACGAATTATCTGTCTCCATTTGTTCCCTGTTTAATCTTACTCCCAGCTAGAAGGAATAAGTGAGATCATTTTTGTCATAATTCCATATGTTTTTGATGTGAGCAGTCAGATACATTACAAACGCAGACTCACACGTATAAATAATTTTGATCTTTTACAAGATCGCTCTGTTTATTCTTTAAATAATCCTGCTCTTTCTCTCGCTGTCTTTCATCTTTCCATCCTTCTTGGCCTGCAATTTTTTTACTGCCTTTTTTATTCTGTTTTTCTTTATACATCTTTTTCGAAGCAATGAAATAAGAATGAAAACTTGTCATTATGAAGAAGTCTAAAAACCCACAGGATGTATCAATCTGACGCTGAAACATGTTCTGTCTTTTAGCAGATAGGTGTTTGTTTTAAAATGCACAAGAAAAGACACAAGAGATGCTTAGAATGTGGCGCATTGAGGAGGGAGACAGTTTAGCTCGTGTGCCGGATTTCAGAGATCAAGACGTGAACTCAGATTAATGTTCTTATGATTACACACAGAAAACATTTTAAAACACAGACATAGTGAATTTTTTATTAAAATGTCTGGGTTTATTTTAATTCGCTACAACACAACATATTAATATATACTGTGACATATAACACGGAAAAAAAATTATATAGTAAACGTAAACATATTATAAAATCTTATATTATAAAACCTGAACCTATAGACAAAATTTTGATAATTTAATTGTTTTAATAATAGTAAAAAATCAGGTTATCAAACAATTAATCGCGATTAATCGCATCCAGAATACAAAATAGTGTTGACATAACATATGTCTGTGCACTGTGCATATTAATTTTGTATTTATAAGCACAAAAACAAACACATACATGAATACATGTTTAGGAATTTTTTACAAGCATTTACTTACCACTAATTTAAATGATATATAAAGTTTTATTGATTTTTATATTTTATATTTATCCTAAATATATATATATAGTATGTTATGCTAATAGAAATACAAAATGATTATGCACAGTACACAGTTCCTTTATTATGGGAACACAAACTTGTATTCTGGATGCGATTAATCACGATAAATCCTTTGACAGCCCTAGTCAAAAACAGTGCGTGTTGACAAGCCAAAACAGCATTAATATAATAAAATCTAATATTTTTTAACCAAATGATTGACATTTCATCCCATTCTAAAATGGATAGAATTCTGGGAACAACATATCTGTCATTGAGACCAAAATGCTGATGTGACAGAATGTTGGCAAGCATTTATAGATAGATAAGAGAAGAGAGACATTGATGATCCATTTGTCTTCCATTTGAAATGGAGGATTAGACTGAAGATGCAATGTCGTGCCTAAAGGATAATGAAGGTTTTGTCATTTCTGAACCATCTGCTATGCATAAGTTAGCCTATGAATTATATTCTGTGTGCTGGCGATGAGTCAGACCCACAGTGAAGCACCAGACTGTTTTAGAAACTTCAAAAGCCTCACTTTAGCAACAGAGAGATTCGGAAATAGAATGTTTAGTGTCAACTTTCAGCCAGAATCTAGAGATTCTCATTGGGTATGAAAAAAAAGTTATACTGGATGAGGAGATAAAAAAGGGTATGTGGCAAGTTGTCTAATTGGCAATAGTTACCTTCCCTGATTTCCTACAAAGAAAAAAAAAAGGTTTCTAAGAACCTTTTTGTCACCTTACTGTTAGATCAAATGGTCAATAACATCAAGCTATTAGTATCATTAAAGATATTCAATGACTCTTGCTGGTCAATAAAACATCGTCTTGAGATGGCAAGTAACAATCAATTGCTGTTTTCAGGTTTTTTGACCACTGGCTACCCAGAGGCTCCTTTATAGGAAAGGTCGACGGGTTGATTTGTTAGACTGATGTGGCCTGTGGTTTTCTTAAGGGTGGGGGGGTCATATCTTTTTAATGAATAGTCAAGAGGTGAATCTAAGCGGCATGACATCTTTCGATAAGACAATGTTTCAAGCGTTGACCTAATCAACAGTTCTGTTCGGTGACGAGTCAAGACATCATGTCCAAGCGCCCTTTCCCATTCACAAAATGAGACACTTTAGTGCATGTTGCCACAGCTTTAATGTGTTTCATTCTGACACTAGTAATAATGGCTGTCTACAAAGTGCACTAGAGCGTCGCTCAATAGATGGCACATGGTGCATTAAAGTAGCTTAATCTTAAAAAAGCTAGTTTTAAACATGTCAACCAACAAATAAACTCAACCTTCAACCACGTTACCAATGTTACTGTGATCAAATAAATACATTTTAAGTTTAACAATAGCAATAAACCAAACTGAATCTATTTATCTCATACTATAGAGCACTGTACACTGGTTCTTACTCAGTGAATATAGATTCAATTGGCTTTTTTCCATCGCAGTTATTTTCAGTTAAATGTTTATTCTTTTCGGATTATTAAACTGTTTCCCTTCAAGATTGTTACGAGTGGCATTTTAAAACCTGGCAGTTTTCCACCCGACTGACTGTCAAGTTTTCATCCCATCGCAGGTTTTTTTTATGGTCCTAATGTGAATTTAAATGACTGATCACCCTAAAAGCAATACATTTTCTTGGTCTTTCTCAAGCAAAATGACACACACAAACATACACAGACACACAAAACTTAACGCTCGTGTAAATTCCCATATGGGTTCATACATGCCAAATGATTCTGACTAGATGCGTTTCTCGGTATATATTACTTGCAGGATTATTCGTTTCAGCATCCCCCTTAAAACTTCATACGATGGATAATGTATTTGCACGAATATGCCAGTACAACAATAAAACAAATTCATTCAAAAGAGAACAAAACTACAAGCAAGATGAAAATAACAATACCACATAACCCTCTTGCTTTAATTAAATTTTCATGACATTAAAATAAAAATAACATAGTATCAAGACATGCCAAGATGCACCAAATACCAGTCACTGTAAACATAGCTTAAAAATCCTGAAAATTATGGCGATCATTTCTAAAAGAGCAAACAAACTTTAAAGTCACATCTTGTTACATTAAAGTTTTTTTGATTGCTAACACAATAATTCATGAAACAATTCACCATCTCCTGACACCTATTAACACATTATCAGAACAATACAAAATAAAACATCTGCTAAATGCCTGAATGTAAATGTTTTTTGTGCAGTTGTGTACTGTAGTGTGTTGCATGACCAGTTCATTTTGTTCATTGGTTTTTCAACTTTTCTTGTCTACTTTACAGTAGTTTTACTGTTTTTTTCTTTTTCCAAAAGCTCATTCTTGCATTTTGCTCTATCTGCACTCTTTTCTGTTGTATATTCTAATCAACACTAAGCTGTCAATTTATTCTTGAATCCCAATAAGAGGTATTAGTAACAGTGTTTTGATTTGATCTCACCAGTGTCTAAGACTATTGGCTTGTGTGTGTCACGTCTGTGGAAAAGGTATTTTCAGCAAGTTTAAATGGTTTTGAGAAGAGAGCTTAATTTTGACCTGAAATTAGGATGTTTGTGGAATTGGGTGAGATTTTACGGTTTTGTGTTTCTTTTTTGAGAATATGGAGTTATTATTTCAAAAAATGTGTTTAAGCATTTGAGAAAAACTGTAAACCAAAGTCCCTTTAAGGAAGTCGGCCCACTCGGTGACCGTGTTTGCAATGCCTCCTGGCAGTTTTTACAGACATTCAAGATAGTCAAAGCCCTTTCTACTTGAATGGGTAAATAAAGATATCTCTAAAATCGCTGGCTGAAATCACCTTTAAATAGCATATCACCAACCAACAATTATACCTCAATCAACTCTACCGAATCACATTTTTTCAGCTACTGCATACACATTGGCAAAATCTTCACAAAATTGCATAAAACCACTCCCCAGAGAATGCTTTTACTGTAAATGTGGGAGTTTCTTCAATTGTCCGTTACATTTCCACTCATAGAATAGCCGTATTTTAAATCTTATCTTTGGTTAAACCCACATGCATCTTGACCAATTTTATCGAATTTCGACTTTTCTAAGTCCCATCAAAGCTTACCTTCTGGTCATGACTGTAGGCCAGTGCCCAGTCCTCCTGTGTGGGATGGAACAGCAGACTCAGGACATAAAAGCTCAAGCGATATTTCTGGAAGCTTGCACCTTCATCTGAACTGATGAGAATGCTGCTTTCAAACTCTGGGTCGGTCAGCACCATTATCTAGTGAAGAGAAAATGATAGAAATAAAGGTTCAATAGAGGTTTATGTGAAAAAGGTGAGTTTAATAAAAAAGAGAAAGAAAATAAGTTTGGGTAAAGAAATGTCAGCAAAGGCTGTGAAGTCTACTAGCATCAAGCTAACTAACGTCCTTCAAATTAAATAATATTAAATATTAAACAACTTTTTTCATTAGTGCCAGTCCCCATTCACTTTTATTAGTATATTCTTTAAATAAAACATAATTTTATGTGAATAAAGCAAGTCTTGAACGAGCAAGTGTAATTGGACGAAAGCAAGTCATATAACAAGTATAACTAATTTCTCAGATTTTGGGGTGAACTTTTAATTGGTTATACGCATACATGAGAAAAACTGTCTAGATGGACAAAACGCTTAAAGCACAGATGCAAAGCTCCTCTGCTCATACTGAATTATGAAAAGCATTTCCTTTCATGCCCGTGTTCAGCCGCGCGCCTGCATCTGATCTCTATGATAATTAAAGGTCTGCCAGCTTGTTAAATGGGCTTCTGCCATCGCGGTTCCTGCCAGCGTGTAGCTTCAAACAGATCTCACCTGAACCCCAGCCACCGTGTTCGCTGTCATCATAGAGATTCTTATTACATTGTACAAACAAGCTTTTCGTGTAGTTATTCTGACACACTGGAAACAGTAGAAAAGACACAAACAATACTGGAATATCTCTATGAAGATATAAATGAATGAATTTAGATAATCTGAACTATTCATTATGATAGCACAAAATAGGACATGAAAGATTAATTCAAATGGTCACAAATGGCTTATCCTTTACAGAATTGTGATTGTTAACCTCAGATCAAATGAAATATTATATAAACTATTTCATTTTTAATTTAAATAACATGAGATTTTCAAGTTTTGCAACACAGTTACTATTAACTTTTTCTAGCTGCTACAAATATGTTTCAACAATATGACAAGACGTTTTTTTGGCTTTCCATGTTTTATATAGGGGGCGCTGTTAAACATCTTCTGAGGGACCACATAATCTATTGATCCATAATCTATGGATTTAGATTATGCTTCTGAATTTGAGAAAAGTGCAATTTTGCCATCTTTTTTTGCAATTACTGTATTTTATGGAAAGAGTTCATAAAAAAAAATGAAGCTTCAAAGCAGAGGCCCTTTCCTTTCTTTTTACATTATATATTAATTGCTTGCATATTCATACAACAGAATATTCAATCAGGGTGGTGAAAATATTGTGAATATAATCAAAATTTGAAAAAATGCTGGTCGAGACTCGAGAAAGAGTACATTAAAGGTAGCAATTAAAAAGAAGATATAACATAAAGAAAAAATGGTCATACTTGCTATAAATGTAAGAGAATTGATTGATTGGTTTTTATATTTTTGGATGCTTTAATAACAGAATTGAAAAGTCGAGAAGGACAAATTCAGTCAACACAGTAACATGCTGTGTCAATATGAAATTAAAGTCTATCTATAATATGTATACTAATTGTTAGAGCACAAAATATGGATTTTAAGCTTTAACATGCTTTAGAAAATAACATGGCACAAAAGCAATTTATAGTAGCCTACATACTTGAAAAAAACAAACTGACCTCAAGCGTTCATTCTCCTATGAGGATTTGTTTTGTTGTTCCTAAGCCGAGAGTAATTTCACACAGAGAGTCGTTCATAATCGTATATATTTGTATTGCTTCAATGCCTTTCAGGGCTAAAAACAGTTACAGACTTTTTCATTACGGATCGTTACCGCTTGCAAAAATATGACTCATGCGTCTTTGATGTCTTTTACTTTAAGCGCTGGAAGCTAATAGGCCCCCGAAGCATTTCAGAACACATTTGAAAAATGTGCTCCCCTACAGAAGCTAATGTAAGTGGGCACAAGCTGACATCTAGACGTGATAATATTTAGAAGGCAAGCTGTGAAACATAAGGACGAGACCCCCCCACCTATATTGTCTTTCTCTCTGGCTTCCATCCGCCCGGGATGTACACGGCGGCTGTTTTCATCCCTAAACCGGATTTGAATTGGAAAAACAGCGGTGCATTTGTCACTGACAAAAATCCCAACCTCTCTCCACAAGCTTTAACTACGAATCCTCCAGGGCGCTGATTTAGATAAATTGTTTTTCATTAAGCGCCAATAAACAGTCAGTCGAATCGCAGCCAGGATTTTGTTGGCCTGCATCTCCAATTTTTACTCTTCATTATGGTTACAAGAAGATGGAAAGAGGCCCCCTGTGTCTTCTGGTGTCTTCAAGCTTGTCAGATGCAATTCAGAGATTTTAAAGCCTCATCATTTTCCTTAATGTTGTATTAAATAACAGCTTTTCTAATGAAAGGAAAATTACTCCTCACCTTACGCTGTTGAGTTTTCTGTCAAGGCTTTATTTAAATAACGAGTGCGGAATAACTTCTGAAAGACAAACTTCTGTATTTGACCTAGGGAATTACATAACACAGTTTCACTCCTCTGATCGGATTGGACTCTTACTCAGCAAATCACAGCAATGCTCTCATTTGTGTAATATAGGTTTAGTGAAAAATGCTTCATATAGATGATAACATTACATTTCAGTGATATTGAAATATACTGTATATGCACTTGCTTATGTAAAGACATTTCAGCAGCAAAAACATAAACAAACGCTATGTGGTCCAAACGCAACTTTCAGTGGACCTCTGCAATGAATCTGTAACTGTTGAGAAGTTTTAATTCAATTCAATACAATTAATATACAAATAATAGACATTATATAAGTAATATACCTTTACTACATGAAATATATTTATTGATTCACATGAGCTACCACTTTTCCAGATCTGTAGCAATAATGATTTCATTGTCAGGTAGACTTCCATCCGTGTACAATGCAAAACTTGAAATGATAGAACTTTGCTTTCCAAAGTGTTGTGAATTTGAATGATCTACAAATAAACTTTGTGATTGAAAAGCTTTCTCATGTGAACCCCCACTGTAAAATCTGGAGCGAAAGTTTGAACAGTTTGTATCAGGGGTCCTCTGAGAAGCAGAATCCTGTTCAGAAAGGAAAGATTGTCAGTTTATACATTTTGGGGGCTTAATTTGAGCTTCGTCCAAAACTGTGACTGAAGCTAAATGTGTAACTGCATTAGCTGGCAGGATATTGACTATGGATTTACCATACAGACTGTTCGCCAACTGTATGAGTAAAATTACAGTTGGTGAGTTAAATATTGTTGCCATCCCAACTTAATATAGAAAAGAACTGAATCAATATGGAGAGTCATTACAGACTGCTCAGATATATATTCTATATAACCATCTGAAAAAGTAGTTAAACTGCAAGTTACTATAAAAAAAGTAGCTAGCTTCTTTGAAACTGCTTTGATTTTACAATGTCACATGAAAATTGACATAAGTATTTATTCTTGCAAACTATAAAGTATTTTTACATAGTTTTCACACAAAATATTAAAGGATACTAAAGGATTTAAAAAGTAAATAAATGTACTATAGCTAGATAATCCAACAGAATACTGTAGTATAAAAAAATAGAGTTTGATAATTAGCCTACCATAATATTCTACAACAGTAATATATTTCAATATACTATAGTAAACAACAGTATTTTTACGTGATGTGTTACACCTGAATATGTGATAGTGTCCTATGTTTTAAATAAATAGTTTGTAAACAATGTAAAACAATACTATTATCATTGTATTGTTCATTTATTATTTACTTTACATAAGATTCATATTTAATACCTAATATGATTGGGTGTCAAATACTTACCCACTTATGTACGTCCTTTACGATCTCTTCTCACTGAAGCATAAAGCCACAATACATAGTTACTGCAGTAGATGGCGATAATTAACCGTATCAGTTTGTGATCGAGTAAGAAGAAGAAGGCCGTTTCTCAATATGTGTTCTTCAGCGGTCTTGTGTCATCATGTTATCGCTGTACGTACTCAAAAACCGTCAAAGTCTGGTTCCAATACTCAAGAACAGAGAACAAATGAAATTATCCAAATGTGTTCTGGACATCTAGGATGCATCCTTTCGCATGGACATGAAGTCACAGAAGTCACTGCGACATATCCATCTAAGGTCGTTCTTCCGAGGCTGCCTCGCAAGACTGGTCTCCACAAGAGCGCAAGTCCATTCTTTGCGTTCTTGGAATTGAGAAACGGCTGCAGACGTTACACAGTGCTGTTCTAAAGGCAGAACCGATCGAGCTTTTGGTCACGCAATGCCACTACTTTATTAAACAAATTATTAACTTCTGGAAAAGCTACACTTTTTACAAAGTAGTTGAGCTACCTTCAGGCTACTGAAAAATTTAGTTAAGTTAGTAGCGTCTTGTAGTTAGCTACTTCCCAACACTGTAAATAAATATATACTGTATATATTCTTGTATTTGTCAATTGCGGCAGATGTTAACACCAGTCACTATAGGCTGTGCCACATGCACGAAAGCCACATATCTGAGGTCAGAGAGAAACTGGAGGTGCATCAGCGGATAATTAACTTTTCAAGCCACTAGCACGCATGTGAACAAACAGTCTCTACTGAACGAATGAGCAAAGACGGTTGCGAAATACAATCAATAGAAGGGGTTGAAGGATCTCTGTTATCTGCTGACACCCAGACAGCTAGCATCCCGCCAGCTAATCTACATGCAGCGCGTGAAAGTGATTGGCGCTAGTGCTGGCTGAGCAGTTTAAACTGTAGAAAATGGACACAATGTCAGATTAATCATGTCACGCAACTGCATTTTATAACAGAGTGGCGGAAATGAAAATAAACCTCATTTGTTGGACATCGTCACATTTAATCTCCAGCCGGGCCGCCCACAACACCATGAATTCAAAGCACTTTGGATTCTCAGCGAGTCCCGTTTAAAGGCTCCGACCGAGCGGTCGAAATGTCATACCCATCTCTCAAATGGAAAAGTGTTTTGCTAAAGGTTTGGCCTAAACTTAGAGCCTTATTTTAAAATGGCCACGGGATCTGCCCCAGTCGATTCTTTCAGCAATGGGACTCGCAGTGTAAAAAACAATGCAATCCAACAATCCTTAAACTTACAATAAACTACATCAATACAGTTGGGCTTTGTGCATGTCTGTTATGCGGTTACAATTACAATACCTCAACAGAAAAATCTTCAGCTTTTCAAAAGAGGTCATCCATCTATTCTGCTGCAAAATTGGACTATCGGGACCAATGAGAATGTCTGAGGGAAAACGGGGTCAAAAGTGTAAAAAGTATTTGACGTGATGTTGGATTCTAGTCTTTGTGATCTCGCGACCCTCAACGGGAGATGAAGATCTAACATTATTGTCAGGACTGTCACGTACCTGTATGTTTTTAAGGGGTCACCAGTGGGAATCCTCACTTGTTTGGGTTCCGTGCTGAGGTGCAACATGGTCCAGGTAAACAAGGAAAAACTTTCTGACAAGGTAGTAGTTCTGTGTATAAATATCAAGTGTTCCTCTAGTGTTCAAATCCTTGTGTAATATATTATTGGTGTTTTAAACAAAGCAGTCGTAATTTAAACTGAATATGACAGCCATGTTTTTTATGCAAAAGAGTATTTTGTGTTCACAGGAAGAAAAAGTCAAGGAGGTTCTCAGTGACATGCAGGTTGGTAGATGGCAAAAGTAGTTTCGGTCCACATTTAGACACTTCGATACACGATTTCTGCCTTCTGTGGTCATGCTTATTATATTTATGAGATTATTTTGAATCAGAACTTTGCAGAAAAGTAATTCATGCTACCAAATGCACATCGTGCACGCAGCTCAGAGTATCATTTGACCGAGTTGGGCAAAGATCCAGACACGATGAGAAGCTGTTTCAGAATCAGCTCATTAACCTTTCTGCCCTTTACGGATTATAGACAAGTTTAAATACTAACCGCAGAGAATTTCCCTCAACAGCAGCTCTGTATTGACAATGAGTCCATCCTTAAACTTGCAGTAGCAATTTGTTTATTTTTTAGAGGTTTTATCGTTATAAACAGCAAGCAAAATATTTGTCAAAACCATGTAAAGCCCAGGCATCCGTACAGCAGATTTAACGTTGGATTATATTATATTATATTAATTGTTTAGTACATTCAAGATTTGCTTCTATACATCATATATTGACAGTAATCATAACATATTTAATAAATGACACAATTTAAGTAAGTAATGGGGTCCTGATAGCGTTTTAACCATTAAACTTAAATATATTTTTTGGGGAATGTAAACATTACGATTAAAGGAAATAAAAAATATATACTGTACATTTCATGTTATTTATAAAAAAACGAGGAAACTTTTTATTGCTGTCTTTCCAAAATCTCGGATGTCCAAAATTCAATTTCAGGTAACTGAAAAACACTGTACTTTTAAAAATGATTAAATACTGTGATGTTGAAATTTACAAACACTTTTTTTTACTTTAAATTGATTTATATTCACAAAACCTACTGACAAACTAATAATGACTTACGGCAAAATTACGGAATATGGATATACAAGGTTTCAGAAGGACAGCAGCAATATTGACAAGAAAAAATATGACAAGTTTGTACTGTATTAATTTACAGGATTTATATAGAAAATATTTTCTTGCTATGAATTTATTCCTAAACCAAATATTGTCAGATAATGTGAGTGTGGACCTTGATTTGAATGTCAATGTGAAGTAGGTTTTGATCAACCCGTGTTTCGATTCAAACTAAGGCAAGATCCTCACTCTCTAACTTTATTATACACCTCAACAGATACCTAAATATAATCTATGATTATAAGATAACTGTTTCAAATGTGATTTTTTACAGTGTAGGCTGTTTCATACTTCCTACATGGGACTTCATTAAAGACACAAGATTGTGGTATAAGGTAAATTAATACATAAATAAAAAATAGAGATGCACCGATATATCGGCCAAGAATCTGTATCGGTTGATAAAAGCAAACCTATAGGCAGTCGGCCGATAGTTTAAAAACAGCCATGATCAGGGCTAATATATCCAATCAATCAAAAGAGGACAGAAAAATGCACTGAATTTGTGCCCTGTGTATAGAAAATGTTAAGAAACATCAGCAGTTTGATGTTCAATATTAATATTCATTAAACAAATGAATTACATTCAGAAAGTTGAGAAACATGAGTTTAATAATTGTTATCGGCAGATATCAGTCTGAATAATCGGTATCGGTGCATCTCTATTCAATAATATTATAACCAAACAGGCAAACAGAAATAAATATCAGAGCTGCAACCAGAGCTTCAGGTCATTTAAGGTTAACATAGCCTTTAGCAGCTTTGGTTTTGCTCTATCATTCCAGGAGGCATTGCTGGTTGCTTGGCTTAAGTCAGACGTCCCTGCTTTAGTACCACCTACAGTATGTGATTTTTGTAGGCTTTCAAAAACTGACACACAAAAAAATAATCCCAAATAACTGCTTTTATGTGAAGAGGAGGATATGTAAACACACCTCGACAAGAAGAAAGCAAGTTTTTCACGAGTCGGATGAGAGAGAGCAGGCGTCTTACCTTTCTTTTGTTGGTAGGGCAGACGTAGAGGTAACTCAGAACAGTTTTGACTCCCACTTTATCGTTCATTCTCTCATAGGTGCTCCCGTAATCTGTTGATCTGCAAACAGAAAAATAATCCTCAACACACCATTCAACATGCATTTCTTTTCGTACACATGGATATGCACGCTGCATCCGCCACATAACACAAGCCTGTCTGAAAATAGCAAATTATGATCATGCGAATGCTTCACCGTTTCTTTATTTTACTTTTCTCATGACTGTATTTCCCTGATCCTCGGTGATGAGTGGAGAAATCTCGCTAAAACAAACACAATCTGTCGAGCATATGCTGAGCAATTCCGCCTTGTTCTAGAGACCCGCAACCTCTGGGCATCACAGTTACAACCGTTCCAAAGCATACACTTATTTGTTTGAAATGGCTAATGATATTTACAGTCTTGCAAAACAGATACTGATGTACATTTGGACAGGGACTGTAGGATTATGCTTCTGCCAAAAACAAGAGATTACTGAATAATGCCTGGCAATGTTACTAGCGATTGCATCTTTAGTGAAGTATAATGTAACATACAGCAAGCATTTTCATTTCATCGAAAAATGAAAACATTTAATTCCTTGTATATTAAATCAAGAGTTACTATTTTAACAGTTACACGTTTAAACGTTATAAGTATATTTATGAATAATACTTATATTATATTATTAACTGTCTGAGAAAATTGTCAGTGGGAGAGTACCCCTTAAAAATTTGATAATATGTGCCCCTTAGGCCATGTATATAATACCAATATGAACCTCTCAGGCACAACCCAGGGACAGTTTGGGTAGAATTTTATACTGTTCTTTTATGAGGGTTTATTATTTAAAAGAGCCGGGATTGTTTTTTAAAATGAAGATCAAACAGTTTGGATGTTTTTATTTTGTCTATAGACCACTTCGGATGATGTAAACAAAGCAGGCCCAACACTGGTCCCGAAAAACTTCCACTTTCAACATTTAAACAACAAACCGAAAACTAATATTTTTATAATTTAACTTTATATATGTAAGATTGAAAATATCTGAATAATAATAACATTTAAAATTGAATACGGAGTTGCTTCTGAACAAGTGCTTACAACTTGCAAAGTCGTCTATGAAAGGTAGTAGATATCAATAATACATTTTTTTTAAAACACACATACAACAAATACACACATGTTTTATGAATAGAAAAAACAGAGAATCTGTTTTTGCAGTAAACATATATTTATAAATATATATATACAATACAAAATCCATAAATAAAAAAAAGATTATCTGTGGACACATTTGTATGGTAATGCATGAATGCTGTTTGGGGCTTTATCTAGGATTTAGTTAGTGACTCACAGCATCAGGTGGGATGTCAAATCCAAACAGATTGTAAGAATCACATGTTTTTTAAATTCGAGAAAAATGCATGCATTTTTACATTATGTTAAGCAGGCAACCTACTTAAGTACAGACTGTCGAGAATTTCTCTGAGTGTTTATATGTAGCTGTGCATCTGTCATTATATTGAATCCACCCACCTTCAGATTCATTAACTTGTTATTTCGTGTACTGCATAAGCAAAGGTCACACAGGTTTGAAACAACATGAGGGTGTGTAAATGATGACAGAATTTTTCTTATTGGCTAAACTGTCCCTTTAAGTACCCCCTGAGATATACTGTACATACTCCTAGATTGGAAATCACTGGTTTGACCTTCTGTCGACCCTACGAAAGCCACTGAACCATTATGGCTTCTTATGTGACAAGTGTTTAATGGAAAGTGTTCGGAGTGCACGCATCGGTTCCTGATTCCCTTTTTTTGTAGCATGCTCCTTTTCCTCCCCTCCAACCCCAATTTTATCTTACCGACTCTATCTTGCCATTTCTGCTATCTCTATTTTTGCCTCCACCTCTCCAATTCTCCACAGCGTTGCCTATTTCCGTCCATTCAAATATGCCTCCAGTCCATGTCTCACCCACCATTTTCACTCATGAGCGGCATCCGTGTGGGCATATATCATTCTACGGCAGCCGCACGGAAACATGTTTGCTGTTCGAGCTATAATAACACTGATTTTCAGGGGGTTTTCTCTCATGACTCCTACTGTAAAACCTAACAGCGAAAGTTTGTAAACGTATATAAGTTAATCTTACTTAATTTAAAAGAAAAAGTTCACTTAATGTTTTTTTTGTTACTGTAACTCAATAGCTGAATATTATGCAGAACTCTATATGAATAAGTTTTCAGAATTCATGTATTATTTTATAAAGTTGCTTACACACAGAAATTAATTGTTCAATTGACTTAGTTTAAACAAGTTAATTCAACATTATTGGTTGAGGAGGAATCCAGTTCCCGGCATGTTTATTTGTTTATATGCTATTCAGTAAAAACTTTAATTTCTCTTTGAGATTTAATAGAGTTTGTTATATATTTTAGTTTTGAGGTTAGCATTTTTCAGAAAGTGATACATGTCCTTAGGCTGTGGGAGGTTAAAGCACGGCCATAATGTGTATTGCATCTTTCAATGAGACTTCAACTGTGCTAATAATAAGTCAGTACTAATATGTCATGCAGTACATGCTGACATACAGTAAATCTGTATTGAATCTATGTATGACAACTAAAAGAACCATTAAGACTAATAAATATTGAGTTAAGTTAACATAAAATTACAGGCACAATTCAGTATTTTTTATTTAACTCATTTAAGTAACTTTGAGTCAGAAAAGTAGTTAAGTAATTTAGTTATTTTAGTAAATTATACGTTACATTTTTTTAATACAATTTAGTTAAGCTTACTTAATTGAGTCAAGGCAACAAGTTTGCACAATTGCATTAAGTAAACAAATTAGTTTTTACAGTGTATCGATGTCTATGAGTACTATATATAAATATACTGTATATAGTACACCAATCTTGAAGATCAACGCATCAAAATAAACTTTCAAGTAACAGCTTATTAAAAGTCCCACGACAGCCTTATAAATAAAGCATTCAAATTTGCGTGAGTACCAACATAACATAAATAATTAATGACCTCCAAATGACTTACATACTTCATAAAATATAGCCTAAGCAAGAGCAAGTGAATAGACTCCACTTCCGAAGCCTGAATAATTTAGTAGGAGAAACGAGCTGTTAGCCAACACAATCCACTAATACTTCTCCATCACGTCTGCTTGCTGTTCACATCATCGGCACAGGGCGGATAGTGTTTTCAACACCGTCGCTGACCCCATATCAAAGCGACAACCTCAAAAACACAGACGGACGCTCGTCGCACACACTGCGTCCACGGACAGGCAATCTCATTTGAGAAAATTCCCATTCTCCGTCTCTCCATTCTTTTTCTCATTCCTCAGGTCGCCGTGCCAAAGGGGCAGTAATGGATTTCAGTAAAATTACAATGCAATCTTCCTCATTCTCCTTTATTCCGCAGTGGCAGCAATATAAAGCCGCAGAATTATACAGTAGAGACACGGTCACTTTCTCTAGATATTACAGCAGAGTAAAATCCACATACTGTACTGTATATTGACTCTAACCTGCCTCAGCAGTATAATGATAGTCTGCATTGTAAATTTTACATTGTACGAAAGAACTGTGTTGAATGAAAGATCATTTTCTAAATTTATACAATTGTAGACATATAGATGCCAATGAACATGGAGTAACACTATGTCCAATGTGACGAGGAAACTTGATCTCACGGAATTCTGTTACTATTTTACGAGGTCGTGAATTTGGCAATTCGTAAAATCGTAGAAAACATAGGACTATCAGAACAACACCATGCTGAAGCCCGTCACCCCTAACCCCACCCCTAAACCTCACTGTCACAAATTGTAATTCGTAACGATTTACTAAAATCACCGTTTTAAAACATACAAATAAGATCGTTCAAATTCATACGAATTGGCCACCTCGTAAAATGTTATGCCATTATTCTCGCATTGTTTTAGGAATTTAGCTTTAAGTCGATCGTGATGAATTCTTATTGCAACGGATGTAAACACAACAGCTAACTTCAATCATATGGCTTCATGTTGTTTCAAGGTAGACCGTTAAAGACGTCTGAGGCTGACACTACTGCCCGACAGCAAAAAAAGTAATGACAAAATACTTTTCATTTGTTAAGTAGTTAAAGCTGTAAACCTCGATATCACTTGAAACTAAAATCGGAAGTCAAGTGGATAAAATCGTGCCTGGCATTTCCAGTAAAAATGGAACCGATCTTATGAATCAGTATCTGCTTTGTGTTGGGATTTGGAGCATGGCAAGAGACTAACAAAAACTAACAAAAACTGCAAAAATATGTATTTTTTATATTGTTTAATAATACTGAAATGTGTGTTATAACTTACAGTAATAATAATAATTATACAAATTATTATTATATACTGGATCCCATTCAGCATTATTATTAATAATAAGAAAATAAAAACAAGTGTGAATGACAAAACAGACCTACAAACCAACACCTTCTGCTACAAGCATATTTTCTGCACATACATGTTTAAAGTTTCCACACTCTGTATAATAAACTTTGTTTTGTTCTTAAAAAAAAAATTGCAGACTAACAAGATTTCTTTTATTTCTAGTTGAAGACTAGGACTTGACTAGAATTAACTCTAAATCGCCCCATTGACAGAAAAAAATTGCTCATACTAAAACCTTGTCTCTCTATTTTAAGACGACTGAGGTAGTTCATTTTTTCGAAGTACCATCATGACTGGGAAAGAATAATGTTCATAATTTTCACGCTAGGGGTCTCATTATTTTTATGATGTCAGCTGAGTTATTATGAAGGTGTGAACTGTTAAATATGTGATGTGATGTGAGTGTGTGACAAGCTGATTCCATTTGTCCATAATTATTTATACCCTAGTGACACAAGTGAACCACACACGCTCGATATTACAATACAATCACAATAACCACGTTAAAAGAAAATTGCCTATAATTATAGTGTGGCATCCGTCCTTAGAATATTTTTTCCACAATTCCCACCGGAAAAGCTCCATTGAGACGGCCGATGCAATTTGTTTATACACCTCTTACCGAGTTGGATACCATGTGTGGGACCTAAGAGAGCCATATAAATAACATAACCTCAAAAACAGTAGGCAATTCAATTCAGGGAGGAGAAAAAGGAAGTAACAAAAGTTTTGTTAAGAGAGTTAAAAGACTGATAAAAACATGCCCGAAGGTACCACAACATTAGCACAACCCAACGCAGCACAGCATGGACTCTTTCAGCTTTTCCTGAAACAAGGTTGGAAATGAAAGATACTTTGTTTTGGGTAGCCCTTGTGAAAATCCTTCTCAACGATAGCATTTCATGTTTTAAATCTATACCATCTCACCATGTTTCCCATATGGCCGATGTCTTCCATTTTCACCTTCAAACCTTGAGAATATCTAAACGGCAGTGTGCTGCACAACAGGAAAGCTTACGTTTTTTTTACAGAAAGAAAAGATGTGTGTTTCCTAAGCCCGATGCCGAGGTATGTATCCTGAGGTGTGTGACCATGTGCCATCTTTGTTTCGGTGAGAATGGGCTCAGCTCCCCGAATGGAGAAACGCATGCCAACAGGAAACCCAAGTCAAAGCAAACTTGGTAACAGAAGGCAAGCGAGCACGGGAGACAAACACATTGAGAGAAAATCGGGAAAAAGTGAGAATTAGTGGCCAGGTATCACGTCAGGGAGAAGAAGCCATATGGAGCGGCAGTAAAGCGGAACATTGTGGAGGCATGCGCACCGAGCTCCAGGGATGACAAAAACAAAGAACGCTGCAGAGAACTTCAGTAAGAGCCATAACCTCTCCAAATCTCAGTCTCCCAAATGCAACATCAGAGCGAGGCCTCGCAACGTGCCTGGGAATCAGAATGGGTTTCATTTTTTAACAAACACTGGAACCCACTCGTTTTCATGGCATTCGGGTCTGCTATGCATTGCTAAAGTCCCTTAAAGGAATAGTTCACCTTCACAATGAAAATTCTGTCATTATTTTCCAGCCCTCTTGTCATTTCAAACCTGTATGACTTTCCTACTTCAGCAAAACACAAAAGAAGATATTTTGAAAAATGCTGGAAACAAAAAAACGTTGGTCCCCATTGACTTGCATTGGTTTTGTGTCCATACAATAGAAGTCAATGGGGACCGGTCTTTGGTTACCGACATTTATCTAACTTTCTTCTTTTGATTTATAGAAGAATGAAAATCACACAGGTTTAAAATGACAACAGTGTGAGAATTTTGATTTCGTAAGTGAACTATTCCTTTAAGATTCTGTTTTAAACCTCTGTGTTCAGGTGCTTCTAGACAAAAAAGTAAATGGTTCTTGTCGTGTCCCTCTGAGAACACAAAGGTCCGGTTGCTGATGTCAACAGGCCACAGACAGGCGGATAAGCGTCCGTGTTTGCTTTGATAATACCAGACAACAAACACGAAACTCTTAGAGGGAGACTGGTGTGGGTGGAGAGCCATGAAGTGCGGCAGAAGGAAGAAAGTATACTCAATGAGTTTGCCCTCAGCATTGTAAATGTAAATTATGAAACTGAATTTAAAGGAACAGATGACCTAAAAAAATGGTTATACTGTGATGTAATAGACACAAAAACGTAAGAACAATTTAAAAAAAAATTGCTTATAATTGACAAGCAATTATACATTTTTCATGTGGTATAAGGAGCCGACTGAAATTTTGGGCGTTGTGCACCAAAAAATAAAAAATTCTGCAATGTTAGTTATCTTCTTTTGTGTTCTGCAGAAGAATAAAAGTCATACAGGTTAACAATATCATGAGGGTGAGTAAATGATGAGAGAACTTTCATTATTGTCCCTGTGGTCCTCGTTCAATCTCACTGTATGGAAATGAGCACCATCCACATCCTTTAAAACGTCCATTCCACAGAAGAGAAAAATCAGTTTTGGAAGATACAAGGATGGATTAATGATAAGAATGTTCATTTTTGGGTGAACTATTAATGAAGATGAGACTATAAAGAGACCACAAAAGGTCCTTGGCTTAGATGCCCTGGGGCTCCAGCGAGCCTAGAGGATGGCAGTAAGCGTTCAGTACTGTCTGGATGGGTAGAGACAGAATGTGAGCTGAACTAGGGGTGTAGTGAAGACACGAAAATGGGTTTTAGATCTCATCATTATCTGTTAATGTCATTTGTGTCGGTAGATATGATGGGTAAAGTGTGCGTGTGCATGTGTGTGATGGGGTTAATCAGACTATGGTGTCTGACGATGACGTAAATCAAGTGTCTGTACAGGAAAGCCGACCTGCATGGTGCAGACAGACAAGAAAGAGAGAGAGAGAGATAGATAGAGATTTGAGCAGAAAGTTGTTAATGACAGGAGGCCGATGGTAATCCTGTTGTGAGTTTTTACATTTACTGCCGATTTTTATGTGAAATTACAGATAATAAAAGTCACTTATGAGATCTCTTTAGCATCCCAATCGCTCTTCTAGACAGCAGGATTAGATGGTGAGAAACAGATATAATGTATTTGAGTATATTCCCTGCTACTTGAATTTATATGTGTCCCCCTCTTAAGCTTCAGAGGACAGCTCAACAAACCCGTGAAACCGTACTCAAACATTCTGCGATCATAAGTCAGAGACTACAATATGAACTCCCATCAACCAAAATATGATATTCATATACGTACATTTTATAATTCGATATTATTACTATGTGTAAACAACTGTATCTGTTGTTGCTGCTGTTTCTAGATAGCTGAAGACTGTGATCAAATATGATAGTATAAAATGTAGCATAAACTTAGAAGTGAACTTAAGTAAATATGAAAGCTTTCATGTACGAGCCTATGTAAATTCCAAAAGCCAAACCAATTGTACCCGAAATTTTAAGCTCCATCGCCATCTTTGCATGAAACATCACATTTTTGGTTATTTTAAGGACTCTTCTTTATGTAAATTGAAGTCAAATGAACTCAAACTAACATTTCTTAAATTATGTTTTATTAACAAAGTTCGGGAGGAACCTAAGCATATAATCAGCCCGCCGGTATACCAGCAGCAATCGAATATAGCTCAAGCATGTGACATCATCACAATCATCTCGGCTGGTACAACATCAGCAATCACAGCATTCACCCTATCAGCACAAGCAAGCTCCATCATAAATAGACAAGCAGTCTTACCTGATGCTTCTCGCAAGTTCTACATCCCTCCTCCACCCCAGCTCCTCTCATTTTCCTCTTAGTCCCGCAGGACCCCCGGGGGGGTGTGTTCTGGGCTTGAGCCGGTTCCGAGCCCGGTGCATTTGCCCTAACCAGGGTAGAGTGCTTCGGGTACGGATAGACCCAGTGAGCTCGGAGCCCACTCCTAGCACAGCATGCCATATACGCATAACCTTCATATCCATGCTTTACCAATTCATCCTACAACCTAGCTGCTTATCTGCGAGGGTGAACTCGTGAAAATATAGTAGTCCTGAGAAATAATATAATAATATAAACTTACTTAGTGAATTAGAATAAGGTAGACAATTTTAAAAACACTTACTTCTTATGTTCCTCCCTAAATAACTGATATTTTGTATATTTTTACCCAAAAAGTTACAAAATGCAGCTTTAAAGGTCAAGTTTAGCGCCATCAAGCAGTGAGGTCATGAACTGCAACCAATGGCTAAGTCCACTGCACTTTTCAAAGCACCACGGTGGCTGACACAGGACAGAGATGTCGTCACGATTTTGTTTCTTTTCAGTTTGAGATTATGTATTTAGGACACACGTTCTGTAGACCATTTTGTCCATTTAGGGCTACTGTAGAAACATGGGGACCAGCGTGTGTGTAGTTATAAATATCTCATTCTAAGATAATAAGAGTATAATGCTTCATTATGTAAGGCCTATTTACACCTCTGAATACATAGTTATCTATATTATATTGCATTTCAGTCAATAGATCCTCCTTAAAATAACATATTGCGCCTTTAAGACCTTTTTGAATATTTGTCATTTCAATCATCCTTGCCTGTAGATCATACTTTGCAAGTGATGTAAACAAACTCTAACTGTGATGATAAGTTCAGCGTGTTAAGCAGCACTTAAACTTCTTTAGAAAGTGCAGAAAAGTTGTTTCTCCTGAAAAAAGAATAGTTGCGGAGATAGAGCGCTGTTGTCTACGGGGGCAAGATAAATATTACAGGAGGGTTACAGTCACGTGGCTCTTATAATGTCAAAAATATAAGCGACGCTTGATACCTTCTGACAGCTCGAATGTGTCGAGTTATTAATAACTAAAATGCAGACTGAAGAACCTTCTTGTGTATAACGGTACGGTTACAAAACACAGTAAATCTCCCAGATAAACGCTATTATCTCACCACTACTCACGCGTGTTGATGGGTGAACTTTGCTAATGACTGTTATCTTCAGGACTGTCAGGATGAAATGCTTGCATTTGTGTAGCATGTCGTCTTTTGTTCATTTAAATCCTATTGTGGTATCACTGAAGTTCCATCAGGGGACTCAATAGGACTTGACTTCACACCCAGGCGCATAACTGAAAGTTTAATGATGACTTAGAAAATCCATTCTGTTAAGCCACCGCACCGAAGAGAAAGAGACTGTGAGGGAGAAAGGAAATGGAGAACGGGGAGCTGGGGTGGAGAAATGACAGATGCGTTTGCTATCGCGGCGTCCGAGGAAGAGGCAGCAAATAAAATTTTCATAATCTGGACTTTCATCGGCCATTTTATTTTAGCACAGAGAGTTTTTGTACATGCTGTCATTGTGTTTATCGCTGGATTATACAATCACACACAAAATGTAGCGTGTTCGCAAGTGTGGCGACGCACAAACAAATTCACAAAGCTATTTCCTCACAAAAACCCACACACTGTGCGCAACCTTCAAATATTCCTGAGACGTTTAAATTTACAATGAATGTGCATTAGATTAAAAAAGTAGCTAAAAATTATTGTTTTCTTTTGGAAATTCGTACAAACAACATTAAAAATGACATATGACCAAAAACCTTTGCTTCACCTATGTTTTGGAGACATTAAAAAGAGAAAAAGCAAGACATAACATTCACGTGGATCATCTTGCAACAATACGGTCCTTCTGACGCGACTCGAACGCATCAACACAGACACTTTCAATCTGGAATACACCTTTCAATTTCCTCTCAGACACACAGCCAAACAACACACACGCTCAGACGTTTCGGGCCCCGGGCGGACCGGAGGCTGCGCCAGCATCTCGTCTCTAATAACAAAGCTCATTGAAGCGTAATTGAAAATGACTTTGGAGAATTGCAACGTTAGGGGAGCATTGTGGATATCTGCAGGTGTTGAGAAGAAACACAGTTCAGAGAAATCGAGTGTGAGGGAGCAAAAGATGAAAGCACCTGGGGGTTTCCCGACAGACAGCCAAAAAAGATGAATGCGGGAAAAGAGGGCGACAGGCAAAGAATTTAAAGGGACAGATCGTGGGTAAATTGAAGAGACGAAGCAATTACGTGTACACAGGGCGTAAAATCCGAAGGACATTTGCTTTATTTATTGCGTTCCTGAGGTGACCACAAGACATGAGACATCTTTAAGGTTAGGATAAAAAGGGTTAAGGTGGAAAAAAACAAAGAACATTGGAAAAATGTATGATATATGGACGCATGAAATAAACAAAACAGCATGCATTCCTGCAGGAGAGAATAGGATATGAATGCTAAAACTTTGCTCTTAAAGCTCTTTGCTCTTGGTTGAGTTCTTTAAGAAGGATTGAAAAAAAATGCCACAGACATACTTATGAATAAAATAAATCTACTATCAGGCAACGGAGACATGGGACTTTTTGATGTTAAAAGATCAATTGAGTTACTCTTGAAAATAAAATATGGTATATTAAGGGTATCGGTCGCTTCACAACTCTTTAACACTTGCCCTGAATCTGTCTTTCTGACTTGAACCCAGCATTTAATGATTCTTAAATAGAGGTAACAGTGCCCTGCAGTCAGTCAAAGGTCTTGGCCTGGGTCGAAACGGTCAAAAGAGGTTAGTCTTACACAGCCTGACCTTTAATCTAGTGAACACAGTCTGATTTTTGTACTAGTTAACTCTGGCCAAGAATCACCCACTTATCATACAACAATAATACACTAGTGCATAGTTATTATAGATTTTAATTTTATATAGTTGTATTAATACTTTAAATAAGCTTCTATTTTAGAATTGCAGTTTGTATGTAAATGTTAGTTAAAGTTTTAGCAATTTTGCTTTATGCGTTTGTCATTTTATGATGTATTTGCTGATTTGTTATGTTACCATTTAAGATGAATACATTTTTATTTTTGTTTTATTTTAGTTTTTGTTTATAAAATGTAATTTAAGTTCTTCAAATTTATATCAGTGTATTTTTGAGGCAATATTTCAATTTTTCAATTAGTTTAAGTTTTTCCAATAATTTTAGGTCAATATTTTATTTGATTTCAATGAAAGGAAATGTTTTCAAAATGTTAGCTAATTGGGTCAACTAAATAACCTTGCAACTGCCGGAAGCCAGCCAATCAGATTACTGCTTTTCTGATTAAGAAACTGTTTTTCAGTTTTGTGTGCAAAACCCAGCGATTGGGGTTAAACTAAACAGAGATGAGGAAAATAAAAATCAATACGATACATCACTGCAACTCTCCTGCCCTGATATGAAATCAATAGACTTACGTCAAGTATCAATATTCTTAACGTTATTATTATTACTCTCTCGAGTTTTGGATTTTTAAAACCTAATAAACAGTTTTTTGTCATCTTATAGTCTAATGATATGATATTAATGCTTATCTTATTTTTCCAGTAAAACAGAGGATAAAAGTGATACTTCACATTGAAATGCAAGAGCAGTTTTATTAACTGCATTAATGCATCACAATTGAAAAACAATGGTGTTCAACTTTGAGTAAATCTGAGAATTAATAAGCATGCAGAGAATCTTTAACGGGCCACAAGATTAAAACAAACTCTAAGAATGTTTACAATGGATAAACAAGACTACAACATAACATAACAGTGGGGACATCTTCAACTTCTCATCCAGCCTGCAGCTATCCTCGGCAGACCTTCTTTTTGTCTTCTTGATCTTCGTGAGAGCTTTTATGCTCAGAAATAAATGTTTAAAATGAAAGTATGACATTTCCAAAGAGAGTGATCATTTTTGCATGAAGGCAGAGGCATTCCCAGGTTGCAGTCACATGTACACCCATGCAAACATTGGTCTCACACACACATGGTACATGGGGAAAAAATACTGCCTGTGAATGGAGATCAGACTGTGGTCAATTCAGGATCATCCCCCGCATGACAACATCCAAAGCACAGCGCTGCGGAGAGAGAGGATGAGCTGCCTGTTTCTAGTGTAATCTAGTTTTAGTTTAGCAGAGTCAGCTTATAGGGTTAAGCTCAGCTTAAACGGAGAGGAGCTGTAGTAAATGGAGAGCAGAGGAGAACATCTTGACCATTATTATAAAAAGTTGATTTTTTTTACTTGTGGTTCCCCATTAAAAAAAGAAGATCTAATAGATGCTGATGTTTTTATAATTCTTTGCTCTTGAACAGAACTTGCATTTATGAGCAAACAAGGCTTCTCATAAATACATCTAAACTGTTTTAAGTTGAAACAACTTTTTCTACAGTGCTATAACTGTGCCCAACGTAGGGCCCTATGGAATCCATTTTATCTTGTCCCAAATTTAGTTCGATTTTTCTCTCAAATTTAAAAATTTCCGCATTACTTCCATTTTTCATATTCCAATTTTCAGTACGTTTTTTTTTTCTTCTACTAAATTTATAGTAGTGCTTTGTGTAATTTTACTAACATGGTTTCTACAATTTATGGAAGAAAATAATATAGCAAACTAGCTTTTGGGTGTGTCGATATGTTCAAGTTAACCAGACTTTTATTTTGAAATGCTTTTTTAAATGAACCCCTGTGTTCGGATCAGCATTCGAAAAGTAGAAAGTAAAATTAGTATGTCCCAAATCGTAGTAAATTGAAAATAGTCATCCGGACGGTCTACTACTTGAAGAGCAGGAGGATGCACACTCTGACGGCTAATACTACCAACAACTCACCCCGAGTTGGCGGAGTTTTGAGACGCGCCACTGCATTAATAAATAACATAACTGATGCTTGACTAAGTTAACAAATGTAAGTGTACAGTAAACATTATAATGAATGAATAAATTACCTTATTCAGAGCTGTATTTTGATGTGTGTGACAGTTACTGGCCACAATTTTGTATGTCAACTGTTAGTATGTCCCAGTTTGTGCAATCTATTTTGCCATGCTCTCAAAAGTACCTACTATAACACAAAAAACAGTACCTACTATTAGGGCTAGTATAAGTAGGCATAAATTAATTAAGTAGTATAAATTAGAACGCAGGGGCACACTGTATAAAAGATGGAAGGTGTGACTCTGCTTCCTTCCATTGTAAAGAACTGAGCTTAAACGTCCAACGATGGGCATTGACATATTACGTAAAATGACAAAACGTTGCAAAAAACAAACAAAAATGTAACACCCAGTAGTGATAACGCAAGAGTTGAACTATGGCAGCTGAGAAGGCCATTCTTAGTTATTTTTGAATCAGGATGTGGAAGCACACACAAATTAAAGAGAGAAACATTCATGAAGTAAACTCTCAGAGCAGCTCATTCATGTCTTTACTGGGACTCGAACACAGGTCTTCGGTGTGGGTGACAAATCCTTGCCACTGGGGATTGTGAGGACTTGAGCTGTAGAAGTGATGAATTTTAAACCACTCCAAAAATTCACAAAAAAATGAGGTACGAGAGAAAAATTCAAACACTCATGGTAAAAAAAAAACTTGTGAGAAAAAAGTATAATCCAGCAGAGGTAGTCTGCAAACATGTAAATTCAAAAATCCAACAAAAGATAATCCACAAAGAAAAAGGGCAAAAAGAAACATGCCATAAACATAAACAACGCTGTAATAACTAGACTCAGTTGCACTTGAGAGACTGGCTAGACAACTATAAACACCAAGCAACGAAACCGGGGACAAAAGACTACATAAACACACAGGGCAAACAAGGCACATGTGGAATCAAATGACAGTGATGAGGGACAACAGGTGAAAACAATGATCCCTATAGGTGGCAACCAAACAATGACATTTCCAAATGCTGACAATGTGTTCATGTTCCATGTAAAGTGAAATGCAGACACGCCACATAAAACTCTGAGTGTTACGCGTGCAATAGGCCTACACGAAACCGTGCCACTCGTGTTATAACAATAAATACAGCAAATTCCGCTTTGATGCATGTGCGGAAATCATACAAGGCTTTAAACACGTATGCCACATAAATGCACAATTCTCACCAGCGATTCAACAAAAAGAGAACAATTAAAATCAAAGCCAATGAAAAATTAGCAAATTAAACACTATGCAAACAAACAAACCTATGTTGTTTTGACAGCAAAATGAGAGAAACAGATTCATGTTTCTGTTTTCACCTCTCTGCTGATATTACACCTAAATCTGCACCCATATGGCTTCTTTACGGCATTGTGAAGTCGAGAGATTTTTAAAAGCAAAATATAAGGGCAGACTCCAATATTAGGACTTCTTGTTATTCGCCTTTCCGTCTCCTGACGCTTCTTACGCTTCCAAGGGGTGTTTGATAGCGAGTGCACGCAGGCACTCATATTCTCCTTAAACTTACTTGAGCGTTTCAAAAGACGCAAGAGGCTCATTGGTGCCGAAGACGACGCGCTCTTGCCAAAGATCCAGCCTGCGAGCGAAACCGCAAGTTATCATCTTCCTTCAATCTTTTCTTAGGGCTTTTTTAGTTGTCTGTTTCTTTCTCCACCAATTAGTGGCTTTAGATTCAATCAACCTGAACTTGTGGCTCTAGAGTGAAATATTTTTGGAAAACTCTTTTGGAAAGTTTTCTTTTCCTTGGCACGGATGTTAAATCTAGCATCTAAGCGTCGCTGTTTTGAATCTGCGAGGGCTTATTTCCAGAGTGGTGCTATTTCAAGAGCATTTTTCAGGTCTGTTTTGGTTGTGTAATACATTGTTAAATGTGCCATTACGGCTATGCGTTACACGTTGTTTGTTTTATTTATTTATGGTATTCAATTTGGTGGTTTGGGTCTTGTTAATGAGCTCTACTGGAGGGATTGAGAGTTGATAGTTCACATAAAATAATCATTTATTCACCCTTATGTCACTCTAAATCTTTATGTGAATCTTTTGTCTGTGAAACACGGAAGATATTTTGAGAAATGTCTCTGTGATTTTGTGTTCATACAATGGAAGTCAATGGGGTACAATTAAGTTATTCTTCAAAATATTTTCCTTTGTGTTCTGCACTTATCAAATATGTTTGGAATGACATTAGGGGGGCAGATGAATAAATCATTTTTATTTTTCGACGAAATATCTCACCTAGCGACAGCCTAGCAACCACACTCTACCTTCTCACCAAACACACACAAATACCCCCATTTTTTTAAATACAAAAAAACCCCACTCAAAAGCAGCATTCCTGTATGCTAAAAATGATATTAAACAAATACACACCTCGCAGAACTTACATAGAGGTCAAACTGAAAATAACTATATTTCTTTCATTATATCGTTTAGCAATAACACACACAGCCCAGATCTTTAAATCCATAAACTGTAAAGGTATATAGTAGGCTGCCTATTCTCGACATTTCTAAAGAACAGCTCTTTTAAACAGCCAGTGTGTTAATGCTAAACATATTTTCCTTGCACTCACTTAAAATGCAATACAAAAACCAAACACAGGACAATTTTCGTTTAAGGAAACACTATCAATTCTACAGATAAGCTCGACTGACAGGCAAAATATGACATATGTCACCAAAATAAATAAACAGAGCCATGATAAAAGGAAAACGAGACCTTTAAACCTGTAATCGTCACAGTGACAAAGAATATCTGTCAACCATACGCTCATTTAGACTCTATTCCCTCGAACGAAAGGCCCTCGGGGCCAGTTAAAACAGGACGGAATGCGTTCTCACTCCACTTTCCGCCACATCTGCCGCCTTGATGGGATTTTAATATGATTACAGCAAAACATAACAAGTGCCTCCTAGCCGGCGACCGAAACTCAAAACTGTTCTCCAGTCTTACAGCGAGCACGCGCTGAAGGCGGCGATGATAATCTCAATTTATTATTATGACAGACGCCAAATTAGAGCCGGCCCCAGGATATAAGGGGAAGTCCCAGCACAGCGTAATTAAAAAGGTAAGAATATCAATAGGAAAAATAGAGTGCGGTAAATGACCTTCTGAATAATAATCCTTAGTGATTTATGAATGTAGTCGAACGCAAGGAGGGGGGATTTTTCATCAGTCTCATATATATTAAATCTGGAAGCATAATCCTGAGGTTTATGAGCAAGAAAATAAGAGTAGTAGAGAATCAAATACTAGGATTTATGGGTTTTGTTCAACATGCATGTGAAACACAGACCATAATGACATCCGATTATGAGTATGACCCAAATCCATCACACAAGTCACATATAACACTGTTTTAAAAGGATGTTGATATCCTCCACAAAAAGGACTGGTGGTACTATGATATTTGTCACCCTTTATGATTGTTTGTGATGTAAGCAAATTTTAACCAATTGAAGTGTAGAAAACAAATGGTCAACATGTTTCATTATTTTATGAAGGACCTTTTTTACAGATTTCTGAAAGTAGCGGGTTTTATCTATGTGAGGGGTTCGCCACGACAGAAATATTACTAAGCTACTTTAGTATACAGTTCATTATTAAATTTGGTAAAAAATGCAAATTAGTTTTTGATCAACTGCTGAATGTTCAATCTTGCAGGAAACGTTAGTTTCACGTCAGTTAGACATCAGTTTTACGTCCTTTGACGTCTTAAAACACATAATGGTATTACTCTCATAAATCCAAACAACTAGGATACAACATTTAAAATAGCCCAAAACTTTACTTCATAGCAGCCGACGTAAATTCCAAACGCTTTTGGCAGTCAAGATATCAGATTTTTTTATTGTATTAGAGAGTTAGAAGAATGTTTTTTTTTAGCTGACAGCAATATAACTGTCTGTGTTATCTGATAAGAGCTTGTTGTTTGGCAGCAGAAACAAATGTCAATTCCATAAAGCCACTGACACGGCAAACAAAAAAACAGCTAGATATTCTTCCCCCCTAATGTGAGATGGCACGAAGCGATTCCTGTGGAAATCGAACATCGCCAAAGTTCTTGTTTTTCCTCTTGCTGAGAGCTAAGTTCCGACTTCTTTAAAAGGTCACGGACATCAGGTGAGTCCTTCAGTGAAAGGTCTGACTGGTGCTGAAGGCGCTGACCTGTGAAATATCAAGTCTATATAGGACCCGTCGTCTCCAAAATGATGCAATTTGAAAGTCTGTCAGTGGTCACCCTTGCGTGACCCCCATTGGCAACGGTGTCTGAAATGATGGTAGATGGTCCAGAAGCACCTTCATCTGAGGGGCTTTTATGGAGGCGGAAACTAAATGTAGTGTTGAACCAGCAATTCTAGGCAGTGTTAAGTTTCAATCGGTAATTGGTAATTCGCTCAATTACACAGACTGATATCCAACACACTGACAAGCACATTGAGCAGAAGTACATTTTGATTTGTGAAGTATGAAGTAATCTGATGCAAATATTTGCAGTGAATATATTTGCATTATCTTGGATATACAGTAGAAAAGAATATCAGGACATATATATTTAAAACCGGTTGGACGCTTTCATGTTTCTAGCGATCACATATGTGCAGTAAGGAAGGGATTATATTAAAAAGTCTATCTATCTTTCTACCTACCTCTCTACCTACTTCTCTGCCTACCTACCTACCTACCCACCCACCTACCTACCTGCCTACCTACCTACCTACCCACCCACCCACCTACCTACCCACCCACCCACCTACCTACCCACCCACCTACCTACCTACCTACCTACCTACCCACCCACCCACCTACCTACCTACCCACCCACCCAACTACCTACCTACCTACCTACCCACCCACCTACCTACCTACCCACCCACCTACCTACAGACCCGCCCGCCCGCCCGTCCGTCCGTCTGTCTGTCTGTCTGTCTGTCTGTCTGTCTGTCTCACTCTCTATCTCTCTCTCTCTCTCTCTCTATCTCTCTATCTCTCTCTCTCTCTCTCTCTCTCTCTCTCTCTCTCTATCTATCTATCTATTTAAAAATAAGTTTGCAGTAAATGCAGCAATATTGGCTCAACCAATGGCGTTGAGTTTGAGGCGGGGCTATGTGCATGGAAAGGCATGTTCAGAAACCCCTTTCTATACTTGAAAATGTATGTTATTCTGTTTGATCAAACTTTGTGGCACAAATTACATGTTTCAGTTTAAAAGTCTGAATATGTATAAGCCTGCCACATAAAATTTGACAACAGTAATACATTCTGGCTGTTGTTTCTCTTCTGCACGCTGTTCTCTTTACTTTCCCTTTGATTAAATTCCAGTCCTCACAATTTGCAAAGCTGTTTCAGACGTTAAAAGGCTCATTTTGCATCAATTAGAATAATAAATACGAGCCGCTTTCTGTACCTCAGAGATTCCTAATGTTTGCGTGACACGGCGCCATAGAGCTTTGAGCAAAACAAGTATCAGTTCTATTATTGACATCGATATTTCCTTCACATCCACGCGCACGGGGGGCTCGTCCGCTTTGAATATTATCTGGAAAAATGACTGATCCGGCTGAATTGTTTAAGGTCACGCTGTTCATTAAAACTGACATGCCGTTTCTCCGAGCGAAGCTGGTGCCCTGACCTTTCGCAAAAGTCAACAGCTGTCTAGTTTTCTGGTGGCGGAACTAAACTTCTCCAATTGCTCATTCGAAATCTACCTCCGTCTTAATTGAACTTTGATCTCAATTAACAATGAAGAAGTGTGGGCCCTGGAGTATGTTTTATAGCAAAACACGCTCTGAGTGACCCAGACTAAATGCACACGCCGAAAGAAAATAGGGACCGGTTGTGCTTATATTCACTGTAAGTCTGTTTAAAAAAGAAAACACATTTGGTTTGTAGAAAACTTTGTTGTTAAGCCAATACATACTTTCATTGCTTTGTGAACAGTCAATGTGAATTGTGGGTGCAGAAGCAGACCAGAAAAAAATGAAATATACAGTTTACATTTAGTCATTTAGCAGACGCTTTTATCCAAAGCGAATTTCAAATGAGGTAAACAATGGAAGCAATTGGCACAACATAAGGAAAACAAAAGCATAAGTGCAACAAAACTGGTCTCATATAGCCTACCGCAGTATACAGGACTAAGGTTATATATATATTTTTTTAATTAGAAAGAGTAGAAAAGAGATAGAAGTCAGAACTGATCGGTCAGTTGCTGTCTTCAGCCGATTCTTAATGATCTATAATTCTTTGGCACTGTTAATATATGACACATATATTACTGATTATCTTTGATATTATAATTAGATACAGAAGAAAAAGAAATGCCTGCAAGTCAACAGTTTCTAATTCAATTATCTTAAATTGCATCATCAATTTTAAAGAAAACATTCAATCTTGCCATTACTATAACACAGACCTGTCATAGCCTGATTTTTCTGTAACGATGGACTAAAAATGAGAGAAATCCGTGAATAGAAAAAAGCCATCAGTATATCCCGAGAAAACCCATTAACCTTGAAATCCTTCCGCCCTACAGCGGCTCATGAGCCGAGCGTTGAGCTTGTCATCCCAAATCAAACGTCATCCCGAGCCGTCCGACTTAGGCGCCCAAGTACAGCTTTATTCAATCTAAATTGAAGTTCTCAACTGACCACGCGGAAGGTTGTTTCCTATATCAACCTCAATTGCACAATACATTACCAAAACAGCAGTAAATGAGAATCTAACAAAGCCAATAAGGATTATAATAGGGATGACAATTGGATGAATATTAAGAAATAATAATAAAAGAAGATAATAGAAGATAGCAGCTACTTTACCAACCATTTGGTTAGACCTAGATGTTAAATTATTTCAACTCGCTCTATTATTTAAGTCAATTTTGTGATACTGATACTGGATTTCAATCAATATGAATCAGTTAAGGCAACAATTTTCATCTGAGATATTTACGATTGTACACATGCAGGATGGCATTTGATTTGGAATGAATCAGATCATGAAAATCTTAACATACATACAGTACATACATATACAAATATCGTAAAGTAGAAAATGAACATTTTAAAATGAATATGCATTCAGAATATACATATATATATATATGTACGTATAGTTATAGGTATATGTATACATATATTTCAAATGCATGTTCATTTCGAAAAGTTCACCTTTACTTAAAGACGTGCTATTAAACTGAATTGAGATTACTATTACTGGTACCTAAAAAGCTTTGTCATTAACAAAAAAATCGTGTAAATGAACAACCAATGGGGGGAGAAATATGTAGATATGACAACTACTGAATTTTGTGCATGTCCTGATTCCTTAGCCGCAGCAACAATAGAAATCATCCATGCGTTCTGTTGCCTCTTGTGTTTGTAAATGTGAAGTCTCTCTTTCTCTTCCAAGCATTGAGGGGATATCACTATATCAGTCTGAACATTTGTCTCCCAGTAATCTCTGACAAAACAACATCATTACCATGCTGAAAAGAAACAACTGCGAACATCTGAGACTGAGAAACAATGGAAGGGGAAAACTCTAGGAATGAATTTATTACGACATGTGATGAAAACAAAAGTGGAGTATGTGTGGGCTGGGAGCAGGGACACAAGGTGTAATGGAAAACGGGAGAGAGAGAGAAAGAGAGATGGTAGCTTTTATCTCACCTCCATAGAGTGCTTTCCGTTACACTGCCGAGGTGAAAGTCAAACAGTTTGGTGAGAATCAGAATCACCTGTGAACAGAAATATCAAATAAATATTTAATGACATATTTTTGGACAAATCTTATTCACCTCCAATACAGTTATCTTTATTTCTCGCCTAAGTAACCTACGCGAGACTGTTCAGTAATAATACAATAAATGTATCAGGTTTTTACAATTTTGGTCTCTGAAACCAAAAATAAAAGAATACACACATCATGCAATGACTGTAAGGGACGAGATGACATTAGAAGACACAGCACTATGACTGTACTGTGCTAAGAAGTAAATCATATGGAGGTGTGTCCTAATGTGTTGCTTCATTTGAATATGACCTCTGAGGCGGCTGTAGGGGAGACATAATGAAATTGAAGTCAAATGAAATATTGTCCTAAATATTCTTTTAAAATCAAAAACTAAATGAAAATATAAACTTTTGAGTTTTAGTTGAGGTCAAGTTTTGAGTCAATTAAATGATTAACTGAATATAAATAGAACTATATAAATCTAAACTAAACTAAAACTCAGATAAATTAATCTTTTATAGCAACATAAAAATAAGCAAATACATAACAATAACAAATCAAATATTAATAATATTTAATATAATATGTATATAAATAAACAATAAAAGCTAATAAAAAATATGATTAAAAGTTTAACAAAACTGAAAGCAAAACTATAACTCTGCAGCAAAACATTTGACAAAGAAACATAGAGATAGAATAGATATTAATTTGAATCCACAGGCATCAGAACCTTGGACATCTGAAGAAAACATATTTAACATCCCAAAAAATGATTTTAAGAGCTACTGAGCCAGCCAATCAGAACGGCAAACACGCATTCATGCAGATCACATGCAGAATCACATGTTCAAAATACCGCCCCCAAACATGTTTGACATTAAACAATCACAGAGAAATAAAGACCATTTTTTGCTTATGCTTTTTTTTAATACTGGTGGAAAGACACTTAAAATCCTAAAACCAATAAATAACTGCGTTGGTACAAATTTAAAATATTGATATATGCGCCTGTCAAATCTATATTTGAGTTTCCTAGTAATTAAAAATTTCAGCTTTTTACATCTGACACATATCAGACTATTGTATGTGTTTGGGTTGTTTATTTAATAAATATGGCGTATTTATTAATGTGACTAATACCAAAAGAAATCTGAAGCAGCATTACCTTAACCATAACTTTTTATCCACACAAATGCAAGGCCTTAGAATATACTGCAACTGACAAACGGACAGCCATGGAATATCATTGGCGGTTGAAAAACACGGTGCCCTTCGTCGACACAGTACATAATGACGGCTATTTCCTTCTGTCAAATCCATCTGTATTTCCTGTACAGGTCTAGTTAGGCCTCAAATTATGGGCTTCATTTGCATATTCATGTTCTTTTTCCTTTGATAGCATTGCCTAGTGTAAAACAGGCCTCTACCCTGAAGCGGAGCCACAAAAAAACCTGTCACTTTGAGTCATGTTGGTAGTAGCAGCTACACTGTGTCTGTTTCAGCAGATAAAATTAAAAAAAAACAAAAAACTGCTTTTTCAAACCTTTCTTCCCAACAGCATGAAATCCTCGTCTGACCGACTCAATGGCTTGACAAAGGGAGGCTGAGTGAGAATGCTGTGTACCAAGACCATGGCTACTCACTTTTCAAATGGAGAGCAGGTGGCTCGACCCGAACAAGGTCAGTGTCCACGGAGAAAGGCAAGTTGTCGAAATAAGACCACAGAGAAATGAATTATGGGAAAAAATTTGGAGTCTTGCCCAAGATGTTTAGTAAAGAAGGAAGGAGAGAAGAAAAACAGAAAGCAACAGAGGAGAAAAAATACAGTATGTGTGTGAATGAGATTTTTGGTGTCCCTCAGGGTTTCCATTCGTCATCGTGTGAAGCCCCTGACTGCTCAGCTGCAGTGGATTTTACACAGATATACAGCGCAAAGCTTCAACCTCTTAATGCATTTCTGCATTTCACATTTGAGCAGATCTGGAGAAGTCACCGCTTATAACACCTCTTATTACTGCTACTCGGCACAATACACAGGCAACACTCTTAAGTACAACCAGATACAGGCAGTTTCAAAATGAAGCAAAATTAAATACGTCTATCACCTAATACCATTCAACATGACTATAAGAATAGCTTCTATAAGAATATGCATTAATATTTTATATAAGAAATAATGCATACACATCATATAAAGTCACAAAAAAAGAGACTTCAAAATTAGTTTCATTTTATCTGAATGTTCTTTTTTATAGGGATGTGTTAAGTAAAATGGCCATTTTTGTTTCATTCTCTGAACTAGTGACAATATTTCTCCCAAATTCCAAATGAAAGCATTGTTTGCAAAAAGATTGAAAGAGGACAAACTGGTCAAAAAGACAAAACAAAGATGGAATGTTTGAAGATTTTAAATGCTGCAAAGAAAACAAGTTAATGAATTATTATAGATTTGTTTTTATTTTTACTGTAGCTTTATAGATATTAAAAATTAACATTTTTTGTATTAATTCAAGTTATTCAAGTTTGTTTTTTTGTATTTTTATTTGCTTATTTTTTATGCTGCTATATAAGATTGTTTATTTTTATTTTAGTTTGAGTTTAGTTTTTCTTTGTATTATAATTGAGGGGACTTTAAACTTATTTCTGAGGCAACATTAAAAAATATATTTTAGATTAGTTTAATTTCGAGTACTTTACAGCCCAGTATTTTATGTGTTTTCATTAAACACAAAGGTTTTTAAAGTTTTCATTTTAGTAAACTACAATAACTGCCAACACAATACTAATGTTTTCGTATTTCATGATCAGTTCAAAAATTATTATGATTCATTCATCTTTGCATTTTCATTCCTGGGTTTCTTCTGTTGAAATTCAACAGACACTGTACTGGAGGTGTGATTTTTTACAAATTGTGCGGCCCAGAGTGTTCGTTCCTTGATAAATACCTTCAAAATGCTTCAAATCAACAAAACTGCAAAACAAACATACTCCATTTTGCTTTCAGACTGTGGGTTTCGACGGCTCACCCAGCAGTTAATTCATTTAACCTGTCACATGGTTACTGTGTACAAGTTCAAAGACGACACAAGAAGACGCTTCTCCTTCAGCGGCGCTTCTCGTAGCCAAACCCCAATTGACCCGCAATTAATCGCAGAAATGTCAATTATCCATGATTTGGATTATCATCATTGGACTTTAATTAAAGCAACCGTGGCAAACAGAAATATTATTAGCATAACTAAATGTTCCGTGTCCACAAAGACCAATTTAAAGTGTCAAACTCAATTTTGCAAACTGGAGCAGTCTGGCCCTCTTCTAATAAAGGGAGTAATGACTTCTTTAGAAAATAGCCTTTGTCTCTCTCTAACGGCGGCACTTTTAATTGTGTTCCCTCTCTCTCTTCGACTCCCCCTCTCTTTTGAAGTATTTTCAACGCTTTTATCTCTTGATAGCCGGAGGCTACCGCGGGGTCAACTATACGCCAACCTGTGTGGCCATAAATTAAGCATTGCATTTTAAGCAGGAGAGCGCGAGACCTGTTTATGAGTCACAGAAGTCGAATAGTTCAGTCAAGATGAGGACCCGTCTGTAGGCTTGAAAATATTTTTCAACAAATGTGAATATAGCTAAGCGTAATCTTTAGAAACTGTTGTCAACTTCGGCAGGATAATTAAATATTAAATGCGCTGTTTTATTTTCCCTTCATTTTGGCTTGTAGATTTTTGTGTAATTTTACTCGAAGTGAAATATTTATCTATATTAAGTATATCTCAATATCATGTTTATATGCAATAGTCATTGCATTGAAAATTTGCAGGAGGTTAAAAATAGGCAGTTTAAAGTTAATTTTGTGTTGGGTAATTCTGTATCTAACATACCCAGTAGTTCCCACAATCAATGTAAAGTATGGATGGATGGATCTTAATGTCCTCAATGTGAAAAACTGCATTCAATCAACAAATGTTTAGTATATGCAGCTGCAGTCTATTTCTGCACACAGTGAGAGTGCATACATGCGACGGCTCAAGACGAATCCTCGTGAACGCCCACTGGTGCCCTTTGGCTGACACTTTTACAATGTTCACCATGACAAAACGGGTGTAGAACAGGTTATATCTTCCTCTGTGGTGGGAAATGGATAAAAAGTTTCAGGGCAACATTATGATGAAGTAGCACTGGAGATGCGGACTCTGAATCGCTCCCTGTGGATTATCTCGAAGTATTAACCTTGATCTGTCAACAGGTTTGACTTAGATGCTGTAACAATAGGGATGTTAAATTACAGCCAAGTAAACCTGGAACGTTCAACCGGTTTTCTTCTAGCGAATGGTGACCGTGCCTGTCTCTGCTCTCAATTTACTTTTATTATAAAGACAAATGCACGCTTGGATTTTCTGCCACAGTATTTGGTTTCATGCAAGAAATGATGGTTAGTAAATGATTGAGTAGATGAATTTTGGGATGAAATTAAGTATGCAAAATAAGAGATAGTTTAGCATCTTGGTGTAAGTATAAGCACATAACAAAAATGTTGCTATTTACTCAATTATATGAAGGAAGATAATGCATATAATGACACAAGACAAGCACAAATGGATATTCATGACACAACTTAGTTATGTCATTGTGGTTTGCAAAATACAAGGTTTTCTTAATATGGAATATGTTGTGTCATAAACACACACAATCATCTCTCTCCCTATCTAATTTATTGTTTCATATGTCTCAGTAAGACATCAGACATTAGCTAGCTTGTGTTATTTCATACAACCTCATTAAAACATCAGGATCTGTTTTAATCTAGACAAAATATGTCCTGGATAAACTATTGAAATCTATTTGTAAAGACTAAAATTAAGTTAAGACCCCCGCTATGGACCCTTTATGACCTAAATACAGACCAAAACCTACAGGAACCACAAGATCTGGATGTAGACCTAAATTAGATCCTTAAAGGGACAGTTAAGCCCCCCCCAAAAAAAGTCTGTCATCGTTTTATCACCCTCAAGTTGTTCCAAATCATATAATTGTCTTTGTTCTCTTTAACACAGAGAAATATATTTGGAAGAATACTTGCAACCAGAAAGTTCTTGGCCACCATTGTTAAAATGACAATGGTAGTCAGAAGTTCCCCAGAACTGTTTGGTTTCCTACATTCTACTAAATATTTTCTTTTGTGTTCAACAGAAAAAAGAAAAAAAAATTTTGGGAGTCAATGGTGGCAAAGAACTTTTTAGTCACAAGCATATCTTTCTCTATGTTCATCAAAACAAAGACATTTATACAAATTTGGAAGAACTCGAGGGTGAGTAAATGATTACAGAATAGATTTTTTTTGGGTTAACTGTCCTTTTAAGTGTCACGATCAAAAATACTGAGCAACGAATCAAAATGAAACAGCACTGGACAGCAAACACAAGGGCATTAAATAGAGGAACTGTTATGCGTCTATACTTCTTTGACCCAGCTTTTCTGAAATTGATCTTGTGTATGCCTTTTATGTATGCTGTCTTTTCTTTTTATTCTTTTTATATTAATTTTAACTCTGTTCAGATTGTGCAGCACATTGGTCAACTTCGGTTGAATTCAATAGTGCTATATAAAGAAACGTGACATTGACATGTAACGTGTCTTTTGAGTCCATAGGAGGAGCTGTGGAAAAAGCTACCTGACGTCATCAGGGACGCTGTAATGACGTTCTCTGTTTCTCTGAGTTTCTCCATTCGTATTGCTCTCGCAGTTGATCTCCCAGTGCATTTTTGGATTATTTTCTTTGTTTTATTATGCTTGGATATTTGATAATAATTTTGTTTTGGTTTAATTCAGCAGCAGCGGGTAGAGTATTTATTTATAGATTACGTTATTTTTATTTATTTAGAGCTGAGCGAGGAAAGCAGTTGCCCAGAAGCCTCATCTGTTTTATATTATTTTTCGGAAGCCAGGTAAGAACCTTACTCGGAGAACAGGTGTTGTTAGGGATTTTGGTTTTCTTAGTTCCCTACCCGTGGACTGCTATTTAATTTTTATGTTATTGATTTATTCGATTTTGGTTATAAGAATCTTTATGAATTGTTATATTATTTTTCTAACAATTGAATTGATTTTCGTTATTTTATTAAAAATGGAGGATTTTTGAAATCAATCAGGTGTTCTGATTATTTTATATGCTTGGCCAGATTTCCTTTTATTTAATTGTTTAGTTTAATGAGCCAAACTGATTATGGGCCGTAATAGGAACTAACAAGGGAAGATAACAATGGGCAGGTGTGGGTAATGAAACAACTAAATGAGGAAACAAGGGGGTGGGGTCAAGAGACAAGACCGGCGAGAACGTATGGCATGCCAAAACAAACACACTCCACACTGAACATGTGGTTCTGTCATGATCCTGCCACAAGACTAAGAAAAACATGATCGAAAGAGGCAGAATCATGACATAAAGTCTCCTCTTCATCTTCAAGAACATCACAGGCACCTTTGTGTACAACAAAAGCACATCTACAAAACCATTACCACTTCATAGATATTTATGAGCACTAAACTAATCATTAGCTGCTAATCAGGCCAACAAGAAGACTCAAATGCAAAACTTAGTTTGCTGCCTTGTGAAGGTTTGACTGGAGGGTTCCTATCACCATCTAATTAAGCTACTGTAGTTCAATGCCATAGGCCGTCACACTGTCTCCCTGCACACAAGAGTAAAAGGACATGTTCGGTTAAGGTAATGTTCTCGTTGCTCAGATCCATTACACTGCAGAGAAATCACACATATGTTCCTACTGTAGATCACCACATCAAGTGTCAAAACAAACAGACAAGTATTTCTAATTAAAATCAATGTGTGATGAGCGCTTAGAACGGAACGGGTAGAGCTTTAATTAAGAGGATCTTTTAAACGTGAACCTCAAGACCCATCTGTCAAGCCTGACCCATCGTATCTACTTATACTTGATGACAACGTTAGTCGGTTAATAAATGAAAGAAAAGTGGATCGCATTGGGTGATGACAGAAACGATAAAGCTGATCTGCTGGATCCTGACAAAGTTTTTCTACTCAAGGAAAAATCTTGTAAGCACTGGCATTTTGCATGGTGCGAGAGCAAACCGGAAACTGTCATCCCGACTTCTGGCGACAGCAGAAGTTCGTCGCCACGCTTGTGCACGTAGTCTATTGAATTGCTGGCGGAACGTACTGAAAACATTAGCATTAAAAATTCAGAGAATGTTCAAACATAAACGTTTTTAAAACTTGATTGAAACGATACGGGAAAGTTTTTATAACGTTGAAATATTAGCTGGGGCACTACACACAAGTAAATATAAGCATTAAGAGTTTCACTGAAGTGCCTGAAAAAGTACTGTTTGATCCATTGACATCTTTTCAACTGAAACAGGAAGTTAGGGTGGGGCATACAGAGTAGCGCCTCCCTCTTTTTTTTTAAACCAGCTAATAGTGTAATGTTCACCTCACAGTCTGGAATGAGATGGCTGATGTTTAGAATGAGGATCCATGATCTGTATTGGCAGAGAAGAAAGTTTGGACTTAAATGGATGGGTGGATTGGCACCAGTTTGTCGACTGAATCGATTTATAAAAAATAATCAGATTTTCAATGCTTGATAAAAAATATGCTAAAAGAACCTCATCCAATTAGTTCACCCAATAATAAAATGTGTCATTATTTATTTACTTTAAAATCATTCAAAACCTTGCGACTTTTGTAACAGTGGATCAGGAAAAGAAGATATTTTGAGGAATGTCCGTAAAATAAACGTCAATGTGGTCCAATGGTGTTCGGTTACCAACATTCTTCAAAATGTCTTCGTTTATGTTCTGCAGAAAACAGGTTTGCAATGACCTGATGATGAATTTTCCTTTTTGAGTGAAATAAAAAAGTCCCCAAAACTAAGTAAATGTCTAGATACAAGTGACAAAACAAACACTTTGTAAAACAGGAATGTTTACTCTGACTTTAAATGCTTTTTGTTGATAAATCCATGATTCGTCAGAGCCCGGGGGATGCGTAAGATTACATCATACATCTAGTGTCAGAGTTTCATCTTTATAAACATCTTTGGCCTCAAGAGATCATCTCGGCGCTCGTCTTTACTTTTAATCAACAATGTAATTAAAGGCTTCAATCACGCTAATGGCTGCCATTGATTCCCATTATCTGGGATATATATCTACTAAACAGATTGATATGTAATACGCATTGTTGACTCCACTCCTTCAACGCTTCAGCTCTTGAAGGAGAATGTTACTATGGCAACAAAACCCCCCACAAAAATATGAGGCTATATCAGTTTCACTCTTTGAGGCAAACAACCATCAGACATTCATTATTATTATTTAAATGCATTAAGCCAGGAGTAGAAAAAGAAAGTAAACAGAATCTATAAGAAATGTTCAAAGTTGATCAATTTAACTGCATAGACTGTCTTGGTTTTTGTTTAGTGACCAATGTACAATGCTGCAAATTATTATTGATTTATTTACAGCAGTGCCGTGTTATTTCCAATAAACTAAATTGCCGGTTAGTTAATAACATTCACATTTGTGTGCTGAAATACACAAAAAGTATTGCACTTAAGTTCCTTCCAGAGTGTTTGTATCATTCTAAGCTGTCACGTTAGATACTATCATCTCTATAGAGGGCGATTATGCATTCAGCCAAACTATAAAAATATTCTTTCAAAAAATACATGACATGCTTGCGCTACTTGGATACTTTGACATTTGCTTTTGTAAGGATCTATTGTATTCTTGAACCTAAAATTCCATTGACACATCCTCTAAAAAGGGAAAATACACTGCAAAAGCATTTACAGACTACCGCTTCCTCTCCCTCGTACGCCCACTTTCCTTTTCCCAGGGTGCATCTGCTTCTTCCTGGCTGCAACTCAAGCAAGTCGAGCAAATCAAACACTATTTGACTGAATAGAGAGCAGGCAGCCGGGCCTTAGTGTAAGACAAAAGTTAAACCCTTTGTGTAAAACTGCATCTCTCTTTATCTCTAATAGAGAGAGCACCCTGGATCTTTCCAAATCTTTTCAATAAGGTCACTTGAGCTCATTTTATAACTTTAACTTTTATAACTTTAGCAATTTTTCGGGGGCCAAAACTCTGTAATAAATTATTTAGTTTTGAGCACTTGTCGCCCGACTCTGACCTTAACAATTAAACAGCCATTCAGATTTTATGCCAAAATAATTCTGTTAAAAGCGCAGTTTCAATAAATTCGAGTTGAAAAGAGTTTAGAAAGTTACGAAAGCTTCTCACGCTTTTGACCAGAACAGAACCAATCTAAACGGTATGCTTATTATTTTTACGGTAGTGAACCTTACAGAAATGATAACAAAGAATCGTGAGGTACAAAAAAGTGATACAGTTACAGAGTAAACTAACACAAAACAGAGTGACTTTTAAAGCCCTGAAAAGAAGAAAAAAATGTGTATGAGACGGTTTCATAGGACGCACGCCCAAAGTTCTTCTGGTCTGTGTTTGGTTATAATAACAATATAACATAAATATTATTTTTAATTTACTTTATATTCGTATTTTATTGTATTATCAATATTAAATACTAGTTATTGATTTATTGTAGAGGTTTACCATAAATTAAGCTTAAGCCACATAACGTTGTTGCCGATAAAACGTCTATACAGAGGAGCTTCTCTAATGATCCTTAATTGTTTCTACTTTTTCCAAAAAAAACCCACTTTGATTTTTACACTGTGGTAGGCTATATGAGACTAGTTTTATTGCATGTTGTTGCAATTGCTACCATTGTTCAGTGTTGGGCAGTAACGCGTTACTGTAACGCAGTTACTTTTGACAGTAACTAGTATTCTAACACATTACTTTTTGAAAATTGCATAATTGCATAATAGCATTTTTTGGTGCTGAGTTTCTCCAAATTTATTCTGAATTATAATTCAGATTGCTTTCATTTAATTATTTCAAAATGTTTTTTTATGTTGTACATTGTTGATAGTTTTCATACTTAAGCTGTGAAAGAAACATTCAAAGGGCTGAACACAACAGCTTTTATGATGCAGAAGCCACTTTAGTTTTTGTATTTTTGATTCTGAATATATTATTCAGACTGTTTTGTGTTATTTATCACAGAAATCCTTGTGATATTTTCAGTTTGTGCTGGTCTGACTTAAAATGGTCGGAAATAAAATAGTGTTTAAAAATTACTGTGTTCAAGTCAGTTTTGTGTTTGTATAGACCATAACGCATAAAAGAGCATTAATGGGAACAATCTTTAAAAAAATAACTAAAAAAATACTTTTACCAGTAATGCATTACTTTTTGGTATAAGTAATCAACAAAGTAATTGAGTTACTTTTTGAATGAAGTAACTAGTAACTGTAACTAGTTACTATTTCTTAGTAACTAGCACAACACTGCCATTGTTTACCTCATTTGCAAGTCGCTTTGGATAACAGTGTCTGCTAAATGACTAAATGTAATTGTTATACACAAACAATCATGTGGAAAATTTGAGAATATGGCGTGCACATGCATTTGGCAGAACTACACCACTAGTGTTTAATTGACTTCAATTTTTATGAAAAAAATATTTTATTTTAAGAGGATAACTATGTCCTTACAGGAAAAGCCCTGATAAAATTCAGTAGATAAAAAGAGCATTTATTTGATTGATATCAGGAAACATTGTATTTGATCACATAACTACAAATTTGCGAAACAGTAACACGAGCTCATCCCTTCAAGGACACTCGCGATTAAACACATAGTCATTGGCAGTGATCTCTCAGACGCAAAGACCTCTGATGATGTATATGCCCGAAGCGTTCCACTCTTCCGATGGAATCACAACAACATGCTACACACTGTCCTCCCTTTCATCCTCACCTTACAACCAACTATCTTCATTCCACTCGAAAAGGAAAGCATCGCTTCAGATTTTTCACGTTTCCTTGAATTTTTTATGCAGGCTCTCACACGCTCAGCATGTCTCCTTGATTATTACCTCTCTACATCCTCCCGTCTTAATTATGTCTCTCTTTCACAACAAGCTCCTGTCAAACATATCGCCGCAAAGGAAGCGAGGGGGGGCTGAAATATAAGGCACATCTGAAAAATGGAGACGAGTAACTCATATGCTAACCTCACGTCCACACATCAATCAGGCGAAATTAGAAAGGGAATACATTGTCTGTTTTACAGCCTTGAGATACGACGTCTGCCTAGTAGGTGTTACCACGGAGACTGCTCGCTGTCATCCATCAAGAAGTGAATCCTTAAGGATTATGGGATGTTACCTGATGGGCCATGCGCGGCAACTTAGCAAAGCGCCGACTGTCAAGGACAGCGTGATGTGAAAGCTAAATGATGATGAGAGGTTTCGTTTTTTGCATGATTTATGGTTTCTGTTCTATTAATGCAAGATGGTTTTATCGGACATACGCGTCTGGCCCGAAGTTAACTTTAGCGTTTGGTTAGAATATGACAACTTATTTTATATTTATTTTATATTATTTGTGTTAAAGGGGTCATATGGCGCGAATATGTGTTTTTTCTGTGTCTTTGGTGTGTTATAAGTTGCCCATGCATGTATTAGACGCGTGAAATTTCAAAAATGAAAGTGTCGGAAAAAAAGATGCATTTTATCTTAAAGCGAATGCTCACCCCGACCTGCCTGATACGCCTCGTGTAAACACACCCCCACAATTCTACGTCAGTTCGTGGTATGATTTGATTGCTCAATGTAAACACAAGTAAGGTGGGCGTACCTGTCAGTACAATTGCTTAGGAACCCAATGTTCCAAATATGGTAAGAGGCGTTACGTTTCCCTCACACGCTTGCAGTATTCAACCAATCACTATGCACTGGTTAACTGGCCAATCATAGCACACCTCACTTTTCAAAGCGATGAGTTTTGTTAAATATCTGCACATATTAGAGAGGTGGGGTAAAGAAGAGGTCATTTGACCCGTCTAAATTACATTTTGAAGCTTTGCATAGACGGTCAGTACGATCTTTTGATGCATGGTAAGAGCTGCATAAAGTTATAGTCTTTAATTCAGCCTTTATGTGAATCTAAATTTACATTTTTGAGTAAACTTCTCATTTCCTAAAATCATCAAATTTTTACGAAGAACTGTCCTCTGGAGAATATATCAGAGCAATCCAAAAAAATAAAGAGAGAATAAAGCTGCTTCCATGGAAAGAACCAATGTAAAACGACTCGACGTGAGGTAAGGGAGACCGGTTTCAACTAAAAACACAAAAAAATATAAACATCTTGGCCGTTAGTTCATACGGAAACAGCGTTTTGGGGGACTGAAAATGCAAACTTTTGAAGAGGGGTTTCAAACTGCAACTTTTTGCCGTTTCCATGTAAACTGCAAGACGGAACTTTCAGATGACTTTATGCGCATGCGCATGCATATGCATATAACATGCTAGGTCGGTCGAGTATGGCCAAAACAATATGGCAGCTTCCCGTATGAACTCTCACTGCTCGACTATGTATTAACGTTTCCCCAGCAAAATATAGATTTGATGCACCAATAAGACCAGCAGAGACACACGATTCACATTCGTCAGACTTTAAACACACATATACGTCGACCAGCGGTATTAAAAAGCACTTTTGCCTTATAACTGTGCATGTGTATGTGGGAAAAGGCACGTCCTGTTTCTTAACACAAAAAAATGGCCATCCACTGGCCTGGCGTGCATATTACAGCGTTTTTATCCGTTTTCCTGGATCTATGTAAATGCATACAGTTTTGATAACACTCTTATGTGTATGCGAAACTTTTCAAAAAAGCATTGTGTAAAGGGCCCCTTAGACTTCCTAAAAATGCCTCTCTCCTCGGAGCAAATGTACAAAAATCAGGTTGGCCATGTTTGGCGTGCAGTGATTCAGCCTGGCGTTCACAGATAGCCCTCTCAAGGTCTGTACACATGAGTCACTGTTTCAACTCCACTACACTGAACTTTAGGCCCTCGGACACTCCACAGAAGCGTAGAATATTATCTCAGGAGAAAGGTGAACGACTAATCCTATAAGCACTCTGGGTTGATGGCTAGAAAGTGTTTATATAACAAAGAAAATTACTCTTACATTGTGAGAGTTGCCTTCTTTTACTAAAATATTTTGCCAAAACTGAACCCAAGCTAAATGTGCCATAAGAGATGATTTAAAAATGAGATGATTTACTTTAAAAGACTAGAAGACAGATTTGATAGTATGCAACATTATATTTGTTTTGAAATGGTATACAGCATGTGGCATTTATTAGAGGAGCACCGATACTAAATTTCTAAACCGATAGTCGATTATTCCGAGTAAAATGTTCCAGCACCATATAAATTCTGAAGATTAAATTAATATTTCTTAACTTTCTGAATGATATTCATATAATGACTATTATTGGTTATCAAACTGGTGAGGTTTATTATCATATTTTATACACAGAGCACAAATTCATTCTATTTTTCCTCTTTTGATTGATAGGATATCATGCCTGATAATTGGGGGTAGAAATTGCCTTTATCACCCCATACGATTATTGGTCGATATATGGGCGTATCATGTATATCAGCCGTTAAAAACAGTCTAGTTCCAAAACAACAGTTTATTAGAGATGCACTGATATATTGGCCAATAAGCAAAATTGGGCGTAAAAGCAAATATACATGTTACATCTTCACCTTCAACTGCCTCCTAATTCATTTTGTACACAATGTTCCTTTTGATGATTTTGTTAAAAAACAATTAGCCCTCCAAAGGTCAAAGGCTCAGAAGAGGGAAAAAAATAAGTGTATGAGGTCTTTGTTTTAAATCTGAGCACCAAAGCAAATGCTTTGCAATTCAATTGTGCTTGCTTATAAGAACACTTGAATTTGAGAGGAAAGAGAAATTAGTGCAGCGAAAAAGAGAGAGTTCACACTAAAGTGTTGACCTTTTCCTGTTCCCTTCAAGTACTCACATTATCAGGTGGCTGTTTACCATGAGCACACTTCTGCTTTTGTGTAGGGGCTGGAACAACAAAAGCCATCACCCAGGAAACTAACCCTTCTGCATATTTTATCCAAAGCAGCACACTTATGGGGTCAGATTTGTTTCATTATTCTGAATAAATAAACTACGATTCGCAAATAAATACAGAGGGTTTCACAAACGATTTTTAAATCCACAAATGCACAAAAAGCAAACCATAAATATATGTTAGACGTTCCACAAAAATAAATGGAATTCACAAATAAATACAACGACATTTGCAAATAAAAATTATTTACAAATGTATTTTATTGATATATATTTGTGGATCGCTTTCTTCACATTTGTGGATCGCTTTCTGCGCATTTGTGGATCGCTTTCTGCGCATTTGTGGATCGCTTTCTGCGCATTTGTGAATCGCTTTCTGCGCATTTGTGAATCGCTGCACGCATTTGTGAATCAGTGCACGCATTTGTGGATTGCTCTCTGTGCATTTGTGGATTTTGAAACATTTCTAACGTCAAGACGTGCGCACAATCCACAAATAGGTGGACTCCGCCCACTATCTACGCAAGCCAATCGGTTAACTTCCGCTTTTGTTGTCCAATAGGCCACGTTCTAACTTCAGCCAATCACGTTTTGCTATGCACTAAGATTCAGGGCGTTAACATGGCGACTAGTGGCGGTCTAAAATCTGTGTTATACTAAGAAATGATAATGGGCTCTTCTTTATACTATGTAATGATCGCTTGTGTTCTTATACATTGTCCGTATTGTTACATATATGCTGTATTTAAACGTGTATGACTTGATAACCGCGTGCACGGACTGGAGTGGAAAATCCCGGTGACTAGGGAGTCAGGACTGATTTGGTCTGCCAGCCTTTTTATTGTGTTTATGTTCCAAAGTGCTAAATTCCGATGTTTTGCAACTGTCGGTGTACTACCAGTATAACGATGGCAGAATTAACCTGAGGGGAATCATCAGCATTGTGAATTTCTATGTCGTTCATAATTCAAAATAAAACGTAATTTCTACAGTCATCTCGGTTTATCCCATTCCTGAATGATCTCTGCTGCTATCGCTACACTGTTCTGTTTACTAACTAACTCTTTGCCATGACAAAACCATATGATACCTGTTATATACATTATCAATAGCAAGCGTAGTCTTTAGTGGCAGCAGCGTAAGTAGGCTGTATTGCAAGATTATCATGTGGGACAAGTCTATCCACAATTCCCCACATAGAAATACTATAGTAGTATAATACATTTACTAAACAGCTCACATAAAGTGACAAGACACAGGTAACAAAATAATAAAAATGAATATGTAATAGACAATACACATATGAAAAACAATACATGTCAAAAGAGAACCGGATGCCATATTTTATGCATGTGCCATATATACAAGTTATTAGGTGCTATAAAAATTGTGTAAGGTAATGGGATAGCTATATTATATATTAAATCAGTAACATATGTATAATAAATAAATATAAGTGTGAGTGAGTAGTTTAGTATTGCACATATTTATTGCACAGTGGGGAGAACATTTAACAGTTCAACTGTTCATGGGGTAGATGGCCTGAGGAAAGAAACTTGTCCTGTTTGGCTGTTTTGGTGCTCGGTGCTCTGTAGCGCTGACCAGACGGCAGCAGTTCAAAGAGATAGAGTGCTGGGTGTGAGGGGTCCAGAGAGATTTTGTGAGCCATTTTACTCGCTCACTCTGGATGAGTAAAGTTCTTGCAGTGATAACAGTAGTCTACCAGTGATTCCCTCAGAAGTCCGAAATATCCGCTTTAGTATTCGGAGTTTGTATGTGTCCCGAGCATGTTCACTGAAATTGAGAGAGAATGGGCCATGACGCCTCTAAATGCAGCAAGTTTTAAATGATTTCATCGATCAACACAAAATTACAATGCTAGAGCACTTCAATTAACTTGAACATTTAGCAATCTTTAAAAGTACGTCTCTTGATGTACATGACGCGGAAGAGCCATTTTTTTGTTAACAGACTGATTCGAGCCTACCTGAGCATGCTTGTTTTCTTCTCAACAAAATCAAGTAAAACAAAATAATTGCATTTTAATTGCAGGTAACTGGCATTGTAAACCAATATCAACCGATCCCGTCATCCCGGGACACCTTCCGCATATTTTCGGGGATCTCTGTATGAAAATGCGCTTTACTGAAATGCCCAGTAATGTCCAGTGCCTTTTGTGCGTTTGTATGGAGAACTCATTCATTTGTACAATTGGCTTCAATTCATTTTTATTTGGCAGTTTCATATTTTGCTTCATACTTTTTTCATCGAAGAAAAAGTTGTGTTGCCTCCCTTGCATTCTTAATGCCCCTGTTGTGCTTTTATTTGCCATTAAATAATGGAAATAAACAGTATTTTAAAGCTGTCCTATATGTCATTTAAAAGGCAGCAATATATACATAATTATAACCCAACAATAATAATTTATTTAGCACCAGGTAAAATGGAGACGTTTATCGTTTAACACGCTACTGAGAGCACTGCCACATCCATTATTATTATCTACAGTAAATTGATTATCTGCAGTTGTAGCCTATACCAATATTTACTATGGTAAGGTTCGAAAACACAAATTGTATAGGTTTACATTATTTACTTTTGGGGTTGAATTTAAGAATGTATTGTGTGCACAAGATCATAGTAAAATAATCGACATCCTTTGTCATGGCAGAGAGTTAGACAGTAAACAGAACAGTGTAGCGATAGCAGCAGAGATCATTCAGGAATGGGATAAACCGAAATGACTGTATAAATTAGGTTTTATTTTGAATTATGAATGACATAGAAATTCAAAATGCTGATGATTTCCCCCACATTAATTCTGCAATCGTTATACTGATAGTACACCGACAGCTGCAGTGCGCATTGCAAACTCCGCAAAACTTGACAGGAGGCACGCGCCGAGTGTTTGGATCGAAATAGCTGCTTAACCATGCAGTAATAGATCATATTAGATCGAATGACAAAATCGGAATTTAGCACTTTGGAACATAAACACAATAAAAAGGCTGGCAGACCAAATCAGTCCTGACTCCCTAGTCACCGGGATTTTCCACCCCAGTCCGTGCACGCTGTTATCAAGTCACGTTTAAATACAGCATATATGTAACAATACGGACAATGTATAAGAACACAAGCGATCATTACATAGTATAAAGAAGAGCCCATTATCATTTCTTAGTATAACACAGATTTTAGACCGCCACTAGTCGCCATGTTAACTCCCTGAATCTTAGTGCATAGCAAAACGTGATTGGCTGAAGTAAGAACGTGGCCTATTGGACAACAAAAGCGGAAGTTAACCGATTGGCTTGCGTAGATAGTGGGCGGAGTCCACCTATTTGTGGATTGTGCGCACGTCTTGACGTTAGAAATGTTTCAAAATCCACAAATGCACAGAGAGCAATCCACAAATGCGTGCACTGATCCACAAATGCGTGCACTGATCCACAAATGCGTGCACTGATCCACAAATGCGTGCAGCGATTCACAAATGCGCAGAAAGCGATCCACAAATGCGCAGAAAGCGATCCACAAATGCGCAGAAAGCGATCCACAAATGTGAAGAAAGCGATCCACAAATATATATCAATAAAATACATTTGTAAATAATTTTTATTTGCAAATGTCGTTGTATTTATTTGTGAATTCCATTTATTTTTGTGGAACGTCTAACATATATTTATGGTTTGCTTTTTGTGCATTTGTGGATTTAAAAATCGTTTGTGAAACTCTCTGTATTTATTTGCGAATCGTAGTTTATTTATTCAGAATAATGAAACAAATCTGACCCCATACACACTTCGCAAAATGACCATAATCGTCTATCTAAGGATGCTTTTAATCCAAAGAGATTTACAATAGAGAAAATGAAGCAGCTGACCTGGAGTAATTTGGGGTCAGTGGCCTCAAAAGAGAACACATTGGTGAGGATGTTTAAATGCTTGATATAAGTTTCAGGGGAAGATATTAATGGAGCTTTTGATAATGCAGGACATGGACTGAATAGAGGGGAAAATAGCATCCAACAAGTGTATATCATACATGGGAGAAATATTCCAGGAATCATTTTATAAAATGTGTGTTCAGGGTTTAAATCTAGGAAAAATGTTGCCATATATAGGCAAGAAAAATGTGTTGACAGTTTCACTACTGTTTTGACAGATCACAACCGTACATATTTTTGTTCTTAATATATATAATGCAAGAAATTGTTTCATATTAAAGAATAAGTACGCACATCTTTTTTATTCTAGCCTGAAAATGACAAATAAAAATTTTGTTTGTTGTTACATCATAAGACACCACATTATAAAATAGAAATTTGAATGGTAATATATATATATGGGTGGTGTATTTTCGGAGGTATGGAACATCTGATCATATGCTTTATTAAGAAGGGTGGATCATCATTTAATGAGTTATATTATTTATTTAAGATACTTTAAATAAAAAAAAATCATTACTGAAGCTATTTTAACATGTATTTATTTTTAAACAAAACTATTTATTAAAAAGACACATATTCTATACATTTCATCATTTCCTGTTTTTTTACATTTTATTCTTTCTCAGTTTTTTCTCCAAATTCTCACCCACTTTTGTTCCAGTTATCTGTATTAATCCTATTTAAGTATATACTGTATATACTGTAATGTAAAACTGTGAAAATTGCTTAACTTTATATAAATGTAATTCACCATGTGTTCGATAACCAAAACTGTTTCTGTCCAGTGCCAATGCGAAGCTTTCCTACCAGTTAACCACTGAATTATACGTAGCTTTTCCATAGAACTCCCAGAATCTTACAGGGAATCTATTTGTAATCCTTTGAGAGGACATGTAACAGAAATGAGTCTGTATTAAGGCAATTTATTACGACCATTAAGGCTTATTAGCCAGAACGTAAGCCTAATCAACTTTCTCCTTGATACTCTATATGTACCTTGAAGACAGCGCACGCAAACAAACACCAACGCACAGAGACGCACAAATTCCCTGATCGTTACAAAGCGCTGCACATTTATTTTGTCTGTCAATATCCTGGACGCAGTCGATGCATCTCATGAATTTCTAATTCCTTAAAGTCACAAAGATGCAGAATTTCCCATTGAACCTCAGCAAGCTTTAAAACTAGTCTGTGTTATTTTCTTTCCTGTTTCATGCTTCGTTCTGATTTGATGGGCTCTCGTGTTTTTGCCAAGTGGTTGATATCCTTAGGACAACATCACATTGACCCTGGGATAACATTTAAACCAATCACATTTAAAAAATACATTTACAGTTTATTTGAAATTGAATCTTCCAGCCAGGATTAGGTGCTTCTAGACCATTGTTTTTTATTCATTATTTCCCTCTGATTTGAGGGGTAAGTTATGGTTAGGATTGGGGTTTGGTGTGGGTTTAGGTTTAGGTTTTATTTATAAAAATGTTGTCCCTAGGTCAACAAAATATGTTGTCAGGTCGAGCGATTAGATGCATTTCATTATATCCTCTATAACCTCCTTGTTTATTGTTTAGCGTATAGAACACCAGTTCACTGCCCTCAAATGTATTTTTAATGTCTTCTGCTATCAATTACATACACAGCATGACTCAGAACACAGAAAAACACACATTGTTTAAGAACCTCCAACGTGCCTAGATATAACTCAAACTAGCCCGAACCACATAGTTTATCTAACCCGCTCTGAATGGAGAGCCCATATTATTATGGAAGATGGAGAACCAAGACAAGGCTTATGCCATGACTACAGACCATATCTCAGGGCAGACATCATATTTAATTTGACATCCGCCGCAGATGCATCATGGGCCCTGAAAAGAGAATTTCATCATAGCGTGTTCCACCTCTATATTTCGTTCTGTCTCTGTATTCTGTCTCAGTAAAGGTGAATTTTAAAGGCCTGTGCACAGAAGGACCACGAAACTCACTACATACCCCTGCAGGAAACGGAGAGACTTTAAAACAACAAAGATCTGTCACATTGCTAGAAAAAAAAGTAATACAAATGCCTTTCTGTTGTTTTTTTACTCGCTGTATTCACCCAGGTCAGGTCAAAAGTGTGACCCCCACTGTCAGTTTTGATCCAAGTAATAATCATCTCAAAATGGTGCATACATAATTCTCGGTGGAAGGACTAACAGGTCACTTGTTAACTCAACACAAAAAGAAGAAAAAAACTGGTAGAGTTAGTTATGACATACAGCCCAAAATAAAAACCAAGGGTATAATCAAATATTCTTGGCTATTCATTTTCATTGAAGTAAACAAGGTTTGACATGGTTTTATTTTTCCTGCTTTTTAATGGAAAAAACATGTAGATGTAAATTAAATAATCGATTCCATTTATCTAGTGAAGCTTGGAATGAGCAAATAGCGGGGTGGACCCATTTCCGACGTGGAGATGGAGAGAGACTGTGCTTGTGTGAACGGAACATAATGTGCACAGTGGTCATGCATCTCAATTACGGCAAAGGTAAAATTGGTTTACTTGTTTTTCTGCAATGTTTTTCATTAGAGTTTTTAAGTAAACACATTTTTTAGATTTAACTGTAATAAAAGCATCCTGTTTTTTTATTCTTGTTTAATGTCGATCTAAACTATTCACAATAACTACACAATTATTTTCCTAAAAAAGTCTGGCGCCAACGCCCCATTCAGCTCATATTAAACACGCATCATTCTTTCCATAAACAGCCTGTAGGATATTTCATTCCAAAAAACAAACCGGTTGATGATTTTAGTTATTACAGTTCGGACCGGATGCTGTTACCGAACTCCATTGTATATTAAAACAATTGCAGCCTGGCCGCACAGAGAAAAGATGAATCTTAAAATATGGCATAACTTCACATCTACCAAATATTTTCTCTACTTTATTGGAATATGCAGAATAATATGTAACCTCGGGCAGTCCTAATCCTGAAATAACCCAGTAACATGTCAGAATGTGGATCTATGATTACATTTCTCTGTGTGTGTGTGTGTGTGTGTTCGTATGTACTAGTTCAATAACTCAATCCCCATGACATTACAATCTGTGTGATGTTTTCACGTTGTGTAGCTGTGTGTTAATCATCCGGGTGATCACTCAGGTGGGCTGCCTATGAAGACGGTATTTTAAGGCGCTTATATTGGGAGCACTGCGTATGAGTAGTTCCACACATATGTCAACCTTATGATATAATAATCAAGTTTTTACCAACGGTACTTAGAGGTCAGATGTCAATATTTGGTGGTTTAAATACCCTTGTGAAGTTACATTTAAAGTTTTAAGACATATTTTAAAGCGTAGAGTAAATTGTCCGAAACGGTCCTTATTTCTTCTTATTATTTTTTAGTCTCCATTTCTTGAGTATTATTGCTTTTGGTTTGCACATTTTAATTCACAGTTATCCTACAAAGTAGGTTGTCTCTGAAAAGTGTGTATCTTTTTTTCACAGCCATAACGCATTCATTTTTGTATTTTGAAATAGAAAATTCTTGCAGACACTGATGTCTGGACTCTATCATTAGAGGTGACTCATTATGTAAAAACATTTTCTCAGAATTTATGCTCAAAATGAATGACTCAAAATGTAACATCCATAAAAGGCCTTATTCCTAGTAAATGGGCACAAGGAAATTTTAATTAAATATCTATTTTACAGTATGTACTCCATTTCTTTCCAATTTGCACATTTTAATTCACAAAAATCCTACAAAGTATGTTGTGTCTCAAAAACATGTGTTCTTTTTCGCCACATCCATAATGCATTGATTTTCCTCAATTTTAAAATAGAAAACTTGTGAAGAGACATTTTTCTGATATCAGGACTCACTCACCAGAGGATTAGTTTAATATAAAAAGATGCTTCAATATATTGGTAAAAAAAACATTATTCAAGAATTTATATTTTAAATGTTGACTTAAAATGTCAAATCCATAACGCTGGATTTGCCTTTCTCTAGATGTTGTTGCAGCTATAAATAAAAAGACTTCACAGCAAGATGGCTCACCTGGTTTTGGAATCAAGTCATTGAAAATGCATCTGCGCAAATATCAACTGCAAAAACAACTGTGGATTTTTTTTAAAATAAGACCTACGGCAGTAAGACAGCATGACATATTGAACTGTATTTCTATCCTGTTTTGTGTCAGAAAATACAGCACCTACTCAGACTAATTCAGAGTTCACTTTGCCCAATTTTAAAGTCGTTGCATCAGTGTTCTTTTTACACTGCATGACTATCTGAGGTAGCATTCAGTTGCTGCAGAATTCACATTGAACGATGGATCGGCGACAGGAGATTACACATTACTGCATGACTTAACAATAGGTCAGAAACTGTCTCATCCGCAAACCACATTTTACAACCAAAACGCTTGCGAGAAGTGATCATGCAGTGTGAACTCAGCATAACGTGGGTCAAGATCCGGTCCTGCTTGTCAAGAGATTTCTAGTTTTGTGGACTGGTTCATGACAAAACCATGTCTATGTGTGGGAGCACATGGCCTTTGTTTTGTTTGCCTTATGCCATGTGCTCTCCTGTCACAAGTTTTTGCCCCGCCCACTCGTTTCCCGTTAGTGTTTAATTCCCTGCATCTGGCCATTGTTATTATCCCTCATGTGTTTCCCCTAAATAATGCCCTTGTGTTCTCAGTCCAGTGCTGGTACATTTGGTTTTGCCCCACGTCTGGTTGTCCTGCTCCTGCCTGACCCTTGTTTTATCTGAGATTTATCCAACAAAAGTTTTTTTGTTAGAATTCTGTGTTTTGATTTCTCATCATGGGTTTTTGTTCATTAAATAAGTTTTTGTGTTCATCTGCTGTCTTCGACTGGATCCTGTCCTTGAGATTCATGGCAAAGGTCTATTAAGCTACGGGCGGGACACATTTTGGAACTTTTGAGAAACTGTTACACAATACTCTGCTCAAACTCTTGCAGGAGATTACTGTATGTCACTTTGGTTTTGTTAGGTTTTTCCCTAGATTTGTTCATGTCAGTACAGGAAAATGTAAATGTCAGGAAAATGTCAGTGTTTGCTTCACTTGTTTAGAGAAAAAAACTACTCAAACCTTGTTTGTCATCATAAGTTTCGTGGTTTTCAGGGACGAGTTTTTAGCTGGTAATCCTGAGGGAGACCAGCTAGTTTTATCCATTTACCCCAAGGAAATATAGTTTTTTAAAACAAAACTTTTTTTCAATTTTTTTATATTGGATTTTCACAGTTTAAGACTGCAAACTGAGGTGTGGTGCAGGGCTAAAACGTAAATGAAGCATAATAAAAAGTGAATTAAAACTTTTTTTAAGGACAGTTTAAAAATGAATTTAACAAAGTGTTTGAATGTGTAATATGATGTTATATAAAATAATTTGGAGATGCACCAATACATCAGCCAATAATCTGTATTGGTCTGTAAAATCAAATTTGAGTTTAAAAACAGCCGATGATTAAATGCAATAAATTTGTGCTCTGTATAGAAAAATGTTAAGAATCGTCACCAGTTTGATGTTCAATGGTAATAGTCTTTATATGAAATAAAAACATTCAGAAAGTAAAAAATGATTAAATAAATCTTCAGAATAGGTATCGGCAGATATCGCTGTAAATAATCAGCTATATCGTTGGAGAAATTTTGTGTCAGAGCTAGTGTTGTAGTACTCGGGACCTGTCTCAAGACCATTATATGATGTCTCGTTCTTGAATGTCTTTGGTCTCGGTCTTGGTCTCAGACTTATTTATTTATTGTCTTGGTTTCAGCCACAGTAAGTCTTGGTCTTGTCTTGGTCTCGACACTCTCTGGTCTCGGTCTTGGTCTCGGTTTTGGTGGTCTTGACTACCACACTAATCGGTGAATCTCAAATAAGTAAAAAAGTAAATAAAAAGTAAGGTTAAAACTTTCCAGGCAACTTTAAAAAACGAAAGTGTTTGAATATAAATTTTAAATCGACCCTGAACTGCCCGCAGCTGAATAACGGCCATAAACAATGACACATCATCATCATCAAACGGCCATCCCCATTTCCTAAACGCGCACACACGGCAATTCATACCCGCTGTCACCCTGTCATGTCCTCTTCTCCTCAACACCGCCTCTCTCAGGGTGGGTTTGCATCCATCCTTCAACAGCCACGTCTCTCCCGCCTCCGTTTCCCCCCGGTGCTACCAGATCAATGCTCCTGAATGGCTAGCCTGCAGCATTTCCGCTGAGTCAGGTGGGCGAGAACAAAACACCCCCTCGTCCCCAGAAGCATCTCAACCCTCAATCTCAGCGTACCTGCAGCCTCTGTCAGACCTATGATGGCTCCCAGGATGCATGTTGCATAAACACAAACCGGGACAAGCGTCTGAGGTAATTTGTGTCATTGTGGGATGCCCCAGTCTGTTTGGAGTAAATCCGCAGGTCTGAACACACACACACACACACAGTCAGCCATCCAATTTGTCTTCATTCATAACAATCTGTCATAACTTGGCCATGTTAGGATTTTCAGGGAAGAAGTCTTTACCTCTTCTCCCTCATGTTGCTATGGGCTAAACGTAAGGCAAGCCGAGCATAGCGGCGTGAGAGCTCCACGCGTGCGTGGGCCGCTGACCGAGTCCACCGTGCTACGTCTCCGCCAGCGCTATAATTTCCATATGTCTCCGCGGCTACCCCTGCCATCCATCACGATTGTTCTCTGGGCGAGACAGCTGTCCTCTCCTTGGGAATATTCACAGCCCACCGGCCCATCAAATTACATCTAATTCTCTTTCAGTCAAGCCTGAGACTCCAAAGCCAAACCCAAAACGGCCCCTGACCATCGCTGCAAGGAAATTAGGGGCTCTCTGTTGTCTGAGCAACTGTTGCCGGGCGGGAGTCTATCGAGGGAGTGTGAGATTGTGAGAGAGTCGGTGACATTTAAGAATATAAGACTGGAATCTAATTTTCTTTGTGTCTTTTGAACGAGAGTGAGGGAGAAGGTCAAAAATAGTGTGGGACATCATTAGAGTTTCGTTTTGGAAGTGACAAAAAAGGCAACAAGCAAGTATCTCTATCATAAGATTCTTCCTAGACACCAGTTAGATGGAGAGCGAATGCTGCCTACAGAGTGCACTTCCTGGATGTTAGAACAGAGCCGCAGTCTGCATTCCTTCGGTCTCTCTTCTCCTTTCCTTGGGTAAACCGTCCCTTTGCACAGTGGAGACTGGCAACTCGGTTTGTACATAGCCGATTTCCTGCATAATTGAACACAGCCGGCCTTGTGGGACGGCCAGTTTGTTCAATTCCACCCCAGCTGTTCTGGCATTGCGCTACACCCCCCCCCCCTTCTCTGCGGACCCCTGCGCGTCCCTGTTCGTTCTTTAGTCTACATAACGTCCATTGGTGCTTGGCAGGTGAAACGCAGTTTACGAGCCAATGTGCAGAGTGCAGCAGTAAAGCCTTAAGAGACAGAAATAGTGGATAGTGTACTTTTGGCGAATCGGCAGATGCAGCAATTTTTCTGATGCTCGTTTTGATAAAAGATGCAGAACGCATCTGGCATGCTCGCACCTCTGGCCCTTTTTAAGGACGGCTGTTTTTAGCACTTCCCGTCCCGCCTGCTGTTACACAATGGTGAGCCATGTCAACAGAAGACAGCGCAAGGGTGTGCAAGATTCAACATACAGTATAAGCTTTCTGCTCACCTCACGTACTGTTATGTTTAAATGTGCTTTTGTTCTTTGGGGCCAGTGTTGGTTCTGATATGACCCCCTTATGTGTCATTTATTTGATGTTGGCCGGCACCTTGTCAGTCGGTATATTCCCATCTCTCTATATTGTTTGACTTCTTTTTGTTCTCTGTTTTGTCCTTTCCCACGCTATAATAATAGTCTGATAGCACTAGAACTCCTACGTTCTTCTGAGAACAGGTACAACAGTTCCTGTAGCTCAATTGGTAGAGCAATCACTTACGCAAAGTCCTATATAACTGTTAATATATTGACAAGCACATACAAAGTTGCCATTTTTCATATATTGCAAATGTATTGTAAATATATTGCATTATATGTTACAGTGAGTATATTCCAATATATATTTGTTTCGTAAGGGATGTGTTAGCTGATTTTATTTAATAAAAACGGATCAAATGTATAACTTCTATGCATTGTATTTAGGGCTATGAAGCAATACAAATTTCTAATCTAATTAATTTCAAATTAATCACGCATACATGTTCGGCCAAAATGTCTCTGGTACTATTATTTGTAATTATTAAGCAAAATAGTTTGGTTACCAATATAATGAAATATGTTCCTTTTCCCCAAATAAATAAAAATTTGGGTTTAAAACGATATGTATTTACGGTAAGTAAATATAAATAAATATAAATAATCATAATTTTCTTTTATTTAACTTTTTTATTTTAATACTGTTAAAATTCTTTGAAGAAACTGCCAGTAGGTTGCGGTAAATATCATTCATTCATTGGATTCACTGAATTCGTTCGGAATGCTGTAAATTACTCTTTATGAATGAGGCACTAATTTATTGATTCACTCAAGAAATGTATTAATTTAGAAACGAAACCACGCGCAACGCTTTTCCCGAGGCTTTATGAGTAATTTTTTTGTTAAAAATGAAGAAAACAGACAAAGTTGTAAAATTTGTCGTAAGAGTAATTTCTTATTTATTTAACTGTTGTAAGGTTTAAACTCATAATTGGGTGTGCACTCATAGTTTTCTGGACAAAAATAGCACTGGTGTGATATGTGCTTGTGATATTGCATAACTTAATAAGTATGAAACAAAAGCTCATTCAGACTCATCATTTTGGCACAGACATCTTTAATTTTGGCTTCTTTCTGACAGAATTGTTATATCTCATATATCTTATAAAATAAATACTATGGGAGTCAATGGGGGATGAGATCTGCTTGGTTAATTACATTCTTGCAAATATCTCCCTTTGTGTTAAGAAGAACAAATATATTTATACAGGACCGAAATGACAAGAGAGTGAGTAAATGATGACAGAATTAAAATTTGCGATGAACTATCCACTAAGTAAAGTCAAACATCAAACTGACATTTCCCACAAAAACCCACCCAACATTGAACAATCATTATTATAAGCTTACCTCTGTGAACTGGGTAGACAGTTTCCAAAACTGATTTAATATGTACTTGCTCAAGAAATTACTTGCTCAAAGTTATGGATTGTAGATTAAAGCAGGGTACCATTATAAATCCACTTTGATGCATTGTTCCCCATGCAAAGCTATGAATCTGTGAAGTACAGAATACAAAGTAGGTTTCACATTTGGTGTGTATACAGAATATTCTCTTTAACTTTTGAACTTTCACATACAGCTATTCATTAAATCTCTGACTTGAATGTAGAGGGTCGTACCTTTTTCCAACCCTCAGCGCTCAAAACCATGTCTCTTGGCAATTGGATTTCTTCTTATCAATTATCGGTCTATGAACCGCCCATTGCCTCATTATCCACCCGATGCTCGGTAAGAGAGGCTATTTGAACCCACTGAGTTGCATTCACTGTTTGTAAAGGTCAAAATCAGACTTTGGCCCCAGAAAGAAGCTCACAACAAATCATGATAAATAAAACAGTCCTGAGAGCTTCGCCTAGCTATAATGATGAGTAAAGGTCAGTATTTCTTTACCTGGGTGGGATTCAGCTAATAAGAAACAACATCTTATTCAAGGAATAAAGAAACATGTATCATTATTGGGGCAGGACTGGGAGTTTGCTTTTGTGATAAAACAACCTTTAAATGTTTAAAAGTGAAGTGAGTGATTTCACGATACTGATTTGCACAATGTTTGTTTTTAAGTAAGCCTAACATCATATGAATATACAATGATTGGGGGTGGTACTATCTGTCATTCCAACCAATGGCAGAAAGAAAAACCGTTGTATGGAAAAAAGGATATTTCGCGTAACTCTAAACCTTATTTAAAACACTTCAACTAAACAAAAACCATCACAAATGTCGCCTAAGCAATTAACTGAAGTAAGTCTGGTATAAATTGAGTCACAAAATGATTAACTGAACATAAGTAAAAACAATTCTAAAATTGACATAAAAATAAGTTTGACTCAATATAAACAAAATAAAATAATAAAATGAAAAAGGTTTACAACAAGATTTAACTAAAATGAACATAAAAGCTAAAAGCATAAACATAAATGTTAAAGCTAATTTAAAAAATAAAAATACAATAAAAGTAAGATGATTTCAAGTAAAATGACGTCAAACTGAAATAAAAGTTAAACTGTACATGATGGCTCAAATTTCAAATCATTATTTTAGCTTTCCGCTAATTTTAAAACAAAATAATGACAAATTTATAAACTAATAAAAAATACTAGTGCTGTAAAATTGTATAATCGCGATTATACATCTTTGAAGCTCTGACGGGGGTAAGAGACACGACACTCACACAGCGCTGATTCGAGCAACCCCAGTGGGGAATTTATTATAACATAAACAATACTCAATATATAAAGACGATGTCCGGGGTGCTCGTAAACTGCCATCTGCTGGTCCGTTCTCGTCCTCCGTGCTTCCTTCATCTAGTCTCTCCCTCGCTTTCACTCGGGGGAAGAGACCACACCGCATTAGGCGTGTTGGAACCAGAACCCAGAGTGTTGGGAACCCGTAGCTTATATGCCGTTTCTTATGGGCCGTTTCCCAGGCGACGCTGATCCTGGACCTGCGCCTCGCCACAAAGCGTATTTAGTTTGATCACATTTATAAAAGATAGATACAGCTTTACGATTGTTTCCAAAACATACGGCGCGTGCAGGGGGGTGGGATAGGCTGAACCAAAGCACGCACGCACCCATTTCCAACAAAACCAAGACATCAGTTTCACTCACTAAGAACAAAGAAAAAGTTGTTACAAAACAATTTTATGTGTTCGAAAAAAACTTTCCGAAAACTGTACGATCACTGGGGGAGTGTATCGAGCACAGAAATACTAGGTAATACGGCCAACTCGTTTTTTGACACGTTGACCATGTTAAGCATGAGAAGACGGCACGTTTAACATTGTAAAGAAGTCCTAATGCATGAAACACCATTGCACGGCTGCTTTCAGCAAAACTCCATCACGTTGGCTTTTTGCCATCAGATAAGTGCAGGCACATTCACTATTACTCCACATGTGTCTATCTACACATGCATTATTTGTTTGAATTCAGTTTACCGAGGCAGGCGATGAAAACAGAATCAGGACCAAGACCCTGAACTACAGGCCAGAAAAGGAATCCAGCCTGCAGGTAGGAGAGCTCTGCTTGGTCCCCCCGGATGCAGAAAGATAATTCAAAGGCATCGCAGCTAAAACCCTGACCCTGGTACTCTGTTTACACACCCCTTCCCTTTTCTGTTAGACTTCTCTATATAATGAGAAAATAAATAGATTTCTCAAGTTTGAGCTTGTTTGTTTGTGCTTTGTTTGTTTGCTCTTTTGCTTTATGTGACCCGAACCAATCCATCATCCACGGTCGGCTTTTTCTGCTCACCTGTACAAGCAGCACCATATGGCAGAGACAAGCAAATGTGTACAAATCTGCATTTGTCTTCATTGCTGAAATTTATGGCTGGAAACGCAGAGGAAGACGCGGTCGGGCTCAACCGAACTGTGATGTCTTTTTCTCCTTCCTTGGCAATACAATTTATTTTGCAAAGCAATAAAGCACCTTGTGGTGCATTAACAGTGTCCTTATTTCAGGACAAATTGAGTCTGAAACAAAAATACAACGCAGCCCTCCCCTAAACACACATACGGGCCAATGTTATCACAGTACAACGTTTCAAGTTGTCCGCCCTGGATGACAACCCTGCTGAGAATAACTTGAAAAACAGCACGGAATAAAAACAGATGGCATGTCCTCTTTTGAAAAGGGGCATTTTGCAAGCAAAGCAAAGAGGAGAAAGAACGTGTATGTCTGTCTGATGTCGAGTTTCATCTGTCAAATGAAAGTCAAGAATGACATTGACCTCAAGTTTGCATGTGGGCATAAAATATTTGCTTTCAAGGGTCTTGAGAATTTAAATTTTTGTGTCCCTGATAAAATCCATTTACGAAACGTTTTAACCAAAACGTCTGTCAAAAGTTGACAATCTTGCAGCCCTGTTTCACAACATACAAAATATTTCTCATCGTGCTACCTAGTTTACAAACACCACAGATGAACCTTGTATAAGAAATACTGCAGATATTTGAACATAAAAGGGAGTTTTTGTTGTCTTTAAAAAATCTGTATTGGCCTCAGAGCTAAACTTCTCAAAACAGAACTGTTTCTCTTTGTTCTTAAGCCTCAAGTTCAGCGTAACCCAGCAACAATTGCATAACGGGAAGAAGGGCTTATCGTTCATCATCTACATTGTGCATTCTGAGCATTATTTTATGAGCAGATACACAAAGACGACATTCATTTACAATGCCGCGATGTTTCAGAAAGCATGTCTTCCTTATCTGCACTGTAACCTAGAAAGATTGCCAGGAGCGTGTACGACAGAATTGAAAATACCGTCTAATTTAGAGTCCCATTTGGGACTCATGGCACACACACACACACAGACAAGCACGGTTTCACCTCTGAAACACACCAGATTCGACCGGGAAACACTCTGTGCAGTACTCCCGGGAGCTAACTGGGATTAGTTTCGCTATGGTTAATCCATAATTGTTTCTTTGTGTTCTTCAAACAGAGATCTATTGTGTAGCAAACAGGCTTTTATTTCTTTCAGAAAATTTAATTGCAAATCTCTGATCCCACTAATTTATAAACTTCGCCTTTGACAAGGTCCTTTACGCGTACAGATTTCACAAGATTTTACAATCTATTAACCCATTTGACCTGAAATGCCCATAATTAAAATACAATTTCTTCATAAATTTTATTCGTGACTTATTTCATCTTTATTCCGGTAGATAAATAGTTAGACTGGAAGACTGGAATGTGGGAGAGATACTAATTTGCATCTTTTTAAGTGACAATTCACCCACAAATAAACATTTAGTCATCATTTATTCATCCTCATGTAGCTTAAAACTTGTATATGACAGATCTGTGAAACACAAAAGATGACGTTCGGAGAAACGTTTCAGTGGTTTTGTGTCCACACAAGGAAAGTCATTGGAGGATGTTTGACAAGTTTGGAATGACATTAAATAATTTTTGCAATTGTTATAAAGTGTGTCAGTAAGATATTGCAAACCATCATCTCAATGTCTAGTGTTTTTATAAAAATTCCAAAGCTCTAGAAGCTAAACAATAGCAGAAAATACTGAAGCTAAAGGTCAATCCACGCTTGTGTCTAAACTAGCGGTACTTTTTTAATCATACTTCAACTATTCATTAAGCATCAGTGTTTGCTGCACCTGAACAGTGGTCATCTCCGCTCTATTATTCCTAAAGGACCGTCCGTTTGTCTATCTGCACCTCTGATGTCTGTTTTTTGTCAAAATCTTCCTCGCACAATTTCTGTTTTGGTTTCCACAGTTGATGTGACCATCCGATCAAATAGTGCTTGTGTACATGTTTGTCTCACAAGAAGTTCCTTGCATCCCCGATCCAACATATCTAAAGAAAAATTGCTAAATCATCTCTTAGCCCACGGCGAGTTGCCCGAGAAGAGATTAATATCATTTGACGTTGGATTAGTTTGCCTGCATATTTTCTGGCAAAGCGCATTACGTGAAGCCAACAGAGAGAAAAGATGAAGAAGACATCTGGCTACGGGCTGTAAATGAGTTCCTAATATCCCGTTAATTGTTTTCATCACCTTCGCATTCGTTCTCATACTGTTTTAATCAACACGGATTCATAAATCCAAAACATTGGTATTAACCGATGACTTTAAAAGAAACAAAAAAAACGCTGGCCAAAAAATCATACGAAATCCATCAACACGACTGCCACTAAAAATCTCTCTAGCATGCATTTCCTCGGCCGATTTCCATTATCCCATCACAGCCCACCTCCATCCGCAAAACTCCAACACAACCATTATAATTCTCCATTGTAGATTTTCCATGCTCATTAACCTCTCGCCACTGCTGTAGCTTAGGGCTACGTTCACTGTCCTTATCTTTTGCTCAATACACCTGCTCAATAGTGCATCTCCCTGTCTCTGTGTCTTCCTCCACCAACCCATCTGACCTTAACTTACCACAGGCGAACCACTGCCGCTCCTAACTACAGCCTGTCATTCTTTCCCCCGGGCATCAGTTTGCTGAATAATGGGTTTCTGTTATGTTTTCGATGCTGGTGGTCCGAGGCATCCACCTTAATTGATCTCCATTGTGTGGAATGAAGCTTACAATGTTATTTAAGCTCAGATATATTCATAATTTTTGCTGGTAGACATGAACACACACAATATATAATAAATAATATTTATTATGTTGTGTGTCATATACAGATGTGTTTAGCCAACCAACAAGGTGTACATACATATCACCATATAAGCGGCTAATGCTTCAAGCTCCAAACACCTCCATATTCATTGTGTAAACATCCTCCATCCGTCAAGAAAATCTGTTAAACTGTTCATCTGCATGCCTTCGGATTTAGAGCTTCGAGGAGGCTTTCGGAAACCGATTTTCTCCTAACCATGCCACGAATGTGCCGGGAAACCTTTGAAAACTGTTAAGAGTGCATGTGAAAACACTCGATTTGGTGACAGATGCTAAGAGGCAGTGTCAATGTCTTACAACATCAATCAACCTCTCTCTATAATTGATTTGTGACCCTGGACCACAAAACCACTCATAAGTCACACGGGTATATTTGTAACAATAGCCAACTATACATTCTGTGGGTCAAAATAATAGATTTTATTTGATGCCAAAAATCTTTAGGATGTTATGTTAAGAACACGTGCCATCAAGGTTTTTTGTATATTTACGACCATAAATATTTCAAATCTTTATGTTTATGAGTGGATGCAGCAAAATCGCTAACAAAAATGGCCGGAAACATGTCTACAAACTTCACCCACTGTTGTTTGCTCTTTGGGAATTACCAACTCAAGTTCGGTGTGTAAAGCTTAGAATTTCTGCTTTCAGGTTCATCTACTCTCCACAACGTCATTACAGTGGTAAGCCTGTAGAGAGCGTTAGAACAAACCCATTTCTTCTAAGCAACAGCCTGCTACAGCGCATCGAGTGGACTACTTTAAAGCTATTTTCTCAATATTTCGATTTTTTGGTGTCCCCTGAGATTCTAGATTCTCATATATATGTATCTGTCCAATCCCAACAAACCATACGTCATTGGAAAGCTTATCTATTCTGCTTTCAGATAACGTAAAAATTTCACTTCCAAAAAATTGACTCTTATGACTGGTTTTGTGTTCCAGTGTCACATTTATTGTCAGAAATATTGGGATAGTGTTTAACAACTAAAGCGCATTTTAGACATTAGGGGTTGCACCGACTGGATGACTGCAATCTCTAAAAATTCACTGAATAAAAAGACTACACACAACTTATTATTTAGGAACCCGATTTCTTTGTGTTATTTACATAGAGTCGAAACTCCTCACAAGCGTTTGGTGAGAATCCAAATGACCACCACTGAACTTTCCAAAAGTAGATCAAACATGCACATATTTGCCTTTTCTTTCAAGTCAAATTTTTTCTGCAAGACTTTTTTCATACAGTTATATTCATTATGAAACAAAATTATGCGTCTTATATGGTCCCATGTGGATGCTAAAACACGGATATCAATTCTTGCCAAATGTCAAAAGATGCCACATCCGAGGCCCATGCTGACACCGATATTTCTGAAAGGAAAAGTGACTGATTTGATGACAAACGCGTCCCAGATAGATCCGGAAAATGATTCCGGAAAGGGGACCTAGTAACATTAACGGGATCAGCCCCGGAAAGCCCCAGTGTGAACGAAGAGCAGGAGCAATGCCGTAAGGGGTGTGTCGTAGTGCTGACGCAGGCATCATTACAATAACGTAGCTATCATGCGGCGGTTTTAGCGGGGGGTTTAAAAACCAGAAAGCACTTCGATATACAAAAGTTTGCTTATCAACATATTACGTCCGATCAGCTGCCATGTTGTTCAACACAATGTAAACACTTCCACTGTTGTAGCGTGTCACTACCACTTTCTTTTCTTACGCGCATATTATATGTCATGTCCCTATCGTGTCACGTGATCTTTACAGGATGTGTGTGAATTTACACACAGATTCCAGAAAATCATGTGCAGTGTGAATGAACAAAATTTCCGTGTATTTTCCAAGATCTCTGTGTGAAAAGGTCTTAAGAGAGTAACACTAAGACAGGGGTCAATTGTCAAATGTCAATCCAAAGTCTTTACCACCAAATCCACAAGAAGTTGTTAATCTGAGGTTATTAATAATTTGAACCACCAAGTAGTTGACCAGTTAAATGAGCAGTCATTCCAGACCTAACTTTAAGCTATACAGCCTGAGCACACGAGTGCAGCACAGTCTCAGACCGGCAGACTAAAATGAAGCAAAAATTAGAGAGGCGTCCATTTGTATCCCATTTTAATGAAGTGACTAAACACAGCCGCAGGCTTGGATCTTCAGAGAACAGTAATGAATCCATTACATGAAAAAAATGCTTTACTCCGAGCCATAAGATCTTTTTTCTTCATGCGTAAATGCACTTCAGGTCCTGCTTGCACAAAGTAGATAAGAAGTTCATAAACAACGTTGTATCATAAACAACAATATTTCTATGGAGACTCTTCTGTGCTGCATGATGAATAGTTGTTATATTTCACATGGTTCGTGCAAGGTCTCGATTAAATTTAATTTAATGCCAGTTTAATGTAAGAACAATTAAACGATCAAAGAACATCACATTAGGGATGTTTTATGAGAAAACCCTCAGGCTTCTGACAACCTATTGAGAAACTTTGTAGAGCGATGTTTGTATGTTGAATTTGAAAATAAAAGCTACTGTGTAGTTCCCACTAGGGTTTTGACAGTTTTATTAATTATTATTTTTGTTTTGTTTTAAATTTTTATATTTTCCTTTTTTTATTTAATTTTGTACTTTTCTATAACTGGTAGTTTAGTTTAAGTATAGTTTTAACTGTAGTTTTTACTGTTGCAAGTTTTAGCACTTAAAGTTTCAACTATTCAAATATATTTAACAGTACTACATTTATAGCTTCATGATACACTTTGTAAATTACATTCTTCAATATATATATACGTAAAAAAGGTTTTAAAGGTTTAAATTTTTTTATTTAACCAACCTTAAAAGGTTCACAAAACGTAACCTTACCTGCCCAAAAAGGTCCGAAATTGTACGTTTTGTATCTGTAGACATACAAAAACAGTGCACATATAAATCAATTACCATAACTTCTAAACCCTATAGAGATGCAGCCTCCACAGTCAAACATCTATATACTGAAAAAGATTGTTACAAAAATGTTTCCAGTTGAGAACAAGTGTAGTTTCAGTTAAGCCCACTCATGCCCTTTTACAATGCAAAACATTGTAGTAGGCAGTATAAAATGACAACCTTAGGACTTTTTACTATTATACTGTATAATCTGCAACACAGGCTCATTGCAAATGTGTACCTCTGCCTACATTTGTGCCAAAATACACAGCTCCGGGTACTAACGGAGTCTCCGTCCGCCTTAAAACTCCGATCCGGACCGGCTGCGCAAAGTGACATATTCAAAAACTTGCCACCGGTATGGTGTAGTTACGCCAGCTTCGAATTTGAATGGCATTGGCTTCTGGTGTCTTGTGTCTTGTGACCGGTTGCATCATTATGTTCGCCTACGTGACATTGGCAGTCCCGCTCCAACTGCATCACACGTTAAAATCTGGCGATCATCGGTAAATAAAACCTTGTGCTCATCACACAAAGATATCGTATGGTTACAAAATATTACGAATGTAACTTGACTTGTTTGTAGTGTTTTAATACGTTTTTTGGTCAGTGTTTGCAATAAGTACTCGTGGCTGACTTGTATTTGCCTGTTCCGTGGTTGCAAAGTGGGTAGGTTTAGGATCAGGGTGTCATGAAACTCAGGGGGAGACATGGCATGGGAACCCATTTGCAGGCAGACACAGACGGTAGGGGTAACAAGGATGTTTATTGACAATAAACAAGACTAAACAAACAGGCAAAACAAAACCCACGAGGGGGAAAACAGGACTAATATATAATCTTTAACAACAAACAAGGACACTGACTTACAACTCAACTAAGAAAACAAACACTTGGAATAAACACTAAACTGACACTTACTATTTACGGGGAAACAGGAACAAGGAACAAGGAACGACAACATGTACAGCATACAACAGCATACAATGCACGAGCACAGGACAAAGAAACATGAGGACTCTTTATAGGGAACAAACACAGGACCATTAAAGAGAAACAGGTGCTGGGGATTAGCACTAAGGAGAGGCTGACAAGGAACGAGATGTAGGGAACAATGACAAGACACGAGAAAGAACCATGTCTTTCCCACATAAAACCATCAGGCAATGCCATGGCTCCACTTGAGACAGGAATAAAACATGACATGGTAGTGGAACCATGACACAGGGTGGGAGTGGGGTTAGGTGCTCTAACCTTTTAACTTATTTTGCATGTGTCAACTTCTTAACTTTTAATTAAACAGATTAGAACGGAGAAAAAACGACCTCTAGTGGAAATTCCAATCGAAAGATGCAGTGATTTGTACCTGGAGCTACATATTTTAAGTTGTACCTAAATGTCGGCAAGATGTTCATATTTAATCTATGTCTATCGCCCACTGATTGAGACACAATATAAAACCATAAATAGGAACTCAAGAAATGGTCCAAAGTAACATTTGGTCTCTTCTATCAATTGAAGCACAAATGAATGTAAAAGTTTCTATTTCATCACAATAATCAGATTCACATCATTTCTCAAAATCAGTAATCATATCTGTCTAGTATAAGAAGATGTTTATTCTCACAATACTCTCTTAGAAATCACACTTCTCTAATGTGTTCCTTCTCATTCATCAAAGAGGCCGAGGGCCAGATTGTGCCTGGGTCTGCTCAGAGGAAAACCGTATTGCTATAGGGCTGCTCTTTCATAGCTCAGGAGACTTCATAGAGTTCTCAGTTAATAGAGCATAAATAATCAATTCATGTCTCTGAAGTTTCTCCTAAAAAGCCTTATGAGAAATAAAACAAAACAAACTGAGCACTTTGAAACTAATGTACATCTTACATCATATGTTCTTGTGTGAGTTAAACTTTTACTGGCTAAGTAAAGAGTTAATGTGGTTCATTACCAAGTCATCCACATGATATTAAAAAGTTTTCATGTTTGATCAGTCATTCTCAAAATAGTTTTATTTAATGTCATACATCTCAGTCGAATTGAAAAGCACAACTAATTGCAATGCAAACATTTTTTTTAATAGAGCTACAGCTCTGGTGGTTATAAATTACAAAATAAATGCTAGGCAACAGGGTGGATGTTTAAAAATAGAAATGTTTTTGACACTTAAAAAAAGAGAAACGTTCCAAGAATTTTTTGTATTATCCCTAGCTCATTACAGAATGCCCGGGGAGTTCATTTTGCACTGAAACAAAACACAGATGGCTTTTGAAATTGATGTGCTTACAAACAAATGGGCCATGAACACGGGTCTAAGCTCTCGAAGTATAATACTGTATTTATTTCCCTAATGGAGAGAGGGAGAGCGGTAAAAAATCATGTCAAAATGACCTATCTAACAAATCGCAAGCGTGACATTTGAACTGACGTTTAGTCATTTCACCACACAGACAGACTCGAATTTCCAAACAAACAGTATCTTCGAAATGCCCTTTTTTTAATTACTTTTTTATTGTGTCAGATCAGTCAAAAGTGTGTGGAAGCTAATGAGAGTTTTATTAAGTTTGGTGACAAAAAATCATCCGCGTGTCTGACAACGCGCTTATCTGGCCAAACCGACACTCACGGCTACACGTTTTCATAGGGTTCCTAATTAAAGTTAGGATGATGGGTGAGAAAATGGAACTCAGGATGTGACTTAGCATTCATAATGTCAACCGCTACAAAAACCAGGCTGACAAGAGCACGTAAGCAACGTTTACAATTAAACACCAGTGTCATTACTCAGTATCGATGTTAATGGCAAATACACAAACATCTCTGTTAATGATACATTTCAAAAAATTTCGAAAGCTAACAAACCTTTTTTTTCTTTCCACAATACACTGAGTACATATTTGAAATGGTGGAACGTTTGGAAAAGTTTAATTAGCATGAGATGCTTACAGGTGCTGTCAGAAACTGCTAACTTTTTCAATATTTTACTTTTCTCTGTACAGCGAATGATATTTAAGGCCACTTTATGGGAAACAAGTGAACAAAAATGAATCTGTCTGTGGATATGGATGATATCGTAATACAGTTTGAATCATAAAACTCTTCATTGTTGTATGAAGAGAAAGAATATAAACAATTGCATATCATGTTTTATTACCATTGTTAATTTTTTTATTTAAAAAAAGGCATCAAAAACACTATTTTCTGTGATGCCTAAACGTTTAAATTTATAAACATATATTTCGTAAACCGTATTTTTGCAAATAAAAGTTACATTTATATTTGCAAAAGTTGTTGCCGTAACTATGGCATTTTTGAAACTATTAATCCAACGATTAATTCAACGAATAATCACGATTAATCCATCCAGAATAAAACTGTGTGTGTACATAATATATGTCAGTGCATATTTATTTTGCATTTATAAACACATACATTTATATATATACAAAGACATACTGTATACGTTTATAAACACAAACTTTTATTCTGGATGTGATTAATCACGATTAATCGTTTAACAGCCCTAGGAAGTTGGCGAGTGTACATATGATGTACACACAAAATGAGAGTGTCGGTACAATTCTGAGGTGCCTTTGAGCAAGGCATCTTACCCCCACTAGCTCCCCGGGCGCTGCATAATAGCTGCCCACTGTTCCGGGTGTATGTGTGTGTTTCCTTGCAGTGTTGGTGTTGACTCCTCAATAAATGGGTTAAATGCAGAGGTCACATTTTGGGTATGGGTCTCCATATCTGACAAAAAGGTCACCTTCAATAAGTAAACCAATGTAGGAAAATAAATTGTTCACCCAGGTTTGTATTAAGCCATGTGGTAGAGCATTATTGGTACTCGTTTTTGAATATTCCTGTATTCTTAGCATTTACGGTTTCTCTTTGCTATAATTCCCTGTCACTCAAGACTGTCCACAGATCCACATGCCTTGAAAAAATATTTTCTTCCCTGCCATGAGACCAACAAACACCAGCAATATTTGAAACTAGACTGCCTGTACCAACCTACTTTTGATGGTTTTTGCTTCAAATATATTTTAAAACATTTTAAACCTTGCAGACTTACACATTACTTCTTTCTTTCTATTCACAGTTGAATCTGTGCACTTCAAATCCTAAAAGTTTTTGAGCGTTGGAGCGAGACTGAATCTGTCACTTGCGATGTGCGCAATATGCATCAGACAATCAGTGAAGGGACTGTGGGTGTGTACCATGGGAAGATAAGTGGGAGGAGTTAATGGTCCTGATGCAGTGTTCATGCAGGAGTTTCTACTCTACTTGGCAATTAAAAGTTATAAGCTTCTGTCTGGGACAGAACAACTTTAGTGACTTGTGTCAATGTCTTTGTGTGAGCATGTCTATCCTTCTAGATATCTCAGAATGCTCTCATATGTACTGTATGTCTCTCAAACTCTGTTTCCTCTGTCCCAGGCAACAGGCTTGGATGAACAGAGCTTTGTATCTCAATCTGCCAGCTTTGTATCGCAATCTGCCACACAGAGACACAATCTCACATATTCATAGACCACAAGCCCCAAGTGGATTTTCAAAATTCAGACTTTGAGGTCAGAGTGTGTATAATTCAAGAGAAGAGATGTTCTTGAGAGCATGAAACTTAAAGCATGAAGTTTAGATGTATTTCACATTACACATTAACTTTGCTATGTACAGTAAACACAGACATACTATACAATACGTTTTAAATTCATCTACTAGGGCTGTTCAACGAATAATCTTGACCAATCGCATCCAAGATAAAAGTTTGTGTTTACATAATAAACAATCTTTGAGCTCTGCATATACATTTTGTAATTATAAACACATACACATTGATGAACTGTATATGTTTAATTATTTATATATTTAAATTATATATAAATATTTATTCATTTTTGTGTGTTAATTTTTTCTTAAATATATACTACATGTAAGTGTTTATAAATACAAAATTTATATGCATAGCACACATTATGTAAACTCAAAATTATATTTTGGATGCGTTTAAATGTGATTAATCGTTGACCAGAACTAACATCAACTGCAATAATAATAACTATAAAACATTCAAACATACATCTGTGACTTTAATTATTTTTTTAAATCAAGATAAGTGTAAGAGAATAACAGAGTTCACAACTTTAACAACTGCATATAAATATATGGACACGTTCTTCAAAAAACGCAGTTTGTTATTTCAAAGGAACATAACAGCCCACCAAAAGACACATCTTACCCCACTCCGCCCTCCATTACAAAGATTAGAAGCTAGTCAGAAAAAAATAGGCGCGAGAATGGAGGGCACTCATCCGGCACGGTTGAGATTCCTAATGCAGCGAGCTGATCAGTTTTTAAGTATCTGTGGAGGTTCACTCCAAGGGCAGGTGTCAGGAAAATGAAGCGTGACACATGGTATCGTGTTTGGCGGTAAATGATCCATGAAATAGCCAAGAGGGAAGAAAGAGTGTGTTGTGAAACACGGGTCCGGGCCGGTTTTATGCGCCTCGAGGTGTCCATGCATCTAAGATTACCGCACGGCGCGCGAACGCCAATATCTGTCACAACAGGAGAACACAATGATCTTTTGAGAAAGAGGCTGTCAGTGATTTTCCTGCGATGATGAATTAAACAAAATGTGTCATTTGAAACAGCATTGAGGTTCATACACTGAACTGACAGAAAGAAAGCTTTCAACCAAAAACAAGTGTGGTACTGAACTTTCATCAGGATGTTTACTTTGTTGCCCTGCAACATGATGTTATGATTTTGGTCTTCTCAGCGTTTTGCCATGGAAAACATGGGGCTTAAAGAATTGGGTGTGACACGAGGCTAAAAATACCAACCGAACCACAAATCGGTTGATATGAATGACCTTCAGAAACAAACATAAAAAGGAAAAAGATATAAGACACACTAAACCACCTCAAATCATTTTAGATACTGAGAGGATAAGTCAAGCTCAAACCTAATAATCCTTTATGCCACTTATTCTTATTGGGGTCACGGTCAATCTCAACCATTCAACTTATGTTCTTATATATTTATGGTAGATATAAATTGATCAATAACTAGAAAACCCCTATTTGGTCCAAAATTGACTAGTCTAAATCTACAACACTGTTACTTGCAACTATATAACCCAGTAATATTTTTATATATGTACTGTTTATATATATTCTTTTTCATGTTAAAAATCACACAAATCAGGATTTTAACACTATTCAGGCATGTGTGAACAGAAGCAAAAAAAATCAACCACTCAAATATGTTTTGTAACAAAAGAACAAGACCATGTATTTTTTTAAAGCTGAGGTAACATACTGTTTCTGCCAATCTCATATTAACTCATTCGCCGCAAGCCACTTTAAAAACAAGTTGCCAGCCTACGCCAGCGTTTTTTAACATTTTCACCTAACTTAAATGGCTCACAGTAAATTTTCTGTAAAGAATATATGGACAAACAATATGTCAAATGAAAGAACAGAGTCTCAGCTTCAAACAAAATTTTGTATTCTTCTATCTTCATTTGTTCGTTGTTTATCACTCCGTAGATGTGGGTAGGTTTCTTCAAAAATGCATCATTTTGATTAAATAGCTGAGATAATTAACGTTTTTTGTCAAAGATCCCGCCCAGATTACACTCATTAAAAACCGCTAAAACATATACGTTCTAGGTTCTGGGATTCTGTACTTTTTCCCAAAGGTGTGTAATAGCGCCACCTGCTGTAAAACAGTACTAACACTGATTGCCGTAAAAACTCATCTTTGGCAAGGAACCATTTATTTTTTAAATGAAGAGATAACTCGTCAATGGCGGAAAAGAGTTAAACTTGAGTACCTATAGAGTAGAATTGCATTCTTTGTTTCTTCAAAGAGAATTTAGTTTGATCAAATTTATAAAAGGCCGTTACATCTGTATGATTATTTCCGAAAACAGGCGAGCCCCTGGAGGCATGCAGGGGGGTGGGACTACAGAACGAGCTCACAATACATCATCGCATTATCCCTGCATAACTTTTTATTATCTATAAGTTTGTGTTGTTTCCATAATACATGTACGCGGCAATTGCCAACAAAACACGGACGTTTGACTCAGGTTTACTTACCGCGTGCGGTTCGTGTACGGCTTCTTAAGCGCTGGGATCGCTCCATCTATCAGTTTCAAACAATCTCCAAATCCAGAGTTATATCCACCGTTGATACAACATTCCACATCGAAATGCAGTTAACAAACACAGCTGAACTTCAGTACAAAGAAACGAAGAACATTGATGGGATTGCTCTTTCTCTCACTCTAGCTGGTTGATGCGTGGGTGTGCTCCTTCTCTCTCTCTCTCTCTCTCTCTCTCTCTCTCTCTCTTGCTCTCGCTGGTTAACGTGTGGGCATGCTTTTCTGGGAGACTTGCCCAATAAGGGACCAAGAAAAGTTGATACGTAACAGAATTTCACATATCCTACAAAACACAACTACTGCTGAACTTGTAAATCATCATTAATTAAAAGCTGACCATTGTGAATTGAGGAAAGGTATGGAGACATTAAAATATTATAAATCACTATTATTAGAAATGCTTTGTTTTTTGATTTTATGTGCTCAATAAATCAAGTTAACACATGTTTCTGGTACTTAACTTATTCAAATAAATTTACCAATTTAAACTTTATTTTATGCAACTAGATGTATTATTATTTATTTATTTGTCAGTTTAGTTTAATGAAATAGTTCACCTTCAAAATGACAACTCTTTCATCATTTACATATCACATACGATCAAACATTGAGCAAAATAGTTTTTCAGTGGGTATTAATCTGTTAATGTTAATATCGATACAATTATTTATTTTAACTAATGTTAACAGTTACAACTTTTGTCCATGTTATGCAGGGCTCTAGAGTGCGACCAATTTAGTCGCACATGCGACCTTATTTTTCAATGGTGCGACTTAAAATTATCAGAGGTCGCGCCGGTGTGACCAGCCGTTCGAAGGGAAAAAAGTCTCCGCAATTCTGAAAGTCTTCCTGTGATTCATCAACAGACGCACATTAGGCACATATTGTGGTCTAAACCAATCAATGATAGTGAAGGGCGGACCCCGCTCTGATTGGCCGTGGTACAGACATTCCTGCACTTGTGTGTACCAGAGGTCGCATTAACTGAAAATTTTCGAAAAATCTGAAGGCCGTCCGTCATTTTGTTGAATCACAATGAGGGCAATTTATAAATCTCTGTTTCCCTTCAGCGTGATATGCTCGCGAAGCAACCAGCGTGTTTTCACCCGTCATTGTTACGGACTAGACATATGTGATGCGATCTGGGAAAACCGTCGGATGTCACCCTGGGACGCGGGAAAGACAATTGACATATCAAAGTAAACCGCATAACATTAAGAATGAAGGAGTATCACTGCACATTTCCTGCCAGTCCTGTGTAAACTATGTCACGCAATGTTATTTTATACCATGTTTTCGTGAGATGATATGGTATAATGATCATGCCTGATCTGCTCATGCGAGCCGGACCGCAATCGCAAAACATACAAGAGATGATCAAAAGTCCAGACACTGCACATGATAAACAATGTAAAACTTGCTTCACTGCTTATTAGTTGTTGTCCGTAATGTTTGTTAGTTTCCTTGTGTAGTGATAATGCCAGAGCTCTCGTTCTTTAAATGTGCGCTGCACCATTTTCATTATTTGCGTTTTCTTCAAACGGTTTTGCACAGTCATTTTATAGACTTCATAACTAAGTCTCTTACAACTGGAAAGTGACTTTTACTTGTGATACTGGACTGTTGTGCTTTTATTTTTAACACTGAACTCTAAACACGATTTACTCCAAATTTCGTTCCTGAAAATCACAGCGCTTCAGTCGACATCAGAGATAACTTTTGTTACATACACAAGATATGAGCAAAATAAACAGTGATTTAGAAATGGCTTGAATATGATATCAAAAACTGTGACGGCTATGTTGGGCATTCGGTTGTATTACAATACAACAAGTTTTTTTTTTTACAATACAACAAGTTCCGAGACGCCAGTACAACGTGATGACGTCACGAACATACAAATTACCACCTAACGCCACCTTGAACCATAGTGACGGGTAATAACAGATTATGACAAGCCTGTCAGTCAAAATGACAGAAAAAAAAATACTGTAGCGCAACCTCTGGTGTGTACGTTTGAAAATGCGTGTGCTGCAGTGAGACAGAGAGGTTAGTAGACTAATGCTGTTAGTTAAACAGAGTGGATGTAGCAGGGGATGATGAGAGAAGGAAATAACAATTCACAACTTTTTCGTGAATAATGTTAAAGTTAAAGGTTAAGGTTAAGGCCTGATTAAAGTTAAGGCCTGATCCGTCCAAAAATCATAAACAATGCTCTGACACGGAGCCTTCAAGCCCTGGTCCATTTATCTTGAGATCTTTTAAGTTTAAATTTCACTTCACTGAAGCACTTTAAGCACCAACACTTTTTCAGTGAGTTACCTTTCTTGTAGATTTGTGCTTCAAATGAAGAACTTAATGTTAAACAGTTTGTAAGATAAAACATTTACAAGTAAATTTTGCCTATGGACATTAAAAAAAGTGAACTGGTAAAAGCAGGTAAATGTTGAATGCATTAAATTCGATGCGGTCCAAAATTTGGGTGCACCTAACTTTTGTGCTGGTGCACCTTAGAAAATAAGTTAAGCGCACCAGTGCAAAAAGTTAGTCTAGAGCCCTGTTATGTACTAATATGTTTAGAAACTTATAAGTAAATACTGTTTTACATGAGCAGACATTAACAAATCCTGTAATTGTCGTAAAGTATTGTTTATTGTTAGTTCATGTAAGGTAATGCATTAACTGTAACACATACTACTTTATTGTAAATAGTTCCCTTAAAATCTAAAGCCAACATTTTTTAGCTGAAAGTGGTGAAATTCTTTATGCAGTGTACTTGTTATTGCTACAAGTTTTATATAGAAGTTTTATTTGCAATTGAACTAACTTGGACAGCTGACCTCCATCACAAAGTTCACACTGACCCGCATGATAAAACAAAAAATCTGATGGGTCTCTATCCCCTCTCTAAACCTCCACTAGAACTTCTCCCTGTAGGGGAAGATCTGATTCGAACAGCCAATTAACCGGCGGTGCTCGAAAATTTGTGCGTGCTCAGCCCTCACACTACCAACCCGTTTGACACTTATGAAGCTTTTTGTGCACAAACGTGGAAAGCCAAAAAAAAAACAGCTTCACCAGTCCCTTTCAGTCTCTGTCTATATTTGATGGGTTGTGTTGGAACATGAGTTTGCCATCAGTTCTTCTCGACTGTATTCTGCCTCCGAGACCTCTTTGAAAGTTGTAGGCGACCGGTTTTAAGAGCCTAAGTATGCGCCTGCATCTTAAGTGATGTTTTGGAAGTGGAAAAACTTATCTGCAAATGCAAGGAGGATACGAATAATGTTCTTAACAGGGAACGTTTAAAACGATCCGATTTGATAGGGGAAAGTTTAAAATTGAAGAAAAGCAAAATATTCAAGTGCTAAACTTTTTTTGTTGGTTGGAGAACTGTATTTGGAACATATGCAAATCACATATCCCGGTAGAGACTGCGCCAAGTCAATGCCTACTGCAAATGTACATTTAACAAAGGACTTTTAATAACATTGTGGTTTGAAATACGCACAAAAGACCTTTAAACACATACAGTCTTCACTGGTAAATGACAATTAAAGGAAAAGTTTTCTGTACTCACCCTCTTTCCAAATAAGTATAAATGTCTGAAAGATATAGTATGAAAGATATATGGAGGAAAGCTTTTAACCAAACAGATCTTGCCCTTCATTGACTACCATAGAATGAAAAAGTACAATTGTAGAAAAAAGTGTCCCAGAACTTTTTGCTTTCTTACATTCTTCAAAATGTCTTCTTTTGTGTTGAAAAGAACAACAAATATATATTCAGTAATTTTTACCTTTTATTAACGGGTTTGGTTTCAAGCATGTTTCCTAATACTTCCTCTGTGTTCATCAGAACAAAGAAATGTATACATCTTTGGAACAACTCGAGGGTGAGTAAAGGACAGAATTAGCTTTTTTTGGGTGAACTATCCCTTTTAAAAGCTCACATCTGAATTTCCCGGAACCAGCAGATTTACACTAAATCAATTCAATAGCACATTAGGTCTGCAATCTAACAGGATCTACTTTGGCTTAAAATCCTCAGTCAAACCCTTAGTTTGTTATTTAATGAAGAATCTTGTCAGAGGCGACTTAACAAAGCTCCAGCTCTTTTAAATATTTAGGTTTAGCCGTTTTAAACGCCACTGCCGATGAAGCTTTTGGGTCTGACGTTAACAGTCGCCTTTGATCTGTGACGCGCAAGAGAAGGAAAATCTCAAGCGATATTGATTGCACGGTTTGGATGGTTCTAACAGGGCTTTTTGTAGTTGGTGCTAAAAAGCAGTCGATCCACATTTTGGGTGAGCTGTGGTCTACATTTCGACAAGAACGATGCAAATTAGAAGGAAATAGTTCAGGTGAATACCATTAGATTTTTTTACATTTCCTGGTTCACATACATTATTTTATTATTGCCGTATAACTCTAGCTGAAAGGATACTGCATTTCATTCGTGTGCAAAATAGCCATAAGGAGCTCATTGTTGAAAGAAGCTTGCATATACCCAAGCGGACTGAAACAAGGGTACAACATGCCCCACAAACATCAAAGCTTCTACACAAATTGGGAAGAACTCATCAAACACTTTTTAGGGAACTCAACTTTTCTAAGAGTTGGTGAGGACATTAATGGGAACAAAAAGAGCCCAAAATGTCCGCCTAAAAAGAGCAGGTCAATTAATTAATAATAAGACGGAAAAGTGCAATGGAACAAAGCAGGGAAAGGCTTAGGGATGATGAGACATTTTACTTGTAATTTTGCTATTGATTTCCTGCAGATTTTTCGCACAACCTGTGTTTGCTGGGTTTATCGATACAGGGTCTTATGGACTCTTTTATGAATGAAAGTGTGTCGTTTCTGCATCACTAGCAACAGCAAAGTGAATAAACCTCTCGGAAACTTCGTCAGCACAGGGTAAAGCAACTTCAAGATTAAATCCCATTGTAATAGAATGCGCTTGTGTCATTTAAAGCTACTTACATTTATTTGTACTGGCTTTTTTTGTGATATATTGAACATGAAAATTTATATCTGTGCATTTATCTGTTTTGTGCACTCTGACTGCTAATATTCATTTAAGTGTTTTGAGTTTATACACCCAGCTCACATGTTATTCAAACGTGATCGCGTTACTGTATTATTAGAAATGACTTTAAAACACTGGTACACTAACAAGTGAATCTTGTTAATATTTGTTAGTAAATTTGATATCATAAACTGCTATGGTAAGGTTTATTTGATTCTTTGTTCATTCTAAAGGTAGTAAAACGCCTGACATTATATATTTTACATCATTCAAATATTTTTGATTATGTCAGAATCACTAGCGAGAACAGACATCAGGAGACATTTATTTTTATTTTCTGAAACAGAAAGTGTGATGCCAGTCTGACGGGAGGAATATGGGTGATGGTTTTCCAGCACAATGCGCTGCCTTTACTGTAACATTAGTTTATTTTACCAGACCAGACGGACATAAAGAATATAAAAGGAGACAGCGAACATCATCACTGGATTTATTATATGCAGTTCAGTAGTTAAAATCAGCAAGTATCTGCCTCAGGTTGCTGTCCCGTAAACAGTGCAAACCTTAAATTGAGAAACAAACAGCAGTACTAGAGCTCCCTCTTAGCTGCGGGGTGTTTTTAAATTAAGATCTTAACTTTAAACAGGCGGTAATAAGGGTATTACGCTTGTTTACATTATTTATACGAAGACATCTAATCCAGACACTCTTGTTAGACTTGGATACTACCGGAACTTCGTTTACCCTTCGTCGAACGATGCGGAAGTCAAAAACCCGGAAGCGTGAATATTAAAATAGTCCTACCCAAAGGCCCACATATCCACGCAATTGGTTGACCAAATGTTGCTGTGCGGACGAAAATCTCAATGTTTATAAACGTTATATACATTTTCACATAATTAACAATTTTATACACAGTGTTTGTGTGTGTATGTGTGTCAGAGTCGGCGCCAGAACAGATCCACTGGAGGGGCATTGGGTCATCGACGGGGGGGGGGCACTGCCATTTGAGAAATATTTAGACGCAGTGGCGACATCATAGTCTAACAACAGAAATGCAATAAAAACGAAGCATGTTTTTTTATTATTGACTATTAATTGCGAATTTCATGTATTCTTGCTGTTGTTACTTTCCATATCATGTCACTTAGTCGAGGCTATGTGATAGCCCAATACACACAGTTTACTCCGTCGCACACAGCGGAAGGGCTGTCGTGGAGGCTAAACGCAAATAAATGCAGTTTACCCATCTCTGACATGTTACCTTTTTGTTAATCCGGCTTTCCGATCTCGGATAATGTTAGCTGTAACAGTTTGCTCTGGTCCATTTCTCACAATGATGAGCCGCCAAAGTTATTACGAAGCACGTGGTTTAATCTCGTCAGCGAAAGCTCCATCCATCACTATACCTTTTGACAATCACTTGAACTCCCGGGTGGTTTCACAAATTTATAAAGAAAACAACAAAACCTCTAAAGCAGTTTACTCTCCTTTTCTCCGTCTGCTACTTTTCTCTCACACTCGTGAAAACGTCACACCCGCACTAGTTTTCCCACCAATCAGTACGGCCAGGACTACAAACCCCATGCATCTTAAAGGGACAATGCCCATATTCCTGCAACAGTAACCAGTAACATGTCATGAACAACCAAAATTATGCATTTTCCCTGTTCATTTTATTTTGTTTAATTTACAGTTTGCACATTTAATATTAGCAGAATAACTAAAAGCGATATTTTTGGGGGCCAAAAATCCATCCATCCATCCATCCATCTTCTTCCGCTTCATCCTGGGCCGGGTCGCAGGGGCAGCAGTCTAAGCAGGGATGCCCAGACTTCCCTCTCCCTAGCCACTTCCTCCAGCTTTTCCGGGGGGACACCGAGGCGTTTCCAGGCCAGCCGGAAGACATAGTCCCTCCAGCGTGTCCCTGGTCTTCCCCGTGGTCTCCTCCTGGTGGGACATGCCCGAAACACCTTCCCGGGAAGGCGTCCAGGAGGCATCCGGAAAAGATGCCCGAGCCACCTCAGCTGGCCCCTCTCGATGTGGAGGAGCAGCGGCTCTACTCTGAGCTCCTCCCGAGTGACCGAGCTTCTCACTCTATCTCTAAGGGATCGCCCGGCCACCCTGTGGAGAAAGCTCATTTCGGCCGCCTGTATCCGGGATCTTGTCCTTTCAGTCATGACCCACAGCTCATGCCCATAGGTGAGAGTAGGAACGTAGATTGACCGGTAAATCGAGAGCTTCGCCTTGCGGCTCAGCTCCTTCTTCACCACGACAGACCGGTACAGCAACCGCATTACTGCAGAAGCTGCACCGATCCGTCTGTCAATCTCCCGTTCCATCCTTCCCTCACTCGTGAACAAGACCCCCAGATACTTGAACTCCTCCCCTTGAGGCAGGAACTAAAAGGCCAAAAATATAATATATAATATCATATTGGGGGCCAAAGAATATAATTTTTGCTATCAATAATGGATAAAAACAGGCTAAAAAATAAACTATGCAGAATAGTTCAAACGTCTAAGTTAATTTTCAATATTGTTCCTCTTGCTTTACTGACAGCATGCAATTGAGCTGGCATCAAACACCACTAACTTACATGTGCCAAAATCAATGATCCGGCATGACTTGAGAACGTTCCAAAGAAAATCTGTGCCTTAAAGAAAATTTGCTTACTAATTTGACTGGTGACCCAGAAAAAAAAAATATATTTTATATTTCCTCTACATTCCTGCATCATATTCATAGCTCATGTTTCTTCCAGGATTATTTTGATTCCGAGTTCTGTGAAAGTGTTCAAATTGTTATGTTACTGCTTCATCAATCATAATATTCACAGCTGTTGATGTTTCTCTAAACACGTGGTATTCAACTAAAATATGCAATTGTTGATTGAAACTGTGATGGTGTTGCTAATGACCTGGAAAAACTCCTGATACGTTTATTGGTGCGCGGCTGCCAGAGTTCTTATTTTCCCACCCATAGAGTCCCACCATACATGCAGGCCACAGAAGTGCAACAAACACAGTAACTGACAGATGTAGATAGATGGGCCGTTTTTCAACCATAATAAATCATTTGATCGATAGCGGTTTGCCACGTCCAAGTACCTGTAAATTGTAACTGCCGTGCGGGATGATATTACTGTGCAAGGGCCACTGAGGCGGTCGTGGACACGCCTTGGAGAAAGACAGAGTTGACAACAAGGTGAATAGCGGGATAATGTTCATGAGTCTGAAAAAGTGTGCCTCTTATGTAACATACTGGGCACTTAAATTTCGAAAAGAAATTTTGCAGCCACGCATTACGTAACACACAAAAATACTTTGACTACACATTCTTAAATACATTTAGTTTAGCAGATTTTCCTCATTTTTAATTTTTCACCTCGAAAAAAGTCTTAACTATTAAATAATCCAGCTGTGTACAGTAGTGCCAGCCTGATCACAGGAATTTGCAACTATTTTTCGAGGTGGCCAATTCGTACGATGTGAATCGTTCATAAACAAACAATTATTAGAAAAACACCATACTGTAACCCCTTCACCTAACATCACCCCTAAACGTGACATAACTGATGCGAAATCAAATCATACGAAAGCGCCTAAATGAGATCGTACAAATTCATACGATTTATCCACCTCGTCAAATAGTAATGAACTGCCGTGATATAATGTTGGTAGTTCCCCAATCTCTACCTAAGATATTTATTTGACTGCTTCCACTCATTTATTGTATTTTCACAATGTGATCTTGTCTTGATAAAGCCACGAATGGGTAAATTCAATTTTTTTGTGACTCCCTTACGCAAAAGCTAACAGCAGTCATCAACCGAAGTGATTTTGGAGATTTGGGTCCATCTGCGACTCTGTGGGTCTTAACAGCCACTAACGTTAATGAACTGGCCCATTTGTGTTTTCGTGTGTAAACATGACACGCAAAGGCAAATGTGACCATTAGGGGTCCAAACTGCACAATACTATCCAGGGTGCAAACGGCACAGATGAGACAGCCTGCATGTGGGCGGATGCTTTGAAAGGACTGGAGGATTTCTTTCACATGATGCCAGCTGTGTTGCATCCCTCACAGCAACAGTTCAAATGCTCTGGTGTTTACTTTGTAGCTATACCTTTCCATGGGAATAATTTAGTCTATACATTAGCGCCACAGCAAGCTGCACAGGGCCATGTCCGAGCCGCGGGAGACATTAGCCAATATTGATACACCCCAGCGGTCTTTGAGAGCCAGAGTTAATGAACAATTACCAGTAACCTGCAGGTAGTCTCGCAATCCCGTTTTTCTATTCATTTTTTTTCTCCCATTTTTCAATGTCTATTGAACTTCAATAAATGAAGCGTTTTAATTAACTTGACAAATTAACTTCCCTCTTGGAATCTTCGAGGTGTGATATTCCCGTTATCAGGGAACGTGTTAACAGGGACCTCTCACATGACAAGAATTTACATAAAGTAAAGTAAATGATGGTTGAATATACTTTAAAAGATTTGTTGCATCTGATAATGCCATTGTAACATTTATATGATTATAACAGTGAGCAAATATAGATCTTTTCTTTTTTTGTGATTTTCAGTGAACGCCTGATCTAGACAGTCATTCCCTTCGGATTTCAACAAATCGTCCCAAACATGTGAATCTTGCAAGCCAGCAGGTTACTATCTTAAACCCTCATAGTTTGTTGCTTAGCGGGACATTAAAGGTTACGTATGCAAAAATTGAAAAAGGCCGTCTATTGATCCTCTGTAAGGCTTCCCACAGAAGCGGGCATGAGGATGGACTGAATTAAAATACTTCAGACACTCGGACAGATCCAGTGCCAAGCGTTCCCAGCCTGTCCTCTTCCAAGCCAAGAATACTAATTGGTCTCTTTTGCTGCTAATAGAAAGAGGGTTAGACTAGGCGTTGAAATCGCTGACTACTTTGGCTCGGGAGTCACAGTTTGCCTGAGGTTCTTTCTACCTACGCTTTGCAAATTTGCAGAGTTCATTTAGAACAAAACTATATATCAAATAGTAAAAAGAGAGAAGATGGCAGGGCTGTGCGTTACAAGGGTATAGAACATGTGACACTCAGCCGGTAGATAAATAATATTGGCAATTGCGACACTAAACATTCCACACACATAACACGACAACGCTCTGACACTCAAAATATCATCATTAAAGAAAGAGAAGTTCTCACCGCATGACACATAACTCATGGGGAGCGACAAACACAACAGCGCAAGTGCAAATAACACTGTAAAAACCAGCAAACAATGAAACGGTAATTTGCATGATTTATTCATGCCGTGGTGCATGCTGGGATATGAGTCCACTGCAGAAACAACTTGCTCTATACAATATATATTCAAAGGAAGATAATTTTCAGGCTTCATTGAATGCTGCAAAATTCATAAAATGTGACAGCTTGGCAGTTCATATCCACAGATCTGGATCTCGTCTTTTATTACATCTATTTATTTTCGCAGTCTCTATTCCTTCATTCGCTAGAAATATTTGCTAGATTTCTTTTATTACATATTCACTCTTTTTCAGCATTTAAATGCATTATATCAACATTCTCATTGACTGATGCCAGTCTCGCACGGTGAAGCATGAGATATCGGATTGCGAGCTTTGTTATGTGGAAAAATCAAAACAAAACACAATTTCCAGAACCTGGAGTGCCGACCGCACTGGTGAGGCTTTCACTAAATGAATCACAGCACAGCAAGAGAAAACGCTGGAGTCGGCCGCCTCTCTGTGGGGTCTCTGGTGCAATTAATGATGTGCTGATATATTTATTTAGGTCTCATTAGAATCCAGCCCCTGTGGGGCGAAGTCTGTCTTTAAAAACCCACTCACTGGAGAGTTCATTTTGTTAGGCCAACATAACAATGGATAAATTAAGCATTACCAACAACCCTTCAATGACCTGAGTTTACTGAAAATACATTATGAATCTAGCTGATTATAAAAAAGCCTTTATTAAAAACAAACAGACAATTTCATCTTATGCATATGAATTATATATGTTGGAAATATGTCCACGCATTGCCATACTTGCTTAAGGGAGCATGAATATATAAAGTCAAACTTTCAAAATGTATTTCTTAGGAGACATTAAGATCAAAGTTTTACATCTATTTGCATACCGAATTGCTATTGCTATTCTTTAGTGCATTTACTTCCATACTGAATTGTGACTGGTATTCTCTTTAACATCTATTTGCATACTAAATTGAATTGTTCTTGTCTTCTCTGCATCTGATTAACCATTTATAGACATTTATGGGTGTTCATTTCCTCATTCGCAGCTAAAAGAACCAAAAGCTTGCGTAAAATGAGCGTTTCACCCGTTTCCGAAACGTGTCAGAAACTTATAGCGCTACCCGGACGTTATGTGGTTAGAGCAAGCAAAGTAAGTTAGGCTAGAGCTTAGATCTTTCTTTTCTTCACTCTATTCAAGTCACTTTCACATCCTGAATATATACTTTAAATGCATATTGTGGACTTTCTTATTGCTTTTGGCTGAAATTACACATCATTTTTTTCCAGAAATGATTATTTCTTGCTAAATATTCTTTAGTGCAGTGGGAGCGCTTTGGCCGATGTTGGAAATAGCAAAAGGGGGCGTGCCTTGAGAAGGGCTAATTCTCTCACGAACCTCAGGGGTTCACAAAGCTGTTTACACTATAGATATTTAGAGCAAAATCGATGGGCCTCAGTATTTAGAACAGATCCTTATTTAAGAACTGATTTTGAAACTGCAAAAACTTAAAAAATATATATTCTTTAGCGAAAAGGACATTTTGCATTCGTGATTATACTGCTCCATCAGAAATGTTCACAACAACTGCAAACAACAATCAAACAAACAAAAAGCAAATGCTAGCAGTTGTTATTTTATAAAGATCTGTGACCGGCCCTGTCCAAATGGTTTAGAGAGCTACAGAACTGGTGAGATAATTTCAAACATTCCTGCGGACTTCTGTGTATCATACCTATTTACACTCAAATCCTTTTGTGTTCATCTCTTGCATTATGAATCAGAGAAAAAAATCCTAGCCCTTTAATGTAATGATGAAAATCATTTGCAGATGCTTAAACAAATTGCTTTTCTCAGTCGGAACAACAAACTAATATTAAATATTAACCTCATACAACTGTATAATTACATTATACAAGAACATTTCTAAATCTCTATAAAAAGGTATTGGATTTTAGAATGAGCAATGTACATATGTTCTTTATACCACACCCTCAAAAATTATTTTATATTATTATGTTATAATATATATATTTATTATTTTATTTTATTATATTTTAACACAAAGTCATTCAGCAACAGAATGCAGTAACACTCGTTAGTTTTCAAGTTGCCATGATGGTCTATATTTTATAACATGTGTTTCCATTGAAATAAGCTCTCGATTATTTAACACACGAACGATTTCTTCTCAAAATTGTCATAATCAGTTTAGAACATGCTGTAATGAGAAATGGCTCCAGGGAAGATTCTTCACCAAGAAAAAGCGTTGTAAACTAAATCTACAGTTTTCATTTAATAGGATCTTGTGGCCTCCATTATACTCATAATTGGGGAACTGAAGAACGCTTTCAAGTGTTAGAAATGTTGAAAAAATCTCATCACGTCCAATTATAAACAGCTTATGTTGTGACAGTCTGAAAACGTCTGAAACTATGCTTTTGTTCAGCATTTTTTGTTATGAAATACATATTTTGTGCATTACAGATCATATTATCAATAATTGGTTTGATTTGAAATGGGCACCATAAACCCGATAATCTAAAACATTATTTACAAATGTTCCAGATAATATCTGCTGTCTATGGTTCAACTGTAACATGAAAATCCCACCTTTTATATGTATATATGTTGTATATATAGAGGGAGAGAGAGAGAGAGAGAGAGAGAGAGAGAGAATGCCTTGTGTATAGCATTTTATACTACTGATGTCTATTAAAGAGGCAATAAGTATCTCACTTATGCTTAAACCGCCATTTAAAGTTTCTTTGCTCACATATCTATGCTCTCTTTAACAAGTGCAGGACCTTCAGCTATCCAGGTCAAGGACCTTCACGGCTTCATCCAGCTGATATCTGCGAGAACACCCATGGTTTGTATAACACCAACAATGGCCACGAAAGTCAACAGCATGGCATCAAAGCCAGGCTAGCACAGCGGCGAGGATCATAGCGACTATCTGTTGATCACATTCAAAGAGGTAATGCGAGACTATCAGCGTCAAAGCAAAGACAACTATGATTTCAAAGAGCTTCAGATAAGAGGAAACTATATAGAGTCAAAGCACCATTCAATTCAAAGCAACGTTTACCTAAAAATTCAGCTTTTGTTGATAACCCTAATCTTCCAACTTTTATGTACAATATGATATCTGTAAGTAAACTATGGTTCTAGGATGATTTTTTTAAATCTGTAGTCTAACAAAAAAAATGTAAGGCTGCTGCACAAAAAGGGAATTTATTTATATACGTCCCTCTGTCCTCCATTTAGTCCTCTTACTGTATGATTGCATCACACCCAAGTTCCTGTCAGTCCAGGTTTATAACCGACCCGAAAACTTCATTTAAAGGACATTTAGCAGAAAAATTAAATTCAACAATGTTTGTTGTCTTTTTACAGAGATTTCCAAAGATCAGAAATATTAGGTGTACTGAAAGTCAAGAACATTTCGAAAGTTCTAAAAACCAGAAGACCCAATAATTTAAATTTAGATCAACAAATCCAAAGCAAGCCCTATAGTTCCCATTCTGTTGGTCTCTCGACGTTGTGTCGAACCTAGGCTCGCGTAGGCCGACCTTCAGACTGACGTAGCCAGACCTTCATACTTAACTCAAAAGTTAACAGAAACAACAATGATTATAAGTTTATTCCATGAACTTAGAATACTTTTAAGAATTGAGCATTATTCGATCGGGATGAATTCTTATAGCAACCGTTGTAAACACGTCAGCTTACTTCTTAGATCAGAGGGATTTGTTATTTTTAAGCTGGACCGCTAAAGAATGCGACACGCATGTCCTCCGGAAATCCTGTGAAATTCAACTAGACAGATGACGACTTCGAACATGCTGAAGTGTTTCCAGAAAAGTGTGCCTTATGCATCAGACATTCAGCCAACGAACCGACAGAATGGGGTTTGATCTTGAGAACCTATCATCTCTGACTGTCCTTTTTAAGTCCAGTGAAGTTGGCGAATGGCATGGCATGCCAGTCTCCGCCCCGTACATACGGGTATAAAAGGAAGATGGCCTGCCCATTAATTCCCCTTTTGTTCTTTTGTACTGCTAAGCTGAAATGCTGAGCACATTATCTCCTGATTATCTACTGGATTCTACGACACAGTAGAGCGGATTCGTCCTGGTATGTGCGATTTCCCCTGGGCATTTCGGAAGCGAGCCATAGGTGCCTATTGGAGCTAATTTCCTAAAAGAGCTAATTTCTCACAGTACGCACTTCTCTGGTGCTGGACGGGACCCCGCGTGCATGTTCGACACAACGTTGAGAGACCGACAGAAAGGGAACTTCTTGGTTTCGTAGGTAACCTCCATTCCCTGATAGAGGAAACGAGACTTTGTGTCCATCCGCTGCAGCGACCGGGAATGCCTCTCAGGTTCCTCAGCCCAAAGGTGAATGAATGGGTACGCCATCTTCCTTTTATAACCGTATGTACGGGGCGGAGACTGGCATGCCATGCCAGTCTCCAAATTCATTGGCCTGTTAATAGTAGAATCAGAGATAATAGGTTCTCAAGATCATATCCCGTTCTGTCGGTTCGACACAACGTCTTGTTCCCTCCATCATGAAACAGAGGTTACATATGTAACCAAGACGTTGTGCTCTATTAACGTTGTTTCCCAAACCTTCTCTATTTTTATCTTTCTTGTCTCCTGTGTTCTTTTTCATTAAGTCCACATTTCCCAGAATCCTCACCTGCGCCGCATACTCGGATCTCTCTCATAAGGGCAAGCTTTCCTTCTCTGACTGATCTTAAGGAAAATGTTGTTTTATTCCTCCTCTCTGATTGGATCTGTGCCTATAAGGAGGAATTGGGAGCAACTGGTGATTCGGGTGAGGAAAACGGCAAAGCAGCAAAAAAATTGCGGATGTTCCCGTTCATTCAGCTGTTCATATCTGCCTCATTTTAATTAATGGAATTTAAATGAAATGAGTTATTTGAATTCTCAATTTGAGTCTTAATGGAAACATGTCTGAATGTTCAAACGGTTCAGTGGACCGTCTTTGCTCGCTGTAATGAACTATAAAGGGAAATCATGTTCGTAATCATAAAGTAATAATCGAGACGTAAGGATGCTAAATATTTAAAATATATTTGATAAGGGACATGACATAAGGAAATCCTGACAAATTAATTTAGGGGATGGTTTCATGCAGTGTTTATTAAAAAAGAAGCGTACAAAATCTCAATGTTAAAGTACTTCTATCCAGGTTCAATATGCAAAGTCAACAATAAGTCCCTCCAAGTCACAAGTCACCCAATGAATAATCTTATAATAAAAATGTTCATATGTCAGTCTGTCACAATCCCAGTCCGTGAAACATCAAATAGCGACTGACACTAGACAACTGAAACACAAGGGCTTAAATACACAGAAAAGTTCACAACCACGGGAAAACACGGACTGGGATTGTGAAACAGTCGTGTGTTTATCGACCTGAGGGTGAGTAAACGATGACAGAATTTTCATTTTTGGGTGAACTGTTCCTTCAAATGCATTAGTGCATATTTCCATTTTAGTATTGTGTATTTTATTTATAGATATACATTGTGTTGGGACACATGGTATCAGATAAAGAAATTAAGTTTCCATTTGTTCTGATTTAATCTGTGTTCATTCTCTTAAAGCTTGATTTAAACACAATATGAGAAGTGAAAACTATAAAAAGGATGCCATATACATATGATACATCTTGTACACATTAGCTTTTGGTTTTGCCAAAACACTGGCAGAAATCTTTACCTGATTCATTTCTGATTCATTTGGTTCTGCTCCACCAAATTTCAAGGCAAAACAGGAACTGAATTCTTGTGAAAATATGTATATCCTGTTGGGTGGATGAAAGCTTAATTGGGAGTGAAAGGATCTTTTCAAAGAGTTACCACATTTCAAGGACTGTTACTTTATCATAACTGTAAAAGCAGACCTGAATATTTCCGTTGAGCTGAGCGATCAGTACAGTGCAAAAGTATGAGCAATAAGCATAACTAGGATACATTTTACTCTTGACCAAATGACAGAAATGCTATATAACATAGATAACTACGTGTTCAGAGGTGTATAAATACCTTAGATAATGAAGCATTATGTTTTTATTATCTTAGAATGAACTGTTTCTATCTACATACACCCTTACATGGAATTCTCCATGTTGTTTCTTAGCCCTAAATAGACAAACTGCTCTACAGAATGCATTCCGTAAATATGTTATCTCATTCGGCAAAGAAGCTAAAACCTGACAACATCTTACTAAAAAATAAACCATTAAAAGGTTATATTCACAGAAATTGAATGTAACTTAAAAAAAAGATCAGGAGGTGAAAACTCTTTTTTGACACACTCCACAGATCAGACGTAAAGTATTCCAACCGAGGCCGAAGAAAAGTAAACTGTAAAATCTGCCACGCCTTGCATGTGCAATCAAGAAAAATCCGATCTAGAGATGTGCAAAATGGAGGAAAAATGCTGTCTAGATCAGATGGATAATATATTGATTTTCCACTCGAGTTACAGTCAAAAAAGGAACATCTAGATGTTGAAACATCTACACAAGGTCTGAAAGACAGAAGAAAGAAGTAAACTTGTGATTGTGAGGTTTGTGAGTTTGTCTGTGTGGCTGCACGCAATTCAAACACATTGTATCTGCCTGAGCATTCGCGGAAACACAAACTCACACATGAACGAACACGCCGCGTGCAGATCGCAGGCTTTCTACTCGGCTGCTTCAGCTCTCCCTGGCCGCCTGTGTGCATGGATGCTGGAGATAATACAGTGGCTCCATCTCTTCTGTGCTTTTACAAAGTCTCTGTGTGTTTGGGATATCTCGGGCACGGCCGGGCCAGACGTTCACTTCTCATCGGATGGCGCTCACATGATCAGTCTGCAGATCTTTGCAATGGACTAAAATGAGAGCATTTTGGGAGAACCATTTGACATTGGCACGTGACAAGCAAATGTTGCTTACAGCAAATATCTACAACAAAAAATGCTGCCAGGGCCTTTGAGTGTTGTAGCTTTTGTTCTAAACTGTGACTCTCATTAACATAATGCAATATTTTCAGCACAAACGAAAAGCAAATGCTACAATGATCTCTAAATACAGTTTTATCGTATTAGAGGTACTGTATATGAGATTTATTTACTTCATAATCTTATTGAAAACTGGGTAGAAATCTGTTTAAATGCTCCTTAGCAGGATGAAATCTTTTTTGGCTTTAGGGAAAATATGACTGAGGGAATCCGTGACAGTGTTGAGCATGAATACGAAATGCAATAACTCTATTTTGTTTGATTTGTATTAAATGCGCCTTTATTTAATCCAAGTTTAGTTTGATTTAATTTAATTTACTTATTCCAAGTAGTAATGGTGCATAAAATGTATTGAAATGATGGAACACTGATATGAAATGTACTACTACTTACTATTATAAAAAAAACATCTCACCCTCATGTCATTTCAAATATTCCGCATTTATTCGGTGGAACAAAAAAGAAGATATTTTGAGAACTGTTTCGGTGGTTTTGTGTCCATACTGTACAATGGAGGCCAATTTTGGTTTGGGTACCAACATTCTTCAAAATATCTTCTTTTGTGTTCTGCAAAGTAAACTGAGTCTAACATTGGTTTCGAATGGCATGAGGATGTGTAAATGATAATATTTGTAATATTTGGGTGAGCTATTCCTGTAACTCTCATATTTGAGTTATTATTTTGACCGAACCAAGTCATAATAAAGACAGCTACTCTCAAACAGAGTGATGTCAGTCCCGAGAAATCTCGCCGCCGAGAGGAAGAGTCAATTTTGTCACCTGAAGGGCCTTTTGAGGGTCTGGAATTGGTTAACCTGCCTCTCTATCCTTTAAGCCTGTCATATCCCAAACCATGAGAGGAAGGGCGATCAAACAGCCCAGTGGCCTTTGAGCCCATGTTGACAACTCGAGACTCTCCAAGTGCCCGGGAACCTCATGAATATTGCATTCGTCGCATCGGCGTGGACAGTGACAGAAGATCTGGCATTTCTGAAACAAACATCGCACAGTGTCTTGGATTAGTTGAATATCTTGTTTTGAATGCCGGACCACAATAAAAAAAACACACTTGTTGAAACTTTTGTGCCAAATTTTAACTAAGCATGTTGAGAGTGCACGTTTGATGCGTGTCGCACAGCACAGACAAAAACTGTAAATCGCAGACAAAACCACAAACAAAAATCTGTAAATGCCATCCATTCCCAGAATGCATTGCTGCGGTTGTTGTTTAGTCACCGTATGTGGCGCCAAGAGTGAAAGCTTTGAATATGTAGTATTTGTCTGCATCCGATGGCTTCTTACTCCATTTCTCTTTGTGATTTCGGGAATTTCTGTTAAATATCTTTCTCGAAAGCGCAGAGCTCAAACATTTGCTCCATCAGCTCCAATAGACTTTTACTCGCATTGAAAACCCGAGCGATGCCGTCAAAAATGGAGCCGCCTTAACAGCTCAGCGGGTGAGGAAAATGAGATGCTTGCAAAAAAGCATAGTCACAACTCTTAATGAGATGCGAATATACAGACGGCACCGAAAACGCACCCAACCGTTCTGCTTCAAGCTCTACGCTTCCCCCTAGTGAGGGTGCGTGCTACTGCCTGAGGATGTTTCTGTGGGCAGCTGCACAAAGCTATTCACCCAGGAAGAAAATAGGAGGGAGTGTGTGTATTTGTGTAAGGTTGCTTGTTTTCATACCGACGGAAAGAAACAAGCATTGTGAGCACACTAATGACCCGCAGCCCAGCATGTCATGTTACGACTCATTGGACAAAATACATACAGTATAAACACACATAGATACACAGATCGAACACAACAAATCTGACCTCTTGAGCTTCTGTGCTGGTCAAACTTATGTAATATGAATTCCTAAACGGTGGAGAACTTCAGGAACATTCTAGATATAAAAAACAATAATTCCCATGAAATCTCTCAATCTCTCCATGAAAAACTGATTTAGTTGCCGTTTTATAAATCAATACCACTTCACATGTTCATGTATTTTACATAACACAATAGTAGAATAGTAGAAGACTCTACAGGTGTGGCTCTCTATCTGCGTACATGAGAACGACTCAAACTTGTATTTTCTGCCTGGAAGACAATATCTGGGAGGATTTTATGCTCGTTTTATTCCCTGAACTTTGCGATCAGAGGGATTATGTGAACGTGCTAGTCTCAAACTTTCCTCAGACTGTCTTATGCGTCCTGAATTAAGCCATCTGCAACGCGAACATCAATAATGGCCTGTTGTTCTCTAATATGGTGGAATTTAAATGGAAGAGAGAGCAGGGGAAAATATCTCTCGTGAAATGATATTTAGTAAAATCGAAGACACTGTCCTTAGCACAAACTTTAAAGTAGGAAAGTGGAAAATTATGCAGTATGAAAGATTTATAATGCTGGCTATTTGCATACTTGGATAGTTTCATCGTATGCTAATAAAATCATCAAGGTATTGGTATTTTAATATATTAATTCTCTAGCTGGCAGAGGTCAGGTCCTGCTGTTCCCCTTTCATATAAATGGTAAATATTAACTGACCTCTGACTTTGATGATGCACGCTATGTGCATATGAATTTAATTGGGTAATTTTTGTATTGTTGCTTAAAGGGACAGCTCAACCAAGAAAAAATGTGTCATTGTTTCCATTCCTTCATGCTGTTCCACACTGTGACATGAAACAAAAGAAAATGTTTAGCAGAATGCCACACTTTACTTTTATTGCATACAAATATAAATAATTGAATAAATTAATGAATAAAGAAATAAATGAGTGTCAAATCGATTAATTTCGACTCGATTCCAAAATAAATGTTTGAGTGCCATGTATTGTTTATATGTACATGTATACATTCATGTGTACAACAAATATTTCCATAATTATATAAATTTGTTTTTACATTATTTTACTTTATAGTGAACTTTATTACAGTATGTTGGGGTATTTATACCAACATATTAATATATACTGTATATACATGCCCCAAACATATCTTAAATAAACACGAAAACGTACATCTAAAATAAATAAATAATTCTTAAAAACATCTCTTCATGTTCCACAGAAATCATTAAGTATGTAAACAACATTGAGTGAGCAAATTAAACAACTTTTTTATTGAGCGTTAAGTTAAAAAATCTATAGATGCTTTTAGCTGCAACAATGTAAACAAACATAATGTGGCCCATACTTAACTTCCGGTAGATATCAGTAAATAATCAATAACTGTTGAGTAGTTTAATTTTAATTCAATACAATTGATATACGATAAAATAAGATGTAAATTAATATCAATAGAAATAAAATATGAAATAAATTGTTATACTGCAACCACACACAGACTTTTTTTACTTGGGCCAGCAAGTACATTCGAAAAAAGTCTTTAAATCTACCAGACTTTTAAAACAAAACAAAACTCTGCTTGCTTCAGCTTTCCAACCAGCCAAACACAGCAATACTGACTCAGCAAATAGCATAAGGTTATATTATTCACTAACTATTTCACCAACCAATGATAACCTTTATCACCTGTTTGACCTAAAAACCTACTAATCAGTTTGAGGACGAAACATATTTTGTCATTCCGTCATTGTTATACTAATGGCACCAAAAAACACTTTGCAGCGTTAATTTGCAATATTACACTCAAGTTCCAAATAAGTAAAAAAACATTTAATCTAATCTTGGCTTTGTCAAGGTAGCCGTGATGTAAGCCTCTTAAACTTGCTCTTAAGATAATTAATATCGCTGGCATTCCAAGTGTGCAAAACCAAATTGGCCGATCCAACTTTAATTAAGCACACTTCTTTCACCTTGTAGCTGATTATATGTTATCTGGTCCGCTGCTGAACAACTTCTGAAGTGTGGCGCCTCTAAATGGAACTGTCCTGCTGCGTTACAGGCGTGAATGTTTGATATTATTATGAAGACCGTGTTCGCAGGCCCCAGTAGTCATCTGATTTGGAGAACATGACACATATGGAAGTATGCAGGGGGGATGCGAAGGATTGGGCAGAAATCAAATGAATTTTAAATGCTTTTTCAACTTTTAAGGGCCCGCGAGAGGCTAGAACTCAACTTGGGGAGTACTGAGAGCAACAGCGTGACAGTCGGACAAAAGTGTGAATACTACAGTACAGGCCCATAACATTCTTTCAAACTTGTAAGTGGTATTTTTTTCTGTTAGGGGAAATGGTGAAGAATGCTTACAAATCACTTTTATATATATTGACAGTTCTTTTGATCACCTAAAAGTACCAAAAAAAACCTTTATAAAAGTATGCTTTTGCACTTTATTCCAACTTTTCTAAAACCCTTTTGCGAGGAACACACAGAAACTGAACTGATTGAAACCCCCCTTGAGGATCGCACAAGTGAGTGTGAACATCTTGGGTGTGAACTTGTTTGTACGAGCGACTCTACATCTGCGCTTGTAATACTGTCACATTCAGCATGTATGCAGTGTTTTTTAGTGATTGGCCCAATTTTATTAACAAAGCGCTTTCAGCGAATAGGACATCTTCTCACACACTGCTCTGCGAATACGTTATTGGATGGAGTACAGTAAATAAGGATCATTCACATTTAATTTGCTCTTTCACAGTCTACCCCTTGGCAAACAAGCTCCGTATTGCCATAGTAACAGCCATGGTGAACAATCATAGAGCTATTTACTGACTTAAATTCACAGAACAATGAACCTCACACATACACATATACTGGATACCAATGCTCAATTAAACAATACTCTCCATCTCGGTTGCTTACGAAAACATAAGTTCTTTCTGCCTTGATATTTTGGCCATCTTTGTTTTGGCACCCATTTAATTCAGCTCTTCCATGCATTCTGTACGTCTGCATCACTGGCTCTCCTTGAAATCAGAGCCTGAGAGTTTAGATGAGATTGGAAAATGCCAGGTGCACATGGACAGTTAAACGAGTAATAAGGACTGGAAGCAATTTCCTCCTGCTTTATCGAACTCTGTGAGATGGGCACTAACCACATATAACTGACTTCACAATCTTGTTTATTTATATTCAAGTTGATTCAGATGCGTGAGTCACAAAGCGCTGCGGAGCGCAAACTAAAAACGTATGAGGAGCTTATTTGCTCTAATATTTTTGCATGCGACATTTTGAAATGGACTATAAATTAGAAGAAGGCCTAGTTAGAGAACTAAATAGTTTTCCAGTCACTGGTTATCAGTGAAATAAGAAAAGTGAACTTGTTAAACATTTCATTACAAAGAGAAATTTCAAAGCACAATCACACCCATTCCACAAATATGAAAAGGATTTTGAACAAAACAAAAATGTAGGACAAGATGTGTTTATGAATAAGGGATATATTGATTATTGGGAAGTAGTATTATTATGTATGTATGAGTTAAAAACGGCTCTGTGTATATAAATACAGTATATATAATTTTATAATAAATTCAAATTTTTATATTATATTAATGTCGATTTTTTATATAAAATTAAAGAAGAAAATAATGGGAAAAAATGTTGATAAAAAGTAAAGCTGTTTCGGAGCAAAAAGACCAAGTATACTTATATATTCTTACTGTTTGGCCAAAAACACATAGAGATATTCAATTAAATGCTCTTTAATTGAATAAAATTGATATCAATTATAATAAATGTAATTTAATATTATATGTTTTAAAATTTTATTTTAATTCAATTTTTTGGTAAAATTAAAATACATTTTAAAAAGGAATACAAATAATGAAAAAACTCATTGATTAAAAAAACACATCTACCTATGCCACCTCCCACTTATTCAATAAACCATCGGATTCAAATATGTATGAACGACTTTGGGGTAAACTGAACTTGGTTTGAATAAATATGGCCTTACTTAAAAAAAAGCTACTGACTTTAATTTAGAAGCCCTTTAATATCCCCCCTCAACTTCCTGTTTCATTAGAAAATAAGTAAACAGAAATGTAGCTTTAAGTGCAGACATCATACTTAAATTTCAAGATGTTTTTTTCTATAGATTTTTCCTAATGAGGATATCACACCTGTTTTTCCAACAAATTGTGAATGAAAAGGTTAGCTTATGGTAAAAAAGGTATCATCTACTGGTTATATTAGCAAGTCTAAATAAAGATGCTGAAGATGCCAGTGTGGGCGGCATCATATACACAATGGGCCTCATTCATGACACACGTAGAGAACCGTTTGTTCATAAATCGATCAAAAAGAAAAAAATCTGAAAACTTATTTGACTCTGTTTATACAGCCGTCCAATGACTGTGGAGGAGAGGCAGGACAAACACAACATTGACCAACTTCATACACAACAATGGATAAGTTAATATTATTTGTTACTGCATTTTTATACGCAGTAATATTTTTCAAAACAAGATATTAGTAACATGTAACATACAGCCCATTAATCTCTTATGCATTGATGCAATATAATGTAGCCAAACCTGAGAATGGAGTCCAGAGGATTCTACAGCATTCATACAGGTAATTAATAGGCAGAGATTTTGCAAATTGTGAATGAGCGTGCATGCCTGCCCTCTTTACAAGTGATTTAAATTTATAAACACGACCCATTTTACTATCAAATCTGATGTTTATGAAGAATTGAATCCTGAGAAAAGTTTTCGGGAAGCACAGATATACGCATATATTACTCGGAATGTGAGTAATTGAATCATGAATGAGGCCCAATGTGTACATTGTACAAAGTCAAATGAATTGGGTCTACAGTACAGGTTAGACATAAAAGCAAATTAATTAAATGTTTTTTCCTGAGGCCTGCATAATTTAATCAATTGTTTGGAATGGAGCTGCATTAGTTGGGGAGATTTTATTTAATCACAGCAACCAAAAAACACTTCCAAGCTGACATTTTCAAAGAGCTCCTGGCATTTTCATCTGCTTCAAAACACTTGTGCGGACACATTTCTAGAATCACAATCAAATGCATTAAAATAAATAAATAAAACAAGTGCCAGAATCCAGACACAAGACTAAGTAAACTGTTAAAGGATAGTTCACCCAATTCTGTCGTCACTATTCACCCTCAAATCTTTTAAACTCTGTACATGACTCTTTCTTCTGTGGATCACAAAAGTAGATTTTATGAGAAATGTCACATTGGTTGTGTGCCCATACAATGGAAGATTAATGTTGTTTGGTTACCAACATTCTCCAAAATATCTTCTTATGTGTTCTGCATTGGATTGAAATGACATGAGGATATATAAATGATGAAAGAATTGTGTTATTTTATCACTTTTTGCTTCTGAAGGACATATTTATGTTGACATCTATACACTTTCCATGCCTCATATTTCATTCCTTGGCAAACAAATACACTAGGAAAACACTGCTTTTTAATATTTTTGTTTTAAATGTACAATATGTGATAACAAAAAACCTCCAAGTTAAAGAAACACCAACACAACCCATTCATGTGATCCTTCTAAATAAGTAAAATGACCAAATTAGGGAAAAAAAACTTTGTGTTCGCTATGTTTCAGCAGTGAGTAAACAGCAAAGCTTTAAGAAACGGTAATGGCGTTAATGTACCGTATTTTGATTTTCGCCTGAGAATTTAAGCAAGCAGATTAGTTTTAATTAGACAGTAAAGCGCTGGTTCTGCGCAGGAATCTGTCAACATTAGTCTACATCAAGACAAGCTGTAAATGAACATTACACACACACAATCATTAAAATTCTCTCTGCCAAACACACCCGCAAGTGCATAGATTTCCACGATTTAAATGTGAGTGTGGAGATCTACGGTCATGTCTTATTCATTCATCCTCTTCCCTGATTAGAGTGTGTGGGTGAGACATTTTAAGGCCACGTGCACTTTGAGAGAAGAGTTGTGGTCCGTCCACATGAACACTGTAAATCAATGTAAAAAAAGTCACATTGTACCATCTGGCCTAAATTTTTGTTGCGTCCACAAAGACAGCAAAAATTTGTTTATGATTCTATTCGGAATGCATGTGACCAGCAGATTAAATGTAAGTTTATTCATCATTAAATAAGAGAGTGAAACGCGGTTTCTCTCCAGTATCTGGACAAGTACAATATTACAGCGATTCCAGATAAACAATGACGCTCAAAACTGCTCCGTCACACAGCTAACGTTAGAACAAAACCAACAACATATCTTTGTTCTGACAAACAGTAAAACCAACGTTACTCGCATATTTGCATAGACTAAATCAAAGCAACCTCCGTAGGGTGATTTTAAGACTATCTATCTCTCCATAGACTCTCTGCTGGAAAGTAACCCCATAGATATATATTAGGACGCGGGTCCTAACGTGTTTCTACCGGAAAGTCTTTATAATACTAGCGCAGGTCCTAGCTCCTGCCTGACTTTTATCCTTTCTTTTTATACTTAAAATCCAAAGACCTTATATTTTATGTAATAAATTAGACATCACTCCTACAGCATGATCTCTTCACCGGGGTCAACATGATAATGATATCTTTTTGTACTATGGTGGCCACCGTGGTGTTTGGAATGAGCGATTTGTATATATATAATACAATACTAGTGGCTGCTGAAAATCACAAACTACTCCTTTAAAACCTGTATGTGACTCTTTCTTCTGTGAAAAAACGAAGAAGATTTTTGGAGAAATGTCTGGGTTTGTGATCATACAATGGAAGTCAATAGGGCATGTTTGGTTACCAACGCTCTTCAATATATCTTCTTTTTGTGTTGTGCAGTTTGGAAGAAGTTTCCAAGTTTGGAAATTAGCATCACATATTTACTGTAAAAATCTCTGATAGCACTGTATTGTAAAATTAATGTATGTGTATATATAGGACTATGTAACTGATATCATAGAAGAACTGATTTTAAATCTACCTCACTTCGTCTCACAGTCTCAGAGAGAGAGAGAGAAACTGCCTGAGCAACCCAGCAGGGAAAACAGTGTTTAATGCAACAGAGATGAAACCAAATCACATCTGACACTCTGTTATATCAGTCTAATTAACACAGGGGGACACATACATTTGGAGACACCCTTGTTGCCTGTTTGGGTTCAGCAGCCAACCATGTCATTATGCCGGATTGTTCTCGTCTCCAGAGCCCATCCTTTTTCCACGGAGTATGTCGACCCCCCAACAATAGAGATAATGGCTGGGTTTAGCTTGTACACAGACTCGTCACGATTCTTATCTCAGATGATGAGGTTGAAATGCTGATGTGCTGTGCGTGCGTGCGCTTGAGAAGATGAATATTAGGGAGATACTGAACTATATACCGAGGCAGATAAAGGGATATTTAATTTAGGTACTTCTGATAGGAGAGTGTCCTGACCATTTTTGAAAATTGAAAATGTTAATTTCTCCACAGAGACTAGAATATTTGAAGTCAATTCTGTAAAACCAGAGGCAACAAACACTATCTCGAATTAATTCCAACAAGTAGAGCAATATATTTTTTTTCGAAAGAGAGCAAGTCTGTAGATCAGAAAATGTAAATCATCCTTGCCTAAAATGGGGCGGGTCTTGACCACAGAATGTGTTCATTAAAGAGAGAAGAATGAAAGTTGTGACACCTAACACCTGTATGACTTTCTTTCCTCTGCAGATATTTTGAAGAATGTAGGTAACCAAATAACATTGGCCCCCATTGACCATTCTATGGGCACAAAATCAAATAATTTTCAATCATTCAGTCAATAATTTTTCAAATCATTTTCTTTTGTGATCCACAACTTTTGTTGAATAATTGGATTATGTCACTGTTTTCCACATCCCAATTAAACAAAAGAGAGAAGATAGTTGTGAGTGTGATATTGCCCACAAATCTTAGAATGTCAGCCAAAAGATTTGGCTCATAGGCCAACCCCAGAGATAAATGCCCGACCGTACTGCCAGCTTTCACGAGAAGGACCACAGCTGCATAATAAAGGGCCTAAAAACAAACGTGTAAACACTAATTGGAGTTCGGGGCCATGCTATACCGGGATATTTACATTATTTATGACATTCCATTGCCTCCTAGTAATTAGCATCCACGCTATATAAACAAATCGCTTTACAATACACTTGTGCCGCTGAATTTTGTTGAGGAATGCTGTTAAAGATCTATGCGTATTCTCATGAGGTATAAAGTAGGTGACTAATTGCCTTTTATCTGGATAAGTGTGCTTTAAAAGTTAAAGTGTGCTTGAAATGAAGTGTTGGTGTAGCGTGCTTGATAGAGGATTTGCATATAGCTATTTCTATATACAAATTATTTTTATTTAAAGCACATATTGGCAAAATGACTTCTGATTCAAAATGAATTATATTTGAATATTTAATATCCCTGAAAAATTCAATAAAATATCTGATGCCACGCCCCTTTTAGACACAACATGGTTTTACTTCTTTGACCTACAGATATAATGTTCAGAAAACGTATATATACAGTACATATAAAAAACTCTCCTTGACAAAGCTCATTTACCCCACCAGTTTACACTCGTTTTTATGTTTAAATATTCACTGAGGCGTTATAGTTTAAAGAGATCCCTCAAGCATGCGACAACACGGTCTATAAAAATGACCCAATCTCTGCGACTATATCCGAATCCATTCGAGCATGTCAGGCTTACACTTCGGAGCTTATGCAAATCAAATGTGTTATTTTCCTTCTGAACGCATGACATCCAAGCATGATGGGACAAGTAAATCATAACATGAATAAATAAGACATAAATCTGCAAACACCAGAGATAAGCTCCAGTGGATCACATCTTTCTCCACACTTAGTTAAACTCTGTGTTTCACATGGAGTGTTTATAAAGTTTGTTTATGGGTCATGTGACAACAACTTTTGGTTCACCGTCTAATCTGTGGCTGTCATTCAAAATGACTGAAGCCAATAAACCTTGAGAAACGCCATGACATCACACATAGCATGGTCTCCATAGGAAAAGAGTACAAGATAGCTTTGGTTCTCCAAACTGAATGCACGTTGCTTAAATATGACACATAAATCCTACACTGGTCTTCATACCTAAATGCCAAAGAAATTCACTTTGCATATGGTGTTTTTAAAAAGCATGTCCTTGGACACTTCATTCATCTCTCATAAAACCTGGAACCAATGAAGACTTAGCTTTGCAGCAGGCATGCAAGCAGGGGAAAAACATGCTTGAGTAGGCAGTCCCTGAACAGGACAAAATCTTGCAAAATGGCTGCCTCAGTCCAGAAGATAATTATGGGAGATTTACAGCTGAGGTGGTGAGGGACGGGACCCGGCAGGCAGTAACCCTTCCCCAAAATTGCTGTGTTTTTTTCCCACTGACAGCTACTAAACAAGTTAATAAAGCTGGATGCAATATGTGGACAGCGCGTGAAAACGGCAGGTACTCTTTAGATTTATTGAAGATTTTTGCACAGCTGGGCACAGCGAAGGAAAATAATGGATGAGGAGGTTTTATCGTTGAGGGTGAACTGTTAAGACTTTGGACAGAAATGCAGCAGAATTTATTTCATGTAGCCTATAATCAGGTTGTGATACCTGAAAGTCAGGGTAATTTTCCTTTTTAAGAGGTTATTAGCATAATAAAATATAGTGCAGATAAAGTGTATTATAAAATATTATGTACAGACACAGAAAACAGGCATATCATATGAACCTGTTTCTCCTTTCTTAATACTCATTTCACAATCCTCAATCCCACCTGTCTGTGACCCACAAATCTCAACATTCAGACCAGCGCAAGTTTCCAGTTTACTGTTGTATGGAGAGAGTCATTTTTGCGCATAAACCTCCGAATCAAAATCGGATAAATTGACATGATGTTATTAAGATTGTAAGGAAGTACATAATAAAGTCTCATAATCTCAAGCATCGCTCAGTTGTAAGACACAACAGACTCCAGCCAACAACCTGCTCTCTCTCTCTCTCTCTCTCTCTCTTTTTAACTGACAGTGGAGAAAGATTCGTCATTACATTCATATTTACAGACTTTTCACCCACAGTCGATTCAACTGAATGCGATTTAAAAAAACCTCTTTTAACACATGCTGCGCTGGGGAACATAAAGGTGTGAGAGAATATGCCTCTCCATATGCATTATGAAAACAGGGGTGCATTGTTCTCCAGATATTACTCCTGAACACAAACAGGTGGTTAACACTCGGTGAACATGTGTTTTGTAAACATATCTCATGTAGGGGTTATCTTATTTTAGGACGGGTTGGGGAGCGCTTATCATAAGTGGCCCCAAGGTATAGACTACATGTGCGTGATTTCATAATGACAACAACTGGAGTTGAGATAAATCCTGACAACAATACGTGACACTAGAGAGACGAGTATTATGACGCACTGGGGTTTAGAGTTATTCACGTTTGGTTAATAATATTGCACAATAGAGTAGGACTGAATGTTGCGGACTTACGCTGCTGTTTTTTCCGGACCAATACACGACTGCGTGGTTGTGCGCAGAGTCTCCAGCCAGAGCAAAAGTGCTGCTGACCACTCTGGGTTCGTCTGGTCTGGAATCCGATACTTTGCCATCATCATCCCTGTTCGAGCGAACTTCGGTGCGTTTAGCAGGTCCATCCATCCGCAGACCAGGGCTTTTTCTATGCTCTTCCGAGCGCGCCTCGCCGCTCCGTGCGCTCTCCATAAACTCGGGCACGCTTCTTTTAATTCTCATACGCACGGCGTCATTTTGCTTTTCCCCTGGTTCGAATTGGGATTCACTTTCCAAATATTCGTCCGAAAACATTTCTTCATCCAAACCGGACTCGGTTAAGTTCTCCATAAGCGCACGGGAGTCCAAAGCGTTTTTTTCCAGTTTCTCCACCAACCCAGGAAAATCACCTGCCGCTCGTCCACTGGGTACTCCATTCGGATACAGAACTGCGTGAACCTTGGGTTTCTTTTGATCCTGTCTCGAATATTTCCCAGTATCAGATGGGTTTCGTTGATAAAGATTCCCCGCGTCACCCAGTTGCATTGGCGATATACACGGTGCGCAAGTTATCTCTGCCTCTACATTTGGAACAAGGTACAAAGATGATAGAATTAGCCAGGTAAAAAGAGTAAAGTGTGAGCCAGGGAATATACCCGGACTGGTCTCCATCGTTAGAAGATATTTGGGGGAATGCTTATCCCCTCCTTCCGACTCTCAAACGCGCAGGGAAGGAACTCCAGCGAAGTGTCGGGGTTTTAAAGAAGTGCTCCTCAGCTACACTGCTCACGTTCAGGGATGTGATGGAGTAAGGCAGTGCATAGGGGAGGTACTGAATCCAAGCCAAGCTGCTGCTGCGTCTAGGGATTGTGCGAAAGAGAGAGAGAGAGAGAGAGAGAGAGAATGATGCGAGTTGGGCATAATGTCATCGTGCGTATAATGATTCAAACTCTTTCATTTTCATTTGAAAAAAATTGCAGAAATTGTACAGTTATATCATTTTAGAAACTAAAAAGCATTTTTACAATTAATCTAACCGGATCACGAGGTTTCCAATTTAGCATTTCTAGAATGTCATTTCTATCCATTTTTATTATTATTTGCTTATGGCACATTGTCCTGTTTGCACAGCTGAATACAGTGACTCCATTCTCAAACTGCGCAAGTGATATAAAACATCTGCGTTGCGTATCTTGATGAGTTTTTTCTAGAATTATTCATATAGAGTATGAACGAATTAAGGATATCAATGAAAATATGTTGGTTCTTTAGCTTAAAGCCTACTAAGAGGGGAGATATCTTGGAGGTTCGGCACGTGCGCGCGCGCATAAGTGACATTTATTCTCCTGTCAACCGCGCGAAGATGCTGCGGCCAGACAAGGCGCTCTATGTTGACAGGGACAAAACTGCAGGAGCTCAGCTTGGAGACGCAACAGTCCTCACAAACCAAGGCACATGATCTGCATCAGTAGGTTAGATTTCTTCAGCAGAGACAGCGATGGTCGCATGCTGTTTTTGATGTTATGAAAGAGGATTTGTTTTGGTGGGTTTAAATAATAATATACTTTTGTCGACAAAATGATCCCCAGAAATTAGCTAAGTATGAGTAAACTTCCTTATCTATAATATTCTAAGATTCCGTAACTAAAATATTTAAGAAAATATATTTATATTATTTTATAATATACATGGTATGTGCTCATTAAGTATACATTATATTGTTTAAAAGTTTTGGGTCATTTCAAATATTTCTCATAACCTTAAAACCCACTAGCTTTAAAATCAGCTTAAATGTTTAGCTTAAATTCATAGTTTTGCAGAATAATTTACATCAGCCTATTACAAAATAACATTTAATAATTGTTTTTAATAACTTTTTTTAATTAGATTGATTTGGCGGTTCTAGACAAAGACTGGTTGATTAAATTATAAATATTTTTTACTTATTTGGGATGTTTGTAGAGAAAAAGTGTGGAATAGTTTTCGATAACTTATTAAGTGGAAAACAATGTTATTTACTGCATTTCTTTATTGTAACATCATTCTCTGAGATCCATTTTTAACATTATCCGTTAGCCTACATTAAAGGAGGGGTTTCCGATTTCCGAATTACGCTTGTTTAGACAAAGTCGGGCCGAGTACCAAAACAACCTTGTAGCCAATCAGAAGTTTTGGTTATTTACTAAGTTACGTTAACATACACTAGTAAATATGGTAAAAACTAACATAGTAACTCACTTGTGTTCTCATATTGTTTAATAAATCCAAAATAGTTGACATTGTATTTTCAGTTTCACAAACGTTTGCGAATCGGTAGTAAAATGAAGGGAACAAACAACTGTCTTCCTGAAGGAAACAAACAACTGTCTTCCTGACGCGATCTAGAACCTCATCCAAAACATCCTTAAAAAAAATTCCACGACACAGAATAGGCCTTACATAGAGGTTGCCCTGGCCCTTGAATCGTATGTCAATGGCTCCTTCATATTAAACAGGGTCACGTTATGAAATGTTATTGTTGTGACACTCCCGTTGGTCCCTAGTCTTGTTTTGCCCCAAGGATGTCCTATCCCCAAGCTCCCTCATGAGTCCCTCATTGACTTTTGGATCAGCACCCCATCATCTAGTTCATCCCCATCCCCTGTTAAGCCCTTGTTATCTGTTAAAGTTCTCCCCTTTGTTCAGTTCATTGTCGGGTATTAATTTAACGTTGCTTGGTTTATGTGTTGCTCTTGTGGATAGCCCCTTGTTCCGTGGATGTTTTTGGTCTTCATGTTTTCTTGTTCGGTGGATGTGTTGTTTATTGGATTACCCTGTTTTGTTCCTGTTCACACCTTTTTATTAAACCTTTTTTAATCACCATCCGTTCCGTGTCAACATCATCTGTGGGCTGTTACAGAATAAACGATCCCCTAAAATGGTGGATCACTTGCGGCTCAACATCTCTCCAGAGGACAATCTAAGGTACCACCTCAGCCAGGATGGCCGTCCAGAGACATACATTTTGGACTTCCTGGAACTGAGCCATCAGGTGAGCTTGGATGATCGCTCACTTAACACATGTTTTGGGATGGTGTTGGATGACGGCTGCCAGCGGTGTCTGGTGCCCGAGTTCAGTGACAGACCCGTAAGGGAGTTTATCGAGGCGAGGATGAGATCGATCATCATAAGATCCCGTCCAAACACACGTTGAGTGACCCAGCTCACCTCACCCCGAAGTCCTCCACCAGAGAGGAGTTCTGCAATTATCTGGGGTTCTCTGAGCCCGCTGCCAATCTTTTCTTCGAGCCGTCTTTATCTTCCAGTGTGTTCCGGGCCGGTCCTGTCCGACCTTCAGTGTGTTTCATGCCGGTCCCGTCCGGACTTCCAGAGTGTCCTGTGCTGGTCCTGTCCAGCCTTCCAGTGTGTTTCGAGCAGGTCCCGTCCAGCCTTCCACAGTGTGTCATGCCGGTCCTGTCCGGACTTCCTGTGTATCCCGTCCTAAAGCCTCAGACCTCCTTCCTATCTTTTCGTGTCTTTGTGTGCTTGAAGGGACATATAACATTTACAAACACAAGTATATCAAAATAACTGACTTGACTAGTATCCTGGAAAACAGTCAGTTAGGTTATGTAAATTTTATAACACAGTGACGAATATGCATTCTGTTATCTGAAAATATTATTTTGCATTTGATTATATCTGTATCTGAACACCATTAAACCCAAAAACCTAAACCAATGTTTGTTCTGTTCTTACTCTATTTATTTGTATTATGTGCTGGCTTGTCATTTTTTAGTTCATTTGTTCTTTTTACTGACTGCATGCAGCGTAAAAACAGCTGTGGCGACCCCTGATAACGGTAGCAACCCGAAAGAGGGAGATAGTTCTTATTTACTGACTTGTCTTTAATAACGTTTGAACTTTGTATTTGTTAAGTCAATAGTTTTTGCTGTGGTATTAGATGGTAGCATATCTTATTAGATGTCATATAAGTTTGCTAATTAGAATACAAGATTGCATGATGGGCCAAAAACAACGATAACAACATCTATTTTTTTTGGCAGCACCAGTGAAAATGTTGGCAGAGCAAGTGAAAATTTGAATCACTGCCTGGGCCAGTCGAAAAATCCTGGTGTTGAGCCCTGCAGCTACAACAATACACTAGTTTATTATCTAGTTTACCTTTTTACCTTTGTTTAGCAACTAGATTAAATATAGGATTCACATATTCGTTAACAGTTGCATAGTTCAGGGAAGTAAGATGGTTCAGGGATAGATATAAGGTGTATGATACTGAAAATGCTATAGCAGGGGTACAGGGGTATTCAATTAAAGTTCAAAGAGGTCCGGTTGTTATATTTTCTTCCAAACTGAGGTCCGGACAAGAATTAATTCTATCTTTAAAGCATTTCCCAATTAGAATGCTATTCATCACAAAATGTGACCCTGTTTGTGGAAACCCAGCAAAAGTCATTTTTTTACACAAAAAATGACCCTACAGAATATTCTGTGAAAACATAACAACGATATCTTCAATATTGCCTGAATAATGTCATTTTAAAGATTGAAATGAATGCCTGAAATTACTAAAGATAAGATGGATAAAGACATTAGAAGATAAAGAGGCAAAAGATCAATTATATAAATGTTCTAGAGAGCGCGTGTGATACTCCGTTGTGTAGACGCGCAGCCTCAATATAAACAACTAATATAGTCAAATGTTTCAAATGGTTTATCAGCCCATCTCTCGTGGTCCGGATGGAACAAAGCAAAGATCTGGATCCGTCCCACGGTCTGCTAATTGAGGATGAGTGCCCTATAGTATTTGGTTAAACAAAAGGTATGTTTTCTAAGTGTATACAATGTATGTGTTGTGTTGGCTTACGACATACTAACCTGTACTCATAACTGTTAATCATTAATAATCCTGCATCATTCTCTAATTCATCTCCGATGTTTTGTTCAGAAATCTGGTAATCCCATCCACAATTGAAAAATGAAAAAGAATTGAGCACTATATCTGACCCCCTTCTCTAAATTCTAGTCCCAATAGGGAGGCTCAGAGATGACATATTTTGTTTGTATGCAAAACCCGGAAGCGAGTTAACATTTTAGGACTTCCGGTTCCATCACTCCAATGCCTATTGTTTTTTTTAATGGGTTTTTGGTAAATCGCCCAATATAAGGTCTGTGGTAAACAAAACCTCTTAATATTTTCAAGTTTTATTTTATGACATGCAACACACCAATTATAACCCGCCTGGGATTAAAAAAAAGCCTAATTGTGTCTTAAAAACGGCAGTTAAAAAAGTTGCTAAAAGTGACTACTTCCTTTGGCGAGGATGTTAGACGTCATCGCACATATAAAGCTCACAAATAATGCAACATGGGCAGAAATCTCTTAAAAGTAGATGTGTATTCATTCACACAGTAATAACTCACCAGCGAACACATTTTTAATAAAGTTAAAGAGAAGGCTTGGTGGTGACACTGATTTAGAGCGACCTTAAGTGAAGTCTGTTTATAGCATCGTGTTAGCTTTTTACTTCTGCCGATTGTATTTCGGCTTCAAAAGTAACAAATGTGGTGTCAACTTGTAAAGATTATCTTGATAGACAAAACGTGTAAATGTCAAAACCCTTTGTTAAACACAGAGCTTATTATTTGTGTATGGGAAAAATGCAAGCGTTCGATCTAGGGAACCCGTGCGCTGCTAACTTCTGGGTTGGCATTCAAAATCACGTCATCTCTTTGGCCTTCTATGTGGCCCCTGCTTTTAAAAAATTCTATATCCACCACTGTCCCACAGGGAACTGAACCTACTGCAGACCATGGGATTTTCATTTCGTTATCACTGATTTAAGTAAATATGATAGGAATACCTATGTTTTTGCCGATACCTCTAAACATTGCACATTGAAAATATAAAACAAGTTGGCTCATGCAAATCCCTAAAATGCAAGGTGTATTTCACTTTGCTCTTCTGCTGCCCGGAGGGGCATTCGTAGATAGTATTGATTACAGCTAAGCACTTAGCATACGATACGCATTCTCTCAAATTAGCAGCTAGATGGATTTTTTGGCCTATCCTCCTGCCCGTAGACTAACCCCTGTGGGTTAAATTGCATAATGTGGCAGATTACATCTGGGCCCAAGTGAGTGAGTACTAAGTGAGTATTTGTGGACAGGTGTCGAGAAAGGCTTTTTATAATGGTCTGAGATCACGTAGGAGAGATTTCGGCAATATAATATAATGAAAATTTTATGAAACTATAAAATAAAAGCTAAACATAATGACCGAAATCAGTGGTTGTATGTTTTAAATCATCAGGTTAATACAATCTACTGCTTTTCGCTCTTGAATCAGACTTATTTTAATAAATGGTAAAACAGAGTTAATGAAAGTCGAAGAGTCAATGAAGATCTCGGATAATGTGATCTTGTAGTTGCTGGGTAGAGGTCATGGAATAATTATCTTTCACACATTAAACCAGTGTAATTTACATGGGGCCATCGTTTTCTAGAGAGCACCTCACGGTCTGCGCAGAATGTTAATGGCAAAGATTCCTTAAAAAACGAAACAACAGCGTTTGGAAAGAGTCACGCCCCTTTGATCCATTTCGGCTATACAACACATTTGAAAAATCCTCAGAAATATAATAACCGATAATGTTCTACCACTTTCTATGCTCTTGGTGAATTTGAAAACTTTTCATATTTCAAATTGTGTATAAATTTAATGCCATTTTTCATTGCACCGTATGGACAGTGTACCTCCTATAAAAGCACACATACAATTTATTTACTCGTATATTTAAATTTAAGTTGGATTCAATTTGTTATCAACTTACATTGTACTGAAAAAAGAATGAGTTTACCGAACTTACTGCCCTCTACGTTATGGATACACGCACAGCAGGCAATCCAACAACCTCCACACAGTACGTGCATGTGCACTCATGCCTTTTATCTTCTTCTCATTTATTCCTAATTAAATGGTGAAACGTCTTACACGCAGACCAGACAAACCGCTAATAAACTCTCAATGGACTCCCGGTGCTCCTCATACATATTACCAATGATTTATGTCATCTTTAAACAATGTTTGCTTGCATGAATGGTCTTCAACAAAAGAAAAACAAAATGAAATATACACGATATGATTGTCATTCTCAGTTTTTTTCAACTGTTCGGGGCTGATGGTTGGTTTGTTAAAATTGACTTTGTGAAACAGACAATGTTTCACTTAGCATTGAAGCCAGCTAGGAATGTGAATTGTGAATCCATTATTTGTGTTCCATTGAGAATCAGTTACTCGGTCTTTTGCGTGTATATTTTTGTCTACTGTAATGTTTTACAGAATGCGTAACTTTTGCAGTTCTATCACCATCTCTAAAACCTAAAAGTGCTGGTTAATTTACGTACATACTTTAATGTGTGTTGAAGTCAAATGAACTTAAACACCATATTCTGCAAAGTCTGTTAACCCGGCAGCTGCTTATTTTGTTTTGCCCGATGAACGGTTCTGATAAAATAGTTGACGTGGATGTGCAAATTGAGAACCACTGAGTTTAAGCTAAAAAAAATGTTCTGAATAAGCATTTTCGCAAGTTGGTTAATTCATACAAATTCAAATGATGTTAATTGAACAAAAATGTACGATTATCAGAAAAAAACAGAACACATCCTAAAATGAACAAATCGTACTAATTCATACAAATCAGCCACTTCGTAATAAAGTTACGAATTCGCATGAAATTGTGTCGCTTAAGCCATCTTCCTCCCTAACTTTTCTTTTACTGATTTGAGTCAAATTATTTGACAGCAGTATGTTTGCATACTCCTATTATCCAGTTTACAGCTGACTGCTTAAATTAATCAATATAATTTGACTTTTTGAACGCGAAATGCTAAATGCGTCCGTGGCATCGAAATGTCAAAGTTATGGTAGCTGCGATCCTTTATTCTTCCTCTACAACTCCTCCACAAGACCCGCAGTCTGTTTCTCAAATGCCAGGCTCTTAGATGTTGCTTTCTCCTTTGTGTAATTTTTTCCTCTTTTCTCATGGTCTTGTTTGGGATAGGTTTTTTTGTAGAAAAAAGTCTGTTTGTTCTTTCCTTCCAGCTGGGCTCTGATCAGAGTTTTGGATCAAGTTCTGTTGCCCCAGGCTACATTGACTGGATGGAGATACATTTTGACGTGCCGGTACTTCCTAGAATGGCCTTGGTGAAATGTTACCCTGAGGAGGCCCAATGCCAGCTGTGACCCCAGGCAGACAATGGTTAGATATGAATTGATTCAATGCTTTTAATACCCAATTATACTTCTTTATAAAATCTACAGTCCTGGCAACATTTGTTCTCACACAATTTGGTACTTGTCAGATTTAATTGGATGAGTTGATAGTTAATGTGATAAACGGCAACTGAGTTATTGTGTTCAGGTACCTGTGAACTTGAGGCAAAACTAAACCATGCACCGATGATGACTTTAAAAACAAGCAAATAATAAAAAATGGTAAAAATGGCTCAAAAAAGTTTAGTTATGAGTAAGCATCTTGCAACATTTCTATCATTTAATAATTTACATAATCCAATTAAATTTGTGCATTTTAAAGTGTGTCTTAATTGTCCAGTTATAAGCAGCAAAAATATAAAGGCCTGCATGATATAATAGTTTGTCATTATCAAAACCAATCAAAGTGATGCAAGTTACATGATTTGATGAAACTTTTTATCCTTTTTGAAACGTTCCTACTATGCATAAAGTTGTCTGTTCATCAGTCAATACGAATCAACAGCTGCCCATTTGCTTGTTAATGAAATCGACAGGTCAATCAAGGCATCATTTGGCCTTAACCAAACCAACCTTGAAAGAGACCGTCTCTCACTTTCACTTAAATAAGGTTTAAATGGGCAATGTGTCTGCGCAGACAATGTACTTTCAACTCGAGCAGATGTCACTTTGCTCTAATCTTCAAGCAGACGTCCTTAACGAAATCCTGACATTAATGATTATGAGGTAAATCGTGTAACCTCCCTTACATCAGTGGAACCACAGGGTAACATCTTGCTAAAGCTTCAGTTTGGAAAGTTATTTCATTATTTCGTGGATTTGCAGGATGCCTTCTTCCCTCCGGCTAGGTTGCGTGGGTTGTCTCGAATCCTCGTCTTAATTTCCCCGCGCGTTTGAAAGCGGCGTTCTGCTCTTGACATAACCAACTCCACTGCGAGTGTCTTCTGTTGCTTATGAATAGCGTTTTTATTCACATTCGATCTCTGAGGAAAACCTGACTATAAACACACCCACCAAAAAGTATTTTTGCCAGACATTCATTTATATTCTTCAGTGTGTTTTCTTTGCACTGGAAGCTGAGTATTCGATACTGAAGTGAGAGGGTGATTCACATGTTTTAGGATTAAAAAGAAAGTGGGCCTATTACAAAATTCTTGAGGCCAAAAACAATATTATCTGACTGAATGCTCATTGATCTCGTGAACAGGTGTCAAGAAACTTTAATTCCCTGAACATCCAAAAGAAGGTCATGATTTCCTGAGTTCTCAGAATCAGTAGCTTATAAATAAAATTGGAGCAAAATGGTTTCATGCTTAAAAGCCATTCGCATCAAGAGCACAGAGGTATTTTGGCATTTTATTTAATGGTTTTGTTTGTTTTTACCAACGTTCACGCTGTTTTACCCTCATGGCAGCAGACACTAGAAGTCAGGAGAAAATGTAAAACCATCAGTTAACCGTAAAAGATCCGCAACAGCTGTGATTTACCTTCAGGTTTTTTCATGAATGTCTCCTTTAATTCTCTGAATGACATTATAATCACATAACAGCATCAATAAGAAATCTATTCAGATTTAATTCCGGGTTTGTTGTGTTTTTCCTAGTTAGGAAACCTATGCTTTGCGACACAGCAATGCTGTCTTGCTAACAAGTTTGATTTGCTAGAAGCAAGCTGGGAAATACACCTTCAGAAAACGAAATCCCCCCATGTCCCCCAGGGCCCGTAACGCAGAACTTATTTGATCAGTCGGTCTGAATATAACTGTGTGAATATAAGCTATTCTGCAGCAGCGTGTTAATAACCAGCTCACTTAATACGCCGAAGCTGTGCTGAGAAAGATCTTCCGAGGAAAAATAGCCCCTGATGTTTGGCGAAAGCCATGGATTACTTTCTCAAAGTCTTTATTCTGAGAAAGAATACTGAAAGATTGCCAAAATAGTGTTTTTTCCTGTTTTGATAGACTAATGCTCTGTTTAGTTTGCTAAAGGGCCAAAAACAGGTACGATGCAGGTTTGTTGGAATTGAAAGTCTTTAAACATACATTATATTGAATGCTTGAGGGAGCTAGATCTTAGATTTGGTGTGCAGAAAAATTGTCTGCTAGATTACATCTTAAATATCGTCTGATATGGATTTGAAATGACCAAAAAAACTGAGTTATTGGTGAAGTACTTCAATTTGGAAATTTTAGCAGCATCTAGTGGTGAGGTTGCAACACCGCTTTCAAAGTACTATGGCAGCTCTCACAGGACAAAGATGTCATTGCTTTCATTTATTTGCCATAGGACATAGTGACATATATATTACTGCTAAAACTCACAAATACACTGTAACTGTAAGGCTGGATAGTTATACTCTCAGCCACCATATTGAGCATGGTAATGCTTTTATGAAAAAACTGATTTACTGTTTTAACTGTGATGCCTGTTTACAGTACGAGAACGCTGAGCACCTAGCCATACTTGCTTCTGAAGGTAAAAATAGAACATTTTGATTCATTTAACTTTACACTCCACAACCGCAGAGTCAAAAGCCTTTCTCTATCCACATTATAATGCCGGCTATTGGTATTGTGTAAAATAAATCCAACTCTAGACATGCCTCAGGGAATGCCATTTGCCCCTCAATGCAATAATATAGGCAACTGTTTTCTGTGAGAGATACACAATTTTCTGTATTCTAGCTTTATTTTACTCCCAATATCTGACTTTCTTATTCTGGATGATATGAAGAGAGGTGACATAATGCAATATTGGCCCTAAATACCACGCTCCAACCACCACCCCACAACCCTCCAACGATACTTTTGGTCATTGACATCGCGAACATTCTTGATGAAACTATACACAAAAACACATAAAAAAGGTTTTGACAATATTTTTTAAACTCTCTTAAAAAAAAGCACAATGCCGTAAAATAAAAGTTTGTTTTGACATTATGCCTGACAATTTTGTTAAAAATCATGTTATTCTTTTTAAAAAGAATGTCAGATGCATGGTAAAACTTTGTTGGACTTTGCAGCAGGTTTGCCAATAACTTACTTCAGCTTTAATTACTACTTTATACTTTCCTATTAGTAATGTTTTCAATTTGAGTTCAACTTTGCTGTAATCCAAATTAAAACACGTTGACTTTTGAGATTCAAAATGAGGGAGAAGAGACTGGTCTCGTTACAGATATATGCACAGCAATGCTGCAAAAAAAGACATTCTTCTTCAGCATTTTTTTTTTGTATCGTTTTAAATTAAATCTACAGTCAGTAACTGGCAAATCTGCTGCAAAAATACAGCAAAGTTTTACAGTGTGGGCAAAGAGAGGGGACTGAAAACCAGGGTTATTAAATGGGGTGCTTGGAATATTTCATCAGTCAAGCATTGAGATTTATAGTTAGCGGAATAAAATCTATACAGTATGCCATTAGGATTTAGTGCAAACCATAAGTCAAATGTGTTCAGACGATTCAGCACCAGGATAGACACATGTTAACTCTGAGGCAAGTGACCCCAAGATTGAATAGTCAAAGATACACATAAGTAATAGAAATACAGTTGACTACTTAAAAGTTTGATTATGGTCTTGCATTTTGCTATCATTTCATCAGTTCAAGGCACAGTAACCTGACATAAAATGATTATATGTTCTAGAAATAAACATATATTTTGCTTTCGATGGAAACTGGTAAATGTATTAATTTTGGTTTTGTTTACCTGAACTGTTTCTATTTTTGTATTTCTTATGTTAAATCTGAAGTGCCAAACCTTAGTTTACAACAAGCAAAATTGATCCCAGTTATAGTTTTATAACTTAAAAAATTGTCCAAAGAATATTTAAACAATACAAAGATGCACTCCAAAAACTTTTTAATAAACTGTAATAAAACAGTCAGAAGGCAAGCCAAAAGTGCAAATACTCTCGACTTCATTCCCCATGAATGCTATTTATTCATTCCTGTTTATTACTTTTTTCTCTGTAGTCTTCATGACATGTCTCATACTTAAAAAAACATATTGCATTAGGAAGGGAGCACAGAAGAACCGATTTATCACATTGTTGCATCTTTGTGTTAATAGTGTCGCACCATCTGACACAAGCCGCTTCAAAAGCACTTAACGCATAAAAGTTTGCATCAGATTAGATATGTGGTCATTACTTTCTCATTCTAGCTATTTTGACTTCAAGACCCCCATTTGGGAAAGCGATGTCAAGCTACTCCTTTCACAGTCTTTTAAGACGTACAGAACTGTCATCGGCAGCGGCGGCGTTCAGCAGCACTTAAAGTCAGCTTCTTTATAGAGCAGAGAGAAATATCCATCATCACAACCTTTCATTCTTCATTTGCCTCTTTGATTTAGTTACAAGTAAAAGTGAGAGAAACAAGAGAGGGTGTTGTTTTGTAAATCTGAATTATTCATGGCACGTTTTCCCTCGTCTGTGAGATAAAGGCAGTGACAGTTGCTGATTTTTATTTAGTACGCTTTTTAGGCACTATAGCTGAAATCGTACCCTTCCTTCAAACACAATGGGGAAAGCAGACACGACCTTGATCAGACACCCCATACTGCTCCCCGCCACCCGCATCCCCGAGGTCCCTAACAGATGCTTGGGGAAATAAAACCAAAACTGAAACCAATCTAAATGCGCTACAGATGTCCGCTTCACAGCTTCGGAGACAGGGCTCCCGACACGTCTGAGCCATAAATCTCCTTTAATTTTGAATCAGGCAAACAAGAAACTTTGTGTTATAAACATTACATGAACATAGTAGTACAGTATCTACATAAGATTTGCAATTATGTACGAAAAATAAAGTGATTGACTTATATAGAACATACAGTATTTGTAAAAATGATTCGATTTCCATTTTTGAGTATTTTTATCACAAACTGTATTGTACTCAAAATACAGTACGCTGTCAAACCCCGTACATGTTTTCCTCGTGCTGATGTTCCCAGCATGCACCAGGCCATGACAAATGATAATGGGTTTGATGTATGACTTTTTGCCATTTTCATAGCATATTTTCTGTCATTTTGACCTGTTTCTCCAGTTTTCATTTTCTGCAAATAAATGCAAATATAAACAATATGTCTGTTGTTCACAGAATGTCACAAACATGATCATTCTACCTATAAATAGCTAAACCATCATTTTCAAACATTACCCGCTATGTTTTCTATGTAGTATATTTAACTTGAATGTGAAATACTTAAACTTTCTGCAAAACATTTAAAGTTTAAAATTGAGTAGCTTTAAGTATATGTCAATTGCTGATGACCTGATGATACAAAAAAATCCATATTTATTAAAATAATTTATTTCTCTCATAAGTATGCGTGCGTGTACCTGTCTGAAATGGTCCCTCAGTTTCAAAGGGACTTAAAAAATCTCTGAGCATTTTAAAATTCATTGATATTACAGCATAAATATAAATGACACTGTAGGCCTATATGCAGAACTTCTTTCATCCTGGACCATTTTTATTGAACTCTATCTCTCTAAACCCGTGCTTTAAATAGTAGGCATACTTGTTGATTATTTCATCATCTTATCAATTATGAAACCAAATCTTCGGAAAACATCAAATATGTCTTTAAGATATTTTGAAGTCATGCTGGAATGGTATAGTCCCTCAGGCCCTGACCTGCCAATGTACTGTACAGCATAAGGGGCCGATCAGACAGACTGCATTTTTGCCGTTTAGAATCGACTCTTTTGAATTGTTTCAGTTGGAAGGGAGCGTTTTGCGCGCTGCTTATGCCCGCCGGGCTGCATTTATGGCGGAGCGGTCTGATCGAGAGCCTGAAGTTGAAAAAAAATAGGTAGATGTCATGCACTTTTTTCCCATTGTCCAATCGAAATAACAGAGAGGCAGGGCTTCCGTTGTGGTGACGGAACTTCACAGTTGCTTCATCGTCTGGAAGACGACACTCCCCAAATCCATGATGGAGGACAAACTTGTAGTGGCTGTCGAGGGTTAACTGAGCAAGGTCAGAGCGAGCACCCTCTGCTTTTACATGTTTTAAAGTCTGCTAATATGACAGTTAACAGCAACTAGAGATCTCTCGCTATATTCCTTGACTAACAGCACATCTGTTTCGGTTGTTTTCTAGCAAAAAAAACAACGCATGAAAAACGCGTTCTTTGTACTCTATTAGTGGCCGATCACAGAGTTCTCAATCAAATACACCTTTAACGTTCACTATTTATTTCCATTTATGTCAAGGAGTCATTTGCTTAACCCTGCTGTAAAAATCTATATGAAGTGACCCATTGACTCAACCGGTCGGTTGGCTTTAGATTAATTATGACTATCAGTCTAGTACTCCATGAATCAAGTCCATTTCTCTGGTCCTATTCATTCAACACTTTGCAGAAATGCGGCTTTTAAGGTTCTAGATTCCATTTATAAAGTCTATACTTTCCAAGAACAAGGTACAAAATAGGGTCTACCCTCGGAAATATGAAGATTTTTTCCCACAACTAGCAAATGTCTACAAACCCTAAAAGTTGATCGTTCACAAGATAATGAAATCACCACATTGTAGTTGTGTTGTGTACTTCCAGACCACCGAACATCACCGTATGATTGAATGGTTACAGAAGCATAAACAAGCACTTGAGCAAATAAGCGTAACAACCCCTTGTCTGCGATATTTCTAATGCAGCATCAGTTTTGGATTTCTCTGAATAATTTCGTTTTCTGAACTCAGTTGTCTCCTTAGAATCTGTGGCCATGTGGAGTCTCTCATTTCAGCACCAAGTTCTAAGGTTTTGTCACTGTGTGAGATCCATTCATATTTTGATAAGTGTGGCACGTCTAGACCCAGACTACTTGAGATTCAGCTCCGTTTTGACCACGGGGAGAAATGCACTTAAATCATGTCTCAAGAATTCACTCGCAGCGACTCATGTTTACAGGCGTGGAAGAATATCAAAGTGTGCCCTGAACCTTTCCAACAAAAGTTTTAAATATTCCACATTGACAAAACAGTTACTTTTGCTTTGTAACTAGCGTAACCATGTAATATAAAAACAGAATAATAAACATAATGTGGTATTGATTAACAGGATGACAGGAATAAATGGAGGTTAATGGTTATTTGTTTTCTAAATATGTGTATTTGAATCATCTGAAATGGTCTTTTTTTCATCCAGAGCTTCTTCAGCCTTTAGAGCCGCTGTGGACGAGTTCTGACTTCCTAAGAAAAGATTAATTTAGACCAACAGGCACCAAATCAGTGGAACTGTCCAAGGTGCTGGCCTTTGATCTGCAGCCCTCACCTCATCTGTCTCAAGATGTCCAATTTAAAGAGAATATTTTAGAGAGGGCGAAATTGGCTCACGGTGCACTTTTGTTAAGGTAAGGGTCTCTTCAGACACATATGACCAATATGTGCCCAAAAGTGCGATTAAGAGAATAATTAGCACGTGAGAATATATTCATATTTAAATGTAAGGAGCTTGTTAGAATACAGAATAAGTTACTGTAAAGACAATTTTATGAGTAAACAAGTGAATCTACATTTAAGTTAATGTATACAGTAATCCATTTAAAAGGTGTATATATACAATATGTTTGAAGTGCAGTTTGTTTACTGTGCGGTTATACTACTCAGCAGCAGAATGTACTGTACATTATGACAGGGATTATGGGGTACTGTACTATTTGGAATCAGTATGAAAAACACGATCGTCATGATAAAATCGATCAGTGACTCTCTTTGGAATTTGCAGTAATTTATTGTAACATTTCTTTTCAAACTTTTTTTTTTAGGATAACAATTTATTTTTGCTACTTACAAACTTATTTCTGCATGGTTTCAGTGAAGGTACTTCAGCTTGTCTGGTGAGGCTCTGAGGATATGTCAAAGATTCGAAAACTTCCTGGCACTTGAAAATAAATGAAAACTCTGAAGAGTGTGTATAGTAGTGCGCTTGCAGGGGAATGCTACATGAAGAAGAAAAGTGCCAATCTGAGACAATCTCGAAAAAAGTGCTGAATAATACAAAAAATAATTTCAAAGAACATGATCAGCATAAAATAGTGGCACTTATAAATCTGCCCAATGATAATTGTCATGGCAAAGTGAATATCCATGGCATTCTATCACTTCTCCGCTGTATTCGCAGAGATCTTTCTGAGAACTTAGAAGGATGGTTTTATTGAATGAAGGCTTGTTGGTGATCACAGCATCATGTTTTAGCATGTTTCCTTTCAGCAGGGAGTCCAAAACCCAAAGATGGATGGAAATCTAGTCTTAAAGAAAATAATTTACATTTAGAACATTTATAGGAGACAATTGCAACTGTAATGCACTGAATTTATACACCAAACAATATTTACAAAAGTTGAGACGGAGTACATAAATTCAGTACACTCTTAAAAAATAAAAGGTGCTTTACGATGACATAGAACATTTTTGTCTAAACGTTTTCACAAAGAACCTTTCTGTTTCACAAAAGTTCTTTGTGGTAAAAATAAGGATCTTCAGATTATAAAAAGGTAAGAAAGAGATGGTTCTTTTGACTTTGGTTCTTTGAGAAAAAATGGTTCTTATATGGCATCGCTGTGAAGAACCTTTTAAGCACCTTTATTTTTAAGAGTGTATATTCACAGTAAAGTTCTCTCTCTGTCCAATAAAGAATGAATCATTTCCAAAATTTAAACTTTTTGAAGTATTTCAAAAGTTTCAAAAGTATAGGATAATGTGCACTCAAGAAAATGCCGGTATTTTTAACTATTTTTAACTGGGTTCTTGTAAGTGTCATCATTTCAAAGTCTGTTTTTTATGGCTTTATGGAAAAATGGCTACAATAAGGTTTGTGGTTAAGAAAACCACCAAATATTTTCAGATCTTATAAATGGCGGTTGCCAACAACTTAAAGTGACTGCATCCTTTGGGTAGACATTAAATGTTGTCATCACGCATAGACCTGAGAAAAATGCAACATGGACAAAATCTCTGAAAACAGGGATGGATATTCATTTCTCACCAGGGAACATGTTTTTAATGATGTTTGAAAAAGTTGGAGGCTTGGTGGTGGGGACTTTGATATTGACAGAAATGTAGCCTGTATTTTAGTATATCGATTGTACTTAGGCTTCAAAATACCAAATATTATGTTAATTTGTAATGATTATCTTGATAGACAAAAAATGTAATAATCATAACCCTTCACAGAGGTTATTTTTGCGATCTTTCAAAAGTCTATGGGTAAAATCCAAGGGAAAGAGTACTGCGCTTACTTTCGGGTTGGCCAACAAAAAAACATCATCTCTGCGGCACTTTATTAATCTTGAAAATGTTTATATTTGAACCAACTGTGGGTTAAAACAACATTTAGAAAGCATTTTGGAATAAAACAGCCCAGCGTAGGTTGAAAATAACCCAAAATTTGTTTTGAGAGTGTTACAAAATAGAAGTATACAAAAAAGGAAAAACTCAGCGGTTGGATTAAATAAACCCAGAATATGTTAAGATTTGATCCAACTATTGATTAAAACAACCCAGCATGTTTTATTTGAAACAAGCATTGGTTAATGTAAAACCCAATATTTGGGTTCGTCCCGCTTTGACCCACTACTGGATTGAAAATAACGCTGTATTTTCAACATACCGTGCACGTTTGTATCTCCTCTTTGCCCCCTCGTCTCTGAAATGCGCAGATTTTTTACAAAGCTCATCGCTCTGAAAAGCGAGGTGTGCTATGATTGGCCAGTTAACCAGTGCAAGCATGTGACTGAAATGTATCGCTTCTTAACCATATTTGGAACATCAAGTTCAAAAGCAATTGTACTGACAGGTACGCCCACATTACTTGCGTATACATTTGGGCGGTCTTGGTCAAATCATACCACAAATTGACGTAGATTTGTGGATGTGTGGTTAGACGAAGCAATTCAGGCAGGTCTAAGGGAGGATTCGCTTTTAGATAGAATGCATCTTTTGTTCCGTCACCTTCATTTTTGCAATTTTACGTGTCTAATACATGCATCGGCAACTTATGACACACCAAAGACACATAAAACATGTGTTTGCGCCATATGACCTCTTTAATAAAATAGTGTCCTTTATATGCAAACTAAGGTGGGATAGAAAAAAAATACTTAACACAGAGTTCATCTTTTTAATAGGATTTGATAGTGCTTTTGAAAAGAGCAAACTGGTTACATGACTACCTGGGATTACTGTTCTTTTAGCGTAGAATTTTGACCTTTTTATTTCTTACAAATAATTAGGTCAGACTAACCTTCTTGAGCCTATATTTGGACATGGCAGAACCCCAGCAGACTTAATTTGGCGGCATTATAACAGAGTTTCATTTCTGAATTCCTTTTTTCAGGTCTGTGTTGAGTAGCAAATCTCCTGCCCAGTCAAGGAATTCATTACAGGTCAAAACAACCCAGCACTCTTTGAAACAGCACCCATTACTCTTTGCTAGACATTTCAGGAGGTCTTACTTGCATGAAGAAGCACAGGATCCTTTGGGAATCTGGGCAGATCTGGGTCTAGCCGAGCGAGTTGTGCTCCTTTGAACTGGTGTAGAACCAGTTTCCCCTGCCAATTTTTCATGTTAACCACATAAATAGAAACAGTCAAACCGGACCAGCGTACAAATGGTAAAGTTTCCAAAGACCTCGCCAGATCTAGCTGTTGGAATTACTTCGGAGGTCTGAGGTAGGCGTTGAAGTGCAACTTTAGAAAATATCATATGATTCAAAAGCCAAATATGCTGACGTATTCGGGCGCCTGTGAAAACAAGCCAATCACCTTCAATCTCTGTGTACTCCAACCATTTCAATTAATATCACAGAGAAGAGTGCATTTTTGCTCCCATTCAGTCTCTCACGCTCATATGAATAAACAGCTTTGACTACCGCTTCAATTTTCGTTCCAAGTCCTGCCTTAACAATGGCAATCCGAAGCTAAAGTTAGATGCGAAGGGTCTCCAACGAGACCTCACTTTAATTCTACGTGTTTTTTAGCTCTTAATACACGTAGGGGATTATCAAGGTCACGCTAGCGGAGCTAAACGTTTCCCGTTCTTCCGTGTGCTGGAGTGAAACCATATGTAGTGAGTCACAGGTGCACAATCTCACAGCGCTCCAAACCAGAGCTGGTCCGCCGCCAACCATTCTTGTATTTTGATAACCCTTTCAAACAAATAGCGTTGTATTAATAGGCGCCCCGAAGTGTGGCAGCTTCAGCGTTTATATATTTATATTCTCCCCCAAAAACAAGCCACCGTGTGTCCGTTTTGATTTATGGCATTATGGGCGAAAATTGCTTTGTTAGAACCTCGTCTGACCCCGTGGCTCTTCCGTGATACATCTTAAAACGCGTGCATCCTCTGTTCGTGACCTGCCTCTTGTACGTCCTGCTGTCAAATCAAAGTTGTTTAGCCTATCTCTACCCCCTTACCAATAAAAGCGGCCTGTTTGGAAATAAACAACAAAACCAAAAGGCTTACGTGCATAAAATACTAACGCAATGATAAAAGGGGATGTTTGGATTTACAGAGGAGAGGCAGATGCTAAATCGTAACGCCCCTGAGTATGGATAGAGAGTGTCTAAAATGCTGTAGCCTAAATGGCAATCTTGCAGTTAGATATCAAGTCCAAAATCAATTCCACTAGATTGAGATCATTACAAAGTATGCAAATTACAAAGCAACGGATTGACGGTCCTGTGGGAATGTGTCATCTTGGCAGGTCCGTCTCGGGAACAGTCTGTGTTCATTATGGTTAACCTTTTCGGGTCACTGCGTGTTAAAAATGCAGTCGGTTATCACCTGTGTAAATGAAGCCGGGTATAAAGTACTGTTAACGGGTCAGATGTACAACAGCTTCCATTATCATTGAACAAAGCTGTTCTGTATTCATGCAGTTTAATCTGCTAGACAGGAAATTAGATTTTCAGATATAGACTGGGTATTTTAAAATACTTTTCTTTAAATGGACATTGCACCTAAAAATGAAAAATATTTAATTATTTGTTCACCGGCATGTCATTTCGAACTTGACTTTCTTTCTTTCTTCAGAACACAAAATAAGTTATTTTAAAGAACGATGGTAACCAAACAACAACACTGGCCCTCATCGACTTCCATTGAATCGAGACAAAACCACCGAGACATTTTTCAAAACATCTTCTTTTGTGTTCCACAGTTCTGATGTTTTTACAGTTTTTTCTAATCTAATAACTTTTTATACACTGTAATACAATTTCATATGCACCCTTTTACTGTAAAGGATTTGCACACCATGTTAAATGCGATAGTCAATGTTTACTTTCATTCTGCATCAGTCTTTACGATCTCTATTCATCTGACATAAGTAACGCAATCTGGATAGTAATAGGAACACGATCGTCTTCACACAGACGTGTGAATGCCTTTTGAAGCAAACCACTCGACCAGAGGATAGAAATAATTTGGCTTTGAATGCGAATGTGATTCAGCGGTGAGTCAATGACATGATAACGTGCACCGTGTCTAATCCCCAGCTAGGCTTTTTTCGGTGATATCTGTACATTGCACATTTGAGACCGAGAGTGTCTTTCGTTACTTTGGATCGTGTTTAATGAGGCTCTTTCGAGCGAAGGAGGAGGCGTCTTACAGACCAAAGAGGTAAACATCTGTTGCTTTGCCGATTAAACCCTGTATGTTTTATGTTTACTCACATCTGTGATTTCGAATGCCCTGCAATACAGATTTACTTGGTTATTTTTGTGTAGTTTGATTCAGGGAAAAGCCGTTATTATATTTGTTGTATTGCTCTTATAACGTTCCGTGATTCAACTTTGGAGGACTAATTTACAGGAGCTTAGAGAGGCTACTTCAGTGAAATCTTCTAATCCCTGTAAAGTCACCTGGTGAGTCACTTTTAGCAGTCGGAGGTCAGGAGATGAGAAACATTCGTGTTTGAGAACATTTCTGACCATCGCAGAATGTCCTGTTTAAGTGTTCTTCAAATTTGAACATTTGTCTATATATATTGTACATGGTTGAATTTGACGGCTACAATAAATCTGCATGGCTGAAATCATCAATCTTCTCATGTCAAGATGACAAAAATGAAATGAACTGATACTGATTAACAAAGTATAATGTTACATTATGTATTAGTTGTATTACTTGTCATATGCGCACGTTTTATATAGTTATTTAAATCCTTATTTTTTTAAGTAAAATCAAATTGACTTACTTACATGTTTTCACATTACTTAAACTCATCAGAATAAGTTAAAAGGAATAGCTCACCCTCCAGTTATTACAAACCTTTATATATTTCTTTGTTGTGCTGTTTGAAGACATTTTAATAAAAGTTTGTAACTAAGCCGATTTGGATCACCATTGACACTTTTAGTAGGACAAAAGACTACTATCAGAGTAAATAGTGACCCAAATCGGCTAAGTTTCATACTTATATATGTTAGCATTATTCTAATTGATCTTATTTATTTTGGCTGTTGACATCTTAGAATATAATGCACAAAATAAAGAAAAGTATTTTCAGACGTACAGGAATGTAAGAACCCGTTGCAATTCGGTAGATCACAATATCACAATACATCAATACAAGTCAATAAAATGTATTCAAAACTGCAATCTTGAATGGAAATTAAACCCTCGTGTAACGTGTATCAATTTTCTTCTTCTGCAGAACACAAAAGAAGATATTTTGAAGAACATTGGTAACCAAACAACGCTGGCTCAAATTGACTTCCATTATATGGACACAATATCACTGTGACATTTCTCAAAATATCTTCCTTTGTGTTCCGTTGAAGAAAGAGCCACCTACAGGTTTTGAACGACACGAGAGTGAATCAATTTGAAAAGAAATGTTATTTTTGGGTGAGCAATTCCTTTAAGTACCGAATGGATGAATGGAGAGAGAAAGAGAGAGGCTAATGTCCACAGTGTAATTAAAGTCTACTTGTGAATTCATTAGGATTTTCAATAGGTCAAAATGTCTGTCTAAAGGCTTCATTCTCATTGAGGAAGTGAGGCTGACTAGCACGACTGACATCACAATCAACCTGTCACTAGTCTACAGCAAACCATCAGCTTGTTGACAAAGAAGAGATGTTTGAGAACATACAGGTTCTCGGCACCATCTCAGCAGTCTTCATATATTAAAGTAAAAACAGCCAGTCAATAGCTCCAGAGAAAGCCGTTTAGACGCTAATTGAAACCATTTTCCCTTGCTGCAGGGGAGGCCAAATTACATCGTCTTTGAGCGGCACGATTGAGAAAAAGAAAATTCCTTGAACAATTGCAAGCCTCGGAGTTCACTCAGACTCACAATTGCCTCTTCTCCCACGCCATCGTAAAGCAAATAGCCATTTCTTTGTCATTATCGTGGTTTTACATTACACTTTCATCATATAGAACACATTACCGCTGAGCTCAGAGAGAACCAAACAACAGAAACAAAGGATGGATTAGGTACACACCGAGGAGAAGATGCACGGCGACGTGATATATAGAAGCAGCCGCGTAAAGCGATATTAGCAAAATTCAATTGCAAGCACGGTCTGGAGCACAAGGCATAACGGAGAGAAGGTAAGCATCCCATTAACACTGAAGGCTACTCAAAAGTTAATAAGGACACGATGGTGCCAACTGGACAGAGAACAGGAGGGACATTTGCATTTAAATTGGAACAACTTCCCAAATCCTATCAGCCCCACAGATGTAGAGGAGTTGAGTGGTGAAGGGGATTGAATGTGTATAGTTCTGGTAGGATGAAAGACTGATTGTGGAGACATTATCGATGTGAGTCAACTTTAAGAGAAGCTAAAGACGGACATCCATCTTTAGATCCTCCCCAGAGGGCTTAAGATAGAGTCAGAGGAATATAGCGACATCATTTCTCTTTCTTGAACGCTTATTTTTCTCTCCATAATATCCCCAAGGCATGTCTATGGAGACCGCGGCCACGGACCCTGTAAAGGTTTCGGTTTCTGTAAAGAAATTTGCTTTGGTTGGCTGTTTATTAATTTAATTTTACATAACATCAAGATACATTTATAAGTGTATATCAAATCTATGCAATTAAAATTTCATATATTCTTTTTACACTAAGGTTCTCACAGCATATTGGTGTTAACGATAACTGTGATATAAAAAAAACATGATTATCAATATTGTGGTATTTCTACACCTACTGTAATATCGTAAACTATCCAACACCCTTTAAAAAACTTTGCTTTAAGAGTCACAGTGGTTACAAATGATATTTCGGCCTCCCTATGCTTGTGTCTAAAGTGTAAATAATTGACCAAAAAAGAACAAAACACAAAATTAACCAAATTAAAGTTAAATTTGACTGAAACAACCCAAACAACCAATACCATGACAATATCGTGATATAAGTGTATTTAGGCTATATAATAATATTTATGTTAAAAATCTGATATCATGAGACCCCTACTTTAGACACATACAGTAAGTGGACTATGACTTTAATGGCTATTGTTTTAAAATTCTTACTGCCAGGGTTGCCAGGTCTCTGGTTTTCCTACAGAATTGCGCAACTTGTTACGCAGGTTGTTTTTTATTCTGTTGGTAAAAGGTGGATAGATTTTTTTCCATCAGCTGTTACTAAATTATGATAAATGTATTGATGGAAAACAAAGTGTTTATGACCACTACTATACAGGATTTGATTTATAAGAAATGTTGAATTTGCATAACAGTGACTGTAAAATACTGTATGTATTTTAAGGATGAGAGTGACATATTTTGAGTTTTGGCTCTTGGCTTGGGGTCATTGGGATAGTCTTGATAAGCAATTGTGGCTGGTTTTGTTATGCAGATCTGGCAACCCTGCACACCAAGGGGGCCCTTGTTATCACGCTGCGTGCGCTGAGACCCACCCAATCGTTCCCATCTCACCAAGCCACTTCTCCCTTCATCTTTCTTTCGCTGCTTTTATCTCTAAAGTCTTCCCGGCCACTTTTTCTCCCTCAAGTTGCTGTCATATCTAATTCACTCGAAGGCATAATCATTAAGACCCGCGGATGGTGTGTTGAAAACTGGCAGTTTCTCTTATCTCCATTACTCCTGCACTTTGTGGGCACTCCCGAGTTTATCTTCGCCCCAACTGACCGTCTCGCTGTAGCTCTGCTATTTGTTCCTCTCTTGAAGGCAAGTAGTGGTTTTCTGCTAAGAACCGGATCGAAATACTTCATTCCATAGTAAAGGGCAGGCTGAGAGGACCGTATTATTTGAAATGTGAGATGTCCATTAACATATGGTAATGAAGTGAGCTGTACCAGCTACTGTATGACAGATCACCGCCATGTGCGATTGGGGGGCAATGATGACATTGCCCTGTGCTGCTCTTTCCTGCACAGCAACGTAAATCAAATTTAACTCTCATGTTCTGTTGAGCTCTCCTTTACTTTTTCATTGTTTTGGTCACTGAACCCAATGATTAAAGCGTGAAAATGATGATTATAATTATGAAAGAAGTCTTTTTTCCTGCTTGTTCCTTTTTAATTTATCCTTCCTGAATTATTATACAGACTTGTGATAAAAATATGCATATCATTAACTCCTACTGGAAAAATGTATGAAATATGCTTTGTTTTGACCTCAAATGCCAGACGGATTAAAAGCAATCCGATTTTTACTACACGGTTATCGCGGCCAACGGAAATCATGATAGAAAAATGATCACGATATCATGTTTTTAAACAAAATAAATAATGCCATCAGTAAAATGTACTTTTATTTGTGGTTTGTTTGTATTTTGGTCAATGAAACACCTTCAGAATTGAAGTGTAGGGATTGGACGGAGAGTTAGGCAGAATTCAGGATGATATGATATGTGTCAAATTAATACGAAATCGATAATCATGTTTGTTTTTTTACATATATCAGCTATTGGGAATAAGGGTATATTGTGATGCCTCTAATTCAAAGCATGTGAAAATCCCTTGGTCTCATCACATCTCATGTGTAACCAATAGTAAGGCTTACTCGCATGTGACATGGAAAATTAAATGTTAGGTAGAATGATCACAGCGCTGAAGTGCATAGAGATTTTCAATGTCAGATAAATGTGACCATTTTCCATTGTTGTTTATGAACCACATGCACACAAACAGTCCAGTTTCTCTGGAACATCACAGTACACCATTACAAGGGACAGAATCCTAGAGACCGAGAACAGAGTGACCTGGAAAAAATAGCCAAATCATTTCTCAATTTCTCTCCGCTAATGCTTTTCTGTAACTGCCATCATCTCTGTTTCTCTAACTGATGGGCTGGTCATCTCTCCCTCTCTCTCTCTCTCTCTCTCTCTCTCTCTCTCTCTCTCTCTCTGTCTCTCACTATGGTGAAACCCATTGGATTGCCCTGACGCACATTTACAGACAAAAGCCATTCTCAATAAACTGCTAAGTACACATTTCTCAGCCAGCAGATGTGCACAGTATGTATTATTCAATTGCAGCTAATTTTAGGGTTTGTAAAAACATCTTACCATAATGTAATAGGTGAAAATTTGCTTGCATTATCTGTCATTCTAACATCTCCAAATTGTACTAATATTGCAAATCTGCCAAAACAACAATTAAATAAAAGATGTATCCTTTATAGGGCAAGTAGCAAATTCCAGAGTTATTATTTTTACTCTGCTATAGCTCTTCATAATATGTGGGGAGAAAACAAAGTGAACCATATGTGTTTTGGTAACATTTTTTATTGACCGCAGTGATAATCAGCGCTCACATTTCTTCTGACCTGTTAACCCCAGGAGTGAAACCTCGGCACATTACTCATCCTGAACAATTTGTGCTACTAAAGGAACGATACCTCAAATCACGGGGCTTCTCAAGGTAAAAAATCCAAAAGCACACATTGAAGGAAGTATCTGATTTTGAGTGGTCACATTTTTCGCATTAAATATAAAAATATATTTGCCATTGCTTTAGATATTTAAAATCATATATACTGAACTAACAGGAGCCATCTCTTGTGTGATGTATAGCCAGGTATACAGGCAAACCTCAATAACATTGGCCCATCATTTACATATTCATAAAGTGCAAACAGTCCTCCACAGTGTAGCGGTCCTTTGGGACGCTGTTCAAAACCACGAACCTCACAGTGACGTCAACACAGGTGGATGTCATTATCATCTGAGAGAGGACATCACGCTTTAGAAAAAAGACAGGTTTCGTTGAGCAAGTCCAAGCCTGAAAATTAGATCTGGGAGAAAATCATTACGAGACGAGATGGACGGACAAATCTTCTGGGTCCTTCCTCGCATCCCCAGATCCCATTTGAAATTTGTTTATTTGTATTCTAATGTCCTGAGCGACATCACCTGTCACATACCATATAGGCTATTTCAGCGTTCCCATTTGTGTCGGTGTGCTCTGCCGATCAGTATTTAAAAGGCATTAGAGGAGGTGTAGATAACTTCCACATGCTGGTGATATGACCCTTACGCTTAAAAGGACTGAAGATACGTCAGTTATGGCTGACAGATGTGTGTATGGGTGTCCTTGAGGAGTTTCGAGGATGTAGGTTACACTTTCTCTCTCAGAATGGTTGAGGGACATTGCACTGGGGAGGTTTTTTTTCCTAAATAAATAGAAAACAACATTTCAGTCTTCAAGTTTAAAGAGCCAGTTCACGCTTAAAGAAAATTCAGTTATCATTTACTCACCCTCATTTCATTCCTAACCTGTTTGACTTTAGCCTGACTACGTCAGACTTCTCACTTCCGCTCAATTTCAGTTCAGTTCGCTTCTGTACTCATTCTGATATAGCAAACCAGCTCCCAGATTATTATCCGGCTCCGCACCAGCCATCCAACCAATGAACAGTGGGCGGGATGAGAGCCGCGAAGTAGACGCTAAGCGATGAATTTAAGATTTGCAAACAAGTAGAAGTACTGGACCTATTACCAGACTGAAATTGTAGTGTTTAACCCACCTCGGTGACAATGCTCCGTGATGGCAAGTGCAGGGCCTTGCTCTGCTTTTTATGGTCCTTGGAGTTTTAGGGGGTGTATATCGATCTCTTTTATCTGTCCAGCTCGAACTGGCACCCTTTTGACAGGTAAGTGTCTCCTTTCTTTCCCAGTCCTTGAATATTGACATGTCATGCTGTAATCTTGCAATTAAAATTGCAGGATTTCTGACAGGCTCGAAATGAAATGAGCTGTGTTTAACAGAACTTATCCTAACTTTGACAGTTGGCTGCAAATATGTTTTTTTTGTCTCTACTGTTAAAATTTAGATGCACTAATTGTACCGTGGATGCGTAGATTTACTTCATATAATCTGCATACCTGTTTTTACAGCGGAAGTTTGAGGCGGCTGAGCCGGCGCATAACATACGTCATAACCAAACTTCAGAAAAGCGCCCCCCACGAGAAAGTAAATGCTTGTCAATTATGCACTTCTATACTCAGTCTACGAAGCAAAGCGAAGTAGCAGAGTTTGGTGTTACCAGGCTAGTTTGACTTTATTTTGTCGTTTTATTGTTATAACACAACAATATTATATTTGGAAGAATGCCGGTAACCAAACAACATTATCCCCCATTAATTCCCATATATGTACACAAAACCAATGGCATATTTCTCAAAATATATTAACTTGTTCAAAACTTGTGTATGACTCCGTGGAACACAATGTTGGGTGATTAAATAATGATAGATTTTAATTTTTGGGTAAAGTGAGGACAATAACTATCAAGTTAAAAAATCATATATACTTCATTTTATAAGTTTAGCAAAATACAACTATAGATTTTTTAAAAATCTTTTCAATATTATTTAAATTCAAATGAATCATAAATCTAAGTTGATTTAACATAAATACTAAAAGGGATAGTTCACCCAAAAATGAAGATTCTGTCATCATTTACTCACCCTAATGTAATTTCATATGTAATGTCATTATGTATGTTCATAAGTATAATTATAATTTAATGTTCTTTTATAGGTTCTCAGGATACTTTTTATTACAATGATGTCCCAGAACTGAAATTTGCTAACATTGTTCAAAATATCTTTCTCTGTGTTTAGAATGTGTGCAATGCACATTTTGAGTTTGGCCTCAAGTCAACCTCTCCATTGACTGTCCTTGATGAGTTGAAGTCTATTGGGAAGTCTTTCAACTCGTTCAACCTGCTGTTAGTGTCTCATCAATGCACTTCGCATGTTTTCATGAATGCATATGCACTTGCGTCTACCTAAAGGTTTGCACGCATTCACTCGAACCACTCAACCTCTTCATCTCTCTTGCTTTTGCGTCTCATTATCATTCCAGCAACTCGGCAGCAGATGTAATTGAACCGATCAAGGTTCCTTCCGATAAAGCAAACGGAATCATTAGCTGTAATGAAGTGAATGCTCTTGAGCTGAATGGATGGAAAACTCTGTACTCTGAATGCATGTTCATTGTACTTCTATTTAAAACAAGACAATATGCCTTGTTTTCTCATACCTTTTGACGAGTCGGATACGGCGCTGAACATTCTGATCCGACATCTTCAGAGAAACAAACCTGCTGTGCCCAAACCACGAAGCCTGGGAGAACCCCCGCACGTCCCAGAAACACACACACATTTGTGCAGTACACTGTAGTGAGCATAGCTTGTTAACTTTCCTGAGCGCGCTGTAGAGACGGCATGAGAGAGAAAGTGCAGAAGCAGCACCAGTTGCGTTAATGGTGTGCGGCGGCAGCCGGCTCCATTTCACAGGGAGTGTATTGTCATTAAAATGTCTCTCTTACATGATCACACATGGTCTGTTTTATTTTTCTCTCTGATTCCGCGGTGCACTGGGATTCGAGCAGAAGAAGGTCAAAGGTTTTGAATAGGCTGAAAGGATAGAAAGACTTTTATGTGAAAGGAAATAAACAACTTGCCAAGTGTAAAAATAGCAAAGATAAAGGATTTAAAATAATGCTTAATATTTTTTTACTGAACACGGTAAAAAAACAATAAAACCCATCTGTAAATAAACCAAAAATGTAACATTATTTTGAGGGTAAAAATGTCAGTTATGTGCTACTTAAATTTCTAGTAATATTTTCCATGGTTGTTCTTTTAGTTAATTATTCAATCAAGTCAAACTTTTTTTTTATGTACAAATAAATGAACATTACTTGTTACTACACAATTTTGTAGCTTTCTATTCAATTTTGTTGAGGCATATTTCCTAACTCCTCACCAGCACCCAAAAGAACTCCACAAATGCTGTTAATGCAATTTCTGGGTATTTAATTATTTTCCCACATCTCTTACCAATTATTCCTAGTTTGTGGAGCATAAAGTAAAGATAACAGCACCCTGGACCCGTCTTATGGCAATTGCAGCGTGCATTCAGTGAGGTTACATTTGTTCTATTGTCTGTTTTAAAGTGCCAGTAATGAAGTGGACGTGCTTCATAAATTCAATATGTAGTTTCTGAGACCATGGTCCTAGATGTTTAATTCAGTACAAAACATTGTAAGTAAATGTAAACAGGGTAAGAAGTGCACAGAATTTAATAAGCCCTAAATAGTAAGTAGTCTGCAACTATATGCTTACAAGTTGCCCACAATGTGTAGAGAAATAGCTAGTTTGCAGATTTAGAGTCTTGCATCTTAACATTCTTTCAATTCTATTCAGTATTTTACAAAGTTATTCTAAGCAGTTGTGCATGCCAACACCTTAATGACAAATGACCTTATTTATCAACTCTCTACCCATTGGGTCTTTTAAGACCCACAAAAACGTATTAGTGATCGCCTAATGCCTGACAACACTTTGGTCAAACAATTCATGTGATTTATCAGTGCCTAACTAAAACAGTTCTGTAAAGTATGGAATTTACCGGGAGCTTAGTCTTCATGGCTCCCAAAGGTTTGAAAATCTTTCATGCCAGTGCTAAAAACTCAACACACCCCTAACTCTGGAGTAAAGACCCACCTGCTCAGTGTCGCATGCAGTTATCGATCATACCTCAGTTGTAGTCCAGCCTTCATCTCTGAAGCCATTTCTTGCTCCATCTCTCAATTTCAATAGCGTCCAGTCAGAGGTTCAAAGTTAAAGGTCTAGTGTGTAATTTTTGGGAGGATTTATTGACAGAAATGCAATATAATATACATCACTACGTAGGTCGTCAGAGGTGTATAAAGACCTTACATAATAAACCGTTGTTTGTATTCTATCTACATACACTGTGGGTCCCCTTACATGGAATTCACCATGTTGTTTCTACAGTAGCCCTTAACTGACAAACTGCTTCATGAATACGTTATCTCCTTCAGCAAAGAAGCAAAAATGTGACGACATCTTCGTTCTGTGTCAGCACTCGTAGTGCTTTGAAAGGGAGGGGTGGAGTGAGTCGATGGTTGCAATTGAAAGCCTCTCCTCTAGATCCTGCTAAATTTCATCCACTGGACCTTTAAATATATGTGGTTAACAACAACAGTTTCAACAGCAGGACAGCACAGAGTGCTTCTTTGGCTTTTACGGTCTCGATCACAGCATTTAACCTTGTGGCTGGTCCAGGAGGGATGTACCTGTAACTTAACATGGTGATGTTGGATGGAAGTCATTGGGCGATTTCCACAGGCCCCGTTTGTGTGGTAATAAATACAGATTCTCACTTCTATTCCACAGGGATGTAGTAACTATGTCAGACTGACTCTATAGTCCTATTGTCTTCTGGCTACCCCACAAACCAACACAGAAAAATGCTATTCGTATCGCTTAGATGGGTTTAGTGTACACCGTTTTTTTGAACCTCAAAGTATCTCTCAGGTTCTTGAAATAACCACTTCTCCAATAACCGTCTTTAATGTTCGAAATGTAAAAAAAAACAAATTGGAATGCCGCAATCTTGAAGTACTCTCAGACGATAAGGTTAGAGCTCTCTTTACTGTGAACTACCTCCTAGATGACTGCGAGATCAAGATTTTTGACAAAATAGCACAATATTTAATATAACCTTGGCAACAGTTGAAGCCATTTTATGTAATGAGTCAGGCTTATCCGGTATCTTTAAAAGGTTTTGATGACTCAAAAGCGATTGTGATTGCAACTGAGAAGCAATTTCTTTTTCCCTTGTTGAAAGTCATTTTATCTCTTCCCAGTAAAAGTGCTAACACATCGAAACTTCAATGAAATTGCATTTAAAGACATTTCCAGTCATTTGAGGACAGCCATTTTGCCTTAAAGACTCTAAATCAAGAAGTTTAAACCAACCGTATCATACAAAAGAGTCCCATTCTCATTTTAAACCTGCACATTCATACATTTCTTATCCTGCTTATTTAGTCCGTTATTAATAATCAACTCTAGTGACATCAGTTCTTTCATTCATGCACTGCATATTAACACCGAAAACTCTCTGAAATAACACACTTGACATTTACAGTTGTCGTAAGGGTTTCACTCTGTAATCTGCAAGACACTTGAAACGCCTGTAATGTTCCAGAACCTAGCACGCTACTTGCGTACTAGACAACATTTTAAGGCAATTTCCTTAATACCTCAATACCACAGCTTCCTGCTTCCCATATAAGGCAACACTATATGTAGTAGGTATAGGCGTATGATACCTGGAGGAATCATTCCTGAACATCAAAATGGCATCAATAATTGATGGAGCAAGCAGCCTGGGATGTGTACAACCTCCATGAAGTTCTTGGGTATTTATGTATTTAGTTCTGGAATCATTCGTCATGTCACCAATAACTATAACTGCAGTAAATTGTCTTGGCGATATTGATTGGCTAACGGCAACACAAAAACACACAGGGTCCCAATTTCCACTTTAAGATGACTCAAAAGCAGGCATAAAGATATTTAAAATAATGCTTTGAAGAAGACCTCCAAAGTGAAGGAAAAATTACCTTGTGCAATATGGGCTTTTATGCAGCAAAATAAAATATTAGAGTGAAATAAAAGACATCTGCGTTCGTCTTGATGCAACTTCCTCACACACAAACAGTATTCAGTAAAGCCTCTATTAAATGACTAAATGTAAATGCAAATCCAGATCCTAGTTTATAATCCACACTTTGGGTTCTGTTTAACCATTTTTAATGTGGCCTCATTTCTAATATAAATTAGATTTTATGACCATTAAGTGTGTAATAATTCTGAATAACCCACTCCTGACCGTTTTATCATTTATGGCCGTGAGCAGAGAAACATCAATGTCAAACAGTAGTGCGATCGCTCTACTGCGCTTTAATCAGCTCCCTAGCTTCCTAGTCAGGGCACTCACTAGGGCTCTTCCAAAATCATGATTATTCCTGTGCAAAAACATAATTGCAGACTAAAATTTCCCACAATGCATTGCAACAACAGAGAATGCACTGTTTGATAATGCAAAAAAATCTTTCTTTTCACCTGTAAGTACCATATACATGTACATACCAGATACCGAAACAGGACAAGAGATTTGTTTGTGTGTCAGTATGCATGAGTGTTTAGTACTAAATAGAACCCAAGACTCTTATAGAAAAACAACAGTTTTTATTTTATCCCAGAGGAGGAGAAAGAATGGGTCTAGTGTATTTCTTAAAACCACCGACTGAAGAGCAGGCCAGCACCAACAGAGTCGTATAAATACAAGATAAAACGGTGTGGTAAGAGAGGATGATAGGAGAATGGGTGAAGTGGGTATCGGGGGGTTCTGGTGGGCATTAGGACTGCTGCTCGAGGGCCTGAAGTGTCATCTTGTTGTGCTGCTTCAGACTGAAGCCCCCTCCAGTGAATCTGGGGCCGTCTGGACGCTGAGGCTGGATCGCACGCTGTCCCGCCTGGGCGAGACTCCGTTCTTTCTCCCTGCGGAGATGACAGAGGGCAGAGAGGAGAAAAGCAGAATCAGAGCTGTTGGTGCTACTTTTTAACTGCCTTGTTTATTTCCTCTTTCATTAATTGCATTTATTTACATCAGCACTGTGCAAAATTAAAAGTGTCAGAACTGAGCTTAAAAAACATTATTTAATTTTATTTAATCTACATCACATACGGTTGAGGTTCAGAGGCCTTGCAGAATCCGCAAGTATATATAAAACAATATAAATGAAAATAAGAGGAATCATTAAAATTGCATTTTTTCTTCGCTTATTAAGATACAAATTGTATTGTGGGAAATGTTTTGTATCTTTTGTAGCTTCTGAAAGGCTATATTAAATAAAAAATATGACATTTTATATTTGTGTACATTCTGAAAGGCATTTATAAACAAACATGGAAATAAGGCATGCATTTGCAAATAGATGCACTGAAAAAGATAGTTTGCCCAGAAATAAAAAAACCTAGTGTCATCCAAACCTGTATGACATTCTTTCTTCTGCACAACACAAGAGAAGATATTTTGAAGAACGTTCAAATTGACTCCTCATTAACGTCCATTGTTTGGACCCAATAGATTTACAAGTCATATACAGGTTTTGAACAACACAAGGAAGAACTATTTTTTAGCTAAACTATTGCATGAATAGTACATCTATTAAAGACTCCTTAAATTGATTTAACTTTCATTTTATTTAGTCCACGGTGAGAAAAACAAACTACCCAAAAGTCTTCAAAATGGAGACAAACAAGTAAGATGACTTTGATGTTGAGTAGCAACTGTGACATACGTACATGTTCTACCATATGTTTTCAACAACTTAATTATGATGACAAGCTTCTATAAAATGGGTTTCGAGACCCCAGAGTTGTACATTCTGTTCTATTCGGCTGCACTTGTCTAACTGTTGTTAAATCATTACGAAACATGTACGATCCCTTAAAATTAAAACATGCACCATATGGTTAAAATTAAATATGAATATTATGCACATTTATTTATACGTAGATGTATACACACGGACACACACACACATTTATAGACAAAATGATACTAACACACACTCTTTCTGTATCCCAGGAGAGAACATCTGTATATCACACAGCTCGCTTTCAACTCTGCTCTAATGATCATACAGTTCACTAGATATCTCATGCAACACACTATTATTCCAGTACCTCTCAAACAAATACACACACGCGCGCGCTCAACTCCCTCTGTAACTTTGTTTGTCCAACACCAAATGGCGTCAATTAATATTCACTGAGTGTGTAATGCAATTTCACAGTGGGGCCGATGAAGACATTTGGCAACAAGCTTTAAACACACACACGAACAAACACAAAGCTCATCCAACCTTTGTTCCTCCCATTGGTAAACAAACACAATGAAATGAATGAGATGAAATATGCTGATTCTCAGATGTGGCTCGAGACATCTGTGAAATGAACTTTGATTGAAACACCGTTTGGTTTGACAAGTAGCGCCGTTGCGATGGGGAACAAACGACTTCTGCCAACGCAAAGTATCGCCCTGATGACTCACAGCACGGATACGCGATCGTTCAGGAGGGAAAAAGGTGCGCCATATCAGGACATTATGAACTAGCAGCTGATGAAATTAGTTCAGAGTGAGTTTTTGGAATGAGATGACTCGATGGCTCGTGCGTGTTATTGCTTTGTGATCTCATAGCCACAGTAACAGAGACAAACAACATCAAGTGATTTCTTTGATTATTAAAGGGATAGTGCATTCAAAATTCGGTCATCATTTGTGCACCCTCATGTTGTTCAAGAGCTTAAAAGACACAGTTTGAAGAACGCTGCTAACCAAAACAACTATGAAATGTCTCAATTATTTTGTGTACATGCATTAGAAGTCAATGGTGGTCAATGTTGTTTGGTTACTAACTTTCTTCAAAACAATACAATTTATACAGGGTCGGAATGACATGAGGGTGAATAAATTATGAATGAATTTTCATGATTGGGTGCACTAAAGGAATAAGAAACAAGCAGACAGACAGATCAATATATGATGTACTGTCATCGGTGTCCAAAACCGAGGGCCAAGTCTGCTGTTTTTCAGAAAATGGAAAAAACACTGTACTTTGTAAATGATTTGTCAAAGTTGACCACCACTATTTAACACTTTTTTAATTGGTTTGATATTTGCAAGACCCAGTTACAAACATAAAAGGTGACTAGTGATAATGATTTATGTAAAAAATTCAAATCACACAATATGGAGACATGAGGTTTCCAAAGGACAGCTATAGTTCTTGCATATTTCCCACAATCCTGTATAGATCTTCAAACTACCCTCATTCAGAAAGTTTTACATTTTTATATCGAGATTAACTGTAAAAGCCCAATAAAACTTTAAAACTTATCAAGGTAATTTTATGATAATAGCCCTTTTATGCATTGTAATCCTCTGATGATGGGAGGAAGATGACAATTAAATTATGAACATTTTTATGTCATATTTTTTCATATATTTAATCAATGATTAAGTTTGGCACCCTGAGTTTCCTAAAATGTGAATAAAATACCTTCTTAATTCTCAGTTCCTAGATAACCACTGGGCTCAAACAAGGGTTTTAAAGCTGCAATCCAAACCTTAAAAAAGTTTTTCTCACCCTCATGTCATTCAAAACCTGTATGACTCTTTACAAAGATGATATTTTGAGATATCTCTGTGTTTTTCTGTCCATACAATGGAAGTCAATGGGGGCCAATGTTGTTTGGTTACCAATGTTGTTCAAAATATCTTATTTTGTGTTCTGCAGATGAAAGAAAGTTATATAGGTTTGAAATAACAAGAGGGTGAGTGAATTAACTCTATCTGTTTTCATTTTTGTTTCAAACAGAGTTGATTACAAAAAAGGCAAAAGGTGTGACAGCAGCTTAAAGAAATGTACAAAACTGTTTAATTTATAGAGTACATAACATGAGATCACGAAAATTACATTTCATGCAGTGTGAAATGTTGCCGTGTTCTAAAGTAAGCAGTCTGCCAAGTTGCAAATCCAATGGTGAATGAATAAAGTTATTGGCTTGGAAAAAAGGGAGTCGACTCTGAATCACAGAAATGAGTCGTCCCTAGCCTGATTCGCCAACCGCCGTGGTTTTACGTCACTACATGCTTTTGCTAGGAATACCCGCGAGAACTTCACTCTTCCAAAATAATAGTGTTTTTACACCTTTGTGACGAGTCACCCCTGGTGCAATCAGCGTCGCCATGGAGACGGAAGGAATTAGAGCCTCACACCTGTAGGACATCAGAGGCTCTTAAACATAGGGCTATAAAGAGTTCAGGAGGACGAAGTGGAGTGATTATCGTCTCCATACTAGACAAACCTCTCACTTTTGTAGAGTCCGAGGGGAACAAAGAGGACTGAACCGAGGAGTTCCAGTATCGAGGGAGCTGCCCTCGACACCAGAAGAACGCAGCCTAAACAAGAAGGAAGCTACACGGAAATCCTGAGAACCCGGAAGTCAAGCTTCGATTGTTTTGTTTTCTTCCGTCTCCTCCGGGGACCTTCAATAAATATACCCTCCGGGGCACATCTGTTTAACCCCCTCGTGTATGTGTCATTGCTTCACCCGTCACAACTGGTGGAGAATGCGGGCAATGTGACAAGCTTTGAGACATATCGAGTTTTTTTTTTTTTTTTTTTTTTCTGCTCTATTTGGGTTTTCAGATTTGCTGGTGAATCTCTCTCTCTCTCTTATCAATAATGGAGGAAATCATTCGCCGGTTGGCCGAAGTGGCAACGTGTCAACAACGATGTACAGAACAGCTGACCCAACGCCAGGAGAACACGGACCAGGTTCTAGGCATGCTCAGAGAGGCCACGATGGCAAGGACACCGTTACCGGATGCTAAGACCACAGCTCACCAACTCCTAACAAAGTTATCGGCCCAAGATGATATCGAGGCGTACCTCCACACCTTTGAGGTCGTAGCAACACGAGAGATGTGGGACAAGGCAGAGTGGGCGAAAATTCTAGCCCCGCTGTTGTCTGGTGAAGCCCAGCGGGCCTATTATTCCTTATTACCCCCAGCTAATGATGACTATGAGGCCCTCAAGAGAGAAATATTGGCCCGAATTGGACTGTCCCCCATCAGCGCAGCCCAGCAGTTCCATCAATGGACCTATGAGGAACAGGTACCGGTGCGCGCACAGGCCGCCCAGCTCACGCGCCTGGGGCATCTGTGGTTACTGTCCGGAGAGCCCTCAGCCACCCAAGTGGCCGAAAAAGTGGTAGTCGACAAGTTACTGAGAGCCCTTCCCTGGCGTTTCAGAACCATCGTCGGCATGCGCGGGCCTACCAACATCCGGGAAGTAGTCGAGGCGGTGGAATTGGCGGAGGCCGCAGCGGCTCGGGAGGTGAAAGAGAGAGCAGGGACACTCCCCCGGAGGTATACCCCGCCATGGCGACAACCAGAGGGCACTTCTAGGCCAGTTAGCAGACCCGGAGCGGCAACCCCTATGGACGAGCCAATGCCGACCGAACCCTCGTCCCACGGCATGGTTGGCCGAACGAATGGTTCAGATCGACGGTCGTTCTGTGACCGCTACACTGGATTCAGGCAGTTCAGTGACACTGGTTCGACCCGGGATTGTCCGGTCACATATCGGTGGGAAGGCCGCCATCCCGATCACCTGCATCCATGGAGACACCCCCAATGTACCGGCATGCCAGGTGACTGTGGCCGCCGGTCCGGGCTCATGGACAATGGAGATCGGGATTGTGGACGACCTGCCGGTACCGATGTTGCTAGGTCGAGATTGTACCGGGTTCGATCAGTTACTGGCTACCGTCGTACGACCGGTCAGTCGAGGGAATCGCCAGAAGAAGTATCGCCCCCCCAAGAATCGGAGTCACCGTCCTGTCCTGATGGCGACGGAGAGTGAGCGGGAGGGTGAGTGTCAGAACCTTAACCCATTCTCTGACCTCTTCCAACAGGAGGGGGTTCGTTTGGAAGGGAACAGCGGGAGGACACGAGACTAAAAACTGCTTGGAGCAGGTCCGGATAGTGGACGGAAAAGACCACCAACCCCCTCCCCACCCACTCCCGCACTTCATGATCAAGCAGGGTCTGCTCTACTGTGCCCCAATGAGGCGGGGGGAGGAAAAGTTATTACTGGTAGTGCCAAAGACCAAGACAGAGATGATCCTGGAGCTGGCACACACACACCGGATGGCTGGACACCTGGGAGCCGCAAACACCACCCAACGGATTCGAGACAGGTTCCACTGGCCCGGTCTAGAGGCAGAGGTAAAAAGGTTCTGCCAGGCCTGCCCAACCTGTCAACAGACGTCCCCCCAACGCCCTCCCCCTAGCCCACTCATCCCCCTTCCGGTGATCGAAGTGCCCTTTGAGCGCATCGGGATGGACCTGGTAGGACCGCTTCCGAAGTCTGCCCGAGGACACGAACACATCCTGGTCATAGTAGACTACGCTACACGGTACCCGGAAGCCATTCCGTTAAAGCAAGCAACGGCGAAGGCGATCGCAAAAGAGCTCTTCCTACTGTTCAGCCGGGTAGGCATTCCAACGGAGGTATTGACTGACCAGGGAACACCATTCATGTCCCGGCTACTGGCGGACCTCTGCAAACTGCTCAAGGTGAAACAACTCCGGACATCCGTATACCATCCCCAGACGGACGGTCTGGTAGAAAGGTTCAACCAGACCGTGAAGAGGATGCTCCGACGAGTAGTAGCAGAGGATGGGCGCGACTGGGACCTACTACTACCTTACGTACTCTTTGGAATCAGGGAGGTGCCCCAAGCATCCACAGGATTTACCCCCTTTGAACTCCTCTTCGGCCGACAACCCCGGGGGCTTCTAGATGTGGCTAGAGACGCTTGGGAACATCAGCCGGCACCGCATCGGAGCTTAATAGAACATGTCCAACAGATGTGGGCCCGCATCGATAGAGTAATGCTGATCGTGAGGGAACACCTCGTAGAGTCCCAGCGCGCCCAACAGCGGTGGTATGACCGGCCCGCTCAGCCTAGAGAGTTCCAGCCTGGAGATAGAGTGCTGCTATTAATGCCCAATTCGACCTCGAAATTCCTAGCGTCATGGAAGGGTCCTTACACCGTCCTGGAAAGAGTGGGGCCGGTCAATTACCGGATCCGCCAGCCGGGACGACGACGGGAGGATCAGCTGTACCACATAAACTTGCTGAAAAAGTGGATCACCACCCCTACCCAGATGGCAGCATTCGCAGCGTCTGAGGCCCCGGTAGTCCAAATGGGAGAACAGCTGTCCCCCGTCCAGAGAAGAGACCTACAGTCCCTGGTCAGTCAATTCCAGGATGTGTTCTCGGAAAAGCCCGGGCAGACTCGGATAGTTCAGCACAAGATCCGAACACCACCGGGAGTCGTGGTGAGACAGCGGCCCTATCGGGTCCCGGAGGCTCGTCGACTGGCTATCAAGGAGGAGATCAGCAGGATGAGAGAAATGGGAGTAATAGAACCCTCACGTAGTCCCTGGTCCAGTCCTATTGTGATGGTCCCTAAACCAGACGGCACTCTCCGGTTCTGCAACGACTTTCACGGCTAAACAAGACCTCCAGCTTCGACGGCTACCCGATGCCCTGGGTGGATGAACTCCTGGACAGATTGGGAAAGGCCCGGTTCATCACGACACTGGACATCACCAAAGGATACTGGCAGGTGCCCCTCTCACAAGAGTCCCGGGAGAAGACCGCGTTTAGCACGCCTTCAGGTCACTGGCAGTACACAGTGCTGCCATTCGGTCTTCATGGGGCACCTGCCACATTTCAGAGGATGATGGACATCTTATTACGCCCACATCAAGAGTATGCGGCTGCATATATAGATGATCTGCTCATCCACTCGGGGTCCTGGGACGAACATCTAGATAGATTACGGAGAGTGCTGAGGGACCTCCGGAAGGCAAGCTTGACGGCAAATCCAAAGAAATGACACCTTGGACTTGCCCAAGCCCAGTACCTGGGGTACAGGGTCGGGGGAGGACTCATCCAGCCCCAGAGGAAAAAGGTTGAAGCAGTTCGGGATGCCCCCCGACCCAACAACAAAAGCCAGGTACGTGCCTTCCTTGGACTGGCCGGGTATTACAGGTGTTTTATTCCCAATTTCTCATCCATAGCCAGTCCCCTGACCGACCTGAGCAGGAAGGGGCAGCCAGAGAAGCTAAAATGGACATCTGCCACGGAAGAAGCGTTCCAGACCCTGAAACGGGCCCTGTCGTCCTCTCCAGTCCTGAGAGCACCGGACTTCAGCTGCCCCTTCAGCCTCCAGACCGATGTGTCAGACACCGGACTAGGAGCTGTACTGTCCCAAATCCAGGATGGGACAGAACACCCCATAGTGTACATCAGCCAAAAGCTCACTCCAGCCGAAAGCAGATACGCTACAGTGGAAAGGGAGGCCCTGGCCATAAAGTGGGCAGTCCTGGAGCTAAGATACTATCTGCTGGGACGAAGCTTCACCTTGGTCACAGACCATGCGCCACTACAGTGGATGGCCAAGGCGAAGAACACCAACACCAGAGTCACAAGGTGGTTCCTGGCACTCCAGGACTACCACTTTATCATGAAACATCGGGCCGGGACCTCCCATGGCAATGCAGACGGTCTGTCGAGGTTATGGTAAGGATGGACATCTCGGTCAGGGAACCCCCCAGCATGTAAGTCCTTCCCGAAGTCTCCCCACAGGACAGCCCACCGGACGAGGTCGACGCTTTGGGGGGGGGAATGTGACGAATGTGCAATCAGCGTCGCCATGGAGACGGAAGGAATTAGAGCCTCACACCTGTAGGACATCAGAGGCTCTTAAACACAGGGCTATAAAGAGTCCAGGAGGACGAAGTGGAGGTGAGCAACGTCTCCATACTAGACAGACCTCTCACGTGGTTTCTTTCTTTTGTAGAGTCCGAGGGGAACTAAGAGGACTGAACCGCGGAGTTCCAATATCGAGGGAGCTGCCCTCGACACCAGAAGAACGCAGCCTAAACAAGAAGGAAGCTACACGGAAACCCTGAGAACCCGGAAGTCAAGCTTCGATTGTTTTGTTTTCTTCCGTCTCCTCCGGGGACCTTCAATAAATATACCCTCCGGGGCACATCTGTTTAACCCCCTCGTGTATGTGTCATTGCTTCACCCGTCACAACCTTCTATGTACATAAACTCGTTGATGGACCCTCCATAAACCAAAACAGGGCCTTAAAAATCCCTAGTTATTAACTCTTTAAGAACTATATTAAAACAGTTGTGATTGGATCACTTTTGATGGATGTTAATACCAGTTGTAAGCTTTAATTGAATCACAGTGACGCGTGATATTATTTCTCCGTGACCATCTTTTTACAAAAAAAGTCCAAAAATAACCATGACAAGTGATTTTCATCATCTCTCATATCTTCAAAAGCAAAAGCTTGAGCTTGAAGCTCACAGCTGAACACAGACTCAACAATTTTTCCAGTCTGTAATGCATTGTTCCTAAACCAGCTCTTGATATCAGCTCTCCACAGCCGTGTCGCAGGTTAACCGCTCCTCACGGTCCATGTGTTTCTCCTGCCCAGAGGAAAACCAAGACCTCTGATATCTCACATGGTCCTCTGACCCTTGCAGTTATCGAAGCGAAATGGTGCTCCGCTGTGTTTCCCAGCACATTCATACCCAAAAAGTCAAACCCCACGCTTCCTATTCTCCAATTAAACAAACATCCTTCATCGAAAAATATTCATCTATTGTTTATGAAATGCATGATTAAGTCATTGAAAGGAAAAAATCGATCAGCATGTCGGGCAGAGCTGCAATAAAAGTCAACGGGGAGTTTAAAAATGAAAGAATCTCAAGAATCAAGACATGAGCGTATTATGTGGAATTATGGGTAAAACAGTGATGTCTGGAGTTTAGCAGAAACGTCCGCATGATGCAGGTCATAACAAAGGGAAAGGTATGTTTGCTTGTCTCATATCAGCCGGCTCACTTCATCTACCTGATTATATGTGGCCTGCATCACAGTAATACAATTATAGCTCCACATATAGGAAAAGAGAGAGAGGGTGGAGCGAGCGAGAGGGAGGAAAAACGGCAGATTTAGAGAACTGAAATCAATAGCAAACAATGACTTGTGTGTGTTTGAAATGTGAAGGTTTAACATTTCAAGACGTACAGAATGTCTGTGAATATTCTTCCCACACATCTTTACATATGCAGAACGATTATTTTCTTTTTTGAAATCTTACTTTTAAGTGCTAATCCTACCTTGCATATTCAGATGGCATATGTTCAGATGGTAACTGGCGCCATTCTTGGCACAGCACATTTTGTTATCTCACTGATATACCGTATTATCTTACATTGAGTCAATTTTCAATAATTTGTGTCCAGTTTATAGAACTGCCTCATAGTGTTCACAACGGGTTTGACTCCCATTGAACACACAAGTTAAACATATGGCATCGTGCATGTACAATCTGATCTCACAGGAATTTGGTGGCTATTCGTATGAATTGTGCAAAAACGTGCGATTGTTCGAAAAAAGAAATACTGAAGCCCCTCCCCTAATCCCGACATCAATGCAGCAAAAACAAATCAGCCTAAAACATAAATAAGATCGTACGAATACGAATTAGCCACTTCGTAAAATAGTTGGGAATTCCCGTGAGATTGTGTTGGAATCTACTGTGAGTCACACTGGCAAAAAGCTCATTTCATTTCAAATCTCCTTTTAATAAGCTTTTCACAATATCATTTTATAATACGCATGAATTTACGTTTTATAGAAACGTCAAATGAATATCAAGGCTAACACAAACAGTTATCCATCCCAAGCAAATAATCCCACTGTGAACATCATTGGACATGTTTCTTTCTACTATCAACTGAATTCTAATGAACCTGAAATAGACGGTGAAGCTGTTGTATGCGAAATCAGATTTTCATACAGCATCTCAACAGAGGATCACCGGCGTTCTATTTCACAAATACAATAGCCAAATTATGACTCCCATTCGCCACCAACATTAGGTGTAAGGATTAAATGTGGGGGAGGGGTTAGGTTATCTAATCCCCCATCAAAATCAATGAGGGTAGTCGTAATCTATTGGGGAGTCAAAATTCGGCACAACACCGGCAACAAATCAAAGCGTCCTGCCATCATTTCACTTAAGCTTAGCACATCTCGCCCATGAAGCATTTGATTGTGATGGCGTGAAACACGCATTCACCCCTGAGTCAGCCGTTACGGTACAGCATCCAAACCACAAGACTTGGCTAAACGCCGACGTCCACTTCTTAATTAAAGTGCAGGATGGCGCTTTCATATCTGCTTTTAAGATTTGGTGAAAAAAGAAGGGGGTAACGGGGTTGACTGGCAACCGAGTAATTAAATCATCATATCGCTTTTAAATAATTTACACCAGTTAAAAATACAAGATGTTTCCACTCCACATAACTCTTCAGAGGCTAAGCACTTTTCGTTTAGACAACAGTAAAAGATAAGACCCTGGGGCTAAATTTAATTCCAGTATTTTTTATTTAAGATTTAACATACTCCAGAATGCACCGTGTTTATTGCTTCGTTTTGTGCCTCATTCCTGAGCTCTTTATTAAATGGGCCTTCAAGGACAAGTGGCCACGTTCAGATCACACCCTCCCATCTGTGTTGGAGAAAGAGGCAAAAGTGTTGTGTCTCTCGAGATGGCATTATTAGTTAGCAGGGGGTGTTTGTGGGGGATCCAATTCAGTGTCAACCAGGAGAAGCGGTGAAAGAATGAATATTTCTTTTGGAAAGAGTCATGCGGAGTGTGGAGTAGAGAAAGCGAGATATAAATACAGAAAGATGAGAGGCAGAACATTTCACAGTGTAAGGTTTTAGGTAATATTTTTTTAATCTTATGGAACACTGGTTTTCTTTCAAGAGTCAGTCAGACTTTTGATTTAATACAATACGTGGGTGTAAACTGTTGTGGTGTTTTTTACTGTAACTGTGTGGGTTTTATAGTTAACAGGCAAAACACATTGTCAATGAAATAATGACTCAATATAAGCATTCATTGGAATTCACGGAACCATGAACAATCTCTTTAAAATGACAAAACGTTGACACAGTATTTTCCACTATTTCATATCGTCCTTATCAGATGTTGGGGGCGACTATGTAACCTCAGTGTGGACACTATATACTATGTATATTTGTATACTTATACAAATCTATGTTAAACATGGAAAATAATCCCAATCCCCAAAAAGCAGTATGCAGTATACATAGTAACTAGAAAGTAAAAAATATAATTCCATTGGGGAAACAGCCTATGTATTCTGTGAAATGCTGTAAAAATATTGATCGCATTATTGCCACATATCAGTGCTTTTGCAGATGCTGGCAAAGTTGTGCAACAAAATAACATAAATCATTCTCGGATCTTTGTCGCCACTCCTTCTGGTCCCTGTAGACACTTACTGCAAGGGACCAGATCTCCTGAAAGATCTGATCAGTAAGAGAAAGAACCGGTACTGAACTTGAGACGAGTGTTTTAGATGCACTGCTGAAGAGAACAGATGTATCACTATATCCTTCACACTGCACTCCAGATTATCTCAGCAGTTATTTTTCTAAAAAACTCATTTTAATAACAATGAAAACAGGAGAGCATTCCTGCACCAGCTTATATGACAAGTCCCGTCTGTACTTTATAAAAAATTTGAAAGGCCATAAATCAGTTTCGTATTTTCAGATATCTGAATTTAAAATGTTGTGGCTCAAAGGAATATTTTTTTTTTAATTATTGTCATTATTGTTTTTTTATTTTTTATTATTGTTGTTGTTATTATTATTGTTATTATTGCTTTATTATTATTATTTTTATTGCAGCACAACTGATTCATTTATTTATTGTATTTTGTAAGATTTGAAACTAAGGTCCTGACTTTAAACTTTGATCAACTGATGGTTTTATCCACCATCCAATTAAAATTATTTTTTGTTTTGGCTATAGATGTACAGTATATCAGTAACAGTGACTTACAGTGCCGATTAAAAGTATCAATTTTTTTTTTAAATAATAAACAGAATTATAGAAGTTAAGCATCATAAAATTAATCATCCTTTCCCAAGTTAATATGCAAAAACATCTATTGAAACATTTCTGTTTATCTATTAGCTAAGGTTTCGGTTCGGACAACAGGTACAACTTACCAATGGCAGATGAGGATACGGTTTGGAAAAACTTCATTTTTATTTGATTTGGTGACATTTGAAGGAGTGACAAACGTCCCCTTAAAGTGTGTCGACAGCTTGACAGAGTTAATCAGTATAAAAATAATCTAGAAAGGCCTTATTTCCAAAAAAAAGCTCAGTTCTCTACAAACAGCTAGACAACAAGCAATGGCTTGAATAACAAACAAAGCTCATGGAAGCTAATGTCTCAATCAAAACTTGACTTCATTTTCATCCAAACCTTCACAAGATATTTAGCGTCTGCATGTGCTCAGTCAGCTGTGAGAAAAGGAACCAAGACCTTATTCCTAAAGTTTTGTATTCATGTTTATGTGCGTGTACACGCACGCTTTGTGATTCTGCCTTGTCGCGCTTGATCAGGTCTCATTACCGCTTCCTGTTCGCATCACACCTCATAAACATGGCTAGTGTTAGCGCTCTACCCAGAATGCAATAATCCACCTGTCCTCATTTGCATGCAATTTACAGTGAACCTGTCAGCGTTGCGCTCGGCTCCTGTCTGTTTTCTCTTTGAGACCGAAAGCGTCGAGACACCATCGCTCAAAGCCTGTCATGCGAATCAGAGAATTTATACGGCGAGCCAGCTGTGATTACATTTCTCTCTGTTACACACGGCAGGCAAAAATAACGACAGAAAGGAATGAGTGATTTGATGACAAACAGTATTAAAGCTCTAGTCAGAATGTGCGAGATGTTGAAAATTATTTGTTTATTTTGCTGTGGTTAGGGAAAATATTGATAGCTCGCGACAAACGTTGTCTGGGGACATAATTGACACAGCGGGTTTATTTTTCCTAAGTCAAATTCAGCACTTACGACAAACTGCTGTGCCTGCAATGTCAAGCGCTAATCACATTTCCAGGCCTTTAATTTAAAAGGCAACTTTGGGAAATATTTCTGTCGCGAAACGCTACGAAGAACCATTTGTAGCCTATAACATTTGGGACGTCAACGGGCGCTGTTTAAATATTCTTAATAGCTATTGATTTCTTGCTTTTTGCTGTTGTGACATTTAGTTTGAAATGAACGACCTTCATCACTGTGAATGAGGGAACAAGAGATCAGAGCGGAAAACAGAAGTCTGAGACATGTGGTCCGTTAGGCTTTTATCAATCGATTGACTGAGAAAATGCTCGGAGCTTATTATGCACTTTACTTAGAAAGTTTATTTGCTTTGTTCTTAAAGTGTTTCATAATTGTAGAGAATTTTTTTAAATGCCTTTGGTTGACTATTAATCCTGAGTGTGAAGCTCGAGCTCAATAACAGAAACTCATTTGAATCGAAGACTTAATGATCCTCTCCTCCTCTGAAAATAAATTATTGGATTATAAATCAGAGGCTCTAACTTTAAATCTTTCTTAACGTTTTCCTTTGTTTTAATTATTATAATTTTTTATTTTTATTTTATGTTATGTTATGTTATGTTATATTATGTTATGTTATGTAATTATATATATATATTATTTTATTTTAATTTAATTTAATTTAATTTAATTTAATTTAATTTAATTTAGTTTAGTTTAGTTTAGTTTAGTTTAATTTAATTTAATTTAATTTAATTTAATTTAATTTAATTTAATTTAATTTAATTTAATTTAATTTAATTTAATTTAATTTAATGATTTGATTTGATTTGATTTAATTTAATAATTTGATTTGATTTGAATTTTCATGGCAAAGAAGGACTATGCAATTCATCTGATCACTCTTCATAACATTCTGGAGTATATGCAAATTGCTATTATAAAAACTTAAGCAGCAACTTTTCCAATTTCCAATATTTATGTAATTCTCAAAACTTTTGGCCACGACTGTAGTAAACTTAGTTGGAGCTTTCTGTGAATTTGGTTAAACACGTAACGTTAGGTTACACATTATCAGGAAATATCAAGCAATCTCTAACAAAGCAATAGTGACGCATGGTACAAATATGTTTTACTCATATAAGATTGCTGCGCCATTCCTGTCAGATCTAATATTGACGGTACAGCACTGCTTTTTAATTTTAGTCTCTCTTCAAAAGCAGCGTCGACCTGGGCCTTGTTCATAAGGAATCCGCAGTGAAATGAAGCGAACAAATGCTCAATGTTTTACCGACCTAAGCTGGAACGTCTTTAAAAATAAACTTTAACCACGCATTACTAATGTTGGAATCCGAAGGAAGGTTATGCAGCGACTGTGTTCTTCCACAAACAGGCACTGCCCAATCTTTAACGGCATGTTTATTCCTTGCTCGCTCTATCTGGTTCCGCGCAATCTGTGTTACTTCAGTACTGTCATGGGGGATCCAGTGGGGGGGCTAGAGAAGTAGTTGTTGATATTCTTCTGTGGAGGCAGTGTTCAACCTATCATGATAGGTGCATTCCAGGACCTGGCGTTCAATGGACCTGGTGTCAATTAAAGTTGTAATTTCAGTAACAAGGGCGGTAACAGGATGTTCGCTTGAATACGATTACCTCTTATATAACAAAAGCTGGGGTTAAAATTGATGTCTGTATTCATGACACCTTATAAATATATATATATATATATTCCATTCCATTTTCTACCGCTTATCCGAACTACCTCGGGTCACGGGGAGCCTGCGCCTATCTCAGGAGTCATCGGGCATCAAGGCTATATATATATATATATATATATTAAAATTAATTTATTTTAATAATTAAAAATAAGTTATTTTGCATAAGATGACGTGACCGCTTGAATGAGACACCTCAATGCACATCTCTTATTCCTGGTCTATCACACAAATAATATTCTGGGTTAGTGGGCCGTGCCTGGGGAACCAATGCCCTTCCACGTCCCCCAGATAACTGGGAAAATATCAGAGTGACATCCCTGTCTCTGTCATCCAGAAACATTAGAACGGAAGAACATTAGATTTTCAGATAAAGACTGGACATCCTGGAAAGCTGTGTAGGTTTGTATGTCACTCATGCCTGTGAGAGTCCCTCTTACTGTAAGATACCCAGACCGAACGATGGACCAGCCAAGTCTTCACGCTTACAAGCACAGACAAATAGGTCACCCTTTATACACGAAGCCAATGTTCATAGCGCTAAGAAACCACATAGGAAAGGACACCGATGGGCGGTTAAAGCGAATTAAGCCAAAGTCTTGAGCGAGCCAAAATGGCTTCCAGAGTTTCAAAGCAGATGGAGCCGGTTTCCTCACCTCAGTGGAGCCGAACCGTACAGGCAGAAAAAAGGAAAAAGGCTTGAGATTAGGTTTAAATGGTCTGTGAACATCTCATATTCAGCATTAGAAGAAAGAAAGAAACATAGAAACAATGGCAGAAAAAGACGAAGAGCAATCTAGACAAGTAAGATTAACAGCTGTATATCAACAAATATGTTTGTTTTTGTACTGATGGATTATTTCATAGTGGTATAAAGGCTGGGGAGCTATTTTTAATCTCAAATTAATTAGGGAAATTTCATTTGGTCTTGAAAGCAACCACGCAGTCATTAACATTAGGCAGAAAATTACACAGCGCCGAACCTTTTGATCAGCGAGAGGCTGCTATTAGGAACAAAGACAACGCGATTCATTCACTTTATAATGCCACTGACGATTCCTTCAGATGGTGCTCACTTTTTAAACCTAAGTGAAGAGTCGCCACTCTGCCAGAACGTGAAATGTAATAGTTTTGATTAGAGATTGTTATTAAAAGTATTACCTGGTTACATGCTAATTCATTCAAATCTCATTAATAACGTATATCATATATTAATGATGAGTCTTTAAATTAAGATAATTGACATAATTTAAAATATTATTAATTATGTTAATTAAGTTATTTATATTTACGGATAAAACAATTTATTATACATAAATATGTATTTTTTTAAATATATGTATTATCTTGTTACAGTACATTATGCTAAAAGAACAAAATATAGTTTAAATTCACTGTAAGTCACTTTCGATAAAAGTGTCCGCTTCATACATAAATGTAATGTATATTATTGTATTATATTAATTATATATTCATTTTATTTTAATTAAATTATAAATTCTAATTTTAAGTAATAAATTAAATGTATATTATTGTATTATATTAAATTATATATTAATTTAATTTTAATTAAATTATAATTTTAAGTAATAAATTAAATTCTTGTCACGATGACAAAAATTAACAAATAAAATAATAAAATAAATGAAGAGTTTATTTTCAAAAATCATGCTTTTATTATGTTATTCTGTTGTGTTAGGTAGTTTGGTTATTATAACTTAATCAAAGCAATCCAATGGCAGTTTGATAAATATTAAGTGTGATGCACAATAAAAAAAATAAGATTTTGTTTTTGCAAATGAACTCTTACAAATGCATTTCGGGGCGTTTTTTGTTTGTTTGCTGTTGTTACAACTTTTTGTATAAAGCACTTATTCACATCAATTGGACCACCCTATAAAAAATAAAATAATAATTCACAGTATACCTGTCCCAGTGCTGAACTTCACACCATCTTGTTTACACACACAATCAACTGTAAGTGTATTTTGTTACAGTGCAATTCACTACACAGTAAGTAGCAGATACACACAAGGTCTTGCATTATTTATTGCATCTTTCAACCATCTCAATCTATCCATTGACTCGTTTTGACCCATCTGTCTCCATCCATTGATGTTTCCATAATTGCTACTCTGAGCCATGAAAGATTTTCTGCCCATTAGGAATGTAGACAGGGTGGGCCGCAACACAGAAAGGTTAAACAAGCCAGGCGGGCTGATTTTCATTCTCTCCATGCAGCGCGTTCTTTTCCTGCTCATAAATGCTCCTATCATCTCCTGTCAGGAAACCCTACCATCTCTGCCTCCTGTTTGTGTGGCCCGCAAGACAAGCTGTAGACCGGGGTGGTAAAACAGGGAGACCTGCAAGACCAGTTTAAACCAGATTAGACCAGCAAACCTACTCAACCAGATGCATTATTCTTTAAAACTGCTTGCATTGTGCTGTGAAGTGCAAACAGTATTTAACCACAGAGTGAATCTTCTCAAACCATGACAAGAAATTTAGAAATCAATCATTCAGTAGCCACACTTTAATCTGGCTGAGATTCAGTTACAAACCAAGGTGCTAGTATTTCATTATAGAGTCGTTTCAGTTCAGCCGTCGTGTCTCAAATACAGATCTTCTCCGGAATATCTCTTTAACCTAAGCTTAATACCCACATCTCTTCTTTGGCTTGTGAAAAACAGGAACCTCTCTATTACCCATAAGCAACCAGTTTTACCTGGTGCGAGAACACACGTGTGGGATTTGTGCAGAATTAAGCCGTTGGTCACAGCCCCCGACATGTCAGAGGAGAAAAGGAAATCGATAGGCTGCCCATCAGCCGGGCTTAAGTGTGATGCTTAAATGTGCCGCCAGGAGAATTCAAAACAGCAAGATACTGAAGAAGGAGGAGATGTGCGAGGTAAACTTGGACAAAGGGTTTTGAATTGTGTGTTATAGAACAAGATTTTTACAAATTAGTTTGCTCTTGAGAATAAATTACGCAAAATAAAGTTTTAACTGAAACTTGAAACTAGACTGTTAAAAATGACTCTCTTTATAAAAAATAGACAGCTGTGAAAACACACAAAAAGGAATTTCTTATTTAGTACAATATCCAAAAATTCTTAAATCTAAAATACATTTACTTGAGCACCAAAATGACTAGTCTTGTTTTCCATTTTTTTTTAAATTACATGAAATTATGCTCAAAACATGCGAAGACAAATATCTTAAATTAAACATGAATTAGGTTTCACACATATGGACGTAGCATTCATGATGTCAACCGTACGTTTCTGAGGAGATCTTTTGAAGCTTAAAGTGGTCGGAGCCATTTTAGCTGCAAGGGATAATCGAAAATGGGCAAAGAGGCGGGACTTGGTTGGAGCTGAGGCGCCTGGTCGCTGAAACCACTTGTCACTCAACTGGCCACTCACCTAATTTGCAGAATTTTAAGGCTTAATATAGATTAAATGGGTGAGTTTAAAATTTTAAAAAATAAAAATCACCCTCCTCACTTTTGTCATGACGGGTAAAATTTGCTATATAGACCAAAAAAAATTCTTGAACCAGGCTGTAACATATTTTTCTGCTTTAAAAGTTGCCCATTTTAACATTGGGCTCAACGAGTCTAGCTGCTAGTGGATGAATTGCAGTTTAAGTCATTTCCGTCTTGGCTTCACAATAAGTATATATATTTTCATAAGTAAATATATATTTATCTTTACAAGTTTAAGATGTTTATACTGGTAAACAGAAACACAAACTATTTTCATACCAAATAAGAAATACCTTTATTGTTTGTATTTATTTATTTACTGTGTTAGCAAAAATGTACAAAAAGATATTCACTTTCGCTTAAAATAATCAAGTCATATAATCCAATAATACAATCCAAATAAATTTTTATACTCCTGTGAATAATTAAACTCACCTTATATCTTAATTATTGTATAAATCACTTCATTGTCTGTGATATATGAAAATGAAGATCATCAAAGATGATGGATGCTGTTTAATTTAGCTGTCACTAACGCACAACGCAAAAGTAGTCAGGCATTTTCCAAACTAGTCAGCCACAATGTTAAAAAACCATATATGTGTGTGTGGGGGTTAACAGCATGCTTAAAAACGAAGAAAACATGAGCAGTGTGTTCGAAAAATAAGGTTCTCCCCAGTTAAATGACATGCATGCTTTCCAAAAGACCGCACAATTAGTCAGTTCAAAGGCCAATAGCAAAGGAACTTGGCAGGGATTTACTAAACAGCGTTTTCTCCCAAATTAACACAGACTTTATATCACTCTATAATTTTCTGGGTCACTATTTGCTCCCTAGAACACGGAGACAAAACGAGAGAATCGTTCCAATTCACTGGTTCATTGATTTCTGTCCAACTCCAAATGTCTTTTTCCCTCTATCTTTTTTCTCTTTCGCCGTTATTTGAGGTATCATTTTCAGCTGTGTCACATGGTGTCGTTCATGTCAGGTCATTTCCTTTAAGGGCCATGGAATAGACGGATACACAGAGCCCACACACAAACTCAAAGTGTTTTCTCTTATCCTGACAGATGCGGCTATAATATTGCATTGCATGCTGATTTGGGATTAATGTCTTCCACTTGAACCCACACATGCTCAAATACTTTAAGAGAAATTATTATTCACTTTAATCAGATAAATTAATTATGTATTATTATCGTAACATTTGCTTTGAAACATAAAAGTGCAAATTACTTTATGTGAGTTACTGTGAAGTCACATTACATCAAACTGATATTCAGACAGCTCTGCTTAGCTCAATAAATCATTATAACCAGTTTTTCATTGTTAAATAGAGTAAGGTAAGGAGACAGCTTTTAACACTGATTTGTTATGTATTTGCTCTCAATAACTGCTTTTTGGGTATTTCTACCCCAAGTACTGCAGCTTAAACTGAAAACACAACAGCATATTGGTTGTAACAACAAGGGAGTCAATTTCAAATTTTGGAAACATATTCCAACAACTATAATGATATTGGAGGTTATAAATAATAAAAATCTCTCACCTGAATTCTTGATCTTTGCGCTTCTGCGCGAGGTATTTCTTTTTAACCTCCTGGAGCTCGTGGGCCAGGCGTTCGTTCTCATATTTATACTCTTCTGACTGAGACTCGTACATGTTGAGCTCAGCTGTAAGGGCCTGTGGAGAAAAGACAAGACGGTAGAGCAAGAGTCATCGTAAATAAAGTTTTGTTAATACAAACTAAAACATCTCAACTCAAGAGATGATAGATGGAGGCAGACATTACCTAGTTTGTTGGCCAAAACCTAGAAACAAGCACACCTGTCTTAAAGTCAATAGGGTTTTATAGTCAATAACATTTTAATGGCGCTTTCTAAATGTCCTTACAGGTAAAATCTTAAAAATAATGGGCACAATTATAAATAAATAAAAACTGGATGGAGAATCATTCCCCACAGTACATCAGAAAACTACTGTGTGTTTTTATTAAAATATAGTTGTTGGAAGTTTGGTGATGGGGGTGATGTTGGTGATGAGCTACCACGGTTAGCTTTTTATTTCTATTGATTCCATTTATGCTTCAAAATTGTTAAAATGTATGTTCGTTTGTGTGAATCTTGATGGGCAAAATGTGTAAATATCATAATGTTTTTATAAACATTATTTATTGACTTATTTATGGAAACAGCAACTCAAAATGTGCATCACATGTCCAAAAAAAAGAATTTCTTAATAAGCAGTTTTATCATTTCCTAGAACAAGTTCGTAACATTCTCAAATTAAGATACATTTACTTGAAAATTTAAGTAACCTTTGATATTTAGTTTTGTTTGATAAAAGAAAAAAGGAATTACATAAATTTATGTTTAAAACTGGAAAAATAAATCTGACAATTGGGAAGAATAAAACCGATATTTAAAAACTCAGAAACTAAAAATCATATTTTTTATTACCCCACTGGCAGATTTGTATTTATTTTTTGCTTGTTTTAAACATAATGTTACTTTAAATTCTTAAATTTTCTTTCCTAAAACAAGACTAAATATCTTAGGTCACTTTCGTTTCTTTCATAAAAATGTTTAGTAAGCAGTTCAGTTTTGCAGTGTAAAATGATTTCACCACGGCCACATACTCCATGTTGTGCCTGCCACCAAACATCTGAACATCACTAATCCCTAGGCCCCAAACCATCTATCAATTACTATCAACCGAGTCCTCGAGCTGAGTTTAGCCTATAACAACCATCTCTTTTCTACAAACGCATCCAGAACAGTCACAATCCATCACTAAAGACGCTTTAGGCTGGGGCACGTGAACACCTCATCTTCCCCTCGGAGCCAGAAATGGAGTGATTTCCTCAGTGGAATCTCATTGATCTCTGTCAATCTTTGCTCATATAAGACAAGATCTAATTGTCATTCCCCCAATGCGCTGGAGAGCACGGTGACCCAACAGCCCAGAGCTCAGTGATCACAGTGTGAGAAAAGCGATTCCAGAAGCAACGGACTGAAAGCGAGAGAGCAAAGAGTCAGATTTATAACCTACACATTCACTTATAGTGCAGGAAACTGGGTCCTTGTGCAGAATATTTTGCACGAGGGGCCTTGAAAAGTTTTTGAATAAAGTTGAACTATTGCTTAATTTCGGATCTCCGTTTATACAATTCAACATGAATAATCACTTCAGAGTAAAGTTTGACATCTGTGATGAATTGTCAGAGGTTTGCCAGAATCAGCAGATAGTTGCCAAAGGTTTGCCAAAGAATTTGCCAGTATAGAGGCCAAACCGTCCATTGTTGCCAAAGATTCGCTACAGATTCTCGTTTGTTTAATATTAATTGCACACTTGCCATGGCGAACCTGCAAAAACTAACTCTTCAACTTTTAAACAAACAAAAATAATGCTTTCAGCACAAAATATTTCAATTAGCAAAAACACTTAATCTACTGTGAGGTTTTCATACAACCTAACTCGCGTGGTTATTTAACAACCACAAAAGCAACATCTCCCAAGCAAGCACAGAGAGTCAAAAGGATCGTTGTTAATGAATGTTAATTTACTGAAGGTGCTGGACGGGGAGTTTGCGTTTCAATCAAACAAAAGGTTGGGATGAATTTCACCTCGCTTCATTAGCAGAGCTTCTGTTCTAATTACGGTGGAGTTGAGATCGAGTTTGTTTATTCAAAGCTCTGCCAGTGACGCCGACGGCGCATTATTCATTTTAAGGCTGGTTGTAAATTATAAGAAAGCTAAACTCCCAACACTGGGACGTCATTTGTGAGTTCAGGGGCGCTAGAGAGTTTTATAACCAGAGCTGCAGATATTCTAATAGATCAGCTGTGATTTTCTGCTGAGCTCAGGAGTCTGAAAGTCTTTAAAGTCGGTTACGGTCATTTCTTTAAAAAATGGCGAACGTAACGGAGCGCTTTATCCAGGCGGCAGGGGAAGAAGTTTGTCTCATTTTAGAATCCTTGGATCCTAAATGACGAAAGCGATCAGAAAAGGTGCTTAACTATCAATTTATATCAAGGCCGTATGGATATTATAAGGCCACCTGAAGGTCAGTAAAGACTCATAACTTTTTTAACTGCTCTCATCTCTTGCCTTTTTAATGGGGCGGGAACGAGGCAAAGCTTAAACAGGACTAAATCATTAAAGATGACGTTAGTGCCGGCTGTCTCCAGCAGTACGTGAACTCTTAATTAAGTGCTGAGGTAACTAATTATTCATGTGATGTGATGGTGAGAAGGAGAGCGGGAAATGAGGAGAGCAGGGAGACCGAGTGATTTATGCCATTAAAAGACGTTTAGTAAAGGCCTATACACACCAGGACGATAACTATATTAGCGCCTTCACCAAGACATTATGTCCATTTTAAGCTTGTGTTTTGCAATTTCAAGTTGTTATTGCACGGGTTCTTTAAATTGGAAAGGCTTTTGATTGGCTGCCAATGTTTTATTTTTTATCAGCTAGAAAAAATGCTCTAATAGTGATCCCAACATAACATCACTTTGTATTGTTATGGTGTATTCTGTCAACCTCACCACTTGATTTAAAGTCCAGTGTGAGAAATTTTGTAGCATCTAGTGGGGAAGATGCGAATTGCAACCAACTGCTCACTCCAACCCTCCCATTAGAAGCACTACAGTGGCTGACACAGGACAAAGATGTCATAATGTTTTCGCTTCTTTGCTTAAGGAGATAAAGTATTTAAGAAAAGCGCTCCATATAGAGCAGTTTGTCCGTTTAGGGCTACTCTAGAAACAACATGGAGAATTTCCTGTAATGGGACCCGCACTGAATGGAGATTAAAAGGTTGTAAAAACATGACGCTTCATTATGAAAGGTCTTTATACACCTCTAAAGACATAGTTATGTATATTATATTACTCTCAATAGATCCTCCAAAAAAGTACTCATTGAACCTTTAAGTTTAGAACAATTTTACAAAAAGTAATCTTTATAGACCTCTTCTGATGACGTAAACAAAGATGGTTCAACGCTGCTCCAGAATAACTTCCTGTTTTAGTTAGTTTAACACTAGACAAACGTTTGAACAAAATACAAGCAACAGAATGTTAATAACAGATTGAAAGTTTATATTAAACAAAAATCTTTAAGATTTATGTAAGATAAAAAATACTAATAATAAATAAATAAAAACTGAATCAGGAAGTGCTTCTGGACCAGCGTTTACATCTTGCAAGGTGGTCTATAGACTGAATTCACTTCGCTGACATGTTGAAATCGAAAACAAGACTACAATGGTTTGGACTATCGGGTGTCTGTGACATGAGTAAACAAATGATGCGTTTAAAAAAAACGTTAGATTTGCTTTATGTTTATGGAATAAAACTTGTTTATGGCAGGTTAAACAGTCACTTATGTGATGGTATGGCTTAAGTGGTCAAGTAAAAAAGCTTTTGTGACATGCCTTCTATGCTTATATCATCACATTAAAGATCATAAATTGTTAAAAAACTCCAGGTTGGTTGTCCAAACCATTGCAATCTATATATCTTTCCGGTTTTCTTCCCTCCTCTGCCTCGCTTTCGATTTCAAGATGGCGGTGGAGTTAAATCAGTCTATAGTTAATGTCTTCTATGAATGGACATTTCATCTTTCAAAATCGTATTTTTCTGATGATAATTACATGTGATTCGTAGATTTACTTTGTTAAAATGTAGAAACAAAAGTAAAAATGCATGAAGACAATAATAAATATTTCATAAAGTAAAATGATTAGATATAATAATAATAAGAAATACATGATATTATACGTTTATTATTATACATATACATGTATATACGTACATACACATTGTACATACATATATATAAATATATATATATATATATATATATATATATATAATACATGTTTATATACTGTATATTAAGGATAACAACTAAATATTAATTCATATTAAATAATAATAATAATAATAAATACAATTATTATTAAGTAATAATTAGTTCCTGTTCACTCTATTTATGTTTATTGTATTATATTTAAATATTGAAATAAGGCGAGTACCTTCAGTTGTTTGGTTTTCTCCCTGAGTGTTCGCTGATACACCTGCAGTTTCTCAGCGGCCTCCGGACCGGGTTGCCTTGCCAGGATGTGTTTCAGTTCAACATAAAGTTTTTCTTTCTCCTACAACCAAACACACACACACACACACACACACACACACATAAAGCACACATTAAAACTACAGCAATGGTATGGCGTAGCACTTTGCATCATAGGACACGGATTATCTATTAAACAAAGTGAGCATCTCTGCTCAGTTAAACATCCACCATAAAAGTGAACACTCAGTATTTTCTCCTTCTCTTGGATGATGAACCTCTTCGATCGTGATGTCTAACATTTCTCTGAATGATCAAAAGCATACCAACATGGCTTTTTCACTCTCACATAAAAGAAAACCATTACAAGTAAAATCAGGGGAGTGCCGTCTAATTCGTTTAGTAAGCGTGTGTTAATTATCGGAGCGTAAGGAAGACAAGATGGATAAACAAGATCCATCGTGGCACTGACCACGTAACGACACGTCCCACTCGACAACACGCAGATATACGGGCCGTCGATGATGCTAATAAGAGGGAGTTCTCAGTCTGAACTCATCAATGCTAATACATTCAGACTGCCTGCTGTTTTAAATAATCACTAATATAAAGCTTCTGAATTTTCAATAGAATGTAAATGATGTACCACCGGAGAAATCATGAATTCAGGAAGTTAAAGGCGCCTGAAAGGAGATCGTTGGAGATCGGAAAGCTCAGGCAGAGATACGCGAATGGCCTCAATGACCCCGAAAGAGTAATTTCTCATTACACATTACTTGCAAGTACACACACTGGCAATATAGATTTATTGTAAAGCCCGGAAGCTTATTGCATCTTTCCTTCCACTATTTTTCTCAAGATATTTTTTTACTCTCTCTCTCTCTCTCTTTCCACGGTGGCCGTCTCCTCATAATTCCATCAATAGTGAAGTGAGTGTGTGATAGAGAGAAAGTGAGTGCATGAATGATTTATGACCGAGGGTCTGGACTTTAATATACCGACTTTTATACCGTCACTACAAGGCTGAGATCAAACCCACTTTCTGACTGCACTTTTAACCACCCTCCTATCCCCCCCACCTCTGTTTCGCAAACACCTGCGCCAGTTGTGTTTTATCAAAGTATACATCACTTCAGCATCCAAAAAGCATATTTCTTGGCCCTGCGTGGGCTGAGCTTTGATAACACTAACGCACTTACTGTACATGTGTGCTCAACTGAGGGACACCCAGCATCGTGTCTCTTTATCATTGTGTCTTACTTTATTTATTTTAAATATGCAACAAAAAATACTTTTGAATTACATATGATGTAAACCACCGGTAATGTTTTACTCAGATTGATTGCAACTCTTTAAAGAACTTGTGGGCCAGGCAACAATATTAAAGTACATAGATACTGTAAAAAATCATTTTACAGAATTTCATTTTACAGATATTTTTGAAGCACGGTAAAATAAATGTAAAATTACAGAAAAGACTATGTCAAATGCAAAATAAAAAAGCATGTACATTTCATTATGATTTTATTAAATTATTACTTACTTTTTAAATGATTTAATACGGTGTCAAAGTTGACAAGCACTATAAATGTGCTTTTGCCTGCTGAACCTATTTTCTCCCATGCAGTCAAGGAAGAAAGTCTGGCTCTCTTCCAACAATCACATCACTGGCCCTTCAAAACCTCATCTCTATCACCCTCCATCTCTCTCTCTCTAACCACCCAACCACACCTTTAGGAGCATGTCTAGTCATCAGCTTTAGGAAAGAGCTGTTTACACAAGATGCAGCCATGTATGCAAAAACATCTAAGCAGCACAACCATATAAAACTGATGAATTTGAAAATTTAAAAAAGCATTTTCACTTGACAAATTGTCTTTAAATGTGTCTTCATTCGCATAAACTAAGACTGTAAAAAAATCACTAATTCAAACTGCCTTACATTAAGTTACATAAAATTAGCTTTATGAGTCAATTGAACTTAATTATATTGAACTGACTACAACTCGATTGTTTATGTAAATTCAACTCAATTTAATTTTAATTGACTCAAAAAAAGCACATTTTATTTAACTTAGAAACTTAAGTTAAACTGCTTCATTACATTTTTAAGTTGTTTTTTTACAGTCTAATAGATCCATTGAAAACTGCATTCAAAATTAATTAAATATCTCTTTATCTTTTATAAATAATTAGATATCTCATTTACACACATATGGGGGGGCACGGTGGCTTAGTGGTTAGCACGTTCGCCTCACACCTCCAGCGTTGGGGGTTCGATTCCCGCTTCTGACCTGTGTGTGTGGAGTTTGCATGTTCTCCCCGTGCCTCGGGGGTTTCCTCCGGGTACTCCGGTTTCCTCCCCCTTGTCCAAAGACATGCATGGTAGGTTGATTGGCATCTCTGGAAAAATTGTCCGTAGGGTGTGAGTGTGTGAGTGTGTGAGTGTGTGTGAGTGTGTGTGTGCCCTGCGATGGGTTGGCACTCCATCCAGGTTGTATCCTGCCTTGATGCCCGATGACTCCTGAGATAGGCGCAGGCTCCCCGTGACCCGAGGTAGTTCGGATAAGCGGTAGAAAATGGATGGATTTACACACATTGCTAACAAGATGTCAGAGCGATTTGCCTCGTATGACAATAAAGCAGAATCACCTGAAGTGACCCGCTCCGACTCATGAGGTTGCTCCGCTTTCTCGGTTCAGCTCGTATGAGAGCAGTGTAGAAGCAAACAGTTGTTCTCCATGTCACTAAATTCAAAGATGGATGCTGAGTGACAGTGACGGGAACATGCTTTAAATTTCCACAGCCTAGAAACAGTTTTCCTTTTCAAGGAACTCGGACGACTATTGCACGTTTGTCGGATTGTGCATTACGACGGTGACACCCTTCCTTGACAGCCCGTCTTGACAATCACAATGGCTTTGGTTTTTTTACATCGTGGCAAGAGTATTGTCACAAATAAGTGCAGACTGGAGACTGATATTTCTGAGTGAGACATCAACAGGTGACGTGTATGCAGTGGTGGAAAGAGTACTAGAGATTTGTACTTAAGTACAAGTACTGTTACATTGCTGAATTTGTACTCAATTACAAGTACAAGTGTTAAAAAAAGTAATTGAGTAAAAGTAAAAATGTTTCTTCCCAAAAACTACACAGAGTACTAGTTACTGGTTACTTTTTAGGCGGTTTTATTTATTTAATTAATTATGAATATTTATATAGAAAATAGCTACTGTAAGGAGGGGTAGACAGGTGAGGGCATTTAACAAAAGATGTCCAGATGATAGTGATCAGGTGAGACGGGTGCAAAGGATTATGGGAAGTGTAGTCTAGTGGTAAATGAGGGCAGACAGTGGACCGTTACAATAACTAAATACTCAGACAAAATAACAATTCAATGTGTTGTTCTGCCTGTCCTCATGAGGTCAGTTTTCCAGTTTATACCATTTATGCAATTCCAACACTGTTCAATCATATGTCCCAGGTCCCACAATGCAGAAATTAATAAATAAGTCCCCAAAATACTGCATGCAAAAATGCAAAACATTTGTAACCTAAATTGCATTGGATTAGCATTATCAGTCATATCTGTAGATGAGCTGGCTGATCAATTACTCAACCTCAAGATTATGAGAACGCATGCAATTTAAAAAGAGAATAACCCACATTGATAAAGTATTTACAATAAACGCTGCAATATTTAACGAAAAAGTGGCATAGTAATTTTATTCACTGGGACTTTAAAAGGGCAACTACTGAGCATTGATTTCCTATATAGAGTATATAAAAGCACTCCTTAAAGTAAACCAAACGTGCTTAAAAAGTAAACTAACATAAAATACTTTCTAGAAAGACATTCCCCTTTACCTTCATGGTTCATACCTGTGATGTAAACTAAAGCAATGGCTATTTAAACAAGTAGGAATATGATATGCTACACCCAATCTTCCTGTTTCAATAGAAAATGTGTCAACAGTGAAAAAGAAATGTGCTTGTCGAGTGATTTCATCAGGTCTCTGGAGTTCAGGAAGATTGAGGCTTGTGAAAATACTTTGCTCAAAAAATCATAAATACAAAAACACCGTTGACAAAGTGATGATGATACATGATACACCATATCTGAAAAATAAATATCACCTTCGAGAAACGGCTGCCTTTTGCCCTGTCAGTTATTTTAAAACATAACTTCATCGTTTTACAGCGAGGCTCTTAAACACCAGAAGCACGTCCATAACACGCTTTACAGAAGTGTGCGGTAAACACCTTAGCTCTGGGAAGGAGATGGAAAGAATGCAACATTTTAAAGAAGTGCTCTCGCCTGAGCTTTGAAAATTAGAGGTCGTGACCTCGCTGCGAGTGCTGGATCTCTCGCACTACAAACCTTTCTGTCTATCCAAATGAAAACTTTGGCTTGGAAAACTCAATCTGACTTGAGGGGGTCCGATGCTAAAGTTTCGCCGACCTTACGGCTCAACCGTGATGTGACGTACGGAGGCTTATATAACGCTAACTTAAGGCCATAATAAACCCTGCTGTTTGTTGCTGAGAAAGAATGATCTTTCCTTGTGTACCTCAGCTGGTAATATGACATGATAAGTCAAGCTATGACAGTGTCTTGCAGCCGCTATGCATGAATAAATAGTTAACCTACTAATGTTCTCTCCGGATTTGCCTGCACGAATATTAACAGAGATGATACGCTCCAGGTCTGGATTATTATTCGACTGCCTCAATGCAAATAATTGGACAATTAGAGTGTCTGTTTAGCTGAAAAATAGAAAAAACACTGTCCGTTCTTTATTTGTCATAAAGAGATGTAGTGTGTAAGACCGTTCTGTCTATTTAATGGATATTATATACAAACTGGATCTTGTCTCTTATCATTTATAAAGCAACAGTGTTGTCATACAGGCAGTGCAACAATGTGTTTGCTTCAATGGCTTTTAGATATTGTGTCCTAAATGCCAGTATATTGTACAACCTGTCACAGTTCCCACTGCAAACAGTAACAGAACAAAACAACAAAACTGTACATACACCACTGCCTACCAGTGACTATGAAGCTTCTTCATATTTCTGAGTGAGTTGAAGGGGTTTTGTGAGGCCATCAGGTATCATTTGAATAAAAAAGTTAGGACTTTGCCCACAACGTTCTCTCTTCAGGGCCACGCTCATCTGATGTTGCGTTAAATGAAGACGAGAATAATATCAATAAAATAGATTCAAATTAGCTGAGACTGTTTGATATCTAAATATTCACAAACAAAAAAGGGACCAGACATTACAAGTTTAAAAGCCCACGCTGCCCATGCACTATTATTTTAAAATCTATAAAATTATATCATGCATTATTTTTCATTTTAGAATAATTATAATAAAATAAAATATAATAATAATTATATATAATGTATCTATTTCTGCGACTGTATGATCAATAATTTGAAAAAATATTGTGGCCACTTTTGAAAATATTTTTCTAGGATTTACAAACTGTTGAATAATGTATTAACTATTAACAATGTCGCCTGAAAATGAAACAAAACCAAAACTTGAAATGTGTGCTTGTGCTATCGCTTTCTAAAATAATGATGATATTTGGTAAAGAAAAACACAAAATGTCAAGTGTAGTTAAACTAATTATGAGTTCAATTAAATGATGTACATATGTTTTTTGGGGCCATTGTACAATTTACTTTTAAGTTACCATATAAAACTATAGTCAAAAAATGAAAACTAAAAAAATGAAGAAATAAACTGCTCTGTGTAAATCAATTCTTGAATAATTACAAAACTGCCACATCCTCTGCTCTCGTCCATCACCGCTTGTATACATATTGACAGCGGATTCTGAATTGAAATTAAAATCTGGTCTCAACCTGAAAGAGATCAATGAGATGTTTGAAATGATCTGATACATGAGAATAGCTGCTTGTGTCCCGCGATTGTGATCCAGTGTCTGCTAAGCTTCGTTTGATGCAGACGGCAAAAAAGTACCTTTTAAAGCCAGCTGTGTGTCTGATAGTAATGGCATTTTGAAAGCCCATTTTATCATTTCAATTACTTCTCAGCTACACAATACTGCTCCTCGACTGAAACCATAAAGAGAAAAAGGAAACTCTTCAAACCGACCGTCGCAATCCACATCAACCCGTCTCGTTGTCATGGAGTAAATGGGATGGCTACTTTTGGAACATTATGTCTGTGATTTTCAGACAAATTGAGACCTTCGTAATGAACAAACCAATTAAAACCCTCAAGTGTATCACAAACAGCACAGAGGATATAAAGCTACAGAACACTGCAACTCTGCTGGACTGCATTCATAACCTAATCAGACGTTTCTGGTGCATTTATGTAAATAAATAATCTTCTGCAGAACCACGACCCGCGCACCTGCTACATCTGAGAAAACATGTTTGTTTTTAGTGTGAGTGATGAGCAGCACTAACAATACATTAGAAATGTCTAACGCTGTTGTGCCCTCAGAATAATGCACGTTATATACAATAACAAAGTGTGGAAAATTACTGTGGTTCATAGAAAGTCTAGACTGTAATTCAAACAATGCCCATCTTATTCACATAATATTGAATGAAATGTCTTGAAGGTTTGTGATGGCTTCCTAGACATAATAAAACTCTTATTTCAATTGCTGAAGGGATGTTTTTGTATGTATAGCCTTAACTATAGGTACATTAAAGGAGCCATTCTTTTGCTGTTTTTGAGGCTTTGATTATGTTTTTTGGGTGGTTAACAATGGATGTTCATGTTTCTAATAAAAAAAAACGCTTAATATGTCACATATTTCAAGTCTACCACTGTCCCTCTTCTTACAAAACAACTGATGTCCCAGCCATACAATATCAGCGAGCTGGTCAGTCCCCCTCTCAGTGCACGTGTATTCATAAACTTTTAGCAATAAACAGTAACAATGGCATCAACTTCACTTTATTAGTTAAAAACATGCGGATCGATCGAAGTGTAACGGATGTCAGCTAGTGCATGTACAAACGTCAATCTTTGTTAGAGATCGCAGATGTTTTTTCCTACTATGGAGAGGGAAATGACACCAGACCGAATTTCGTCAGACCGGTTCTATAATTAACACTTATAACAGAAGCGTTAGTTTTGCCTTTTATATTGGACCCAAGTTGGATGATAAAACAAACAGATTGACTAGGAGACATTTGCAAGCACGACTTCAAACGACGTTTCATAGAAGTGTATTAGAGGTAGGCTATGCGCACAAACACAATATCAATGTTTACACCGAACAGCTTTGACAGCCGATGTTCAAGTCATGGAAGCTGTTATTTGACCGTTGGATATCTTATAATGTGTGTAGCAGAATTATTATGACCTGCTGTAGCAATGTGATGAAAGTGAAAGTAGTTTAGCGAGCCGAGCGCTGACAAAAGATGGGGGTAGGGGTGTGTCTGTCTTGGTGATTTTGAACATCAACAACGGCTATGAGAAATCGGACATCTCGCCTTTAAAATCAATCAATGAAAGTTGTACATGTTGTGTTAAATTTTACTAGAAAAGCCCCCTAAAGCGTTAGAATGAGCAAAACACGAAAAATAGTCTATTTGAAGTTTTTTATTTTACTAAAGTGCGTCAATGTTATAAAGACCACTTTAGTAAAAAAAACAAAAAAAATTCACATTCACTTAATCTGCGAACCTAGACCACAAAACAAGTCATAAGGGTCTTTTTATTGAGATAAATAACTCTGGAAGCTGAATAAATAAGATTTCTATTAATGCATGTTTTGTTAGGATTTGTTAGAAACAGGTTTGTTTTAACGCTCTTTATTGGCTTACCACAATAATAACATAGAGAGTAGATAAACTCGAAAGCTGAAATTACAGATACCAAACTTGAATGTGTAATTCCCAAAAAGGGGGCAGCAGCAAGCAAGTGAAGTTTGTAGGCCTTCTGGTATACCTGATTATTTTAAAACATCAAGCTCTTACTTGTAACAGAAGCTCTTTCTCCACAACATCTTGAGTCTTAGATATCAACCGCCGCTGCAGAGAGTGAATCTTCTGAATCAGTTCGAACATGCTTGGATCACTTGCCTACACCATCCAAGGGAAACATAATACTTTCTCAATCATGTAAATAAAATACTTGCTTGTCAATAAAGAACTACAGTAATGTAAAGTCACACGTCACACCTCTAGTTTTCTCCAGCGGTGAACATTCATGGGACTACTGAGTTCCTCCTCTAGAGCTCGACATCTGGTTCTCTCTTTCAGCAGTTCCCTCTGCATGTGGAACACCTCCTGTCTGCCATCAGAACAAAGACAGATCGGAAATAAAAAGAAATAGCTGGCAGGCTGGAGTTTCCAGGCCATAACAAAATCAACAATGTTCTACTAATTTACAGGCTGTTATTTAATAAAGGCCCTTGCATTTTGGCACTACACAACGGCACTCTGAAAATGGATTTCAGTGAGAGGTTTAAAACCTCTGCACTTTACTTAGTTACATATGCACCACAACAGGCCCAACCAGAAAAATGCAAACAAGCGTTAATATCAGAGAGAGAGAGAGAGAGAGAGAGATTCTTAAATTGACAGGTCATTACAACAATGATGTTTAATGTCCAAAAATACAAATTCCCTATTTCTTAGAGTGGCTTAAGTCACATTAAACCCTATACATGTGTCATGGAGCTATACGATAATCTATCAGTTGCTAAACGATATGTACTTCTACTCGAATGCTATGTCTCTGAACTTTTCACTAAAGCAACGGGGAAAGACTGATAGTAAGAGTGCACAGCTCATTTACCTGAGAGCAATGAAGGTTGAATTTAAGAGGGTGTTAGCGGTTAGCATGCTAAATTGATCAATAAGTCATTTCCTATCGGGAAAAAACACCCAAATTTCGACGTACTATCATTTGTCTTGAAACGCAAGTCGGAAAGTGTGTCGCTGCGCTGAAGAATGCCGTAAGATTGCTTGTAAATGGTGCGAATTGATTTTTTAAGGCCTGCGTTTTGCCGTCATTGCTGATGCACACCAAATCGATGAAGTCTCTAATGATCATAACTGTCGCGTCGTCCGATTTCTTTATTAGATTCTCACGCTCTTGTGTTTGGATCCTGATGGGAGTTTTAAGTCGAGTATTTATAGATTGAAGCTGATGACTGGGGGAGTCAAACAAGATTCTTGGGGCTTTGAAGTTAGGCGTCTATTGTATACATGTTGCATCATTGACAGAGGTTTACTCTGAGGGTTAGTCGGATGATACTATTGTCTTCTAGGCCCTGTTTAAATCTAGCAAATAACATCTGTCAGTCGAGAAAGATCACTGTTTCTAACTACTACTGCAAATATCTACTGTATATATGTCCAACAACATCCATTGTTTACAGATATAAAAATCTTTTAAAGTTCTTTCAGGAATCGATCACAGATCTAATCTAACTATGAAACTGTGATGACTCCATGTGTATCTAAGAAACTGCATATGTAGAACGACAGTTCTATGAAAAGCCAGGGCTTTCCTGGAGATTAAATAAAACACATCTGCTGGTGCTCAATACTATTTGTCCCATAACAAAAGCCTCTGAACATCATGTAGACACAAATACACGACACATAAAGCGCTCTGTTTCAAAACTTTGAAAAGAAACCACGCGTAACACGCTGGAAATAAAACGATATGTGATACGAAAGCATGCACGCTCCGACTGTATTAATCTTAGTCAAGAGTCATTTTACCGCACTACATTCAGAACAATGAGCCTGAAAGGATCTCCTGTTCAGATTGGGCTAAAATCACAGCAGACTTTTCTTTCGCTTGCCTTTGGGCCTTATTTATGCATTTTAATTGTATTTTTGGCAAAGCTTTTGTTTTCTTGCCCTCACCATTCTCTTCACAGCCGTATTTCCCATGAATACATCACTGTCCGCTAAAGCAAGGCAAGCCATCCATCTTTCCATGTCAACAAATTAATTCCACCATGACAAATAAATAACTGATTTAGAATGGGAGAAAAGCATATTCCTCGCCCATGGGGTTCTCTCATTCGCCTATTTAGTTTGGTATTCCTCCTATGTGTCTTTGTGGCTGTTTGGAGTGAGATTTGCATTGAGATACAGATGGTTAGAGCAAGAGTAGGTTAGGGTATATAGATTGATTTATTCGGGAAGGCAGGTTTGATATCGCACACTTAAACTTTAATCACAGTGCTTATAGAGTTCAGAACTCATGCACACACACACAGATACACACAAAAATCTAAAATCACAACACAAACCGTACTACATTTCATAGCTCTGCATTGATTCAAAGTGTGAACAATGTTTGTGTGTGCGTGAGGTAGAGTCCTGATCTCTAAAAGGCAGTTATGTGAAATCCTGGCAATGATTTATTTCCTGTGTTGCTAAATGGGGCTTCCCAGTGGCACTGCACGTTTACAGTCAATAGCAGACATGCCAACAAAAACAGCACACAACAAACAAGACAGCGATGTTCATAACTGGCCTTTTTATAAAGTGCAGAACCAATTATAATCAGCGCCATTTACATCAACAACCTCCCACGACAATACCCTCACTAACAGCATTAACAATCAGCTTGTATAGACTCAACCTCTTTTAGAAAAGAAGACAAGAATTTGTCCAAAAATATAGCTGCAAGCAACAGTTATGAGTCCGAGCACATTGGGGATGTCTTGTATACTTGCAGTTCCCAGACTGCACATAAAAACTATTTGCTTCCTTAAATGTTTAGGTAGAATCAACTTGGCTTTACAGGTCATTGCAACTTGCTATTTTAGGTTTCAGCCAGGTGAGTGGATATAAATTGAAGATTAGTTGGTATATCATTGAAATTACTTACAGTATTTTAATGCCATCTGCACCTGGATTCATTAAACATTTTTGATACACCTGAAACTAAATCTTACTGTATGTTTCCACAGCAGAGGGATAAATCAACACAATACCACTCACAACACCTACACTGCTTTGGGCAGTGTGCATCACTTCCCCGTACCCATATAAATCCCACAATCCACATGGGCAGCGATATTCTTGACTTTTTTTTAAAAGGAACTGAAAATACTTGATCATTGTAAACCAAACATCCTAGTGTAAATGTTATTGACATTTTTATATGCATCTCACTCTTGGAAATGTACTTTCTGTGTGGAGCATCACAATATAAGACATTATTGGCTCCTTATGCAACATTTTACTCAGAAAGTTCTTGCCATTTAGTAGCACAATGAAATCAATAAAATATTTTATTCAAAAAAAAAAATTGTAAAATTCTTTTTTGGAATAACAGTTTTTATATAGCCTAATATTGTTAAGTATATGGTAATATATAAACCATACAATAAAATAAAAAATAAATAGACCAAATGTAAAGAAGTAGGGTTCAGAACCAAAATAACAGCAGATGAATCTAATATACTTTACCAGCTGCGTATGCGAAACAACAAGAATCTAAGAAAGCGCTTTGATCTCAAGGATCTTCCTCGAGCATCCGGACCGTTATGCCACGTTACAAAGCTCAAAGCAGCTCAGCTTGCAGTTAGACAATGCTTAAGAAACGTTTATTTAACACTTATGAAATATTCATGCTGATCCGAATGGATGCCGATTACGGGAAATCCATCTGTCAGGCTGCCACTCAGATGCTTTTTGAATAAGTTGGCATCTTATGAGCCAGAGCACGGGAGGAACATATGGTCTGTTCTGTATGCTTCATGTAACTCAACCAGCAGTAGATGAGCGATAGAGAGAGGTTCAGGGGGAAAGAGGAGAAAAGGAAAGAGGAAATACACTAATGAAGGTATAGCGGATAGGGAGGAAGCGATAGGGCCACAGTGGGAGAGATATACGGAAGGAAAAATAAAGAACAAAAAAATAGAGCAGTTTTAGAGTTGCTGGAGAGCAAGGCCCCAGAAGCATGGAAATGTTAAGGGTGAGTGTTTTCTAATGTCTCTTTGTTCCTGTTCCAGAGCAGCAATTACATCATTTAATTCCACAAATAAAGAAAAAGACAGAAAGTACGTAAAAATGATGGAGGGCTAAAGAACATGTGCTAGCGCGTGTCTAAGCGTGAAAGGCTCGTGAGGGTAACCCTGTGATTCAGGCAGATTTATCCAAACATAATTCATTTTCAAGTGAGGCCTCTTTGAAATCATTTGAAATGAAGAGACCTTCTCATTATAGCTGCCAAACATCCAGCACAACAATTTGGTTCTGTGCTGCATCAAAGAAACACTTGCGCTCACATACTTTCACATCATTGGCTTGTGCTCTGTTTTTCATTCCACACTGCGAGTTAAATATTCTAATGAATATTCTAGGCCAAATGTAATACAGTTCATTATGGCATAAATTGTAATGTTTGCAATTACTACAAATTCGATACGTCAAACAAAGTACTACACTGTGCTTGACTCTTGCTACTCAAGTTTAGGGGTTTGTTTTAATCCCCAAACTATGAGTATGAAACGTACACATAAATCTCTGTGTAGAAGTGTTTCTGCCATTATTCTGTCAACATTTATTCACCCTTATGTCAATCAAACCTGTATGGAAAACAAAAAAAGATATTTTGAGAATTATGTCAGTGTGATTATACGCAAGTCAATGGAGACCAGTGTTGTTTGGTGGCAACGTTCTTCAAAATATCTGCTTTTGTGTCCTGTCAACATGCATTTGGCAGACTCAAAATTACTTATATTGCATTTTACTATCCACTGAAGAACCCCAGATGCCGTTCTCTTACATTATATGGAAATAGGCTCAAATATTCTTAAATGAGGGCAGAACATGACAGAATTTTCATTTTCATGTAATATGCATTTAATCAATTTTATCGGAGGATTAATAAAAAAGATCTAATGTGTTGATCAGTATCGCTCTAACTTCAGAAAACTTAATTGGAAAGTCTTAAATAAAGTAGCCATAATATCTTGATTCTCGCATACCTGTAAGTTTTTTATCCAGAATAATGGTTGAGAATTTTAAAGGAGATTAAATCGCTGTATGACTATAAGAAGCATATTATCATTACTGTATATGCATGATTCCTGATTGCAATCTCTGGTAGTCGCAGGAGCAATTCATTCATCTGAGATTATTACAAAACCCGTCACATTTACATTCCAATCAATCTCTCTCTGTTGAGTGGATGCTTGTTTCTGAGAGCTTCTCATACACTAAAAGAGTTGTTTCCACCTTTTCTATAGCGGTGTTTATGATTGTTTATGGCACGACGTAATTGCTGGTTATGCTGCACATGCGGTGAAGAAATAGGAATTATTTGACATATTCACAAGATTTCACAAGCTGGTTCTGATTTTTGGAACATTATTGCTGGGTGTCTTTGGATGTTTTGAATCAACCAAGTAATAGTTCACTCAAAGAAATAATCTGTTGTCATTTACTCATCCTCCTATCATTTCAAACCTGTGTGACTTTCTTTCTTCGGCAGAACACAAAAATAAGATATTGTGAAGAATGTTGGTAACCGGCACCCTTTCATTTCCATTGATTTTGTGTCCATACAATAGAAGTGATACAGATGTCTTCAAAATATCTCCTTTTATGTCCTGCAGAAGAAACAATCTTAGGGGCCATTCCGACAGACATATTTTCCCATTCCAATGCGCTACTTTCCCATTGTTTTTCTATGTAAACATGCGTTTCACGGACGTGCATGACCGTTACGCAAGCATCCCGCATCTTGTGAAGAGCCTTGCACACGAGCGCCGCGATTTAAAGACGCCGTGTCAAGTTTAAAAACAATCTACTTTTAAATGCAGCACTGCTCATCAATGTCAATTCAAAAAGCAGTGAACCAATCAGAAGAATTTGGAGGCGGGGCAAGCGTTGCGAGCTTCAGAGCCATTGAGATAGAGAGTCGCGTCTTCTTCGTTGACTCCAATGGAACAGTTTTTTCACAGTTTCAATAGTTCCCTGAAGTTACCAGTAAGCTAAGACCTAACAGACCAACTGAGGTCAACTTCTAACCCATTTACAGACGAAAGCTATTTAATGAATAAAAAAACTCAGAAATAAAGCATTTAAAAAGAAAACATAACTTCCTGCAATTATTTAAAAGGCTCCAAGAATCACAGGACTTCCAGGAATCATAGTTCCTGGAAGTTACTAGTTACGCATGGAGCTGCGACTAAACAGACCAACTGAGGTCACCTTTAAACCCATTTAAAGACTAAAGCCAATTAATGAATAAAAAAATGAAAGAAATAAAACATTTCAAGAGAAAACATAACTTCTATCTGAAGGCTCCATGAATCACGTGACGCTCCAGCGTTTCAGACTTCAGTTGGCAGAACTCTCTCTCTCAATGGCTCTGGTTCACAGTAGCAAGTTGGGATGACAACTGTTTTATTTGACTGCAACATGGCGGAGGAGGCGCATAGTGGCTATGTCTGGATTCCCGCATCTCGAGACCCTCGTGTTCTAGGCTACGCTTTTTAGAAACCATATCAGAGCCTTTTAGGACGCAGACACTTGTAGGTCACAAATTGAAACAAAAATAATCCAAATGACTTAATGAATGACTTCAGAAGCAAACAAAAAATGTGTGTGAAAAAAAAAATGTTTTATGTGACAATTTTCTTAGCAGACATAAATGTCTGAAGATCTATAGATTTTTCTTTTGTGTAGAGATAGTACATTTGTTCTGGCGCCTTTTTATGTCATTATTAAGCAGAAGCTGGATCCGACATTTTGTTAAACGTCAAAGATTCGTTCAACTGTACTTTTAATAATTTCTCCTATTTTGAATCAATTTCTGTATGTTCGGGAGACTGTTAACAGGCCTACTTTTTGATACCTTGATGCAAGAGTTCTGCTCTTCTGAATATCGCAGAATAAGACGTGATACAGACAGCCAGTGAATGGAAGAGCATTTACAGTCTGATGCAAAGACTTCTGTCGAAGTAGATTGTAGGAAGAAGTGATGCAACGTCCTGGCAGAGAGAACTATGTTCTACTGTAATCTGGGAGGGAAGAATATAAGAGAAATATCTGAAAGGGCATCTGAGTTTACGTGTGAGGTTTAATGTCTTTCTGGCCTGGGCAGCCACCCAACAGGATGAAGATATTGTTCAGTAAATTCGTCACGAGAGGGCGATCCTCAATTCTCTTGACAGTTTCAATGAGGTCTTGAGGAGATTTTTCCAGATGAGAGAATTCGGGCTGACGGCACCAATATCTGTATGAGCCCATCCATGAAGACGGACAAGGATTAGTGACAGGAGCACAGCAACCAAACTGTAAAAAAATCCTGTTAAAAAACGGACATTTTCTGAGAGCTGGGGCACCAGAAATATTACCTAAAATAAAAGTTTTTCCTGTAAAATTACATATATTTTTTTGTATTTTGTATTTTTTTGTATTGGGAAGTTAGCACTTTTAAGAATATATTAATTTTATTTCCTTCGAAATTAACAGATATTACAAACAAAGAATCAAAATGCACGTTCTTTACAAAAATCCCATTGCACTGATGACAGCAATAATTACTCAAATTGCCACATGTTTACCATGTCGGCCTGCGAATCTGAGAGATATTTGGCATCCGATCTCGGCATCAGATCAGCCCATCTGGTACAGAGGCGGCTGGCTAGTCTCTCTGCATCCTTACCACTGGCTTATTTATTCTCACATATGTTTCAGAGCACAGGAGGACAATAAAATAGGGACATGGCATGAAAATTATGGTGGGCTGATCACCCCCCAGAACACCATGGTCAAATCACTTGAACAATCCGCCACACTCTGAGCTGAATTGTGTGTGGTACACAAAAAAACTACACAAAGCACACCTGGATGTGCTATTGGGGAGGGGTGTTCTGCAAAAATGTATTTTGTTTATTTTTAAACCATGAGAGTGTGGTTACATTGTCTGGAGAAATAAAGAGTAGGTGGAAGTGCTAGTTTGTGTGCCAGATAACAGAAGCTGATATGTATATTTGCTGCCTAAAGTACGAGTTTTGGATTGCTGATGGTAATCTACAAATTATTGGAAAATGAATGTTTATCACTATTACATAATTTCAACAATACCTCAGCTAGAAAGAACTTTTTTATAAATAACCAGAGAACATGGACAGCAAACAACTTGAAAAGTAGGGGTGTCACACATGGAACCTTTAAGAGCACCAAATTAGTCATAGCCATAAACATATATGTTTATTGCTGTAAATGATAGATTATATTATAGATCTGAGTCAAGATACAATACTCAAAAATGAATTTATATTATTTAAAATGAATGATTTTGTTGACTACTTATAATCTGACTAATTATTTTATTCTAAACACAAAAATCCTAAAAGTTGGCCTCCTAAACATTGATGACAATCTTTGATATGCCCTAAAAATGGCAAGGTATTATTTTTACAGAATGTCCTTTACACTGTATATAGTGATTTCATGTAGTAATCAGTAAATCACCAAAAGAATTACTTAGTTTTCACATACAGGGTCGCAAACCTGATTTAGTAAATATATACTGCACATTCCCTAAAAAAAGGATATAAATAGGATATGTTAGGCCCTCTTTCCTTCTTCCCTTGAGGTGGGCAAAATTAGTTTTTTTCTGTCTCGAAGAGAGATGTTCTAACTAAGACACTCTTGTCATTCAACCTTATTTTAACCTTTTTTTATAGCCATCTTTGAAAATGTTTCGGATAGATTTGAATTGAAAGGACTGAATTTTCCTCAATAAAGTAGTAAAACAAGAGAGCTTTGTACAATAAAATTAATTTAGTCCCTCTCTCTTTATTCTCCTTTTGGTTCAAACCTTTGGTTGAATAAATTCTGGGGTGAAGGAAATATCAGCACATAATTCAGATTCATTGAATATTTAGTGACTACATTGGCCTGAGACAGAGAGAGAGAGACTGCAGGAAAGGTTAACACCATGCCTGATGTTCATGAAGGCTATGATAGAGTATCTATTATGGATCCAGTTTGGCTTTAAATTGGAGAAACCTGTCAGAACTTTCAGTTGTTACCTCACTGTTTAGTGCCCAGCGTGCATTGCCATTTTTTACTCTACTGACAACTGATCATAAAAATGTATCTCTTGTTCCCTGTGACCTAAAAAGCTTGATTATTGAGAGTGAATCACAGCTTTTGAAAATATCAATAAACCTTTCGCAGGTCAAAACCGAGGAGAGGATTATTCAACAAGCACCTAATTAGCTCCGTCTCTCGATGTTGCATGTACATTTGATTGAGTCATAATCATTATGTCATTTATCCTCTTCAGTACACACGAGTGCATCTGAAAAATATAAAATGTTTTCCACCTGCCACTGTGTCAGAGTTAGAAGTGCAGAATGTGCAAAGATCTAAAATGAAGAAGATAAAAATGAAAAACGACAGTACAAAGATAATAACATGGTCTTTTTGGTGTGTTTAAATGTTCTGCAAAAAAATCTGCACTGCAATATTTGAACCATCGATGACACATTACATGGACGTCAGTAATCAAATCATATTCTGAGTTAGCTAATATTCTAATTAAGGTATTTACATGAGTTACTTTAAGAATATACCTTTCATGTTCCCGTTTACATGTTACACTACATAGTTCGATTAATGGCATATGTCATTACGTCCCTAAGCGACGCCATTCGACGTTCCCTCCATAATTTAATGTATCAACAAACAGTTTGGTATCAACAAACAGTTTGGATTCTCCATGGTATCACTTACAGTTTTTGGTGTTTCATTTATTTTGGCATCTTTCTTGTTTCCCTTTCGGACCAAAAATGTGCTTTTGAAGCCAAGTTATATGCCATAAAACGAAATGGCTGTCCACTGCCGCGCGTGTGTGTAACCTGTCGCAAAGTGCTGTAAAAGTTCCTACCTGCCGGAAATAGTATGATTAAGGTGTGTACATGTCTATACGGCACTTTGATAATGCGACTAAAATAGGAGTACTCCACCCGTCGTAATTGGATTTGTGTTTACTACAATTATGAGTTTAGACGGATTAAGCAAATCAAAAAACTTTGTTGGCATGGTCCATTCATAATCAGAGTATTGTCTTAATCGTATTAATATCGGATTATTGTTGTCCATGTAAATGTGGTCAATGTGACCACGGTGAATGCTAGAGGCAGCGGATAATAACTGATAACTAATGTAGATACACTAACAACTTTAGCAAATTTTTACTGTTCTGTTCATATTTTGGCTTCTGGTTTTTACTATACAGCCAAACAGAGTTTGTAATTTGGGGTGAACTGTCCCTTTTAGTCTAAATATTCTACCGCAACAGAAATCCTTCCTTGTGCAGAAAAATTCATCACAAAGAAGTTATCCAGCAACTCCACCCAAAACCTTTCTCCTGTTTGTTACCTGAGATCTTCAACTTTAGAGACTGTCCTGGTGAGGATGTTTTGTTCGCGCTTTTGCCTCTTGACCTCCAGCTTCAATAGTCTGATGTCCTCTAGTCTGTCACTGTACTGCATTTCACCCTTGCTCATGATCGACTCCTGGATTTTGATCTTTTCATACAGCAGTGCCAGCGCTTCGTTCCTCCTCACCAGTTGCGTCCCCAGGAGGTCTCGCTCGCTTATCACCTTGACAATGAGAACATGTGCAAATATTAAACACTTGTAGATGGTATACTGGTTTCTGTGAGAATAACAACAAACAAACGTGGAAAATGATTTCACCTCTAGATGAGGTTAGATGATCTATTATAGAAATAAGCAGGCGGTTTGTTTGTTCTGTTCGGGGTTCTGATGACTCAGCACCTCCGTGCCAGTCTGTTCATAATAAGTGCTGAAACACCTCATCTTACAAAACGAATACAACATGATGGCTTTTTCAGATGTTAGAAGGCCTTTACAGTGTTGTATTACTTATAGTACTTACCATTCTGCAAGATGTAAGCAACATGCATAAGTACTTCCTGTTTCAGTTTTCTAGCACTACACGAATGTTAGAACCAAACACTACCAAGGGTTCGATGCCAGGGGATTGCACACACTTAGAAACAAATGTATAGGATAATGCAATGTAAGTCGCTTTGGATAAAAGCTGCCAAATGCATACATGTAAATGTAGAACTTAATTAAAAAGTTAAGCAAACATCTTTAAAGTCCCCCCGTGGTGAAAATATTTTTGATGTTGTTTATATGTCTATGTGGTATACTTTCGAAAAGCCAAGTATTTTCTTATTCATTCCATCCTGATGGCTTGCCCCATGGACTTCCAATGTAAGTAAAAAAATTACAAACTCAACTGAACATTAATAGATGGAAATATAAAATAAAATTTTGGTGATGTCAGGATCCAAATCTTATTTGGACGTGTTTCATTTTAGGCTTTAATTTCATATTATTGTCAATGGCAAATTGGATATTCAAGAAAAAATTGAGCACAATTAAAAATGGATTCTTCTATCCAATAATTATGTGAGCTGTGTATTTGCATGCTTATTAGAGCACAACAGCATTAGCTCAGCGATCTATTAAAATCAAATAAGTGAGTTAAGTTTCCTGCATGCTCCATCCCAACAGTACGCCAAACGGAGATGCTGCCTATATGAAGACCTTTCCAATATAAATTGGCTTATGAATTGCACCAAAAATGTCTTTTGTGTATTTTTAAGCCATTCCTACTGTGTTCTCTTTGCATGCATTCACGACACGCTGAGAAGCTTTAATTTCTTTAAACTGCCATGACCGATTTTGGCCTCCATATTGGTTCCACTCTCCTCCTTTAAAAAGAGCTTGACCCCCGGACCCCTCAGAAGTGAGACTTTAGGTCTAATGACTTTTGAGTGAACCTAAATTACACTCTTTCATCCCTAGAGTCAAACGCATGGCGGCTGAAAAGGAGGCACCATAATGCGAAGACGGGAGATACCATTTGATACCTGATCGAGTTCTTTCTTCTGTCGGAGTCTCTCAGTATCAGCATCCGCTATGATCCTCAGCAGCTTGTGTTCATCTGCCTCCTGTTTGTCAATGAACTGCTTGGTCTCTAGAGCCTGTTGCCTCATTTTCTGCAGCTCAGCCTGTTGAAACAGAGAGATTGATCTGGTTAACAAAGAGAGGAAAAAAGTTATACTGATGTCTCTGTTAAAGGAATAGCTTTCCCTGAAATGAAATTCTGCCACTATTTACGAACCCCTTATATCATTCAAGTAAACAAACGCTGTTTGAAATTCTGGATGTGTGCATGGTCTAGGTGCAAACATCAGCAAAGGGGAATATTGTGAGTGAAAAATGACTTAAATGTTGCTCCGTCCCGACAGAAATCCATCATACGTCTGCAGAAGACCAGACGATTCTTCAAAAAGCAAAATACAGGATCTGAAGGCACGAGGGTGAGTAAATGATGGGATGCTGTATTGTAAATATTTTCTCTCTCTCCTTCTCTCTTAATACTCAAGATTTAAAGTGTTTTAACAGCTTGATAAACAGTTAAGTTGACAACGCATCAGTAAACAGTTCACACACACGTATGTGTGCACTAGGAATGGGAGGTTCAGAGGTGCAGTTGTGTTATCATCTCATTTTGTGTGCAAGAGCACAGCATGTCCTCTTTCCAGGGCGAGACCTGTTTGTGTCTGACTTTTTTACATCTCGACTGTCTTTTCTGACTCTTTGCATATTCAGAGAGTTTGAGCAAGGGGTCGGTCGCTGCTGCCGGGTTTGGTTACGATGTGTTCTTTGTGAAGATAGACAACATTACAACCCTGCTTTACAAACATGTCCTGCTTATTATTTTGTGTCTGTGTAATTTATCAACGCATGTTATTCTCTGTTTGGACAGTTTTACATCAAAACAAATATTTTTACTTTTCGTTTTTACTTTAGTAACCAAGACTTCAAGGCCTAGAAATGATCTTAGCTCAGCTAAAAAACAAAAGTAATATAAATAAAATTGGGAATGACTGTTTTCTTGAATATAAGTCATTGCATATTCACCCACACATTGGCTCTTTCTAAAATGAGTAAAAGGAAAAATCGAAGAATCTTCACACAGCTCATTTGCATAAAATTCATGATATCTGCAGTGACCATGTCTGTGACATTTTATAAAGGACATCAAAAAAGCATTACATTAATAAAGTCAATATGACTTTATTATATGCACAATTTTCCTAGTCTTCTAACGCCATACGGTGGCTTTTGTGTGATGAACAGACAGAAATGTATGTCATTATTCACAAAATATCTGATTCACATTTACATTTAAGGCATTTTGCAAAAACTTTATTTAATGTGACATACACACTGTTTAAGACCCGTTCAGAACAAGGACAATAACCATAGTGTCTAATTTTAAGAGAATTGAGGCATGCACACCATATATTACAGTGGAATGCTGTGGTTGGGATCATTTTTTTTTTTACTAATAATGAACAATCAAACATGGACAGGCAATCAAAACCCATTCGGATTTTAAGGAGCGATCTCATTTAATATATATAATAAATAAACATAATATTATAATCTGTGTGAAAGATAAAATACGCTACAAAGTTACCTCTATAGTTATCTTTATTAACAAGAAAAATCAGAAAAACTTGTAATTTTATAGGGAAACTGTTATTTTATAATTTCAGTTTATTTTTGAAAGTTTATATTTGAAATGCGGTCAAAAACTGTAAAAAAACTGAAAAAGACAGCAAATTTACAATAAAAATGTAGAAAACAATTAATTTTACATCCTTACCTGTAATTTTACAGGAAAAGACTACTATACGGTAAATTCAGTCACTCTAGCTGAAAGAAAGCTTCATTTCTTTACAGATTTTTTTACATATAAATATAAAGAACTTATTAAGAAATCACAAAAATATCACCTGTGTTTTTATAATTAAAAAGACTAGATTTAATTTAACTTTATATATTATAATATTTTATGCGCTCAATCTCACTATCTAAGGGGAACAAAAATATTGTTAATAAACTGTTCAAACTGTTTGTGTTGAATGCACTTTAACTATAGTAGCTGTAGGGCATCATGCTTTTGACCTCAGCAATGAACCCACAAACTCAAATTATTGGTGTGACAATCAGCAAACATCAATCGTTAAAAAAAGATATTGAAATACTGTACAACAAAAGCAACAACAGATTTAAGCCTGCAAATGCCAAAAGCAAGTTATGATTAACATCCATTTTAATCATATTATTATCAATTTAACATGATGTAATCCATAACTTGCTTCACTTTTTACAATTCAATGAAATCCTCGCAGCTAAAATTCATTTGAAATGTGATCATAAGTTAAATGCATTAGAAACACTGTTTGATGTTGTTTCAAGTGATTTTGTGTTTTTTGTTAATTCCTCATTCCTTCTGATTGAGTTATTGTCCTGAGGTCTTGCTGAACATGATTGGCAGCACCTCTATGATGTCATCTTGATAAGTTTGTGCTTTGTGGCTGAGGATTTCTATTTCGCTGGCAAAGACGGGTATGAAATTTTATGTCCATTTGATAGGTCATAGCCTCAATTTTGCAGTCTTTCAGATTTTGTTCCTGCAGTCTCTTATGTGTGTTTTTCCCATATAACAAACTCGGTTCCATATGCGGACCCCAGACCACATTTTGATAGAGTGGCAATAGCTATATTACAGTTAAAATTCATTTTTGATAGAATCAGGATGTTGATTTCTTGTCTGACAGAAATGTCCACCAAAATCTACCATCAATGCTGCTCATGGATAATCCACACATTCTGTTTTTTAATTATTTTACTGCATTTTATGTACATTTTTAGAATTTCTTTTGTTAAAATATATATATATTTTAATAAGAAAAAAAATCAGCATATATTTGCATGACGTTGAAACGTATATATCAAGCAACCACAAATAACAGCTTTTAAACCAATTTTAATATACATCTGAGTACTGCATGTTTTTGGGTTAGAATGGTCTTAAAAAAACAACGCCTTTTGAAACATTATTATTAACATCTTTTGTTAACGTTAGGACTCAGAAGTTCAAAAAGTGCAGCAGGTCAAAATGTTGCAGGACGTTCACCTTGGTGAGAGACCCTGAGAGGATCTTACATCTGACTTCAAAATCCATCTCTCTCCGTCTCTCACCCCTTGACACTTATTTTATTGCCTTTGGCAAATACGGTGAGGTAAACATGCAGGTCTGTCAAGAAAAGAGAAAACGGATAGAAGCGGTTTGGCTAGATAAAAAGAGTCAGAGGCAGGTGAGGTGTGAGTGCTTTACACCTGATTTGATACCCGTCTTAACCTTTGTCACCCATGGGAGAGAGAGAGCATCAGTTGGGAGTGTCTTAAGACCAAAGACCCTGATCAGTATCCAGGCGAGGTGCACATGTGGCCACCGCCCCACCACGCCTGTCTGACATTAAGGATACGGATTGAACCAGAATTCGATTCCATCTCTCGCCCTCACCTGCTACATTTATTTAAAAACGCCTTTGCGCCAACCAACCCAACTAAAATCTGGTGACAGCCTTGCAGCGTCTTAAGCATGTAATAAGATTTCTCCGAGATCGATGTGCCTCTCAGCATGCATAACAACCAGCCGGACAGGGGGGGTGCTGAGAGCAGCCTCTCCCCTCATTACCCCCCGCTGTAGCCTCTTGTGATGAGAAAGCGTAGGCCGTTCATTAGCATGCTAATCAATTCTTATGAAGTGGACTAATTGTTTTTTCATGGGGTTGAAAGTTAGCAACGGGGGACGTCCCTGAGCCTTGGGCTGCTCGCTTTGTAAGGGCGTGAGGAAACAAACAACAACAGGAGGAGCTTAAAGGCCTGTGTCCTGGCACAATAAACTCAGCGTGCGGACACGGAGAAACCTGCAGGACATAGTGGCTTTGCTTCTTATGATACCGTTGGACTTGTTTATAGGCTTTACCTCACCTCATAAATCATTTAGGGGTGTTAAATGTTAAACGGATGCACCACAAAATGATAATTCATTTACTCTATTTAACATACAAGTTGTTACAAATCTACATAAATAACTTCGTTCTGATGAACATAACAAAAAGAAATTGGGAAACATGTTAGCAGCTGGCATTTCTGGGGCATCATTGACCACCATAGTAGGAAAAAGGAAAATAGTCAACAAAGGTGCCCCGGAGCGGTTTGCTTTCCTACATTCTTAAAAATATCTTATTTTGTGTTCAACAGAACAAAAAAAGAGAAACAACAAAGAAGATATTTTGAGAAATGTCAGTGGTTTTGTGTCCATACAATGGACGTCAATGGGGGACAATCTTGATGGGATTCCAACTTTCTTTAAATTATCTTCTTTTGTGTTCTGCTGAAGAAAGCGGCATACAGGTTTTGAACCCCAGATGTTTAGGCAAATGGTCTTTAACAAACAATGCTGTCCAGGGAATGTGAAAAAAGCACGTTTAGAAATTCAAGTGGCAGCATGTGGCACTTCACAAAGGCAAAATGGAACACAAGGGTATTTAAAATGAGTCTAATTATCTTGCATTGGGCACAGGTGCGGTAACTATGGATACGCGAGACAGAATTCCGGTAAGGATGTCCCCTGCTGACAAACCATAGGGTCAACTGAGTTCCCAGAGTTGAAGATGTCTTTAATCGACGCCCACTGGGGTCATTACTCTTCTTACTCAACCAGCAATTTTATTTGACCTTCACAATGTTAGAAGTATTACCTTTTTCCATTTCCCATCTTATTTTAGCAAGACAGGTCCACGAAGATCCTCAGCTGTGTAAAGACTTTCCAAGACCATGTGTGAGTTAGATTAACATTTTCCAGACCTAATGTTGTGTAATTGAAGGTAAAGTGGTGACTCGCCCACCCGCGCCGCTGCAAAGATTAAGCCGTGACAGTGATGCGTTCTGACAGCGCAGGAAGTACAACGTCAAACTGGAAACTAACGCTTTGACAGCTCCGGCATGGAAATGTAACAAACTCAGGTTTGTCACCATTTACCAAAGAGTAATATTGGCTTTCTGTCACAGGTTTAATATTGCTGACAATTGTTAAACACGGGGATGGCTGACGGAGAATATCTGACAAATAAATAACACAAGTGACAGTGACGAAGTCAGCCTGAAAAAATGAATGAAGTGTGACTTTTTAAGTGTCACGTGCAAAGCAAAGCTAAATGAGATGTCTTCACTTGAAGCTTTTTCACATCATGATCTCCCTGCATGTCATTAAGTGTGTGAGGCCGCAGTGAAAATGTTTCTAATTTGCATATTTTTCGAAATTCATATTTTTTATTACGAAATACACTACCATTTAAAAGTTTGGGGTCAGTTGATCACATAAAGGTTTTGATATGAAGGTGTCAAGACAAAAATATAAATGTACAAACATAGGTACAAAGAGGCTGGTTGATAAAATGTTGGGAGAACATTATTGACAATTCTATACGCTTTTAGATTTTTCATATCACATTTCCATTTTACTATTGCACAGTTTTACTTTTATTATAAAATGTAAACATTTTAATAATTGAATAAGTGACCCTTAATTTTGTAACGGCAGTGTACATTATCAACATTACAATAGTAGTACAAAATAAGCATGAATTTCAGAATGTCTCTCTTATGCTGACAGCGTGCACTCAAGCTGGACTGACCCACATGTTTGTGCAAACCTGCTGATCCATGTTATCCCAACATGTTTTGAGAACGTTCCAAAGAGCATCCTGTGTGCTTCAATGGAGACATGTAAATCTGACCTTTCCTACATCACAGCTAACATGATACATACCACAAATTTGTTTGAAATCATTTCTTTTTTATTTGCATTAAAATGGTTTCCAAAATTTCCAAGTTTAAATGAAATGTAAATCCCAGATTTTTTTATGTGCATTCAATTATAATATAATGAGATGTTTTTCAACCTGTCATCTTTAAACCTCAAAATAAAAACCAAAGCCCAGTCATCCAAAAAAAGGTGAGAAGTTCACTCAGTCAACCACAAAATCTGCCCGAAGCTTGTCGAACTGAACATCGTCTTGCTTCTCTTCAGTTCACCACATACCCAAGACTAACCGAGAAACATCCCATAATAATAATAAATGAGATTCATTAAGATTTGATGAGAAAATGGGCAAATGGCATGTGCTTCCTCCTCTTTCCATCTACACATGGCTGAGAACTTTATTGAATAATGAATCTCTCACATTCAGTGGCATTCTATCTTAAGCAAGAGGCAAATGACATTTCTTGAAGGGAAAACAGCATTCTGAACGAAAGACTAAAGGACTTTTGACAACACGCTAAAAGGCTTCCAACCACTTACAGCTTAATTACGAATTCCTTAAAGAACAAAGGGTGAAATGAAACATATCACTCTCTACATTAACATACTTTGGGAAGCTTTTTTGATGTGAGATCAAATTTAAATTAGTTATTAATAGCTAAACTTCATAGAAAAAAAGCTATTACAAGCTAAAAACTAAATGACAACATTGAAGCTATAAGGGGTCATAATTTATACATAAACATTTGAACTTTTAAACTTTATTTGTTAAGGTAATTTACTCACTTATTCATATTTCTTCACATATCGAATAATTGTAAACTCTTTAAAACTATGTAATTATACAAATGTGGAAATTACATTGTGATCAAAACAAATTATAATTCATAATAATTATCATACATTATTAAATATCTTATGTTTAAGGATCTTTAGCCCTTTGCCTAGAATTTGTAGAAATTACGAGTTTATATGCAAAAATCTTTGTTTTATTAAAAAATGTCCAAAAATGTTAATGGTTTTTATCAGGATTGTGTTTGTTTGCTCTATTATGTTTCTTTTTTTATGTAATTATTAAATGTGAAATGCACAATTAAAAAAGACACTGTTTTTGATCTGTTTTTATAAATGTTGATCCTGGACTGTGAAAATGAACTTCTGTCTATGCCGAGCTATTAATTGATGCTTTTTCTGAGTCGTTTCACCCATTTCAGACACATTTTTGTTAAGTGAAATTAGTCAAATTCACTTTATAATACGGTTGGCTAATAAAAATAAAGTAATCTTTTTCCACAATTACACTTTTGTCTACAAAACTAATTTTATTAATTTAGGCATATCTATTCAGGGGCCGGATTTACAAAACATTCTTAAGAAGAAAACTCTTCTTGCCCTATATTTTCTTAAATTCGGATTTAAGATAACAGTTAGCTACGTTTGGTATTCCTAAGTTCTTACACTTTTTCTCACGATTAATTAAAAAGCCTGTGTCATTATATTCTTCTGAAAAGTGCCAGTGCACTTGTAGCCCAATCAGATTTCCTGTAAAATTGCAGTAATTAAAGTGTCGGAACAAAAGATGAATTCTATCTAAAAGCGAATGCTCACCCAGACCTGACTGAAACGCCTTGTGTAACCACACCCCCACAAATCTACATCTACCGCACAAATGTATATGCAAGTAAGGTGGGCGTACCTGTCAGTAAAATTGCTTTGGAAACTGATGTTCCAAATATCGTTTCATTTCCGTCACACGTTTGCAGTATTCGACTAATCACTACGCACTATTTAACTGGCCAATCATAGCACACCTCGCTTTTCAGAGCGATGAGCTTTGTAAAAAATCTGTGCGTTTCAGAGAGGCGGGACGAAGAGGAGATACAAACATGCATGGTGTGTGGAAAATACAGCGTTTTTTTATTTGTTTTAGCCGTGTCATGTGACCCCCTTCAAATTATGAAATAAATGACAACTAATAAGGCCTCTCTACTACCTTTAACCTCTCCATACACTTTATTATAAACACCTGTTTTGCCATTTTCTAATATTTTCTTTATTTTGTTGAAAATAAATACCTGTATGATATGTGATGTGAATGTAGTTCAGCAAAAGGTGGATTTGATGTTGCACTCATACAGTATGAAGCGTCAGGACTGCTTGTCATACGTCTCACTCACTACGCCACAGAAACTGCTTGGAGAGTAGTGTTGTTTTTGCACTCTAAACGTTTTTTTTCCAAGAAGAAAACATTTGCCAATGGGTAGACACGCAAAAGACACTAAATGTTAACGGCCCCCTAAGGAATTTGTACACGGCAAGATAATTCAACATTCGGGGCTTTACTGAAAACATTCGGGGCTACAGCCCCCATAGCCCACCCCAAGCGCAGCCACTGTTAAGAACAATGTAATATTTTGTCTTAAGAACAGTTTTGTAAATCCACCCCCGGATCTAAAGGTTTGTGAGGTTTCACGCAAGCTTTAAAAAAGAAATGATTATAAATTGTAAAATAAATGTATTTTTTTTACATTCAGCTGCTTAATTGTTTCATTTTTGAGCTAAATAATTTTGCTTAATTAACAAAATTTTTTTGCTACAAAAAAATACATATAACCAGGGTTTTTCCTGCATAGAAAAATTGGAGGCGGCCGCCTAATTGTGATCTGGACGACTCACAAACGAATGACTCTTCGGAACCGATTCGTTTAAACTATTGAAACTTTTCAGGCACTAGAGAATATCAGAGATCATTGAACCAAAGGAGAATGCAGGATGGGAATGAGCATTCCTATGCGCTGGTCCCTTCATGGGGCAGAGCCCTTGGAGTTTAGACTTTGGAGTGAACTGGGCTGCATTTCGTGAAACATTCTAAATGCTACATTATATCATAATGGGGCAGCGATATATTCTTAGAAGCGACATAGCGATATGAAGGTTTCGGGAAACGTAACCCAGGGCATTTGGTGCCATTATGTAGACTTTTGGATTGCACTTGGCAAAGGAAGCGACGTAATTTCCTCATTATCTTCTGCTGGCATGCTCCCGTGACAACGCAGCATGGTGTCCGTCAGCAGATGTCACTGTTAAAGGAATAACTTAAGCATAAAACCTGACTGTCTGCAAATAAACAATACATTTTATATTTTATAAAGTTTTATTTCTATTAGTGTTTATATTTTACATAACATGGTATTAAAACTTTTTCAAATATAAAACGAATGTTTATTTGCAAATGCTTAAGTTATGCAATTAAAACAGCGACATCTGCTGACGGACACAATGCTTTGGTGTCACGGGAACATGCCAGCTGGAGATAATGAGGAAATGACATCGCCCCCTTTGCCAAGTGCATTCCAAACATCTACATAATGGCACCAAATGCCCTGTTCGCTCCAAAGTCTAGACTCCAAGGGCTCTGCTCTTCGAAGGAAGTAGGGTATAGGAATGATAATATATTTAGAATGTTACTTGTGACAGTTCGGTACGAATACAGGTACCATTACACCCCTAATATCTAGACTTTAGGAAAATAAAACAAAAATCACATATTACAAGGTCTGAAAATGCAAAGCTTGTCTTCATCCTTCTTGCACTTGTTCAGATAAAAACTGACTTTACAATTTGGTTTTTAGGAGCGATGGGAAACAAGATCCAGAGAAGAAAACTGAGTGAAATTGCAGCTGTGGGGCACCTGTACACTTAGAGTATAAAAGGCAAAGGGTTAGACACAGGCTCGAGGAAACCAAGAAAGCAAATGAATGAAGGTGAAGGAAAGGAAATGCCAGGGAGGGTTACGTAAGCCTGCAGTGAACTCACTATAAATTTAAAGTTTTCTGCATCCTGTCCCTACAGCACCTCCAAACATAAAAGATTACCATTGTTCATCATTTCTCCAACTCTCTCTCTCTCTTTCACTCTCTCGATCTAGTTGCTTGTCGAGCTCCTTTGCTTTGATTTTTTTATCCTATCAGTCTATTCAAGTTCCTATTGCTTTTGTTTTGTAAAGTTATGCCTACAAATGTTTACTCTAAATGATATGCTAAATGCTGGAAGAACAGGAAGATTCAGGTGGCACTAGATGATTCATGGGGTTCTTCGTTGTGTTATTTATCAAATTAGTCTCAGATGTTTCTCCTAAAACTGTTCAGATATACGGTAGGAGACTTGAAGGGATAATTCACCCAAAAATAACTATTCTCCTTAATGCATCTCATGTTGTTTAAAACCTGTATATGACTCACACAGTTTGTGTCCATATAGTGAAAGTCAATGAGGTCTAATGTAGTTTGGCTACCAACATTCTTCAAAATATCTTCTTTTGCGCTCTACAGACACATGAAGCTCATGCTGTTTGAGAATGACATGAGGGGAAGTAAATGATGAAATATTTTCATTTTGGGGTAAAAAATACCTTTAAGCATTACCCATTTGCTCTCCATTTAATCTCACTGATGTCTAAAGGAAATAATTGAGATATTAAAGACATATCATGTGACTTTTGGTTAGTCATGATGTTACTGGTTATAGCAACTAGACAATTTGTTAAAGATACAAAAAACCACCACCAAGATCTAGATAAAGTCTAGATCTGGCACTTCAGTACACGCATCCAAGTCCAAACCCATTTTCAATTCCACTTTTGGTGATAAGCTCTTTTCTCAACAGGACGCAGAGGTCTTTATGATTCAGCCCTCGTGATTGTGAATTAACTGATTGTACTTATCGGGCGAGAATGTTTACCAAAGAAACTTTCCTGAAACTTCTCGTCCTCTGGAAGTAATTGCAAGTGCTCTTCTGGGCTTGTTGATGACTGGTCGTTTTCGAACGTTCTCTGTGGCTTTCGTTCATTAGTAAGGGAATATCCACAGTGGGAACATTGGGCTCAGCTCAACCATGCCTCTTACTTTGATTAGTAAAGGAGAAGCCTGCTCTCCAAAGATTATGTTGATGTCTATCATGAGAGTGTCTGCGTCTGTAGAGTTGGCAGACTTTACTTTTGCTTTGTATGCTCTCTCCCTTATGTTTCCGTACTCTATCATATCTCCATCTCTTCCATTGGCCATCTTGTCTTTTCACCTCATGGTTCAAAAGAAAGGTTAACATAACAGCCGTCATATTTCCTGAGAACCGGTCACGGTGGCAGACGGCACCTCCTGTGGCATGCTGGGTAATCTGTTCTAGTTGGATAGCTGCCCACTAGCCCTTGAGACCTATTTTGCTTTATTAATGAATCGGTCCATGTGCTTTTACTAATGCACAAACCGCACACGCTTTAAAGGATCTTCAGTGGCACTTAATGCAGTCGGATAGCATAAAGGCATTCTAAGAAATGAAAGAGTTCACCTATTCTATTGTATGGACAAAAAACTGTGAGACTTTCTCAAAATAGCTTCTTTTGTGATTTAAACGGTTTTTAATTACATAAGTGTGAATAAATTATGACAGAATTTTTAAGTTACCTTTGGAAATTAAACTAAAAAATTCTGTTTCTTTAACTCACACTCACGTCATTTCAGACCCTAATGAAATACTTTCTTCCGAGAAACACAAGGGCGGAAATTTTGTTATGTCCTTGTGGCTCTCTTCCATGCAATTATGATGAATGGGGATTTTGGAGCGTTTCAAGCTTCAAGGATTCAAACCTATCATGATATCATCATTCACCAGTACACATGAATGATTTAAAATCTTTCCATCTGTGTTCCAAGAAAGAAAGTATGAAGAATCAAACATTTTAACAGGTCACTGTATACTTATGTTGTCCCAATTTCTTTTTAAGTTCATTTTCACATATTGTTCTTCAAATCATTATTCAACATCCATTTATTTACTAAATTGCTTAGCTTTGTGTAAAACAGAATAACGCACAGCTGTTAATAATCGCAAAAAGAAACCTCTTAACCCCTCTGCTTCGGGGGTGTGTCACGGTCCTGATCACCCCGTCGTTTTTTGGCGAAAATTACCGACTATCTTTATCTCTTTAGCTTGTGATCTTACCCTTGTCATCGGAACTTTAAAACTTCCATCCCATTTGGAGGAACCTTTCATTCTGAAGCAATCTGTTCAGACCATTGGTCCACAATCTCCAAACAATCTGTTCAGACTAATGAAGATATTCCACTGTGTCCCAGAAATGAACATCTCAACTCATCATTTTTATATGCACATAAATATCAATGAAGATTAGCTAACACTAGATTTAAAAGTGTGCGGCATCAATCAAACCTCTTGTCATTCATTCGATAAGTCAGTTTCTCTCTTCCTTTCTCTCTCTTTTGTCTTTTTCTCTCTGAATAACCTCCAGTCTGACCAGACCGGTGTACACCTCAGAACTAGGTCATATATCATTTAAAACTCTAATAACTGCCAAAAAAGCATTGCATATTCATTAAGACTTTCATGTGGGTTGTTGAATTGGACTCAAAGCCACCTCTGAACTCCAATATATACTGTATGTATAATTATATATTTCTGTCATAAAATATGAAGTGATATTTTGTGTTTTCCCTTATTTCTTTTCTCTTTTTTTGACTCATCCTATTTGGTATTCCAGTATTATCCTGTGAGGGTGATATTGAAAGATTTTGGCAGGGAGAGGCAGAATTGTGCCTTTCCATTTGATATGCACAAAGATCTAATGAAAGGATTATGAACAATGTCTTCACGCAGATGAATGAAAAGGTTACCTTTCTAATGCTGTCTGGTCATATTGCTCACCGCAAATGAACAGATATAAAGACAGTGACCAGTCTATTACATAGAATTCATATTAAAGATCGCACATACAGCTACACCTGAGCCTCATTATACCGTAAAGTCAAATAATATGTACTATACGTTCTTATAAGAACTAACTAATCCTGATAGTATTACTTTGCTAAATCTTATATTACTACTAAGAGGAGTAATAAGATAACAGTTGAGACCCAAAATGATCAAGTTTTTCCAACTCAACAAGTTTATTCACATCATGAAAATAAGTGAAAGACTACATTTAAAATAAAACACTCTACATTTTTAAAAACTTCGAATTTTGTCAATTCTGTGAAGGCAGAACAATACATTTATTGTGCAACTGTCCATTTTGTTTCACCACAACACAATGCAGTACGAAATTCAAAATATACTGTAGATGAAACATTCGTTATAAATTATTAAATAAAAAAATATTTCTGTGAAGTAGTGTTTTATTGTTTTGATGTTATTTTATGTTGCATTATGTTGTAGGGCCTTGGGTGTAAGAAAGGGCCTTTCAAAACTTATAATAATTTAAAAAGAATTAATAATAATAAAAAACTATATTGAAATAACATGTTATAATTATAAGAATTTATAATTATAATAATAATCATCATTATTATTCCAATTTTTTTAATTCTATAATATCATTTTTTTAATTATTATTATTATTATTATTTATAATTATATACTACCTTGCATAAGTTATTATTATTAATAATAGCATGGAATTTCTTCTTATTAATTCAGCATATTGTGTCTTATTTTTTACAGTGGATTTACATTGCATGAATAGTTTTCCTGAGCATGTTGTTTTATGTATGTTTTACACTTTTCAGTATGTGAAGTACTCACATTAAAATGGGTGCAAACAGCAGCCTAATGGTAGACTGTATTTTAGGCATAGAGAAAAAAGTGAGGGTGAGAAACATGAAGGAAACAAGTTACCTTAAGAGTTTCCCTCTCTCTCTCAACTTGCTGAAACTCCTGCCGTTCCTTCTCCAGTGCAACCTCTTTTGTTTTGATTTCATCTTTAAGCTGGTCAAACATGTGGTTCACGATCTTCACCTTGCGTTTCATCTCCACGTTCTGATCCTGAGAGTGAAGGAAGGAGAGGCGGGTGTGAGATTTCCCAAATTCAGACACAAAGACGTAAGAGAAAAGCACAGCAACATACTCAAATCACAAACGCACACATAGGACTCTTCGCTACGGTAAGATAAAGGTAACAGAGCAAGAATAGGTCATCAAGGTAAGGCTGACAGCAAAGGACAGATGCTTTCACACATGAGAAATATATCTTTAGAGTTTCACAACTGAGTTCTGCTGCAGACTGCAGAAACTAAAATACTTGGTGGAGTTTTCCACACTTTACATAAGACATCATCTCCACTGCAAAAAAATAAACATTTCTTAGCATTTATGAAAATATGAAATGAAAACTTAAATTAATTTAAAAAATGTATCCAAAGCGACTTGCATTGCATTCAAGGTATTCAATGACATTCTATTTCCCACGCGGGAATAACAAAGTATCTATCTTCTGAAGCTTTGTTACTTAGCTAAAAATGGAAAAATAACACACTTGCATCTGAAGTAAAGAAAAATGTAACTCATTATGGTGATTCAATTTCACTTTGATAACCTTCATTGTTAATTCCTTTGAACTCTATGAATACAGATATTATTATAGTATACACACATATATATATATATATACATATAGTATGAGTATATATAAAGAGTTTGGTTTCTAAATGAGAAAACTCAAAAAATATTTATCAAAAACTCTTTATTGTGCATTCCATCTAATATCAATCATACTGCAGTTGGTTTGTTTTGATTTAAGTCATAATAACAAAAAATACAGCTAACTAAAACAATAAAAACATGATAACATATCATCACAAAAAACATGGTTCATTTAGAATCCAAACTCTTCATATACAGGATATATATATATATATATTTGATTTACTTACAGATATTAATTCACAACTGTAAGAGTTCACATAATTGCTATTATATTTTTTAGGCCTGCACAGCATGAAAGGCTACCTATTATTTCCTATTCCCTACATACAGGTAGGGGTAGATTCCTGGACAAAGATTAATGTTCACCTCAGCCATGTTCATGGGCTCTTGTTGGAAGCATTTCCCAAAGATGTCACCCAACGGATCTATTGGCCTCTTCGCATGTGCTTACTGTGAACAGATCTGTCTTGAGAGGGTCTAAACACGCTTACCTTGGCCTCAATAAGGTTCTTGCTGAAGAGGTTCCTCTCCGTCCGAACATCTTCATAAAGATTCTGTTGCTGCTTCAGTTTAGTTTCAGACTCGGCTATTCTCTTCTTGTATTCAAATATCTGCATCTCCTTCATTTTGATGTCTTCAATGTTCTGCAGAACCTGTAGATGCAGAGAGAATGTTTTTAAAACGTTGTGTGAAATGCAAAGATTTTATATAGATTTGTTTGTTGCGGTGCATTCTGGTATTGTTTATCCAGCAGGAATGGATTTTTTAATAGCTAAACCTTTGATTTCCTTCTGTTTCAGTGGTTAGAGCATGGCGCTAGCAACGCCAAGATCATTGGTTCAATCCCAGGGGATTACACATAGGCAGAAACAAAATGTATAGTACAATTCAATGTATGTCGCCTTTGGATATTGCCAATTGCATAAATGTAGTGTAAATGTAAACCCTAGATTTAGCAAAAGTCCAGGTTATTTTGCACATTATTAATAGATTTATGTGACCGTCAACGTTTGATGGTTTGAATTACCTAAAAATAAATCAAGAGATGTGAAGCAACATAATTTTGCTGTCTTTCACTCATGATATGGACTTTACGGATGTTTGTAACAAATGTCCTTATTCAGCGAGAGGTTGCAAACAAAGCAGAATATGTTTGAATGACAGGACATGGCACGGACACGCCATCAAACACACACAAAACAGTATGTAGGCCTATACAGGGGTAATTGTAAAAAATAAAAAATATACCCATACCTCATTATAGATAAGGAAAGGTTTTCTGACTAAAATAGTGTATTTAATTGTATCTAAGCTTCCAAATTGTTAGAATATTGTTATACAATTCATAGGAAGTTCTTTTGTCAACATCCCAATGTTTTGACCGTCATCTGTTTTATGAATCAAGCTAAATTCCTTTGCTTCACAAGACTTCACATGACAAACGCTTGGTTCATCGAGTGATTTCGCATCAGTGTTTCACCGCAGAGTCATGGCTCATTTCGAGAAGGGTTCGACTGACTGGCAGATGACAAAGAAACAAAGCAAGAGAAAGAATGGTAATTATGTTACAGTACCATGTGATTTGATTACATTTCCATATCTAGTACACAAAAGCAGCAGGCTGTTTAGATTCCTTTTAATAAAACCTTTGAAAGATTGCAGACACTGTTCGCTTATATTTTCATTCTTTATGTTTTCGTATAGGGTCTCCTTTTATGTTCAGAAGAACAAGCATCCTGTTTATTTTATAGAGCAAAAATCAAATGTAAATGGCTTTAGTGCTACAGTATATACTGCTGTACAAGATGCCCTTGAATAGTTGTGGTTTTCCGATGATAGCATGCAAGTCAAATCTGTAGAAAGTAGATGCAATGTAATGAGAACGTCTCAGGGATATGAGCTGTCTTATTGCCCGAAATGACAGACAAACTTTCAACTTTTAAAAAATATAACATGCAAATGATCTTTCTGTCTTGTTTATTGATTAGCTTGAATAATCTATGCAAATGCAGATGCTTTAATGGCTGTAAAAGAAGTACTTGTCCACATATCTAAACGTTTTCTCATCATGTGAGATATAACAGCAGATCGGCATCAAATGCTAACTTCAAATACTTCAGAAAAGCTGAAAGATAGCTTAGCAATGAACTCCCTATTGAAAAAAGCAGCATATACTGAGCTATGTTCTTAAACCAGCTAAAGACCAGCATATAGCCACCTTAAAACAGCACATGACAAGCTTAAACCAGCACAAGCTTTAAAACATACCAAACCACCATATGCTGTTTTTTTTATACAGGGCTGTTACCCATTCTGTGAATGATAAAGTCCTTACACGGTTCTATTTGATTAGTTTGGCGACGGAAAACAACCTTTGCATAATTGAAACTAGGTGTATTTGTTGTATCGAGATCTCATTTAGAATCTTTTTTCAGTAGTCAGGAAAATATTTATTCACTGAAAATTGCAAGCATGCTGCTGTGGAGTCAGACCCCAGGAGGCAAAACTATTAGCTAAAAACTTTCTCAACATTTAGCCTCACTAACTCTCACAGCTGAACCTTTTTTACCTGGAATCTGATTATTAACTTGTCAAAAACAAAAGGATAGTTTTTTTTAACAAATGTGAGCAGAGTGCATCCAATGCTGTGTCTCAAATAGCCACTGGTTACTAGGAAACTGTGATTACCCTTCCAAAATTATCACTTTGTGCTGTCTAACCTTCATGCGACTATATTTGCATGTGTTACTAGAGCATCAGAGTGGAAAGTTAAAGATCCAAAAAAATATATTCTCTAAAGTTAATTACTAATTCACCCTTTGTGACTTTCTTCTGTTGAACACAAAAGGTACATTTGTATTACCCAGCTATTACTTTCGACATAAAACCTAACAGGATGCTATAGGTGTGTCAATTCTTCATAGAGCGCTCTTCAAGACATGCTGTTTTAACACAAAGACTTTAATCACATCACATCATAGTCTGCAATTATAATTAACAGTACTGTTTGACAATTTGTGAAAAAAATGTGTTTGAGTCAACATCACAGATGATGTGAATCATAATAACATTTAATTAAAAGAATACCTGTAATTATTCAAACTAAGAAAGAATAACGAAGGCTGTAGAAAGTAACTAAAAACATGTGGCCGCTATCATAGCTATCTATCATTTTAAAGGGATAGTTGACATAAAAATTATGTCATCATTTATTTCCCCTTATGTCATTCAGAACCTGTGAATGTTTTAGTGATTTTGTGTCCATACACTGGAAGTCAATGGAAGCCCAATGTAGTTTGATTAACAACATTCTTCTAAATATCTTGTTTTGTGTTCAGCACATAAAGAAATGCCATATGTACGGTGGCTGCTAGGTGTCACTGCGCTGCAACAGAAGAAAACACATGCAAACACATGCAAACACATGCAAACACAAGCAAATTCAGAAAGCATCTTCATTAGTTTGGCGACACATGCCCTGCAAATACTCGCAACACAAACAAACACAGAAACGCGCTGCAAATACTTGCAACACAAACAAACACAGAAACGCACTGCAAGCTGCACAGACGACAACGGAAGTGTTTCCGGGGGACCTCAAAAACCGATGCACCTGATTGGGAAGCGCTTCACTTTGACTGTTCAAATTCGTTAGTGGAGTTGTCAGCCACATTGAAGGTAATTGCTTTATAACTTTATTTTAACTTTCTTAACATAGGTCCGTAGGATATTATTAGCCTGTCGATTCGAACAGTCTAACAAAAACTATGAGACATAATAGCTGCTCGACTTACTTAAACAAGCATCACTATAAAAAAGTTTAAAGGTTTAAAAAAATGATTAAAAACTTGTCAACTTATTCTAGTCGACATAGTCAACGTGGCTGACAACTCCACTAACCTATTTGACTACCATAGTACTAAACATTTATTTTGAATACTGTACACAATTGTTTTGTTGAACACAAAAAAGATATTTTGAAGAATGTAGGAAAGCAAACAGTTCTGGAGCACTTTTGGCTGCCATTGTAAATTGTTCTACTATGGTAGTCAATGCTGGCCAAGAACTCTTTGGTTACAAGCATTCTTCCAAATATCTCTCTCTGTGTTCATCAGAACAAAGAAATTTATAGAGATTTGAAACAACTTATGCTGGGGCCACAACAAAAGATAATCGGCTCGATTTCTCACCTTCCGACAGTCAAGTCCTGATGATCTTAAACGGCTATAAAGGTTATCTTATCAGATTTCGCTGTGGTGTGATGTGTGTTAAGAGTGAAATTAATGAACTTGATCGGAAGAACATCGGAGCCGCTCAGATCGCAAATCTTAAATATTCAGCATGTTGAATATTTATGATCAGAAATCCTGATGTGTATGGTATACGCACAAGAAGTCTGTTGATTGTCACGTGGAACAAAACAATACCCTTTACGAAAGCCAGCTGACAAAAGTATAACAACCTTAGTTATCACTTCAACAAACCCTTTTCTTTATTCTGTCAATTTTCTGTCAAAAGCATTACAAATAATTTTAATAAAAAACAGGCTTTGTGCACGTTTACGGTAGTGGTTGGAGTACGAGTGAGCGGATGCTTTAAGGTGGAACAGAAAAATAAGGGAAGGTCAAGGGGAGCTAGTGGAGCAAATAGACTGTTTCGGGGTTGATAATATCAGCATCTATTTTTTACAAACCTGTATAAATATTATTTTTTTAATTACAGTGAAGACATAAATACAACAATATTTGAGTTGCAATAAAATTATATCTGATGCTGTGCCACCTGAAATGCTTTAGACGACGCTCTCAACGATGAATCATTTTTTTTATATAACATAAAAGGTTATATGTACACATTTGTTTTTTATTGAACACATATATAATAAACAAAGTGAAATAATAAGCAAAAATGATTAAATCTAGGATTTTTTCTAAATCTAGGATTATTTGTGGTCTCTAACCGTTTAAAACTCTCAAAAGATTTAAATAAATCTTTTGGTGAGGCCCCAGTATTAAGGGTGAGTAAAGGTCTCCTGAGGTTTTTTTTCTCGATTTGAGTTTTGGGTTCCTCGCCACCGTTTGCATATTGTTTTAAACTATTTGCCTGGCGGGGGGGGCTTCTTTAGAATTTAGAAGTTAAACATAATTAATATTGCATATAAGAATTTATAGTCCGTTTAATATTTGACCTGTGGTTCTCTCTCCTTTATCCCAAATGTGTGCTTTCACTGTGCGTGTGTGCGACTATGTCAATGTGTGTAAGTATGTATGCATATTGTGTGTGTGGAGCATTTGTATGTCTATCTTTTGTTGTTTTTTTACCTTTTTCTTGTTTTTACAGGTATATGCCTTTAGTTGTTATTCTTGTATTCAATGTGTCTCATGTACAGCTGCTTTGTAACAATGAAAATTGTAAACAGCGCTATATTAATAAAGTTGAGTTGAGTAAATGAAGACAGCTTTTTTATTTTGGGTGAACTGTCCCTTTAATCCAAATCTATTTCTACAGGAGATGTAGTGTCAGTTACAAACATAAATACCACGTGTTGGGAATGTTTACTACACTGTTTATGGCACTCCTGACTCGACTTATCTTGATAGTTGGCCATTATGAACTAAACCTAAGTGGCTGAATGTTACCGTTAGCACAGAGCGGCAGCCACACACTGTTGCGATAGCAACCGCATTATAAACTCATCAGTAAAATGACTCACACATGCACGCTGAAGGAGCGCAGAAGGAAAAAATGCCTTAAGGGATTACAAGGCAAAACCAAGACGAGAATTACTCTCCGCTCGTCGAGCACCATGTGTTTGTGTGTGCGGGGGCGCTGCTAGTAATTTTCGGCCTCCTGAATTCAGTCAGCAAGGTCCCTATATCATCAAAGGTCCAATCACTCGATCATTGATTGAGGGGTCCCACGAGGGAACAGGCCCTTTCAGACATTTGCAATTCAGCAACTTTTGATGTTAGAGTCTTATTTTAGTTTGTGTTTTGACACACTGTGTGTGTGAGAGAGAGCGATTGGCAAAGATTAGCGATTATGTCACGTCGCCCTATTTTTGCGTTCAGCTTGGACAGACAAATTGCTGACGTGCAGCGTGTGTTTTGGACACGTTATACCTTCTTGGTGAGATCGCTGGCCTCGTTTATGTAGCGATCTCTCTCTTTCTCCAGCTGATAGATGATCTTGCGTTGTTTCTGGGCTTCGTCCCTGTAGTTCAGAATCTCCTGTTCGAGGGTCTTCTTCGACTGCTCGTGTATCTTGACGAGCGTTTGCTGTTTCTCAGTTTCGTTGGCCGCCTTGATCGTGTTCTGAGAACACAGACACACAGAGAGTTATAACAAAAGATCAATTTGTAAATATACTTAGCAAAAGTGACTCAAGATTGTCCAAAGCGTGAAAGAACGAGGATTTGATTCTGTGATGTATTCCTGTTCCACAGATCAAAGGACAGATTCTCCAAGGTGAGCCGATAGCAAAAGCCATGTTTGTATGCCACGGCGTGCGCGTTTGCGAGACAGAACGTCTCCTGTGCAATTAAATATGAATATCCAGTGGTGTTCATAGGCACAATAGCGATGCAATATTCAGCACGTCAGCAGAAACATCATACACCTTCGCTTGTTTTTTTTAAATCCATCTGTGCACCGCAGCGGCGTCGGGAAGCTTTGGGAGAACTAAATTTAACAATACAATCTGGACTTGTTGCTGCTGTAGCATCAGCTTAAATTAATGAAACAACCCGGAGGCAAAAAAAACTTTATTAAGATGCATGTTGGAACAGACATGGTGGTAGTAATGAAACTTGGAACAAATGCCATGGACCGACAGGACAGACTCACAAAAAACCTATTGGGAATAGAGAACCTGCTCATTGTGAATCTGTCCCATCTGTCTTAGAGGGACCATTCACCCAAAATAAATATTCTGTCATCATTTACTCATTTGTTCCAAATCTGTCTAAAGTTCTTTGTTATGATGAACACAAATAAATATATTTAAAAGAATGTAACAGTACACTTCTTGATCACCATTGACTACCATAGTAGGAAAAATTACAATGGTGGTCAAAAGTGCCCCAGAACTGTTCCTACATTCTTTCAAATATCTTATTTTATGTTCAGGAGAACAAATCAATTTATGAAGCAATTTTTCCGACTGTGGTAGTCAATGGTGGCTAAGAACTGTTTGGTTACAAGCATTCTTCCAAATATGTTTCTCTGTGTTCATCAGAACAAAGAAATTTATACAGATTTGGAACAACTTGGGGGTGAGTAAATGAAGACAGAATTTCCATTTTCAGGTGAACTGTCCCTTTAACAGTTCGGTTGAAGTGGGCCTATTGTTATTTCCGAAGTTCTGAAGATTTGTAAAACATGTCCGTCCACAAACCTTATTCAGAATGTCTCTCTCCCGCACCAGCTCATCTATAGCCTTCTTGTCTGTATCTGTCTGGTTTTTCGAGTTCTCCATTTCTATGAAAAGAAACAAAAAGAGAACATTTACGGCTCTTCTTTTAAAGCGCGAATATAACTCTAATTTTTACAAGGCTCTTTGCTAATAAGGTTGTTTTCAAATGCACTTTCATCAGCCCCTGAAGTACCAGAATAAAAAAATCACACAATTCAAAAGCCCATTATGTGCCTGCAGGCGGAAGGAGGTAAAGAACTGGGACATTGTAAGACGGAGAGCCAACACGGAGAACGGTGCCTAGACCCTGTGTTGCGCTGTCATGTGAAATGGCCATTCCATGTTCTTTCCTCGGATGACCCCGCCTCCCCCGGTCCTCAGACAGCCAGCTCACTGACCCCGCTGTCATAGCTCATCTCATCAATCACTGAGCCAACCTTGATTAAGATGACAACATCCATCACCGTGGAAACCCCGATTAAGATGACAACGGGATTCTCAGCCCATCCATCATGCATCCAAACACCCTCCGTCTAATCAGAGCCTGGAGACGTCCACTAAAAACTGGAGATTTCACTGTAAATTACTGGCTCGATGACAGGTCAGATTATTTGTCATTCCGCACAGATGGGATCAAGGACACAAAGCTAGGTTAAGTGGAGAGATGGCAAGTTCCTTTTTTTTGTGGGTCAGGAAGCGTGGCAGCAATCTTTTACTTTTTTTGTTTAAGTTCAAATAAACAAAAATCCGTTGTTTAGCAAGTGCTTTAAAGTGTCGCAAAACCTCCCCTTTCAGCTTAATTCTACCTCACTGTCGTTTTTGAAAAATGCAATTAAAGTGGGCGTCAACGCTGTTAAAAACCAGCGAAGGATCCAGGATGGGCCACGTGCACTCCAATCACAAGGCGCTGTCATGAATAATTAGGAGACATGTCTTCTCATTGGTCAAGAAAACACAGTCTCATGAATAATAATGAGACACCGACACGTCATCCATGTACAATAAATCGTCATGTCACATCCTTCGACATTCGCCAGATGAGGATTTTAAACCCGGAAGGCAAAAATAGTGCAAAAAAGCTAGAAATTAACTCGATTTCTCTACTGTAATAACTTAATGTTGCTAACATTGTTTTCTATGATGTGCAACACAACCAACTTTCTTTAGATCGAAACAAATGTTGTTTAGTGGCTCTTTAAAAATGAAATGAAATCTTACAAAATAAAAGTTCTATTAAATTCACATTTATTTAATTTAAAGGGACAGTTCACCCCAAAATAAATAAATGTATATACATAAAATAAAAATCTGTCATAATCTATTCACCCTCATATTGTTTAAAACCTGTATGTGACTATTTTACTGTGGAACACAAAATAAGATATTTCTAATTGGATTAATGTTGTTTGATTACCAACATTCTTCAAAATATCTTCTTTTGTGTCCTGCAGAAGAAAGAAAGTCAAACAGGTTTGGAATAACATGAGGGTGAGTACACTATGAAAAAAGACTAAATTTTGGGGTGAACTATCCCTTTAATCCACGCATTTATTCAACATCACACACAAATGGAGCAATATTTTGTGCAATTCCACGGCTCCTTGGACACTTGTGGTAAGATGTCCTCTGGCATGCAGACCAAATAGTCAATAATTGAGTGAACTCACGGAAATGTTCTGCTACACTGGCCTTAGGCTAACCCTGAGCAATACGGAGTGAAGACCAAGGTTACGCACCAGCACATTTACATTCGTCATTTAGTTGCTTCTTTTAAAAGCACCTTTGGTTGCAGGTTCAAACCTTTAACCGCTACACAACAGAGCTGACACCATCAGGCCTGACGGCACGTGGTCAGTTAGTTGGAACGTATGAGGGTGGGAGGGGTGAGGCGAGGGTTCCCTGGTGCCGGGGAGAGGTCACAGAGGGTGACAGAAGAAGGATGAGGTGAGCAGGTTTAAAGGGAAGAACTAGGAGATGGATGATGCCAAGCACCTGAGTTTAATCTATTAAAGAACAGGTTCAGCTCATATGTCTTTCAAAGCCGCTGCACTGCAGGTGTGAATCTCAGAGAGGATACGCAGCCCTGCTCCAAAATGAGAACTACAAAATGTTCAAACATCCACACTAGGTATTCTTTGCAACAGATCTTGTTAGCGTTGGTTTTGAAAACGATTTTGAGAGTTACAGAAACGGCTCACGCCCCCCAAAATAAAGCAAGAACCCCTGCGAAGCAGCGGGTTACAGTGCATTCTACAACAGCTAAGGGGCGGAGTGCCTAAGTTGTTATAAAACGGCTGCTATAAAACGGTTATTAAATATGCATTGCAAGGTTTCATAAAATAAAGTAAATAAAAGGATATTTAGGATATATTATGTGTTTGCTCTGTCTCTTTCTCTCTATTTATTTCCATTTCGTTCTTTCTTCCTTGGTACGTTGATAACCAACCAACCTTGGCCTTATTGACTTCCATTGTATGAACACATAACCACATACATTTCTCCAAATATCTTATTTTGTGTTCCACAGTCATACAGTACAGGTTGACATGAGGGTGAATAAACCATGACAGAATTATTATTTGTGGGTGAAATCTCTCTTTAAAACTTCTCTGTTCTATTATGTTAACCATATCCTAGTGTTTAGTTAAATCACCCTAAAAACTATTAAAAAAGTCACCATTTAATGACTCCAGATAAGCAGTCTCAGATCTAAACATGAATCAGAATGAGACGGAGGTCACTTTGTCACACCGGAGTCTAGTGCTGCCCGAAATTCATTTCCCCTAAGACAGCCGTACCTGAAATGTTTTGTTACACACACACATACTGGATGTCTGGGGCTTGCTAGGAAATAGATGTAATGATGGAAAGTTCTGTTATAAATTTACTGGTTTGACATTGGTTACTAGGTGTCACACATCAGTGTTTTATCGACAAATAAATTCACATCCCAAGCAAAATTCCGTTAGTGATTTTTTAATGTCACGTGTACCACGTCCTTACCACATCACAGATATCACTGAAATATGTGTCCCGAGAAATCACACCTGTCACATTGTGACAGGCCTACCCGGGGGAGTGGCACATACTTTATTAGCCAATCAGAAACGTTCCCTGACTGTCAATCGTTTGTAGCTGACATCCGGCTGAAAATGCTTCCAGCATCTCTTTTCCAAGTTAAAGAGCCATTCACTTTAATTCTACAAAAAAAAGAGTTCTATAAAGTGATAGTTCACCCCAAAACAAAAATAATGTAATAATTTACTAACCCTCATGTCATTTCAAACCTGTTTGACTGTTTTTCTTCAGCAGGACACAAAAGAAGATATTCTGAAGAATGTTGGTAACCAAAAAACGTTAGTCCCCATTGACTTCTATTGTATGGACACAGAACCAATGCAATGTCCATTGAGACACAGTATGTTGTTTCCAACATTCTTCAAAATATCTTCTTTTGTGCTCTGGAGAAAAAAGTAAACTAGCCATTAACTTTTTCGCCATTTTGTGTTGTTCAGAAGCATTCAATTTACAAAAAAACACAGTATTTTATTCATTCGTTCATTCATTCATTCATTCATTCATTCATTCATTTATATATATATCAATTTGTTTGTATATTCATTTATTTATGTCTTTAAGAAAACACCAGCAATATCTTCCGCCAAATCTTTATAACAAAGGTACTGAAAAACAACAGATGTGTGAGGAATGGAGTGCAAAAAAATCGAAAATGAAAAAGAAAGCAATTTCTCCCAAACTCTGCAGTCTGAATATTCAAATCAGCAATAAAGAACAAAAGAAGCAGAGACACCATGTGCCACTGGAAGAGAAATATATAAGAGGTAGAGGAAAGAGGTCAGATGAGGAAATCAAATGAGATGAAGTATTCATTATTTGAATGTAATTACTTTAGCTCCATCTAATTTCCAAGAATTATTGCCTCTGTTTAGAAAGAGGACAAAGACAGAAAAAGTGTGTATTAAAAGGCAGGAGAAGATTTCCGTAAGGTCCTCTTATTAACCTTAGCCGCCTGCACTAAAAACGATTGTTTCAAACTTTTACTCACTCTCTCCAAGTGACCAACATCTCATATGCACTAGAAGCATCAAAGCCGCTTGTCACTTTTGAAAGTTCACCAAGGATGAACCAGTCAGTTGTATGCTCAAGGTTAAACCTCAGCAAAAAAATGTGCCCGAATCTCTTTACTTCCCTCTTTTTAGTCAACAAAAATACACTGGCATATAGACTTCAGCTCTTTTAAAATTGCAAAATGGTTTTACACAGTACATAGAAGAATTGTAGTGCTGTATAAATATGATTCGATTTAGAAGGCCGTATTACAAGCTGGCTTTGATAATAGTTTGAAGTATATAAGAAAAGGAGAAGCTAAAGATGTTGCACAGCACATCAAAAACACAAAAGAGATGCTGAAGGCCATGCACATCCGTTGTAGATTTGAAAAGGCTGTTTTTGCTCTACCTGGATGGCCGAGAGAGACAGTTCTGACATCACTCACATTGGCCCCCATTGTTTGGGCACAAAACATTTCTCAAAATATCTTCTTTTGTGTTCCACAGAATCATATGCAGATTTTGAACAACATGAGGGTGAAAAAATGATGACTGAATTAAAAATTTTGGATGAACTGTCCCTTTAAGGGTATAGAATTTGTGGATGTATAATTTAATAATAGATTCAGTTTTTAACTACAATAACAATTCTTTACATTAATCAAAATAAAAAGAAAATAGAATACACAATGAAGACCTAAATACCATGTCAGCCCGCCAAACTGAACAGAATGAACACACAGGTTGCGTGTGAGTGTGTTTCTACTCGCCTCTCTCCAGTCCAGTGATCTGATTCTTGAGCGTGTCTCTCTGTTTCTCCACCTCCACTTTCTGCTCCTCCATCTGTCTGAGTCTCCGCTGCACCCCCTCTCTCAGTTTGATGAGTTTAGCGACCTCCTGCTTCAGCTGGATTGCTTCCTCCTCTTTCAGCTGAAGCACACAGGATACAGGACATTAGTGACGGACAGACATACGGAGAATAGGATGAACGTAGGATAGACCCAGAGCCAGTATAGACAAAATAAGACTGACATAAGATAAACAATGCATTGTATTGTGTAGTTTAGAAATAAGGATAGTAGTGAACAAAATCTATTACAGAGGACATCTGAATTGGTCTGCACCCTTTGAAAGCCTCAGAAATTGGTCAATAGGATTGTATGAGCATAAGGGGGATAGAAATATGATTAGCTTATTATTAAAGTTGCGTCAAGACCTATACAGCTCAGTGCGTTTGTGTATAATGGAAATTTGTTCAGATTTGTTTGTGTAAATGAGTAACTACAGCGCATCAATGTACAAGTGTTGCGTGTCTCAATTATAGGCTCACGGGTCCCCCGTCGCTTTTCCAAACCAATCTGATATCATATCAGACAGATAATGAAGGACAATTCTCAGAGGATTACGCAGGTGCGTTTGTAAGGTTGTGTGTGAGGCTATGTTTGGTCGGGAAGAAAGAAAAGCAGATAATTTGCTTTATCGTTTTTTACACCCGACAGGGAAATCAAACATCCACTTCTGGTTAAATTAATGGTGCTCTGGAGACCCCCAAAAGCTCCTTGTCACAAATCTCATCACATGGAGGAATACAGGAGTGAGTGCAAAACATAATATGATAAAATCTCTAGTTTCAATTGTCCTTTTCTTTTCATACTTTAAGTTATCATAACGTAGGCTATATCTAAAATATGAAAAGCTTTATTTATTTATTTATTTATTCTCCAAGCGTAATAATATCAAGGATGTGCTTTGAGATTATAATGTTATGAAAATACACTTTTGTCATTTCTCATAAACAATGTTTTATGAGGTCTGGCAATACAATGGCTTAAACAACATTTACCGAATTGCTTTTTCTTTTCTTCAACCACATTTAATTTCACATTTTTTAAATAAAATGTTTAGCTTCAAGTAGGCATTGTGAAGACATTTTCTCTTTATTTCCTCAGGCTGGCGACTAATGTAAATGCCAATAAATAAATAAATGCATTTAAAGCTTTCTGAGAATCTGCTAAGCATTGGTTCTCAGACGCACGAGGCTTTCCACAATGCAGAAACTCTGCCCCCTAGTGGCCGAAATGACAAACAATGTACATGGATGAAACAATAAGAGTGCATTCAACAATACATGGGAGACAAGATTTTTTTTCATTAGATTGCCTGCTTACTCCCTTCCTGAGCCAAAATCAGAATTTTGAATCTCATTGGAAATGCATAAAGTCCATCTTTGCGAAAGGCAGCAATCTCTGTCAGTCTGTGCCTACACTGACAAAATTTCTCAAGCAGTTTGCTTGCTACTACTGTGCGTATTGTTTTCTTATTAGTCAACAATTCCACTCTGCAAAATGCGGTCATAGTAAACAGAATGCCTAACAATATGCTTCATATCCTGCAGAGATGCTATCAAATAACAATCTCCCACCGGGTTCGAGTCACCGCAATGCAAGCCGAAACAAAGAGAATACGGGGTATTTCATTAAAGGTCTTACATTGGGTGTATTAACCCCCACTGTGATTCAGTTATGAGTCGGGCTCCGGTGGAAGGTGTGCGAGGGAAAGATCTATCGCAGGTCTAACGGGAGGCGATGAGGAGCGTAAACCTTCATCCTCCAGGGCATTAATTATATGAGAGCAAGACAATTTTGACAGAAGTGGGAGAGGAGAGCGCCATAAATCTGTAGTTTAGACTTACTGCAGACTTTGTGTGTGCATGGTACATACTTAACTATGCTGTAAGGGTCAAAACATGTATCAAATCTGACATATACAGTATATCACTTTAGGGACATCTGAGGTGGCCGCATGTAAATAATCTAAAAGTGCAGATAGTGTTGGCACATGGTCCTGAATAACAAAACAAAGTGTTTGGTACAGTGTGTGCCCAATTAAAATGTTTGTGTATTAACTATATACGTGTGCAAAGGATTAAAAATGCCCTCACAAATGTGGTAAAATATTAAAAAAAAACTTGTAATGACATTTGAGGTAGTCCACATTATTAAAAAAAGGTTGGGAAATAATATATATAGTATCTTTAGCCTTAAGAAAGATTTAAAACCAATATGTTTGGTTTAATGTGTGTGTGTGTACCTTTAGGTCTGATGCCCGCTGTTGGTTCTGCAGTGAGAGTTGTTCAAAGCTGACAGAGTTTTGTTCATTATCCTGCTGCAGTTTGGTGTTGCGTTGTTGGAGCTGTTCCAATTCTTTGCTCACTTTCTCATTTATGATCTGTCAGGAGAAAAGCACATATTCCGTTCAGTGCGTGTGACTCTAATATGGCACTATAAACGTCCTGCAAAATATTATATCTGACAACCTTTCCCATTCAAATCGTTTTTTTTTATTCTGAGAAAGTTTTCTTGTGGGTTTAGAATGCAATAAGACATCCTACCGCAGCATCCAAATCAGTTTATCTCCCTCTCTCTCTGGCTCTCATAATGTTACATGACACTCCCGTTCTCACTGACCTCAGATCTGTGTATCCTATATTAACCCGATCAGATTGCCCCTGGTCTGCCCACACCTGCGAGATTAAAATCTTACTTTTTGTTCCTGTAGCTGTTGTTCGAATTTCTGCTGATCATCCTGCAAACTTTGGCTCTGCTGAGTCAGAGATTTGATTTCGGATTGTTTGGAATCCAGATCTGATTGAAGCTGCTTCACTTCCTTCTCCAACTTCTCCTTCTTCCTGGTTTCCCGTTGAACCTCGTTCTGATGCACCTGGATGTCCTGGCGGAGCTGTGAAGAGACAGCGTGCACCCAGTGACATAAATGATACCTATGCCAAAAATTGGTTTGGTGTCGTTCCAATCAGAAGTGGAAATTTGTACTGCATGCGTTGACATACTATGACCATGTTCTAATTTATCCAGAGAGGGGTCATGAGGGGTCATTTTAAGCATATCTAATCTTTAATGACTGTTATTATCAACCCCTGCTCCCTTTAACCCTGAAGCTCTCACTGTGGATGGTCTCAGTACATTATCACTTCAGATTGGAACAGTTTACTTTAAGTTAGCTCGAGTATTGATTTTTTTGCTATGTTGCACACGGTAAACAACAAAAACTGGTTTATTTTGCAGGGGAGGTGACAGAGGATCATATCTGCCCGCATCTGCCACTTTCACAGGTTTTATGTTCCACTTTAAACTACATTTGAAGCTAGCACCGTTCGATGGCCTGTAGTTTGAAGACACAGTCCCGCTATTGATTTGTCCCCGCAGCCAGACTTTAAGGGTTTCATTTATTCTCCAAACATTTTCATTGTCTTAAAATGGGAAAACGGGCTGTAAAGCCTAGCACAAACAAAGACAATTACATCTTTAAATTACAGTTTTCGTGTCGAAACATACTTTGGATTTTCACCATCTAGCCGAAATGTGTATACAACAACTGGTCAGGTTTATACAGTATATCGATATTGGTGTTAATGTGTTGTTCATTTGATCAGAAACCTTATCTGTTACACTGTAAAGAATGAAAGTGTTAAACCAAGCCCAGTGGATGCATCACAGTGTGCTATCATGTAGTACCTGAGCTATCGTTTCCATCGCTTTGTTCTTCTCGCTCTCTATCTCCTGCTGAGCGCTGGTGGCTTCAGTGAGGTTCTCCCGGAGCGTGACCACTTCTGACAGCAGCTTGTCCCTTTGCTTGGATAGCTCCTCTTTGATCTTTAACAGATCGACCATACTAAAAACATTTAAGGTTTTCGTTTTGTTATTCAACAAGAACCCAGAAGAACGTGTCAACACGACTACAGGCTCAAGGATTTGGCGGATACAATGAACAAAAGTAAAAAAGTAAAGTTCAAGTATACTAGTAAGTTTAGACAGTAATCTAAGTGTACTAGTTGTATACTTGAGTGTAGTGTTAAAATACCACTTGGTACTACACTGGTAAAAGAAGTGCATTAAAATACTGTACACCTAAATGTATTTAAAGTGCTCTATTTTCACACACTCATTTTGTACTTAATATACAAAAATGTTGTCTTAAGTACTTTTTAAGACAAACTTTAAGATAAAAGATCTACTGTGCTATTTTGAGACACCATGAATAGAAGTACTAAAAACTGTATTTATTAAGTAAAAACTTAATGTGTCAAAATAGAGCACTGTAAGTATACTTATGGATCTTGTGGTACTAAGTGTGATTATAAACAAAAAAGTGTAAAAAAATGCACTTTTTGTGTACTTTTTAGCACACTTTAAGTGCACCAGTAAACCTTGAGTACACAACTAGTTTAGTACTTTGTTTTTCGTTATTATACCACAATTGAATATTTACAGTATGCTAATAGTTTAATAGTAGTGCCTTTTTTATTTATACTGTAGTTCATAAAAGTACACTTTCAAGTAAATTACTAATTTAGTAGTTTTTAGTAGTATGGTTTAGTAGTAAAGAATAGTTAAAACTATTTATAGCATAGTCAAATAGTAAATAGTAAAAACTATTCATCGTTTTAGAGTAAAAAACCATACTATGGTAAAACTCTAGCATAGTAAAAAACTATTAGCAGTATAGTAGTGTAGTAGTATAAAACCAAGTTCAAGTACAGTATACTTAGAATAACTTATTATATTTTAAAATATATCTCGATCAAAAGATTAAGCACAAGTAATACTTTTATGTCAAGTATATTTCAGTACAAAAAAAGTAGACTGAAAGTTTGTTTTTTATTTGAAAAGAAGTACAGTATACTGGGAAATGGGGTGTTCTGCAAAAACAAAACATTTCATGTGAAATACATGTTTGGATCCCATTTCTTGTTGCAGGGGTACAAAACAAGACTAAAAGGATGGTTAGGATAAAATGATGCTATAAAACGTGTTGCATAACTGTCTGTGTTTTCACAAGAAGTACTTCAAAAGAAATTCTGAGAAGATGCCAGACATGCAGCCTACATTGCTCACCTGTGTTCCTGATCCACAGAGCCGGCTCCTTTCTCCACAGCCTTGTTGAGATTCGTGATTTCCTCTTTTAGCTTCTGAATAGAATTTTTGGCCTGAACTTCTTTTTCATGAGCGGCTTCCACCATTTTCCAGGCCTTATCAATTTCCTAATTGAACAATAAAGAATGGTAACGTACACGTACGATAATTGGTTGAGGCAAATGATGTGGTAACAGATTTAAAATAAGCCAATCATTCACACAGCTTGTGTTTGGTGGTGGCTAATGTACCATTTTAAGAGTTGTGATTGTGGCTTGATCCTCATCGACCATTTTCATGGCCGTGGATAATTTGACATTGCTGGACACAATCTCGGCGTTCAGCTCCTTGCATTTTGACATCAGCCTCTTTTCGTTCTCATGGGACTTCTGCAAGGCTTTGGCGACCTTTTCGTATTCCACGCGAAATTTCTCGAGGTTTCTGTCCCCCTCTAACTCCTTTAACACCTCCTGGAAATCAATTTCCTGGGTGTCAATTGAGCTCTCCTGTAATGTTTGCAAAGGGCCATTAGGAAGCTGAAGTGACATCATCAAGTGTGACATGTGATAGTAAAAGTTTCACCTGACACAAACGGTCTCAACAATGTAAATAATATAGGGTGTTTCTAGCAGTCTATAAGTCTTTCCCCTAAGAATAATGTAGCCTACTTAGATTTATTAACTAAAATACATTTCATCTAGCATTTCATACAAAAACATGAAAATTCGAACAAATTTTAATACAAGGAATTTTTGGGACATTTCTTAACATTACATTGGACATCTTAAATGTTCAGCATTGATAAAAATAATAAAAGCATAATATAAAAACGGCAAACTCTTCAAATAAATGTATAACACATGAAATAAAGTATAGGCCAATTGCTGGTACGTTTTCTGTATTATAATAGAGACAACTAAATAACATCACGGTTTATTATACACATAAATATGTCATGTCAATGTGTTTTGATCGAAACCCTCTACCTCTTGAGCTTAGCATATGTGTTACAACGTTATTAAAATCACAATTTTCAACTTTCGTAGCGAAAAGGCACAACCGAAGCTTCTATTTTTCTTATTTCCCTCCTCATCTGAGCAGAAAGTGAAGATCAACATACCTCCATCGTGGTCTTTTGTAGGTCCTCTCGACAAATATACTTCTTGTTTTCTATTTAATAAACTGTAATCAACATAACGAGAATGTTTCGCGTCAAAAAGACCGACGGCGGTTGTTTATAGGTCACTATGGAAACGCGTCCTCGTTGCGTGGCAACCGCGTCTCCCCGAGCACTTTGGTTCGAGCAGTTTGCACTGAGAACGGATTGTCACGGTGCACAGCTCTCTGATTTCTTCATAATAATGCACGCAGAACGTTTTTTACGATTAAATGCATCTTGCTTTGAAGAAAAATGAGCCAAGAATGTCACGGTTGTAAAGTTAATCAGCGCGTGGATGTGGTTTTGTTTGTGTGTTGTTTTTTACACTAGGTGGCAGCTTCACACAATGTAACGCGCTGTAAGAAAGAGCGGACAGGGTTTCTTAATACATGCGGTATTAAATTGTTTTGTTTCTGGTATTTGTAATTATATTTTATTCGACAGCCCTGCATTTTATTAAATAAAACGACACGATGGTTGTGAACAAAAAATTACCAGTTTTAATACATTCAAGTGTAGCTAATCGTGGTTTTTGGTGTAAAGGTAAGACTATGTTTATTGCATTTACTGCATACCCTCGATTGCATAAAATGACTTTAATTCTTTTATAATTGCACTTCACGATCCCAGCCGTGCCGAATGATGTCATATGACGCAGTGAGGGTGTGGGAATGGGCGTGGTGAGACAGTGACGTCTCATGGGTGCCTGTAGTTGACACACAGGCCCTTGGATCTTCTGTACAGTTGGCATTGTTTGGTACCTATGTTAAGGTTACCTATGAAAAAGTATGTACAGTCATAGTAACACTGGTCTATTAGATAACAATATGTTCAAATTATGGTATAGTAAGACAATGGTATTGTTTTATTATAGTTTTGATATACACATAAAACCAACATAGAATGTCTGCTATAGTTAAACCTCATATTATTCGTACAGAATATGATAGATACTTGACTTTGATTCGCTGCTTTCCTCTTTATAAAACCTTCACTACGAGCAATACTGTGTAGATTTCTGTATTATATAATTGTGATTATGTCGGGGTAGGAGAGATGCGCGTAAATTCCTGCGCGCGTGTATAAACCTACCAGAGCAGGATGACTATGACACCACCCAGGAAAAAGGTTAACAAATCAAATCGCTTTTCTGGGGTTTTTTCTCGTTCATTGCAAATCTCCCACAGTGTCTAGCTTTGGTTTGTTTGAGACCTGCGTGCGTTTTCACGAAGCGCAAACGCGCACCTCTCCACCTGCAGCCCGGGCGCGTTAAGACAGCTGGCTTATCTTTTATTGACATTTTATGCACCGGAGGGAAACTTCAATCTGTGTTCCGCCCGTGTTCGTTTCACACCCCACTTGTCACCGACATATAGCGTCAGCAAATCTAGAAAGGGACGAACAGGGAGGGTTTTTAAAGCCTGACGCGTGAAGCGCAACATCTGGAGATCAACAGCAGCAGTCATGGGCAACAGTGTGTCCGGTCTCACAGCACTACATAGAGGACAGCACAACAGATTTCAAAGACTTCCAAACTCGTACAAAGGTCAGTTTCTGAAGCTTTTCCCATTTTTTTTCTAAGCTAAATCCTCTGGTTTCTAACGATTGCGCTTCATGGTACATGGTAACCTTTGAGCTCTGTTGGGTGCTGAAGGACAGCGCTCGGACAGGCCACATCTTCTTACATGTATGCATTATGCATATTAACCTTTTGCTTTACACTTTTAAAACAAGGGTGTTTCAAAAACCTGCAGGGATATCATAGAATAACGAATTAAATGTCTTTATCCATTACCACTTAAAGTAGCTTTGGATAACAGCCTCTTCCAAATGCATAAATGTAAATGAAAACACATGATTGATTTTTTTCTACAAATGCATTTTGGAATAAAAAGTGTTTATGTTAACATTGGTTTATGTGTGAGCTAAGCATGAGCAATTGTACATTACCTCATATAAACAATCTTACTTTTAAGTGTTGCCTGATGATGTTGTAGTAGTGGTAAAACAAATGTACAGTGGCCATGTTACACATAGTACATTACTGTAATTGAGTATTACAGTCATAACAATTATGATGCATAATTACAAGCAAAACACTAGGACATGTTGTTCATTATCATTACTCAGAATGTCCTTATGCAAATGCACACCGTGTGTCTGATGCAGCAAAGGACAGTGTGATCCAAGCAATCACTAAACCAAGTCAGCAGCACAACAACTATCAGATCCAGTGCAGACTGTGGGTTCTAAAGTTAAACTAGGCCCATCAGGTGAAATATTTAATTTCACTTTCTTGGACTAAACATCATTTAATATTATTCTTTTGAATAAATTATTTTGAAGCACTTGAACTTCTTCGTGCTGGTGCTGTGTAGGAGTTGTGCAGCGATGGAACCAGTTTGGTAAACATTTTTTTCTGTTCTAAAGCTCCTCTGATTCATGCATAACCGAGCTTCTGATTATGAACATTATGCCATTGCGGATACCACCCTGCCTCTCATTAACAAAAAGCCACTACATCCAAATAAAGACATGCAAAGGAGGATTTAATTGTCTGCGTCGTTGACAAGGCATTCCAGTACATTTCTCGTGGGCTCATAAGACCCAGTAGCAGCAATCAAAGGGCAAAACGAACGATTTGTACATTGAACACTTTACAAAACACTTAAGCCTCTTTAGCTTATGACTTCTTCATCATTGCAGGAAATCAGAGAGAAAAGATGATAAAACACAATTATCTCTTTTCCAAAGGTTGAATGCAGGCAAACACACCATCTGGTCTATGCACACAGATTACACAAAAGGTGAAACAAAGCGCCTTTTATCGCCAAGAAGCCAGCCCTTTTAAAAGCACTGCAGTAAATACGTAAATTTTGACCCTCCCAAAGGAAACAGGACCGCAATTTGCCTATAAATTTTGTGATTAAGTGTTTGCAAGCGTGTGCTCTTGTGTTTGGAACAAGAGGCAGAAGGTACAGAGGAGCCCATTATCCTGTATAAAGAGATCTCCTTGACAACAGTGCATAGCATATAAACCGTTGCCATGGCGATTATCCCTTAGTAAGATGAAATAACAGGATTGAGAGTAAGATGTTCCTTTGAGCCTTTCTCTGGAGATATAAAGACCGAGGTTGAAAGTAAATTGAAGATTGGTTTAAACCGTGATGTTTAATTTTGTTCCGTATTGCCACAAAATCGTGTCTGGCTGCTTTTCTTTTGTCACTTTATTACGGTCAAATTCAACCTGAATTTCCTTTCTGGTTTTCTCTAAAAGGAAGATATCACACTCTATCAGTTCCGTTCGCATCATAAACGAGACACAAATAAAACAACTGCAACACATTAAATTCTTCAGCAGTTGACCCCAATTGTACCAGGAAACGGAAACTTTTTCTAACCGTATAACTCACAGAGCTGAATGTGGAATTGATGTAAATTGATGAAAATGTATTTTCGCATATAAAGAAAATCTGCAGAGTCACAACAGTGAGCCGTGAGGTGAATTATGAATTTTACAAAGGGAAGGAAGTCCAAAAGTGGTCCAGAAAATAAAGATTTGTTTGTGTGTGAGCATCTGTGTACCTGCAATCTATTATTGTGTGTTGAAAGCATGCATGCTTAAATGTGTTATTATGTAGACTAGTGAGTGTGCACTAAACAGTGCAGATCTTGACGCCATAGTTGGTCTCAGCCTTGAATGACACAATGATGGGCTAATCTGATTAGCTGACTTTGAGTGACTCCCGCAGTCTTTATAAAAAAATATTTACCAGGTGTTTCTTTAAAATCACTTGAGGAGATAACTGAGTCATATAATATTTAAAGATAGCAACATTGGTTCATTTGGTAATCAAATGTACTAATTCTTAGGTTCACTAGAGGTAATACGCAAAATCCTTAAAACATGGTGTAATGGAAAACCAACACGTTACTTCGGTCAAGCTTGCAAAATTCGCTCATTGGTGGTTGTGTTTGTGCTATCATCAAATTCCAATCAGAGCTTGTTCTCTCGCTCAGGACAGGCTGAAGGAGGCCATAAGGGAGACTATGTTACTAAATGCTTGTTGCACATGTTGTACAAACCCACGCATAACGTTTGCACTGATTAACACTGTGAATTAAATGTAAACATCTTCACAGTCTGATGAAGTTCTCCCGTTGGGAAAAACTGTTTAGTTCCGGTACATTTGAAGTCGCTTTTAACATGGCAAGATAAAAAAAAGTGTCTGTATTCTGCAGTGAAGTGGATGAATAATGTCTCATGGCTCATTTCTGACAGCAGCCTGATTTGCCTCAGCTAAATTAAAAAGGTCAGACTTACAGAGAGTTGTTAACAGCTCAGAGGCGGTTTATGTGGTTTATTAAGCATGCAAAAGTACAATGTAAAGATTTTTACGAAAATTAACCATAGTTTTAATATAGAAAAGGCAACCATCTTTTTAGTGTACTTTGTCTTTTTATCATGCCAATACATGGCTGATGTGTTATCCAGTGTAAAATTACAAATAATTGTTTAAGTAAATTTGTATGGTCCTCCAACACTCCAACGGCTTTTTAGTGCAAACCATTAGCCCAAAGTACGCAATTACACAACTTAGCTACTTGAGCACTAGTTAAAGCCCAAATTAACTAACTGAGTTGAAATCATTTGCTGACAGCTTGGTCCCCCCAGTTAAAAAATCCCACAATAGCCCCTTGTTGTACTGTCAGGGCCTTTTTTGAGCCTGCACATGAAAACGCATGTTGGAACTAAAATGGCGGTAACTCATGAATCCTTTGGAATACAGACTTACAGTCGGTCTCGTTTGAAAAAAGAAAAGTAGCTGATTATTGCAAAAAAAATGTCCACACAGTCTCAAGAACTGGGTCGCACGAGGACGGGGTGTGCGGATGAACGCAGACCCTCCTGATGACGAAAATTATGTCATGCGGACGGCCAGACTTTACTTCAGGAGTAACTCATGGCTGATGGCATGCATGAGACTGATTTGAAGAAAGAAAGAAAGGAAGGAAGGAAGGAAGGAAGGAAGGAAGGAAGGAAGAAAGAAAGAAAGAAAAATAATTTTTGTTTTAATGTTGGAAGTTGTCGTGGGGTTGCTGTTTGATTGCCAGTATGTTTTAGGTGGTTGCTAAGGTGTTGCCATGAGATAACTATAGTGTGTTCTGAGTGCTTGGTGGTTGCTAACTGACCTCATTTAAAGAAGCTTAACCCCAAGGCTCTATGATCTTGAACTAGTATTTGCTTATTTTTTTGGCAAAGTTTTGTAAACTATGTACATTTACTTGTCTGCAAAAACTTAAAATAATAAGATTAAATCCTATTAGTTGTTTTTTTCTGTGTATTTTTCATATTTAACAAATCTAGATATAGATTTTTTATATGATTTTTTTTAAATCCTTTTTGTTTCTAGTTACTTTATGTCTTTTTCGTTCATTTGAGGCAATATTGTACAAAAAATCATGGCAATAAAGTACCTTGAAACTGAAATGTCCTGTTTATCAACTTACATTAATTAATCTCTGTAGCTGACAAAATTCATGTATATAGAGCAAAAGTATTCATTCGTTCTATCAAAAATATTCTCTTTTTGTAGCTACATTGTCCTAGACATTGATCTACAGAATAACAAGTCTCGTAAGTTCGCAGCTGAAAATGAGATGTTTTCCATCCAAAGAAAGGCCTTCAGATCAATTGGCAGCTAAGGACTATTAATCAGTCGAGCTGACTGTAGAGACCGAGGTCACCGGTGGGAACATTTGCTCCAAGCTCGATAGAAATTGTGCAACACACATGGCTAACCTGACTTTACCTCTGTGCGAGCAGCCCATGGTTGCTCAACTAGACAGGAAAATATTCAAGTAATCAAAACGTCCTCATTAGGGAAATTACAGTTAGTGATTGCATTGCAGACATCAATTTTCAACAAAGCTGGGAGAACATTTTGGCGAGGTTGGGAATAAAAAAAAGCGGTATTGGAACGCAGTCTGTATCCGACGGCTCGATTTAACTTAATGATGTCATTTCTCACAAGCAATTTTCAGTGGGACTTGAAAATGATGTGTCGTTGTTTACCATGTGTACGTTACTCCTATGTTATTCGTTTTTACTAAAAAGTGATGCGTCCCTGTGATGCTTCTGAATCTAAATCCCTAAGCTTTATGTACTTTTTACTGTCACTGATAAGACTGGAGTAAATGGATTTTGGGGACGGATTTATTAATTACTTTACGAAAAAATAAAACTGTAAAAAAGCATAATACATGTTTACTTGGGCAAAAGGTACATAACAGTCAAACACCTTCCATTAATCTTACTGTAAACCCCCTTTACCCTCAATATCACAGAATTAGATTACGGTCAGCGTGCATTTCACAGCTATGTAGATAAAAAATTTGAGGTCAGACTACTGTGTCAAAAACACAAACACGTGTTAAAAAGGGCCACATTTATTTCTCAGATTAGAATCGGTCATCTGATGAAGTGTTTTTCTGCGAGGTTACATAAACAGAATTGAGGCGGTCGGTTATAAATCAGGACATAAATCTTGTGATATTTGTTGTTTTCCCTTCTTTAAGACCACATGTGTGTTTGTGAATTATAAAAGGAACATAAAACTTCTACGTCAGTCAATTCTAAGAATTCTTTGTTGTGCCTCAAAGTGAAATTGATTTATATGCTTAACTTTATTTAATATGAGGTTTAATTTATCTTAAAGAGCGTAAAAGGAAAAACTGTTTTCAAAGAAACAGTCCGTTTGTCAGATACAAATGTACACATTTATAATCGAACAGTAAATTCTGGCACTCATGAAAACAAGACAATTTTATTTTAACAGCATAATGACTTAATGGAGTAATGAATAGAATGTTTGAGGTACTGCACAAATGAGTAACTTTTAATGAATATTTGTTTTCCATGTCCAACAATTTTCCAACATAAATGGAAATACAACTTACCAGTTTTATTCTGTGCCTCACAATCATAAGGTTTATACATGTGAAGATTTATTAGGCTCTGTGGGAACAAATTACTAAAGCATGACATGATAATTTTCCTAAAGACTCACAATTATGTTCCATAGTCTTTTAATACAAAGACTATATTTTAAAAAGATCTTGTATGGTCTTGCAAACCAACATGGTGTGCCAGTTCACGTTCCACAAGAAAACCACTTTACTTCCATTTTGTTCTGTGCGAAATAATTTTATCAAGGATTGGAAGAGTTTTCTCGCTAAGTTGTTGAATAAGTCAATTATCTCTGAACAGAATAGAATCATTCACATCATATATTATTTATGTGAGTGCTGTGATCAAATAGACTGGTGTAATGAAAGCCTGGAGAATATATAACCCGATCAAACAAAAGAATGAAATGGAGAAGAACAGAGAGGGAGGGAGACACATAAAAAGAGAGAGAGAGCATGCCTGCAACAACAAGGTCACGGTTCAAGTCCTGAATTGTAACAGTGGACAAAAGCATCTACCAAATCCAAAAAAGATAGAAACAAAAACCTTATGACTTAAGTTGTTCAACGTTGTTCTTTCTTTCTTCTGTGGAACACAAAGGAAGACATGTCTCAGTGGCTTTGTGTCAATCCAGTGGAATTCAATGCTGGCTAAGCTTTTTTGGTGATTGAAGTTCTTCAAAATATCTTCTTTTGTGCTGTGCAAGAAAGAAAGCCATACAGGCTCAAACAACATGACGGTAAGGAAAAATTGACATTTTGGGGTGAACTAGGTACAACCAGGGGCACAGATGGGATTTTTTAACTGGGGGGACCAAGCTGTCAGCAAATGATTTCAACTCAGCATGTTATTTTGCGTAATGTGGGCTTAAACTAGTGCTCAAGTAGTTACTTTGCATAATTTGGGCTAATGGTTTGCACTAAAAAGCCCTTGGAGGAATGGACGACCACACAAATATACTTATAATAATTATTTTAAATTTTATAGTGTCTTTCACGTCAATAAATTTACCTCTGTCAACTTATACACTACATTGGGTTAGATAATAATGTTATTACAGGGACCTTATTTAGTTGTGCAAGTCCAGATAAAAAATGCCTGACGATAAATGGTTTGATATATCCAATCATTCTTTTTGTGTTAATTCTCTATTTTCCTCTGTCCAATTACCTAATTGCATAGTCATGCTCTCCACATTTTGCTGTGCTTGGTAAGTGCAAAAGACTAGTTATACAAATAAATAACAAAACTAATCTACCACATCTGGGAAAAGTCAACGGGCATAGGATACTTACATTGTTTGGTTTTTGAAGAAACGAGGTGAATTGTTTTTTGTCTCTCCATTGCCTTTATGTGGCAGCTATGCATTCCAGAATAATCAAAATCTCAGTCATCGACGATGGTAAATGATCACTATGGTTACCGCCACTACAGGTACAATTGAGGCAGCTAACAGCTCCTCATAGGACCCCGGGGGCTGGTCAGGAGTTGTAGCAGGCTAGCAACAGCATACAGAAAGCACAGAGAACATAAACGTCGGTGGTGGCAGCAACCTAGTATGTGTTTTTTCATAACAGAACAGCATGTAGTTACAAGCGGGGTAAAAAGTAATGATGAACGGTAGACTTTTATTGTGCGTCGGCCTGTATCTGCCCCAAACTGATTTTGAAGCAGTGACGGCAAAATTAATTGTCCGCAAATACTTAGGTTAATGTACATAGCGGATTTTGATCCATCCTCAGTTTTACCAATGTTTGTCGCCTTTCGTGGGGACAGTGAGGGGGACGGATCGGTACACTTAGAATCTGAGGGGGTCATGACCCCTCCGTCCCTTGTGCCATCTGCGCGCCTGAGTACAACAAATCCACAAACGTCTTCGTTTATAGATTTGAATTATGAATATGTCTGGCCTTACAAACAGCAGTATGATTGTGAAAACCTTAAGAAGCTATTTCCAAAAAGCAGATTCAACAATAGAAGATTAATCAAACAAAGTCATATTTCATCACTGAACACCAGCATGTCGATAAAAGAGCCTTTTAAATTGGAAACAGCTGGATAGCCGAATACAACATGCTGAAAACGCAGTATGTTATAAGCTTCCCTACATTAGAAGCAGAAAACAGATGGACTGCACACAATTAAAAGCTATCAGTGAGCCAGGAAGGTGAAGACATCTCGATGCCCAGTTCTGCCAGACATTTGACTTATGTTTGAAATCTATAATTAGACACACGAAGACAAAACGATCACTGTTCTCTGCTGCTTTGAGCCTGGTTCCAGACGGATGATATATGGGTTTATATTTGTGAACTTGGGTCTATGAGCAATAGTGGGAACTGGCTCAACAGAGGAACTTGACAGTATGATTAAAGAGCCTTTAAAACTGCACTAATCCGACCCCCTGGCTGGAATAAACTATTTCAAAAGTCTAAAACTAGCTTTGTCTTTTTGCACAAAAGGGAACTGTATTGAAGAATGTTTACCAAGAGGCCACAGGGGCCACCAATCCAAACCAAATACAAATTTCTTCGAAAAATTTGAAAATTGATTCTGAAAATCTGTGAGCTACTGTTTGATAAAAACAATGTGTGAAATTACACAACCATAAATATTTCAAATTTCACACATCAAATAATTTCAAATTATTTTTTTAAAAAACTCTTCGTAGCCTGATCACACAAAAGAAACAGGTAGGATATAAATTATTCATGAACGAATTCTTATGTAAATCACTAGAATGTGGTGAGTAACTCGTACGCTGAGTTAAATTATATTAGGCTACAGTCGTTTTGGTGCATTCAACACAGTAGAGGGCAAAGTAAATGTGCATACAGAAGTTGTGCATACAAGGGTTGCCAGATCTGCATAACAAAACCAGCCAAACTGCCTAAACAACGAGTCACTCTCATATCTAAACATACATACATATTTTACTGTGGCTGTTATGCATTACTTATAAATTCTTCTCAAATTCATTGTATATTTGTTAGGATAAACACAATCTGTTTTCATAAATAACTTCATCCTACCTTAAAAATGACAGCTGAAGAAAAAAATCTATCCACTCTTAACCTGCAAGAAAACGGTTAAAAGTAGCATCTCAGAAACTGAAGACCTGGCAACCCTTAAAGTTAGCTTCTGGAAAACTGCAGACATGCCAACCCTGGTGCATGCTGTACGGCATTATATAGAGGTACTATAGTATTACCCTAACACAAGTACAGTAGTATGGTAGAATGCATATCCAAACGCAGAAAACACAGTCCACGTTGAAAACAGACTGTGCTGGATGTGCATTTTCATTACTACCAGATTTGGACCTTCCCTGTTGTTGGTATTTTTCTCCCAAGTTTCTCTCTAGAGTTGAAAGGGATTGTCTGTACGTTCATCTGGGGGAATTGTTCGCGTTTTAATGCGTTTCAGGATTTTGTAAGCCCTGCATGAGCAGTGAGGCGTTCGGCCCCCTGGAGAGACTCCCTGTTGGGGTTTCCCCCACCACGTCACAGATGGAGTCCAAACCCAGAAACAGATGATATTTTCCCTCCTTTCACTCAAAGCATCAAAAAGACTATTAAATTAGTTGTTCATGCAGATTATATAACTTCCTATTTAAATTACTTTCACTTGGTTATCACAGGATTTTACGTTTTTCGCCAAAGTCATGCAATTGTAACTCAAATGTTATTTTGTGAAACAATACCGCATTGCTTGTCGTGTAGGCGGTTCTTGGCCACCACGGTGCTGTTTGTTGTGTCTAGGCCTTCAGCACATGATTCAGAATATAAAAGCCTTCTGCAGATTCTGTGCCTTTCCGATTTTATCCCTCCATATTGTGCGATATTATCCAGAACTGTATTGTTTCTCCCAGTCTCTCATTTCTCACTTTCTCCACCTCCACATCCTAGCCCTCAGGCCTAGACTGCACTGCGTGGGCCCTGGCATGTGTGCGCGGGGATCTGACAGCGTGTTTGTGACCCATGGAAGCCGCGCGGACGCTCATCTCTGGGTGCTTTAGATACACAGGCTGATAACAACGCGGGCGTTTGTGCTGCTGTGGTCATGCCTTTCAGTTACACAATCGGAGCGCTGGCCCGTGAAATGTGCATCCTGGTATTTTAATATCAAAGATCTTTCCGCCCGAGGCGATAGAAATGATGTTCGGAGAAACGTTCACCACAGATTTTTTATGCTAGAGCTTCATGAAAGAGCAGGTTGTACAATGTGCATTGAGGTTTTTTAATACCAACCAAAGGCGCTTATATCATTTTATGGGCCGATTTAGCCGCACCCTATCGCTTTAAGATCAGAAAGCATTCCGATTTTCGAGCTCCCGCGGGTCAACGCTGTATGTAAGGGGTGATTTTAGCTCTTAAACCATTTCATGCACTTTCCCTCATGTCATTCCAAACATGCATGAGTTTCTTTCTTCTGAAGAACACAAAAGAATACACTTTGAAGAATGTTGGTAACCAAACAACACTGTCCCCCATTGACTTCCATTGTATGGACACAGAATCACTGAAACATTTCTCAAAATAACGTATTTTTTGTTCCAGACGAAAGAGTCACATACAGGTTTTGAACAACATCGTAGCTTTTTATATTTTACGTTTTTATAATGGTCATTTGTCCATCATCATCCGTCTCCTCTCATTACTTTCTGTAACTTTGTATCAATAGCTCACAGACATAACAAAAACACACCTCACTTTTATAATTTACACTATTCTCTACCTCCACCCTCTGTGATAGGATAATCCGGTGAGCGAGCACCAGCCCATGTGAGACAGGATTACGCTTTTATTCGGGGAGTTTTTATCCTGCTTGCCATCTGTCAGATGCACACGATAGAGATTTGAGACTTCGACTCAACAAATGATCACTCAAAAGCTTTAAAAACTACAAATAAGAGCATTGGCCCCGCCTAACACCATCACCAGAAAAGGCTGAATGCATATTTAGACTATTTGTAGAGTGAGTCACATCGCTATAATACAATATAAAAGTACACCTCCCCCCAAAAAGAAAAATAATACTGTGCGCACCGGAGCTCAGCTAGAGGTCAGCGCTTCACCTTCAGGATCAGCCACGTCCATCATCACCTCCAATTAACAGCACCACCCGTCATCTGATCCGAGATCAGGCCTGCAGGTCAGCTTTTCACCTGTCTGCTTCAGTACTAACAGCACTCCAAAGTGTCTCTCAGGTTTAACGCTGTAGGGAACATCAGTAGATCCTGTATTCTCATTAGGAAGAGAGATTTCTCCTAAAATAATAAGGTCTGTCTGCAGTTGCTACAAGTCATGGTGTTTTCTGCAATAAAAAAGCCCCTTGGGTCTGAAAAGAAGAAAACAGAACAACATGGTGTCAACATATACATGTGCCCAAACTTGTATGTGACAAACCTGCACCCATAAGCATTTACGATTATATCTCAAATCTCTTCTTAAGGCAAAAGTGAACATTTGGTAATCATTTTTTTTAATGCAGATCCACATGAATTTGTTTCTTGTCTGAAAACAGTCATTGTTGACTTGACTATCTTTCTTCTGTGGATCCGGTATAAGGTTTTCTTTCAGAAAGTGGAAGAGTAGCATGCGGTGCAAGTGAACTGGGACTATAAAAGAAGAAAAAAGAAAAATACATAATTTAATTATAAATAATTAATAATGTATAAAATATGATGATAGGCCAAAACATTCACCTAGAAAGTTTTTGTTTGTTTTTTTACAAAAAAATGTACTATATGGAATACACAATATAAGATATTTTTAGTCTTTTTAGACATTTTAACAGTCCCCAAAAAACTACTTTTTTTACATTTAGCCCTCAGCTAACAAGCTCACCATAACAGACCACTTTCGATGATGTAAAGAACTGCTTGAAACTTCCCCAAAAACGTCTTGTTTTTAACACGACACAAACGTTTGAACAAAAACCAACTAACTGAATATTTATAACCAAATCAAAATGATAAACAAATATATGTAAGGAATAATACATGGCTAGTGAACCTCCGCAAAGTGAAATAAAATCCTTTAATACAAGTCTAGCGTTAGATTATCCTGCCTATAACATGGTTGTTTGCCAAGCTAATCTTGTTTAAATTTACATTAACGCATTTGGCATACGCTTTTATCCAAAGCGATTACATTGCATTATACTATGTATTTGTTTCTAAGTAAGTTTCTTGCAAAGTGGTCTACAACTTTACTCAAACAAAATTACATACAATCACTTAAAGGCCCAGCGTGTACTTGTTTGTAGGATCAATTGACAGAAATGCAATGTAATATTCATAACTATGTCTTCAGAGGTGTATAAAAATCTTACATAATGAAGCGTTACGTTTTATTATCTTATATGAGCTATTTCTATCTACATTTACCGTGGGTCCCCTATCATGGAATTCACCATGTTGTTTCTACAGTAGCCCTAAATAGACAAACTGCTCTACGCAGCGCGTTTCATAAATACTGTACGTTATATCCTTCGCCAAAGAAGCGAAATGCGCCGACCTCTTAGTTCTGTGTTGGCTGCCTTAGTGCTTTCAAAGGGAGGGGGAGGACTGGAGTGAGCAATTGGTTGCAATTCGCAACCTCTCTGCAAAATGCCACAAATTATAATATAATCAAATACATTCAGAAATATAAAAAAATGTATGTGATAACATTAATAATTGTCCTCAATGTCAATCCCGTCCTCAGAAAACCTACTCGACTTGTTTTTAAAAATCTCAAAATATTGACATTCTGGTTTAAACCCTCTTTTGTGTGCTTCCACAAGAGCGATAACATTTTCCTTAAAGAGCGTTCAGCGCCAGGCATTTCGAGCTAGAACTGTGACAAACTCAATCAGTTATGAGTTATAAAAGCAGTATTTGGCATAAGCCTAATATGACTGTCAAGGCCTAAGCAGATGTAACATTTTTTTGTTTGCACGCAGCCTTGAGGGAATCTGGGGTTTATGATCAAATCTGTTATGGGGTGTAAATTTAAATTCTCGCAGCCAGAGCTCAATGACTGATGAAATCCCGAGACCACAAACGATATTAAAGTTCATACTGGTGGCTTTAAGTATTATTTTCATTTTGGACGCACTATTACTTTTAAGGGAGATATTACTTTTAAGGGAACGCAAACCTCTTACAAAGTCCTTTTTATGATTTAAGGCTAAAATACACTACAAGACTTTTGCTCAGAATTTGCCCAGATATTCAGTCTGGACTTGTTACAGAAAGTATGCACCAGACTGCAGATTTGATCAGTGAATGTGTTTCCATCTGGAACTTTCAAAAAGTCTGCAATTAAATGATGTCTAGTTAAAAAAAAAGTTTTCATATTTTAAAAGTCTTGTAGTGTATTCCAGCCATTAGTCACCGACACACAAAGGTAGCGATATGCATATGTGATATGCACAGTGTTTGCCGTTACCGTCCATGGTTACAAATGTTTTGTTGATTTTCACTTAATGTTTAACTTTCTATTCAAAAGTGAAACATTTACAACTACAATATGCTTGAGTTACGCAGTAAGCCACCTTTCAGGACTGATCTCTGGTTGAACCTCGAGCTTTGTGTTCTAGCCAAACACGCTTGACCAAAAACACATGCAAAAACAGATTGGGGACTGCTATAACAACAACAACTTGCCACTACAAGGGTCAAAACTTTGCATTGCACTGATGGAAGTGACCCTCGGTGCCAAAATCCCAACGTTCTCTCAAAAAGGAGTGCAGCAATGGTTATCTGGTCCAGTGCTGTAGGATGATTTCAAAAACCGCAAACATCAGCACGGCCCCTGACTGAAAATCTAATTGGACTCAGCAAAACTTATGAAAACATGGAACAGCTGGAGTGTATTAACAGTAATATAATGACTAATAAACAGTCTGTTATGATCGAAACGGCAATTTCCACGATACACATGGCTTGTTGAAGTAATACCACATGATGGTTGCGAGACACGAGCAGCGAATACAATTTGAGGAAATCCTCAAAATGTGGAATTTTCAGCTGCGTGTCAGGAGAAGAGAAGGGTCTTCTATATAAATGTTTCAACTTAAGGAGAAATTCAATACCTTCAGTTAAACACCATTCACAGGAGAACCTGATGTTGTTGCCTTTGGCAAGTGAAAATGTTCATTTTTTGGAAACCGCTACATTTTCACTTAGTTCTGTTCTAGAAAGAAAGTGTTACTGTCTGTCTGCTTGCTGTCTTCCAAGGTGGCATCCTAACCAAAAGATGACAAAAGATTTGACGTTAGCATGTTGCTAACCTAGACATGGTGTATCTATCCAGCTATAGATCTATCTATCGATCTATCATCCTTCTATCTAACCATCTATCTATGCATCTATCCCTTTATCTATCCAACTATCTATGCATCCATCTATACATCCTTCTATGCATCTTTCTATCTATACATTCATCTATCCTTCCATCCAACTATCCATCCATCTGTCTATCCAATCATCTATCTATGCTTCTATCCATCCATCCATCCATCCATCCATCTTTGCATCTTTCTATCATCAATGCATCCGTCGATCTATGCATCTATCTATGCATCCATCCCTCCATCTACTTCACACTTAATCTGTAAAATTAAATCCTTCTTCTCCAGAATACCTTTTCTCAGAAAAGCAGCTATATTGCCCCTTGTAGATATGTGTGTGTGTTCGTGTGCGTTTGTATATTATTAAACATGAACGACAGATCCTATTACCACCTGACACTCATATCCTCTCTTCGGTTCACTGCAGGTTTTCACTTCACTCATATTTCATCCAGGATAAAACCTGAGATAGGAGGACATGGTTAATACATTTATAAACTAACTTTCTGTAAAAAAAAGAGTTCGGACAATGCAAGATACACATTTGGAAAACTGTCAAAATATAGAGTTTTTCTGAATTTCTTTTGCACATTTTTCCAAACAGTCTTAACATTCTCTAAACTGTGAGAGCAAATGTCGCAACTATTTGCTGGAACTTTATTGCTTGTCTGCAAAATGTAGTTACACACCCAAAACATTTGATTCATGCTTCAAAACCTAGTTATCTTGTCAGTAATTTGGCCAGTGCCACCAAAATAGAAAGTGTTTTTGTCATCGTGTGAGCCACACTGGTCAAAATGTTCAGTTGATTTTCACCATGACAGTCAACCATTGAAATTAAGGTTTTATAAATGAAATCTGATATTTATTACTGTAATAAGAGTCAACAGTACATAGAAAAAAAGTATATGAACATTTGTTTTTATACGGCACATTTATTTTTGAATTACATGTAAAGTGAAATCTTGCTTGTCCAATTACTGTATATTTCTTACTGTAAGTTGCCACAAATACTAAAAAATACAAAATAACTACGAAATAACAACCCATGAAATAAATTATTCTTGGTGGACTTCCTGTCGCTCCTGTTGGTCAGGCCAAAGATTTTCATCAACATCAAATCAGATGTTTTCCATTGCCATGCACCGGGGGAAAAATCCTTGAATGTCGCACCCATCCCCTGCAATGATCAGCTGTGATGTCCTCACATACAGCATTCATGGCATTCAACACAGAGACTCTGACTCTTCTATTTCCACCACCACCACGTATTCTTACACATCTTCCAATTGCTCTTCCATGAGCATGTTGCTGCAGTTCAGGGTTGTTGACGTCCTCCATTCTCAAAAAATGGTAGTGCTTGTGCTGTGGACAATCTACACACATATGCTCAAAAACTTGATTGGTTACAGTAAATGGTTGAATGGTTGATTGATTCAAATTTTATTTCAATTAGTGGTAATTTGCCAATTTAGCAGACATTACAAACAATGTCAATTATTTATGGAATATACATGCTTGTTTATCCATTTTTCATAATTGAATGGTTCGTTTTGAATGTGAAGGCCTACACGATGAAAAATGATTGAGAAGTTGTGAAGAGTTTGACAGTTTAAGTGAGAATTGACTCATCAGTTATGATCAACAAGCCATGTGCAATTAGTTGGTGTTCAAACTGAACACAATTGTACTTACTGTTTGCACATAAGTGCCAAAGCATTTGCATTTGGCTCAAATCAATACGAAACTCCAGTCTGATTTAAACAAGAAACTAATTGTTAAGAGAACCCAACTGTTGGGATTGTGCATGTTTGACCCAATGCTGCGTTGAAATAACCCAACTTTTTTGTGTACTTGTTTGTAGATGTCATGTGGTTTAGTTCATGGATAAAACTTCATTTCGAGTGCATCATCTTCATCTATTTTACAGTTTTTCTCAATTGCTTTGGCTCATTTCAACGCAGCATTGGGTCAAAAATGCACAATCCCAACAGTTGGGTTATACTGTAAATTATCCTAAAGTGGGTTGTTTTAACTCATTGTTGGGTCAAATATATACATTTTCTGGGTTACATTAACTAATCAGTTGGGTTTATCCATTTTTACTCAAAATAACACAATACTAACATAATAATAACTACATAATTGAAAACAACCCAACATTTTTTTAGATACCACAGTATGCTTTCTGAGCTTCGTACTATAGGAATACCATGGTATCTTGTAGTAAAATTTAAATATAAGGGTTTATAAATATGACGATCATTGAGTTAGAACAGTAGTATCATGCTTTTTTGGATGATGTTTATCTGATAGAATAACTACATTTTATAAGGCGACAACAAGCTGTTTCTCTCTCTCTCTCTCCCCCCCTCTCTCTCTCTCTCTTTCTCTCTCTCTCGCCCCCCTCATATCATAATGAAAGCATCTAATGTTTCTCTGTAATATTTTGCACATGGCATGCTGCTGTACAACAGATCTGTATTTGAATTGTCTTATTGTTTAGAGACTAGAGTGTGTGTGTGCACGACTTCTTTCTGCAGCTGCCTCCTTATTTAGTTACGGCAGTGGCTCAGAAAATCAAAATCAACACTCTTTCATTTAAAGTTGGAGAGTCAGTACACCACAATGGTGGATTTATTACACTTACAAAACTTACCATAGTACTCTCTTTTGAACACTGTAAAAATGTTCGGGGAATACAGATATACTATGCTACGATATAAACACAAGTACCATAACGGCAGTGTTTGCGTGGCATTTGTGAGTTTTCAATCTACATGCATTAGGCTACTTTCACATGTCTGAAAGATTAATTGTTATCAAAGAGGATTCTTTCATATCACATTTTTAAAAACACTTTAGAGGAACTCCACAAACACCCTGCTAATGCGTGTATATAAATGTCCTACTTGTATGCAGAAGAAATGTATGTGCTCGCAATAATACTGCATCCATCTTTGTGTCTAAGCGGACACGTGTGATTTGAACCGTGGTCCGTGATTGCTGGTTGTCGTGGAAACCTCCAGTACTCTGCAGCTGCTGTTCGACAGCAAATGATGGCAGTAAAAACATGAGTACACACACTCTCGATCTGTTTCCGTGTAACACACACGCGCACACACACACACAGAAACACACCTTTGGGGGACAGTGAGTGTTTATTCAATACACACCAGCTTGCGCAGCACCATGACATTAGAAGCAACGTCTGTCCTTGATCAATATAATCAAGCTACATTTGGCTCTGGTCTGCAGTTTTCTCTCTTACACCAGATAACAAGAAGGAGATGCTTAGCTTGAGGCGATGTAAGCAAAAGCATGTTTCAAGAGTGCTCTATGATGTCAGAATACAACAGATACTGTAACTCACATAATGTAGCAATTTGCAGTCTATAAATCCTATTTAAAAGACCCAAAAACGAAGCATATGGCATCTAAATTCAATACTCAAAAAAGATGCACTGGAAATATTGATGACTCATCTTGCACTCAGGGTAGTAGTATATCCAATGCGATGGTCTTAAATACAACATGCTTTGGTGTCATATAACAGGTGACATTTCAAAACAATCAATTAACTAAATGCTATGACAAAGATGCTGTGTGTAGGTTTAATTTTAAAAAGGTTTTTTGAAGTATTTTGACACAGGAAGAGCAATATAATGCATTGCTTTATTAACAGAACCACTCCAAAGCATTTCCATCTCTTTGAGGGGATTTACGTAACAGCGTCTGGAATGAAAACAAAGGAGAAGCATTCTGGTGGCAATTTAATGCATCACAGACAGATGTGCATCCTCAGCTTCTCTTTGACTGCACATTTTAAGTTGTATCTGCAAAAGCGCATTCTCACATTTAGATCTGATTCCTAAAGGTCAGCGCATTAGGCCTTGGCTCTTTCCCAGCACTCGGGATGTAGTCGGGCTGAACCGCAGTGATAATCAGGTCCAAAAATGCTGCCGTGGCATCCGTTGTCTTTTGGTTTTGATGAAGATAGGATTTCACTTAGAAAATGTACAATTACAACATGCTTTTAGTCATCACAGGTTTTATGATATTTACATCTGTTACAGAGATATTAGGCAATCTGCGTACCCAGAACTATATGTTGACAGCGATAAAAACTCATTTTTTAGTTTGCACTAGGATGAGACTAAATGCAATACAAGTCAATGTATCTGGAATTATTATTGGTCTCATGCATTATGGGAAGACGTTTAGGTTTGGAAAAAGAGGTTCAAATTGTGATTCAGTTAAGGTTTGCAGTATTTGAAACCAGATCAGTAATACAGTAACGTTAAAACAGATATAAAAAGATTACATTAATAGATACTCAAGTCAAATATTTGACATAATTTGCCTGAAAATATATTCTCATGATTGAAAGGCTTACGCTTAAATGTTTCCAAGTAGTTTCTGGATGCATAGATGTAACTTTTATCCGTGTACAATGTTATGTACATATGAATTTCTTCACAAAACTAAAAATGCTATTTTATAATTTAGATGACTTTACAGATGGAAAATAAAGCTTAATCAACCTAATAAAAAACGATCCCCTACATTACAAACGGCTCCAAAAGTCTCCTCAGAATGGAAACAACCGAACAACAAACAAAACATGCGCTGTCACAATTCCTAGAGGAGGATTTTGCAAGAGCATGAATTTAGTTGTGTGTCATGTATTGTAAAAAGATCTCGATTTATCTTTCGTAGTGCCGCTAATGAAAGCCGTATGAAGGCATCCCGTCGCTGTAAACCAAAGTAGCACGAGCGCTTGTGCGTTTCGGCAAAGGCCTGCCAAAATGTGCGCACCATGTGTGAGTCCCCGTTCCACCACACCAATCAGCCTGTCGATGTGAAGCGAGCGATGATTTCATTTTGATCAAAGTGCTGGGGTTCTGGAGCGAAAGCCTGCGGTTTGTTATGGTTTCCTTCAAAGTTCCAATTGTTAAAAATGGGACAGTGAAAGAAGTAAATATTATTGCTAACGTGATTTTAGCGGATAACGTTTTGCATGTAATCAAAACGGCAATGATGAGAATACTTTTTATTGAGTTGATATCATTTATTTGGTCACGTGATTAAGTGTGGAAGCTCTCTCAGCTGTTTGCTCTCGAACAGATTTATATTTACATCTGGGTGTAGCGTAAACGTTATTTGAGAATTTCTATCTTGGGTGACATTTGTTCCATCATGTCAATTCGAAAATGTTACGAATTTACCGTCCCGTGAACTGTATCAGAAATAGCATTAGCTCATTGAGCTCTTCTTAAAGTGCATAGAGAATTAGATCTCCGAGTTCCAGGTTACTTGCCTGGGATTGGTGATGACATCCTAAGAGTACATTGTTCCTAATGGTTACAGTACTTGACCTTAGCCGTAATGAGGCTGTTTTCCCAGCACCGCCTTCTCATGAGAATTATTGTAGAGGGGGTTTGCCATATGGATTTTGTTTGGAGTTAAATATCACAGGTCTGACAGAAAAGCGATTGTAAATGACATCATTTATCCCATGCATTTCAAAGGACGGCATAATATATACAAAATGATGCCAGCTAAATACACGCGTTACACATCATCTTTTAGCATTTTGACTGTTTCCAGAAACGTGATCTGACAAACCTCTTCTGTTTTTCTGTTGGCGCATAAAATGCAGAAGGGTGTGGCTGGTGTCAATCTCTGAACACCCCCACACTGTACAATTCCTCTTTTTGGTTAACTGACAAATATACTTCCTCTTGAGATGTTCAGATGTTAATGCACATTTACTGTAATGAAAGTTGTTTTTGTGTTATTAACATGCCACAATGGTGTATCAATGACGGCATTGTGCTAAATATCAAACAACAGCAAACTTTTCGATTTTATTACCATAATAATTTGTTTTATTGGTTTTTAACATCAAACTGTTTCATCACTGTTTTTGTATTGTTAATATTCCATACATGCAATGGCATGCCTTTTATGCTTTGCATTCATAATGTAATAAATGACAACAGTAACATTATAAAACAGTAATAATTTTAGATTTGATTATCATAATGTACATAACAGGAAAATATATATCAATAGGCCTAATTGTTAGTTTGAAAGATATATTTAGTTTATCAATATGACAAAAACACAATATGAGTTGTAATGTAATGTTCAAATGTTGTAGTGGTTCAAATTGATGTCAAACTTGACATCTTTTCTAGTTTATTCTAGCATATTAAAATCGTTGTATTAAAACATATGCTTTGTTTACCATGATCTTCAATTATTTATAATTATATCTATTATTAGAATACAACCTACTATACATTCCTTGATACGCTGCATATTGCGAAACAGTTTTGTCAAATAAATACATTAACCAAGGTTAGTTTTCTGCATTTTGTACCATAACAAAACCGTAACCGTACTTCATATTTTGAACTGCAGGGCCATTGAAAGCAAATAGGCATACATGGCCACGTGTAGGCTGAATAAAACACAGCACAGTGCATGTTGTTTATAGAACAAGACAGATCATTCTGATAAATAATCATAAATGATATCTAGTATCAGCAGTCTTTGATTAAAAGTTAAACAAATAACAGGGAAAGCTTATTAATTGTGATTTAGGAAATATCATTTGTTGAAACTGTTTAGGTCTAATTTTGTCTTATTTTGTGATCAATATCAGACAACAGAGGAATATTATAAGCAAGGAAAATAGGTGCAGCCATAACTTCAAACTGCTGTCATGTGATGTAAATGTAACATTAATGGTATGTACAGTTGTGTTTTCAAATAGATAACCCAACTTTTCGTAGGCTATGTTTGAATACACACTGACAATTTTTTTAAGGTATTTATTTATATACTCTTTGTCAAGTATAAAGCTGTAAATCGCCCAGCTCACAGGGGTTATGTTGAGGCAGTGGCGCTCTCAGACTCCACCTCTATGTAAATGTCAGTGTGGCGCTGGTGTCCGTGCGTGCGCTCTGCTCGCGAGTCAATGAGCGCGGAGACAGGAGGAGGGTCCGACTGTTTACATCTGCTTTCGGGGGTCGACGGAGATTTTCATCCAGCATGATGTCGTGCGGATGTATCGCACCCTCAACCCTTGAGATATAACCGCGGCCAGCGCACGAGAGTGACCCGGCGTTGAGTCATGGGAGGCCAGATTACCCGAAACGCCTTGTACGGTGAGCAAACTGCGTTACGGATCTACATATATACATATCAATTTATTTCCGTCTGCCGTGCGCTTATTTACTTCCATTGAAGAGAGCATTTAAATGCATTTTCGTTTATTAACGTCATTAAAATGAATAATGGCTGCTTTTGTATATATATTTTTCTCCAGATAATGTAATATCTCACATTTTGCGCTTCCAGGAACGATACAGTGCAGCTCCTAAGGAGCGCGTCTCCGCGTGCAGGCGCTCGTTTCTGTGAACGCGCTTCCTGAGAGACGTGTTTCCCCCACAGCGGTTGAAAGGGAAGGGAATTTGTGGGGATTCCCTCTGTTGTTGCGAATAAGGGGGATTTGCTTCGGGTTTTCCAAAGCCTTTGTTTTCGTTTGCATGCACGTGAAGCAGCTGGCTCCAACGAGAGCCAAATATATCAATACAATCAATTGAATGAATAGTCCTGCTTTGATAGCATGGGTGTTGAGCATACAGATATACAGTTGGCTGTTTTGGGCACAGTCTTGTTTTTGCATATCTCGATGTTTTCCATCCGCCTGCACGGAGTATAATCTTCACCATGTTGCATTTATAATTGCATTAACTGGAAGAAACATGAGCACAGGCTTGCTCTTGGCCTGGCGTTAATCCGAACCCTTGGTGTACCTGACCCACTTGATCATTACTTTTAATTAAAGCACAATATCACATCAAATTAGGTAAATAGGGACTAAATCGAGATCGACATCTTGGAACAGAAACATTTGTATTTCCAGTCTTTTATTATTATTATTGATGGAGGTTCAATAATAGTGGAAAATCTGTTTATCCATCATAACAAAAGTGCATAGTTGCATTTATATAGGATTCTAGTATACAGTTCAGACTATAAACTGAGCTGAGATCATGGGATTGTTTATGTTGTTTCGATTATTCCGGGCTTCGTTGTGGGGGTTGTGTATCCAATACAAGAGTGGTTAGTGTCAACAAATTTTGGTTTGTCTTACAAAGAAAGACCAATTTTGGGGATATATCTGGTGACCAGAATGATGAACTATCTGCCTGCCTGGTTTCACTTTCCAAGTGCTATTTCTGAGTCAGGGATTGTTTTCTCATTTTTACAGCAGACTGACAGTACAGATGAATTGCTTATGCTGGTACGCAAGCGTCTTTCACCTCAGATTACAGTGGTTTACTGTATCTGATCTTTGTAGGAATCACGACAGCCGGTTTTCTCACGGTACTCGCACAAGACTGTCTGGTTTTTGTGTTAGTGTATGAGACGGAGATAAACATGTCTTATTGCATAAATATATATGCGTATAGACTAAGAATGATTGTTTAAGACTTATTTCTCATGCACGTTTCACTCTGAAATAAGTCTAGGCCTCTAACACATGAAAAAGCAGTATTGTTTTATGACTGCTGTTAAAGGGACAGTTCACCCAAAAATAAAATTCTGTCATTATTTACATTGAAGAATTACAAAAGTAGTCAAATGTGCCCCAGAACTGTTCGCTTTCCTACATTTTTAAAAATATGTTCTTTTGTGTTCAAATTTATAAAGCAAATTTTCATACTGAGGTAGTTAATGGTGGCTAAAAGCTGTTTGGTTACAAGCGTTCTTCCAAATATTTCTACAGATTTTGAACAACTTGAGTGTGAGTAGCCTACATAAAGACAGAGTTGTCATTTTTGGGTTAACTGTTCCTTCAAAAGGCACATTTGTGCTGTTGAACTCTCCAACAGAACTGGAGCAAACATGAATGCATATTTATGGGTGATTGTGTACCACATTGCTAGTTCTGCTCTGTTTTGGTCTTAAAGAAAAAAATGCCCGTAACACCATGCTTTACACGGTATTAATCCCTAAATGTTTTGTCAGTGTTGATCAGTTAATAGCTTCTAAATTGATCCACCAATAATCCTCCATATTGAAGGCAGGTCTGTGAAATCTTCTAATGCATGTCTATGGAAGTATTGTGTGACGAAATACTGAAAGACTTTTTTCCGCAGAACACAGAAGATGATTTTTTGAGAAATGTCTCTTTAGTTTTGTGTTGATACAATGGAAGTCAATGGAGGTCTGTGTTATACCAACATTCTTCAAAATATCTTCTTTTGTGTTCTGCCGAAAAAAGTCGTACCGTTTTGGAATGACTTGACTGTGATAAGCATTTTATTTGGAAACACACTTAAATTCGGCTAAAGCATGAGCGACAGTGACTTGGGGGCGGAGCTTAGCGGGGGGCTCACTTTGATAGACAAAGCTAATTTGTTTAGAGCTTCGTACCATGCGCTGTAATTGTTGAATCAATGACCATGACATCGTTTTGTTGAAAGCACAACAAGCGATCCATTTGCAAACAACATACGGAAACTGTTAACACTGGAACAAAAGTTTGTTTGGACTAGAATTTTTAATGGGGCACGTTGTGATTGATTATCAGTAACTGTTCGACACGCAGGCGAGGGATGGTGACGGATTATTGGAGATGGATTTGAGTAGGCAAGTGGAGGAAGGGCTTGTATGTGGAACCCCCGCTACCGGTACATTTCTTGCACCGTGGCGTGACAGAAACACATGTGCAGGTCAGGTGCCTGATGCTGCTAAGTAACCATCCACCGCAACTGGCGAAGCACAACATCCTTGATGAGTCATTTAACCCCCCTCCACCCCCCGCTCTTCAGAAATTAAACGACACCACCTCACGCTGGTGTTTATGTACGGATCGGATCACCCAGGAGCGAGCCGTGGCAGAAGACCAGGGCTTAGGCCTATATCCACAACGCTCGCTTAAGGTATTGCCACGCGACCACATTGTTGCTTATTGTGTTCGGACCATGATTGTGAGCACAGGTGCAACAGAATACAATGAAACAATAGATGGAAACTGATGTTATCTTTATTACAACCTAATTTTAAAAAGATATGCACCTTTGCACATGCCAAACGATGCTGAACTGACCTCAGAACAGCAGGAAATGGATGCAACTTGTAAAAAAGATGCCCATTGTATTGCTTCCTTAAATAAGAAATGACAAACATAATTCATAATTATAAGACAAAAAATGGACTATTTGTAGACATTTTTTTTCCGAAGATATGTAGAATTTTTATAAATGTATGTTTTTTAATCCAGTCAATTATTTGAATAAGCATGTCAATACATTTATTTTAATAATACATTATTAAAAATACTACCATGATGATACAAGTCCTTAAAAGTAAAAAATTAAAACCAAACGTTTTTTAATCATGCAAAAAAATTATGTTTTACGATATTGAGAATCATCAAAACCCTAAAATATTCATTATTTTTTGTTTTGTGGAAAATTTCGATTAGATTCAGTTGCTCGGAAAAACTAAAAACTAAATAAATTAAAAAAATCAAGATTGTACAAGTTCGTTATTCTTGGTTATACTAAATGGAAGCTTGGGTCAACATGCTATTGTTAGTTTTTTATGTGCAACACAAGCATCATATTTTATTTGACAAGAAGACTCAAAATTAAGCCTTCGGAGTAAAAACATGTTTGATTTTCACAATTTCAATAATAATCTACGAGAGCAATGTTAGGATATACAGTATTATTGAAAAGTTCTGTTTAGTATAAGTGGAGACTCTGTGTGTCTGCCTTCAGGCTTGAGCTGTTGTTTAAAGTGTAAGTACGAATTGAAGTGAGCCTCTTTTGCTGATGTTCGATAAGTGACAGTGTGTCTATCACGTCAGATATCCCCAGGGGATATGTGCTTGGGCTGGTCTTGCACCCTCTTTCGATGATTTCCTGTCTGTTTTAACCAAAGACAGAAGCATGATATTCATTAGAATAACCAAGAGGAATTAGTGCCAAGCCGGTTGGAGTGTGGTCACATGATGAGTCTCTCACCTCAAAGGGATTTGCACATTGCGGTTGCCAAGTACACCGCAATTTCCCTGTTGATTACTTTTATTCAAACGTGTGTGAATTGAATGTACACCAGCGAAGAGTCTGTTTTGCACCTACATTATGCTGTATAGCCACAGGTTTTCTGACAATCTTTTAATGTCAAACAGAATCTAGATTATTTACATTCTGCCGTCTAATACATTAAACCACTTTACATAGAGATTCAGACGCAAACGTATAAATACAGTACAAATATTAAAAATAACAAACAACAGGAAAATTGATATGAAATTTTCACTTCAAAATAAAGTCAGTCCTTGACATAACTACATTAAAAACATATTTCTGGAATTCAATTTTAATTTCAATAGATTTTGGTTATAGTGTTACTCTTACATGATAAAAACCCGCTGCATGGGAACCTTTAGAGACACTTCTAACACACCTTTGCAAATGACTGAGTAAATAATGATCATATCACATGAACTGGCTTTCTGTATTATTTACATATTCACACTTGAGCCTAAGGCTGTTACAGTCCTCTTAGTGTTCACATGCAACATAGGAAACTGAGGAGATATAAGCCATTTAACAGTCTTTTTTGCTCTAAACTATAGCCCTCTTTGGATATGTACAATAAAATAATCTCAAATATTCTTTCGCAAAAGTTTGGATCAATTTGTATATTTGGAAAACATCCCTTTGGGATGCTCCGCTGGATGTGCATGTTTACCCAAAACCTGACATTGTTTGACCTCCAGCCCTGAACAGGTGCTCATGGTAATGAGACTGTAATGGGGTTAGAAATACACTCGCCGCTTATTCCACACAGCGATTATAAACACGGCCTGACTGGCACCAGGAGACAGACGAGTTAAATAAAGCAATTCATACATTACAGTAGGACTGTATGAATACTGTGCTTCTTAGGTCATTTCTACACTCCTTTTCAATTAAAGCCTGCACTTGACATTTTAGGAACATTAATGTTTGTTTTATCAGTTTATAACACAATGGGGCGGTTTCCCGGATAGGGTTCAAGGCTAATCCAGATTAATTTCATTGTTAGAGGTGTCTTGATCGTAAACTACTTGCACAGACATATCTTAAAATATGTCTGTGTGATTGATTTGTCTCAAGATGTACACCAGTCATGTTTTTGAGAAGTGTGTTTTTGAAAATAACTTGCATATTCTCATTTAACTAAAGCCAAGTTTTGGTTTAAAATAATCCTTGACCGGGAAAACCACCCCAATGAATTTTCAGAATTTTATATAAATATAATATTTAAAATTTTGTTTGCATTCGTGTTCCATATTTGTACTTGGAGTCTAAACTGAAGCTTTAATCCATAACATATTTTTTATAATATTTATATTAATTTTATGACATTTTTTATTATTTTTATAATTATTTTTATTTGTATTTAAGATTTAAGGGCTACAAAGTATTACTTTACGAGTGGATCAACAAGCATTATAAACAGATAAAATTGTAGTCAAAGCTTTATTTCGTTCAATTTTTTTTGCTTTTCTTTTGTATATTCAAATACAACCCATATTTCCTGAAACCTTCCCCAGACATTTACTTGTGGCCGCTACTGTACATCTGGGATGGCATGAGGGTGAGAAAATATGGCTGCTCATCATGAGTTGATCTTATGTAACAGACTTCTTACGCCCAATGGTTATATCACAAAAGAGTGTGGTTACCATAGAAATGGCTGCATTATTATGCATCTGTATTATAGCTCAGAGCAGAATCTGTTGTATGTCGGGAGAACATTTGCATCACTGACTTCCATTACATATGATGTGTTTGTATTTCTGTATGAATCTCAGATAGTGAAGTTAAGGATGACAACATCAACTATTAAAAAATGTACACAGATGCTAACACAACCTCACAATCACTCCAAATTCAAGTTTTATTTTTATTACAACATTTTCTAAAAGTAAGATGAGGAGCTTGCTCATGTGAGACTCAAAGTCGTGATGCTCGGGTTTGTGAATGATTGGCAGATGGTTGCCATGGTGTGCTGGGTGGTTACTACTGTAGCTGGCTGCTAGGGGGTTCTGTAATAGCAATTCTTGCCTTTCCAAGCACTACAAGATCGAGATCAAAGTTTAGATGTGAATTAGGACTACAGACTAAACCCATAGATTATATAAACGTGCCAACTCATGATATAAAACTCATTCTGCAACAAATTTCTTTAACCCTGGATTTACCACCCTAGCAGTCTTTATTTTCATTTATCTGTGTTTTATTTAACATTTAACACGATAATTTAGCTGATTTGAGACCGGCTTCCTGAGATTCATCTCTACCCAGACAGATCTATGAGAAAGCAAAAACGCTGAACTCAGATCAGTGAAGTAAAGGTTTTCTCTCTGGCACTGTTGCTAAGAAACCTGAGCTGCTACTTAACCTCCATTTTCTGTCTGACAGCTGTAGCTCTTGTTTGGTAATTTATTCATTTCAGAGTGCTCAGACTGAAGCGGGGATGCACAATGACCGTCTGCTAACAGGCCGGCCCACACGCACACATAGCCAGACATAATGTACAATAATGATGAGACATCTGCGGTTTATGAATGTGTTTACAATATAAAGTTTTATAAGGCCTGGCAGATATAGAAAACATGGCTCGTCTTTGTTCATGGGACAGGTCTCTTCTTGAGACTGGCGTGACTGTTATCTGCATTGCTCAGGAAACATGTCATTGGCCACTATCAGTTTACTACTAGGGAGCCACAATAGCCAAGCTGATTGGTGTCGGTGAAAACTCCTCCAACTGTGTCTGGCCCATTACGGACCTGTGATGATGTGTTATCCAGTTAAAGGAGCACATTGCAGACTAAGTGAATGCCGGACATGAATCATTAGAGATAGTCAGCAACGACAGCCGTAGTCAAAAACCTGGAACCTTCTGCTGGTGTCTCTAATGATTGTAGTGATTCTGAAGTATTTGCAATACTGAAAGTTTCATACTGTAGTTGATAAGATGAGTGCAAAAAAATCCTTACTACACTGGAAAAAAATGTCGGTTCAACTAAAAAAAGTCACCTGTGAATTAATTCAACCAAAAAATATTAGTCAGCACAAGTTTGAATCAAATTAATTGAGCAAATTTAAGTCAACCAGGTAACTTATGTTTTAAGAGTTGAACCAACAAGAAACAACATATGCATTTTTTACTGTGTAGCAATCTTGATTTAATAAGCAGTTTTGTCATGATGTGTTTAAAAGTAAAAATATTTTGTTTTCAGTTTATGTCAGTTTATTATTGAGAAAATATAAAAAAATATGTTTGTGCTTAAAACCAGCAAAAATAGAAAAATAAATGGAAAGGTTAAGTGGATTTATGCTTAAAACAAGATTTATGCTTAAAACATTGGCAGATATTTTTTCCTGTTTTATGCATGAACCTAGTTATTTTTAATATTTTCTTTCAGTAAACAAGAAAAAACATCTTTGTTTTTCTGAAAAAAGTATGTTTATGCTTTAAACCAGCTGAAAGAGTCAAATATATTTTGTTTTCTGAAAGAAAATATCAAAATTAAGTATGCTTTAAACCAGCAAAAATAGAAAAATAAAGCTGAAAATTAAGTCAATTTGTGCTTAAAACAAGCAATGGACAAAATATGTATTTTGTCTAACAGGAGAATTTTCAAATTAAGTATATTAGAAATAAAAATATTAACATTAAAATTAATTGAATTTATGCTTAAAACAAGCATAAGGTTAATTTTTCACTCCATTGGCAGATTTCCTTTCAAGTATCTTGGTTTTTAGATTTTTTATTTAATTCTAGGAAAACAAGACGAAAATACTCTCTAAGGAGAAGTTAAAATATAGTTCACTCTTGGATGCTCCAGTATTTTCTTTGGTTTGGAGGAAATATATACTGTACATTATTATATAACTATTATATAACTAATATTATATATAGCTTTCCTGTAGCTCAGTGGTACGAGCATTGCGGTAACAACGCAAGGTTGTGGGTTCGATCCCAGGGGATTGCACATACCTATGTAAAATGTATAGGATAAAGCAATGTAAGTCGCTTTGGATAAAAGGGTCTGCCAAATGCCTAAATGTAATGTAAATGTATAACTACCTTGATTCAAATTCACTTAATTGTATTTACCTTTACTAATTGTATTTGTCCAAATTAAATATTTATACCATTACCTAGTAGTGTTGTCACGATACTGGAATTTCTAACTTCGATACGATACCTTGAAAAATATCGATACTCGATACCATTTTCGATACCACAGAGAAAAAACTGCCACAACATTAAGGTGGTAATTTTTTTTAGTATTATTATTTAAAGATAAATATAACATGTATAATGTTTTATAAAGAGTTATTAAAGGGTAAAATGCATTATAATTCTTCATAATGTGTGTTGTTACGCATTATGTACTGTTGCAGGTCGGGTCTCATCTTATTTCTGGTGCTACAAGAGAATGCCAAACTTTAATAAACTTTTTTTTTTGACCACACTTTTAAAATGAACTGAACTATGTAACTAATCTGAGAACTTAAGTTAATGGTAATAGATATTTGTTACATGAATAAACAATGAAAAATACTTCCTAAACATGTATTAATCTTAGTAAAAAGTTAATTTAAACTAACATTTACTAATACATGTACTAATTAAAATCCAAAGTTCTATCGGTTAATATTTTTTTTCATTGGACCAAAGTAAACATGATCCGTTGTATTTTATTACATACTGTCATCAAAGATTAAAATATACTGTAGCAAATGCATTGCTCATCGTTCATAAATGCTGGTTAATACAAAACATTATTTGATGAAGATATTTTAATGCCGGATTCACATATCACCGAACCACACACGCAAACTTGCGTGCATCACACCCGAAAACAATGCTCACTGGATCGACATGAAGACAAATTACAGAATTGAAGTAATCCTTTTTTTAATTAAGTTAATTAAGCACAAGTTAATTTACATTTGACCACAGTTAAAGTATTTAAAGATTCACAGTTAAAGATTCCTCAGTCGGACTTTACGAATTACGGTGAAAAACGAGACAACACTCATATTGCTATATTAGAGGTGTTAGCGCCTTTTGTTAGCACTGCTCTGTAGCGACTCTTGTATATTGGCTTGTTTGTGTCCTTCGGCTTTCCATTTTCATTTGCTTCATATCCAAAATATTTCCAGATAGCACTCCTGCTGTGTTCTTTATCGATCAAAGCCGGTTGCGGAGGCGCCGCACACGCCATATTTATATTCACTTGCTATTTAACCAGAGCGAATGAGACGAGACACGTGACAGGCACTGCGGGGTCACGTGTGCTGTTTGTCAACGCGCCTTTGGAGATAAGTGAAAGTGACAGCTCGGCTAGGATCGGTGTATCGATACTTCGGGAAATTAGTATTGGTATCGTTCAGATATTTCAGTATCGATATTTATCGAAATATCGATATTTTTGACAACACTATTACCTAGTAAAACTCTGCTAAAGCGAGGTTGTGGCCCAGTTTTACCGCAACTGCATTTTCTGGTATAACTTGTCGTAATTTAAAGGTGCTTAAGGGTGGAAACATTTTTTTGACATGTGGGTATATCAAGTCAAACAATTAGATTCTTGCTTGCATCACATCGACGTGTCAGTTTATCATTAATTTGCAGCCTCTAATTGGCTTTGTTTTAGGACCGAATCTGGTGAAGCAAATTGAATCAAATATGTTGATGCAAATCAGGTTGTCCAGTCAAAATGTGGTACAGCCCTAGTGTGAAACTGTGTCAGACAATGAAAGCCTGATGCTGTTTTATGCGGTTCATTGATTTGAAAGTAAAGTCCAGGCTTTAGTCATATTGAGCCTGGGGTTAAAACACGAGTACATCTGAGAGAAAAAAAATCACAGTTGTAGCTTCATATTTTGTAAATTATGTTCATTTACTAAAACATCAATTTACAATAATCTCTTTTTCAGACTCTTTCGGAGGACCGTTCCCCTCAACCATTCACAGGTGTCACCACAAACCCAAGCGCTGTCTGAACCTGCATCCATGCGGAGGTGTTCCCGTGAGCCCCCTTCTGTTCCACCGTAATGCCAAAGGCTCTCAGATCGTCATGGATCTGACACAGAAGAGCGTCAAACGCCAGGCCAGCTTCTGCAACGCCATCACGTTCAGCAATCGACCAATAGCTCAGTATGAGCAGGTCCGCTTAAAGGTGAGGAAAAATGGATGACTGGAAATGTTGGAATATTCGGAGAAAGTGTGTAGAGCCGACATATTTTATGGGGGGAAGACGTGTGTGGGCGGATACGGACACTTCCGAGGATCTTTAAGAGGCCATTGGGTGTAACAATATATTATTTTATATTTTGGCATGCAATATTCTCCATTCAAATTTCTTAAATAAGGACTTGTATTATTCTTGTCAATTATTCCAAATATTTTTCCAATAGTTCGAGCTTGATTAAAAGCACAATAATAACACTTATATTACCTTGATTTTCATTTTCGTACACATGAATGGTTACTGTATATTTTAAGATTGGAAATCTAGGGCAAGAATAAAACATCTACTGTAAGCTTAAAAGGTATTTAAAATGTTGCAAAAATGAAGTGGCAAAGGCGTGTTTAAACATTACCAGGCCAGCTTGTTAATTCAAAAATAAAGCAAAATAAACACTCCAACCCAGACTGTGCCACACAATCTCGCCTAACCAGTTACTCAACCAAAGCAGACATCTGTGTGTGTATTCATTCACTCACTAGTCCAGTTTCTCCATATCTTGATATTCTCAGGAGCGCATGGACGCTCCGACATAACTCACCGTGTTCCTGACATGTTTGTAGTTCTCATTCCTGGAGTCTAGGCAGTTGTTACTTTAAGTCAAATAAAACAGAGCTCCTCTACTCCAAACACACCACACAACTACCTCATGCAACCCCTGAATTGTTCCTTATGTTCAGCCATTTACGACCATCACAAAACGTGCCCCCTGCCCCAACGGTCTTAATTACTCGGTTTGAAACGTTGATATAATTGTATGAATAGCTTCAAAATGTCACATGTAAGTTAAAATGAATGCCGAAACTTGTTTTTGAGTTACGCGGTTCATTATTTTTCCATTATTAGACTTTGTCTTTCTCAATAGAATTACATTTTCTACATGAGAGTAAACGTTTTGGGGAACATATGAATATGCAGGTTTTGCATAAGGTTCAAAACGCTGAACTCTAGCTATGCCAAAAAAGACTTAAAGCGTTTCTTTGATATACTGTGTTTAATGTGTCTGTTAAAAAGACTACGAGGATCATTGAATGGTGTCTTTATTCCTCTCTAGATCACTAAAAAACAATGCTGTTGGAGTGGAGCTCTCCGCCTTGGATTCACTTCTAAAGACCCGTCTCGAATCAACCCCGACAGCCTGCCCAAATACGCCTGCCCCGACCTGGTATCTCAGAGCGGCTTCTGGGCCAAGGCCCTGCCTGAAGAGTTTGCAAACGAAGGAAACCTCATTTCCTTCTGGGTGGATAAGAAGGGGAGAGTGTTTTATCGCATCAACGACTCCAGCCCCATGCTGTTCTTCAGTGGCGTCAGGACCACAGAGCCGCTGTGGGCTCTCATCGACGTGTACGGTCTGACACGAGGAGTACAACTACTGGGTGAGTCCGGAAAATTATAACATTAGCGCTTCAAGGGGTTTAATTGACTTGAATTAAGTTTAATTTACATTCCTGGTCTTATTGGGAATATTTGTACAACAAACTGCAATCCCTTTGTATTACAGCCTGTTTAAAGATAAAGAAGAAATGACTGTAACCAATGTGGTAAATCTAAAAGCTACAATTCATTACGATTTTACGAGGCGGATACTTCGTAAACATTTGTATTATGTGAATCGAACAAAAACGTACGTATTAGAAAAAAGCTATACCGAATTACCTCTCTTAACTAGGGATGGGTATCGTTAAGGTTTTAACGGTACTACTACTTTTATCGATACCACTTATCGGTCTGGTACTTTAACGGTACTCTTATCGGTACTTTTTTGTTGTGTTTTTTTTTATGAAAGACAAAACTAAAGCTGGAGTTTTTTTTCACTTTTTAAAACATTCGTATTCTTTACATTCGTTGACCTAACATATCTTAATGCAGGTAAAAGATGACTGATACCCGCCTATTATTCATAGAGAATTAAAATAAAATGCATGTGGTCCTAAATTTGTTTATGTTTTTTTTAGGTAAGCTCTGCTTTATAATTTCTTAAGCATAATTTATTATTATTCATCCATTTTAAACGCAGTAATGTGAAAGCAGTTTTTATGTTTAAGATTTATTTAGGCTACTGCATAAAAAAACACACTCTAAAGATTTATATGTAGGCTAATTTTTTATGCGATGTGTGTTTATTAAATTATTACATACGAATTTAAAGAAATCTTATGCAATGTTTATGTCTGTGTTATTTAGGAAGACTGCTAGGCTAGCATACGTACCTGAGGACGTGGATGATGAACTATTAGCTAGCAGGCAGTCGAAAACTTTCCATTTCTCTGACTGCACATAATGCACTTTAGAGAGATGTTTAGCTAGATTACTTGTGTTACCGCTCTTACAAGCAAAAGTCTTGTTGCACTTGTTGTAACGAGCATTATCTGTATACTCGCGTGAAATGTAGCCAGACTTTAGAGCGTTTGTTTCTCTCCGCCATCGTCACTCTATTATGCGCGCCGCGAGCTTTCGTGTTGTGTGCGCGCGAGCTCTGTGTAGTGTGGGACGGACGTACATTTCGCGTGCAGTGCGAGATTGCGAATAACGAAAATGCAGGTAAATGTTTTAAATATTATCTCAAATTAGAAATGGCTGGTCAGTTAAAATGCTAGGTAACGTTTATTTAGCAATAAAAAAGAGGAAATGTTTTTCTTAATTTCTCAAGTACCGATAGCAGAACCGTTAACGTCAGAGCTTATCGATACTTCGGTCTTTCATAATTTAGCCCCGAGACCGATAAAGTACCGAGTTTCGGTACCCATCCCTACTCTTAACCCCACCCCTAAACCTAACCGTCACCTGCGCGAAAGCAAATCTTACTAAAGCACACAAATTCATACGAATTAGCCCCTCGTAAAATAGTTACGAATTTGTGAGACTTTACATTGGCAATCCATCATTTTTTCCTCTCTATCGCCATATCTCTGTTTAAAACTTTACATTACGTCATACCACAATGCCCAGATTCATAAGGCTAAGGACTAGTCCCAGATTTAAATTAAAGTTTGAGATGTCTTAACTGAAAATAAAATGCCTTGATTTATCTTATTAGAAATAAACATGTAATTGCCTTTGTTTTGTGTCACGCACACCAGTAATGTTTTTGTCAATGGCATTTTAATAAAAGCGACTTAAATATCCTAATTTTAAGGCATAGTCCTGGATTAAGCTAACCAATGTCTATGAAACCAGTCCTAAATGTTTTGTGAAATCAAACCTGACAGCTTATATAATAGATAATTATTATAAGCTTACCATTGTGACTTGGGGGAAGGTAAAGAGACAGTTTTGAACACAGATTTTGATGCACTTGCTCGATAACAGATTTTTGCTTATTTTTGTTGCAGCTTTAAAGTTGTCAAAAAAACATTTATAAAGTGCATGATCCAGAATAGCTCCCGCTCTAAATATACTCTGTGAATCATACAGCTTATACATAAAGGCATACCATACACCTTTGATGTACCGATGCATGTACGTGTTCGTGATTGGGGGTGTGAGAGTCGTTGGATAGTCAAGGCATTCGCGTCTCACGCATACATGAAGCAGCCTGTAATGCTGTCATCATGTTAATTATAGAAGCAGGTCACACACACCAGAGATAGCTCCATTTATCCTAATTGAGCTCTGTGGCAATTGAGGGTAGCCTCCCCGGCCGCTATCTGTCTGCCATGTGGGATGCGTTTCGCTACGCGTGCGTACGCGAGTAACTTTATCTGTGGCTCGGCTGCACAAGGCCCGGCGTTGACATGCACCGCTGAACCCGTGTTCTTCGATGGTGTAGTGTCACCGAGAAATCAAAGAATGCACAGGTATGCGTAAGTGTGTGTGCGCGTATCCACTCATTTTACTTCTCGGCGGCACGGTCACTGCTTACGCAATATTTTTTTCTGCAAGCAGGGCTGAATGAGTTCCATCAAACTTTGACTCTTGGAGAGACAGATCTCTCAAAAATGAAAGTTGTTTTATCGTTTACTCACCTTCATGTCATTCCAAACCCGTATGACTTTCTTTCTTCTGTAGAAAATATAAGAAGATATCTTGAAGAATGTTTGTTACCGAACACTTTTGGCCCCCATTGACTTACACTGAATGGACTCAAATGCACATTTCTCATAATACTTTCTTTTGATTTCCATAGACAGTATAGAGATTGAATAAATTAAAATAATTTTTGGGGGGTTGAATTGTCCATTTAAGTCTACAGTTCCTCTCACTTGATGTACATGATGGCTATAGGAAAAGCATTTTGGTAATGTTGGACAAAGTCAAGGCTGAAAAGTCATTTTTGCACAGGCCATCAATGTCTGTCTTTGAAATCTTTCATCAGAATGTAATAACTCTAAAATGAATTTTCAGTTTGATGTGGTGTCAACTAGGCAATGTGGGCTATCGATTACAGAAAGATATTCTGTTTTTTAGGCTGTAGTTACTTTAGCACTTTGACAATATTTATAATCAATATAAGTTAACATTAATGTAGTATGTTATACAACAGTAATAGAAATAAGAAGATAAGAAACATTTGAATTGTCATACTCTTATACCCAAAAATACAAATTCTGTCATAATTTTCTCACACTATTATCATTTAAAAAATGGTTGACTCTCTTTCTTCCGCAGAACACAAAAGGCGATATTTTGAAAACGTTGTTAGCTGGACCCCATTGACTTGCATTGGTTTTGTTTCCTTTCAATAGAAGTGAATGGAGTCCAGTGTTATTCGTTTTTCAAACTTTCTTCAAAATATCATCTTTTCTGTTTTGCACAAGAAAGAAAGTCATACGGGTTGGAAATGACAAGAGGCTGAGCAAATGATGACATAATTCTCATTGAAGGATGAACTTAAAAGGGTACGATTGCAAGATTGAGTTTAAATTTGCGAAAATGTAAATGTCGGAACAAAAGATGCATTCTATCTAAAAGCGAATGCTCACCCAGACCTGCCTGAAACGCCTTGTGTAACCACAGTCCCATAAATCCACGTCAGTTAGTGACTAAGTGACATTGACGAAGACCACCCAAATGTTTTCGCAGGTAAGGTGGCGTACATGTCAGTAAAACTGCTTTGAAACATGATGTTCCAAATTTGGAAAGAGGCGTTACATTTTCGTAACACCCTTGCAATATTTGACCAATCACTAGCACTGGTTAACTGGCCAATCATAGCACACCTGGCTTTTCAGAGCAACGAGCTTTGTAAAAAAATCTGCACGTTTCAGAGAGGCGGGGCAAAAAAGAGATACGAACATGCACGGTATGTTGTAAATCACGTTTTAACCTTAAATCGTGTAACGATAGTAATTGTTTTAGCCGTGTCATATCACCGCTTTAAGTTGATAGTTCACCCCCCCCAAAAAATGATATGATAATTTACTCACCCTCTTGACATTATATTTACATTTTTCTTGTTTGAATACCCTGAAATATGTACACCTATAACATTGACATAATAACCTTAAAGGCGGGATGTCTGATATCCGAATTATGCTTGTTTCGACAAAGTGAGGCCGAGTACCAAAACAACCTTGTAGCCAATTAAGGTTCACAGTCTACAGGATGGACATTATTCGAGCCGAGCGCTAACTAAAGTGAAAGATGGGGGTAGATGTGTGTCTGTTTTGCTGATTTGAACATTAACAACGGCTATGAGAAATCGGACAGCCCGCCTTTAATGGACGAACAATGAATTACAAACTCAGGAAAGTTTGCTTTTTTATGCCTGTCTTGATTAGGCAAGAAAAAAAACATTTGTGAATCATTAACAGAATGAGGCTTAAAGATGTATTTGAAAGCTTTGCGACTCATTTGTACAAATGCCATAAATCCTTGCTGGTAATTTGAGTTTTTCTTATCTTGAGAAACCGCGTTTGGAGTGCCTCGGGCCTAAATACATGATGAAACTTTCTCATGCATCTGTGAGCTTAAAACACACAAGTACGGTATACACATTAACACGTCTTACACAATAACACACACACACCCATTCTTACGACACGGCTTTCAATGTGGATCCTGATCATTTGAGATACTTGTCCACCTAAATTGCATGCCTATAAATTATGCCGGTGTGTGTATGAGAATGGATTACTAACACTTGACATACTGTACACTAACATGGCCTTCATTGGGTATTACAGTTGCCATCCATGCATATCAGGACAGGTTTTACAGCAGAGACCGTATTCAAGTTGTCATATACTGTAATAAATTCCCTACAATCAGAGAGACCAAAAGCTCATGATTTATTAGACTATGATTATTCTATGAGTTATATTATAGACTTAGGCCTACAGTATATGTACACTTTCTTGACTTAGTTCAAATACACTGATATTTTCTGTCATCTGTTTAACTTCAAACCTGACCGCTTCAATAATATCCTTTGTGAAACCTTTTATTCTGGCCATTGAAACTATAATTTGACACTTGATTCAAATATGTGGAATAGTAATATTTAATATATTGCATTATATTACCTAGTATTATTCCACTATTAGTACTCCCATATTTATCTCCCAAGGAAGTTTGATTTTTTTAGTAATTGAACAGCTGGAAAAGCAAAGCCGATGGTAGTTACTAATAAAAATATAGCCGCAAGCAATAAATTTGACTTTTAAATACTCATCACTTCCTTAAAGGCAATTCTTGTCATTCATACTTCCCTTTTCCTTCAGTAACATCGAAACGCATTTTTTCCCATGCACCTGAAAAACCTGACAGTCCTAAAGTGCTCATGTGATGAAGTGTCTAGCCGGACCTTGAACCCGCTCGTGTGGTGTGGTTTTCAGGGTGCCAAAATAAAACAGTAGTGAAATGAAGTCGTCCCCTGAGGCGTTTCCAAATGCAGTGAGGCTGGAATGTTGTTTAATAAATACACCGGCCGTCAGCTACTCTTTTCCAAACGTGCTCGCTAGCCAGGCTAAATGCAGAAGTTGTTATCGGAAAGATTAATTGTTTTGGGTATTAACGTGTTGAAACAGGCTTAGGATTTATGCCGCCTATTCTAAATATCTTTTCAGTCTTGTCAAGTTTACTCTACGGTTTAGAAGTCATGCAGCGGTATGGTTGCTTTAAATGCTTTAGTAGACTTCTTTCACAGTTACATCGCTTACAGTTTCAACTACAAATGTGTGCTATTGCTCTATTTTGCTGGCAGAGACAGTTGCTCATGAATGTCCCTTTAATCCATTTCTATTATGGTTTATCTCGCTGTGATTGTTGGATCTCTCTAGTACAGTATGTACAATGACATAATAAATGACTGTGGATTTATTCCGCGCATGAAGCCCTGATGGATGATGCTGCAGCACAGACCATTTTATCTCTTATAGCACATGTCAGAGAAGTGGATAGCAAGGCCAAAAATTGTCAATTGCTGTCAGGTAAAGTTTATGTCAGTGGGTTGTGACAGAAGAAATTCAGCGTTACATAAGCCATTAGGATTGGTCAGTATGGCAGTGTGTTCAGTTCCACAAAAGAAATGTGCCGACAGATCGAGATGTAACTGTGTAATTTATATTGTGGTGGATGTACAGCTAACCTCCCACCCACAGAAGCAATATTTGTTCAAGATTTGGATATATAGCCTGCTGGTTCACATCTCTGATAAGAAGCTAAAGATGACTCCGACACCTACAGGATGAGGCATTGAGTAACTGAAAGAGCTAAGCCAACAGATTCATTGTACATTTCAGATTTAACATGCTTTTAATTCCTATTAATAAAATGTCCAATGCAGTCTAGAAAATATAAATACCATACACAAGGCCCCTGTTCTAGTTGCAAGTGCATAGCGACCGATTTTCACTTACTTTGATATGTTGACGTCGCATAACAAAAATAAAGTAAAAAATTAATAGTTAAAAAAAAATTACATACACACAACAAAGTTGTTCACACGAATCGGCTAAAACAAGTTAAACCGCTGTATTATGCAAGCCAGGTCAATAGTTGCCGATGTCACTTTGGCTTCTTATAGTTAACTTAAACTATTAAAACTTTTCTTTACATTAAAAGTTACGAATTGTCAGAAGAACCCAAGCACAGGCAGCAGCGGTGAAGGGGTTATTAACAAAGATATTATATTTATTTAACAAAGATACAAAACAAAGACCCACAAGGGGGTAAAACAACAAGGACAAAGGGATAATACTCACAGACAACACATGAACGTAAACTAACTAAAAGTGGACTTTGACAACACTTGGCATAAACTAACATAGACTAGACTTGTCTTTGATTGAGAATCACAAGCAGAAACAAGACGTAATGTCTTCAAAAACATGGAGCAAACAAGCAAAACGAAAAAGCACAAGACAATCGACACGAGGGCAGTTTAAAGGGGACCAAATCAAGAGCGAACAGGTGCAGGGCATGAAATAATTAACAATCAATAATGAAGAGACAAGAGGGCGGGAACAGATACAAAACCGGAGAGAGAATATGGAAGGCCGAAAGGGCCGTAAAGTTTTAAATCGTGTAACGATTTAAAGTTTTCTCCACATGAAAACTAAGGCTTTGCCATGACTCTGCCACAAGATCAAGTGAGACATGACATGAAGAAGCAGAATCATGACTTAAAAATCTCATAAAATATTGGCCTGAATTTTTTTTTTTACTTAAAAAAAAAAAAAATGCCACAGAAATGAAATGAAACGGCTTGAGGCACTGAAATTATTAACTAAAATTAGTCTTGTGCCGGGAGTACTTTTTTATGTGGTGGTAATTGATGTAGCTTTCATGATATGGTAGACATAGACAGTAGTATCATAATGATAAAATGCATTACAAAAACAGCTCAAAAACATAAGCAAAGTTCAGTGTTCTAGTGTCAAAAACAAGATTGATAACTTTTTCAAATATCAACCAATAGTGTTTAATTAAGTATGATAAAACATATTTTACTCCATACTAGATTTTAGTAAGTAAACACCTTTAGTAAGGTATACCTGATGAAGGTCATGGACCGAAACGTTTTATTTAAATACATTTTGATACTTTTGCAAGATTGATAGTGTGCTTGATTGTTCTGTTGTTCCAGTAAATGAATACATGAAATTGTGATAAAAAAAGGCACAAGAAAACACGCTGTCTTAACAGCCCATAAGAGTATCTGAACTACCAAACTGATGTTGTACTTGAGGTTGTGTTAAAAACAGCGACATTCTATGCAACGTACATGATTGTACTGTTAAATGCATTATAATTTCACGTCCACAATATCCTTTATCAATAACCTTACAACCCTCGTCATGCCTTTTGGGTAATTAGCAGAAACATTGCTATGCTACTAATGCCAGTGTGTTGCAAAAGAGCAATTATCATGATTTATTTGACGCGATTGTATGATTTGGCTAAACTAATTCTCAATTAGAAGTCCCATGCTGGGAATACAGTCCTCCAATAATAATATCTTAAATATGTCCAATATGCACTATTGGGACAGAATTTGTGAAACTGCAAGCTTGTTTCTGTTTACACACAGCTATGGCTGTTAGCGGTAGTAATTGTATTTGTTTGGTTGACCGGCTGCTTTGGGGTGGAACAAAATAAAAAAACACTAGAACAACAGATGCTGTGCCATTTGGCTAGTTGACAGCGTTTTATTTTTCTACTTCTTTGTAAGCACAAGGAGAAAAATAATCTAGCGAAGAAGTGCAAGTCAGGGGTCAGAATCTTTTTTCAAGAGATCACACCAACAGGAAGTTCTGGGAAGAGCGGCTCAAGGTGGCTGGAATATGTAGCGTGACCCATCGCAAAACAGAACGCCGTCCCTTTCCTGCCGTTAAGTGTCCTTGTATCCCTTCTCCAAACTTAGAACTCCACTTTTCCTTCATTTCCCCTCATACCAAGGACTCGGGACATCCAAACATGGACAGAGATAAGGTGTGGGTGTCTTATATATAGGCAGAGCACTTCAGGGCCTCTTTAAAGGAGTTAGGGGCAAACATCAGTTTATAGACTGCTAGATAAACATCCTCGTATTTGGGGCCGCGGTGAAACATCACAGAGCGACTCACATTTCCCGGGTACGAGGTGGATGTTTTCGGTGTGCCTCTGATATACTCCAATTTTAGTGAGTGCTGAATTGGTTGCGGCGATTAAAATATATAAAAAACTACATGGAATACTTCATTATACCATATCACATGTGGTTGAAAAGAAATTAAGTTTATTCAATTGAAGAGCAAGTTATTATGAATGAGGCATTTATATAGCGCTTTATAAGGGGTTGGGTGGGTGAGGAGAGATCTCTTTGATGAAAGATTATGATACAGACCAATCTTTATTCTTTAGAATAGCATGCACAGATTGTGTTCATAATAAGACTAGAAACAACATGGGGTCAGTTTTGATTTCCGTTGACTAAATATGTGTCATGAGGCAAAGAAACTATGGTTGGCCTGACTACAATTTGGATACGAGTCATAAGGGAAGGCCTTCTGTGTCTTTTGGGGAGAATCTGGACGCGTGCGTGTGTGTTTGAAAGAGAGAAGGTGAATAATGACCTCAAGGAAGGAGCTTTGGTTACCCAGGGATCATTTGTCAGTGGTCCACGTGTTGACTGTGTGGCCATTATTTTTAACAAAGAGAGCCGACAAGGAGCGTGGCATGGAGCCAAAATGCAGAACTCTATACCGTCGCCCCCTACTGTTACTCCCAAACACATACACATACACACACAATGTCCTGTTTGTTTTCAAAATGCAAAAAAAATCAGAATTATCACTTAAGAAGTCAATTCTTCAAAGACAAAGCCATCAGACCGTGCTTTGAAAGTTTAGGAGAAACATCTGAGACAAAGTTAAGATGTGCATGAAACATGACTGAGAACTAACCAACATTTCTTCAACTATAAAGAGCATTCTCTGAAAAAGTTGTTCACTTATTAACAAAGTTAGCAGATGCAGAAAGAGAAAAAACTAATCAGTGTAAAAAGATGCATAAAGAACAATCTCATCCAGAACAACTGCATCCAGCGCCTCACAGCTAAACCTCGCAAATCAAACCAAAGAAAGTGCACTTCCATTTTTGGCCATTTTGTTCCTGGACTCTTTCTGACTCAACCAAGAGAAGCTTTTGTTTATCAGAAACCTCATCTGCTTATTTTCCACTGGCTTTTGTGTTAAGCCTAACAGGTGCTGGACGCTGCTGCAAAACCAAAAAACAACTAAGACAAAAAAGGACAAAAAAGTTTGTTTTGCTTTTTGTCTCTGCAGCTGCGTCCCCGTCGTTAATGCACGAGCTTGGATTCAGATCGTCTACAAAATCCACCCAAACTGTATTTTTTAAGAGATTATGGTCTTGCCTCAGCCAATCGCATCGCAACCCTTCTGGAGCTCGTTTGAAAGGGGCCAATAAGACAAAGGGAAAATGGCGATTGGCAACTGAGCAGGTGCAGGGGTAATTAGAGGGGCAGCAGCTGCTGTTGGTCACACACATCTTGGCACGAATGCTCCCGTACCCCTCCCTCACTTTTTCCACCTCTCCTGCTTTCTACTCTAAACTGATTTTGATCTCTGTATTGCTGAGTGACCAAACAAACGTCTTTTCATAATCAGCAAGGTTCAAAAGTTAAAACTATAATTATTAAAACATTTCTGCAAAGAATTTAAAAATGTATGCCTAAATATTTTTTGAAAGAGTCACTTTAATTATGAGGCACTTAAGACCAACACAAAAACAACACAAAAACTGCTGTAAAAAGAAATGAAACCTATATAGGCATTTTCAACGCAAGAGCTGGCACGAAGTAAACTTCCGGTCGGTGTTTGATTATATTATAAAAATTATTTATCTAATTTATATCATTACTCATTTATATTAATATGCTTTGGTTATTATTTGTATTAAATTCAATCACAACTATACTCTAAAGTTAAGATTCTTTGCGGAGGTCTACCTAAAGTAAAGTTTGGGCCACATAACGTTTGTTTATACAAAAAATAAATAATTGATTAAAATGACAAAAAAGCACTCAAATATAATATGTTAAATATTTTGTTTATTAATTATTTAATGAATTTATTTATATATTTAACATTAATATATTAAAGTGAAAGCTACTTCAAAATATTTAAATTACTTTGATTATCAGTCCTCGTTTGTTTGCCTGTATGGATAGTAAAAACATTCAAGGCATTTTGACGTTTTCTTTTAAAGGATTTGTTAATGTATGGGTTTATTAGATTTATGGGCAATCTATTTCTATATATATAATAATAAGATAAATAAACATATACACAAAATTAAATGCATGGACAATGAATGAGTCAGAAACCGGCAGACTGTTGAAATCACTGTAATTGTGTCTGTTTCGCACAACCGAAGTTTTATTTTACCGATATTATTGTTATTATGTGTTATTCTCATATTATATTATATTATATTATATTATATTATATTATATTATACTAAAGCGTATAATATAATATAATAGAATATTATGAAACCAACAATTGTTCTCCATTTCATGTTTTTTTATGTTGGCAGACGTATTTCACCCTTAATCATATTTAAACTGGATTCTAGGCTTGCGTCACTCTATCTAGGTTCAAGGCCGCATTAAACAGAGAGGCCTGGATTAATCCTATTTACAGTCTGGCTTTATAGTAATAAGTCTGATTTTGCAAGACACTCTTCAGTCGGACCCCTAGTGGTGATGTCATACATGGGTTCTCTGCTCAATCATGATGGGTGGATTCAACTGTATACAAATTGTACCGTAGTCTTTCAAATGTGCAGTCAAAACCCTCAATGGGGAGAAATGTCAAAATTAATTAAAAAAAATGTTACTTTAAAAACGACTTATATAATGCCTTCATCATCTCCAGTGTTGCCTGTAGATGACTTTAAAATGAGTTGAAAGATCCCTCTTGGCTCAAGTAATCTGTATTGCCTTATGGCTATCCCTGTGCTGTCCTTAGCACTGTAGAACACTTCACTCATTAGCAATGAATACCACACTTGTTTCTTTTCAAGACACTTTAAAGCAATAAGGAACAGCAAGTCTCTATGTTGGAGTGCTGTTTGCTCATTCTGAAGCATCTTTACAAATGTCAACATGTATGGATTGAATACTTATGTGTACAAACTCAAGGAACCAAAAGTAAGTATTCAAAAGAACCAGGATAGCCTGAAGACTTTCAAAGCCCAAGGCCACACAATTCTTAAGAATATGTCTTAAAAGGCCTCAGATGAAAGACTGAAAAAAGGGCGATAAGATGCTATGATAAAATAAGCCAAATGTAAGTCTCTATAGAAAGTGGTCTATAAAAAATGAGTATCACAAAGACAATCAATGACAACCCAGAGCATTGTGATCATAAACACGAAATGAAAGCAGATATCTATCTGTGATGGTAGCCAGATGATATAGATGTTGTAACAGTGGCTCTCAATGTTGGGACACCCAGTTGGAAGACTTGATCCCAAGAAAAACAAAAGATTTGAATCGACAGTAGATGAGCACAACAACTGTTAAAAAGCATTGCCAAAACCTCTAGCCCGAAGGAACTTGCGAGAACAAGACCACACACAAACAGGAACGAGGAAGAGGTTGTAATTTATGCCTCTTATAGCACCCAACATCTTGCACCCTACCATATCCAAACTCTTGGTCTATTTATTTGACTGTATTTTATTTAACTGTATATTATTTACTTACCATATCTCTACAATGTAAGTATTTGAATGCTTTAGTGATACAGTATTCATTTCGAAGCTAGCCAGTAATTCCACTAAGGCTCTGTTTACTTTTATTTTAAGAGAGAGAACGATACAGCATGTCACAGATATTTATGCGCTATGTTTGGACATTAGACTGATGTTATTAAAGGAACGTTCATTGGCCTGTTATCTCTGTTTGTCAGCAACTTAGCTAGACAAACAGTCTCATGACAGTCTTATGGAAAAATTAGTCTTTATATATTCGGCAGAGGCTTATTGAAAGTGACTGTACAGTGCATTCAGGGTATGTGTTAGTTTATGTCGCCACTCATCACACCTAAGACTTTGATGTCACTATCGCTATGCTTTATCTCGTTGAAGTACAGGAAATAGTATACGTCCTTAGAGATCTAGAAGTTTACTTTCCTGATCTGTGTCCTTAACTTTTAGTCTACTGAGACACTCTCACAAGCTGTAACCGCGTCTGAGCAGGTTTATCTGTGACGAGAGCTAATCGGCGGTGTCTCCGGCTCACTGCTGGTAGATAAAGACAGGAAGAGGAAGACAGGTAGAGGTAAAAGAGAGAGAGGGGGGTAAAGATCCTCACTTTCCTTTCATCACCTTCCTTTATTACATCTCCTGACCTTAATCGTTGTTTTTACCATCTAGCCTTCGTTTGTTTTGATGTTTGACTGACTATTTTATTCTTTTTATAAAAGTAAATGAAAGTCAACTTATTTTACATAAAGAATATTGTTCCTCTGTATCACTATAGACCACTTCGGCAAACGTAAACAATGCGGATCCAACGCTGGTCTAGAAGAACTTCCCGTTTAAGTTTTAACACTACATGACAGTTTTAATAAAATACAACCAACAGAACATTTATAACCTAATCAAAATGTCAACTTAACATCTTTAAGATTTAATTATATGTGGAAGATAAAAAAAGTAATACAAATAAAAATAAAACCAAAAGTGCGTCTGGACCCGTGTTTACATCTTATGAATTGGTCTATAGTTGTAGTGTGGAATCTTCTATTACGTAAAATATATAAAAGATTTGTTCAACTTTATAGTTGTCGTTATTGGGGTAAACATGCCTTCAAAATAGATGGCTAATATTAATAAGCCGAATAGCACGACAGGTTACCTTTAATGCTAATATTGTCCAGAGTCTGACTGTCTTTGACTGCACAGATGAGGTCTAAATACAGGTCACACTCCAGCAGGACTATCAGTTACAAAGGAACCACAGTATTCAGCTTGTTTGAGTGCTGTGCTATGATAAGATAGCTAGCCTCCATTTAAATGAATGTAATACCTATTTTTGGCTACTAGGAATGGGACGTTACATATGGTGAACGCACAACACTTTGCTAGCCTAGCGTTTTATTAAAGTTTTGAACTATTTTGGGCAGCTTGGAAAAGCGTTGTGGGAATGTTGAGATCGCTATACTGTACTATGCAGGGCTACTATTACATTACTATAAAGTTCTATTCCTGGCAGCTGTTGAGGAATAAATAGTAAAGAATGTCAAAAGGCACTCCCTGGTGGCCATTTTGGAAAGATCTATTCATTATTCTGTAGTACAAAGCATTCGAAATAATAACATTTATTGACCAAGTCCATAAAAAGTCCTGAAGCACACATTCATCTGCGAGACATCCGTTTGCATTTACATCTGCAAGGCGTATTTTTGATTGTTTGCTCATCTGTAATATGTCTCTGAGATGTCTCATATCAGATAGAGATCTAGAAAATATCTGTAAGAAGATATAGAATGTTATGTATGTAAAACTCCCTTTTCTAAGACATTCATTAGATGTTTTTACAAAGCAGATCTTTAGCAGATATATAACAGACGCACCTTTGCCATCTGGGAGAGTTAAAAACTGTCTTCCTGGCAAAAATTTTGGTAAAGAAACGTAAATAAAGACTATTTAGCTGTTTCAGTTTGTTATCTGTCCAAGATATGACAATCAAAGTTTTTGTCACAATTACTCAAGTATTTCAATTTCAACTCCTAACTATGTATTCTTTCTCTACCCCACAGAGAGTGAAATCGTCCCTCCAGACTTTCTCCGCCCGCGATCCTTCACCACAGTACGCGGCTCCGCCTCTTTACGTCGCGAAGGCGACACCTCCCGTCTGTCCGTCAGCCTGTGCGATCTTAACTCGCAGCAAGAAGACACGAGGCTCCGCCTCCCACCTGCTCCCGTCGCTTGCCCCATTCCTCAAAACTCCATGAATTCCCAGCAGTCAACGCTGCTTCCTCACACCCTGGAATGTGACTTACGTTTCCACCAGCTCCGAGGTGCCCACATAAAGACCCTTAACGAACAGACCGTGGCGAGATCCGAACACGGCCGTGAGGAACGCACGCTGGTATTCACCGACCGGCCGCTCAAAATCGGTGAAACCATATTCATCAAAGTCATTAAGTCCAGTCAAGCGCGATCCGGATCATTGTCGTATGGTGTGACGTCGTGCGATCCGGCTGTGCTCCGCCCAAGCGATCTACCTTACAATCCAGAAGCACTGGTTGATCGCAAGGAATTCTGGGCCGTGTGCAGGGTGCCCACCACTCTGCAGAGCGGCGATATACTGGGCTTCCTGGTTACACATGAAGGGGAAGTGATTCTGAGTCATAACGGTACTAATGTGGGAATGCAGGTGTGTGTGGACAACTCACGACCACTTTGGATGTTCTTCGGACTTCACGGTGCTGTCACACAGCTGAGGATTCTGGGTAAGCACGGAATTGTTGTTTTGCTACATTTTTAATGCATAAACATTTAAAACTTATTTTTTTAAAAGTTAAAGTATATCTTAAGTTCCAGGTAAATATATATGCTTTATTAATACAAAATTCAGATTTGTTGTGCACAATTATTCAGTACATATTCAGAAGAAAAATTATATATTGCTGTTGTATTAAAACGTTTTTTATTGCGTTTTTTCAATCACCTCAATTTCATATAGTAATACATACTAAATAAAAATTGGACGCACTTGATTAACCTTTCAAAACACTAGACAGCTTAGTCGGTCTCACCCACACACCTGCGACTGACACAATAAAGCTAAACTAGACAAAGTACGTGCACACAAACACAACTAAAAACAGGAAGGTACAGGATTGTGTGGGAGGTCTGTGACCTCCCTTAGCTCTGTTTGCACTTTCCATAATGTCCAAGATACAAGAACTCCCCGCATGTTCCCAGCGCTCAACCGTCTCATTAGCATGCGGTGAGGGAAAGGAAACGAGAAAGTGAAGAGGCGAGTGGGCGATTCACACTTCATTTGAGAGCATTCATTTGAGAACACGTCTCGTTTCTCTCCATTTCTCCATTACCGTTTTTTTTTTTTTTTTTTCGTGGAGATTCTGATGTTTAAAACGTTCCTGCCATTAAATGAAAATCAGCTGGAATATAAGATGAAATGCTTGTTAAATGAAATGCCATGCTAAGTAAAAGAAGCTTGAATTGTTCGTTTTTCTTTTCAACAATTTGCATAAAAGACACATTGTTCCCAAAAATAGTTATTGTGTCTTTATGTTCAGATTTGGTTAGCATTTATTCACCCTCATGTTGTTCAAAACCTGTATATGACTCTTTCTTCTGTGGAACACAAAAGAAAATATTTTAAGAAATGTCTTGTGTCCATATGATGAAAGTCAATGGGGACTAGTGTTGTTTGGTAACCAATGTTCTTGGTTGAAATGCATACAGGGAAGAAAATGAGGGGGAGTAAGTGATAACAGAATTCCTATCATTACTGGAAGAGGAATTTATAAAAAATGTATCAAATTATTAAATATTCATAAATAAGGATATATTATTTACATAAATATATATATATATATATATATATATATATATATATACATATATCAGAGCTGCACGATTAATCACTATTTTCACTAAATATTGCGTAAATCAGACCGTCTAGTGCGAATATGATATCGCGACGGTTTCAAATATGTATTTTTTGTGCAGCTTGTTTGTGAAGCACTCCTCTTTGTTCAGTAGTAAGTGCTGCCCCATATGAAATCACTATGATTTTGAGTCGCTTATGACGTGCCTTTGAAAAAGCAACACCGGTCGAACATAATTATTATGAATATACTTTAGAATCATGAAAACACCTGAGATGGCTTGAAAAACAATGACAGGAAGATCCCTGTAAGCATTTTCTAGCGGCCCGACCAAAATCGCCTACTTCCATACTATATAGTAGGTGAAAATGAGAACGAGTCATGAATAGTATGTCCGAAACCTCAGTATGCAAAAAACGACAAGATCTGCGAGTGTCGATCTGATGGATACTTCTTTATACCATGATGCCACGGGAGCTGAGCAACGGTCAAATTTTTTAAGTAAATCAAATAAATATAGCGTAAAACTGTAAGTGGGACGTCCGCTTTTAATGTAAGTTCCAATAGATGAATTTCTCATAACCAATTTATATTTGTATCAACACTCACGTATAGGTTTTTGTTAATACATCATAGGTCAATGAGCATACGGGTCACATGACCATAAAACATGCCGGACGCACACATGTTCAAAATCTATTCATACTATATAGAACGTACTGTTTTATCGGCCGATAGTTGGTACTTATTCAAATTCAGTACATACCGTCACAGCATGCGATTTCGGACGTAGTAAACATGTGGTGTTGTACTTCTTCTGCTGCGCTTATTTGGAGTTTCTGCACATGAGCGCCCTCTGGCTTTCAGATGCAGCAGCATTTAACCATACTTCACTGAAGAACTGCACAAAAAATCGTAATAAATCACGTAATTGCGTGCGATTTATTAGAGATAATTCAAATAGATATAAATGGGTTTGTTTAGTTTACCTTCTTGGCCCAAATACGGTTTATTCGTCATTACATGATGTTGATCAGTCATCACCTGCTTTTTTCCCAATGATGTCACATTTAGAGCTCACAATGCCTCGCCTCACGGATAGCTAATCTGATCTGGTCTTTATCAGAACCATAATGCGCAGATACAGGAAGAATCACGCTCGTCTTATTACGCCAGAGCACAATAACAAATCAAAAGCGAACGTCAGCAGGCCTTGACATGTCATCCTTGCTTTCCTGTTGAAAACAATTACGGCTAAATATATATTCTGCCTTTCTGAAGGAGATGCAAGCAACTGATATGATACACAGTGATGATTTCTCTTCTATATGTTTTATTTGAACTCAACCAGAGCCAAACAGTAAGTAATAAACCGCCTGTGCAAATGTTTACGTTTGCAGTCACACAGCTCACTGATGAAGTGATATGATTAGACATTTCTCCTTTTTCCACACGATATAATAAACCAAATACAACGTTGCATAGTTTGCTTCCGAAGAAGTATGTAAGATGTAAGATTGAAAACAAGGAAATGTTCAATAGAGAGTTGCTTCTGTTGTCCGCAGCTTAGCTCAAATTAAATCAAAGCCATTCACCCTTGGATAGATTTAACTTCCCTAAAGTCAAACTAAAATTTAATTAAAGATGCAAGATGTGACTGATGATACACATATAAGGAAAAGTATTGAAAACTCAAGATCTAAGTCTTAGAAAGTCTTTTAGAGTTTTATAATTCATTACAGAAATGGATTGTACTGTTCCTGAATGCTGCAAAACAGAAAAGACTGACACAAAGTGCTCATTTTCAGCATGACAAAGGGCTTTAGAGAGGACTGACTCTCTCTAATATCTTGTTTTGAAGTCTCTCCCTCCACGGCTGTTCTAGCGTCTCTGTTAATCTAGTTGAGATGCTCTGGAATACGCTTGGCCCCTTGTGATCCAGGGCCAGCTGCTCTGGCCTGGACGAGGGGATTTATGATGTGTCTCTGTGTGGCATGATGGGAAGGTGGAATGGCATGTTAAACTCAAAGAGGATCACTCTCGGTGGACTCCACCCAACCCTGTCTACACGTTAAAAGAGGATCACGTCGTGTGAGGAAAGAACATACATACACTTAAACCACAACCTTTAGATGGAGCTTTGGGGAATATTATCAAAGATCTAATATTGCCACAGATAGATTTGGTTCAGAGCATTTGCACGGTAAACAGACTGGCATTGACTAACCTCAGAGGATCCTGCATTCAGGGGTTTTAACTCAGCTTAGTTCTGGTTCAGCCAATTCTCTATCTCCCTTACATATACACTCGTATATCATAGGATCCAGCATACCAGAAATGAGGTCAGTTCACTTTAATTCAGTATCTGCTCTCTCTTAAAGAGACAGTTCACCTAATAATTCAGTCATCATTAACTCACCCTCATGCCATCCCGATATTGACCTTCTTCAGTGAAAGCCGCAGGAAAATCTCTGAGGAAAGTTCATGTTGCTGTCTTGCAAACAATGAAAGTGAATGGGGACCAAAGAAAAAAAAGTGCAACTAAATGCATTAAAAATATTAAAGAAATACATTTGGGGGGTACAATGTCTTTTAGAGTCAAACCTCATACAATTCCTTTTAAAGTCAAATCTACTGAATAGACATTTCAGAGTATTCGATGAAAACTTTGCATGAGAGTTGTGGTCACCAATTTTTTTCATCAATTGGACATTATGCTATACTGTACAAATGTTTTGCTACTTCAAGAACCATCAAATTGGATTAACAAGCCATTTCAGCGTCCTATTATACATTTCCACAAGTGGAACAGTAAAGATGTGTAAATTTGCAATGACTAATTCGAATGAGTTGAAGACATTTTTAATGAATAAAATGAAAAGGCAATTTGATTGTACTTAAAGGAGCAAAATAAGAAATGAGGTGTACAAAAAAGATGCTAAACAGAGGAAAGTGAAAATGTGAGGTTCGCGTGATCTGTTAATGACTGTCAGGGCATTTTTAAAGGTGTCAAATTCAGATGCAGCCAGAGCAATGTGATGGGATTAGTGGATCCAACTGCCCAATATCATTCACGTGAAGTATTACTGACTTTAATTTGTGCAATCCTTTGCGAGTTTAAAATGCCATTCCACTCTTCCATCAGACCGCACAAACTGATGAGACTCGTTCTGTTCAGTGTCTAAATGGGGCTATTAAAATCAGTACTTAATAAATTACTTAATAAAGTACTTAAATATTTTCAAGCTTTAGACTATACTATAAATTAGGCCCATTATCAGAAATTATTGAATGGTATTTAAAAAAAATCTGTTTTCATATTGTATTGCATTGTTTCTTTTAAGGTTCTACTTTCTTGGGTGATGCTCGTGACCCGGCCAGCCCTGGCTCGCCCTCTGCTTCGCCCCTCTCGCCTTCAAATTTGTGTGGTGGAAGTCCAGAGCCCGGCATCACTGAACGGGGATGCTCTACTTCTTTCTGCAGCTCAACTGAAGGTCAGCATGAGCGTGGTGCTAGCAACACAAAGGTCATGGGTTGGAGCTCAGGGATTGCACATACTAAGAAACAAATGCATAGCGTATAGTCAAATGCATAGTGTATAGCAGTCATCCTCAATTGGTGGACCGCTGTCCGGATCCGGACCTTTGCTTCGTTCCATCCGGACAGCCTAATGAACCATTTAAAACTTTTGACTATTTCGGTTATTAATATTGAGCCACGTTTTCCTCTCAGGAACATTTATGTTATTGATCTTTTGCGGCTATATCTGCATGAAGAGCAGCAAACACGTGTTTATTTTAACAACAGTAGCGCAGACTCGCAGATCAGATAAATGGACACACAACAGCTAACAAAATGCAGCAAATATTAAAGCATTTGTATCTGTCAGTCTGTTTACTGTTTGCTATATGTCTTAAACCTTTCAATCAGATTTTGTGATATTTTATGAACCATTACGTTTTTATCTACATCTAGCATAAACATTATTGATCAGCACGTAAACATTTGTGACCCTGTGAAAACCCAGTCTTAATTCTCATGATCTAATAAATTATTAGATACCAACCATCAAAGATTAATTTCAAGCATTAATTTCACTAAGATTAGCATAATTCAGTCAATAGCTTCAATATGGTTATATTTTCACATATTATTCTGTAGGATGAATTTATGAAGGACTTTTGGTCGGTTTGCACAAGCAGGGTCACATTTTGTAGAACAACATTCTAATTGGGAAATTATTCAAAGATATAAAGTATTTCTGGTATGAATGGCATTGAAAGGCTTATTTAGTAAGTAACTTTGTTTTCTGTTTATGATGAGCATTGTAATTGTAACATTACATGTGCATAAAAAAATTAATAATGTTCCTGTATTTCCATCGGTTGTTTTTGTTATGTTTTATTGCATTATTATATTTTTTGCAATTAAAGTTGTTTTAGGTGATTGGATCTTTCATCTGTCAAATAAATATATATAAAAAAGTGATACTACGCGATTTAATTCTTAGCTCATCAATATAACTTAGGTGAAAAGAACAAATATTTGTATTAATATACAAATACTAGAGTAGTACTATAGTGAATGTTTTACATTGTGAAATAAAAACAGTAAGCAGTACTAAAAAACCCTCTGTCTTTCTTACAGGAACAACACCCAACTCGCCCATCAGCCTCCCTAAATCACCCACTTTCCCAACCGCCTCGGGCTCGTGGCCGGACGAGTGTTCTATCTGCTACGAAAACACAGTGGACACGGTCATCTACGCCTGCGGACACATGTGTCTCTGCTACACATGCGGCCTCCGCCTCAAAAAGATGGCCAACGCCAGCTGTCCTATCTGCAGGAGAGCCATAAAAGACATTATAAAGACCTATCGGAGCACTTAGGGGCCCCACCTCGACCAATCCGAGTTTCACAGGGGCCACGGATAGATCTGTGTTTAAAGAGAAGGTGACATCGCATTTCAGGGACATTTCTCTGACTTGGTTCTCTGTTGCCATGGCAATGACTTTCGAACCCTTGAACTTCCAATGCTCAAGCGAACGTTCACAGGGGTCTTTTGTAACTTACGATGTCTGTTGCTTTGGTAACCGCCAATGTTGCTCTTTAATGGATATCTTGAGCAGTTCAGGATATTTCAGGTGACACGCGGGAGACCCGTTTATTTCTGTGAGCCATAAGAGACTGCAGCGGTCTCATTAATAGCATAGGTGCATAAATACAGCTGGAATCATATTCATACTGGACGTTACAGATTTGGATCTCGCTAATTTTTCTCGGCTGACGTCAAAGTAACTAAGGCACATTCAGAGAGGAAATTCATGCAAACAACGTCTCAGCATTTCACAATTTTTGTCTGTGCTTGACTGAGAAAGAGATTAAAGGTACAATGCTTTCATACCTCATCATTTCACGCTAGATATGCTTTGTTTTTCTGCAGCTTGCCTTTGTTGTGCTCTGAAATATTTCCATGTTGTGCTGGAGGTCTTTGTGGATTGATCACTATTCGATCAGGTTTTGTGACTTACAGATCTAATCAGTTAGTGGTCCGCTATCATTTTTTGCGTATGCGTGTGTTCAACCAGCAGATGTTATGGAGGGATTAATACGATAATTTGTTGCGTTTATATAGCGGAACGATTTACCAACGAGCCGTTGCAGAATGTTCTTAACAACTCCTTTCCGGATAAAGTCAATTAATTTTATACATTTCCATCGACCCAATGTCACTCGAAGATGTAATTAGCACCCTATCCTATGACCCTAAACCAAAGCTCAAATCAAAGATGTAAACTTTCCAGATTGCCGATTTGGACATGCACGGTCTGATTATTTGCAGAAGAGAGTCAATTGTTGCCAAAGCGAGCAAAATCTACAAAGAGGGAAAATAGCCGTGAGGCGCTAACCAATAAAAGAGTCATTTGAGGCGAGAGGATAAATCTGATTTGCTGACATCATACATACTTTTGTATCCCCCTTCCCAACCCAACAGTTTCTAGGGTCCCAAATAGGGGGATAACCGCTTACAGCTTACAATTGAATAAGAATTTAATAGAATCATTGGGAGAAGAGATTAAAAAAAAGGCTGTGAAGCTGGACTATAATTCTTGATTGTGCTGAGAATAGAAAAAGCAGAGTTAGAAATATTGAACGAGTGAATTATAACAAGAATAAAGTAAATATTTATTGTGTAGTCAATTGGTGGCCTCTTTTCTTATGGATCTGGATGAAGTGTAGGACGTCCTGATGCTTTATGACCACAGTTGCTTGTGTCTGAAGTTGGAAGATTCTAGGAGACATAAGGAAGTTCAGTGAGCAGTTTGATAAAGTTTATATGAATTTGTATGGGCTATCAAGAGAGTAGGTAAAAATTAAAAACATACGCCTTTAAATATCATTATAATTTTTGTCCATTTTTACTCCCCTCCCAAAAATTCTCATCAGTGCAAAAATATTTCACGGTAATAAGAAATACCAATAAGAGTACAGGGGTTGCAAAAACCCTCAAAAGCTACACATCTATATATATTACACAGTAATAAGGATTCATAGGGAACTGTTATAAACATGCACTCTTATTTTGGGTTATTTCAACCCATCGTTGGGTCAAAAATGGACAAAATCAACTGTTGGGTTCAAAAAACCCAGAGAATGTTTAGATTTGACCCAGCAATGAGATAAACAACCCAGCATTTGGGTTGAAAGAACCCAGCATAGGTTATTTACAACCTAGCGGTTGGGTTTGTCAAATTTTGACCCAATGCTGGGTTGAAAAAACTGTTTTTAAGAGGGCAAATTTATTCTACAAAAAATAAAAACAGACTTGTTCGTTTCATGTGACAGATATGATGCACTCAGTTCTGCCAACATAAGTAAAAAACTGAGCTGATGCTGCTGAGTTTTGATGGTAGCTGTAAATTAGATTTCGTGCAAACACCAATTCAGATTCCCACACAATACAGATTCTATCGAACAGCTGCAACAGGCTCAAATCTTTTTTATATCAATTACATCGTGTCATTTACTGTAAAGCAACTAAGCAAAAGAGGCACAATAGTGAGTGTGTGTGTGTGTGGTTGGATGTGACAGCAGCTCAAGTAATATTACTCAACTACAATGGACTGCAGGCTAATATTGTTCATACTAGCCAGTGAGCTTGTGTGAAGCAATTGTGACAATTGGCGCTTATATTCATGCTGCTATTAGTGTTAGCCGGCTCTTCTTCAGGCGATGCTAACAATGTGTCGAGAAACTCTGTTCCAAGTTGTGCTCTGTTGTTTGTGGTGATTCACTTTTGAATGTTTGTTTATGTTGATTAGAGGAAACTATAAGAACATAGACGTACAGTATATGATGTGTGTCTGGAGCTCTTTTGTTTTTTCTTTTGGACTAATGGACCGAAATTATGATTGTATAGTTTGCTTTTCAGTCCCTCAGGATTCTACACCAACATATTTCTTGACATTTGTGCTGGTTGTATCCACACAAGCCATACTGAGAAGGACATCTATAAGGGGCTTGGCAGCAATTGATGAAAACCAGCTTTATGTTAGGAGTGAGATAATGTGTATATACACTCCCTCTGGGGTCAACTCATTTCATTGATGATGTTTTTTGGTTTAAAGATGTGTATTTATATCCCACCGGTGTACATTTACCCACCTGATTTTAAGAGGTACACACTGTTCTGAGAATGTCCCCGAGGCTAAATATTCAATTTGATTTACATTTGCACACTTTTAGTCAAATAAGACAGGCACTTTTCAACCAATCAAGTCCGTCAATTTATTCTGACAAATATAATTTATAAGATAACTAATTTTCCCCTCATGCATTTTTTTCTATTTCGCCCCCTTTTTATATCCCTCTAATAATATCTTTTGCACAATTTAGGGTGTATTATAAGAGCAATCTTTGTGTTTCTGCCACTTTATGAAATTTTATTCTGATTTTAATGTCCCCTTTATGACATGTTTGGACAAAATCAACCTTTTCCAGAACATTTTCTCATTTAAATGCTGGTAACGAAATGGCAATTGAACCGGACTATTTATTTTACATCCGCACTACTTACACAGTGTTGTTTTACTGAGGACCTGGAGTGGGACAAACAGTCCGAACATGCCGCCCATGGGTCCACCTTTGATTGTCGTCGACCCTGTAATGTACTTTATTTATACCGCGTGTAGAGTACGATGTGTTGAATCTGATATGTCACAGATTCCTTATCTAGCTTTCCTGTTTCATAATTATTTTAATCAAAACTGTAGATATGATAATGAACACAGCCATATTAGCACATTGGCACCGACAATTATATTGTAGATATTTTGAGTTATGAGTGGATAGTGGAGTAACCGTATGTGGGATCAGGGATTGCATAAATTGTCACCCCAACCTTAAGAAAATTTGAATATTGATCAAATCTGAATATTTTTCAATCGTAATGAAAACCAGAAGTTTTTTATCTTATTATATATAGACAAAATAATGTGAATTGCATTTCTTTATTCTTTCTGTTTGTCAGTGTGTTTTGCTCGCTCATAACCCATTGGTAGACAGTGGGACCAAACGAATATCTGAATCAAAACGTTATGATTCCTCTTTCACAGGGTTCAGTTAAGGGCTGTAAAATGAGTCAGTGATTTATAGTCCATGAGGTCAGTAGTGATTTCTTCATGAAAAACGGCTCAGCTTATTGTGGCATTCTGTTTTTGACTCAAACCTATGATTTATTTTTTCCTTAAAAGTCTGTGATGAGTTTATGAAGCTTTGTTTTGTCCGAGTCAAAGATGATGGTCAATAAACTTTGGAGATGCATTTCAGTGAGTGTGACGTCCATTCTTTCATTTGTTATATATTTCCAATATTTTGGAGAAAGGTATAGAAATTCTCACTGTTTATACATCCTTATGTTATTCCAAACCTGTATGACTTTGTTTTATATATAGTTTGTGTTTTGCAAAAGAATGTTAGTGAACAAACAATATTGGCCCCCGTTGACTTTCATCTTTTCTGTAGAATACAAGAAAACATTTTCTTATTCCTCAGAAGAAAGGTTTTTTAATGACATGATAGTCAATGAATGACACTTGAGCTGTGAACTGTTCCTTTAAGATCGTCAGTCCAATTCCCAGGTAACATAAACACCTTGAATGGTGAAAAATATTGTGCATGACCTTTCTCACTCTCAGTCAATGTAAGAAGTACAAATTGCATTAAAAATGTAAATCTTGCAACTACCGAATCTCATTCCCCACTGACACCAGTTCAAAGTCATTGATTCATATTATTAGTTACTGGATTAACTGTAATAACCCAATACCCAAAATGTAATTGTCAAAAAGTGAACTAACCAGGAACCAGATCAATAGCTGTGCAACGGTGAGCTGGTCCTGAACCAGACGCTAAAGGTGAAGCGTAACAGACATCATTCTGTAGAGGATCAAACGTGCCTTTGATGCTGCGCTCGGATGTGCACTGGAGATGAGAGGAACATGATGAAGGTCACTTTTAAGGATGCTTATTTCTGTGACCAACCGCAGGGCAATTCACTGTGAACATTTCATTTTTTATCTTGATTTAGGTGGTGTACTGTTGGCAGATCAAGCTTGCTAAATGCTGCCCCCTAGTGGACGACACACTACCTCAATTTATTTACTATATCAAAGCCCCTTCATTTCTAATGGCTGAGAATTGACGGTTCTGGTCATAATGTGAGCAAAGGGCTGGATTACAAACAAGACATATGGCAAAACAAAATACAATGTTTCCTACGACTGCATGCACCTCGTACAAAAGTGTCATTCTCACACAAGTGACATAACAGCTCTCTTGTTAAAGTTAATGTGAAAAAACGACTCACTTAGAAATGAGTAACTACATTAAGTAAGACTCTTATCAATAATATTTAATAGTACAGTTAACAGTCAATAGCTGTATAGAAAACAGGTTTAAAAAAACTTTGTACTGTCGCTCAGGTTTCGTTTATCCAAAGGTTAGGAGTGGAAGGATTTTGTTAACATAATGAGTCCAGCAAAGGTTTATGGGAAATGTAGTGTGCAGTGACAGTCCGAGTGATGAGAGGAGTGCCCTCTAGTGGATTTGATAGGGCACTTCAGCTGGTCACTGTTACAGCAATACAGTGAATGAAAATAATATTTTAAGCATCTGTCATCTCCCAGTGCATTACAGTATAACATGGGCAGTTTAGCAGTATGAGGACATCAACGCACTTATATTCAGCCTTACCTGGGCACAGCCTTTCGTTTAAGAAGCAACCCATTTACTGTGAACAGATAGGCAATGGGCTATATGCACGTGTACTTCCACGTTTCACGGGAAGAACCCTATGCAGTTTCCGGTTGGGGAGACTTAAAGTAGAGAGAAACAGGAAACTGAGAACATACAGTAGTTCAATTTAGCTGTTGGTGTACATTGCAGCACACAACAGTGGTATATGGAAGTGGCGTACCATATTTGAATGTTATAACGAAATGTAATCTTATGAAAGTATGATTTCAAATATGGTAAAACAGCACTTCTATTTACCACGGCGGGATGTTAGCATCTGCTAAATGTAACTATTTTTTGGGGGTTTTCCATTTCTCTCGGCTTTAAGTCTCCACAACCGGAAACTGCCCAGTGTTCTTCCCGTATACACAGAAGTAACGCGTGCATATACAGTGACCTCGACTATTATTGGCAGCCTTGGTAAATAAGAGCAAAGAATGCTGTAAAAATAAATCTGCATTGTTTCTCCTTTTGATCTTTTATTCAGAAAATCTAAAACATTCCAACATTTCATGAAAGTAAAACAATTTGAAGTGGGGGGGAATATCACTTTATCATTTTTTTTCTCTATACACTTTGGTCACATATGAGTCTTTTCTTTTATGTCTGACTAGGTTTGAGAATATATGGCAAGTCATCCGATTCCATTCCTTCCTACAAAATCTCATAAGATCCTTCAAATGTCGGTGCTCTCTTATCTTCAGTTATTCCTACACATTTTCTATAGGGTTCAGGTCAGGGAACTGGGATGGCTATGGCAGGATCTTCATTTTGCATTCAGTGACTAATTTTTTCTTGATTTTGATGTTTATTTTGAACCAGTGTGCTGATGGAAGATCTAACCATGACCCATTATAATATTTCTATAAGAGCAAGTCAGGTTTTGATTTTATATCTGTTGGTATTTGATTTAAAACATGATGCCATGTATCCAGATGTTCAGGACCTCTGGTATAAAAGTCGGACCAAAGACCAAACCTGTCTTGTTTGAGTCAAGACAACTCTTTTTCATTTTATATGGCCATAGACCCAATCCTGGTTGAAGTTCCGGTATGGCAGATTAATATGGTGGAGTTTGTTTTTGCATGAGAGCAGAAGATTGATTCTTGAACAGTGTCCCAAACATCTTGTGGTGATGGAGATGCAGTTTCCCTTTATTTTTATTAAATGCTTTCTGACGCCATAACTGATAACTGATTACTGCAATTATCCATCTGTGCTCTTAGTGTTTGGACACTCAAATTCTTCTCCTTGCTGTAAATTAGATGAAAATTAGATTTTATTGTTTTAACTATTTCCTTAAAGCCATTTTGTATTTTGTGTAGATCAACAGAACTTTATTGAACATCAGAACTATATTCTTTGGTCTTATCCATTGTGATAAATGATTAAGGCCACGTTAACACTTTTTATCGCTCGCAGCGTTTGGTTACAAATAGCAGCCGAACGCCATACATGAAAGCAGCCCAGAGAAACAGATAAGCAGCTTCTTTTGGAAGATCTCAAAAAAAAGCTCTGTGATTAACAAATGTTTATGATGTTTACACGTTTTGTATATCAAGCTAATCTTTAAAAATTAACACAACATTCATTTCTTTTGAACCCGAAATACCAGATGTAAAAAGCTAAAACAACGCTATAAAGAGACTATATGCTCAATATCAACGTCCCTACCAAGCCTCTGACAACTGTTTCAAACTTTATTATAAATGGGTTCCCTGGTAAGTAACAACTCTGTGAATGAATCCCCATCTATATTTTAAGAGATTTGTGTGCATGTTGCAGTAATTGTGAGCTTTATATGCGTGATGTCTAACGTACCGCAAAGGAAGTAGCTGCTTTTAGCAACTTTAAAAGCATGTCATCGAATGACGGAAACGTGATAATATTGATAGGTTTTGTTTACTGCAGACCTTATTTTGGACGATTTTCCAAAAACCCATTCAAAAATCCCATAGACTTTGGAGCGATGAAACCTCAAGGCCTAAAATAGTAACTCGCTTCCGGGTTTTGCATAAAAAAGTACGTCATCTCTGAGCCTCCCTATAGCTCTATCATAAAGATGGGAACAAGTGCCATATAAAGAAATAAAAATCCAGAAAAAAAGGCCGGCATAATTAATTTCTGGATAAAAATGCAATAGCAATTGATAATTTTAGTTTATTAAGCCAAGACAGGTCACATTACAACCTGTATAGATAAAAGAACGAGATTCATAATGGCGGCACACCAGCACCATGTGAACTTTGGTTCTCGTGTGCCCTTGACCTCCAGTAAACTCAACAATGGTGATGGATGTCAGTCGTATAAGCATATACTGTGTGTCAAAATGTTGATTGATTTATGACCCCCCTGTCAAAGGTCTGTCAACCAGTCACTCAAATGGTTCTTTTATGGCCTGTCAATCTTGATGGCATTTATGTTGGTGGATTCTATGGCCCCCCTTCCTATAGTAGGCTACCTACACACCACTAATCAAAAAAGTGTGTTTTCTGCCTGGCTGATTTTCTACTTTGTGAAAGACGCTTGTGTTTGTAAATAAGAGAGAGATAAAGTAAATGATTGTGTGATGTTTCTTCTAAGAGTGTGTTGTTTCCTTGTTTTATGGCTTTTATCTGGCAAATGAGTATTTGAGATTTGGTGTCATTACCCCCACTACACCTGGCAAAAGGTGGCCTGGCATCACAACATGGTGTGAAACCTGACAGTCGTGTTTTTAATAAGATAGATATAAAGTAAATGTTTATGTGACGTTTTCTTCTAAAAGTGAGTTGACCTCCGGTTTAAGACTTTTATCTCAAAAATGATTAAAGTGTTTGGGTCAGCATTCTTATCATTGTGCCATAAACTACATTTTGTTTCAATGACATGCCTTGACATGTTCTTCCTGGTCATGGAGGAATGGGGGATTGGTTAGCACTTCTAAGGGGTGTGATCTTCAAACAATGGTATAAGCTTAAGACACAACCAAAAAAGGTTTGGGTTTCCATCATGACTGATTTTCTGGACATTTCTGCGTGTCTACGATCTGGTGTGAAGGAAAATCCTTAATGTTTGTGTTAATGACTCTTTTTGAAATTTTTGGCATTAAATATCAAACATGTCCCACATCTGGTTTAGAGTTAAACTTTTAAAACCAGGAATAAGAAAAAAAACAAATCACTCAACTTCAATTTGTTTAGTTCTACACTGTTTTGTATAATAAATGTTTAGCTTCAGATGATATCTCAAGATCTACAAGATACAATAGATAGTATTATCCCCTAGGTTAGTTCTGACCCTTGGTTAAAATACAGTTGTTTAGCACTTTTTTCAAAAGTCAAGATCGATTACCGTATTCTTTAAAAATGTAGAATAGTCAAATAACTTCTTCGCATCCTTTTGAGTACAGACTGTGTCACAACTGGAACAACGTGAGGGAACAACGTGGGGCATGGTGACGCGAGTGATAACAAGTGTCTGCTGCGCTTTGCACCGGTCTCACATCTCCCTGAAGAGATCGGAAGCATAAATGGACGAGTGACAGGAGTGTACGACGGGAGAGGACCAGGCCTGGACATTATGTTTGGTTTTATTATGTTTGTTGGCCGGCACTCGACCGTGAGGGAGCTGCCGGTATTTTACTTTCGTTTGGGTGTTTGTTTATTTTATTGGAAGTTGTTTAATGTTCGCCGGTTCCCGCCTCCTTGTTCTGTTCCTTGAACTTTGCTACACTGACCATTAGGACTTTTTTCACGTTGCTCATGTGTCTGCATTTACAAATGTAACCATTCCTTTTTTGTGTCTCATCTTTTGGCAGGGCAAACAGAGAGTCTTTCTTTTCTCAACAAAACACAAAGCGTCTCCGCGACATGGCTGCTGCAGTGACGATACAATTTGATTTACAGGTACGCCCACTTTACTTGCGTTTAGATTTGGGCGGTCTAAGTTAGGTCATACCACGAAATGAGGTAGATTCGTGGGGTTGTGGTTACACAAAGCGTTTCAGGAGGGTCTGGGTGAGAGTGTACTTTTAGATAGAATGCATCTTTTGTTCCGACACTTACATTTTTGCAATTTTTCGTGTCTAATACATTCATGGGCAACTTATAACACACCAAAGACACAGAAAAACACGTATTCACGCCATATGACCCCTTTAACTCATGAGCCTGCAACAGACTGAGACTAGTAACTGTTTCTTTTTAGTTTCAAACCTCTTCATATCCATTATTTCGTGTTGTACATCGGATAGCAAAGAAACCCAAGAAGTCTAAACAGTAAGTGTTTCCTTTCATTTACATTTATGCATTTGGCAATGCATTGCATTGTGTTATACATTTGTTTCAAACTATGTGCAATCCCCTGTGATCAAACCCATGACCTTGGCATTGCTAGTGCCATGCTCTAACCACTGAGCTACAGGAAAGCTATTTTACGTAATTTTATGTGCATTTATTTGTAAGTGTTAAACCAATGGTTTAATGTTTTTTTTAATGGTTTGCTTCAGATCTAAACTTTACACAAACAGTATGAGCTGAATCGAAGGGGCTTTTCACACAAAACTGGTATTGAATTTACTTAAGTTTCTGACACAAAACAACTGAGCGTATTAAAAATAATACTAAGAGAAGTCCACTCTGCAAGTTTTTTTAAGTACCTCCGTATGTGTACAATTATTTTTACGTTTTTACATTCCTACAACATCTCTATAAACCAGTGCTTCAGTAAATAAATCAGTTGATAAATAGTTAATAACTTGAAAGATGAATATACCATGTTGTCCCATTAAATAGATATGAGGCTCTCCAATCTGTGATAGACTGCATAAAAAGATTGTGGAATACTTTTAAAACAATGTTCCTTAGCGTCAAATTGAAAAAACATTGCAAATCTCATCATCTACTGTGCATAACATCATCAAAAGATTTAGAGAAACTGGATAAAACTCTGTGCGTAAGGAACAAGGCCGGAGACCTTTATTGGATGCCAGTGGTCTTCGGGCCCTCAGACGACACTGCATCACTCATCGGCATAATTGTGTCAATGACATTACTAAATGGGCCCAGGAATACTGCCATGCCATCAGCAGATGCCAACTACATATACATTTAGGCATTTGGCAGACGCTTTTATCCAAAGCGACTGACATTGCTTTATCCTATACATTTTACATAGGTATTTTGGGATCGAACCCACAACGTTGCGTTGTTACCGCAATGCTCCCACCACTGACCTAGGAAAGCTCTGTCATGCAAAAAGGAAGCCATATGTGAACATGGTCCAGAAGCGCCAAAGTGGAATAGTGTTCCATGGTCAGACGAGTCCAAATTTGACATTCTTGTTGAAAATAAAAATAAAATAAAAAAGCTACAGCTACAGCTACAGCTTTCCTGTAGCTCAGTGGTAAGAGCATTGTGTCAACAATGCAACGTTGTGGGTTCGATCCCAGGGGATTGCAAATACCTATGTAAAATGTATAGGATAAAGCAATATCAGTCGCTTTGGATAAAAGCGTCTGCCAAAAGCTTAAATGTAAAATCACGGACACCGTGTCCTCTGGGCTAAAGTGGTGGGAGAACGTCAGCATTCAGTTCAAAAGCCAGCATCTCTGATGATATGGGGGTGCACAAGTGCATACGGTATGGGCAGCTTGCATGTTTTGGAAGGCTCTGTGAATGCTGAATGGTGTATATAAATGTTTTAGAGCAACATACTTTATGCTTCCCTCCAAACGACGTCTATTTCAGGGAAGGCCTTGTATACTTCAACAAATTCATAAACAGATGAAAAAACAGACACAAAACCAGAACTAACAATCCCACAACAAACATAAACCTGTAAAACCTTTCATCTCACCAGTGCTTGTCAGCAACACAGTAACCCTTCACAATCAGTCTCACTATTCAATATAGGTGATTGTTCAAAGGTACACAAAAAAAATGATTAGACATTTTTAAAATGGATGAGATTGTGTTTAAATGTAATGATTTTGGATAGGTGGGATCAATGTGGTCTGTACAAATCTAAATTTGTTTTTGCTTGGTTAACGAAACAGCAATATTAAGGTATAATTAGATCTGTTTGAGGAATTCATTTATAGTTTACCAATTTTAAATCTGAACTGCGCCATGAAAAATGTACACTGCATTGAAAGAGAGTTACATTTGAATAGTTTCTGGCATCAGGCCAAAATAAATATATTTCCTTTATTTACTGTTATAATTGCCAAAAAAAACTGCTTATACAGACTACTAATATAGAACAATAAATAAATAATCAGACATTCATGGAAAATATAAAAACACAAACATAGGTTGTGCCGATGTAATTCTTGTAAGCAAATTCCATTTAGCAGTTTGTAGGTAGGTGTATTCCAAGCAAACTGATTGAAACTTTAAACAACTTCCTTTTCCTCCTTTGTAAGAAAAACTAACCTGATTAATCCCAATCAAACCGGTTTTATGATTGACACTTTAAACAACTTCCTTTTCCTCCTTCGTAAGAAAAACTAACCTGATTAATCCCAGTCAAACCGGTTTTATGATTGACACTTTAAACAACTTCCTTTTCCTCCTTCGTAAGAAAAACTAACCTGATTAATCCCAATCAAACCTTTTTTATGATTGACCCTTTAAATTTTAACCTAAGCTTAGAACAACTGATTTTACCAGCATTGAAGCGAGACATTAGGAAAATAAGACAACTGATCAAGAACTTGAAACAATGAACAGGTCAAAACTTAAGAATTAGATTTTTTTACAAATTCAAAGAACTATTTAAAATAAAAAACATCTGAACAATTATAACCAAAATCTGCAAAGAAGTAACCATGCAACTAATTACAACCAAGAAGTGGATAAGTAAAACATAAAGCATGAAAACATTAGGAAATGTTCAAATGAGAAACTTTACATAACAAAATAAATTCCTTTCAAAAATAGGTCCTTAACCTTGCAATGTCTTTCTACTTTCTGTAGATTATTTCAGATAATGAAAAAGTTGTCCTACATTTACTGACTAGCAGTTGAAATGCTGACCATCGGTTTCATTCGTTAGGTTTCGTAAAACTTGTAATGAATATAACAAATGTAACTTACACATAACATCAAAAAGCACACGACATTTGTAAATATTAAAAAAACAGGGACAAAAAACAACTTCTAAAAAATGCAAGTGTAAATCCTGACAACTTTGTACTGACTAAACGCAAATGTCGCAACTATACAAAAGGGTTTACAAAAGGAGAACAACTTCTTGACGTTTGAGGATAAACTAGTAAAACCGGTACGTTAGTATGTCAAAAGTTTCGAGCAAAACTGTGGATATATAGTAAAAGATCCACGTTGTGTATTTGAGGGTATAGTACCACGTTTATATCACATACTCTTTTAAGCATATCTACTTTATGGGACAACATGATATCTCAAAAAGTATATTCATCCTTAACTATTTAACAACTGATTCATTTACTGAAGCACTGGTTTATAGAGATGTTGTTGCAATGTTAATAGTGTATCTATATGACTAAACCCATCCTTACCTTAAGTAACACGTATGATTTGGATTGGGTAATGCAAATGGACTACACCACTGAAAGACATAAAGTGAAGGTGAATTAGAATGCTACTGATATGCATGTTTGCCAGTACTTCTAGAGCAAACAAGAAAAGAAGATGAAAAGACCAAAACATTTGTCTAAATAAGATAAAACTAGGCCAAAACAAGAGGTTAAATATAATCTTTTAAATGAACAACTTTCTTAAAGCTGAAACCAGAGCACATCTATCATGGGAGCTCTACATATTATTTAAACATTTAAAACCCCATTTACAGCGTTTCACAAGATTGTCTGCATAAGTTGCCCATTTTCCTGCATGCTATGGCTTTTTTGAGTTTGTTTGTTAAAATTTTAAGTCTAGATTTGTACATGTTTAAGATATTCTTAAATGTAATTACATTTTATCACTTACCTGTAATGCACAATCCAGCACAAAATCTGTCAGATCTTTCAGGAAAAAACATAAAAAGCAAAAAAAGCAAAAGGCTGAAAATAAAATAGAACATGCCCCGTTGATTCAGCTCATACTGTTTGTGTAAGGCTTAGATCTGAAGCAAACTTACTGTTTAGACTTCTTGGGTATATTTGCTGTCAGATGTACAACGCGAAATGATGGATATGAAGCGGTTTGAAACTAAAAAGAAACAGTTTCTAGTCTCAGTCTGTTGCAGGCTCATGAGTTAAAGGGGTCATATGGCGTGAATACGTGTTTTTCTGTGTCTTTGGTGTGTTATAAGTTGCAGGCTCACGAGTTAATTTGTGAAAAGTAGATTTTTTTGAGTCCCCCAAAAACTCCTATTTCCATAAACACATCCTTAGCAACAACTATTTTAACAGTAGCTACATTTAAAACCCCACCGTTGTGTCACAGTCTGTACTCAACAGGATGCAAAGAAGTTGTTTGACTATTCTAAATTTTTTAAAGAATACGGTAATCGATCTTGACTTTTGAAAAAAGTGCTAAACAACTGTATTTTAACCAAGGGTTAGAACTAAACTAGGGGATAATACTATCTATCTTGTAGATCTTGAGATATCATCTGAAGCTAAACATTCATTATATAAAACAGTGTAGAACTAAACAAATTGAAGTTGAAGATATTTACTAGGTTTTTTCTTCTTCCTGGTTCGAAAAGTTTATCCCTTAACCAGATGTGCGACATGTTTGATTTTTAATACCAAAAAGATAAAAAAGAGTCAATAACACAAACTTTAAAGATTTCAAAGACTTCACACCAGATCGTAGACACACAGAAATGTTCAGAAAATCAGTCAGGATGGAAACACAAACCTTTTTTGGTTCCTTTTCTTAAGCCTATACCATTGTTGAACAAAACCTTGATTATTATTTTTAGAAGAACCTGGAGTGAGTTATTAAAAAAGGTGAGTTATTTTATTGTAATAAACATATATAATTCATACAGGATAATAAGGGAGAAAAGGTATTTAAAAGGGAAAAAATGTAAAAGCGATTGTGGTAGTTTTAGGTTTCAGTTGAACAAAATGTTGACAGATCAAAAGTCAGTTACTTCTAGATCGAGTAAAAATGTCTGTCTGTCAGCATTTTTTATAATTACTAGCATAAAATGTAATCATTATTTGCTTTGCATAGGGTTGGTATAACAGAATACTTTGAGGCAATTGCCACAAATATAAAAAAAATGCAATGTTGTTTTGTGTTTTTAGCACAACATGTTTTAACATAACAAACATATTGCTGCTGTCCTTCTGAGACCTTGTATCTATATTTCGTTATCTTTATTTATTTTTTACCATAAATCCTTATGATTTTCACTGGGTTTTGCAAATATTTAACCAACAAAACGTTTTTAAAAGTGCTTGTCAACTTGTTAACACAGCATGTAATCATTAAACAATATATTTTTGATGTTTCTAATTTAATATGTGTTCCCCCCTCATTTCTTCAAAAGCAGTGAATTTTAAATCTCAATTATGTCGCTTGAATGATCAAAATTCCTCTCACTCGCGGTCAATACCATTTAATGGAAAGAGAGATATCTATAAATACCACAAATTCCATTGCCAACAAAAATGTCCTGAGATATGTATAAACAACCTCCCCAATCATATAAGGCATCAACGGCAGTTTATAAATTGTCATGTGATTTTCTACAAACTTTTTTTATTATTTTAAAGGTAGATTCTTTCTGATTGGCTGACAGAAGTATATAAGAATCACCAGAATGCACCATAGACCACAGAACACAGAAGAGTGACTCCATTTACATTTCTTTGACTTCTACTGATTGGAAAACAGGCAGAGAACAAGGCTTCTGGGTTTCTTTTTCATCTAAAAGGTATTTTGTTTTTAGAATATGTAGAATAAATAGTAGTTATATTTATGACTTTGAAAAGTGAGTAAAGTGTCTTGAGTGTCAAAGCTTAAATTCTTGATGTGCTAGTGAAGTTTCCAAATGTAAAAAAAATGGATCACATCATCTGAACTTGCCACAACTTGACTTGATCAAGTTCAAATTTAATATTTCTGATAGACACTCAGAAGTTATGAATAACTAAAATATTCCTATTTTAAGATATTTACAATTGATTGAATTTAATTGAGCAGAAATAGAGCCAGCACATGAATGGTAATTTGTGAAATTATTATTACTGTTGAAAAACTTTGTATAATCAAAAATTTTATATAAATGTATTATATATATATATATATGAATAAAATTTGCCTTTTATAACCCATTATTACTCCAGTGTTACACCAGTTGAAAACCCCTGTGTTACCTTTTATTTTATTTTATTTTCCATTTCCCGTTATCTTTACCATTACCATTTGGACTTATTCACATCCTCACGCCAACATATTTTGACAATTCTAGGTTATTTAAGCAGAAGATTAAAGGCAGCTATGGACATACGATTACTGACATGATTATCGTCAAATCTGAGCCATTGTATCCAGCATACTATATCAACTAACATGAGTAAGAAACGTCATTTTTTTACATTTTTTACAATTCAAAAGAAAAATGTCAATGTTTTTTTTTTAAGTATATTTCATATCACATATATTTATATTCTACAGTAATGGTATTCTTATATAACTACAGTAATAGAATTTTACAGTGGGTTTTATTTTTTGATGAAGATCATAAAGTTCCTATTCCTTCTGCTATCATAGTGGCAGGACCAGCAGCAGACGGAGAAACTTCACAGTTACTTTTGCTGGGAACAGCCTGGAAAGAAACACTCATTAAAACATGTTTCGTCGCAGTTGCTATAGTGGTAGTTGTAGAAGGAGCAACAGCAGTAACAGTAGCAATAGTAGGAGCAGTTATACTCATAGGATTAATATGGGAAAAGCTAGCAAGAACAGAAGTGGATGCAGCTTTAGTAATATTCACATTGGTAGTAGGTGTAGTAGGAATGGCACTAGCACTACTGAGAACATCAACAATAGCTATAGCAATTACAGGAGCAGCTATGGTACCAGTAGCAGAAAAATGGGCTAGAGATCATAGACAATGGACATTAAATCTAGTCAACGGGGTAATACTTTGGGTAACTAGAAAAGCATTAACCATAGGATCAGCACTGCCAAGTACGAATGAATCAGCAACATCAGATGCAAAAGAATCAGCAATGTCAGATGCAATAGAAACATCCATGTCAAATTGGTCAGAATCAGCCGTGTCAGATGCAACAGAACCTGCAACGTCAGATTCAATAGAACCAATAATGTCAGATGCAAAAGAATCAGCAACGTCAGATGCAAAAGAATCAGCAACGTCAGATTCAATAGAACCAATAATGTCAGATGCAAAAGAATCAGCAACGTCAGATTCAATAGAACCAATAATGTCAGATGCAAAAGAATCAGCAATGTCAGATGAAACAGATTTAGCAAGATTTGTAGGAAGACCAGGATCAGAAATGTTTGGAACAGCACCATCACAGACACAAGCAGCAGAGATGGTAAGAATGCAGATTTTATTATGTTGGCTTGACAAAGCCAACAAACTGTTCTTTGTTCTAAGCTTATTATTATTATTATTATTCTCGTCGTCCCCAAAATTTCTGACTGCTACTCCTCCTAAATCTTTCAAGCTACATGCACCAAACTGGCAACAAATCACTATCCCTGAAACTTCATTAAGCTACAAAGCCACGCCCATAGCAACAAAACATGTTAATTTAGCAACCATATAACAAGACCTTTAACTCTACATCAGAACATCATAGATACATGGGGGTTGGTTCATTTCACTTGGGGGTTGAAGCATCATCAATTGGCTTCTGCTAAGCCACGCCCATAGCAACCAAACAGGTTACCCTAGCAAACATTAAGCAATCCCAATATCTCTGTATGAGAACATCATAGAGACATGGTGGTTGGTTCGTTTTACTCATAGCTTAGAGTATAATCAAATGACAGATGCTAAGCCACGCCCACAGCAACCAAACAGGTTAGCCTAGCAACCATTTTGCAATACCTATATATCTGCATCAGAATTTCGTAGAGACACATGGGTTTGTTTGTTTCATCCATAGCTTAGAGTATATCAAATGACAGATGCTAAGCCACTCCCATAGCAACCAAACAGGTTAGCCTACTAACCGTTTTTACAATACGTGATTAGGTATTTAAAGTTTAACAATAAAACCTTTCAAAATATTTCAAACTCTTCAGGAGGACAGGTTTAGCAAGGCAACAGAAAGTTTGTACTCTAACTTTACAATCTAGTTAAAATGATTGTTCTTAGTGTTGACTATAATAAAAAAACTGAATTAAACATGATATTACTTATGCTATTTCTGTAAAACAGGCATGATCACACGTTTGCTTTGTCTATTCACCAGGGGGAACACATGAATTCTGGATCAGTTCAATATTTACAACAGGGAGATTTGGAAAAAATAAGGTATCTATTTCAGAGGCTTCATCTTGAAGGCGGACACCAGAATAAAAAGAGAGCTGCAGATGTTCTTCAGATAACCGCACATTCATTACGGTCTCATGAATCTTGTGCGGATGAGGAGCTGGTTCAGACATTCCTACAGATGCTATTGATGATGGACTACAGAGCAAGAAATATTGAAACATTTAAAGAGACCAATGAGCAGGACCACACGCACCAAAGCGGCAATGATTCGTCTGAAGATGAAGGGGATGTTTTTGATGAAATTGCTTTGTCCATTAAAAAAACAAACAAAGCAGATCATGTTCACCTGATGGATGTCCAGATGGCAGTGTTTCATTGTGCCGATATTCTCCTGAGGCAGCTTATGGTTACTAAACTCTCCCAGTGTCAGTTTGCTCTTCCTCTGCTTGTACCTGATCCATTCACACAACAGATTCAGTTTCCTCTCTGGTCGTTCAGACAAATCAGCAAGAGCTGGAAGATGAGAATTTCAGACAAAATCGTCAGTAAAGTCCAGCCGGTGTACAAAGCGGAAACCCCAATGGTGTCATTTTTACGGTTTGGCTCTTTGTCTTTGTCCAAGTCTCAGCTGATGAACAGTCTGATCAATGAGAAACACAACACATTCTTTCACAGGAACTGTCCGGGCAGCAGCAGAACCAGACTGCTGATGGACGGAGTGGTGGAGATTGCCTGGTTCTGTCCCTCTGGGAAAAACACAGATAAATTTAATGAATGTGCGGCATTCTGTAACCTACACGGTGATGCAGGAGCAAATGAGAAACAACTGCAGATTCTGAGTGAAATGTCTTCGGTCAATGTTGTCATTCTACCACAACTCGACAAGAATGACAAAAGTGCAACAAAGATTCAAAACCTAAACAGAGACAAAAAACCACTCATATTTCTTCTCACTGAGGTTGAATCTGATATTATTAAGAAGAAGGGAATATACAAAATTGGTCTGAAAGACAAAAATCAGTCAGAAGTATGTGAAGAACTCAGAAGAGCTATAACTGACTGTCTCTCGTCTTCAGCATCAGCTTCTGTGTTCAGACTCGAAAATGTGCACCAATTCTCAGATATCAGAGTAGATGAGGAAGATGATGAAGACTGCCGGATGGGAAGAGAGGCAGCAGAACAGATGTTGAGTTTACTAAAGAATAAACATCTGACAGAGATCAAAGGGTCATGTCTGCCCTGTCAGGGAAAACTGTGGCATCAATGGTCTGAAAAGAACAAAGAACTACATCGGCCTCATGGAGGGGATGAACTAGAATTAGAAATAAGCAACAGAAGAAAAGAAATGAAGAAAATTCGTGAACAGCAACATGAATCTAAAATGGGTCCGTTCATCAAGTTCTTTATAAAACAGATGAACTCAGATGCTGCAGATACGAAGTTTTTTCTTAAGTGGCTCAGAAATCTTCTGGATGAATATACATCAGCTGATATTTCTGCTGTGCATCACAAGTATAATGAAAAGTGGTCAGAAGTCTTAAAGTTGAAAGATAGTCCTGAACAACTCAAGAATGAGCAAAAAAAACTGGAGAAAATTTCTGAAGATCTTCAAGCTGCAACCTTCGGCTTGGAGCACATCCTGAGAGAGATCGGTCAGATCTATGAATCATGTTCATTCCTTAAGAAGAACAAGACAGACATGGAGTGCTCCTACTCTTCTCTCCCGAGTATTGCAGCTGAAATGATGATATCAGGATTTCCGCTGGAGCTGATGGATGGAGATGCTGCTCATGTTCCTCTGATCTGGGTAACTGCTGTTCTAGATGAACTCATCCAGAAACTGGGAGACCAGAGAGTGTTTGTGATGTCAATTTTAGGGATTCAGAGCTCTGGGAAATCCACCATGCTGAATACCATGTTTGGACTTCAGTTTGCAGTCAGTGCTGGCCGCTGCACCAGAGGAGCTTTCATGCAGCTGCTCACAGTGTCAGAGGAGATGAAAGAACAACTGAAGTTTGACTATTTTCTGGTGGTTGATACCGAGGGTCTTCGTGCTCCAGAACTGGCTGGAAGGAGCACAAGGCATCATGATAATGAACTGGCCACATTTGTTGTGGGTCTTGGTAATCTGACCTTGATCAACATCTTTGGTGAAAATCCCTCTGAGATGCAGGATATTCTTCAGATTGTTGTTCAGGCCCTTATGAGGATGAAGAAGATCAGACTGAAACCCAGCTGCATGTTTGTGCATCAAAACGTTTCAGACATCACAGCTGGAGACAAAAACATGGAGGGAAAGAGACGACTACAGGACACGTTGGATGAGATGACAAAACTCGCTGCAAAAGATGAAGTCTGTGATGCGGACTGTTTTAGCGATGTCATTAATTTTGATGTACAGAATGATGTGAAGTATTTTGCGCAGCTGTGGGAGGGGAGCCCACCCATGGCACCGCCAAATCCAAACTACTGTGAGAATATTCAAGAACTAAAAGAAACTATTATCTCACATGCCACAAATTCAGACGGTATGAAACTCAAGCACCTACGTGAGCGAATTCATGATCTCTGGGAGGCTTTACTTAGTGAAAGTTTTGTGTTCAGCTTCAGAAACTCTCTGGAGATTGCATCATACAAGAAACTAGAGACAGAATATAGCAAGTGGACCTGGACTCTTCGCAGTGCCATGCTGGAAATAGAGAACAAACTACAAATCAAAATAGAAAATGAAGCAATTCATGTGATTGAGAAAAATGATCTTCAAAGAGATCTGAAGGAGAAAAGTGAAGAAGTGAAAAAATCTATATCAGAGTTCTTTGAGAAAGACACAGAAAAAGATATCCTGATTCAGTGGAAAGTGTCATTTGAAATAAAAATCAAAGAGCTTCAGGACAACATTTTAAACAAAGCAAACAAGAAATTAAACGAGATTCTTCAGCAGCGAGGCCTGAAGAAAGAGATTGATGCTCAGAAGACACGTCATGAAAATACTCTCTTAGAAAAGAGCAAAGAACTTGCTTTAAAACACAAAGGCCAAAATGACGCTGAAATACTGAAAAAAGAGTTTGATTTGTTTTGGAAAGCCTGTGTAAAGAAGACCATCAAAGATACTCCTCCAATTCAGGACATTAACATAATAAGAGATGTGAAAAATCATCTCAGTGACATCTATGAAAGTGTCTCTGTAGAACATAGGAAAGAGATCAGGAATATTTTCACTATGCAGCATTATCCAAGTTATGTTCATTTAAAAAAATCAGCTAGTTTAATGGAAGCTTTGAAAGATCCCTTGAGAGCAGGTAAAGAGGCACTTGGTTTCATTCTGTCTAACGAAGATAAAGCACAAATAAGATCCTTGATCTCAGACGTTGGTCAGCAAACAGACAAGATGATAATTTCATTTAACATGTCAAAGATGGGCTACAACTCCAGCTACATTCAAATACTTATAGATTACATCAAGGCAAGAATAGTAGATTATGAAGGACAAGTGAAATATAAATTCAAGAATGAATTCTTTGTGGATTTGGTATTTTCCATATTCAACAGAACACAAAATACTTTCTTCGACCAACACAGAATGTTCAGAGATGCCAACGATCCTGTTCTCTATATTGAGAAGAAGAGGCCAGAATACTATAGTATTTTCCAGAAATACTGTCAAGGAGCAACATCTTCTGCCATTTTTGGTCAGATCATCTGTCAGAAACTAAAAGAACCCATTGAAAAGAATGTCCTAGAAAAAACTGCCAGAACTGTAGCAAATGAAATTAAATCAAACCATCCTTCACTGAATGGAAACAGATCAAACCTGGAGAAGCACATCCTGAAAAAAATAGCAGTAGAAGAGTTTGAAAACTACAAAAATTACATGGAGCAACCCAGAGATCACTTCAAGAGTTTCATCAGAGATGTAGTGAATCAGCAAATCACTAAAAACTTCAGTAGCAGTGTTCGACCCAAGATTATAGAGAACATTGACCACATGAAGAAGGAGATCATGACAGCTGCATATGAATCTACTGAACATGTTAAAGTGAACAAAGGAGATATTGATTTGTGGTTAAAGGTTTTCACACAAAAGCTCTCAAGCGTTCTGACATTCACTGTGAATGACCTGAATGGAGTAAGTCGTGATGATGTTGATAATTTCAACCTCTTAAAAGATGTGATAACAAAAGAACTTCCATCCATAACGTCTCACATAAACAAAGTCGAGTTCAGCTCAGATACATTTAATAAAAGACTGGATCTCAGCAACAGACCAGATGAGATTCTGATTGATCACTTCTGTCAGTGCTGTTGGGTTCAGTGTCCATTCTGTGATGCCATCTGCACCAACACAATACCCAATCATGACGGAGATCACAATGTTCCTTTCCATCGTATTGTTGGAATATCAGGAATGTCTTACAGGGGCACAACAAACTTGTGTACCGACATCTGCACATCACAAGTAGCAAGCAATAATCATTTTTATCCACGAAAATCTGATGATAAATTCCTCTGGAAAGAATACAGAAAAGCAGGAGGAGTTTTTGAAAAGTGGAGCATCACTCCTGACCTCTCTGAGCTGCCCTTCTGGAGGTGGTTTGTGTGCAAATTCCAGCAAGACCTGGAAAGTTATTACAGGAAAACATTTCAGGGGAGTGGAAAGATTCCGGATGAATGGAGAAAAATTGAAAAAAAGCAAGCTATTGAGAGTTTGGATAATATGTAATAAATATATACTTATGGAGTTGTTAAGGAAGCCTATTATTCACACAACACAACAATATAGTTGATAAGTTCCTTGTTCTTAATTATTTGGTAAATAATCAAACTAAATTAGTTTTTTTAAATGTTACTTACATTTGTTGATTTGTTTTTTATTTACTGAACTTATAACACTTATGTAAAACAAATAAAATAAAAAATGTATCTACTGCTATCAATCAATTTAAACGTTTGATCAAAATTATTCACATGATATACTAATTACGTAATCATATTAATCACAAATAATTACATCAATTTATATTTGCCGAAAAACACAGGCAGGTCGCAGAGACCCATTTGAATGTAATTGCTGTTTAAACTGTAATAAAAGTTCATATTTGAAAACTAAAGACTCAAGATTTTATATTTGTCAAACATCAACAATATTGTGCAATAGCAAAGCATACCAACATTTTCAAAACAAATAAAAAGCTCTTTGAAGATACCAGGTGGACTAATCGTGTTTTATTATTCATAAAACAAAATGTGATGATTATATATACTATATATACAGCCACAGTAAAAATAAGGGACCACTCTAAAAGTATATTCATTTTTAGATGTGTTTAAAGAGGAGGTAACATGCAGTTTCTGCAAATCTCTTATTAATCTTCACTAGCTATACAGTAGTATTGCATACTTCGTATCTTCGAGGAGTATTTAGTTTGATCAAATTTATAAAAGAGAGATACAGCTGTATGATTATTTCCCCAAAAAGACGAGCTGCTACAGGCGGGCAGGAGGGGCGGAACTACAGCACGAGCACACAATACATCAACACACAATACCGTTTCAAACGATCTCCAGCATTATATTAACGGTTTATATAACATTCATCACCTAAATGCAGTGAACAAACAAACACAGCTAAACTTTCGTCAGTCAAGTGAAGCGTCATTGATGGGCCTGCACTTTCTCATGCTGGGTGGTTGATGCATGGACGTGCTCTTTCCATCACGTTCGCGTGTTCTTTCGCTCGCTGGATGGCGATTTTGTGTAAAAAAAAATCAGAATGCATGAAATAGCATGTTGATGTAAAGATGTGTTCTGCTGTGATTGTGTAGTCCATTAAACAAACACGACATTGAAGTATAAGAACAAAGAGGATACATTTTATTGTGTTTTTATTTGAGACGATGCAAGATAAAATGTAAACATAAAAAGGTACAAAAACAAAAGTAGAAAAAACACAAACAAAGGGCTTGCTGAGAATTAAAAGCTGAAGATTTAGACCACCTTTTTTAAGAAATGCATAAAAATGTAGAGTTTGCTGAACATAATATAATATCAATGCAAGGCTTTCGATATTTTCAAGGGCACATTGTTTTATGACAAAAAGGCTTTGCAAATATCCACCCAAACATTCGCTGTCCAAATGTGTGTAGCATATGATTTAGTTAGACAGACCCCTACGCTCGGCCTTGACCTGTCTGAGAGTTCGCCGAAGGTTGAAAAATGATTCAAACTCTACTTGAGGGGTAACTCGATTACAGCGACTAATTAGTTGCTATATACATGAGTTTATGTTTATGACAACCACTTGAGAAAACAGTCTGTAAAGTGAGCACACAACAAAAAAAGACCTCAATAAGTGTAACTTTTAGAGAATTGACACTTATTAAAACACTCAGCAGTTGATTGCTTTAAATTGAGATGTTAGTCGCCCCACGTGCTGTTGTTTTGGTGACTGTTGATTAGAGAACAGAAGTGTTAATTAAAGCAGACAGCCAAACATAGTCGGTGACAGGAAACAGCAAGAGATAAGATCCCTGCAGCGTGTGCCCACGTTGTCCTCATCTCATAGAAAGAATAAACAAAATCACGCCCAGCTGCCTTAAGTCAAATCCTTCTCATAATAAATGCAAATTAGCAACTTTATACAAATTAAAACCTACCAAAACACCCCCTAGCACTTCAAGCATACCGCACATACGGCTTTTCACCCAAATCCACAATATGAGCCTAATCTAGATCCCAGTTATAAGTCTACCCCGATAGCACATACCTATGTAAGCTGGAAAACATCTGATGTGTAAAAACATCCGATAAACGTCATGCATTCTAAATTATAAACATCTTCTAGATGTCTATATGACATTTGACAGGAACCGTCTCATAGACGTCTTGCAGATGTATCAAAATATACATCAAATAGATGTCACGCATAAGTTTGTGTGCTATCAGGGTTATGGACTAATGAACAGATCAGACCTTTCTGTAAACAAGGGTACCTTCTTCAAACCTTCAACTGACAGATTTCCACATATTTCTTCGTAAATATCGCGACAACCAACGTACATTTTCACAATTCCTGTTTCACACCCAAACGACACTTGAGCATCTTATCGACGCCTCGGTAAATCAAACCAGCCGTAGGAAGCACGAACGATTCCTCCTGATGATGTTAATACGCCTCGACATGCTGTGAGCCATTAGAGTCGCACTCAATCTATCACTGCATCTGATCCGAACCCCCCGGCGACTCGACATACACAATCAGTGCGACATTTGTATTCACTGCTAACGCTTTCCTCGACATCTGTAATTAACCAACTGCTCTGTAATGTGATTTCACAGCGACTCGACTCCCGACGGCACAGCTGGTGGTGAGAGGTCCTATTCTCTTTCTCACATTCTGTCACAAACATTTTAATTGTTTTAAAGAGGTTTATAGCGGCATCGACAGAGCGCATCAAGTCTCCAAGGCCCAGCGTGTGCGTACTGAAGTACTGAGAGATGTTTGCAGAAATAACAAGGGACGGTAAAACTTTTTTTTCTCCAAAGCTTGACTGAGAATATTGCGCCCAAATAGTGTTGATAGGACATTTTAATGCAGCATTTAATCAGCCAGTGAACATTTTATAAGTCCATTACGAACGTATTTGAGACAAACTGACTGTATTCCCGTCGAACCAAACAATACATAAACAATCTAGTCACATTCACTTTCCACCACAAATCCCCACACAAACCACCTCAGAATACATGAAATGCACTCACAATATTTTTCTTCCTAACAACCCAGATAGCACAATCCATCGGGCTTACGTCTATTTGACATCTACATTTACATCTGCAAGAAATCTGCAATACACGGAGACGTCTGAAAATCTGTAATACGTCTGCTAAAGATATGGAGATCTACTGCGTAAAAACATCTGCTAAACATCTTAGAAAGAGATGTCTATATGACGTCTGACAGCAGACATCTCCGAGACGTATTGCAGATGTCTTGCAGATGTAAATGCAGACTTAAGATAGACGTAAACTAGATGTATGTGTGCTATCAGGGAATCTTCTCTTCTGATTCCTGTTTTATCCTAAAATAGCCCAGCTAGCACACCGACGTCTGTAAGACGGGAAAGATCTGCCGTGTAAAACATCTTAGATAGAGCCATTTTACATCCATTCTAAATCATAAACATCTCACAGATGTCTAGACGTAGCGTGTTCAACAGAAAAGAAAACACAAAGTAGATAAGAAACTATAGTAGCAGATATTAGAAAGCTAAAGACAGTTCCCTCCTCAAGACAGACCCTAATAACGTTCATCATTTTCAACCGACGTCAAACTCTGTACATGTAATCCATCCTTATGAACACAGAAGTCATAAATGCATTCTAAATTCAAATGGCTTCAAACCAGAATGTCAGAGATTGTGATAAACCCGAGTTATAATACGCAGTGACACGTGACTTGCGAGGTATACAGTCCGTGTTATTTTAAGATGTGGGAAATTAAACCAGGATCTGCAAACGATATTACGTAAAAAAAGGCCTTATATATTACACCAAACGACAATGATACAGTACTGTATGCGTGTCCTCGCTGTTGACAAATGGGATTTAAGAACGGGAAGTCGTGTTCGCCATGGCAACGGTGAAAAGAAGGGGTGGATGTCAGAGAGAAACGTCAAGCACTTGGCAGTGTGCGACGTGGAGCTCACATGTACTGTAGCTACTGCTGGTTTGCCCCAGTGTCTTTAATTCTACTACGGAAAGCCGAATATACAATTAATGAGAATTTTTCCAACAGTCTGCATGAGCTTCTGGGGTCAACATCTGACAGAAAGTTACAGTAGATTAAAATGTGAGTATCAATCAGGAGGTTTACCATTCAGAATAATGTTTTAAAAGTTTTAAAACACAAGGTGGCATGAAGTGCTCACATTGAAAAAAAAACAATGGGACAAACCAGGCAATATTAGTCACTTACTCCAATGACAATGTAAAAACCCTTACATATTTAATACTTCAATGGTGAGATGGCTGTTTTCTATTGCACATTTCCTTATTCCATCTGAGTATGTCAAAAGTGAACAGGAGGGAAAATACAAAATTAAAACACAATACTGAGACATTAAATAAATAAAAAACATAATGAAACAAAGTTAGCGTAACACATGTAATGCGTGAAACTAGTTTCCCTTGTAAATTGTATAGGCGCAAATGAAGAATAAAGTAGACGCGTTAATGGAGTTTCTCTTCCATCACAAGCACTGCGGTGTAGTGAGTCAACACATTTTTTATAATGCCTTCGTCAAAAGGGGCGTGAGAGTGCAATGGCACGCTTTTTTATTATTTAAATCCAAAAGCACAATTGCATGTATTTGTACTTTGAAATTGCATTATTGCTGTTAAGATCCAAACATAATATTTGGGATCCCCATATAACAAAGAACTTTTTTACAAGTATCATTTTTCTTATAATAAAATCCATGTAATTTGTAACCTGTTATAAGAGGACAAATTATAGATATTTACATATAGCAATTTGGTTGCTTTGTTATATAGTCTTGTGGGTAGAATTTATGCTATTTCCAATTGTATAGCTGACTTTGACTTCCAATGAAAAGATTTGGAGGATAAAAAGTAGAGAAAACCTCCAATAATGTAAAAAATCTGGCATTATAAGTGGACCAATAATGAGAAAAGAAGTGCCCGTAGTTGCTAAATGTGCAGTAATCAGCCTCTAAAAAAACATTTTCCATTCAAAATAAAGTTAAAAACATTTTGCTGAATTAATTTGAAACTTCAAGACATCTGCTGTAATTAATGGAGGCCAAAATGAATAGACAAATGACAGCATATTAGGAAAACAGCTACGATTACAGCAGTAGCCAATCTGTCAACATCAAGTTTTTCGAGACAGCCACCAATGACATAATATTATCTAACTTTACAACATGTTTTTAAGACTAAGAATTTAAAATATATTTCTATGAAAATTATAAATAAAAAATAACTAGTTTCGTTAAATAAATTACATGCTGACGAAGTGCACTGCATCTTTAAATCGACACATTCTTGCTCTTAGGAAAATGCTTGGATGCGTCGATTCACAACAATTGAACTACTTCATTCATCATTATTGTCCATGTGTGATCACACAACCACGAAGCAAACAAGACAAAATAAACTACTATCTTCTTAATAGAATATAACTGCAATCTAGCAGGTAAATTAATGTTGTAACTGTTTAACACTATAAAACTGTCCAGCAGAAAACAAAATTAAAATATTTGTAGTGCTGAGCCCGAATAAGAGCTCGCCCCGTTCATTAGAAAAATATTTCAGCAGTCTTGAACATCAGCTGTTTGACGCAGTTTTCATAAATGTTATTTGATTGAAATAATTGCATTTGAAGAGGGAATTAATAGTTTGAGCTTAACAACCTATGAAGAAGATTTGACAATGGACTAAGATAGCAAGAGTCTGCAAATCTGTTCTAATATCTTTGTCAACAGAGGCTAAAAAAATGAACTAAACGTCTTTAAACTGCCTATCGAATAACTTTAGATTCAATACTGCCCAGCAATATCTTAATTCTTTAACCTTGCATATCAATGTGCTTTTCTTTGGGTTAAAAAAGATCAAGTGCTTCCAGATAAAACGATTAAATAAACTTTGTTCTCGGTTCTGAAACCTCGTTTAGGTTTTGCTGAATACATGCTATTTCTCTGCACCCATTAAATAAATACTAAACGTAAAACAAACTATGTTTTCCTTTGGTGTGATCACATTTTGGGCTCAATGTATCGTTACTACTTTCCCTGGGATAAAATGTCATACAATACGTATGATTTTCCAGTCCTGATTTGTGAATCATACTACTAAGCACGTACAGAGCAGAAAAATCTTTAGTCCTGATATCTGAAGCGTCTACATTTATCATATAACTAGAAACAGTAGGACCGGATGCACTTTGTAAACTAAACGTGGGCTTAAACCCAATATGAGGTGGTCTATGCATAACCGCATGTTGCTTTCACAGACTGTTTTTCTTTAACATCTTTTATTTGTTCAGACTGTTGAGAATTCGAAGAATGGGGAAGATAAAGAGACAAACGTAATGACACTGTGTGTCAGGGTGGAAGGTGTCTGTTTGGATTTGTTAAGATGTTACAAGAAAGCAGAAATACATCTCTAAGGAAGATATAAAAACACAAACACAAAACAATTTCCATTAAAAAAACTGGTTTTAAAAAATGACAGTCAATTAAAGTTACGCTTCGTTTTTTTGAGTGTACTCAATGCAGGACAACACTGTTAGTCTTCCTGTTGAACATTTTGCTGACACTTTTCTTGTTTGAGAGTGCTAAAGACTTGTTTTGTTATGCACCTGTGCTTAAAATCTCTTTTGTTCAACGCTGTAACAAAAATATGTTTGGTGATTTCTGTAGTCGTAGGCCTATGGCACTAAGTTTGGTGTTGATTCACTGGTGTTTGACTGATTCCTCTGGACATTCAGTGAAAGATGTTTAAAGGCACCCATTTGGCATAAAGTTACGGCAGGTATTTTGCTAAACATTCACCTGCATGTCTCTAGGTTCAATGTAAACCCCTTTTTTGAAAAGGCTCCGTCCTTCTTATTTCCAAGCAAAGTCTTCCAATCTGTCTCTCTTTTTACATTTCGATTACAATTGTGCATGTCTAAAACCAGTTCAAGGGAGTTATTTCTTTCTCTCCAGATAGTTAGATGGCACCCATCCTTTACGCCTGTGTAAGCTATCTGCAACCTGGCAGTACCACCATCCGTTAGGATTCTTTTCTAAAACTTCGAGACTGGTACCCTCAGAGAAACCCATGGTTTCTTCGTCGCCACGGTAATCAGCGATTGACACGTAAACTTCTCGAAGGTTGTTGTGAATAAGATGCGTCTTCTCTATGGGCTTGGGTCTTACTGTAGACACCGGTATTCCATTCCTCTGGCCGATCAATGGGCTTGAACTTCCAACGGGTGCAGTAATGATGGTCCCAGCCCTCACCCGCACGTCGGTCACTGGCTGCGGTCGAACGGCAGTGAAGGAAGAGTTTCTTCGTACGCCACCTGCAGACCTCATGTGGTCACCTGCTCCCAGTGATTCATTCCTCCTCAGGGATCCCGTGTGAATGTTGGTGTCCTTCAGAGGCTGGGGCGGGGACACAAACACAGACTGCGGTCGCACCGCTGCTTGACGGATGCCGTTCCGCATCCGCACGCCTGTACCGTTCAGCATTGCGCTTGGTTTACCGAAGCCCCCTGGTGGTTTGGATGGGATTGGCGGACTGGGATTGCTCAAGCTCCTCAGGTTCTGTTGATTGAGGTTGTTTAGGGCCTGGACACGCTGCTCGTTCTTCTCAAGGCTGTTGGATTTGTTGCACCTACTAAGGTCAACAAGAGGGCTATCACGGACATCTTGAACACCTACGTTGTGGAGATGATTGACAGCCTCTAGGTAGAAAGTAGGTGCCCAACCTTCCTCATCACCCCAACGAATGTACCACCATCCGCTTTCCTGTTTTTCCAGGACCTCCACCTCAACACCAGCCGGAAAGCTGACCTCAGACTCCTGTGCTCGTTCGTAGGCATCAGTGGTTCTATAAAATGCACCTTCGTGGTGTGACTCTCCATCTCGGCTACCTTTAGAATATACGCTGGAGAGATCGGAGGTACTTCTCGAGGTGATGGAATCTTCAGAGGACACAACGGACGCCGCCTCTGAATCCTCACCACGTACCACACGGATCGCTCCCTGCCGGAGGCTGCCGGTGGGACGCAACTGACGGCGTAGGCTGCTGATATCCATCCTTTCGGGACTTTGCGGCTCCGACTTTGTAAGGAGAGGTTTGGGTCGCACGACTGGTTTGGGCCTAGTCAAGGGACTCTGACTGGCCCGGATTTCCACATCTTTGCGCATGACGGGCTCTCTTTTGGGATTGCGAACTGATTCGTCTGATGATGACCTGGGGCTGTGTCTCTCGGCACGGCCAAGAGAATGACTCCTGTTTAGGTCAGGGGGAACCTTTCTGAAGGGTCTCCCTCCTCCAGGAGAGACAGAGGAACTGAGAGGTTTACGTCCCAAAGTGAGACTCCTCGGGGTGTCTAAACTGCACCTGCTTGAATCTCGAGAAGAGGAGAAATCATCGGAGGAGAACCTAAACCCTTCGTTTTCATAAATCACCTCCTCTTTATGGACGTTCTCCAAAGAGTTTCTTTTCCTCAAGGGCGAGGTCATCACTTTCAACAAAGGAGAGGCTTTGCCAGCCTGTGCAATCCTTTCTGCTGCTGCCGGATTGCTTTTGATCTCAAACTTGGGTTTTGGGTCTGGTTTCAGGGGATGTTCCAGTTCGGCCTCACAGCCCATGGCAGGAACATCGTATTCCGGCTCCTCGTAGGGGACACGCTGAGTGGAAGATTCTGGAGCTTTAGAAGCAGAGCTGCCCAGAGAAGGTGAATCCTCGGAATCCTGTTTTTTGATGGGTGGAGCAGGAGGTGGAACTTTGGGGCGGGTGAGTGTGCTGGTTCTCCGGCTCAGATTGGGTTTCTTGCGTTTATCGATGTAGGAGCAGGGTGCCCAACCCTCCATTTCCCCTATTTGGACATACCACCAGCCACCAGAGTTCTTCTCTATGACCTAAAAAGTACATCATAAATGTTTTAATAATACAATAGCATATTACATTCGTTTCCAAATTATATTATCAGCATAATAAATTGAGTAAAAGGTAAATTGAATAAAATTATTAATTTCCGAGTTTCTTTGTATGTGGAATGCAGAGTTGGCTTAGATACCTCATATTTGTGCGTCTTAGCCTAGCCTGATCTAAGAATGTTTCAAATGGTTTTAATGAATGACAAAGAAAGGGAAAATAAATATTTTGTACAAAGTTAAAGGATTAGCTCAACCAATTATTATTTAATCACCCTCATGTCATTCCAAACAAGACTTTCCTTCCTTCTTTGGAAGAACACAAAAGAAGATATTTTGGAGAATGTTGCAACCAAACATTATTGGCCCCCATTGGCTGCCATAGTATGGACAGAAAACCACTGAGACATTTCTCAAAATATCTTATTTTAGGTTTCACAGAAGAAAGTGTTAGAAAACAGGTTCTAAAGGACTTGAGGTCGAATAAATAATGAAAAATTGTGAACAATTTACTACATATTTTTTTCATTTCTTCCTCACTGTATGTTGTATATAAAACATAATGAAATATTAGTCTGTAAATACACAGTCAAATCAAGAACATGTGAAGCTTTACATCAGCCTTTTGTCCTCCATGGAAGCTTATGCCATCAGAGATGCTGGACTGGAAGTCTGCAATGGTGTAATACTCTGCTTCCACACTAGGAGGCTCTGGAGGTTTGGGCAACTGGAAGGCCTTGCGAAATGAAAAGCCATAAAAATATAAGTAGCGAATAAATAATTATTGCTGTCTTTCAATTTAAAATCTATTAGATCAATTTCAAGCTCTGATAACTTACCAGATTTGTCTCTCTTCGTGGAGGGGGTTTTTGTCTGAGGTTTGGAGATCCTGTCATTTAAATACAAAACATTGTTGAAACATGTCCCTTTGCTCAAGAGTGTGAATATTATTAATCAAATCTATCTAGGACTTTTGAAATTAGAGGAAAAAACGTTTTATGTTGAGTGCACACACTTGATATTAGCCTGGGGTGTTCTTGAATCAATGCCGTTGTCACAGGTTCAACTTCAAGTAATAAATGTATAACTCAAACTGTTTTTTTTGTTGTTGCATAAGGTAGCATGAATACAATATAAATAAGATAATTTAATTTAATTACTTGTCTTAATTCTGTCAGTCTCGTGAAAGTAATCAGGGTATTTATGTGTTTTATTTAGTATGTGCATCTCAACACAACAAAACATTTATGAGACGTGGTATGTGTGTATTATTACAATCTTGGGATTTGTTAGTTGTGTTTTGTATGTATGGAATTAGATAAAACCGCAGCAAATACAAAAAGAACTACGTGTGGAACAGGGACGCTGAAATTGTCCACTCATTATCACAGTACACAACACCCAGACAATATGTTAGGAAATATCTGTTTACCACAAAGAAAAGTTACCTATGGCATCAAGTCCTACATGTAAAATAACAACAATATCTTTATAGTAATTTATATATTTTCCCAATATAAACAATACAAATTTAGAGCAACATTAGATTTTTTCCCGTCTCTTTTAAACATTTGACTATTCCCTAGTATCATTTTATATATATTAATTTGTCTAAACTAACACTCACCTATCTCAACTCTATGTGGCGCTACCCGGGCTATAGCAGGTGAGCCCGGCTCTGCCCTGCTCTTGTTCTCCTGTAGGGCGGCGCTAGATCCAGACCCCACACCTAAACCGCTGCCCACCGCGGGTGCCCCTCCAGCCTCTTGGGCGTAAGGGATTGGTAAACTGATCTCGCTCTTGGAAATGTGACGCTCAGGGGAGGTGGGTTCTCCATCCGTTTGAATGTCCTTCTCGCTGACAGCCTTCTTGTTGAGGAGGTTACTGATCTCCATGATATTTCCGATGATCTCAACGGGGCCTGTCAGAGTCTTCTTCCGCGGGGAAAGATCATCTTTCAGCTTCTTCAGGTATGAGGCTGGGGCCCAGCCCTCTTTTCCCTGATACCTGGAACGCGTTAAACAGGACCACAATTATGGGCTGGTTACACAGAGCTTTTTATTCTATTTATTTACTGACAGATCTAAACAAGTTGTGTAGTTTGTTTAGGAAGATAAAAAATTGAAGCACGGACTGTTGTAAAACAAAAAAGTATACTTCAGGTTCAGGTAAGTATACTTCAAGTACAGTTCTCAGTATGCTTAATATAGCAGGTATACTAAGTATACTAGCAAGTATACTCATATCAATGCACTAAATTTACTTGTATACATACTTATACATGTTTTTTAATACTTTTGGAACTAAAAACAAAGCAAAACAATCCAAGAGTGTATACTCAGAACAATGGTCAAGAAGGGGTGAATTGCAAATCATAAATAATGGATTCTTGCTAGTAATTGAAGGATGCATTCGACATTCAGTCATAGATTTTGATGTTTAAAAAGCATGTACTTGCAAGGCTACGTATTAAAAAAACCTGTATGTTTTGTTTTGTGTCTATTTAGGTAATAATTTTTATATTTGACGTATACCCTTCAAGTAGATTTGAAGTACATTTCACATTGTCTACAATTCAGGTTCAGTTTAACACATGTTTTATTTACTCCAACGCTGTGCCACTTCTAAAGCTGACTTATTACTATTTAAACTTGAACATGTACGTTTATAAGAAAGTTTGTAAAACTATGTTTAAAAAAGTATTTAATGCCTTAGTCAAAAGAGTAAATACAATGACAAGCCAATGCTTAAAGCGGAAATTCATCCCATCATTCAACCAGACAAGAAATGAGCTATTTCCTCCTGACCACTAGAGGTCAGCACACTCTATGTTTTCAATGACTGAAAGCTCTGCTTTTGACACCAACACAAGCCATTTCTGTCCCCAAAGGGTCCAGAATGTGTTTAAAACATCAGCATTAGCAATAAACTCATAGATTATTACTAAATGCAGTCCTCTAGGGTGTTTGCATTTAAAGCTTTGCATTGGTATGTTTTTCTGGTTACAGAGTGGACCCCAGACACATCGCAACATGGAGTTAGTGGTAACATTCTCATGAGGATGACAGATTAGAGAGTACTTTTTTCCATAATCATATTCTTGAATATAATGTAGCACATTAAAATGAGAAAAAACTGATGGATTACCTGATGTACCACCATCCTTCAAGGTTCTTCTGGATGACCTCCACGGTTACTCCTTTCTCGAACGCGATCTCATCTTTTCCCTGACTGGCATGCGCCTGAACAGTGACATATTTCTCTTCTGAAAAATGAAATAGGAATGAGAGTGTGAAAATGTGTTGACATGTTGATGTGTCATTAAACTATTGTGCTTTAATGGCAGGATGATGTTTTTATAGGCATGCTTATAAATGTTTAAAACTTTCAAATCTCCAATCTGTGATTTACTTGGTATAAATTGAGCCCAAGCAATACTGGAGTTTACAGTAAGACACTTTCTAAACTCACACCATCACCAAAGTCACAAAAAAACAGTCTGTGATTAATTATGAACACAAACAATCTCCAGAAACCAATAAGCATGCTGAAAGGAATCCACCAGCGAAATAACAACAAGACTCACATCTCTACTCTTTTTCTAAATAAATAAATAAAATAATATGGAGGGCAATTTTATGATAACATCTTGTATGATAACAACATACTTTATGTATTTAAGTATTTAAATACATCAATATTTAATATTAAATATTTTAATATTTCTAATAAATCATACTTATATCTTATACAGTACTATTCCTAAAAGAGACGAAATTATGTCTGTAGACCAACTCTTCTTTTTATTCCCATTTTATTTTGAGTAGTATTAATATTCACACTATGAATTTCCCTTTTCTCTCAATTTTTTTCTTATTAGGGTACAATACGGCCTGGTCTTGTTCTTTATGTTTCATGAGATTAAGCCATTAAAAGAAATAACTGATCAGGGACAAATTTTATTAAAAATTGTATTTTAAAGCCCTGACGGCTCTTGAGGTGCATACAGTATTTTCTTCACCCAAATCGCACATAAAACTTAATTGAACAATGTTTACACACTACATATCTGTGTTTAATATCTACATATCGAACTCTGCTGTCTCGCTGCTAGAAAGAATTTACCGGCTGCTTATATCGACGCTATAAAGTTAGCTTTCGTGACAAAAATTAGAAAGAAAGTGTGTTGATAGAAGATGTATTATTAGAGCAAAAAGTGTTGAAACAAAAAAAAACATAAAGAGAGATAAATGTCCTGGTTCTCCTTTTTCTAAGAGGAGAAACATAGTCTGTCAAAAACAGACGAGATGAAGTCAGGCCAGTTAGTCACTCTCTCTCTCTCTTTCCCTCGCTCGTAACATTTCTATCAACAATTTCCTGACAGTAAACACATTGGGAAATCTGCTAAACGGACACAGAGAAGAAACACACATATGATCATCACATGCCAGTACACAAAGATAAGACATTAATATGCAAATGAAGACACACCAAGCCTGAACTTCTGACCTACATCTCAAACTGTTTATAAGACTCAGAAAAAACTGAACCAAATTATAAAAGAAAAAAGCATCACAATGAGAGACTGAGGGTAAAAAAGGGGTAAAAATAGTAAAAAAATTGAACGCCTCTAAATTTTCCATCAGTCAGCAGTATTTTCATAGGGAACCGATCTGAATACTGGAAAACCTCGGCTCGATCCAAAACACATTAGATTGGTTTTGCATGCACTTCTGTGCCAACAGACTTTTACAAGACAAGTTCTGCCTCTGTGACCGATAAAACTGCTGCTGTATGTTGAAGAAAGCTTAAAGAGAGAGAGATCATAGCCACATACATCATTCCAGACATACTGAGCTTGCTGGAACTCACATAAATTCACCCGGGGACGTTTTTGGGGCGAGGGGGGCTATCTGGATTGAAAAAAGTTCCCATTGCGGATTTCAGACATTTATGGCATATTTAAAGTGACAGTTCACCCCAAAATAAAAATGTGGTCATATTTTTAATCATGTTGCTCCAAATTCATATTGCTTCCTTTTTTAATGGAAAACACAAGGACTATTAACTATTATACAAATCTACCCTTTTTTCTAGAATGTGTTTTAAAAAAAGTAGCATGACTAGACCTAACAAAGTCCAAATCGACAAAGAAAAAGGAGTTTTAAAAATATATTAAAGGGATAGTTTATCCAAATATAAAAATTCCGACATCATTTATTTATCCTTCTGTAATATGTATTTTTTCTGAGGAACAAAAAAGAAGATATTTTGAGAAATGTGGGTTTTGTGTCGATATAATGGAAGTAAATGGTAAATGGGGGTCAATGTTGTTTGGTTACCAACGTCCTTCAAAATATTTTTTGTGTTCTGCAGAAGAAAGTCATGCAAATTTGGAGGGTGAATACATTTTTGGGATGAACTGTCCCTTTAAGTCTATTTCAATGATAGTGTTAGGAACTATCCCTTTACCAAGCTATAAAAAAATCACAAAAACTCCACGATCGTTACTTTTGTGTCTTTGAAAAAAGCTTCCCCTAACCATCCCTTGCTCTTGGACAGTTTTCGAAAGTTGCTTTTCTTGTTTATAGAGCGACGTTCCTCCTTAAACCACCGTCTGCTCTTTGTCTCGGGACCAACCGTCCACTGAATCATTAGTATGTATACAGTAAAAACTAACAGGATTAGAAAGCAGCCGCACACTGTAAGCCACCGGTAGAAGCCCAGATCCAGACTTTCCATTGTGGGTTTCCAACGACATCTTAAATGATTCAGAGTAAAGCATGAAGGAAATAATGAGGGAGAAACACGCGGCCGCAAAGCCATGTCACAGCCAATCCAAAACTTCCCTGTCCCAATCTACACGAGTACCCACCAAAAATATAGAGAAAGAGGTTCCATATCATTAATTATTCTGACTTTACAGAAGAAATGAAAACTAGAAGTATAGTTTTTGGGTGGAAACTCTGGTCACCATGGCAACTATCAAACACCCTGCAAATACAGTATGGGATGGATAGATAGATAAGATAGATGATAAAAAGATGATAGATAGATTAGATTTCTCCATAGAGATTCATTTAGCATACAAACATTCAATCCCCCGTTGGTCCACACATAGACATTTGGGTCTGAATCTATTTGGTTAAAATAATAAAAAACACTGATTCTTAAAGGGAAAACCTTTTACTCCATAATTATCCATTCACCCAAATTGCAGGATGCCAAAAACTGGATGCTTGCGTCCACAAAAGGTCTTTTCCTTAACCAGCTTCACCCTAAACTACCAATATTTTTGATTCATATACATACACTCACACACACAAATACAGATGTGAAGCGTGCAAAGTAAAATAAAGATTTTACAATGATGAAACAGGCCACCCAGCATGCCTTGGGTGCCGGATCCAGAAATTGGACTGGGGGTTCAGATTACAAAAAGTTGCATGAAAGAGATCGTAACAGCGTAACCCCGTACAAACACACAAACGCATCATGCAGATTGGTCACACACGTCTGCATGCGATCACATCCACCGAGGCATGCGAGTTTGCGTGCGTTTTCACCTCGACTCTGTTGGCGGTTGACTATTCCACCTAGCGTCCATCTGCGGTCCAGCCTCTTCAGATGAGCCTTACGCCTCTTAGTAACTGACGCGGTTAAATGGCAGCGGAAAAAGAACACAGACATGACAAACTCAGATGAAGGGAAACATTGATATTAGTGTAATGGAGACGCATTATTACATGAAAGAAAAAAACAGCTGTGATTGGTTAGGAGGACTCCTGGCTACGACATTTACTGTAAAGCAATGGAGGAGTTCGATTAATGTTACTGGATTTTGGCGAAGCACATGGATCTACATGATGAAATGTTTACAGAGCTTATGAAACACCCTCTCTAAAATAAATCAAATACCTTCTCCTGATCTCGATGTTCCGAGATCCAGATCATCTCTGGTGCCGCTTTGTGAGTCCAGATACGTGGCAGGAACCCAACCCTGTTCTTCAGCCGTGCTGACAAACCACCAGCCTACAACATGCAACATGGATAAAAAATAAGTATTTCGTCCACACAAAAACCTCAGTGACAAAAAATTAATAATAATGTGATGATATAAGAGACAATCAAACACTGACAGAAACATTGTCACTATTACTAAGATGATATTACTATTAGATAAGATTGTGTGGTTTATAAACATTAAGAAATCCCTGATGCACAAACATTTGGTTTGTACTGATCTGATCTGATGGGAGGTTATGTTTTGGAATGCACACGAACGCTCGCTCTGGTGTTATTTAGTTTCAAAGTGTTTTTGAATTCGAGGAATTCCTGTGTGACATTTGGGATCAATTACACTTCGCACTTCCATAAATAACAAAGATGGCGACTGTGCGTGTGTTTATAGAAATACTCTAGAGCTTGGCATAACCAGAAACATGTATATGCATCATAAAAATAACCAAACGCTGAATAGAAATGTCTTGCTTATTTTGATGCTTATATTAATGCTTGTTTTATCTTATTTTAATGTCATCCTGATGCCTCAGATGTTTGATCAGGCCCTCTAAAGGACCCCAACCCCCTGGATGACAAACGCTGTCCCAACATCTTACGTAATGATATAGTTTATGAGCGTTAGAGCTGTGTACATGTGTTTTTGAGCAATATAACCTCTTCAATAAAATTATTTTCCTCTGGCTGTTCTTCGTCAGTTTATTGTCCGAAAACAATATGTGCCAATGACTCTCTGTAGTTTTAAAAACAAAAAACAAACAATGATGGCAAGAAAGGAAAAGCTAACTGCAAAGAAAAAAATACATTTCTACAATTTACACTAACGCATTTCACAGAAGCTTTTATCCAAAACGACTTACATTGCATTGTATTATACATTTTATCCGAGTATGAGCAATCCCCTGTGGGATCGAACCCATGAACTCTAACCACTGAGCTACAGGAAAGCAAAATCCTTTTGAACAAACTGGTTGCCATGGTAGCAGTGTATCAGCTTTGACATTGCAGCACCATAGATACAGTTTTTTTAGACAAGAGTGTTAAATAATACAAAAGTTCCAGCATAATTCAACAACGAAGCCCCACTCAACACAAATATAATGTAAGAAAATACTTCACGCACAAGCACATGCATATGTTTTTGCTTGTGCAAACACTTGGAAAACACATTAGCAATGACTTCATCTAATGGAAATACAGTTTCGCTTTATAGCCAAACACAGATCGATGTGTAATCATGGCTGTCAACCACAACCCTGTTAAGTTCTGAAGTCTGTTTTCTGTATAATTCAACAGAAATAATAAAGAAAATTGCATCTTCCCCAAAACATTTTTAGGGGTGCGATGTGCCTTTAAGGGACCTGTTTGCTGGCAAATAGCTGCTGGAGGACAAATACAAACTGAGATCTAGTGCTACATCTGTGCCAGCCGAATAAAACACACTTATATACAGACATCATGACTTTTATCAGACACTTTTATCCAAAGCAATAATCAATATAAAAATATACAGCTGCGGCAAAAATTAAGAGACTGTTTAATTGTTTTATTAATTTACAATTTATAGGTATGTGTTCTGGTAAAATAATCATTTTGTTTCATTCTGTGAACAAATAACAATATGTCTACCAAATTTCAAATAAAAATATTGTTTGTATTTGCATTTATTTGCAATAAATAAAAACTGGAGAAACAGGTCAAAACAACAGAAAATATGCTCTGTATTTTAACAGACCTCAAATACTGCAAAGCAAAATAAGTTCATATTAACTTTTAAGCAATACAACAGTAATATTTGTATTGTTCTAAATTATTTTTTATGTGATAACCTTCATTTGTTTCACAGATTTCAAGTGTCTTGTCATGCTGTCGGTCTTACACATTGCTGTTGGATGACTTTATGTCACTCCTGAGGTTTGAGTTTGTTGAAACACAACAGACACTGGACTGGAATGGACACAAAACCTCTAGAAATGCTAATTAAATTACATTGTGGAAGGTTTTTTTTCAGTGGCTATATATATATAAAGTATATAACACTAAAGTAGTCAAATCCACAGGAGCAGAACTGGCTTTTAGACAGACTGTATATACTATATACCACCCTGACACAGCAACTTAATACTGTATCACGTGTGTGTGTACAACAGTGAGAGAACTTAAAACAGGTCGTGGCCACCCTGCCTAACTGAGCCGTCTGAATGACATACTGTTTCCTTGTTTGCGCCCACCAGGAACCATCTACAGCCGGCACAGAGGGTCAATTCAATCAAAATGCAAAACGGTAAGGGTGAATTCAGTTCAGCCACCACAAAGATGCTTTTCATCACCATCGCCGAGTGTAGATCACATGTCTGTGTGTGTGTACAGGTGATGTGTGTGCTTTGGGACAACTTTAAAGGTTTCAAGACAACTTAAAACCTTTCAGTGCATTTCAGATACCCGAGACTGTTCCCAATTCCAATTTATCAACAAAAACTGAGTATGGTTGGTTAGGTATGTTTTGATCCTGGTTTGCTGGTTTGTGCTGGTTTAAGCTGGTCCAGCACATCACTACCTTAAACCAGCTAAGGACCAGCACATGACCAGCTTAAACCAGCACAAACCAGCATCAAAACATACCTAACCCAGCATAGGCTGCTTTTTTTCAACAGGGATGTTGCGTTCTTTACACAAAGCCGATTAAAGAAGCATCTGCCGCCTGAGATACAGGTGGGCTTCCTCTTCAAAGCAAAACTTCCAGGCCGTTTCTGAGAAAAATGTTGGTGAACTTGAGAGCGAAAACAGGATAATAAATCTTGATCTGGTCTCTTTGACTGCATATCTGGCTCTGAGAAATGCTTCTGTTGAAAGCTGCCTATGGATGCAATGAATTTTGCCGGAAGAAAGGTACGAAAGAGGGTTTTGAAAACATTTCTCAAATCAACGTTTCTGCAGCTTGGTTTGGTCCTCCATAACAAAGATTACCATAAACCCTTTAGGGTTCAAAGGTTTGGTTTAGGGTCACATGAGTTTCAATCTAAAAGTGCTTTCAATATATATATGCAGTTTTTTTGATATGGTTGATTTAACACTTGGTCAAATAATATGGATGACAACGAGGACCAAGTAATGAAGAAAAAGCTGGAAGTTGAAATTCAGGCACCTGCTTCCACTACACAATTACTCATTTCCTGTCTTTAAATATTTTTTTTGTCATATAAGACTTACACAGAATCACAATACAGCTGTTAAGTGTGGGAGGAAAAACCAGAGCTCACAAACTCACTTTTGACACACTAAACATGTTCTTTTCTTTCTCATGTAGCTCTATAAGAAGTTAACATTCTGACAAAACTGTGTCAAAAAGTATTTACTGTAGATGTTAACACAGGTGTACAACTATTCATAGATTGTGAATGACACTGGACACAGCTCTTAGTTTTCTGAAGTGTGCCGTAATGACTTGGATAATCTGAAATCGACACGTTACATGTAACTAAAATGAAAGAGAGAAATAAGTCAGATGATGAGTGAGTGTGGCTGAACGGAAGAGAGAGAGCAGATGTTTGGCCTGCACATCAAAGCTGCTGCAGTCTCACCACACATTCCCTCTATCCAAAGCGGCCGAAAGAGGAAAAGACAGAAGAAATACTTTCCTTTCACTTTCTTATTTTAGGAGCTGAAGTGGAACGCAGAAATGCCTAATTGACATGAAACAAGGACGATTGCGACGTATGAAGATTACCATATGCATTGTAGAATTATCTTATGTTGGAAGCTATGACAACAGTGACAAGACGGAGAGAGAGAGAGAGAGAGAGAGAGAGAGAGAGAGAGAGAGAGAGAGAGAGAGAGAGAGAGAGAGAGAGAGAGAGAGAGAGAGAGAGAGAGAGAGAGAGAGAGAGAGAGAGAGAGAGAGAGAGAGAGGGAGAGAGAGAAGTGAAGAAATGTCACATATACATATTGTTTTTATTAAGCTCACACTGCAAATTCATGACACAAATAAATAAAAAAACTGCAACCAGTATCTGCATATACATAGTGTCCATTGGCATTTATTCATTTACACTTAAGTCTACAAAATGGATATGCAAGTATATTTTTTGCGCAATCATTAATTTAATTAATCCACTTCATCTCCCGACACAACCAAAAACTAGACTGTTGATATGAAAATGAGAAAATGTTTATTTTTAGGTGTACTGTCCCTTTAAGATCAATTTGATGTATATCACCAATACATTAGAATTGATATTGTATATATATTTTGTAAATAAAAGCAGGAGCTGCTCTGATCTGATGTTGAATCTCTGAAAAGTGAAAAGAAACAATCTCACTTGGGAAATTCTCATTCATATTTTGGAAAAACAGAGACATTATATTTATTTATTATTAATAAAAATACACTTGTGTAGCCATAGAAGCCTCTACGACTTGTATTTACTGCATAAAAATACTGTCTATAGCTGTGAAAATACAGAATACTTTAAGTATATTTCAAACTTTTTTCCATAATGCAGGGTTGCAGAGCGTCTGGCTTATTTTCGGTCACCCTCAAGATCTTTCCTGAAAAGCTGAAGTATCAGGTTTAGGACTAAAGACCAAAATGGGTTTTGCGTAATCTGACAAAGCCGGAGGCAAATAGAGGCTCTCTTTGGTCTAAGCTTCAAAGGCTGGTGATGTAGACCGTTACATATCGCTGTTCTGAGATCAATGTTGTGGTTTGGATTTGCTGAGGAACAGCTGCTCCTAGATCAGCATGAGCGTGCTATTTTATTCCCTGGAATTTTCTTCCTGATTCGCGGACCAGAGAGTGTTGTTTTCGAAGAAAATTTGGCTGGGGCCGCTTGTTCTGTTTCCTCCGTAAATAAATCGGTAAGAGAATGACAAAGACCATGTGCACGAATGACATGAATAAAAATTCTTTATCTTTGTCCATGTAAACAACCATGTGATTCGCCAAAAAAACGATTAAAAGGGACTTTTCATCCAAAAGGCAGATGTCAATCTTTCAGACTTTCTTCTGTCAAACACAAAATCTGTTTTTGTATGCAAAATATAATCATAACATGATTTTCACAGAGGAAAGAAAGTCAAACAGTCTTAGAACAATATGAAGGAGTGTAAATTTTGAAGTTAATTGTCACATTTTTTTTAAGAATCACAACAATCCCAGATTAATCATTTTAAAAGAAAAGTTGACCCATAAATTAAACTTCTGTCATCATTTACTCAGCCACAAGTTATTTCAAATCCTTTCTTTGTTTTGATTAGCACAGAGAGAGATATTTGGAAGAATGCTTATAACCAAACATATCTTGGACCCCATTGACTACCATAGTAGGAATGGGAATGAACACTTTTCCATTTTTTGTTCTGTTGAACACAAAAGATGATATTTGGGCAATGCAGAATATGGGCAAACAGTTCTGGGGTACTTTTGACTACCATTGTCATTTTTCCTACTGTGGTAGTCCATGGGGTCCAAGAACTGTTTGGTAACAAGCATTTGTCCAAATATCTTACTCTGTGTTCAACCAAACAAAGAAATGATTAGAGATGTCGAACAGCTAGAGAGTGATTCATTCGTGACAGAGTTTACATTTTTGGGTGAACTGTCCCTTCAATTGATGCATTTAATTCGCAATTCGACGATTTGGCCTCACCGTCGCCATATATGTATGAAAGAATTAATTGCTGAGAACTTTGCATACGGATCTTAACATGGGTTAAGTCAAACCGTTTTTTATTTTTGCAGTTTCAGTTTGTGAAATTTAGTGGCATCTTGTGATAAGATTGTGAATTGCAACTAACGGCTCCACTCCACCCGTCCCCCCTTTCTTTTGAAACACTACAAAAGCTGAAACAGAACTAAGATGTTATCACAATTTCCCTTCTTTGCCGAAGGAGATACAGTAGCCTATTAACGAAACGCCCTCTGTAGAGCATTTTGTCCGTTACTGTAGAAACAACATGGAGAATTTCAGGTAAGGGGACCTGCAGTGTATGTTTATAGATATAGCTCATTTAAAGGTAATAAAAACATCACGCTGTAAGATGTAAGGTCTTTATACACATCTGAACACATAGTTATGTATATTATATTGCATTTCTGTCAATAGACCCTCCTAAGTCTCACACAATAAACCTGTAAATATTTAAATATTAAATGATTAACCAATAAAGATCCCCAAAGCTATAACCCTAAGCTTCTTTAAACAACACAAGTTTGAAATATTTGGTCCAGGTTCGGCAAGAGTCTCCAAGGACCAGATCTCCAGCGGGAGCAAAGCCAAGACAAACCAGCCGCCCTGAGACCACGAGCAGCTCTGTATTGATTCTGTTTCAGTGAATGGGGGATTGCGACTGAATGAATGGACCCAGGGGAGAGAGAGGCGAGCGGATGGGAGAGAACCTTACAGTATTGATGGCATAGAGCAATTTTCATAGTGAGGCATTGTTCAGAAAGTGCAGTGTGAAATGGCTGCCCAATGAATATTTATCTAGAATGATTTCAATAAAAAAAATTGTATGTTACCAATAAGATGTGACAATATCAGTATCCGCCAACAGCATCCAACACACTTAAGACTTTTCAAACGATAGTTCACGCAAAAATGGAAATTCTTTGATCATTTCTTTCTCAAAATTGGTCAACCAATGCTTATTACATTAACTTGAATTCACATAAATACAATAAATATCACCATTCACAATGGTTACTTGTGGTATTGGTTTGGGAAGCGTGGAACACAGTGAAGCTTCTGTAAGATCCCGAGGCCCTGCAAGATCCATTAGTCTATTATGAAACTCGGGACAAGGGGGCTTTTTCCATCCCTACCTCTCCATGAACCAGAGAAAAGTCAAAGCAGCCAATATTTTCTTATAAACGTAACAGTAGAAAATCAACATAATATTAACTATTGGTAAAAAATAAACCCTTTGACAGTTGTTTTGTACTATATACTAAAATGTGATGTTGAGTTATGGAGTCTGCTGTAGAGCTTCGAATTTGCAGAATGGCCAGAAATCTTTCATATCAAGAAATCCTTTGGGCATTTGAGGAATTTGACAGCGAAAGACGGACAGAAGAATCAGGAGTTGGCCTAGATGTCTCTCTGATTCCTTCCTCATTTTCTCACTCTTTTTCACAACATCACAAATCTAGTGATTCACGTGCTGGCGACGTCTGGTTTATTTCAATCACGTCCATCGTCTCTAAACTCAAGTTCAGCTGACACGCTTTGTCCACACTGTGAAACAGCTGGAGTTCCCCCTTGCCTAAACAAACCAAGACTCATACGCCTCGAGTCTTTTTAGTAACACATTGTCTTATCTGAAAGCAATCTACACCAAAACAGTAAATGGATAACTTAAAATGTAACTGTTAAATAAATCTAAAAGGTATCGTATGTTAATATATTATAGCTTCATCTGCTAATGATTATTCAGTAGAAATCCACATTGCGTTCAGAATTTCTTGCTTAAATCAAGCTAGTATTGCAATTCATCCCAACTGAATATTTAAAATTTTGACCAGTTTTTAACTTGGGAAATTAAGTGTGAAATTGCTTAAAGTGACAGTTCACGCAGGAATATAAATTCTTTCATCATTTACCCATTTGTCATCTCAAACCTGTATGACTTTCTTTCGCAGAACACGAAAAAAGATATTTAGAAAAATGTTCTCAAATGGCACCCGTTCACTTGCATTGGTTTTGTGACCATACAATAGAAATGAATGGGGTCCAGTACTGTTTGGTTACCAACATTCTTCTAAATATCTTCTTTTGTGTCCTACGAAAGAAAGAAAGTCATACAGGTTTGAGATGACAAATGGGTGAGTAAATGATGACAGAATTAATGAGCAAAGGATGACCGAATTTTATAAATAAAGCCAATTTGATTGTACTTAATAAATACAAATTCTGTCATTCACCTTCAAGTTGCTCCAAATCTTTATACATTTCTTTGTTCTAGTGAACACAGAGAAAGATATTTGGAAGAATGCTTGTAACAGATTTGGAACAACCTGAGGGTGAGTAAAAGATGACAGCAAAAAAAATTATTCCTCTCAATATTCTAATCTATTGTGCACAACTTTCATCCTGACATCCAAAATTGACTAGCCAAAATTGTTGCCCCACGCAATGCCTTATTTTCGCCATTGTGCAAACTATTAAAAATGCAACTCAACATATATGCTTGATTTTATAACATGAACGCATCCAACATCAACATGACAGGCAACACACAAATGTCTGAAAAAGTTTCCAATATCTAAAAACTTTGTGCAAGGTAAATCTTTCTTGAGGACTGTATGCACATTAGAATTCAAACTAAATGTTGACTTTATACTGACATATACACCCCGGCAACTCCAAACAGTGTTACTGTCAAATACTGAAAACCCAGTTGTGTGTGACTTATTCTTCAAAATTCCCTAAAAATCTTGGATTTTATCTGTTTTCCTCCAAAAAATATGATGCTAGATCTTCGTAACCTACTCATCGTCGCTAGTTCTCTGGTTTGCAAATTTACCAGACGTTAAACAACAAGCCCCTTACCCTAACGCGCATTACGCTGCGTTGTTTGGCATGCAAGACAAAGTTCAAAACACTGAAAGAGTCAACATGTTTAGTCTATCCAGTACAAAGCAACTTTCAACATTTGTGCAACTCTGTCTGCACATGACACCTCCAGGTGGAGTCAAGAACCGACAGGAGAAGGAGTTGTCAAAGGAAGAGAAGAGGGAGATCTTAAGGACAAAGACTAAAGGAGGAGTTATATATCAAAGAGGAAGCTTTGAACGACCTCACGAGGGAGGGATAAAAACAAAGACCTCTCAATACCGTTCAATGTGTGTAGGCAACTCTGCGTGTTTGTGGTTCGCCAATAAATAGCACATGGTCAACCAATAATGTTTTTAAAGCATGCATGTCTTAGGAACTCACCGCTTTCGCTCTTCTCGATCACGTCCACCGTTTCTCCCGCCTTCAGGCTGATTTCCGAGTTCTCCTGCCGTTCGTAGTTGGACACCACCACGTACTGCTCCAGCACCATGGGCTCACTGCTGTCTAAGCCTGCAGGCAAGGGGAAGAAACAGGCTGTCAGCCACCGTCCCGCCATCCCCGTGCCTCCCCCGACGACCCTGCCCTGCCAGCGACCTCCGGCCCGACCCCCGTACGCCGCCATCCGCACCACGCAGCCTAGCGCAACTCGAATCCCAGCTCGCTGTGCATGCTCCGCAACGGCCGGCCATTTAGATGAACCTTAGCCCTCGCCGGAGACGGGGGTGCACGCGCATTGGAAAGGGCAAAACGAGAACTACCACCAATATAAACTCGCTTCAGGAAGTCGACGGCTCAGCAGGGTTGCAGTGACGCCGGTTCTCCATAATTTTGGGGAATAAAAAAGGGCAGAAGGTTAGGAAGGGAAAATAGCCGGGAAGGAGAGCAGGAGCAGCTTACGGTAGGGGACGTGAAGGAATAGAACGGTTTTCTTTAAGATCAGGCCTCCCTCGCTCACTTTTGCTCCTCAGTTTTCACTCTCTCTCCTCCCATCTGGGTGAAACAGGGGGAGAGAGAGAGACGCCAATCAGGGCGGTCCGCTCTCTAAACCTTAAATAGAAACATATGAATGGGGCGAGGAAAGAGAGAGAGAGATAGAAGCCGTGTTTATGTGAAACACAAGTAGAAAGCATTGCAGCTGGGGTTAAGCTACTTTCCGTCATCTGCTTTTGCTTGCTCTATTAAACCTTTTCTCCTGAATCTATGATTCATTTCATGGATCCACAGCGGAGCTCCGCACTATATCATCATACAGATAATATCTGTTTTTTTACTAATCGTGACTTCTCTGAACATTTTTGAGACGTTTATAGTCAACTTGAAATCACAACCTGCACATTTGCATAACATCCTATCAATTTCTTATTTTGTTATCAAGTTTGTTGTTTGAATCGTTGATCAAGCGTCAAGAATATGCTCCGCATCTTTCACGCTGATGTCGCGAAGGTCTTTAACCACTCGACTCCATTCAAATGGAATGCAAATGTCGTTACACTAAAATATAAAATAACACAACAAATGTTTCCGTTTAATCCGTTTCGTGATTTTAGGCGTATTTTTACTAAAACTTCAAATAACTCTTGCTGGAGCTTTTGTCTGTTCTTTGAAAAGTTCTAGCACTTCAAATAACTGTGGTTGTTTTTAGTTTTCAAGTTGTGGTTTTCTGGACACTGGTAGATCGAATGAGAAACATTTCAACTGTTTTTACAGAAACAGGGAATGGAATGAACGACAGGCCAAAGGTTACAAAAACCTTAGCATTGCGTTAATGCACAAACACAAATAAAGGTATAACCTCTTAGTAAACAAAAACTGTAAAGCACCAACACAGTTAACTACTTTAAGTTTTAAGTACACCAAATACATACACAATTTGAAAAAGAAAAACACAACTATTGAACTAATCCTGGTGCCATGATGGCCTGAAGTTTATCTCTATCAACAGCTGTGTTTTCAGCAGAACGTGTTGGTGTTGATGTTGGATGACAGGGGAAAGCAGGAGCTCTGAATCTTGTCACGATCCCTAGCAGGGATGGAAGAGGCCAATTATTTCACGGCATCGTGTCATGTTAACCCAACAACATATTGCTTCACCGAACGCTTTCGGCTGTGATGAAGTGAACTGTGAAATACATTCTTGACATTTAGCGCAATTTGTGACAACGTTATAAATATTTCAATTTCACACAGAGTGTGTTTTACAGGTTTTCCGCAGCATCAGTTTAGCAGTAGCTCATTATCTTCTTCATTTTAATGCTTTAGCTAACCGCAAAAACGCTATGCGGTACAAAATCAATGTTTTTTGGTCTTTTATAGAAAATAAGCCAATTATGAATAGTGTGTGCGAAGAGCATGATGGATATGGGCCCTATAGCTTTGTGAGTGTCAGCATTTATTTCCAAAAAACGAGAGTGTTCCATGCCAAAGTGTTTATTTGCAGGCTGTCGTCTATAAAACTTCCCAGGAAAGGACAGACTGCAAGCTATGACGTCGTGCTATTCGTATTCTCTTTTCACACCGTATCTCTTGCTAGTCATCGCTAGCCACGCAACACCTATTTCAGCAATCTCATCCTCCAAAATAAAATGTAAAAAATTAAACGTAAAAAATTAAATAAAATAGCATTGTAATGTTTGCATTTTAAGGGTGCTGGGAAAATCCCATGTTGAACCAAGAGAAAGAAGTGGGTATTCCAAATCTACAAAGTCTTTCTAGTCTATTATTTACTAATGTTTAATAAAAGACAATAAAGGCTACTTTGTGAGAAGAAATGTGATGGGATTAATGACCACACAAAAGCTTTAGAAAAGAAAAGTGAAAAGCACATAAACACACATTGGACATATGTACCTGAGGCCTCACATTTGGTCGGACTGTCCTGAAGTCCATACATCCAAACTAAAGGCAGCAGAAAAGATAGAAGAAAAGAGGAGAGTAGCAGTAAAGTTAATAAAGAAAGTTTGGAAAGAGACACAACAGCAAGAATTGCATGTTTTGATTAAAGCTCAGAAGAAAGAAAATCCAAATCACTTGTGCACATGCCAAAAGAAGTAGTGATAATATCAGAAAATATATATATATGCAAGCATATGTGTTCCAAATATATAAAATAAGACATATTATAAATATTTAAAATATATTCTTATTTTTGTATAAACAATTATGGGGAAAACAATTCAGTACAACATGTGCTTCTATAAGGAAAACATAACATAAAATAAAAAAGTGTCATAAAATGTATGCAGATTATTGATGCAAAACAAATTGGGCTTCAACTCCTTTATGCAATTTTAAATTTCATGTTTTGTTTTTTGATTTCGAGTTATAATATGACTCACATTCCTCAACAGTGAAATTCACCCTTTAATACATTCATGTCCTATTCAGTCTGTTCAGTCTCTCAAACTGGATTTGCCAAACATCCCATACTGGCTAAATGGCAAGTAGTGCAAAGAGCACACAGCTTAACAAAGATATTAAGCAAGACACCATCTGGTTACAATACCCATAAAGCATCACATGGCGCTTAAAAACTATGTGACTGTGTGTGCGCGCGCTATGACAATTCTATTCACTGAAAAGCAAACACATTTGAGTTCAAGGGTATAGGGATCACAGCGTAGTTTCATAATATCTCTGTTATCACAAACACACACACCAGCCTCCATCAGGAAATTAAATGTCACACATCACCATCCCTGAAAAACATCATTAGAAATGAACGAAAGAAAAAAACATTTGTTTAAATATTAAGGTCCATAAGAAATACGCAGACTTATCCCAGACACAATTCATGGTGTAGGTACACATACGATTCAATTCATACCTTCGACCCCACAGGAAACCCCTCGCCCAGTAACCGTCTACCCTTACATGTTCTGATTCATTCCTGACATTTCTTACCTCCTACACTTGTGGCGTGCAACACGTTAACACAACAAATAAAACCGTAGAATTTGATCCGGGCAGCTGTTACCCTTTCACGCTCCTCTGGGACCGGTCCCCGCCCAAACTCTGATCTGAATCTGCAGAGTGGTACCAGCCTTGCCAGAGAACGTCCAACACGGGCTGATGGATCAGTTACAGAAATGTCAAACAAATGTCATGTTTGATATCTTTGTCTCTTTTTGGCTTTGAATGAGCACCGACAAGTTTCAAAGCGGTTCCCGCAAGACAACAGATCAGAGTTTAAAAGCGTCTATGTTGGAAAACGACAGCTATACTTATAGCGGCCGAAAATCAGGCAACATTTTATTTATATTATCTGAACCAAAATAAACAAATATGGATCCTTAAAGGGTTACTTCACCCTAAAATGAAAATTCTGTCATCATTTACTTACGTTTAGATTGTAAAACCTGTTGAAACCTGTAAACATTTCTTTGTTTGCTGAACACACAGTAAGACATTTGGAAGAATGTCAGATCTCACCAACCATTTACTGCCATAGTAGGAAAATAAATACTATGGGAATCAATGGGGGGTGAGATTTGTCAATCTCCCATTATATACATTAATGTGTGTTCAGCATAACAAAGACATTTATACAGGTTTGGAACCATCTTAGGGTGAGGCAATTACAGAGTTTTCATTTTTGGGTCCCTTAAACCCTGTATAAAAAATATTTTATAGTGTACTTTTGCCATACAAAAGAAGATATTTTGAAGAATGTCGGTAACCAAACAACACTGGTCCCTATCGACCTACACTGTATGAACACAAAACCACTGAGACATTTCTTAAAATAGATTAGAGTCATATACAGGTTTTGAACAACATGAGTGTGAATAAATGATGAATACATTTTTATTTTTAGGCAAAAATAAGACTTTAGGGTCCCAATGAAGCCCATATGTGAATAAAACATCAATGTGGATGGAATCAATAACAAAACCATGAAAACATTTGCAAACTATAATCTGTTGTACTATCCTATCTTGTTCTTTGGGTCAACAATGTACTCCCTCAAAAAGCATTCGAACAGAATGAACCGAAGTTCCATGGAGGTCAAGCAAACGCTCCACACACCCGTGCGCAGGTCCTTCCCGGCAAAGCAGCTCTCCACATCTGACAGATATTAATTTTCCACCTAACTGACCTTCCCTTCACACAGATGCACTGAAGTACTCACTGCTCATGAACATACACACTCAATCCCTCACAAACTCCCAACCATGAACACACACGAACACACGGAGACAGAGTAGTGATTAAGTTCAGGTCAGTGTTGTTAGCAGTCTGTTTTGGTTTCTCTCACTGTAATTTATGTCTCTTTCCTGACCCCAAACTGTCAGTCTCGAAACATTACAGAAAAGGCATATCTCTTAGTTGTGTTTAGGGGAACATGTGTTTGACCTGTCATTTGGTATAAGGATAACTACATTTTCTGAAGATAAATTGCAAAATGCACCAGCACAATTGCTATTCTGTTTCACGAGTCTCTTACATTCTGGTTTGAAGTTATGGTTCGAGTTATATATATTTTTTTAATTAGTTTTATTTTTCATACAATGATAAAAGTAATATGAAATCTCTCAACAATAAGCAGCATGATTTGAAGCATTGTTTATTGCACAAACAAATTATATGCAAAAAGATAATAACTTCATTTAAGAGGGTTGTAAAACTCCCTAAATATAAACATATTTTATATTTGTTTAGAGTGGCCGTAACACACAGGGTTTCTGCTGATCTCATATTAATCTTGAGTACCTATACAGTAGTATTGCATACTTCGTATCTTCGAAGAGTATTTAGTTTGATCACATTTATAAAAGATGGATACAGCTGTACCATTACTTTCGAAATCATACGACGCATGCTAGGGGAGAGGGGTAGGCTGAACTAAAGCACATTGTCAACAAAACACAGACATCAGTTTCACTCACCGCGTACGGTTCATGTCCGGCATTTTTAAGCGCTGGGACGGCTCCATATATCAGTTTCAAACGGTCTCCAAATCCAGCGTTATATCTACAGTTTATATAACATTCATCACCCAAATGCAGTGAACAAACAAACACCTGAACTCTGCAAAAATATGCTCTCTCTCTCCTGCACAGAAGTGAAAGTGATGTCTGCCCATGCTCCTTCTCCTGCTCTCAATGCTCCAAGCGTGGGGTGCCACATGCTTTTCCAGGAGAATTGTTTTATGTGTTCGAAAAAAACCTTCCAAAACCTGTACGATCTCTGGGGGAGTGTATCGAGCACAGAAATACTACATAATATGGCCAAGTCGTTTTTTTAAAAGTTGATAATGTTAAGCATGAGAAGACAGCACGTTTAACATTGTTAAGTCAGAATCCATGACACATCGTTGCAGCACCCCTTTAAAGATGGGGTAACATGCTATGTCATGTATTCTGACTTCTTTACACTTTTGAACATGCTGGCTTCGAGGGAGTGAAGTTTGAGATGTATTTGTTTGTTTACAGCATTTTAGTGATGAATATTATATAAACGGTGGATATAACGCTGGATTTTGAGATTGTTTGAAACTGATAGATGGCGCGCTCCCAGTGCAAAAAGATGCCGGACATGAACTGCATGAGGTAAGTCAAACTAAGTCATATGTCTGTGTTTTGTTGGCAATCGCCGCTTATGTGCATAATGTAAAAAACACGAAGGGATTAATGCTCTTAGCAATCTTAGCAATACAACTGTATAGGTACTCAAGCTTGAGATTGACAGAAACTGTGTGTGTTTATCTTAAATTTATTATCTTCTACTGTAGGCACCTCAAATCACATCTATTCTAATATATCATATACAGTATTTGATTGTGGACATATATTAATTCAAACGTTTGTAGGAACGAGCATCCCTGCATTTACCTGTTCCAACAAAAATGTTGTTGTTTTGAAGATTATGAAATGTACCCATTTGTTGGCGATGAACGCTCAGCGTACAGGATGCAAATCACAAAAACATGAACAGAATAAAATCAAACCATATGCTGACCAGTTGTGTGTTGTTTGGCACGGAGGTCAGAAAAGCTTAAAACAACTTCAAACAACAAAACAAATGTTAAGCAACTTGCACATTTGCCTTATGTGATTTTCTGTGTATATCCATGCATGTAAATTTATGAGAAATAAAAAAAATTATCAACAAGGTTTGCTTCAACTTTACTTTAAATAATTGAGGAGGTTGATTTTATGTAAACAGTACTTTTGAGTGCAATATTTATCTGTTCCTTTAAGACTCAATTAATATTCTAAAAGGCTACTTTCATTTCTACCAAAGTAATTTTCTGGCAAGATATTTGTATGTTTACTCAAGTATTGCTTTTAGGTACTTTAACCATCACTGGCTCTGTAGTTCAGTTCATCCATTATTTCTAAAATATCAATTTTTATTGAACACGCAATCCCACTTTAAAATGAGTTTATATGCATAACTGTCATTTGACTGGTTAGAAATGCACAGGTTTAACTGACGAAAAAAAAATTTGGGGGAGAAAACACACCAATCTATTTAAAGCCCTTCCTTTCGACAAATGCACATCAAGCAAAGATACACAAACATGGGCACGACCATTCGTCTAAAACTATTCCCCCTCCCCTAAAACTCCCATCAGTTTCACATGACTCTCGCCCTCCCTCTCTCTCTCTCTCCCTCCCTCCCTCTCTCTCTGTCTCTCTCGTATGGACCCTCGACTTCTCAACAGAGCCTTAAATCTCATGCAAACAGGATCAGCTAGTCCGACGTCACACTGAACCCACTCTGCCACGTAAACTGGGTCTGTCTGACTGACCCCATTCCAGGCGACCCCATTTACCCCCTCACTCCAGCTTTCCCCACTCCACATCTGCTGTCACACGGGATGAGAGGATGTGGGGGCAACAAAAGAGAAGATGGTACGGTAAAAAATGTTGCAGTGTCTCAGATGCAAACCGCCGAAAGGAGGTGTATCACGTTGTGATATTGCTATAGAGACTAACAAATAGATTTAGATAACAGTTTGTAGAGTAAAATAACAATTAGATTCCATGGGACTTGTTCTGAACCAGAGGGGGCCTTTAAGAGTATGTCATTATATATATCATTATATAACAATGACACACATACCATAAATCAAAAGCATTATGGTGGAGCTGTGGTGGAGCTTTACACAAACAAACTGCCCAACCATACACAAAACATTTATAATTAAGAATCTCCAAGCAACGCTTTAACCACTTTGACAGTTTTATAGTTTACTGCCTTTAAATTAGTATTTTCATGCATTGAACTACTGCAAACCAGTCTTTTAGGGTTTTTGTCAATGCCTAGGATTCAGAGGTGGGTAGTAACGAGTTACATTTACTCCGTTACATTTACTTGAGTAAGTTTTTGAAAAAATTATACTTCTAGGAGTAGTTTTAAATCACTATACTTTTTACTTTTACTTGAGTAGATTTGTGAAGAAGAAACTGTACTCTTACTCCGCTACATTAGGCTACAATAAGCTCGTTACTTTTCTTTTGACCTTATTGATATTCTACGCGTCATTGTTTTATTTTGACAGAGAGTGAGATTTCTGCCAAAGGCTCTACCATGTGACTGTGTTTCACCAATCAGACGTAGTTACGCAGTCTCGTCACGTGACCATACTCAATCTCAGCGGCGTTCGGCGGGACGGGTTAGTTTACAGTCATAGCAAAACAAAAATGCCACAAGAATCAACTATCGGCAATGCAGACACAGGCGAGGAGGAACACCGCTGGCCTCATAGTGAAAGCATGTTTAACTTAGTAAAAGTGCGAAACAGCAGCTACATTATGCGGTGTCTTCTGTGTCTCCCAAAACAAACGGACATTTCAGCATTTAAAAACTCAACATCTAACTTGAGGAAACATGTAGCGGTAAAGTTTTTTTTGCTGTGGATACACGAATGTTTGTCTTTTAGGTTACATATGTTTTAAACATTTCCTATATATATTATGTGTGGAACGGTACATGTATTTGTATTGAACCGAAATGGTATGGGCGTCAGGGTTCGGTGTATACATTTAACTTACACAGAGAATAACTTACACGGTATAAAAATAAATAAAACTCGCGTGCAAATTAATTAGTATAATGCAGAACTACTGTTAGATACGTGGGTTCTTTAGGGACACTTAATCTGTAGTCCTTTAGCTCTGAAGCAGGCTGCGTTTGCATTGCAATGCTTTAGTATGTTGTGTGAGAGAGAGAGAGAATGGCGTGGGCGCGATCGAAAAGTCACAAAGTGTTTACTTGTGTGTGTGTGTGTGTGTGTGTGTGTGTGTGTGTGTGTGTGTGTCGGTGTGTGTGTGTGTCGGTGTGTGTGTGTGTCGGTGTGTGTGTGTGTGTGTGTGTGTCGGTGTGTGTGTGTGTGTGTGTGTGTGTGTGTGTTCAAACTGCAAAGTGTTGAAGTTACCTTTAAATAAAATTTTAAGGAAAACAAATATATTTATTTATTTTATTATTTTATTAATTTTATTTTTTAAGTACTTGAATTGAACTGGATTATTTTAATTTAAGCTATTTTGTAATTAATTAATTAATTAATTTTATTGAATTGATGAACTATAATTTGCTTAAACATTATTATTTTGTATTTTTGTCTGTCTGATTGAATGCTTGTTAAAAAATAAATCAGACGTTACTCAACAGTTACTCAGTACTTGAGTAGTTTTTTAACCAAGCACTTTTTTACTCTTACTCAAGTAATTATTTGGATGACTACTTTTTACTTTTACTTGAGTACAATTATTCTGAAGTAACAGTACTTTTACTTGAGTACAATTTTTGGCTACTCTACCCACCTCTGCTAGGATTAGGGCTGTCGAACGATTAATTGCGATTAATCGCATCCAGAAAAATGTATGTGTTGACATAATATATGTCCAAAAAAAAACACAGAAACATGTATATACAGTATGTAAGAAAAATATAGAAATGAATAAACATGTATATATCTGTAAGTGTCTATAAAATGCAAAAAAAATACATAGACAATTTCCTGTTCATTTTCGTATTTTTCAGATTCTGTATAATTTCAACGATGTTATGCACCCTTTTAAGATTTAGAGGTTATCTGTGATATCATATTCAGTATGTTTACACCCATCTCCTGTAAGCCTGAACATCTGGATTTAGGTTTCTCATCGTAATTGACTTTCTCTGAAGGTTTGGCAGGTGGAAACTGCCCAAGCAGATGGGAAATTAGATTTGGGGTTTAAGGCGTGAGCAACAGGAAGAAATGATCTGATAAATGTGTAGGATGTGCTTTGGTTGTTGCCAGGTCTTTGCTAATTCAATAGGTAATGTCTGGTGTATGGATCGGTAGTCTGGTGTCTTTAAAACAGGTTGGTATCCTTAATGCTTTAAATCCATGTGGTTTAAACCCTGAGGGTGATCCGAAGCAAATTACAGTGTTTTATCAATCCATTCATCTCGAGGACTTTGTAACCATGACTCTACATTTGGATCTAAAGGAACACTGTAGTAACTCTTTGCTGACCCTTGGATCAAACGTGCATTAATGGATTATTGTTAAAAGTTGGTCTCGAGCCAGGCGCTTAGCCAGAAGGTTGCTCCAGGGGATTGGCCCAGAAATAATTTTACTTTAGATAAACGTCTCTGCTAAACAACAAATCGGTAAATGAGTTGTAAAGTGCCTTATTGTAACTTCCCCTTTCATTAGGGCTAGATCAGACTCTTGTCGGTCTGACCAAGATTTTTACAATTGATTTAATCCTCAGGGTGCAGAACTTCAGAACAGGTGGTCGGGGCTGACATAAGCACAGTTTTAAGAAGACGGTCCTCTGGCAGAATCAGTCGAAACTGATCCCTATTTGGGGCTTAAGTGTCTTAAACCCATCTGCTTGTCAAGATGGTCTCTCCCTTTGGAATTAGACCTAACAAGCCAAAAGGAGCTCTTTAGGGTCTTGAAGAATTATGTCATTCTTGATGTGCTCACGGAGTTTATTGTAGCATGTGTTGCTGCATATTGTTGGCATGGTAAATTATTATATGCAAAATTCTATACGATGACACATTTGGCAGGTGCTTTTTTTCCTCTCAGTGATGCTAAAATTTGCTGACAGCATGCACATAAAAATATTACTACTAGATGAAACCGGTTTCAAATCTCCAATTTCAAGAACTCTGAACCCAAATCTGACAGTTAAAGCAACACTTCGTAGTTCTTGACCTTAAAATCATGTAGTGGTAGAATAGCTCTTAAAAGGACAAATTCTACTGCTGCTGTTACCTGAACAGCCTCATAGTGGCTACAACCACACTCTGTACCTTCTGTGTTCGGATCAGTAAACACATTCCCTGCCTGCTGAAAAGTGCGACATGGTTTACAAACAACGGCTCTGCATTCGCCGGTTTCATCAACTTGGTTAACAAATTCATGTGTATTGCGCTGCTCACGGGGAAGCTTATACCACGTCTTTATTTACAACACTGGTAAGATACAATTGGGCTTCATACATGACCCGTTGGATTGCTTGATTCTGAATGGCCAGTCGCGACATTTTCAGTTCATTGTTCCCAGGTAACAACCTTTCAAAACTAATAACACACGGTAACCCGGATCGCAGCCAATGTTTTCGACAGGATTTTTTGACAATTTAAATATAAATATCTGCCAAATGCATAAATGTAAATGTAAATATATGTTTTCATAACACATATGACAGTATATTTACAAATGATTAAACCAAATTGCCTGTTCGTGACATTTGAAGGTCATTTCTTACCTTAAAATGGAAAGTAAACTGCTTTTCCTCATGGAATGTCAGCATTCAGTAAAAATGATTTCAAAATCATATTTCATGTCTATTTTTTTCTAATGTGGCAAGTAGCCATGTAATAAGCGGGATAATGTACAGGTGGCCGGCTGTTATCGCGAAATAAGCCCCTTTAGTGTGATACAAGACCCTCTGCTTCACGTCAGGTCCTGATCACACTGTCGGTGCTTATTTCTGCGATAACAACCAGCTGGCTGTACATTATCTTTTACTTATCAACCACATGGGTGAGCCGCAAGCCAAAGTTCTATAGTGTCGCTTAAATTCTTTTGCACCAATTAATAAATGAAATCAGTGGGAAAAAGATGTCAAAATATTTATGAGTGGGTTATCAAGGCAAGAAAAAAGTTCTTTAGGTATTTAAACTTGCGGGTTGCCCCATGTTTACATTGCTGCTTCTGAATCTCTACATTTTTTTTATTTCATTTTTTGCCATAGATCATTATTATCAGTCACTCTTTTTGATTGCAAATATCTATCCAATAAAAAGTATTTAAAAGTATTGACGACGCAGTATTTAATCATTTAAAAAGTAGTGTTTTTTCCATTTCCTGAAAAACAGTGAATCTGCACTGAATCTGAAATTTCAGTAGTTGTAGTTATTTTAAATGATTCATTATAAAGAAGAATGTATATGAAACAACATTTGAAATAAATTACAGGTTACAGGTCCCAAAACTAAAACTAAAACTAAATTCAAGTAAATTCCCAGAAAATTGCATATAAAAGCGGAAAGCAAACGGTTTAAAAATGGAAAATGTAAAAAAAAAACGTGTGTGTTTGTGTTCAAGATGGAAACTCCAATGCTTACTCATATTCATATTACTGTAGTGTGTGTGTGTGTGTGTGTGTGTGTGTGTGCGTGTGTGTGTGTGCGTGTGTGTGTGCGTGTGTGGTTGCGTGTGTGTGTGTGTGTTATTAGCCACAAAACACACATATCCTGGCATAATATGCAAAGGAACCTCTAATCCTTCCCATAAATCTAGCAAAAACCATCTAAACCTAACATGTTATTATTTATGCCCTCACATTCGTCGGAAAAGGAGTTAACACAACCCCTGCGCCGAGGACACTTTAACCTGACATATTTCAACATATCATAAGAAATAAATGAGTTTTTACAGAACGGGACACGGTGCCAGCTGCTTAACACGGTCTGCTGAACGGTTTTGACTTTCTATGCTGCCTCACCCCAAGCTTTCAGTCAGACAAATTGGCAGGATCCTCTCTGGCAACAGCGTGCGGTACGAATGCACAAACTCTCATGTGGCATTCCTTCAAAACCCACCGTTTCTTTCCGAACCTTGTACAGCGGACACCCCCGCAGCTCGGCAAACCTCTGAGTCACGTCCAAATCTCTAAAGAATCTCAGTCATAATGCAGTCCAACCCTGTGCTACCTTAAGCCGAACGCAAAAAAGCGAGTCATCCAGTGCCGCAGGAACACAGAGGGCATGCGGAGTTAGTGAAGCGGTTAGTACTTTCTAGCAACAGGTTTAAAACTAATGTGACAGGTATAAAAAGAAAATATAGAGGAATTCTTACCTGACTTGCGTTTGGATCCATAATCCCTGTAAAACAAGCAACAGCAGAATGACATAGTGAGTTGCAGTAAGACAATGTCCTTCAGCTGTCACACACCCGCAAACACACACACACACACGCTATAGATCCATTGAGGGCAATATGCGTGCCGGGACAGGGAGCAAGTGCATTTGAGTGGGTGTGTGTTATGAGCGAAGGGGCCAGCTGCAATCTCCACAATATCTGATCATGTGACCCAAACAGAGATCTTTCCATCCCTTCTTCCACTCGTTCATCTCATCCGCTACTCTTGGATAAAGAGGGCGGATTAGTTAACACGCCCCCGATTGATAGATTGCCGTGAATGTGTGTGTGACTTATCCATGAGAGTTCAAATCAAGTTAAACGGTTCAACGGAGAGCACGAGACAAGGAGAAGAACCAACACAGACACACATAATTTACCAAATGTGCACAGACATAAAAGACAACTTTTGATAAACATACTGTAAATGCACTCATACACAGGAGACATTGGTTATTTTTTGAGAAAAATTTTATGTCTGATTGGGATCGGGTACCATCACAAAAAGTACAAGTCATCAATAACCAACATCATCCAAATCATCCAAAAACACTAAACTGCATCAACAATATAGCAAATCTGTCAACTAGATCTTTTCAAACACACATCCACATTTTTGATATAAAGAAAAGCTCATTTTGCTCACACACACACACACCAATTAACGGTTGGTATTCCCCCAGAAACCCCTCAAGGACTGTAGCTTCTAATATCCACATTCCTACATCCGCTCCAAAATATGACAAGCCCTCCATCGTTTCTCATTCCCCTCGTCTAACATCTCTTTTTTTCTCATCCATCTCCTTCTCAATCTCCTCCTTTGTGGCTCCCGCGGGGGAATGAATATGCTATTTTTCTGACTGACTATGATGTCACTGAAAACCTTCTAGAGAGCCACGATCCAGAATGAGCTCCTTTGTCCATAACAGGGGCCGGACACTGTCCTAATAACCCTAAATCAGAAAGATCTGCTATCTGGACGGCATAAAAAGGAAGCAGCCAGCATTAAGAAGGATATGGATCGTGACATTTATGAATATGTACCAATCACATCGTATAAAAGCAGGAAAATTTCCAGGGCAATCTAGTTAAAAAAGACTAAACCATTCAGAGTCGGATGCCAAAGTGTTGCTGTTCTCTGATTGGTCAGTTTTGTTGGCATCTAAAACCAGGATATAACAAAATCATGGGATATCAAAAGACATTTCGGGGGGTTTATAGAGGCGATGTTTTAAGACTAGCAAGTATGTTGTTGCTCTAGGTTTTGAGTCTAAGAAATGTCTTGAATTCACTGCCTGCCAAATGTGAAAAAAAATGTCTGCTAAACCTCTTCAGACCAATGAAATGTTCTTACTGTTAATGTCTTGACGCTACATTGTGTAATAAATGTCTCCCATTTAACGCTTCAGACCGAGTTTAGCGTGGACAGTGTTATTAAAAGCGACGTTTAACAGATCTTTGCCGTCTGTCCACAGGTCATATACAACACCTCTTGTGTCGCCCCAAAAGCATTTCACAAAACAACTACAGTTCTCAGCTTTACAAGTCCCACGTTCACTATTAAGTGAGCGCCAGTGAACGATGGCGATTTCACACGAAGAAATGTACCTCATGTCGATTGGTCACTGCCTTGTTCATTCACATCACTATAAATACGTCCTCGTAAAAGTTCAATTATTTATGCCGTATAATTACACACATGATGCGTTACTCGTTGAGTGGCTCACTGTTGCCATGGTACAACCTTAGAAAGCATCTATATTAGTAACATGTACAACGTACTTTCACTTTTGTATTTTCAAAAACATTCAATAAAAATGAAATCTGCCAGTATTTTAAACTATCAAAGCTCCAAGAATGATCAAAACTGAAATTTAGCTTGTAGTATGAGAAATCTATAAACTGGTGCACTCCAAAACATTGAGCAAATTTACATTTAGAACATTTAAGCATTTAAAACGTACAGTCTCTTATGGACCAATGATTTGTATGACATCATTTGGCACTCAAGCTTCTCATTAAAGAACGGTGCCACTTTGACTCAATATGTCCCAAACCAATTTGGTTGATTGACACAACGACAATCAAGTAAAGCAGTTCTGATACAAGATTTGGAGTATTTGTTAGCCTGATCATTGCTTAAACATGACATTTGTTGTTTATAAAGAATCTACTTTAGGTTCGGAGGTATGCTGGTTTTAAGTTTTGGTTTACCTTGTCCCAAAGGGTCTTTAACAGCACGGCTCGCCTCTCTTACAATAACAACCACTGAGGACCCGAGTCCTCAGCACAATATATTTAAGGCATTATGCATAACGAGCTCTTAAGATGATAAGTGGAAAAAAACAACAAGAAGTGTTAATAAGAAGAGCAAAGTATTTGCCGCTTAAACAAGCAAACCAGTTCAAGAGAAATCAGAACCTCTTCTGTAGTGCAGTGGAAAAACTGCAAAACTATTACATTTTTGAAATACAGTAAAAAAAACTTTATAAACGTAATTCTTCAAGAAAAAAGTGCCCCAGCTACGAGAAAATTCCAGTTTTTTAACTCTGCAATACGGTAAAAAAAGTCAAATTACACTAAAAGACTTTAAAGTTACAAGGAAAACTATGTAAAATGTGTCATTTTACTTTAAATTTCTGTTTTTTATAGGTTTTAGTTAACTGTGAAATACAGTTCATTTTTTTACAGTTTGTTTCTACAACAGGTATGTCCACCAATCGTTGTTTAGGTGTTTATAAGTGATCATATATTCCAAACTATCAAATAACTTTTTTTTATGCAAGTACACGTAAGACCAACCAACAATATCTTTCATTGTGCATTTACAGGAGTGTCTATGATCGAAGGTGGGAGGCAGATAGAGAAAAGCTTGGAAAGATAGAGAGAGGCAGACAGAGGTGTGTTTACTGGTCCGAGCATCTGTAAGGCATTAGAATGGCTGAGGAGGACGGCCTCACGAGGTGAGACGTGGATGAGGAGGACAGGAGGTGCGAAAAGGAGGGAAACGGGTGGTCCTGCAAACCAACGACCTCTGACTCAGATTCAAACAAGGAACCATAGCAAATGTCTGGAAGAAAGAAAACATGAATGATCCTGTGATCTTATTGAAACTAATCCTACCCACAATGACAGAGAGAGAGAGAGAGAGAGAGAGAGAGAGAGAGAGATTTCACACTCTGGGCTTCAGAACTTCCTGTTATGGTTCAATGATGTTTAGATATGGAGCCTTCAGAGGTATCTGACTTCAAGCTGGTGTTCTTGAAAGCACTCCGAGTTTGTTTAGAAGGCCGTGTTTACCTCACTACGAGCATCTCGTCCGGTAAAACTTGAGTCATCATGTTTGGATGTTCTACTTTTGGGGCCAAACGGTTCCTCAGTAAATCCATCCGGATGCAGAAATCTTCCCTGAATTATAACTCATTACAGTTTTTTCAATCACTCACGGGTTGGAATGATTTTGTTTTTGTGAAAGATGCTCAAAGTTCTCTCAAAGCTTGAACTATCCGACCAAATCTCTTAAACACACAAACGATAAAAGCTGTTAAGATCTTTAACTTAATTTTCAATTTGAAGTCGTGTTTCACAGGCTCTTTTGTTCATTTGGCGGTTCTGCACTTTTAAATCTCTCTCTTTGCCCTTAGCAATAAACAAATGACTGATCATCTAATCCGGCCTTCAATCAACAGCACTTTACTTAATTGACCAGCTTTATCCAGCACTAACCCCCCGAAGACACAATAATCTGTTAATGTGACCCGTGACCACCTGGGTCCAAACATAAACAATAAACATTTACAACAGACTGCTCTACACAAGTCTTTTATTGATCAAGATCACAAACAAAAGTCACTTTAATTGACCTGCAACTTTCAAGGACACATTTGGACACCAACGCTAGACATATTAATCTATGAATGTCTTTGGATTCTTTTGGATATTTGAAGCAACATATTTTTTTCTCTAAGAAAAAGACTTATTTTAAGTACATGCATTTGAAGCTAAGCTTTGCACAAAATGGTGACTAAACGGTTTTAAAATGAAGACAAAACTGGTAGCCTATGAATCCTGAAGTGTTGAATGTTTTTAATTCGGTATCTCTGAAATAGCACATTACGTGTTTTTTTTAAATAGAGTTAGATCACCCGCATTTAATTACGCCGACACACTATGTTCCCCAGGTCAGGATTTACAGCGCTCCATGTGGGAATACACCATCTACCCGTGACCATCCGTCATATAACCAATCACTAAATGTGCACACGGTCGACACACAGAGAGAGACAGTGAGGAGGTCTGCTCAACATCAGATGGTCTGAAATAGCAAACGTCTGTTTGTGGTGAAAACACTGTTCTGATCATTGCCATCTGTCTGAGAAATGATGTAAGCGTAAAGGTTCAATGCATGGAATAGTGGACCAGAGCAATCTTACAGAAGAGTTGACTACAGGTTTCAGAGTATGAATCACGAATCTCTATTCCACAAAATGTCTATTTTTGCAACTGCATGGAGACTGATGGAAATTTTCCACTGCTTTATTTTTGTTTTGCTTTCCGGTACAAATATCTAAAAATCCTTTAATCAATTGACTAGGCACAGAGAAATAAAGTATCAAATTGAGTTCATGATTAAAACAAGCAGAAATGTCTGTGAATGGGATAAAAGAAATAAATCTGAATTCAGCACTTAATAAAAAGATAAAACTTAATTCAAGTTGTTCCTTACCCCATCTGTGGATATTTTTGCTTGTTTTAAGCACTAAAATCGCTAGAAAAAGGTAATGCTGGTGATGCAATGATACAACTGGTACATGAAGACATTACTACATATTATGACAGCTCTTGTATTTTCATGCACCAAGGTACTTCATACTTTGACAACCAAGCAGTCATGTCTTAAAAACACGGTACCATGTTCCACAAAAAGTAGTAAGAAACTTGTAATGTGTCTTGCTCTGCCTTTATGAACTATTGCTGTGTTCCTACAATCTGTGACATCTGAGTGTACTTTCAGATCTACAGTATAGTGTGAATGTGTGCAAAACACCCTCTTTTGTAAACAAAAAAGGAAAACACTCCGGTGTGCTCTCAACACATTCTTCCACGGTCTTCCCTGATCTCCTGGGACTCCGGCAGCTTGTCTGGGAGCTTTGGAGCCCGAGTGGAAAAAATGTGTCTGACAGGAAAGGCAACCAGCCGGAGTGTATTTTAATAATGTGTGCGTGTGTCTGTGTGTAGACCAATAGACATTAACTGTATAGGATTATTTTTAGACTGCAATTAGATTCTATTTGAATTTCATTTGCACTTTCATAACTGCTTAATATAGAACAGTACAAATGAGCACAAGTCGGTGATATATGCTGATCTTATGAAGTGATATATAAAGTCATTTTTATAATGTTAATGTTATTATTTTTGGTAAGACAACTATAGTTTCCGTCCAGTTCATTTTCTAGAAACTGCAAATGTATAATTTACCGTCTCTGCAGGGAGAATAAAAAATGTCAAAAAGATTCTAATGGATTTAATGGAAATTGTATTGGTCTTAATGGAAACTCATGTGGTTCTGCAGGTAACATGTTGGATTCTGTCTGTCAGATGTTATCTGATGGATGGGAACCAATATTAAATCCTACAGAAAATGTCAACAGCACACGACATAAAACATTTGAACTGGTTTTAATGGTAAACAGCTGCTGGTCAATAGGCATTCAAAAATGTCACCACAAAAACAGCCTAATAAAGCGCGACATCTAGTGGCTACAGAAGGAATAAAGGTTGAAAACGTTGAAATAATAAAATAGAAGCACAAGTTTGTTTACAGGAACTGTTCATCCTTGTCAGAAACATATTAATGATTTAATCATATTAATGCTAAATTAATTACAGGCTTCATAGGTGTTTCTAAAGATGAACTGATGTTCTGTTAACTTGAAAACGTAAACCCTAACGGTCTTTTTGTTTGTTTGTGGAAATCAAGATACCAAATATCCTAGTTAAACTTTGGGTCCTGTAGGAAGATAATGGGACCTACATTTGTTGTGATTACTGTTTTACTAAAACACAAAAGTTAAATTAGAATTACGTTTGTAAAACCATGGTTAGTTTCTATCTTGCCAAACAACATTTTTGGTTTAAAACTTAGGCTGTTTGTCAAACACACATTTACTGTGAGCATCTGTGGAAGCAAATTACATCTGTTTAAGATACAAATCGAAGTTGCACCAGCAGGTGGCGCACAATACTAAAGTCAGTTTCATCCTTTGGAAAGATTTGTCTCTTCAAGATTTACCTCTATATCTGTTTGCCTTTAAAACCATTACAAAATGTTTTGATGTTGCGTGTTTTGGTCCTCATTCCCATCTGCCAGATAGTTTACCAGGAGAGACCCACATGGACCATTATAGCTTCCATTAAAGCCAGTACAATTCATGCTAAAAACAGAAATGAATGTGATTTATTTACATTTTTTATCAGGGCATTCATAGTATGATGTGACGTGCAGGCATCATGAATTCGTGGCTCATTCTGGCTATCAAAGACCATCTTTGTCTGATTTCATCAGATGGACGACTTTCCCTCCAGCAAAGAATAAACAGAATACAAGCAGGACTAGAATCAAACTCATACAACCAAATCGAATATGGGGTTAGTTTTCCTTGAAAAAAGGGGATTGTGGGATTGCCATAGAGTACAGGTCTGGAATCAGTGATGCTTTTCAGAAACAAACCAACGTGAATTTTAGATCTTCCAGCATTTTCTGTAATTGGCCAAACCCTCAAGATCAAGAGTATGTATGCGTGTCCCCTGGAGAATACACTTCCCGGTGGAAATCTTCAGGGTATCAATAATTCATATCCCTCTAAAAACAGAAACACCAGCAATACACTCAGCGCACACTTACAGTGTACAAATGGCTCTCGAATTTCATCTTCACTTCAACAGTCCTGCAAACACACCGCATTTATCTGCTCCATTATTCCACGTCATTCAACCATTTCTGACTTACAGACCAAAGTGTCTGACAATACGATCATGTCGTCTACTTTCACACTAATTTACAGATTTTTTTGTTATTTTGTGGCTTAACACAAACAAAAGTGTCCAGTATGTCTACTAACGTTTTCCTTATTGTGTGGCACGAAATAAATCCATACCGGTTTGGAATGACACGAGGGACCATTTCTGGGTCACCTGTCCCTTTAAATGTGTTCGATGACACTATCCTCTCAGCCAATCATGTTAAAGTCTACCGAAGTCTGATTGGCTCCAGGCACATGTCTGTTTGACGGTGTGTGAGCAACTGTTTCTCTAACAGTATGAAACATCTTTATAATAGAGCAGCGCTGCATTGGGAATATATGCTTCTGCTGGAAGATCAATACGTACAATAGGATCTACTCTTGTATGACCAATTGTATACCCTGCTACACTTATAAATACACACATACACTTTTAAAACGGCAAGCTGCAAAGCAGACCAAATTCTTTTAGGTTTACTATGCAAGTGGTTCTTGCTCGTACAAAAACCAAGGATACAATTTGAGGATGGCATAGGGGGTTGCCAAGACATTCTATGCGGTTGCTAAGATGTTTTGAATGGGGTTTAGCGCATCACTGTTTGGTTGCTATGGTACTTTGGGCAGAATATTTTACTATCAAGTATATTTTCAAGTGTTTTTACTTTGGGAAAAAAAACTTATAACATTATAAACCATATATCATACTTTTACTCTGCTTTTTTGTAGCAGTAATACGCAAGTACATAAAAATCTAGTACTTTCTTGTTTTTACATATTATACTCACAAATTTTACTTGTGTAAAGGTAAGAAAATATTAGATTTTTACTGTACTTATGTATTAAAAGGTAAAATAAATGTATGAAATAAAGTGGAGTAAAAAGTATGATATATGCGTAGTGTAGTGAAGTAACATTTTTCATTGTACTCTGATATAGTACAGATACTTAAAAACACTTATATATATATATATGGGATAGTTCATCCAAAAATGAAAATTCTTTCAAAAATTGTCAAACCTGTTTAACTTTTGTTTTTTCCTACCTAACACAAAAGAAGATATTTTGAAGAATGTTGCTAACCAAACAATGGTTGTCCCCACTGACTTACTTTGGTTTTGTGTCTGTATAATAGAAGTGAATGGGTACCGCCGTTGTTCGGTTACAAATATTTTTCAAAAGATCTTCTTTTGTGTTCTGCAGAAGAAAGAAAGTCCTTCAGGTTTAAAATGAGAGAAAATGATGACAGAATTTTCATTTTTGGGTCACTAAGTACTGTCCCCCTCTGACTCTTGGTGATTGCTTGATGCTCATTCAGCATCCGAGACCTATTGTATCTATTTTTTCGATGAAATCTTCACATTTAAGGCATTCTGATTGCAAAATGTGGCTCGGGTCCCTCCATTGTAAGTTTATGGCATTTTTGCAACCATCGTATCGTCCGCCAGGAGGAATTTCGTCTTATAGCTTAAAAAAGTAATTGTTTTGTCTGTAGCCCAAACAGCACAAGTTACAAGTTATACCCTATGAGCAATCGTACCAGTGATGCTGTGAATACTAACAATGACATAAACTCTCTCTCTCACACACACACACACACACACACACACAGAAAGATCAGAAAGATCAGGGTCCCTGTTTCATTTTGATTTACTAACTGCTGGTCTCGAAACGATTCAGACCGTATATCTGAGATTCACAGATGTCCTCACATAGCCTCACACTTCTCTTTGCCCATCACACATTACTCACTGGTTAACAATCTGTACATCTACAAACATAAACCCGAAAAACATTGAGCAACTAAACATTATATTTCGCCACAGAGAGATATTAGACTTAATAACTATTAGCTGTAATACTTATCAGCTGTCACAGAACTATAACAATTAAGACTTGGTATATGAACCAGACATCAAAGCAACAGAGAGAGAGAGAGAGAGAGAGAGAGAGAGAGAGGGAGAGACGTGTAAGGTGCAAAAAAAAACAGGCTTAAATTACTCAATGTGTTAAAAGGAACTGTCTTAAAGCTAACCGCGACATCTGCCAAACATGAATAAACAGCATCTAGAGATGAGGAACATTAGAAGACATGTTTACAGATTTTATATAAATAGGAGCAAAAAAGCATCTTTGATGTGGAGCTCTAAAAATCTGCTCTTGGAATTTGAAGAGAAATATTTGAGTGTGTTTTGCAATTGTTCGACTGCAGTCTCAAAGGAATAGTTCAACTTCGAAATGAAAATTCTGTCATCATTTACTCACCCTGTTGTCATTTTAAACCTGTGTGACTTTCTTCCTTCTGCAGAACACAAAAGAAGATATTTTGTAAAATGTTGGTAATAAAAAAACGTTTGTCCCTTTTGACTTCTGCTCAATGGGGAACAACGGTTTTCTGTTACCAACATTCTTCAAAATATCTTCTTCTGTGTACTGCGGAAGAAAGTCATACAGGTTTTTAATGACAACTGGGTGAGTAAATGATGACAGAAATTTTCATTTTAAAGGAGAACTATTCCTTTAAATTTCAGAACACAAATGATGTTCCATGATATGGAATTTTAACACATGATGTGTTTTTAACACATGTGTGTTTATTGTGTGATAAATAAATAAATAAAAGGCACGACACAAGTTTGTGTCCTTAACTAGACAAAGAGATGTGTTCAATTTAAGAAAAGATTGTGTTGTTTTTAACAGTTTTTAGAAGGCAGACTTAGACAATATATTTTTTTGAAACCCTAATAAAACATATTTGTGATTACTACATATTACAATGAAACTTATGTAAGCGTTTCTTTTTCTCAATGTTGTTCCGGAGAAAAACTAATGAAAATCAGAGCACAAATGACACTGGTGAGCCTGTTTGTATAATTTTCACCTATATGTACATCGCTTTGGATAAAAGCATCTGCTAAATGACTAAGTGTAAATGTTCCAAAGAAAATCTTGCTGGTCTTTTTAATACGGCCCACAGATTCAATGGTCTACTTTATAAAAGAACAGCCACGTCACCGAACCAGCACATCTGTAATTCTGAATCAAGCTAAATCTCCAAGAAGCAGCAATTTATGACAATGCTGCCATTCAGAACAGCTTATCATAAAGACGCATAATGTGCTGTAAGGCACATACAAATTTTACCCCGGAGCGATGGAAAAAAATGACGCTAGTGAGTCATCGTGCAGTTTCAATTCGGCTGAGAACAAAAGATGCAGTGACTGGTACTGTTGGGGACATACGTCATAGGGGATTTCAGTGTAAAAAAGAAAGTATGAATCAAATCGTATAAAATTGTATTATGAAATATATATAATTTGAGTGAATGTGAGACTATAACTGTATAGCCAAACCTTTTTTGTGAAAATATCTCTCCTGCCTGTCTGGATGTGGATGGATGTGCATTTAGGAGTCATTATTCCCTAGGACTGCTCATAACACAGCCTGGATGGATGCATTTTACTGGAATTTGCACCATGTGGTGTAAACAGTTCCCTCATTATGTTCAAATATTCCATAATGATAATGTGTTTGAATGCTGTGCAGCATGCCCAAAAGTGCTGTTATAAACCACCAGGATGTCAGAGGTGTGATCTGGTGGTTAACACACATGCCCCAGTCATGTTGTGATGTGGTGGAGATATAGAATCTGGTCTGATCCAATTCCCCCTTTTCCCATAAAATGGGTTCTCTAACAATCTTTCAATATAAATTCACAGTCACTACCGATGCCTTTACAGGGCATTCTGCAATGCAGATACTACCAAACAAATTCTCCCTTCCTGCAGAAAATGTCTTAGTCTTAGTAAAAAGTGATTTGACATCAATCACAATGCGAGACATCTTAAGGCATAATGAAGCTATTTGAAATGCAACGGGTGGGTCTATTGACGTCACTTTACCACAACGGGGTACAGGAAAACTACTGTAAGTGAACTGTACATCATTGAAGCATCAAAAAAGTCCTGGATAAAAACCACCTGTAAAGTATTTCAATTTTTCTAGAGATTTCTACAGATTTTTCAAAGTCTAGAGAACCGTCCACTGGGGACATAAAGCAACATGAAATCATGAAAAGTGCTCAAGGTTGTGCTGCCGATGAAGTTGTATTTTATGTCTGGAGAGCTTGCTTGTTAAGAGTGCGCAGTGTGTGTGTGTGTGTGTGTGTGTGTGTGTGCAGTCACTGCAGCATATGATAAATGTGTTGTGAGGATAAAAATATATTGCCTACTTGATTATCACCTGGGAAAATTCCAGGAAAAAATTACATACAAAAATGAGATATACAGTATATATAAAGAGGGAGAGAGAGGGAGTTATAAGACCCAAAAATGAAACATCATTCATTACCCTTATGTTGTTTTCTTTTACGTCATGATTTTCTGTTTTCAATAGAACACAAAAAGAAAAGTTATAATGAAAAAGTTAAGCAAAATGCTGAAAGTGCTGAAAGTACTCAAAGTTTTTCTGTCCAATGGCAACCAGAGGATGTTGAAATCCAATAAAATTCAGCTTCACATAAAAAAGAAAGAAATATTTTTTTCAATAAATTGTTCTGTGGAACTAATTTCCTCATATAAAGCTATAGTGTAACTTGGAAATTATGGAATATCACACATAAATCATATAGACCTGGTCACCATTCACTTGCAAAAAAATTAAAGGATACAATACGACAAAAATTTGATGCAAAAAGTCTCTTTAAGGAAGCAAATCATGTCAGTGATCTATGCAGTGCATTATACTGTGTCTACACCGGATGCGGCATGGCACAATGCGATGCGAGAAGAGAACGCATTAGAACCCGTTAAAGTTTTAAATTGTGTCCACACCGGATGTGGCGCGGTGCGAGAATCCCATTAGAATAAGCCGTGTGTCGTGTCGCATTGCATTGCGTTGCACCGTGTCCGGTGTATACATGTTGTTACAGTAAAGACTAACATTCATGAGACACAAAGACACAAATAATTCTGGAACCATCTAAGGGAGGACACTCACACACTTTTCACCTGCCCATGGTGGAAATGACAATATAAACACATATTGTGTTAGGAGTAACTAGAAGGCACGAAAATCTCTTTTACATCGATACACAATTGCACTTCTCCCTCACACACACAAACACACACACATATATAACGTCAATTTATAAGCAATTAAAGAATAGTTTGAAAGCTGGATGCAAATATAGCAGAAGGCTGGATCATTTCAACAGCACCAGAAAAGGCGTGGGAGTGTGAATCAGTATGTGTGAAAGCGTGCACGTCTTTATGTTCTAGCATGTCTGCACGTATATATGTGTATGTTTGGAATGCATAATACCAAACTGTCTGTACTATTTCTGTACGTAAACCATACACCGAAAAACAATTTTCTGTATGCACGGAATATTCTGATGATGCAATGGACTTTCCATCACTTTCCATATTGAGAATAAAATTACAAATTCGATCTCTGGCTCAATATTTTCTCCAAGGCAGCAAAGAGATTAAATGGGGAGGAAATGGAGACACTTCCTGACTTTCTGCAGCAAAAATTCTAGTCATCTCACACTTCATACAATTTTCTTTGAATATCTATCGCCATCTTTGTTAAAAACATGAAATTGTGAGTCATTTCAGTAACTTCAGTAACGTTATTTGGGTTAAAGACAACCCAAATAGCATTTTTTTAAATAAAATGCACTAAAATACAGACTACAGCTTATACTTCATACAATATACAGTATTGCATGCGAATGTGTGTTCAAAAGCACTTTGCATTATATTTCTTTAAATTAAAGTACATTTAAGTATCTGTGCAAGGATTCGTGTGTGTTAGTGTCGATGTTGTGTGAACATGTAGACATTTGTGTGGGTCTCTGCAATACTTACTCTACAGGAGGGCTCATATCTTCTGGTCTGGTCTCGAAGAAGTGAAGAACTTCCTCACTCTGTGAGATCTGAGGAGGAAGCCGGACCAACGCCTGGCGGAAACACACAACATGATATGGACTGTCAGACCCGAAACAACAAAACAACCAAGCAGAACAGAACAGACGAATAAAACAGAAGATAGCAAATGGTTTCTTGAGACCCCAGAAGGCAGGGGATCTAGTTCAAAATCCATTAAGTTTCCAAGAAATGTATCAGTATTTATGATAATGCTTTACATTTAAAAAAATGGTACAAAGCTTTGCGGCTCCAACATTTTTGTGTTCTGACTGCACTTAACAACTGCGTAGTTAGTCTATTTTATTATAATTTACTAGACAAGAATGGCAGAAATTACTCATTGTGTCATTCTGAAATGAGTCAAACATCACAAAGAAAGGACGAACCGCCTGTGATTTCAATTTTTAAAATATGTTAATATATAAAAAATATGTTTTTTCTTCTTCGAGTTTCATAAATGTCTAACAAAATCCAGTCTGTGTTCTGAGTGCTTTCAAAGGGCTCGAACGATTCGCAAATTTGTTCGTGAAAGAACAAAGGGAAAAATAAAAAGCAAATACAGAGCGGAGCAATAGAATCCCTGGGGAAGTTGCTGTTATTTATTTATCTATGGAGAACACAGAGCAATTAAATGGAGATGCTTTGTCTTATTAAAGCTTTCAGGAAATAGCTGGTAAACATTTTACTGTTAAACCTTCCAAAAAACGTCTCTCTCTCTCTCTTCTTGATGGACGTCAACATGTTTAACTGATACGGCGGAAAGAGGACACAGGATATCTGGAGGAAGTTAGTTATCTCAATGGGCTTTAATTTAAGGTCCATTGAAATAATTGTTTAAACCAGTGGTGTCTAACACAGTGCCCACGGTCATCTGGTGGTCCACATGGAGCCTGAGTCACTTGCACATTACATAGAATTAATGGTCCAGTGTATGTTCCTTGTGTTGTTTTTTAGCGGCATCTAGCGTTGAGGCTGCGAATTGCAACCAACGGCTCACTCCATCCCCTCCCTTTCGAAGCACCATGGAGGCTGACATAGAACTAAATGACGTAATGTTTTCGCTCCTTTGCAAAAAGAAGATAAGGATTTGCGAAACACTCTCTGTAGAGCAGTTTGTCCATATAGGGCTACTTTAGAAACAACATTTCGAATACCATGTAATGGGACTCGCGGTCTATGTAGATAGAAATAGCTCATTCTAAGATAATAAAAACATAACGCTTCAGTCTATATACACCTCTGAAGAGATAATTATGCATATTATGTTGCATTTCTGTCAAAAGATCCTCCAAATGCACTGCAAGCTTCTTTAAATAAAAGTGTCCTCCAAAGGCATCAATGTAAATAAATGTATAATAATAACTGACTGTTTACATAAAAATAAATAAAAAAATCATTTAAAACCCCATTAGAGAGTTTTGTTTCTATGAATGGTTTAAATTATTACAAGCATATGGACTAAGATGTAAATAAGGTGTAACGTGAAGGATACAATTACATCAAGATTAGTTCCAAGCGCTTCCTAACTATTTTTAGAAGAGTCGTTTTAACTTCATTTGTGTGAACGTCATGGAGACTGTCGCCACAACAGCCGTCCATCCAAGACATCCCATAATGCCGCCTCACTTCAACAGCTGCTCTCTACTCCATTGAGTGTTTGTTTACATCCACTGTGTGTTTGGTTTGTGTGAAAATATTGGCTCTGTGCCTTAAGGAAGGAGGGGAAGAGAAAAGACGCTCTAGAGGAAAAGATAAAAAGAACGAGAGATCTAGCTGTGAAATTCCCCTAAAATTATTTTAAGAATATTATTGAATAGCTTATAATAGAAACTGTGTATTGCAACGCCTGAACTTATCGAACACTTGCCGCCCTTTCTTTGCAGTTCCTTGTGTTGTTTTTTGTATGAAACAATCTTGTTAAAATCATCAAACAGCTTAGACATATTGAATAAGAAAATTTAAAACAAACACAAAATCACAAATAGAAAACATGACTTACTCTGCAATAATCGTCAATGAAGCGTAACCTCTTCATGGCCACGTCTCGCACATGACTTCGTCTGAAAAGGATTTTGCCTTAAAAACAAAAGACAGAATCAATGAAAGCAAAGTTTTGTACTCATGATCAAGTATTCATGATGAAAACTGCATAACGTCGTACAGTAAGCACACCCCGTTTACACCAGCTCAATGTAGCATAAACCTTTAGAAAGGTCTCGGCAATACTATATAAAGACCACCTACTGATGGGAGACATCACGTGTCCCTTTTAGATGCGATCTGGAATATCTTAATCAGATTCAGAAGCTTCGAGAAGATAGGATCATGTCTCTCAGACCTCCGGCTATCTGTCGCCCTTCTGTCTCAAAGCTGTTAAGGCTCCAGGCGAAATTGTGAGCTGCTCAGCATTGTGCAGAATGAACAACAACATCTTCTGACAACCAATTCAGTTATTTTAACGTGAAGACTAAGAACCGTAATTGTAATTTTGTTCCATTGAGTTCTTAAGGTTTAAGGCGATCGATATGTTACGGACTAGTTGTTGACAGACAAAATTTCAGCAGATGTACTCATTTAGAATTGTAGCAAGTTTCATTGTGCCTACAGTCAATGATAAAGACGTTCATCCTTAACTGGCTTAAAAGATAAGTGCATGCATGATTTACATCTGTTTCCAGGCAGAAAGAGCTGGATGAATATCATATCCATCATCTGACTTGTGATGGAATAGCTCGGGTGAACCAAACCATAGTGTCTGTGCATTATATCGGGTGTCCGATATTTAGTAGTGGTGTCTGAAAGCTGAGAGAACGACTTCATTTGATCACTCTTTTTACCAAAAATGCATTCTGATCTTGAGTGTACATTCGAGGTAACTTAGATAAATAGAGCTGAATGTTGACACCACTGTTCTCTGTAGAGTTGCTTAATAGTCGAATCCTCTTAGCTTGCTCAACTGAATTGAATGTTTGAGACTTGGGAGGAACTATTGCCAGAAATGCAATATAATATACATAACTATGTCTTCAGAGGTATATACACACCTTACATAAGGAAGGGTTATATTTTGTATTACCTTAGAATGAGCTATCTACATACACTGCGGGTCCCCTTACAATTCTCCATGTCTTTCTATTGTAGCCCTAAACAGATAAACTGCTCTACAGAGCGCATTTTGTAAATACGTTAACTCCTTTGCCAAAGAAGTGAAAACGTGACAACATACAGTTGAAAGAAAGAGTATGTGAACCATTTGGGCTTACTTGGATTTTTTCATAAATTGGTCATAAAATACGTTCTGATCTCCTGTGTCAGCCAAAGTAGTGCTTCGAAAGGGAGGTGTGGAGTGTGCCGTTGGTTGCAATTCACAACCTCACCACTGAATGGCGCTAAAATCTACACACAGCTTTGAATATTCAATCTGAGGCTTTTGCCTCTCTATCGCGATCTGTCTTTAAAAGATAAAGTTGCAGGTTACATTTGATACTTTATATTCTTATGTGGCTAGAAGTCAAATGACGCCAAATGGACATTTCCCATGAAAACGTATCCGACAGCTCAAATTATTACCATTATAAATCATCATTATAGGCTTATCATTGTGAAAAAATGTATGGGGTAGGGAGGGACTTTTGAAAACTGATTTAATGCTTGCTCAATAACTTATTTTTGTTTATTTTGACCAATTGGACCAAAAATAGCATTGATTCATCTTTACAAACCTGCTCTGACAATGTCCCCACCTCTAAATGCTCTTGTTGTGAAGTTAACAAAATCCTATTGGGTATTTAAAGGGTCATTTCTCCCCAAAATAAAGATTCTGTCTTCATTTACTCACCCCGTGTTATTCCAAATCTGTATAAATTTCTTTGTTCTGATAAACAGAGAGAGAGAGATTTGGAAGAATGCTTGTAACCAAACAGTTCTTGGAAACTGGTGACTATCATCATGGGAAAAATTACAATGGTAGTCAAAAGTGCCCCAGAACTGTTTGCTTTCCTACATCCTTCAAAATATCTTCTTTTGTGTTCAACATAACAATTAGAACAAAAAGAAATTAATTGTTTATTTTATGGTAGTCAATGGTATGGTGGCCAAGAATTGTTTTGAAAAGCATAAAAGCATACTTCCAAATGTCTTTCCATCAGAACAAAGAAATTTGAGGGTGAGTACATGAAGAAAGATTTTTCATTTTTGGGTGAACTGTCCCTTTAAATAATGGGTTTTTTAAAACACCCCATCCCAACTTCCAGCATCTGTTTAATGTCCCAGCGGACCACAATAATTAGATTGAAGTTAAATGATGACAGTATGTAGATTGAAAGGTTAGACACTCCACACCCTTAATGTTTCCTTACAATCGCAGTAAACGATCTTATAATCCATTTAATTTCATACTTATCCAGCCAACGATACAGCAATCCAATGAATAATGTAATGAAGCCAGTGATAATCTGACTTGTTGTGGATCAGTTTGTTCGTACTGAGATGTCAGGAAAAAACGGAGTCTGTCAGAAAGACTGCTGGGAAAATAAGAACAAGCGAGACACCGGGTGTCCAGGGAATAGAACAGCCGCATCAGCAACAGAAAAAAACAAGTCTCTCTCACTCACCCCCTCTCTCTCTCTCTCCCCCTCTCTCCTCATTTTCTTCTTATTGATGGGTGTTGTTCTTAGGGATCGACGCTGCTCATTTCAACGACTCTTGTGTGTGAGTCAAGAACAGAAATATGACCCTGTCCCAGCATTACGATGACTTACTGTAGACAGATCTGCTGACATCACATATTTGTGTGTTTGTGTGAGGGGGTTTGTATGTACACGGGAGGGAAGACTTGCTCTGTCGTTTACCTGGAAGAAAAGGGATGATCCTTTTCTTGGGATCTTTTTGCCCTCCCTCGATTGGGAACTTGTCCAGAAGCTGCATCTGCGGAAAGACACAAAACACAGGATGTAAACGAAGCCGCCAATAGCAGACACAATTAACTCCTTATTGAGAGATCACACATACCAAACCCTTCATCGCAAAGCAAAGTGAATTGTGCGATAAAAATCATGTGTATGTAAATTATTTGCGGATTTTACGGTTTTGAAATCCTCTCATTTGCAGTTCATTCAATTTTTTTAAATCTCTTCACATATATCCCTTTGGTGAATGTGAAATACACACCGCTGAAGATGATTTCTAAGGATCCCACAAGCAAATGTAAAGCTCGCTTCTTAGAAATAGAAAATAACCACCAGATTGTGCATTAGCAGCTGTTTCCATGCAAACATGACCCTGCCCCAAGACTCCCAGTGGGCTGTTCATTAGTAAGAAACACACACAAGAAATGAAAGATTGAGAAAGTTTGGAAGTAGCTGTTGTGGGAACCAAATTGCACAAGAAAAAGATTGAGTAAAGGATTAGTAAGTCAAATCAACTCAAAAGCACAAATGAGCAGCCAGGAATTGTGTTTTTTAATTAACAGCTCGGACATGATTTTCAAAATCATTTAATACCTTTATCCGCACATTTTTCAAATACGTAATTAATTAATGAAACGTATATGTAACGAGCAAGACGGGACCAGAGCCGTGAGGGAACGACGCAAGGCCGGTCAGCTGTGCGTTGCACCAGTCTCGCATCTCTCACGGAGGAGATCGGAAGCATATAAAAAGACGAGCGACAGGAGTTTACGACAAAAGAGGACCGGGGCTGGACTATATGTTATGTTTTATTCTGTTTGTGTGGCCGGCAATCGACCGTGAGGGAGCGAGGGACCCTTTACTTTCGTTTTGTTTTTTGTTTATTTTATTAAAAAGCTGTTGAAAGTATGCTGGTTCCCGCCTCCTTCTTCCTTACTTGGAACTTTGTTAAAGTATAAATTTAAGTAATAATCTTGAATCTTCAGAGTCTTTAGATTTGTGAAGTTGTAAAATCTTCAGTTTTTGGATTTTTAATCTCAAGAGTCTTTAGATTATGATTATTTAGAATCTTCTGGGTATTCACATTATGAATTTGTAGGATATTCAGTTTTTCGATTATGAATCTTTTGAATCTTCAGTGTTTGGATTATGACTCTTTAGAATCTTAATATTATGAATTTGTAGAATTTTTAGATCATACATTTTTAGAATCTTCAGAGTCTTTAGATTATGACCCTTCAGAATCTTAATATTATGAATTTGTAGAAACTTCAGTTTTTGATTAAGAATCTTTACAATCTTTAGATAATGAATCTTTAGATTTTGACTGTTTAGAATCTTCAGAGTCTTAACATTATAAATTTGTAGAATCTTCAATCTTTGGATAATGAATCTTTAAAACTGTCCATAGTATTTAGATTACAGATCTTTTGAATCTTCCGTTTTTGGATTTTGAACCTTTAGAATCTTCAGGATCTTTGGATTTGGAGTCTTCAGAACCTTTTTTTAATATATTTTTTCTCGACCATCGCTCCGATGTCTTCAGATGATTTTAAGTATCAGAGTCGTTAGATTTGGCATCCTTTAGCATCTCTCTCTCTCTCTCTCTCTCTCTCTCTCTCTCTCTCTCTCTCTCTGTCATTAACTGGTGTATAATGTCTCTCTCACGAGGCTTGCCAGAATGTTTGTTCTCCTGTTCCCACAAGGTCAGATCCATGAGACAGGACACACAAGATGTGAAGCATCTCGGACACTCTTTCTGCTAGGCTTGCTAAAAATTCTCAAGAAAACCATAAGTCAAGCTTTAACATGAATCCATGGCACAGGACCAGTGGAGTATTTGAAATTCAAGTCGATCTGTAATTGAGGACACAAAGTGGACAACAAATTCAGATAACACCACTGTTTATATACTGTATGTATGGGGTCAAAGCAAGCTCATTTTTTGGCCATACACTGACAAGGAGAGCTAAACAATGTAACTGGGTCAGACAGCGTGTAGAATTCAGGGGTGAAAATCAGAAACATTATCTCTACCCCCACTGCTAAAAATACTAATCTAAATAAAAGAATGTATGAACATCTACATTTAGATACGCCCCAATGTACTAAAATAGTTCCTAACAGACAGTATCACATTTTTAAAGAACTTTGCCTTCTTTGGTTAAGTCTATTCAACGCAAGTGCTTTTCTGAGCTTCCCTATTCAGGTGTTACTTTGACTGTCAGCTAATGTCTTAAAGATGTTTATGGCATGCAGTGGACTCTTTTACAATGTTTGCTCTTCTACACAAACATGACACTAAAAATGTAATGGCTTCCATTTGGATGAGAATTACAGGAAGACTTTTAGCCTGCTAAATATGTTCATTCTGATACAAGAGCAACTAGAACTACCAAGAATCACCATCAGAATCATCTTACCAAAAAAAAGACATGTATAGAAGACTGTGGAGGTTGACAAGAACCGCATGGCATTACCACATTACAAAATGGCTAAAATAAAGAGATAAAGGATAGACAGAGAGGCACAAAGTTGCATAAGAAAATTTTAAAAATAAAACAGAAATGAACAGATAAATGAAAATGTAGAGACGGAGTGAAGAAGAAGGACAGTGGAAGAGAAGAAGTGTGTGTGGACCACACAAGAGAGAAGTTGTATTTCCCAACCACTGGGGCACCTGGAAGACTTCCTGAGTCTCCATAGCAACAGGGGGCGGGGAGACAGGAGAGAGACGCAGCGATTGGATGAGAAGGTGAATCTGGAGTAGAATGAATAAGATTGGAGACACACACAAATACATATCGCTGCTATCCTTCTGAAACCTTGTATCTTCCTATTTTGTATGATTTTTTTGCCATAAATTATATTTATTGGTCACCCTTTATGTTTGTAACTGGGTTTGCAAAAATCTAACCAATAAAAAGTATTAAAAAGTGCTTTACACCACAGTATTTAATCATTTAAGAAGTACAGTGTTTTATCCATTTAAAAAATGACAGCAAATTTGGACATCCGACGTTTTGAAAGGACAGGGACCATATGTGACCCTGGACAACAAAACCACTTTTATGTGTCTATTTTTCAAAATTAAGATTTTTACGTCATCTGGCCGATGGTAGAACCTCGGATTCAGGAGGAACAGTGTGGTTTCCGTCCCGGTCGTGGAACACTGGACCAGCTCTATACCCTCTCCAGGGTGCTGGAGGGTTCATTGGAGTTTGCCCAACCAATCCACATGTGTTTTGTGGATTTGGAGAAGGCATTCGACTGTGTCCCTCGCGGCATCTTGTGGAGGGTGCTCCGGGAGTATGGGATTCGGGACCCTTTGCTAAGGGCTATCCAGTCCCTGTACGACCGGAGCAGGAGCTTGGTTCGCATTGCCGGCAGTAAGTCAGACTTGTTCCCGGTGCATGTTGGACTCCGGCAGGGCTGCCCTTTGTCGCCGGTTCTGTTCATAATTTTTATGGACAGAATTTCTAGGCGCAGCCAGGGGCTGGAGGGCGTCGGGTTTGGGGACCACACGATTTCATCTCTGCTCTTTGCGGATGATGTCATCGTGCTGGCCCCATCAGACCAGGACCTTCAGCATGCACTGGGACGGTTTGCAGCCGAGTGTGAAGCGGCTGGGATGAGAATCAGCACCTCCAAATCTGAGGCCATGGTTCTCAGTCGGAAAAGGGTGGCTTGCTCACTTCAGGTAGGTGGAGAGTTCCTGCCTCAAGTGGAGGAGTTCAAGTATCTGGGGGTCTTGTTCACAAGTGAGGGAAGGATGGAACGGGAGATTGACAGACGGATCAGGGCAGCTTCTGCAGTAATGCAGTCGCTGTACCGGTCTGTCGTGGTGAAGAAGGAGCTGAGCCGCAAGGCGAAGCTCTCGATTTACCGGTCAATCTACGTTCCTACTCTCACCTATGGTCATGAGCTGTGGGTCATGACCGAAAGGACAAGATCCCTGATACAGGCGGCCGAAATGAGCTTTCTCCACAGGGTGGCCGGGCGATCCCTTAGAGATAGAGTGAGAAGCTCGGTCACTCGGGAGGAGCTCAGAACAGATCCGCTGCTTTTCCGGATGCCCCCTGGACACCTTCCTGGGAAGGTGTTCCGGGCATGTCCCACCGGGCCTAGGACACGCTGGAGGGACTATGTCTCCCGGCTGGCCTAGGAACGCCTCAGTGTCCCCCCGGAAGAGCTGGAGGAAGTGTCTAGGGAGAGGGAAGTCTGGGCATCCCTGCTTAGACTGCTGCCCCCGCGACCCGGCCCCGGATAAGCGGAAGAAAATGGATGGATGGACGTCATCTGAAAACTGAATAAATAAGCTTCCCATTGCTATATTGATATTGTTAGCACTTTTGACCGAGATGCAACTATTTAAAACTCTGGAATCGGAGGATAAAATCGCCTTTAAAGTTGTCCAAATTAAGTCCTAGCATAGCATATTACTCACAAAAATTAAGTTTTGATATAGTTTTGGTAGGAAATTAAAAAAATAGCTTCGTGGAACATGATCTTTACTCAATATCCTAATGATTTTTGGCATAAAAGAAAAATCTATCATTTTGACTCATACAGTGTTTTGTTTTGCAGTACTATTTATACTGTGGGGGCAGTCTTGTCTAGTGTTAAAGTTTTAAATGAAAAGTGAAATAGTCAATTAAAACATTTCAGACAATACACCTCATATTGTCTATTTTGTATTTAAATGCAGATTAGATTTTTTTGCAATATCCTCATGAAAAAATGTCTTATTATATATTACACCATGGTATAAAATGACTCACACTATAAGACTTCATACCGCACACTATCGCCCCAAAGTAGTAAAATAAGGTGCGAAACACAAATGATGAAAAATTATAAAAGAAGATGGTGAAAACAGGCGGAGTGAGATCACTTCTAACGTGATTTGCTTAAAAAGTCACATCACAGAGCTGCTCCGGGGGGCCTACATCAATTCGTGCTCCATGATGCATCCTGTTTGAGATGAGAGTGACTGTGACTCCATCAAAGTCAAGGATAAGAGTGTGAGTCACATAAAGCTCGTGATCAGCCCTTTCACGCAGCTGCATCAGGGGGCCCTCCTGGTAAAACACATTATACAAGAGAGTGAGCTCTGTCATGCAGCTCCATCAATGGGCTCATTCAAGTCATACACATCAATGCATATTTCATGACACTTAAAACAGTGACCCTTGTTAGAAAGGTACACCAGGGGGGCTGCTTTGCAGTTCTAGAGGAGCTTATTCTACACTTCTGTACCTCGTTTCAACTAAAGTCTATTTATAATGCCAGTCAAGGGTTCCTGTGCCAAACACAGTCAGAATTCAGTTGAATACTCTTTACCTTCTTTCTGACCCTTAGAATGAATCTGGCTGAGAAGTACAGTACATGTCCCGTGAACCAAATGATGGAGGCGATCACATGACCTACTAATGCCTGCTGATAGGTCTCATGTTGTATGATATCGTTGACAACCAACTACACAAAGTTCAGTTTATACAATTCTTGATGTTTACTTTGCTGCTAGAAGATCTGAGCTTTTAAGAAAATTGTTTTTGGAAGAAATGTGAAGTAATCTGAAATGACTTGCTGAGTTTCAGCAGGGGGACAGATTTTATAACATGAAAATCTTGACGTTTCGCGCTGACTTCATCCAGCTGGAGCCACACAGAGAGCTGAGAACATCTGCTCAATGAGCTGTTTTTATGAGAGAAATGGCAAAAACAATGTAGTTTTTAAATTTTCTGTTTTTGGAAGATAATGTGAGTAATGTTAGTTCTGAAAAAGTTGCTCCCATCGTGCAAGTGATGAGGTGGGTGTGGCCAAAGAACTGATGTGTATCAGAGTGGTTTTGTTCACGTTGCTATGTGGTTGCTAGGGTGTTCTGTGTGGTTTCCAGGGCATTGCTAAATTGTTTTCAGTGGTTTCTAGATCAAAATAGCTCTAACCCAATAACATGGAACCAAGATATGGCAAGAGTCAATGTAAGTTTAGGCATTTATGTGCCTGGCACACCCCAAAAAACAAAGCATGATCACTTCGGAAAACAAAACTATATCCATATTCATAAATTATAAAAAGCATAATTTTAAAACATAAATCACGTCTTTTGTACAAGCAGTGTATGCAAGTTACGTGCCACAGTTAAATACATTTCAAATTTATTTCTATATCGCCTTTTACAATGTTGCATCAAAGCAACTTTACAGTAGGCAACCGAAAATAAAAAATAAAAAGTGTATTAAATATTTACAACGGTTTTTGGTACATTAGCTGTACCAAACGCTAAATATAAATATATCAAACTATTAAATATCCAAAAAAGGTGTAATATCAAAATATAAAACCAATACCAACCGGTTACCAATATTCTTCGTTATCTTATTTTATGTTCTGCAGAAGAAAGGAAGTCATACAGGTTTAAAATAAGAATAGGGCGAGTAAATGATGAATGGTCTTTCATTTTTGGGTGAACTGTGAAGGGTACTTAGATGATCTATAATCAAAGGTATGATGAATCTCACTTTTGGCCGGGCAGACGGGGACATTTCACTGTGTTTTAAGGAGCTTGTTTGTCCTAAGCATGTTGGTCTTAAATCAAGGTAAAATGTAGACTGGTAGCCAAAGGGTGCGAGTACTCGCACTGATCCAAGAACGCACTAAATCCCCTGATTACAGCAATACAGGCAGTTTTATTGATACCATTTGTGTAAACAGTGTGAGTGATGGAGGAAAAGATATAAAGAAAAGAGAGCGGGCGGATGAGCTGGTTTCCTTGAATTATTCTGTGCACTGTGATTGACAGAACACACATGATGCAGTTCTACTACACACATGAAAGCAAACACAACCCACTTTCACATTTGTGGGATCTTATAGTGAACGTGAATCACATACAACACACACAAGCACAGATGTCCTGTAGTAAGGTTACTAATGGATAGTGTGAAAGGAGTCCGGAAATGCATTAGTGAGCACAGTACTAAGTTTCACTAGACATATGTGTATACTTATACACACACACACATTTATACACACAGTTATAATATATATACACTACAAGTGCCTTTCAACTTAGTATATAATACATATAGGTCTTGGGATGTTCTAGGACCCTAGACAGCATTGAGAACAATTACATTTAAAGGAACTGTGCTAACTTCTAGCATCATGAACTAAACCTTGTGGTTTAACTACGAATATAATGTGGTCTCTACTCTCAACTACTGTGAATTGTCAATTGACACCCCCACATTTGCTCTGAGGTCAGTCTAGAAATTGTAACTTGAATTAATCTCTGTCAGACACGAGAAGGAAAACAATGCCCTCGATGTGACCCTCCGTCTGAGCCTACAGACCAGTCAGGGTGGAGCTGAAAATACTACGGGACGAGACGTGAGACAGCACACACCCATGTGTCATCAGAGACGCTTCATGCAACCTATGGGTCACAGACAGCGACTCAGAAACACTCCCTAACAGAGGCAAAGCTCTGAGTAATGCATCACATGTTCCTCAATCCTCACCTGTCTCTTGTTACATTAGACAGCTGTGTCTGAATCACACACATTCACAAAGATATGAGATGAGACACAGAGAGACACTTATACATCACTTAATTTCAACATCCAAAAAAAATCAATACAAATTGGGAAAATAAAGTTTGTTTTCAATAACAGAACACATAGCCTCTCTTTGACACCATATGTCTTCAAAAACGAATAAACAATAAATTGATTTATAATATAGGAAATCAATTCGCAAAAAAAAAAAACTAAGACCACATTGAAATTTTTTTTTTTTTCAATTTGATCTTTTCTACTTCTTATAAATTGACATTTTGTTTTTCCCGATATAAAATTCAACAGTTAAAATTCCCTCTATCGTGTCCTTGTATACTTAAAGTGGCTGTGCAACGGTGTTTCATGCAATCTGACTTCTGTTAAACCTGCGGTCTTCTCATGTTTAACATGGTCAACTTGTCCAAAAACTAGTTGGGCGTATTACGTAGTATTTCTGTGCTCGATACACTCCCCCGAGCGATCGTACAGGTTTCGTAAAGTTTTTTCCAACATACAAAAGTGTTTCATAACAAATTTTCTTAGTCCCTTTTTGGACAATTCTCCCAGAAAAGCACACGCGCATGCGCAGACGTCACTTTCACTTGTGTGCAGGAGAGAGAGAGTATACGTTTGCGAAGTTCAGGTGTTTGTTTGAACACTGCATTTGGGTGATGAATGTTATATAAACTGTAGATATAACGCTGGATTTGGAGACCGTTGAAACTGATATATGGAGCCGTCCCAGCGCTAAAAGATGCCGGACATGAACCGCATGCGGTGAGTGAAACTGATGTCTGTGTTTTGTTTACAACGGGTGTCTGTGTTTTGTTTACAACGGGTGTGCAGTTCAGCCTACCCCTCCCCCCTGGATGCGCCGTATGGTTTCGGAAATAATCGTACAGCTGTATCTATCTTTTATAAATGTGATCGAAGATACAAAGTATGCAATACAACCCTATAGGTACTCAAGATTAATATGATATTGGCAGAAACTGCATGTGTTACGGCCCCTTTAAAGCCAAAAATAAAAAGTCGCATTGAGAATTACACAATGAATTAGTTCAACAAATTTTTTAAAACAGAAAACAAATCTATCACAAAGTACAAAAGTGTGTAAAATTGACTCCCTCTGGAAACAAAAGGGACACTCTTGACCAACATCTGGGTTTAACACAGAAATTAAGGCATTAACTGCAATGATGCCATGTAAAATTCTCCACTGTAAATCTCCATTCTTTTAGTTAATGGAGGTTTGTAAAAATATCTCCACAGTGGTTTTACATTGTCTTCAACAGTTAGAAAAGAATGCAAAGGTGTATCAACTTTTCCATGTAAAGTTTTCTTATTAAATTTTTGACAGAGGCTTTATATATTATCTTCTCATTCACCGAAAAACAAAACAGTATGCAGAGAGAGAGAAAGCATTCTTTGGCACTGGTGTACTCACACTTTAACAAGCACACTTCTCTCACAATACAGCAGTGAGTAATTGTGAGTGTCCGTGGTGACTATTTCAGCAGCATATGTAGGGCAGCCAGCAGCAAGGATAGAGAATTTGGCTCTTCTCGTCTGCCCACACCAAGATTTAGCCTCGTTCTCGTTTTCAATCTTCATACGGATGCCAGAATTCAGACTTGAACCCCAACAGCACCAAACAGATCTCAGAGCAGTAAAACAGTACTAGCGCTCGTCCAGGTATCTGAAGAAATAATCAGGGCATACTGTACTCCTATTGACTTTGCTTTAATGACATTGCCCTGATTTTGTATTTCGATTCTATTCTATTCTACTCTATTATTTTCTTTTGGGATGCTCTGGAGTACTTGATTCTGATTGGCCAGTTGCAACAGTCCAAGGTATGCAACCGCACACACAGGGTTAAAGGGTTGGGGTTGGCCATATGGTTAAACCAAGGAAGATATTTGGAAGAATGTTAGCAATTTTCAGTTCTGGGACATCATTGAACATTTAATGGTAGTCAAAGGTGCCTGAGAGCTGTTTGCTTTCCGTAATTCTTCAAAATATCGAATTTTGTGTTCAACTAACTAAAAAATGGTAGACAGTGATGGCCCCGAAAAATCCCCTGAAAATTGCTAACATTTTTCCAAATCTCTTTCTCTGTGTTCATTAGAACATAGAAATGTATACATTACAGATTTGGAACAACTTGAGGGTGAGTAAGGGGTAGAGAGAGAGAGAGAGAGAGAGAGAGCCAAAGGACTTCCCCCGGGAGTGAGGCAGTGCCCACAGTGGTAGTTATCTGTGACAGTGACTGTATGTGTGTATGTATGTTGCAACTATGTGCAGTTTGTGTCATAGAATGAAAACCCCAGTAAAACCAGGTCATCTGAAAAAAAAAACTTTAAATACCCTGGCCTGCACATTTACGGTGTCCTGTAAACCAGACTTGCTTTGCCCAGTATGTCATTTAATTACAAACTTAATTCTCGGGTTAGCTTTGACAGCACTAAGTCAGTATTCCTGAAGAATATGCAATTATCACACAGTTAAGACTATAATAGCATTTAAAATAGCTTTAAATAACATTTGGTTGTATTACAGACTGTTGAACACCTGAATAAACTTTCCTTCTAGGCAACATGCCATGTTACTTACATTTGTTAATATTTGCATTTTAATATTCATAGCATTTGGTTTTACTGTTTCGTTTTCGTAAATGACACATTTTGCTGCCTTGACAAGTCTACTTACATCGCAGCAGCTTTAAACATTCAGAAACAGTGCTTCAAAGACAGACGCACTCATTATTCTGTGGCTCTCTGAATAATTTCCATGTTTTGTGCCAAGCTTACTCCAGCACATCAAAAGAAAAGAGCCTACCCATCCCTGGCGAGAGCGTGTGCGTAACTGCACGGGGAAAAACTCCGGAGGGAAGCGTTTAAGCAAACAGAATTCTCTCTTTTGGGGAAAAAAGCTTTACCAACACCGTTTAGAGCCGTCTTCCCATGCACGTCCTTCCTTTAAGGGGTTTTGTGTGAGGACTAGGCCAAACTTTAGACAGGACCAAAGTAAGATGATTTATTTATAATAAGCGAACTTATTCACAGGGTTTGTGCCGCAAAATCCAATGCATACAACATCCTAAGGCACTACAGGTTTTGAAACAAAGGCTTTCCTAAATAGAGTGCTTAACCTTGCAAAAAATCTTATGCACTGCAATGCAAAAAAACAGAAAAGGTTGAGATAGAAACAAATATCAAAGCTGTTTTTCTGAAATATCGCAATTCCAAACTCACTCTTTGAAAAAAGAAAATGGAATAAACACTTTTTAAATGATTTCCTACTGTGCTGTCACTGTTCACAAGCACTTTTTAATACTTTTACTGGTTTGATATTTGCAAAACCCACAAACATAAAAGGTAACTAATAATAATGATTTATGGCAAAAAAAATCCCGAAATATGGAGATACAAGGTGTCAGAAAGGACAGCAGCGATATATTTCATTTAACACAGTAAAAATGGCTTCCCTAGTAATTATTTGACGTATTTTAGCTTTAGCTTAGCAACACTGGAGCGATTTCCATTAAGTTTTTATTTGTATGAATTTTATTCTTACATTTACAATCTCAGTTTCAAGTATCTCCAACTTGTTTTAAAGTGGTTTAAAAGTTGTAGCTAAATGTTTAAAGGAGTCACTGCGGAATGGAAATGTTTTGCCATCTTTATTGTAAGTTCACAGGCCGGTTTAACAGCTCACGTCAAAGATTGTTTGTTCTGTGACTCAGTCTCAAAGTCTACGAGAACATCGAAGAACATCATAGAGGTGGTCAACCACAGTCTGGCACCAAGACAAAGAAAAGCCCAATACACCAACACACAGACCTGTAAGTACACTGACACATACACCACCACATCCAAAGCACCACACAGATCAAACATTCGTGACTCCAGACCTTAAGTATCCATCATGATGCTGATGAACACACTTCCTGTTACACTAAACTTTACAGATATACAGCTGTGGAGACACTCCAATTATCTTCTTTTTTGGTATCAACTTATTCTTAGATGTTTCTAATGGAATTTGTTTGGAGAGACCAAACCGACACAACTGTTGTCATTCAGTAGAGAGATATAAAATGATTTTGAGTTAGGCAGCTATGTTTTAAGAAGGCTGTTAAAACAATCATAAAAACATCAAGATTTAAAGTGCTCAGCAAAAACTCACAACAAATAGCATTTATTCTTACGAAATTCATAATGGTTTAACTAAAATAACAATCTCAGAGAGCAAAGATAATTTATTTAACTTTGAATAAATGTCAAATTGGTTATTGTTGACATTGAATCAACAGTCAATGAAGCAATTATTTTTGCTATCTGGCATAGATTCTTATTTTTATTTGTAGTAAAACCCTTTAAACTGCAAATAAACCATCGTTTTACAACAGTAATGATATTTGAAGATAAACTATGGCTTACAAATAATAATACATTTTAAAAAAGATTACCTATGATAAAACCATGGGTAAATTTTCCACGGGCAAAGAGTTTCATGGTAGCAAGCCTAATATACATAACACATGCAAAATTTGAATAAAAACCCTTATGGCTTTATATGCCTTAAAATGGTGATTCTGTAAGATACTCAGCCCTATTACAGAATAGTAGACACAACTAAGATTTGTGATTTTTCTTTCCCATGAGTCTCTTTCCTTCTCTAACACCACTCATCTCAACTTCAAGGAGTTAAATCTAGAAGTGCGATGGAAACCACCAACTGAACGTCCTGGTTGGTAAAACACTAAATTTAGTTTCCGCTTCTTTTTCTTAGCACACAACTGGCCTCAGATCAGGAGCCAACGGCAACGTCTCCCTTCACCACAGACTCAAAACCCTCCATTGTTCCTCTGAGCACAAGGCCACTGTGTCTCTCTGAAGTGTAGGTGTCGGTCTTCTGACTAAAGCTCAACCCCACTCATGAAACAAGCCTTTATCCAGCATCAACAATCAGGGCTCTTCTTCCCTTGCTGACCTCAGTACAGTTGGCAGTGTGGAGCGGCCATGAAAAATGCTGAGACCTTGAGTTCCTTCAGGCCATTGGTTGGGATGTGGCGTGCCTGCCGTGCCTTGTGGTTTAGATGCCAATTTTGGACTTTAAGCCAGGCATGCCACGCCGCCTACACATTCCCAAATCTAGACTGGATGACCCTGCGTTTGCCAGAGCATGTACTGGATAAGATTATCCGGTTTCACTTGGATTCATGTTTGGGAAGTTTCAAAGGACATAAGGTCGGGGAAAAAGAGCTTGTATATTGGACTAAACTGCGGCAGAATAGATAACAGTCGGGTTTTGCAGACTGAACATAAATTATATTTTTTGATAGACAAGTGAATATCAACAACCTTCCTAAATCTGTAATGTAGAGTTTTGAAGTCATAGGAAATGTAGCCATCAAACAACTGTTACTCCAGAAGAACCGCAGAGAGTGTTTCAGTCAATATCCAGGACATTTCACCATCATGGTTCTGGTTTAGGTGCAAATGAAAATAAAACTCAAAGCAGATGTCATTCCCACATCATTTTGACCCCCTATCATCCTTATTTACCCTACATGATGGCATTCAAAGACACTCTCTCTAAGAGACAGTAGCTACTTTTAGTTCACTAATAGCTTATCAATAACCCTAAACAGAAATATGTTGTTAAATGACAAGTGTTTTCTGGTTTTCTCAAAGTAACTAAATTGTATAGCCCTTCAAAGAATTGTTCACCCAACTATGAAAATACTTGCATAATGTATTCACCCTATGCCATACCAGATGTGTACAACTAACTTTCTTCACTTAAAGGGATAGTTCTCCCTAAAATGAAATTTCTGTAATGAATTACTCACTCTCTAGTTGTTTCAGTCCTGAAAAAAGTTCTTCATTTGGTTGAACACAGAGAAAAATATTGGGACGAATACTTGTAACCAAACAGTTCTTGGACCCCATTGACTACCATGGTGTTTGCTTTCCTACATTCTTCAAAATATCTTCTTTTGTGTTCCACAAAACATAACAAATTGTAAAGTAATTTTCCTACTATGGTAGTCAATGTGAACTGTTTGGTTACAAGCATTCTACTAAATATCTTTCTTTGTGTTCATTAGAACAAAGACATTTTTACAGATTTGAAACAGACAGAACGTGAGTAAATGATGACAGAATTTCTATTTTGGGGTGAACTATCTCTTTAAACACATATTAATAATTTTATATCAAAATGTCATGTTATCTCTTATTTTTAGCTTCAGATCAGTGCAGGAAATATTTTTAAGTAAATCTATCAACGTCCGCCAGTTTTCAGTGCTAATCTGTATGTTTATGTGGATATGTATTACGTGATATATCATTTGCTTAATTCATATAATGATATATAAGCACTAAATGCAGTGCTCGAATTGATGGGGGACTGGGGAGATCAGGGACCCCCATAAGGCTTTAGGGACCCCCATAAGAAGTAAAAAATATTCCTCAGATATTTGTATTTGAGTGAAAATTATAATGACAAATGTGATTAAATTCATATGGTAAATTTCGTGAATTAATTATTTACAATCATTTATATTAGGTTTGTTTATGGGCTAGTTGTCATGTCTTTGAAATTTGAAACGCCTCACCCCACGTCTAAAGACCGCTAAGCGCAGGACAGTGAAAGAAGCCTGTTCTTTTATGTAAGCCTGTTTTTAATAAAAAGTATATAGTTATTCATATCATTATAAAACATATTGTGCATTTTGTATCAATTGTATATTGCGAGACTAACCCCCACCAAAAAAAAGTATTTTGAGGGGGACTTGGTTCAATTAGAGCGCTGACTAAATGTGTATTTCAATAATGGTTGTATGTGCTAGGTGTAGAGCTATGCGGTGCTGAGAACCATATAAGAAAATAAAATTACAGTGTTTTAGTATAAAATTAAGAAAGAAAGTCATACATCTGGAATAAAAATTTTGAGTGAATTATTCCTTTAAATGGGAAAATAACGTGTTAAAGCTACACATAACTTTAATATGATTATTGAAAGAGGGAAAAAAAATAGGCACGCAACTTCTCAGGTTTAGCATGCTAGCAATCCAACATTATCTGGCTCACTGTTGAGGGCGCTAAAACAAACATGGACAAGTTACATCTCCTAATTGTCCCCTTAAAAGGAATGTATCCTCACCCATCTCCATTACTTAAAACCCCTGTCAGACCAGACCCTGCCTATACCCTTGTTATGATTTATCATTCATTAAATTCAGATTCCCCTTCATCCAAAAGAACCCAAAAAGCTATGAAAGTCAGACAAATTTAGAATAAATCCCCTCCTACATTATGCAGATGTCAGTAATCAGCAGTGTAGTATGATCAGACGAGGACCTGAGCACAAAACAGCACTGAAGAGCAGCCAGAGGACTTGACAGTAAGTCACGCCCACCTCCTCAAAGCAGGATGAGAGGAGTAACCTAACCAGCAGAGGTCAGCTCTTTAGTATTCCGCTCACGAAACATAATTCTGTACCTGTATATCCTTACAAGACTTGGTTTAGATTGCAAAATGAAGGAGAATGTAAAAAAGATCCGAAAATGGCAGATGCAAGCTTCCATTTGCTTCATTAAATTGCTACAAGACCGGCGTTTAGAATGGCCTTGATGTGTTTTTAGCTATACACAAGCTATGTGGGTGGTTTTCCCACAGAGACCAGAGAAGACAAAAAAGGACGTGGAACTTCAAACAAGAACCTAGAAGTACAAACAATACTGGCTTCCCAATATACATCCAAGAATATACACCGATCCCTTTTTGAACATGTACTATGGTAAACATGGCTTACCTGTGGGTAATTTGTGTATTTTTTGTGTGACTATAGAAACTTTAATGGTAAAAGTTGCAATGAAAATAAAGAAGTTTCATCAATCCTTTAACAGCAGCATGCATGCCTTTAAAAGTTTAACACAATTTGTTTTTGTTTGGACGACTGATAAACTCTGTTTAGCTAACAGAAACTAGCCAAATGACAGCATAAGATCTTCTTGGTCAGAATGCTCGAATTTACTTTAAGCGAACTGTGAAGCATTAAGGAACGGTTAAACAATGTTTGACCAGCTGCCAGCTTATAAACACAGCACACTTATTTGATTTGAACCAAATGTGTGCAGTATGCTAATACTAACAAACAGCGCACAAACAATAACAGGGCGTTTTCTAACAGCTAAGAATCTTTGGATACAATGACCGAACACTTTATAACCCCCTTTTATTGCACAGTCAGCGTAATAGTTAGCGTTCTTTGTGGACACCTTTAGAATGAGTAACGTGACGTCATACATGACAGACTTATAGGGCGATGCAAAACTACACATTTTCAAAAAAGACAAGTTCTGGTTAACTTTCAATCAAAGCCGTCAGTCTGAATGCGCTTAGCCGCAACAGCGCTTTAAAGTGAACGAATTTATAGACATATTTTTTTCCATTCAAACAGTCTAACAGCTAAAGCACGGGGCTAATAAAAGCGCTTCCCCAAATTCAAACCCAAACCTGCACAGATCCAGAATACTGTGAACCAGATCCCATCCCACAAAGCAACGATTAGATTCCGAACAATCAAAAGTGCTTAGCTACCAAAATCTTGCCACTGCTGTCAGCACTGCCGAATGCATTATTTATACGTTTCTTAAAAACGATCCCAGACGTTGACAGCTTCATAATGTTCATCCTTCTTCCTTACGTTTGTTTTTCTTCCAGCCATTTATCCCAAACGGCAAGAGAGGAACTGAGGAGGAGGGAGCTGATTGACTGTGGTGGTTCGGCCTCTTGGTTTATCAATGGAGGCTTTGACTTTACCCCGATGCCGCGGCACAACAAGGCCGTCATTACCACTTATGTAAAACACTGACGTTTTTAACAAATCAACAATCTCCTTAACACACTGTGGAGAACACTAACTAGAGGCTTCATGGTATTATAAAGCAACTACATCCAAAAACCTAACTTATTACTACTTTTTTGATCACTATTTATAGACACAGTGCAAATATACTTATCCAGTGCTGTACTAACATGGATCTTAATACACGCTCAAACAGACATGCTTACACTGCAACTAAATGTGCTCAGTCATCCACAATCTCTACATTTCTTCCAAGACTTTGCAGAGGGGCCCGGCTGCACCTGAAGGTTTGGGTGCGAACGCTGCCTTTCCTCCGTACTGCTTCCAAAGCAAATACTGTTCCTGGCTGAGGTGTCCTGAGATCTAAACATTACAGCTCTGTCGAAGAGTTGCTCTTTTATTGTGTAAAATACACTCATAAATGTCAGTCCAGCAAAGCCCTCGACTGAGCCCTGTAGCACACGGCGGAATGCTACATTAAACAACATTAGAAGTGGATCAGGTTCTTTTTCTTAAATCCTTATTATTGATTTACGTTCGTGTGGTTGGTAGACGCTTTTATCTAAAACAACTTGAAGTGCATTAAAGGTACATTTCATCAGTCAGCGGATTCAAACCCATAGCCACAACACTCCACCAACCTATAAATTTTGGTTTTTGTTTGGTATTGTTTTGATAAAGTGTCGTGTATCATTATGTATGCCACATGGTAAGTGACAGAAATGGACAAACAGACCAAAACGCATGTAGCAAGCCAAACTTGGTCCTCAAATCTGCATCTTTTAATTCGCTCTCTCTACAGCAACCCCAATAAAAAAGATTCAAAATCTAGTGACACATGGATTACTCGGTCGCTGGATGTCAAGTCGGCTATCCAAATCAAACAATGAATCCTTCCCTAGAAAATTTCCCAAAATAACCAAGAAGACTAAACAAGAGTTACCTGAAGGTCGAAGAATTTACTGTATCTTCTGTAGATGATGTGAGAAGTGGAGTCTGAGTATGTGACATTGATGAGATACACCTGAAAAAAATAGAAGAAAGAGCATTAAATGTTAAATAAGTCTTGAATTATTATATCAAGACATAGATCATTGCACTATAAGCCACAAAACATACTATTCACAATTATGAACAACTTCATAGAACAAAACCCAGATAGCACAGGTATGTCTGTCCGATGTCAGCTAAAGATCTTGAAAACATCTGCTGTGTAAAAACATCTGCTAAGCATCTTAGAAAAGGTTTTACACACATTCTCAATCATAAAAATATGTAGGACATCTGACGGGAAACATCTCAGAGACGTATTGCAGATGTATGTGTGCCATCAGGGAATGCCCATCAATCGTTGCTTGGACATTCTGTGACATAACTCATTTTAGAAAGAAATAAAGAGGATTTTGAGAACCGTTGTTTAAAGATCAAAGAGCAGTATGCTGTGGTCACGAAACCCCACGGTGTAGTCAGGAAGTTTTTCCTGCACACGTATGGTTTCCGACAAATCCTTCTCTATTGTCCTGCAGGCAGAATGAAGAAATCTACATTCACAAGGCCACCATCAGGCACAGAGCATTTGTTAAACTTAGGGAAACTCCTGTTCGCAAATGACATCAAGAATGGGACAATGACTGTCTTGCACCCGGCTCAACTCTAGGCTTACTCTGTTCTCATAACACAGGACACATGTGATTTGTCATTTATGACATGCTTTGTCATGTTATCTAATATGAGTGTGGCGACGCTAAACAAAAATAATCCTATATGTTTTTGCACGTCATTTTAGCGTAAACACAGTGGATTTGTTATTCTGTTGGATTGACTGCTCCGACATAGGATGTTCATGTTGACCGTTTAACCGTTAACCGATAGTAAAAATGTTGACTTTAAAAAGGAATGTTTATCCTTTTGATCATTTTTTATAATAATAATATTGATTAAATAATATGTTTTAAAATGACCATAAAATCATACATGTTTTTTTTGTTTTTGGTATGCTTAAAGAAAAATATGCTATAAAAATATTTTTTGCAGACGCGTGCGACCAGTGTAAATTCCCCACAAAACTTTTTCAATCATGCAAACCACTTGACGAAACTGGACAAGTGTAATTCATCCTCTTGTTGAGGTCACATTCGTCAGGGCTTTACTCCTCCAAACGGAGTGCGTCAACGGCAGCCTTCCTCAAAGCTCATTGTTTTAAATGTAGACGCTAGTGCTCACAACGTAGCGTTAGGTAAATGAAAACGAAATGAGCATCCCTAGTCCAACGTGTCGATTTCAGGCTCAACCAATGGTCAGTCTGGGCAGGGCTACTTGTTTGACCAAACTACGGAATGTTCGGTAGGTCATAAACGACAATGAACTTAGTGGGAAAATGTCTTGAGAAGATCTCACCCATTGCTCAAGAAAGTAATACCAAAGAAACTCGCCGATGGGCATTCTGACCTCAACCAGTAAGCAACCACCTACCAAGGACCAAGAACATGTGTGCAACACATAGCAAAGCCTAAGGAATCACTCACAACACCCTGGCCATCCATCCATAAAATTGCCTATAACATGGACACGCCGCTCTCACATTTCCTTTAAAAAATCGATTTTTTGCAGTTCTGCTAGTGCTAGAGAGTAAAACTGATAAGCACATTTTAAGTCCTTTACAAACCTATTCCAAGTCATCTGTACTTAAATACAGGTTGACCTAGTTTTAATGTGCCAGTCAAAACAATCCAAACTATAGCTGAGATACACAGATGGACCTGCTGCAACATACAAACAAATGTCTGTCTTAACATACACACGACCATGCTTTTTATTTATCTGGTTTATATTCAGCAAATTTACTGACAGCAAGTACATCTTGTAAGTGTGCGATATTAGACTTATTAACATGATGCTCCGATTGCACCTTTCTGACAATAAGCCTTTAAATAAACACCAATTGTCCAATAAAGCAAAATCCAATTTAATCTCACTCAGGCAGGGTGATGACATCTCGCTACAATATGGTCTGTTACGTCGAGGCTGTGCGTTAACTTTTTTTGCAAATAGCACTGGTGCTAGAGAGGTTCTGTAGCAAAGACAAAACAGTTGTAGCACAAGTATAAAAGTCTTTAAAAAATATGCAAGTGCAGTTCATCACATGACTGGGCAGTTAACTGAAAAATGACATTAATGTTACATACAGATGGATAAATTCGCGCCACATCATTTTTAGTTTACCAAAATTTGTTTTAATTTTCTTTATTTGTTTAAAAGTTCTGTGTTTTAAATTTTTTACATTAAAATATATGGTGGTTTATTTGTTTAGTATACTTTATTATTTACTATATTAAAGCTACAGTTTGTAAAAAACTGCCAGTAGATGGCGCACAATTAAAACAACAACAATTGCGGAGCTTGGTGATGCTGTGAAAGGAGTGTGGAATGATGGGATCTGTTTACTTCAATTCCACCACTGATGGCCATCGATCAGACGGGAACGAGAAATCATGGTTAGCGGATGAGGTAAAGTAATAAAGTTTTATAAATGTTGAGTATAACTGGGGTCCATAAACAAGTGACTGCTCGAAACAAGCTAGTGGCCTGCTAGACGTTAGACACTACCCCCACATTTGTCCACGACACTGTTGTCATACGGTTTCTACGTCAGTCGACGCGGTAACAAAGGGTAACGTTGATATGATGCCCTTGACAGGCGACTGCATTGCCTGTGTCACTGTATAGAATGGCAATTTTCTCACTTTTTTAAAGTAGTTGAAAACATTTGAGATGTTATAAGTACTCAGCTGAACATAATATATAACACTGGCTAATTTATTCATAGCACCGACCTATTTTTAGTAGCATGTGCGACATATATGTGTCGTAATGTATCCCGAGTATGCATACTCCCTTGATGAAACTTAACCATTTTATTTACAGTAACCATAGTTCACACAATAGAGGCTTTTACGACGCGTCATCAATCCGGAAGTCGGCCATGTTGGAGGCATTGAACATAAACACTGCTATTGAACCAAATTGATATCGCAGATATTGCTGGAGAAAAAAATATATTCTTCTTTAGAAATAACGGAAATTAGTAAAACAACGTCTTATGTAGTACATTAACCGTTCAATCCATGCTGTTGTTTAGATCTGAATATCTCCAATATGGAGATCTGGGTAACTGACCAAGCTGTGACGTAGGTGCAAATCCTCTATACAAATGGTAACACAATGCTAATCTTTTACTTTAATAAAACCCTGGTTCCCTGATACACAATGTCTAAACAAAGGGTTTGTCGAAAAAATAGGACGCCCTAAAACAGTATTTTATAATACAACAACAAAAAATATTTATTATTTATGTATATATTTTGTGGCTATCCTGTTCAATGCTCAAATTCCGTATTCTAAGGAAATGAAAAAAACACTGTACTTTTAAGTGATAAATAACTGTCGACAAGCACGTTTTTTGCAAAACCTAGTGATAAGCATTAAAGGGTGACAAATAATAATGATTTATAAAAATCATACAATATGGAAATACAACATTTCAGAAGGACAGCAGCGAGATATATACTCTAATAAATGAAAACAATTGGCTATATCTAAATACAAATATATTAAAACTGTCAAGAAAATTGTGTCTGGTGGTTAAACTGTACTTGTTGAACACCCACACCAATTGTTTTTCAAATACAGAGTACAGTTTGACACAGCCACATCATGTAAAAATCATTTTTCTTTCAAGTGATATGACAAAAACATTTAAAGCAATTATAACCCTGTTTACACTAGAATGTTTTGGTTAAAAAAACATTAAAAACAAACTAGGGCAAAAGAAAGTCCTCTAAATTATGAAATTGATTCTTGATGTACTGTGCTTTTACAGTAGTAACAATTAACCATAAGAACTTTGATATTTAAAAGGCTACAGTTACCATTTTTAAAGATATTTCTGTAAATGCTGAAAAACATTTTCATTTTCACTATTAGTGGATAGCTGATAGCCGATCCTCGTGTGAAAGTCTGCCTTGTTGAGTTTTTCCTATAGGTTGAGCACAGTCTGGCCTCAATTATTAGACAAGCAAAGTGTTTGATTTACCGTGTCCTCATATAACAGGGGCATGAGTTTAGTCGTGTTTCAAATATTATGTCACGCACAATAAAGTGGGAAACTGCCTCAGCATTTTTGCGCGTAATGAAATATGAGCGATATCGTACAAAACGGGCAGATGTCTGTGGTAGAGCTTGACAGAAGGGGACAGAGAGAGACAGTGGAATCTCTGAAGTGTGACGCGAGACAGATATCTCACATGCTTATGTGAGTTTTTTCGTTGTGCCAGATTGAAGTGCCCCCCCATCAAGTGAATGCTGGGAAAGACCTTGGCTGAACCACATCGTGCCGTTTCCCACAGCATGCATGTGCAGCTATCTAAACAGATACATGCTTATCACACACGGCGTGCCACGGAATGAGGTGTGTGTAAATGTGTGAGAGAGAGAGAGAGTTTGAGAACGTTTCTTTAAAGAGCAAGTGCTACAAAGATACTCTGTGCCTGTGTGGGTGTGCTCAGAAGTTATTTAAAGATCCTTGACCGGACTGGCATGTTTGCTTGCTGAATCTGCCCTTCCTTGCCCAACTGTAATTTGTAATTTCACAACAGAGGGCAGCCCCAAATTTGCCCGTGTGTGTGTCAAAGATGCACATTCAACAACCCTGTCTTGATTGGCCGATGGAACCGTCCTCATGGCAACCACAGTGGAAAATGGGATTGCCGAAAGCCCACGCCCAGAATATCAAACGCAACTTTGCTATCCCGGAGAGCTAAAATAACATTTCGGTGCTCTTGAAACAGAACCAACTAAGCCACTGGAACAAGTATGCACTATGCACTTCATAATTTAACAATGCGCAACAAATATAAAAATCAAAATTAAATGTGTGTAACCAAGCTTTTCTGGGGTACCATTGACTATCATAGCAAGTGTACTAAAAAAGAACAATCACACTAACACATCTAGTCCACATCTAGCACACAACTTCTCATTCACCTTCTGTTTTCAATGGCATGCAGTGCTCACAGATAAAAACCTGTTTTAGGTTTTTCAGAACCTGCAGGCAATCATCAATAATCCCCAAAATAGGGAACCAGACAAAGCTCATCAACCACTGATAAAAAAACATAACATGTAAACAATAGTAATATGCATTTACACCACTTATAAGAAGTCAGTTTAAACACTCTTCAACCAGGTCTGAATATCAAGACGTGATGCTAAAACCAAAGCTTTCTTTTATAAATATCCAGCAGTAATATGTAAAAAATCCACACCATCACATATTTTCAAATAAACACCAGCTTTGCAATATATGTAACTTTTGTCTTTATACAAGAAGGTGAAAACAGAGAGAGAAACTTACTCGTGAAGGTCTTCAGATTTGTCAAATAGAAAAGGATGAGGAAACCTTTAGCAGTCTTGGTGGGGCTTAAAGTACAGGCCTTACCACTAAAGCAAGTCAACCCCGCCTAAAGAAACTATTTAGAGATCGAGACATATAAAAGCCTATCCATCTACCATATGTCTGACTGTACCACATTCAGACCATCATAGAATTCAACTAAGCTCCAATCCGTATGTTTCTCTTATACGTCATCATCTCTGTTTGAAACTGCATGTTACTTTATGTTCTTTTTGTTGATGTCAAATTATGTCCGACTAACATTTTCTGACAAATTGTACCCAACCGCTCAACTTATCTATCATTATTACAAGTTAACTGTTGTGAACCGAGGTTAGTTCTAACCTTAATAAATAACATTTTGTTGTTTCTTTTAAGCAAAAAGTTACAGATTGCATCTTTAACAAACAAACTGGCCAGCACTTAGGTTGTCATATTTCGTTCTCATTAAAATAAAAAATGAACCCCTGCCCACAACAAACAATTGCCTACAACATCTCTAATATCTGATTATGTGACATAAAAAATATTGTTTGTACTACGAAGACATTCCAATAAAATAAAAAGGTCGGCATCAGCACCTACTGTAGATCTCTGGGGGTGAATGTTTACTGCAGTTTAAGATACATAACTATAGGCGGGGTCACTGGTAATGAGCTTCTCAAAGGCTGTTTTAATTAAACATTACATACATAGGGAGAATGAGATGAAAGGGAACATTCCGATCCACCTCATGGATTCATGTGATCATCATTTCTGATGAAAGCCCCTCACATCTCACATCATCTCTGCCAAATAAACCCGTGACAGGATCATTGTTTTGCATTTTGTGGTTCAGTTCACGTTTCCTGCAGCCACTGGCCATCTTTTCTTGACCTCTTCCGCCCTGTTACCTATGTGCAAACGCAAACAAGCAGATTTCCAGCATGCACAAGGGATGCAGTACAGGAAGTGGAAGGGTTTCCTGGAGAAGAGCAGTTGAAAGGTGTCAAGTCAGCGTACGCGAAAGCCTTTCAGCGTCATCACCTCTGGCCTTTCAGAGCGCTCTGCCCTACAAAACTAAACTAGACTTAGTATTTGACTAAGTCAAAAACCAACTACTGACATCATCATTAATGGTCAATCTATGTTTTTTCAATGGTAACAATGGTATCAATTACGCACTGTAGCCAGTGGCCTGTTAAGTTGTATATTTTGTTAGTGCTAGTGCATTAACTAATGTTAATCAATACAATCTTGTGTTACCAAATTATAGTATATCATTGTGTCCTGCATTGCTCTCTACAGCAAAAATAAAAAATTGAATCTGAATTAAATATTTTTTCGTAAAAACAACTGGAAGGTTCCCAACGACAAAGATTGTCTAAGTGCTCTTCGAAGGGACAACAATCAGGGCAAATAGTAATTCCAAATTAAAGTCCCTAAAACTGGCAGTAAAACTATTCTTTTAAAAACACGATAATCTGCCTATACCGATAAATTGTTGAAATACTCAACATATCAATAGATAGCGATAAATATTATTTTGATTATTGTTAATGGAAAAATGTTCACTGACTCAACCTGGGAGTGAATTGCCATCCCTCTCCGCAAGACTCTTCTACCAAATGTCTAATAGTGCGGCACGGACAGAATTGACAGAGAAGGACCATTTCACTGCTTTTTCTCAGCTCCATTACACCTACATGGCTTTTCAGACACGGCAATTTCATCTTTCATCCCAGTGCCCATTCACAAAGCCCGATTCTCCACATCAGACCATAAAACCACAAAACATCCTCATTAGTTCACATAATTCCAAGCGTATCTATTAAACAGACGCTGTCAAACATGTGGCGTGATGCAACATTCATTTGCAGAATAACTTCGTATCTTTTTGGGTGATGACATCATTAGCTACTCTGAGAGAAGAACCCATTTCCCACTTTGCCTGCTGCTCACTTCCTGCCCACACATGTTGTCACCAGCGGCTCTGGAATCATTTGTTCTCGATGATGTAATCAAGCTGCACCGAAAGCAAGAGAGTTTATTCCGCTACAGACATCGGCTCTACAGAAAAAAAGCAATAAGCTGCAGTGCATCGAGATGTCATGTTGGACAGGGAACAAGAGAAGAGGAGGAGGAGAGAAAGGAATGGAGACGAAAACATGGAAATTAAAGAAAGGCGATGAAAGACAGGATGCATCCGGAGTCTTTTGTCAGTACAAAAATGGAGACTGAAGGATTTTGGAGGAAGGGGGATACTTTATAGGTACAGATCAGCAAAAACATTTTTCCAAACCTATTAGTTCAAGGTCGTTCAAGCTTTTAGTTTAAAGGGTAGTTGACAAATATACCACACGTTTCCTAGGGGTGACGTAGCAAACCTTTAGAAAGAAAACTGTAAATAATATATTATTTTATTCATACTTACAATTATAATATAAAGAGATTTACCTTGATTGTAGTTTTTTCTAGATTTTGCCTTACACCATACATGTGTACTAAACCAAATATTTCTGATAATTGAAATCAAGATAAAAATCTTATTATTAAAAAAGTATTATTTGAAAAACTAAATAAAAAATTGAAATGTTGCCTCAGCAATAAACTAAAATAATCAAATAATCAAATTGTTTACTGAAAATAAGATAATAAAAAAATCTAATTATTTACTGAAATAAATCAAACTATACTTAAACTGAAATAAAACAATAAACTAACAAATAAACAAAAACAAATAAATTATAAAATAACAGCGGCACATAAAAATACAACATTTAACATGAAATTGACAGATTATTTAAAATATTTGTATATATATTTTATTATAAAAAGCCATGCAGATTCTTGCGAGGAACGACAAAAAACAATGTTTGTTGTCAATGATGTCAAACCTGAAGTGCAACTGAGATTTGTACAGTAAGTTACACTACCAAAGAAGTTGAGGTCTTGAAATTAATTTTGGTCCATTCGCCCCCAAATTGTATGGCTTTAGAAGATTCCCAGTCTTTAATGTGCTTTTTGGAGTGACAACACTTTATCCCCAAAGGCTTTCATTTACTCACAGAGATGAGTAAATATGAAAAGTAATTTTGGGTTGAACTCAGATCTCAGAGTTCATGGCCTCTGTCCCTTTTCACAGTCAATAACAGTGTTTTGCAGGGCATGATACACACAACACAATTTCACCATGGCAAGTCGTGGCACGATTTTCTTGTTGTGGCCAATGAGGGTAATCTAACAGACGGAAACAGTAAAGAAAATGTGTCATGGACAAAAGCTGTCAAGACAGCAGATTGTCTGGGGAGAGCCTCAAAACGCTCGCAAGCACACACATCTCGACATGGGTCTCTGGTGGGAAGCAGGGTACTGTAATGAATCGTGTGTGTGTATGTGTGTGAGGAGACACATCCCAGAGTACTCATATTCTTCTTATTAAGAAATAACAGAACCAACTCCATCCACCATGAGGAGTGTTTGTGTGTCGACTTCCTGCCTGGAAATATGAAACATATTCCATCTTACGACTCCAATTTTTCGTAAATCCTCAACTGACTCATGATGACAAACCTTCGATCATTTCTGCTTTCTATATCTTTTCTACAATATCTATAAAAAAGAATTTTAAAGGCATGCTTACTTAAATTTAGATATACTAAACTTAGCTCTGTACACTGTAGTAGGCTTTGTGAGACATGTTTTTATTGCACTTTTTGTTCTCCTAAAGTTGACCCAATTGCTTCCATTGTTTACCCAACTTGTAAGTCGCTTTGGATAAAAGCGTCTGCTAAATGACTAAATGTAAACCTGAGGTTGTGGTTATTCGTTGTCATCCTTCCATGCGCTTAAACCTTACTCGACTTAAGTAAGAAAGGAAAAAAGTTCTCATATGTTTTGTCTAAAAACTCCCGAGCTTCCATTCAAAGAGAGGAAGTCAAGACCCCTTCTGGGGATTAAAACAAGAGCATGTGGGTTCACAGTTCCCCTCCTCCTTTCTCTCCCTCCATCTCATACGGAAAGCATAGCCAGCTGTTTGACAAACATTGCTAATGAGACCTAACAACTGCCTTTCTTTATTTGCTCTTTCCAGAGTCTGCGGAAGGGACAGAGCAGAGTATTCGCTCCCCTGGAGAATGCACCGAATCCCACGATGGCAATGGGGGAAGGTTGTTGCACTAACGCTGATCTGAGAATAGTTGTTGCTGGAGTTATAAGATAAAAAGGCTGATGGTGAACTGGGTGTCTGGAAAGCCAAATATCAAAATTCACAATTTCAAATTTGGTGTAAAACCAAGTGTAAAACTAAAAGAGTTAAAATCTTAGATTTTCCCGATTAATTCTGAGCCCCAACAGGGCGTTTCAAGACACTGACCCTTTAGTACAAAAGACTGGATTTCCGGGCTTCTTTAAAGGCGCTCGAGATGCTCTTTGGGACCTCCTCATGTCTTGCAGGAATAACACGGACCATCAGTTCTTGCACAAACATCCCAGCTCAAGTAAATGCTGTCAATGCCAAAAGGGACCACACCACATAAGAAACTCTGAACTTTATTTCACCTATAATTTAAACACATCTACTCTATTGCTAATCCACAACATGGCCCTGCATATATGCCTGCCAAGCGTGTTATCATAAATATTTAAAAGAAACCTCAGAGCCCATCTTTTGCAGGCAATACGTAGGCTTCTACTCCAGCCATATATGGGTACTTCTTCAGGCCACCAAACCTCGAAATCTGTCGGGTGAAGTTGTGGCCTAAATTGTCCGAAAGGGGGTGTAACACTGGACGGCGTGAATAAAAGTTTATTAAGAGAGAGAGACCCTTACAGCTGAGCTTGAAATGCCCCCCGGTGTTACTGCGTGACGCCAGCTGATCAAACTGCACGTCACCGATAACCATTATCTCTCTGACTCATATCAGGTACGTAAAAAACAAAGTGTTAAAGATGTCAATGAGGTCAAACTGCACGATTTCATACAAGTGACACCCGCAAATGCCATTCGTCGGTATCCAGATGTCTATCCGCACAATACAGAAAGAAGCGCACCAGGTTCGAGAAAGACGCAAAAGGTAAATAGGCAGCCGACTCACGTAATGTTTGGATGGGTTCCTCCTCTTCTCCACATCCACCACTTTAACATCCAAAACTGTGCGAAATTGCATTTTGGCAATCAAACGCCGAGACGGGTTGAATAAATTCCCAGCGCGCGGACGGTCACTAACGCGTTTGCGCGAATTATATCGCTGCTCTTCTTCAATGAGCGCGCACGACTGTTGCAGTGCCCGTGTTATCCCCCTGGACCTGATACAGATAACGAGCCAGTATATAATAGCGGGGTATGAAACTTATATCCGTCTGCTGAAAACGCAAATCCTAATATCCATAGCTCTCAGAACGACTCGCGCGTTCCAGACGCGTTGTGGAATCCGACTCGACGCGTCGATGAACGGATAACTTGAGGATCGGCGCGTATCCTTTGTGTTGCGTGGACTACTGTAGTCTACCTGGAGTGAGGGGGGGTCTCGTCAAACGTGAGCGGCGCGCGTCATTGAGGCCAGGACGCGCATTCAATTCACCGTGCTCGCTGGAGAACGCAGTCAGTGCTCGGCAGGAAGCGCGCGCCGCACACACGCGTGGATATTTGGGAAATGGGGTTGGGCTTTTCGACAGGAGCTCGGTTGCAGTTCAAGAGCGAAAAACGCTTTATATCATTGTCTCCACTCGTACGAAAGACAACGAGAGCGCGTGTTTGGTTCGGTCTGAGCTGATGCGTTTGAAGGGCTGCTGTTGAGAAAATATTATAAACCACTGGAACCTCTAAACTGATGTTAGCCTGTACAAGCTAAATAAGACATTTGATATAAGATAAACTGCACATCTGTAATAACAAAGACACAGGTAGATTTCCAATTAACGTGGCTGAGATTTAATAGATAAACGGCTATCTACCAATAAGAATGATATGAGCAGAAAGCGGCATAGAGACAGATGTGCTCACGCGGACGGTGGCGAATTTCAAAGCTCACGTCGCCCCCTAACGGCCGTTAACTGTAACTATAATTTGTTACTTTTGTGACGAAAGATATCTTTTCAAAACCATTAATGCTGTATGAATTGTTATTTCTGTAAGAACATTACATGAATAGAACCAAAGCCAATATACTTTGTAAATAGAATCGTTTAATCATTTGAACATGATTTTTTAATGGGATTGTTGACACCTCAAAAATGACATTATTTACACTTATGTTGTTTACACATAATGTGGCTTTCTTTGTTTTTTTTAGGACCAAAACAGATTTTCTTTCCATTCGTATGCCTTGGGACACTTGGAGTATCGCATGATGTTATTTGATAATGCTTCCATCCATTTGAAGCTCCGGAGACTATGCTCACAATACCCTGCCATTGTAAACAAAACACGTTTTTAAAATGTTTACTTTGGTTTGGAATAACAAAGATATCCACTGGGGTTTAAACGATACAATGACGAATAAACAATGACAAAACTTTTCATTTCTGGGTGTAAAAAACTCAAAAAAAACTACAGAATGGTGTAGTGAGCTTCACTTGTGCTGATAATGTCGCTGTTGCACTCCAAGAACGTCAGTGCCACCTGCAGGGCCTCGCGACTTATGTTTTGGCTGTAGTGCTGTCTTATGCTGGATAATAAGTGCAGGATATGACATCCTTTCTCAGCATCTGCAAGAGAGCAACATTTGAGGTCTTCTGCTAACATATTTTGTTTCATCATTTTCAGATCATGAGTGGTTGACTACACTATCCTGCTTAATGCGTAGCTAATACCACCTCACTACACCAAATGTGGATGTAGTTTACAATAACTTTAACATGCAAGAAGGAAGACCCCACAACTGCCCAATCAAAGTAAAGTATTTCAAATATTATGTATTTAGTATGTAAAAGAAGTATTTCGAAAAACATACATTTTTCCCTTTTAGTATCTTCTCTTATAATGTTCTTGATCCCTGTGTGGAGATCTTTGTCTTGTTCAGTTACCTACAGCCATCAAGAAAAAAAAAATGTAATTAGTCAAACCTATTATTTTTAAATATTTTTTTTAAATTCTAGTAACATAATTCAGTTCAGCCCTGAAAATGTATAATGCATTATGGGAATAAATACTAGGCAAGACTTTCCTGAGATGAGTCAAACCACTGCTTTACTCTCTTATTATGACATCACACGTATGGCTGTACATACATTGTAGACTTCATCCTGGGTTCGAACTTTGCGGAATATTTTTCCCTCTTCCTGGAGGAGGCCTAGGGTCTCTTTTAACACGTTTCGGATTTGCGAGGGAAATGACGGCCCAGGCTGATCTGACTCCTTTAGACAAAATGTAACGTTTCATTATCAAATCATCCTCACAACATCATTAAAACACCAATTTAATCTTAAATGTATTAAATAAAAGTAAAACATTTGACAAAGTACATGTAAATAAACTATATTTTTGTCCATGTATATTCCATGTAATTCTTTATTAAATGGCTAGCAAATGCGTTTATGAGCTTTTCATCACCATATGTTGTTATCCTTGAATCTCCAGCATCTCAGAGGAGGTTTCATAAAGGCATTAAATACGACCGCTCCTGCCTGCTGCCATCAAACATTACAACATGATCTCCCCTGCTGTGCCTACCACACGTTATTCCTGGCTGTTATATCTTATTACATCCTAGCCAGGCGTAGTGACATTGAACAAGGACAGACTCTTGGTAGCTTTATGCATTCATATTGTCCACTGTAGTTGTGTATTATGTGTACATATTATAGGTCAGGAGTTCATTGCAGGTCAGGGTCAGACGCAGTACCTGGTCTGCCACAGCGTTCTGGACCAGTGGATGTAAAAGGAACTCAACATCATAAGGTCGAAATCTGGCCACCCCTTTCTCAGAGAGGAACTCCTGAAGGGTGAGAACTGATCGAGACACCAAAATCTGGAAATTTGTAGAACCGGTTGCCCTGTAATAAATTTAATAAAAAAAATTGTGCATGTTTATAAGAATATAAATGTACATACGCACATTGTGTCGATTCTTACAAGTAGATGCAGTGTAAACTTGCTAAACGTCAGTTTACTGCGATGTAAAAAACAGATCTGTCTTACTCGTTGGCACACAGCTCATCACCGGGTACCTGGAACGGCTTATCATACCACTTCCTGTACAGCTGAGGCATTTCCAGCATACGTGAGATCTGCACGGCCATCAAAGGGTCATCCACTTTATCTAACACATTTGGAAAAATAAAGAGCAGAACATTATATTTGTTCTGCATACAAACTAATTCTACCTGATCATAAAACAATTACCACTAGAAACATTTATATTCTCACACATTAACCATGTTTTTGTCCCAGCATCACCGCATGGCCATCTACTCACAAAAGCAGGAGGCTTTAATCTCCCTCTGACCCCGAGAGGTTTTGACAGCTCCTCGAACCCTGAGCAGGTCTCCAATCTCGAGCACAGAGCTCTTCCGTTGAGTCTCCTTCAGCCGCCTGAGTTCATCTTCGATATTAAATCCTCCAGAGGCTACACTAGAATTTCTGCCTAGAGCGACAATTTCATTTACAAGATTCTTTTGTAGATATAGGAGAATTCAATATTTTTAGCCGTACAGTGTCCCCAGCAGGACAAACTATATGCCATGTATTATAGATTTTACAGTATATTCCTTTTTTATGGAGAGAAATAAGTGAGCATTTTGTGTAACTTACATGTTGCTGGTTCCCCCTGATCTCTCCATTTCTCATCTTTCCAACAAAGACAGTTTATAACACCAGTGCTGTCGTCCACTGCGTGATGAAAATAAACAGACAATCTTCAATAAACTACAATCCTAGAATTAGGATATTCTTTATCATTTCAAAGGACATACATGCTCTTCACACTCAGATTACCTCCATAGCAATAGAAATCTTCTCTCTCCCTCTTGCAAACAACTGTCCCAAGTACATCCACCTGGGATACTGGATGAGTCTTATAGAAGTAAACACCTAGAAAACGTTGGTTATGGGACAACTTCGTTGTTGTACTGATAAGTGCAAAATAAAAATATCAATATGTAAGCTTATATAAAGAAGAACACATTTTATATGTGCAGTATAGTACTTTAATAAAAGCAGACAACCAATAACAAGTTACAACTTTTAGTAACAGTGCTATTATGTTCAGTAAATTTGTAATTTGGCAGTATATCATATATTATTTTGTAATGTTTGTAATAATTTATATTCTGGGGCAGTTTGATCATCTGCGACGGTAAAGTGGGATCTTATAAAAATGTCAGTTCTAATAGTGAACAGTAGCACAAAGCTGTTGTCTTTAACCTACCAGGCACTTGTCTGGACTCCCCCATTTCTAGGATGTCTATGATGTAAAGTTTGGAGTATGCTGAGAAGACAGTGTCCAGACCCCACAGCAAAGATGGGAGCTCATCAACATCCGCCATTAGACATCACACATCGATCGATGCTGAGCACTGAGGTGCATTTCAATTCCGCTGTTTATTAAATGAATTATTTGCTTATTTGAAATATACTGAGCTGAAATAAGTATCTACAAAAAATGGACTACACTCGTGTTTGTGTATTTCCGCTCTTGTGCAGTAGTCCAATCGCGAACGTTGGATGGAAAGTCCGTCAAGGATTTATTAATATTAATGAGACACGTCATATGACGCTCTAGGAAGACTTCCGCGTATTTCCACAAGCCCCGCCCTGAAGCGTCTCTCTGCTTCCTATGGTTGGACCGACTAGATGAGTGACTTTTCATCTGACCAATAGCGGACAACAAGGAGGCTTTCTAGCCAATCCTGTCACAGAAGAAGTAAAACTGCACTCTTTTGTATGTTTATTAATTATATTTCATATTTTAACATATTTAGTTATATTGCGTTTCAAACCTGTTTTAATTAATTATTTCTTTATTAATTTATCTTTCAATATTTGTTTTGTTCAAAAGACCACAAATAGAGGGAAAAGGTTTGCGGGTCTTGGTGTTTTTATTCCACGTGTAACCCCACGACTTTAGGTAAAACCGTCTCGCTGGCTACACATGGAACACTCATCCCATACAAGTAACCTACAAGTAACAAGTTATATATATTTAATATATCTATATAATTTTCTTTATTTTGTTTTGGGTTTCAGAAATGATGTATCAACATTAATACATTTGTTAAGATTTGTATTTCCCAATGGCATAAATGTTTGTATTGAGCTTTGTACACTACAAGTTCCAAAACTAGACTTGCTAAGCAAATGCACTCTACTTTGTAATATCCATTACTGCCTCCTGCTGGACTTAATCATTACTTATTTCTATTTAAAGGTACTGTTCCCCCTGAGATGGAAAGATCATAGCCTACTTGTCTAACATTAACAGTGCTAAATTTCAAAACCACAAGAAGTTGTTTCTCAGAATTTCTGGTTTATATCACTTAATTTGTCAATCAGATTATATTCTGACTACTAAACATGTAACTGTCAGACATGGTTTAATGTAAAAATGCAGATGGCCTCAGACAAATGACCATCCAACCACAAACCCAAAGCACTAAACGCTACACCATTTGGCCTACATGAGGGGCATACTTGAAGGGGAAGCCCATCGAGGCTACATTTGGCCAGTTAAAGCAGGGGGAACGGTATCTGACAGCAGAATTCTCAGCTTTAAACTTTCAGTTTGAAAAACATGGCAAAGAAAGAAAGCTGGCCTCTAACCAATGACTGCCCGATAACTGAAAGCACTAACCAGTTTGCCTATAGGAGGTGAACTCTTGAAGGTGAAGACCACCAAGGCTAAATTATTGAAGCAGGGACGTTATCCCCGTTCCCCCTGTGTTCAATTATATAAAAAGATCATAATTATACGTTTAAATACCTATTTTCCATTTATTTTATATAAATACATTTCTCTATCTATTCATTTATTTTGCATTTTTACATTTCTTCATGGATTTACACTGTATTTATTTATTTTTAATTTTTGAAGGATTGGTCTTCCATAACATCTTCATCCGTGTTAGAAATTGTGAAAGTCCAACGTACAAAATTTTTCAGATTGAGCACAGTTGACCTGCCAACACACACCATTTTCTTTCTAATAATGCAAGTAGGAGTCTGCATTTCCATAGAAAAAGCTACGTTCCCTGACCGGGAATCGAACCCGGGCCGCGGCGGTGAGAGCGCCGAATCCTAACCACTAGACCACCAGGGATCTCTGGAAAACAATGTCGACAAAATAGACCGGTTCTTTTTAACGTTTTGTCATCCACAGCTTATGACAATGAGGACCAACCAGTATGGACCTCACAGTTTCATACATTTTTTGTGTAATTTTCTGCGCTTTCTGATTCCTGACTTCGATCTGTGAAGCTCAGAAATCGCTGACTCGCACTGTAAACGGTCCTTTCATCTCAAAGACGGACACGTTCCTCATCTCAGTGCAGAGGTTTTAAAATTATAGTGTCACGTGTCACCGTAAGGTCGTAAATGGTAATAAACGAGTGATATCTGTGATAAATGCAGCAGTTGTTAGCAGACTGAAAATAAATTTGGCCATAAACGCATGAACCCACTGACCCAAAACGCTCTGAGACAAAGCCGCACACATTCACCCATGCAGTATTGTGCATATGCAATACTGTTAAAATGATCATAACTGTAAGACAGAAAGGTCATACACACACTAGATAACAACTGGAGCTGATGAGAAACACACACGACAGATATGTTATCTATGAGGAGATTTGTTTTATTATTATTAAGATTATTCACCAGATCATTATAACTAGATACTGTAAACTACATCTGCTTCTTAAAACATTGCAACTAAGCAAACCTTTGGCAATAAGTCAGTGTATATATATATATCTATTATATATATATATATTATATATACATATATTATACAGTTTAGAGAAATGTTTGGCGTCAATCCTGAGAACTTCAGTATCCAACCTTTGGACGGAAGAGTTAGGGCAGACTGACAGTCAATACAAAGGAAAGGTTAAAGAGTAACCCTTCATGTATTGATCACATTTTCCGTGAGAGCAAAGTAGCAGTTTGCAAAATTGCAGTTTGTTCTTCATTTGTCAGTAGTAAAGCTTGTATGTAGCAGACTAAATCCTTAATACTGTTTTTAAAAGTGATGCAACAGTGGTTTTATATGCAAACACTTTATTAGGGTAAAATTCCCTTAAGATCCCTTGATTTATAAAGGGAAGTTTCAACTTAATAAATTATAATTAGCTTTACACGGTTTAATCTTAATAAACAGTGCTTTTTTGGTTGAGTCAGGTTTTAGGCAGGGGTGTCACCAGGGACCTGTGATGAGCCCAAATGCCACACGTTTCATACTGTATATATGAACACATTCAGTAATAAATCGAAATCATATAAAAGGTAAGACTTCCTGTTTGAGGTCCGTCCTATCCCAGCAGTACTCTTTGGAGTCTGTCTGGAGGTACGCTGTTCTCGTCCTCCGACTCGGCTTCGCTCTGTGGATTTGAGCTGCACGGAGAGGAGCACTGAGGAGAACAGAGGTAATGCATGAGCGGCAGGCGGTACTTCCCACAGAAATCCACAAACTTGATGTGCCTCACGCACGAGTCGAAGTAAACACCTGCGAGACAAGAAACAAAGCGCCTTGAACATCCAAGAACTTAACTGTTCCACAAACCGTTACACTGCGGTTTGGTCGCCTACCTGCACACTTCGGATTCGGACACTCACTTGCCAAGTTTAAATAATGGATTAGATTGGACGGCAGGTCATTCGTTAGGTACTGGAGGTTGTTTGATTTGATTGTGCGACCGGACAGCTCCAATAGGGAAGGAGGATTGTAGGTCATGTCCTTGATGAAGCGCACAACAAGAGGGTTGCCACGAAGACTGAGCTCCTGCAAATGCACGAGGCTGAGGATCGTTCGAGGGAGGAAGGTCAGCAGGTTGTTGTGAAGACTAAGAGAGAGCAGGGAGTGCAGTCTGAAAGACATAAGAGTCTCTTGTTAGGAAGCTATTTAACCTGAGAACGTGCAAAGGAAAGAGCACATACTTACCTGTTGAGTTGGGGCGGGATGCTTTGGATGCGATTGTCACACAGAACCAGATATTTCAGACAGGTGAGGTTGGCCACTTCTGGTGGGATCGAGGAGATCAAGTTTCCTCCCAAATACAGCATCTCAAGACTGGACACAATAGACATCTGAACTATAACAAAGCTGTATCGCTGAGTTTATAAAACATTGAGGAAAGGATTGTGCAAACTCTGGAAGTCATTGTGAATATTTTTGTCTTAGATAAACTACTCAGGGAGACAAAAGGTTGATACGTATTGGATACAGGAAGCTTGATTCCAAAAAAAGTGTCTTATGTAAAGAATCAGTGTTTAGACTGTAGAGTTGATCAATACCCGACAGATTAAACAATGAAGACAAACATTCACAAAGGAAAAATAACCAAAAAAAGGAAGGAAATGCAAAGTTCAGACATTCAAATTAAGATAAGAGAACATTGAGCAACATGAAGGTTACAGACCCCTTTTTTAACATTCTAGGGTGGGTTTGAATCATTAACTTAAGAGCAAATAATGTGTTGTCTATTTTGCTGTCTCATGCTAGGTTGGTCTTTCCTTTAAATGATCCGAAAACAAACGCGGGCCATAAAATGCGTTCAACCAAGTAACGCTGAATATTTTTGTAAAAGTTGAGCCATGACTGAAGTCTCTACTGGACTTTATGGCAGAAAGGAGATTTTATGTACATAATTATTATATAAAAATTTACCGTGGTTTTATTGCATTTAAAAAAGGCTATAGTATCCATTTTTTTAGCAAATTGTTTTCAATTTGTTTAACCATTGTTTTATTCCAAAATGCTCAATATATAATAAGACTCTGGTGAGACAGGCACACAGCCTACCATGTCAGATTCTCTATTTCTGGAGGGATGCTCTTCAATCTGTTACCACCAAGTGAGAGTGATTGCAGTTTGGTGAGTTTGAGAAACTGCATGGGGACATCCCCAAACCTGTTTCCACCCAGATTCAGAGTCTCCATCTGCATGCACGCAAAACCCTTTGGAAACGACGATTCATCCAGCAGATTGTTTTTCGCCACGAGCGTCTTTAGGTTCGTTAACCGTATAAAGTCTTCTGGTATTAATGTGATGCCGTTATTGCTGATGTCCAGATATTCCAGGTTGGATAAAAGGCAGATAGAAGGAGGAAGAAGAGATAAGCGATTGTAAGCGAGATGCAGCTGTTGAATTTGTTTTCTTTTACTGTCAACGATGTGTTCCAAGTTCATGTCGTCCAGATGGAGACGCGATAGATTCAACACAGCGCACCTGTCGTCCATGCTGGAGAAACGCGCCATAGTACGCAAAATTATATTATAAAAATTCAATGCAGAATACAGTTAAACAGAGAAACTCGGGCTATGATCCATTCACATATAATCTGTCCTATAAAGTATGGATAGCACCAGCTAACTCTACAGCTGAGTGCACGGGAGACGGTTTTATCTGAGCGTACAATAGCTGTAACGCCTCTGGGAGTCAATGGTTGGTTATTCTGCTTGTATGACCATAGCAAACATGATGTAAGCGCGCTGCTGTCATAAGAGTCTTGCGCAACGCTTCAAGTGCTGGTTTGGCTTTCATCAGATCAGCGCCACCGTAGACGCCGCATTGAGCGCTTTGGTCCGTTGCTGCGATACGTCAACGAGTCCGCCATATTGGAGAGGAAATTTCTCAAGCGATTGCTATGGTTTACGATCTACATGGAGCATAAAACGTTGTCTTTGGTAAGTTATATTCATAGTCAGAAATGTTTTTATTGTGAACCAAAGTTTTGAAAACTCATGGCTTAAATCGGTGAACTGTAAATGTATTTGTGCTTTTTTTACTCAACCGTTTACAAAATAAATGTGTTGCCTGTTCCAATATGGCGGCGACGTTGACTCATTATGACTGCAATGCATAACTAAATATACGCAGTATTACTCTATTATTTATTGATACATGTGTGAGACGAGACATTTGAGGTACTGTACTCTTTATTGAGATTTTATGACCATCAGGATTTTTGTACAAAATGTGCATGTAGGCTATTAAAAATAATTTCACGATCCAAAAACCCATAACCATTCAAAAAATACTTTTCATGCAAGATAAAACGTGTATCAAAACATTGGCAATCAATCATGACAAAAAAATAGATTTTGTCTTTGACTTTTACACCCCGTGCAACCAAAATTATTTAAATAATACATTTTGATATGAGGCTTTATCTATAAAATGTCTTTATTCATTTATATTAATTCCTCAAATTGCGTTCATTGTTTCATATTTATCATTAACTTGTCTAGGTTTTAAATAACGCATTCAAACATGATCCGCATTAAAACATGAGCTGCGTTCAAACATCTATCCAACTACATTACTTGTAAAGGAAACATGTTCTTCTTGCCTTACAAAATATCAACATTACACGGAATGTAGAGCAACACTATTTTCAAATGGTTTACAGTAACGTTATATTACTGTGTCTTCAAATAATATGACAAACAGATAAAAAACTTAAAATCTAAATTGCATTAATTAACAATACCAACAAGAAAATGGAAAATATTCATTTAAACCACAATATTTCATGAAACTAGTTGAGATTAAAGATCTGGACTCATTTTGTCCTTTTCCCCTCCGTCTTCTCTCAAACATCCTTGGTGGTCACTTTCATCTCCTCCGCAGTTTCCTGTCAAAATAAAAGCAAAAAGTCAGGCATTTGGTTCGGCCCATTCACACACAATACAGAACATAATGTCATGCATAGCACCAACCTGAAATTTATTGAGTTCGGCCACTCTTAGAGTCCATTCTTCTTCTGTCATATCCTTGTCATCTCCATCTATTTCATCCAGAGCAGGTAACTTATTTAAACCTGACAAAAAGACAGACCTTTATATTTATTTCCAGGCCAAGATAAGGAACACAAGACTAATATCTCTCAGGTCAGAGTCTGGCTCACCATCACAGGTGACAGCAGTGCAGACCCAGTTCCCGCAGGCACAGACGCAGCGGTTACAATCCACCTGAGTCTCAGCTCCATCTTCATATGTCTCGTCTTCTAGAGCACAATCTAAACAAAACACACAGACAAACACAAAACAACACTTAAATAAACACTCTTTTGTTGTATAGCAGTGTTAGACCACACTATAGAAAGTAAAGATGTTGGTTATTGGTCTCACGTCTCTCGGGAGGGTTGAATCCAGGTCTGAGACAGTTAAGGAACTCTTCGAAGCTCAGTTTCCAGTCTGTGTTTTCATCAGACAGCTCAATAAGAGCATCCACACACAGACTCCTGTAAAAGACACAAACCACACCATTACCACCGATGGCTACAATCTACAAGAAAAAGCTTCTACTTCCAGACTGGTGATAGACATTGAAGAGTGCCCTACATCACATGTCTGTCTGGGATTAGATAACAAGACCGAAAGCGATTGAATCATTTGACTTTCCTAACTCGAAACATTTAAAGTCAATCAAATCCGTTTAAATGTCACTACAGTGCCTATACATCAATTCACAATACACTTTTGCCATTTATCAATAAGACCAACTTAACTAAAATGAATTACAATTTTTAAAAGATTTTGTTCAAACACCCCCTTGAACTGCAGTCAAGAGGATAGCAAGTTCATAATCATTACTTTTTATAGACTAGCCCAGAAAGATTTTCCAAATGGTCCGAAAGAGATTATCAGGACCTGCTGTAAAACATACTGATATGAGTATTGACACAGATAGTGTGGAATAAGACGATTTTATTCAACCTCACAGCTGCAAACCAGACACCAAGACAGTGTACAGATTAAATGTACTTTAAGTTAAGTATTGTGCAAAAGATGAGATGAAGATGAACCAACAAAGACGATAGGATGCCATAAATAGGGCAGAGTATGCTAATATTACACCTGTCATGAAGGTTATGACTGAATGTTAAAAATCCTTGTAATGCGTGCATTACTACGAATGCTTTTTTTCTGTTTGAAGTTTATTAAATTTACTTTCATTGTGTACTTCTTAGGTAATGAAAAAGGTAAAATATACTTAAAATGGTTAAAACTCGTGAGTTGAAAAATATTGTTTAGAAATTTAGGGTCACATGGCTGAAATGTTCAGATGATCTTAAAAATCATTTTTGAGGATATATGCACCAAAAAGAACCTATTATTTAGAAATCTGGATAAAAAAGTGTAAAAATGAAAGAGTAAGAGACCATCAACTTTTAAACATTATGTACAATAAGGATGTAACGATTCACTCAGCTCATGATGTGATGCGATTCACGATACGATTCATTCACAAATTATTTTACAAAATAAGTTGAGACAATTTAGAAAAGAACAACTGCCCTTTTATTATTTCTAAAATGCTGCACATTTCTTTGTAGAATAAAAAAATATTTTATGTCCAGTAACATAACTTTTTTAATAAAATTAAAAAACACTAAAACAAAAGTCTCTTTGAAATAGTGCTGTCAATCGATTAAAAATAATAATCGGATTAATAACGCATTTTGTCTACGATTAATCATGATTAATCATCATACATAACGTTACTGTTTTTAAATATAGTTTTACATTCTAATAAATTCACTTTTCTCCAAATGAATGTAGAAACAACAGATTTCTTTAACAGAATCATCTTATGAATGAAAGCCAACATTCTGATATCAGTACTGCAATTGATGTCTATATGAAATTGATTATTTTTTATTTATTTTAACATAAATAAAACTTTAAAAATTTTTGAATTCAACAGAATAATTGAGAGCTATCATGTCTAACAGGTAAGAAATATACAGAAATTGAATGAAGTTCTCAAACACTTCACAGTCTTTAATCCTAAATTTTTTATTAAATACGGAGGAATACAAAACATTCCTCTTTTCTTTTGTTCTTTGATTAACATACCTGATAAGAGTCACAGCAGCAGGTTTAAGAATACGGCCCCTTTAAGAGCTGTCTTTCTATGAAGAGCTAACGCCATTTTAACAACTCTGCATTCATTTAAGATCTCATTTAACACGTTGAAGTCTTTGCTTACGAAACTGCTATTCAAAACAGACTTTCTGGCATGATCTTAAGTGGTTTCGTTCATTCAGGCTCGAAATAATACTTAAGATTCTCTTGAGATTCAGTGACGCAGCCTTTAGCCTGTGACTTTATATACCAACCGCGCATAAATGGTTTAAAGGCCTTTACATGAATAAGAGCGTGATTATAGAACGTATCGCTATACAAAGGTCAACAAAATATACGGATGCTGCTTTAATTACGTTTTAACTCATTAATCTGAAAAAAAATGTATTGCATGCGTTAACGTTGACAGTCCTACTTTAAAATAAAAAAACTAAGTGTGTGTCTGTGCTCTTCTTTGATTTATTTTACATTTAAGAAATATTAGCATATCCGTGTTTTCTGAGTGTGCAGTGAACACAGCTGCCCCTGCTGTTCAAAACATGTAATGCGATTCAAATAACATCTCAACCGGCTTGAATTTATAATCAATTTGAATCACCCTTCAAATGCGACCTTCTTTGACAGGATTTCGGTGGATACATGAGCAGTATCCTTCGTGTAAGAGATAACCCAATTCTTTGCGTCGGCCAACGTCTGTTATTTGAATAAATGGCAACCGCTTAACATTCAATCAAATATGTGGTGTTTAAATGTTAACAGTTTATCATTTGTATCATGTTTTTTTAATCTTAAAAGGCATATGTAGTAAATATGTGTTTACAAGTGTTTAGTGATTTTTTAACGTTTTGAAACAGTATGTCCTAAGAAGGATGCCTTGTTTAATTCTAAATTGAGAATCCTCCGTATACATCATCCTTTAGAGGATGATACCTGTGAAGGACACAAGGACGCAGCCTTACGAAACAACACACAGCTTATGGCAGCCAACAAGAAACTAAGATGTCGCCACGTCTTTGTTTCTTTCCCAAAAGAGACAAACTGTCGAGCAGTTTGTCTGTTTGACGAATTCCATGCAAAGGGGACCTGTGGTGTCGGTAGAAATAGCTCATTCTAAGGTACTAAAAACCTAACGCTTCATCATGTTAGGTGAAGAGATAGTTTTGTATATTAAATTGCATTTCTGTCAATAGATCCTCCAAGAAACACAGCACCTTTAAGAAAAGGTAACACTGTACAACTTACTGTACATAAATTCACAATATCAAGAAGACTGTAAGTGTGTGTAAGGGCTTTGTTGTATGTTTGACCTAAGCAGGCGGTTGTTTTCTTCCTCAGCATAGGGAGAAGTGATATTGATGGCCGTCTCATTGTGCTGAATAAACTTCAGGAATTCTGAGGAATCCAGCTGAGTGTCGCCATTATCATAGTTCTGTTGGGAGACAAACAGCATTGAGAACAGAACAGGTGCTTTACAGGCGTCTGAAGCTCTTTTCTCTATAAAGGCTGTGAGGATGTAGAGGTTATTTCTTGGAAACATACTGAATATACATTGTCAGTGCTTCAATGAATCTGTCAGATTCTGTAATTAAATATATATATACTTTGATATATAAATGTATACTTTGCCACATGCATTTAAATGTCATATTGCATTCGCTTTCAAAATTTATTTAACCAAAAAATCATTACTGTAATTCGCCCATTTGCCTCAAATTTTGGAGCTCATCATCCAAATATAAAAAAGTGATAAATGAATAGTGGTAGATCAAGTCATCTTTTGAATCACAGACCTGGAAGTATCTGAGCATGACATCTGAGAAGTTGGATCCTTTGGAGAACCAGCCATCTGGCTCCACCTCCGACTGCAACCATTCGATCACATGACTCCTCAACTCTTTACGGTCAGCAAGGTAACAAACGACTGCAAACAAACGTTGATTTAGTACACACAAGTTACAAAAAAACATCTGATTTGTCAAAATACTGTATATAATTGTCTAGGAAACTGTACATGTTTCCACAAGAAGAGCTTTTCAGACATGATTTCAATAATTATTGCTAAAAATTAAAATATGGTTAATTTTTCCAAGAATTCTGAATCATTTCTCCACACTTTATTAGAGGACTTTGTTCTGCAGAACACATCAGATGTGTTTTACTCACTTGGACTGTTGACAATCTTCTCCACCTTTTTCTCTAAACAGGGAAAAAGAAAAACGCCTCAGTGATTTTGTTCACCATCCACAGTTTATAAAACAAGGCGCTCTCTTTATGCAAAGTTGTTTAGAATTCCAACACACCTATGCTGTATTCCATGATGTACTAGAAATGACTTAATCATTAAAGGAACATTAGAAGAGGAAACAAACACACACCTTCACAATGTCCATCATGGGCGACCTGTACTTTGAGTCCGGTCAGACATGCGTCTCGATGCAGCTCACAGTGGTTACGGTACGTCTTTCCATTGCTGCCACAAACTGGGCGCTTGTGTGGTTTACATTGCTAAACAAAAGCACATGGACATTAAATCATCTCTGCGTCCAAGTACACCTCATCTAGGTATATGTATGTGATGTGATAGTGAAGAGGGCATGTGTGTATGATGTGCGGGGTTGTTTTTACCTCGACACACAAGCAGGTGGCTTGTCCTTTCTCTGTGACCGCACATTCTCTACCGGCTCCACAGAACACATTCGCACAAACTTTACTCTTACTCCTCACCACCTACACAATAAACATACACAAAATAAAAACATTACAAATCTTCAAACAGACAAGGACCTATATGACTCATGTGTTTCTATGACGTTACATTGACATTTGGTGTTGGACGTGGCTTCCACCGCTTGAACAGATTGAGTTATTACTTCTTGGGTTGTATTGCCAATAGTTCAGTTAGTCAAAATGCCCAACCTCACAATTTACATATGAATGTAAAAGGTAATACACTGGCAGGAGGATTTAGTGGAGAAAAATATTTTAAACTTAACCACAAGATGGCAGACTAGATTGTGAATGTAATGAGTAAGTAAAACACCAATTCTCCAATATTATACATTGTTTTAAGGGATAGACTCACTAGCTCACTCACTAACCAGCAGACGTATTCTGCTCTGTTATAATGCTGTCTGATTGGTCGAGACAGAAGTGAAAAGCCCTTTGACACAGTTCCAGATGGGACGCAAATCTGTTGACCTTTGCCATGTTATAAAGAGAGTGAGTAACAAAGAGTCTGACCATGACAATACACCAGCACATGCTGTCACACAAAACTAGCACACACATGGCAGATGGTGCACACATTCAAACCATCTACACTGTATTCATATTTCTATGAATTACTAGAAGAAAATCATATTTAATTGTATAGCACAATTTGTGTACTACTAATGGATAAGTATTGTTTATCATTGTTTATGCGCTTTGGTTTGTATACTGATGCATTAAAGCTAGTTGTCAATCAATATGGGTTTCTACAATAGCAGATGAAGATATCAGCAATGGTATATCTTACAAACCTCTTGATCTATAGCTTTGAAAAATGTTTGCAGTAGGCTTACTGACAGAAAGTAGGCAATTGACCATTGGTTGGGAATCTGACACTAAATAACATGTTACTTCTGTTATTTGGCGATCAAAAAATAAAAAAACTATCACAAATGTGCCTGCTAATTAAGTGTTACCTTTCAAAACAGAACAAGCAAGTATACACAAATGCAAGTACACACTTGCTGCCGAAATGCAATTGCATTGACAGAATGTCTTAAAACAGGCTGTGATGGCTGGAAATGTGTTGACTGGAGACATCTGTCCATCTGTTCATGCCCCTTGACCCCCAACTCTGACCTTCCCCTCAAACCGAGGAGATTCTAGGACACAATAGAACTCATGTCCCAGAGAAGTGCGTAAGGATTATGTTCGTGGGTTAGGATGGAGAATCCTTATGCACTCTCTGTCTGTCTCTTTCACACATAAGGGAATGTGTGCACCTGCAATGAATATTTTACACAACAGATGAGTTTTAGATGCCAACAGTGTGATCTCACATGAGAAATACTTCACAGTTTTCTGTGTGTGCGTATGTGCGTGTATACAAGTGATGATTCCGAGTGCCAGACAAATCATATGCACAGAACAGTGAAATGGAAACATTTATTTTTGACTGTTAACAGACTTGTCACATTTCCTTGGGAAATTTAGATTTTTCTTGTTCACTACAGTCTCCATTTCCTATTCCAGCACACACTAAGAAGGTACTAAATACAGGATAAAAGGTATTAATATTAACATAAAGGCAAAGAGAGTAAGCAATGAGAAGGGAAAAATATTTTTTTTACAAAATGCTTCCTTAATAAGCAGACAGCAGAAGAGATCCGAGTCAAATTTCACTACAGCCAATGACTCAACAAAATGTTATCTCAATAAAAAAACTAAACTGAGGTAAGACCTTTAGACTCACACGTCTTCTTCTAGCAGACTATACAACACAATGAACACACACACTCACAGAGAGAGTGGGCCTGATGGGAAATTCCTTACATTCCAAACACACTTTGTAATTTGACATGTTTGTCACAATCTGTGAGTCACCTTATCACAGCTTGTTAAAAAAAGAGCCTCAAAAGCTTTTTGATTGGCTAAACAAAAAGAAATACAGAAGTTTGTATTATTAACTGACTTAATTCCATTTATTAAATGCTTTCCAGGGTTTTAAAATCGTTTTAATACGAAGCCATTTGCTTGATCTTTTTTATGTGGATAAAAAATGATCAATACACAACATTGCTATTTATATTTTACAAAACAAAATCTTAATTTTATATAATGTTTTGTAATACAACAATTTGTTACATAAATTACATTTAGTAAATTCATAGTTTTGATCAATTAGATTTTTAAAAATATCTTCTTTTGTGTTCAAAAGAACAAAGAAATGTTTAAAGCATTTTACAAGCATTTGGTTACAAGCATTCTTCCAAATATATTCCTCTGTTCATCAGAACAAAGAAATTTATACAGATTTGGAATTTTGGTAATGATGACCGAATTTTCATTTTTGGGTGAAATGTTCCTTAAAGATAAATTATTGTTGTAATGTCTGTCAGGTAATACAAATGTTTTCTAATAAGTTTAATGATCTATAATGTATAAAGTCTAAGACTGAAGATAAAGGGTCATGACCCTGAGAAAATGCAAATGATCTGATAGCATCCTGCTTATCTTACAGCCGCTGCACCACTGAGCAAGTCACTTAAGCCCCTCTTTCTGCCACAGGGGGTACCAAAGTAGCCTTCTGTCTGTCTGTATGCATCCAAAGTGAAGATTGGGTACAAATGTTAGAATGTTTTATCTAACCTAGAAACCAAAATTTATTTTATAGCTGAAAAACAGCAGACAGTCCCGTGAAGTCACCTCTTAGGATGACTCTCCACATCTGAATGCGTGAGCCCTGTTGTTTGCTTTCTAATGAAAAGGCATAGCATCTTTCTTCCCGATGATTTAACAGGCCTTCAGGCGCCCACATGAAAGAAGCAGAACATCTGCCGTGTCTAACCATGTGTCAGCACCTGAAAGACCAGCTGACGGGGCACATGTCAGGCCTTCAAATCAAACAGCGTCGCAAGCACACAAACACACACAAACGCACCACTTTTAGTGCATCTGTTATAGTCAACCGGTGCTAAAATGGTCTTATCCCACCCAGGTGGTAACGTATGTTTTTGTTTTGCTCTTAAGCTATACCAAACGTAACAATTACTTTGCCGATACCTGTTAAGACAAACACCAGCTGTTTATGCATCTGCTGAAGTGAGGACGACATTTGACCTTCCTTCTCTCCTCTGTTTGCTCTCACAGAGGGTGCCTAAAGCTCTTTGTATGAGAATTAGTATATACCTGTTTACAGGGTTATGTATATCTGAGCTCTTAAAAAAAGAAATATCCCATATTTTATAGTTTCTCCCAGCGGACAACTGGAATACTTTATGCTGAGGGGAACCTGAGGACGGTCAGCAATGTGGCCACAACTGCCAAGACAATGGAAACTTCAACATCACTTGAGAAATCAACAATATTGTGGATACTCTACAAGCCAAAATAGGGCAGGACATAAATAACAAAAATATTGTCTTTAAGTGTAAAACTATATACTTGGTCTTTAATGTACATGTATAACAGAAGAATCACTTTGGTTTTCTCAAGACACACAACTACATTTCTTTGCACCAGACGCATTGTCTGCACTTAATAAAATAAATGTGAATCTTTTGTCTAGATGTAGTTTTACCTTCAATATTAGCTGTTATCTGTATTTTTAAAGCAGTTCGGTAAACGTTCTTACCTCCGCGTAACAGCAGACGACGAAGAGGAAGGCGCACGCTGAAAGAGTCCGAATGATCTGTGGCAGGACAAGGTGATATTAGAGAAAGACTTTAGATGTAAAAGCGCATTAAAAATCCCTTTTATAAAGCGCGATCACTTACCATCGTGCACGAGCAGAGCTGAGAGCAGGGATGAAGGATGGAGCGCAACTGAGGGACAACATTACATACTTCCCGAGAGAGTGAGTTATTTCCCATCCCCCTGTCAGACCCCCAAATCACGCACACTTCCCGCGCGCGCACATACACGTTTGTTTTGGTATCCTTATGGATACATTGTTATTTGCACCTGTACACACACTAAGTAACAAGTGATGTCATAAAGTTTTATTGCTGATACACAATGATTAAAATATTGCCAAAGCATTGAAGACGTAAGCCCGGTTTCACCGACAAGGCTTAATTTAAGCCAGGACTATGCGTAAGTTAAATAGTTAAGTCGCTTTTATTAAAATACCTTTTTAAAAACCTGCCCTTACGAAAATTTAACATGGTTGTACTCAGTGTTGGGTAAGTTACTCTGAAAAAGTAATTAATTACTAGTTACTCATTACATATTCAATAGTGTAATTAGATTACTGTCCAAATTACTCTGTCCAAAAAGTATTTAGTTACTCATTACTAATTACTTTCTATATCCTACATCAACCTTGATTAGTTTAGTGATTAAAGGATAGACATGAAACGGCTTATTTAATTCATTCAGATAAATAATGTTATTAACTGACCAAAGTATTACAAATGTGAGAATTATACATTTTTAAAGTAAGACTTTAAATTTTGATGTCAATAACACTATTGCACACGCATATATTTCACAAAGTATTTAGTTTAAGTACATCAAAAGTAACTGTAATTAAATTACAGAAAACATGTGAGTAATCCCTTACTTTACTTTTTCGAGGTAAAAGTAATTAAATTACAGTAACTAATTACTTAGTAACTAGTTACACCCAACACTGGTTGTACTAGGCTACAGTTAAAACCAAAAAAACATGGTTACTGTAGTGAAACAATGGTTATCACAAAATAACATGTTTTTTTTTTTTTTAAACAGAGTAAACGATGGTTTTGCCCCAAGTAATCAATTGCACCAAAAAAACATGGTTACTACACTACAAAAAATGGTTCATTTTCGTAAGGATGGTTTGTATCTTGAAAAGTAAACAATAGCAATGACATGTTTTAAGATATGTTTGGCCATATATTTTCAGTTAATACAGCACTTACTTTCATTTTGTCTGGGACTATACTCTTACCCTTTAAAGGGATACTTCACCATAAATGAAGATTCTGTCATCATTTACTCACCTTCGAGTTGTTCCAAAAGTGTGTAATTTTTTTTAATAAAAAATATTTTTATAAAAGTATATATATTTAAAATAAGGCGTTTAGCCAAATAGATCTCAACACCAATTGACCATTGGTAGGAAAACATCTATGGTAGTCAAAAGTGCCCCCGAACGGTTTGCTGTCCTACATTCTTCAGAGTGTCTGGTTTTGGGTTCAACAGAACAAAAAAAATGATAAAGTAATTTTCATTTTTTGGTGAAGCCTTGTCTGTGAAAATGGCCATTAGACTATTACAATTAGACCAACAAGAAACGATACACCTACTTAAAGTAAATGTGACCCTGGACAACAAAACAGTCTTTTGGGTCAATTTTTCGAAGTTAAGATGTTGACATAATATGAAAGCTGAATAAATAAGCTTTCTATTGATGTATTAGTTGTTAGAATAGGGAAATATCTGGCTGAGATACAACCGTTTAAAACTCTGGATTCTGAGAGTGGAAAAAAACTAAATATTGAGAAAATGGCCTTTGAAGTTGTTAATCAGAGGCACTGTGGCAGGCCATCCACTCACAAAAATAAAGTTTTTATATATTTAATGGAGGAATTTTACAAAATATCTTCATGGAACATGATGATTTTACTTGCTATCCTTATGATTTTTGGCATAAAAGAAAAGTCGATAATTTTGTCCCATACAATGTATTTTTGTCTTTTTCTAAAAATGTTCCCGTGCTACTTAAGACTGGTTTTGTGATCCAAAATATAGAAACAGTTTTGAATGATGTATATTGGTGGAACTATTTGACACTAAGATGATGTAAATAAAGTGTTCAATCGTTAGGTTCTCTCAGTTCCAGACACAGAATTTCTGTGTTTTTACATCTCTCCTCACTTCTTTGTTTCTACTTGCACACAAAGAAAAACATTTAAAGGGATTGTTCACCTAAAAATAAAACTTTGGAGTTAACTTACCCTCAGGCCATCCGTGGTATCGACTTCTTTAGTAAAACAGTTTTTAGGTAAACCATGGACCTTGATGATACATAAAATCCTCACGTGCCCTAAAAGAAGATACATGAGTAATTTTTATTTTAGGTGAACTGTCTTTTTAGTTGGTATCTGATAGATCAATCTCTGGGATATGGCTTGAAGATCCTGTAGATCTAAAATTTGAGTCCAGTTTCACTAGATCGCTTTCCGTCACGAACTTATTAAACCTGGAAATATCAACTCTGTTGTAAGTCAATACTTTAACCCAACCACAAGGGAGATACAGAGCTGAAGGGAAGAACAGCAGTCAGGAGACAAAGTGATGTTAAATAACTGAAAAATGATTTATTGAATAATCTCAGTTGTGCTTTAATGCTCAGTCTTGCTCTGTCAAAGTTCGTCTGACTAGAAACAGATTTAATAAGTGTTTTTAACCATGCAAGATTACAGTGTCAATACATCGTGCCTTGAGACTATTGGATACTCATATCAGCATAAGAGACAGTACAACTCCCAACGAGATTAAAGAACAGGAAAGTAAGGAACCAATAATATGAATAGAAGTGAATTATAAAATAAATGGATGAATACATATGGTATATGCATAGTGTAATAAATGAGATAAATGAAATAGAAAAAAAATGAAATAAAATAAGAAACAAGTGTATGTCTCCATCCAGATTTGTCATAGCATACTGGTCAAATAGCCCAGATGACTCTTCAAATATCACTTTTCTCATATGTGCTTTGGTCATTGAAATATGTGTCACCGCTAGATGGTGCTGTTGGTCAGAATAAAGAGAAATGTTTCAAAACAAGGTTAAAGGAATACTTCAGCCAAGAAGGAAAATTCTTTCATCATTTACTCTCCCTCAAGTTGTTCCAAACTGTATGAATGTCCTTGTTCTGATGAACACAAAGAAAGATATTTGGAAAAATGTTAGCAACTGACGTTTCTGGGACATCATTGACTACCATAGTAGGACAAATGATTGTATCATTTTTTTTCTCTTGAACACAAAATGAGCTATTTTCAATTAGAAAGCAAACAGTTCTGGAGCATCTCTGACTACCATTTAAATTTTTCTACTATTGTAGTCAATGGTGGCCAAGAAATGTCAGTTGCTAACATTTTTCTGAATATCTTTCTTTGTGTTCAACAGAACAAAGAAATCAACACAGGTATGGGGCAACTCGGGGGAGTAAATGATGACAGATTTTTCATTTTTGCGTGGAGTATCCCTTTAAAGGTTTTTACAGCTGTTGATACATGTATATTTCAGTCCAGTCGTCTAAGTGATTTCCTCTGTGGTTGTTCCTCCCGGGCAAGCCGTCTGAAAAATCATTTGCAGCAAACAGAGTTTACTAGAGTATAACTTTCATGTTTTTCTTTTCTTGTCGTATTATCAGAGACCTGAAAATAACATCATAAATAAGTGAAATGTGGCATAAGCTGCAGTGCTGTGGACGTACTACTGTTGGGGTGATGTAAGATCTTTCAGGCCATACCTCATATTATAATGCGTAAATCCGTGACCTTTAAAGGTGGAAAAGAGAAAAAACAATGATTGTAAACGCTTGAACAATTGGCAATTGGCTTGGCAATCAAAAATGAAAATTTTATTTGTAAAAATTATCTCTCTTTCTGTCTCTCTATCTTTAATCATACGTCACCTCATCCTTATGACTTTTTGAATATGTTTTTTTCCTGTTAAATAAACATAAATTATTAGTAATGTCCCAATCTTCTAAATTAATGTTCTATACGTCATTTTGTAATTTTGTAATTAGAGTAAACCTGTCAAATGTCAATCCACCAGGACAAGTGTACTCACCTGTCCAGATCTCTCAAAAGCAGGACGCAGGTAACAAATGCAAGAACAATGAAAGACCAAATCAAAGAAAAAACGGTCATTAACAAAAAGGTCTTGAAATTCATTTTAGACTTTCAGGTTCTGGGTGTCACTTTTGGTTGTACTTTAATTGTAAGATAAAGAAAAAAGTATTGCATAAATATGTTGTTTAGACACCTTTTAATATATGTGGTATATTTTTAAAGAAACAGTTCACCCGGAAAAGAAAATTCGGTCACACTTCAGTATAGGGGGCAATTCTCGCTACAGTCCCCCTGATGAACAACTTCAAAGGCAATTTTCTCAATATTTATTTTTCTTGTATTTATTCATTTTTCGGATTGTGTAAAAATCACAATTTTGAGAAATTGACCCATAAGACTGGTTTTGTTGTCCAGGGTCACATATGAGCAGGCGACATGGAGTAGTCCAAAGGGACCGTCTACAAAGTGACTGTAAATCCGAAAAGCATTATTACAAAAATATTCATTAATAACTTAAATGTAACACACTGTAGTCTCACCAAATTCAGATTACACATTAATGTTCTCAAAAGTTTTGCGAGGGAACGCAACAGTTCTGCGAGATAACGCGAAAGCTTAAAAAAAAGATCTTCCCTCTCATATTTTTTCTGACCCATGTCCCTAAAAGGGCTCTGTAAGAAAGAGATGGTTCGTCTGAATGGTTCTTTGTGGGACCAAAAAATGGTTCTTCTCTTTTAAAAATTAACAGTAGATTCGTCAAATGTAACCTACAGACATTATCTTCACCCAGCACCAAATGTTGATGTAAATCATTGCAGATGATCACATTCACAGTAAATCTTACCTTTAAATTTCAGTTGACGAAGTGTCCAGCTCTTGCATGGTCTGCATGCAGCATGGGTTTGACTGCAGTGAATAGTCACACAGGACTGAACATTTTCACAGCTTTTCTAAAATAGAACCCCCTAGCCATTTCGTTCCTCGCTGTATTTTAGCAAGTTAATATTCAACATCAAATCACAAGTGGGTAAAGAGAGCTCTGCGCATTCACCTTTACAAAAAGATTTTTTATATGACGGTACCTATCAAATGGTATACTGTGATGTATTAATCTGGTATTGACTGCAGCACAAGAAGTACAAAGAAACTTTAACGGCAACAAAAAACAGGGAAGTAGCATCACCATAGCGTGAGCGAGTAGATGTGAGGCTCAGCATGCAGTTGTATTATTGAATTCTCTCATTAAAGCAAAAATGACCTTTCTGTTAAAGAAATAAAAGAACACCTTAAAATTCATTTTTTTGAAGCAATTTACCATTTAACAATTATTATACCTACATTTTTTTTACAAAAATCAGTGATAAAAATCACATTTATTATTACCACTATCTGCTTTGTCTGAATATCCTGTTAAAATATATGTTAAATGTGTCATTACACTATGACAACCACAACATGAGCTGTTCATCTTTGAAAGCATGTATCACACCTAAGCGTTTCTTCTTCTTTTTAATTTCACATGTGAAAAAGCAACTTTATTTATATATATTAGATGCACTTATCTGACCAGTATAAGGTTCCAATAACCAGTTCTTACAAAACCAAAGACAGTGAATTATTTCTTAAGTGTTTATTAGAGACACAACAGGGTAAATGAGAAACAAACATCCTTTGGTACAGTGACAAGCAGGCATTATCAAAGTTGTTCGAACCTTACAACATGACGCTATTATAATTTTAATAAAACACCCCCTTATCAGAACACCGACAAAACATACAAATGTATTTTGATCATTTCTTAATTGCCACTTACAGGTGCTGTGTGTAATTTTTTGGAGGTTCTATTGACAGAAATGCAATAAAAAAATAATTATGTCTTCAGGGGTCTATAAAGACCTTAGAAAAGAAGTGTTATATTTTTACTACCTTAGACTGAGCTATTTCTATCTACATACACCGTGGGTACACTTACATGGAGTTCGCCATGTTGTTTCTACAGTAGCCCTACATGGACAAACTCAACAGATCGCATTTTGTAAAAACGTTATCCCCTTTCGGCAAAGAAGCAAAAACCTGATGCCATCTTTGTCCTGTGTCAGCCTACGTAGTGCTTTGAAAAGAAGGGTGGTGGAGTGAGCTGTTGGTTGCAATTCACAACCTCACCACTAGATCCTGCTAAATTTCATACACTGGACCTTTATATAAATAAGTTCTTGACTTACATTTAACACACTTTGGCTACCATAGTAAGAAAAATTGCTTTTTAAATTCCTTAATTCTGTTGAACACAAAAGGAGATATTTTGAAGAATGTACGAAAGCAAACAGTTCTGGGGCACCTTTGATTACTATTGTAATTCCCGGTTCCTTACAAATGGTCCTGAGCTTCCTCATGCATCGATGTATGCAAGGTAAACGGGCTTAAAGCGGAAAAACATCCCCTACATGAAGTGTTCTTACGTGTGCTGTGATTAAAGAAAAATGGTACACCGCTAGGTGGTGCTGTTGGTCGGAATACATGAAATGCATCAAAAACAAGTTTAAAGGTGTTTACAGCTGTTGATTCATCTTAGTTTGGGAACAATCGTCTAAATGATTTCCTCCGTGATTGTTCCTCTCTGGCAAGCGGTCTGAAAAATATTCATAGTAAACAGAGTTGACCTTCTCAGCGTAACTTTTTTGTCTTTCCTTTCTTCTCGTCTTTATGGGGACCTGAAAATAAAGTTCGAGCAGAAATGAGTGCTGTCAGGCGTGATACTATCGTTGGGGTGATGTGAGTTCTCTCAGGCCCTACCTTATTTCGTGCAGTGCATGAATCCAATGCCTTTTAGATGGAAAAGACAAGTAAAGATGAACACTGCAATCATGATGCAAAACGCAATTTATCTGTCTCTCTATCTGTCTGTCATACATTCTCTTACCTCATCCTCAAGATGTGTTGAGGGCGTTTTGTGCCTGTAAAATGAAAAATAATTAAAAGTCCTCTTAGTGCTCTCAATGAATTGTTCTTCGTGTCATATTGTTATTTTAGAATAACTCACATGTCAATTCCACAAAAAAGTTGCACTCACTTGTTCTTACTTTTCAAAATATATAAGCAGGTAGCAAATGCCAAAACAACAACGAAACCCCAAAGCAAAGTAAGCACAGTTATCCTCAAAAAGGTGCTGTAATCCATGGAAGACTCTGGGTGTCACGTCTGGCTAAACTTTTATTATAAGACTAAAGAAGAAAAATGTATTACATAATAATTTTGCTTAGACATCTTTCAATGTGCTATATTTTTAAGGTGATTTTATTTTGCACTTGTAACAAATAAAGTGGTAACGTGATTTTGCACTTTAAGTCCTGGTTGCAACTAGGTTACGTTGTTGACTGCTTTTTTACATAAACAGATGACAAATCAGTATTTTTTCTTTTTTAGTGTTTATCTTTCTTTGGTAAAGAGAGCAATAACAATAAAGCTTACCTGTTAATTTTTGATTGGTTTAAAACCAACGCATAATCCATTCATTGGATATCATACTGTACAAATAAACATTAGATTAGTAAAAATCTATTTGCACTAACCTACAGACACCAAATGTTGGTGTAAACCACTGCAGATGATCATAATAAATCTTACCTCTACATTTCTGTAGACAAACTGTCCATGTAGCTCTTTAGTGCATGTCTGCATGTGTCGACTGCGGTGACACATTTCCTATCAGCCACCTCACACAGGAAGTCATCTCACAAATATTCACACCCTTTCTAAAATACAACATAAAACCCCCGAAAAGCGCATTTAAATAAAAATGAAATATCCAATTAATTATTAAGCGATGTATTTCCTTACTTCTTTATTCTCGTTTATGTACCAGAACCAACAAGGGCGGAGGAGCAAACCCTCACAAAAAGATACCATAAGTGATGGTACCGATCAGTACCGGGATAGCCTATATTAATCTAGTTTTGACTCCAACTTAAGGTACTTCAAAGAAACAAAAATAAATAAACATGAAAGCACCATTGCAATGGCATGAGCGTGTAGGTGTGAGGCTACAGAAATGAGTCTCATTTTCATGCAACGATATTATCGCATTATCACAATAAATTTAGCAAAATGATGTTTCTGTTAAATAAATAAAACATGTAAAATTATAATTTGGAGCAATTTGCCACTTACCATTTATTATAAAAACATTGTTACAAATATACATTTTATTCGCAGTAATAAAAATGCATAACATTTATTTTCAGTCACATTGAATGTCATTTCTGACGGACCACTGTCGTCACATATTTAAACAATAGCAATATTTAAGGTTGGCAAAATGAAACTGGGCAAACTCTTAGGCTTTCATGGACAGAGCGGGAGCTCAGCAATACATGTCCCCCCACCTGGGGAACCAGAACAATTCATGATGCGTAACAGAATTAAATAAAAATGACCCGACAGATAAAGGCAGATATGGTTGATATGGTTGAGATGTGGATGGAGGGGGGTTTTGAGTGAGGCACGTGGAGCTGATAAGGAGCAAAGAAAGGCAACTTAATAGGACACAGTCTAGGATGTGTTTTATAACTATTGGTTAACAATTATAAACTGCACCTGAAGCGATCGGTTGATGCAAGCTAGACTCATGTGTCCTGCCAGAGGCTATGCTTGATTTGTCTGAACAGTCATAAAAAAAGTGTCACTTTAACCTACATGACAACCACAAAGAAGCTGTTGTTTTATGTGTGTGTGTGTCTTTAAATGTCACAAATGTGTTGGTTGCACAGCACTGCATTTCTTCTTCTTCTTTTTTAAATTCACATCACAAAAAACCTACTTTAAAATCGTTTTCATTCCATGCATTTGTTTGACACTTATCTGCACTTATCTGAGCAGTGTAAGTTTCTCACAGGTTCTCAGAAAACGGAAGACAATGAGATATTTCTCAACTGTTTATTAGAGATACAACAGGGTAAAAGGAGGGACAAATGCTGTATAACATCTGCTTGAAGGCCTTTCAAACAGGAACAAGAAGGCAAAATGATCAACGTTGCTCTTTGTTTGTGATTTATTAGATCTGTCAGTTTGTTAAAAGTTTCAGTCTACTCTGTACTGCATAAGCGTTATTCCACTTCATGCAGTCTGCCTGAAGCATTATGGGTGATTTCAGTCATGTAATCAGGAGTGGATGAACACTGGAAGTAAATACAGCCTGTGAAAGCCAATAAAAAATTGTGTTCATGCCATTCTTTAAGTTGTTTGCCTGTTTCTTTTTTTTTCACAAGCAACATATGACACCATATTATATTAACACCAAATATAAATATACAGTATGTTATGAAACTATTTTTAGGGTTAAATAATCTTAAAACACTCGGATGTCATACACATCATTTGCACAAGTGTGGTATGGAGACGTCAGAGGTTAAGAGGCTTGCAGTGTAAAGTAAAAGAGCAACATAATGAAACAAGAATCATGAAACTGAACTTGTAGTTGACAGATCATAAGCAATTTTTCTTGCGTTTTACTGTATATCACACTGATGTCCAAGGCATGGTTTGATACAAAAGACATGGATTCACAAAGATCATTTAAATGGTGGAACTTTTTTACTTAAAAAAAATATTTAAAGCTGCAATTCATAGTTTTTAATAATAATGATAATAATAATATTAAATCTTTCCCTCTATCATCATCTCTGTCTGAAATGTAAAATTTGCAAAGTTACATCAATACATTTACTTCAGCCTAAAAAGTTACAGATTGCAGCTTTCAAAATGGCCGTTTTTAAAATCAAGGGTCAAAGAGAGCAAACAATTTTAAAGTTGTTTTTATAATGACACAGTCATCTTTATCATAATCATGGCTACAAACGCGGTGAGACAAAAAGAATTTGCCGTGCAGTATTTATTATGGCTAAATACACTTAAATCTAGCAAACACTCAAAGTCTTTTTATGAATAAATGCACAAAAAAAACCTCAAAGTGAGTGTGTGAAACTTAAACACTTTTACACTTTACATCTATCAACTGTGGTGATTTCTTTTAAATTCAAAGTGTACAATTCTTCAGCGAGCGATGATAAACTACTGTTCAAGGAAATTTTCAGCATTTGTTTTATGTCGCTTATAAACTCATCCTCACTGGACATTACAGTACGATTTACACACAAATCAATAAGTTCAGTCGAGTAATAATCATGTATGGTTAAAGTTATTGAGGTGAAATTCATCATGCCCTGGCTGTCTTCTTTATCGGAATCGTAATAACAAAATATCACATACGACGTTTAACTAATGGCTAATCCAAAAATGTAAACATCAGAATCTCACCTTCGATGAGGAAAATTCTGGATAGAAAATGTTACTGTTAAAAAACGGCTCTTAGTTTGGTAAAAACGTTCTTCTACGCAGTTGATGTCTAACTTTGGTTTGTTAACTTTTTGTTTGTTAAAAAATACTGTATAAAAATTAATCAAACTCTCAAGTTTCCTCAAGCAAATTGCACACCATCTGTTTTTTTTTTCAAATTGTTTTTCTTTAAAATAACAAGGTGGTATGATAAGTGTCATAGCAGTGCCGTCACCGGCCCACCCCTCGCTTGTTTTTACTTTATAGGTGCTTTCACAAAGTTACAATTTCGATCGCTGCACTTCCAATTCAGTTCGACATCATTTATACTGTCAAGTCATCCGACCGTGCACGGCTGCTGGCCTTGCTTAGACTGCTGAGGGGTCTTGTATCTTCTATTGTCTCACTGGCTTCCATGGCCAGCTCGTCCTCGTCTTCATCTCGGCGTAGGATGCCTGCCGCACTCGGCCCTATCACGGTAGTCTGGGCGTAGGATGGCAGCATTTCATCGTACACCTTGGACACGTCTTTCTTAGATGCACTTGCTCCATCAGATTTTTCCTCAAATGGCTCGTAGGGTGCCGGCAACTGCTCAGCTACTTCTGTCAAGGGGAAGTAATGCGACGTGGTCTTGTCCTCTTCCAACAGCTTGTAGCCTTTGACCTTCTGGATGGCGGACACAGCCTTCTCGGCAACCCCGGGTCCCTCGCCTTGGGACTTGCCTGACTTACGAAATGCGAAGTGGATTTTCTTCAACCCCAAATGACTGATTTCTACAAAGTTGAGGAAGAGGGAGACGCAAGCCACGGCCAGCATGAAGATGATGAAGACGGTTTTCTCAGTAGGTCTCGAGACGAAGCAGTCGACCGTGTTCGGGCACGGCCAACGGCTGCACTTGTACAGCGGCAAGATTCGGAAGCCGTACAAGTAGTATTGACCGACCACAAAGCCTACCTCAAAGAGAGTCTTGAAGATAATGTGACAGATATAGGTCCTCAACAACGTGCCCTCCAGACGGAACTTCTTGCTGCCCTTCGTGCTGGTTTCCTTGGCCGTGCGGACGCTTCCCTGATCAGGTGCGTGCGGAAGCCTCTCCTCGTTCATCTCTTGCTGCCTGTTGAGTTCTGCCTCTTCTCTTTCCTTGCGCTTCTCTTCCATGTGTACGTGGTGGACGGCATGGCCCACGTACACTAGAGATGGGGTGGAAACGAAGATGATCTGGAGAACCCAAAGGCGAATGTGCGAAATAGGGAAGGCCTCGTCGTAGCAGACGTTCTCGCAACCGGGCTGCTGCGTGTTGCACACGTAATCCGACTGCTCGTCGCCCCACACAAACTCCGCGGCCGTGCCCAAAATGAGGATTCGGAAGATGAAGAGTACGGTAAGCCACACCCTACCGATTACAGTAGAATGCTCGTTGACTTCCTCGAGGATATTGCCAAGGAAACTCCAGTCACCCATGGTTGACTGTCAGAACTGCGGAAAAAACGAGGAAATGTTAAACAATGACAATTTAAATTTTGTTCATTGTAAAATTGCATAACAAGGGTTTGAAGATTAGAACATAACTGATTCAAAAATAATAGAGATGGTTAAAGGTGACTATGTCGTAAAGTAGTTACTTTAATACATTAAATATTTAAAAACATGAATTTATGATATTTAATTGACAAATTCCGCTTCCTACTGAATTACAAGAACATTGCGTTAGCATCTCAAAAGTTAGATTCCCAGGGAACATATATGGATAATATGTTTAGCTTGAATGCTAGGTAAGTTGAAAGGACGAAAGGCCAAAATGTATAAAGATGAATGTAAATATTTTTCGCCGAAAATTTCGCTCAGATGCCTTTATAAATAAAAAACATTTGAACCAATTCATTAATCAATTTTTCTCGGTCAGACTTATCCCAGCCAATCATAAAGTTACAAAATAACCCTGAAAAAATTCACATAAAAATTTACAAAATGTTCCCCCTTGAGCTTAAAAAGTGCATCTCTCCACATCATATGTGGACTACAGAACAAACTTTGATACAGGTAAATCAAATAAAACGGGCAACTTGCCACAGTAAGAGCTCCACAGTTTTTGTGTTCCTCCTTCTCTTGGCACACTGCAGTGTGAAGTGAATTTTTCAGTCTCCGGTTCCCACCTATGGCCTCCAATCCCTGTCGCCCGACTGAGCAGAAGTGAATGAATCCAGTCTGATGGTTGGTTTTTAGTTTGATGCAATATTTAAGCTGGGAGCCAGACAGCCTTTATTCAGAGGGCGACGGAAAGTGACGCGCAATACAAAAGGATTCACAAAAACAACTGCGAACGCATAGGCTATGACAGACATGAGGGAAAACGTGCAGTTTAAAACGAAAATACCACTGTTTCAATTCAACAAATTGACTTTGTGGACATTCATTTGTAATTTGTACTTTGACAGGAAGTTAGCATGCGCGAAAGGAGATAGATAGATTTGAAATACTAAATGTGATTTTTGAACGTCCAGTCGATAGTTCATGTTTGTGTTGCCTGTAAAAATGTGAAGAGAGAATGCTATGCTACATGCTAAAATCCTCATAAACTGTTAAATCTGTCAAAACATATATTCTGTTAGAAAATAATTATTAGTTAGTTTGAATATTAGCAACATAAATCTAATCTAGTTTGTGTTGGATTCAATTATTTCTACTTACTGAACATTTTTAAATCACAATATGCCAACCACACAAATGTTTCTGTGTCACACTGAGACATTCAGGGTTGTATGTTCGATCCTCAGGCAACACACATGCTAATAAAACATATTCAGTTTGCTAATTAAATGTTATGTACTCTGATAAAAGCATCTAAGCATCCCAGAAACAAATCTAAAAGTTTTAAGTCAAACAGTACATTGCATGTCCTGAGGAGATACAATGTAATAAGTCACATAACAAAGTTCAAATGAAGCAAAAGCCACATCTTGTAGTTGTTTTTCTATCTCATGTGACTCTCTGACATAATAATAGAAACATTGTGGCTGTTTAATAGTTTTTTTGTGCTAAACTTAGACCCACTTCTTTTTGAGGCAAGTCACGAAAGAGAAAATAACCTGTTTGCTCTAAGACAGGCATAATAATAACATTTACATAACGTAATATTATGAAAATATTTTTGATTGACAAAGGGAAACGTAATTTTTTTTTTTTTACAATTTAACATGGCAAGATAAAGCCAACATAATTATATGATCCCAAACATCATCTCTTAGGACTAAAAAGTGCTTTGTAGATGACATCATAGGCTAAGCGCTGCCATTGGACGACGCTACAAAATCACGTTCGGTTATTGGTTGTAAATTATATGTAAGCGTTCTAAGGCTGGGACAGCATACTTAAATGTATGCGAATTCAATACTTTGCTGTTAAGGTTGACGTAAAGAACATAATATTATATATATATATATATATATATATATATATCAACATATATACTTTTATATATATCACCTTTTTTATATATATATATATATGTGTGTGTGAGTATGTGTACTGTACGAAATAAATAATATAATATATTATTAGCCTTTTATCTATAAAATAAGAAAACTGTAGTGAACTCAGTGACCCTGTTGCATTACTCTGGAATGAAACACAGAGGCAAAGATTACATAAAACTACCCTTGTACTATCATTTGACTACCAGAAATAACCACGTCAACTGTGCTGCCTGTAGAAAAGTGCAAATGTAAAAAATGAGAAAACAAAAGGATGCACTGTTGTATTCTGTGATGGGTGCAGATCTACAATCAGTCAAGATACCAGGGTCAAAAGTTGTTAAGATAATACATTCTTTGTGCAGATGAAAGCACATGAGTATTTATCTTCTGACTACTATTTTCAACTTTTTTATTATTTATTTTTCCGTCCTGTAGGTTTATTGATGACATTTTTTCAGGTATAGCCTACTGGCCTCCTGGCAATGCCAGATAGGCCTACACCTCAGAAGACTCTTCTGAAAATGCTACGCTAGTATCTCAGCACAATTGGCATAGAACAGGCTAAATGTTTAGGCAAATCGTCCTCGTGTCAGCTTGACCCCTTCATTTAAAGGCTACTTGTTGATATTGCCGGCGCTGGCAAACTAAGCCGGCCGCAGAGCGGTGAATAGGCATCGGGATTTCAGACAAAGGCATGATGTCATGATGAAGTCTGTCGTGTCTATTGAACGTGCGCATCCAGGCATGACCCTAGATTGTGCAAATGAATCAGGCCCCAGGCTACGGCTAAGCATGGGAGCATACCTCAAACAAAGTTATCTTACGGTGATCTGCCTACATGCGGTTGCGCCACATGTTTCCTGCTCTTGAGGGAAGATTTAGCTGACAGCCATAAAAATACATAGGACGGCTAGCATTAGCCTATAGGTAGCATTAGCAGTTAGTAGTAAAGAAGTTAAATGGCAGGGGGTGACACGTACCATGTGCTACCAATCTGCTAAAAAACTGTTTAGACCAGTCTATAATGGTGTGCTTGTTTTAGCTGGTACACCCAACCTAGACGTGCTGGTGTGCTGGTTCATTCTGGTTTGCTGGTTTTAAAGAGTTTTAGGGGCGTCAGCTATTTAATTTAGATTTCTTCTACCAGCATGGTTGTATGATTCCCAATTTACAGTACATTTAATAATCAAGGTACAGTGCATTGTTACATAGAGTCATTTTGACTTCATGTGGTTTTACCGCCCTTCTGAATTAACAATGCAACCCAGCCCAAAACACAATATGTAATGTAATCGTTAAATGCTTTAAATGGGAATTGTATTGGTTTTAATGGAAGCAATAGTGTGTCAACTGGTATGTGATTGTATTTGTGGGACGTTACCTGTATCTGGCAGATGAATCCTGTTGCTTTACCATTTACATTTATGCATTTGGCAGACCGACGCTTATATCCAAAGCGACTTCCATTGCATTATGTGATACATTCCTTCTAAATATGTGGAATTCTATTGGTATATATGGTAATAGATGTAATAAAATACAAAATATAATACTTTTGCCTGGTTTACAGACAAGAATTAAATTTAGTTCCAGACTCAAATTCAGGTCGAAGCTATATAACTGAATATAACTTTTGCTTAAGTATCTTAAAACATGTGCCATTGTTTTGTCTAAAGACGCACAGCAGTAATGTATTATTCTAACACATTCTTATAGAAGAAACATAGTCATTTAACCAAGCCTTAGACCTGGCTCAAGTAAAGTCCTGTCTGTGAAACTGGGCCTTTGTGTACGAATAAAAATAATATTAAAACAATATGAATGCACATTTAAAAAACAGAAATAAAATAGAAATCTGTATCAAGATGGAAATCTGAATTATAAACAGAAATCACAATTAAAAGGTCAACACAGAGTGTAAACAGTATATTGTCCTTAGGTGTGCAGGCCCAAAATACAAGCCGAGATGCATAAGTATAGGATATGCAAATCTGTAAATATTAAAAAAAATTAACCAGATTTTATTTCAGATACAACACAGTCTTCTGTATTACAATTACTGTGTGAACATTATTAACATTTTGAAACTATAGAAAAGTAGACTCTCAGAAATCCAGCATGGATTGATAATGGAGTCCATCCTTTAACTCTTCTCTTCTGCAGTAATCCTCATTAATCTCTAACTCCAGCATCCACCATTTGATAGATCAAGTGTGGGTGTCTCTCCATTTGTTCTTCATGCATACCAGAGATAGCAGCTACAATAAGGAGGATTTACCCGATCCACTTTACTTCCCTTACATGGAATAGAAGAGAGTGAATGTCTGTGAATCTACAGAGTGGCACAAACACGTGCATTCTATAGGTTAACATCATCCATTTGATGTAATTGGATAAAAAATTGATATACTTCAAAGCGATTAATGATTACAGGCTGGTATGGTTCTTCACTTAGAGTATTTTTATCAATATTTTCATCCGTGTGAAATATTCAGATGACAAAAAAAAACAAGACTGATCGTACATTATATTATTATGCAAAAAAATGTGTGCAAAGTATTACGCAAGTATGTCACCCAGTAAACAGACTGGGCTATATTGGGATGTTACATACTATTTTTACGGAAGTACGGTGACAAATGACCATCTTACCCCACCCTGAATAGCAGTCCCAACTTTCCATGGCCTTATAACGTATCACCACCGATACCAAATTGGCAGGAGTGAGGGTGGAGTAAAGGTGATCAATTGTTCTGTCCAATCTCACAGGAAAAAGATACGAGACTTCCTGTATGTGGGAGTTCGGGTTAGGGTACAGAAGGAGGAAAGAAAAGCCCATGGCAATACAATGGAGAGACGGAAGAAAGGAGCGGTAACATAGGGACACCGCAGCCGGCCTAGAGTATAATGTGGTGCAAGAAGAAAGTGAAATAAAAAGGTCTGAAAGGGGGAACGAATCTAGACGATTAATCAAGATCATCACCTCAAACCGAATCTCATCTAGTTCCCATTAGAATGAAAAATCCCAGATGAGATCTCCTTAAAACTCAAAGGGGAATCAGTGAGATTAAATGAAATTGTTTGCTTACTCACAAATGTCTCCATTAAAGCGTCCGAAGAGATCTTCACAATGTCAAAAGTTAAATACAATCATTAAAGATTTCAATGTGAACGTCTCTCAGACGATAACTATGGTGTCTGTCACTTAACAATGTCCCGCAGCTTCACAGCTTAAAAATAGACAGAATTCATTTTTGCTCATTTCACACTCCCACGTGTGTTCTAAATGCGTTTGAGGCTAAGTGATAAAAAATATTTTGACCATTAGTTCCTGTGTTAATTTGCTGTTGTAAGTAACATTCTACAACATGAAGAAAACAAGAACACTATTTTCAAACGTCTTCATAGCAGTTTGCGTTCTAATAAGGTGGACATTTGTCTATAGTCTTGTTCATTGACTCTTCGCTGTGGACAGTTGTAGACAAACTGAGTTCCAAGATCTATACGTCCCATAAATAGGTTGTTATAAATGTGTGAGACATTGTTAGACACTAGTTAGCAGTTATTGCAAAAATGGCTCAGAAAAAGGATATTAGTTGTCAAGTCTAGCATGATTTAATTGAAGATAAACGTTGGTTACATGGTAATATTTGCTTAAAGGTGCAGTATGCATTTTTTTGGAGATGCTTTTGACAGAAATGCAATATAATATGCATAACTATGTCTTCAGAGGTGTATAAAGAGCTTATACAATGAAGCGGTGTGTTTTTATTACCTCAGAAAGAGTTATTGTACATCTATATACACCACGGGTCTCCTTGCATGGAATTCACCATGTTGTTTCTACAGTAGCCCTAACGGATAAACTGCTCTACAGAGCACGTATAATAAATACGTTATCTCATTCAGCAATGGAACGAAAACCTTACGACATCTTAGTTCTGTGTCAGCCCCCGTATAGCTTTGAAAGGTATGGGTGAGCCATTGGTTGCAATTCGTAAACTCACTGCTAGATGCCGCTACATTACACCTTGGACCTATAAAACTTACAAAATATTTTGTTGCGCACAAACTCCAGTTCAAGCGAAATCTGATTTCACCTACATTTCTCTAACTTTTGCCCTCATAATCTTAAAGCTGAATTTAAATGTCTATGGTACAAACCCGAGCATTTGTGGTGACAAAGACATGAATAAGTATTTCTAAAAAGTTATTTGCTGAGTGGAAAGGTCTCCATCTTATCTCTTTTGTTTCAGGAGAATAAAAGACAAGGGAAGCAAGAGACTAAGAGTTAATTCTATTCCTATTTTTTAAAAAGACAGCGATATCACTTTGAACATTGCAAGTGTTTAGTTTGGTGTTTGCGTATGTTTGGAGAGGCTTTTTTTGTGTAATAATCCGCACTGCTATTAGAAAAACGATGAAGGTCAATAGGACTAAATTAGAAAAGCAATAGAAAAAGAAAACCGTGTCATGAACATCAGGTGGATTAACGTGGTATAGGTGGGTAAAATGTGAGGGGTCAGGGCAGGTCACCATCTGCACAAAGGGTCTCGCAATGGTTTCTGGGAAAATAGTTTAATGCATAAAGTGGTTACTGCTGAACACAAACATTGAACATTTGCAGTGTTTAAAAAAAGTATTTAACATTTTTGTATAGTAAAATAACATATTTTAATGTTTGTTAGTGTTTGGTTAGTGTTTGTGAATTTGCAGTTTATTCCTGTAATGTGACTGCATTTCAAAAATACGTGAATTTTTTTAAATAAAACAGTGAATGTGATGACACATTTACCTCGCTGATTTTTAACCAATCAAATCCTTTCTAGAAAGAAAATGCCATTTCCTCAATATCACATATTTATGTATCCCACACACACTTCCTGTTCAAACAGGAAATTATGATATAAACCTTGTCTCTCTGCACTTGTCACCTTTTGCTGTTCGAGAGATAAATATTATTTCACATTATCATTTATTCACCGGTCTGCCCTTTGCAGGTCTTGTTTCACTCTTAGAGGTGGTACGGGTCATGCAAATGGACGATTCTCTCAACACTATCCCTAACAGCGGGGCTAAATGAGGAGAAAGGCATTTTATCACATGCTGAGGAGAGAGTGGCATCGCTCACCAGGAAGTTGATGACAACTCAAAGTGTCAAAGTCACACGTGTACCCAGAGACCAGGGGAGAAAACAAGAACAACATCGGTTTGTATTATTAGAGCTTGCAAAGACAAGACCGTCTTAAGTATTGCACAGCTGTGCTATGGACATAAAACGGAGTTAACAAGAAACTATTATAACCGACGTAAATGCATTTTATTGACCGTGTCAAAAACAGACATAGTGTATAAATGAAACACAGTTGAAAGAAAGACATGAAAACCCAGATTAATGACACTTAATGGTAGCCCGGAGCCAATCTGGTCACATGGGGCATCACTCAAATGTCCCCTTTCCAATCTCTAAGGACTTTTAATGTTCAAGAACTTGTCATGTGCTTGCATTTCAGAACATCACCATTATAAGAGAAGCATTATAAAATAATCGATTAGTTGTTGTCGTTTTTGAAAGTTTGTGTGGAAGCCAAGGAGACATGTTTTAAAATGACATTGTAATGGATGTGTTTAACCCTCATGTATAGTTTGCGGTCTGAAGGCAATTTTCATGACTCATTGACAACACATTGAATTTTGAATTATCAGGTTTGTATTACAGGGCTAACGAAGGCTTATTATAAACAAAATTGTAACTTAATGATGTGCTTCAAATGACCCCTTTTTTTTCGGGATCCAAATGTTTCCCCAAACAGAGATGTTTTATGAATAGATTGTGTGAAAAGTACATCCTGGCTTTTTGATCAAACCTAGCTCAGGTATATCTGCATACTGTCGTCGGCAATATCAAAACTATTCACAAAAGAAATAAAAGCGGTATTTTGCACACCAGGCCCATAGTTGGTGATGTCACTTTGTGAAGAAACCCTCCTACACAATGTATGTGTAATTTTTTATTTGTACTGCGTCTAAAATCGTATAGGGTTGTTTCTTCTGCAGAACACAAAATATATTTTGAAGACATTAGTAGCCACTCAACATTGGACCCCATTGACTTCTGTTGTGTGGACACACACCACAGAGACATTTCTCAAAATATAAAGGTAAATAAATGATGACTAAATGTTACTTTTGTGGTGAAACATCTCCTCAAGCAAAAACGTTTCAGCAGTCAAATGCCAAAACACCAAAACGTTTAGCATTCTTTGTGTCGAAAATGGTGTCGTCTAAACACCCTCCAAGGTAATTTTAGTCTATTTGCAATACTTACATTTCTTCGTTTTGCTTAAATGCCAGATGCTTTCTTGTCTTTTAAGTGACTTACAAATGGGACAGCATTCTACATTTTATCAAAGAGGAAACAATAAAAGTAGTTTACAAAGCCATGTTTCGAGCAAGACTAAAGTAGGAGAAATTAAAAAATAAACAACAAAGAAGACGCAATTTCTGTCAACTCAGTTTAATATGTTCATCCCAGTTAACACAGCCAGTTCGTTCATTCAATCTGTACTTTCAACGGGTTGTTAGAGAGAAGGCCTGTTACTAACTCAAAATAATCTCCAAGAGAGCGCAAGCCCCAGTCAAATTCCCATTGTTTCTCAATACAATCTCACTTTCCTTCCTGATAATGAGATATTTCTCCGGCTAAAACAAAGTGGCAGGCGGGCATTGTAACCAGAGAGAAGGAGGTTGAGGAGCAATGGGAGGGGAAAAAGGAGGGCAGAGGAGCATAGGATGAGGGAGGCACAAGTACTTCTGCTGGTAATTCTTTCCATGCCCTTTCGCATGTGAGAACGCTTCCATCTCGTCCGCGACCGGGCCTGACCTGCCTGCAGCTGTTTCTGATCATCGGCAACGACACCGTCCCTGTTCTGTAGAGGACCCAGACCCTTCCGGAAGAAGATTGATTGATTCGTTTACTTTTACGTGTTATATTCGTTCTTGTGTGGCATCAACGGGGTGTCCGCCAGCAAACACCCTCTGACATACATTCATTCAACGTTTCTTTGATGAGAAACCACAGCGTGTCATTTATCCATCCTTGAATCGTTTAGCATAGAAAGAGAGCTCGCTGTTCTTTCTTCGGCGTAATAAAGAGTCCATTGTGCATCAGCCTGTGGATTATAAGAGACTTTGACACACAAGAACAGATCGAAATCTGTCTATCATACGGCCCTGTTGACGACTCTATCCTGTCAGAAGAAGAGGAATGTACATTTACCTTAATAACCTGCCGAAGTGTCAACATTGCCTGCCCGTGAGAAAACCTTAAACCTCAGTATGGCTCTACACTCACAAGATCAGGATCTTTAGAACACTTTGATCAGAGATAGATCTTTGCTTGACAAACTGCTCAACCTCAGGCGATAACACAACGTCATATCAAAGCCAAGCAACATCCGCTAAAGCTCTGTGGTCTCCGAGGCTTCATGACTGGCAGCCCAGTAAGCAGTTCTGGGAAGTAACTCCAAATCTCAAGGTTCACATCTCTGGTAAAGACAAAGTGGAAGATCCTGTCAATCAAAGTCTCCAAAAAGCCAGTTTGTCCATCAGTCTGAAGGGAAACAAACAAACCTGATAGATCTTGACGTGACACCTGTTGGGGAGCTTCTGTTTAAGGTAAACTGATGGAGTAAAAACAATGGTTCGTTTTACATAAATGTGATTATTCTTGGTATAGTCTAGTACAAAAAATTATAATGCATTTTCGAGCACCTTGCTTTCCTACATTCTTCAAAATATCTTATAAATAAAGAAATAAATAAAAACTCACTATGGTAGTCAATGGTGGACAAGAAGAACATTGTAAAAAAATTCTGCTCCTTTTATTTGTTGGCAACATCCAAGTTGTAGTGTTTGCCGGTGGGTCGCATACAACCTCAGCACGTACACTAACTATCAAACAGCCACAATAAGAGAATACATGCGAATGCCTGGCTTCGAACAAACCTCTGTATGTGCTTATTTCATACACTACTCGTATTGTAAATGCACAGTGCTGAATAAACAAACTTGCATTGTTGAATCTTGTGGGAAACAGGTTGATGAATATGGCATTCTTACAGTAATCCAAAGAAAGGGTTTGGTGACACTTTAAAATAAGGCTTCACTTGTTAACAGTAGGTAAATTACTTAGTTAACATAAACTAACAATATTCTACAGCATATATTCATCTCAGTCACTCACAAAAATGGAAATTAGTAAATGCACAATGATCTAAGATTATGAATAAGCAACTGTATGAGCATTAACCACTTCCTGCTGGCCCAACAACTGAACATTAAAACGTCACAAATCCAGGTGTTTTCTGCAATGTAAAAATAGTCAGTGGTATCCCCAGAATGTCTCTGTAAAGTTTCAGCTCAAAATACACCACATGTCTTTCATTACAATATGTTGAACATGGCCATTTCTGGCTGAAATGGAAACAGCCATTTTTTGTGTGTTTCTCTTTAAATGCAAATGAAGTTCTGCGCCCCTCCTCATATGCAAAATATGACGTAGAGCGCTTAGACATGTGCTTTGGATGACATCAAGACTAGCAATATGGCGGAAAGCACAATTACGACTGTAATGCCCCATCCAACCAAAATCATACACTAACTGCAATAAAAATGACCTTAATGCCTTGTTCATAAATACGAATTTAATGGAGAAGACAAAAACATAGATAGAACAACATTTGTTTTGTTGTATGAAATGTTGGCCATTGATGATTAATCATGTGCATGCATATTACAAACAGACATAAACACGGATTTAGGCAAAAAACTTGCATTCAGAGTACTTGTATATGACAGACAGGTATGCAAAGATCGACAACCAGGTTGTCTTACAAATGCGCACTCTGTTTCTATCCGCTCTAATTAGTATTTCACTTAGGATATATATGAGAAAACACTGCTATACTGAGAGGTCTCGGAGCATAGATTGTTCAACCATTCCGGCTACCGGGAGCTCTCGACTCGTGGTGAGCGTTGTTCGACTGCCCCGGTGGAGACACTTCCAATGAGTCCTGAATTGTTTCTCTTAGTCTTTCCAGACCGGAGATAGGTAGCGGTGAATGTTGGTTTGTCGATCCGAAAAAGTAAATTCTTCACGAATGCTAAGTCATCATCGTCCCGCCCGAGACTTAAGATCAATATAACTCCGGCTCGCAGCGGGACGAACCGAGGCTCGTCTGAAAGGTCTCCTCACGGCCTACTTTTATGTTCCATTTTACATCCAACAACAGCACACAATTGTTGTTTCTAGACATTTCCGTCGCTGGCTAGTGGCTACATCTGCTCTTGCCTGAAAATGGCTGACAGCGTGTCTCTGGCTGAAGGTGGACCTAAGCGCTCATAAGGCGGAGTCTGCGAGCGGTCATGGGCAGGTGTAAACAATATGACATCAGATTGTTAGGGGATCGCCAACAGCCTGTTTTGTGTCACTGTTGTGGTTTAAAAGAAATTACAAAAAGAAGAATAGATGGATTTGTATAATAACAGGGTGTTTCTGCACACACGCTGGCGACTCAATTTCTGTTAGATAAACATTTAAAAGTGCATTCTCTGGGATTGCAGCACTTTAAGGTCCTTAATGTGATAGTGCCGATAATGAAAATTCTTTTAATTCTTTCCTCTGCAGAACACAAAAGGTATTTTAAAGAAAGTTTGTAACCAAACAACATTTTGACTTCCATTGTATGCACAATAAACAAATGCGACACTTAAAAAAATATCTTCTTTTGTGTTAGACAGAAAAAATTATATTATATTGAATGAATAGATTAATGATGGCAGTATTTATATTCCTTGGTGAGCTATGCCTTAACACACACACATACAGAATGGGACCCGCTAACTGATTTGTCCAAGTATCCAATAACACGATTCAATTTGTAAGGTTTAGCCTGACTGCGCTGCTTGCTATTCTGAGATTCCAGATGTAAAGTTATTTAAGTACTGCCCTTGGCTCCATTAAACAGCTGAGAGCGCTGATATCGCACACACACCCTATCTGCTGAAAATACTTGTCACACCCGGCTCATCATCTGACGGAGGTCATGGACTGTAAACGGGTCACACTCTCTCTCTCTCTCTCTCTCTCTCTCTCTCTCGGGCAGTTCATTCGGGATTAGTTTCACCCAAATAAGAAAATTACAAATCTTTATGGTTTTTGTCTGCCATTGGATACAAAAGATACAAAATTACGAAACAAAGAACCTAACCGCAGGCTTATCATTGAAGAGGTCCATTTCCTTCAGTCTTTTAAAGTGAACGCTTTGAGTAAAAAAAGCCATATTTGACAAGATGATTCATATGAGTTGGTTCGTTTCAGTGAATCGGTTGATTCCGAATAGGTTCTCGAGTTTGAACCGGTCACTGGGTTTAAGAGATGATTGTAAGTGCATTGTGACTTACATTTCAGACCAAAGATATTAATATTAATTAGATGCGGCATTGAAATGAATGGGGCAGAATGCTACGCTCAATATGGCCGCCCTGGTTGCGCATGCGTAGTATCTAAAGCAACTTGAAAAATTATGTTTTTAAACACAATTTGATCATAGGAAACAAACGTTATGCAGTTTACGTCATATTTAAATGTTGTTTTTAAAAATGTCGTTCAATTGGGACTTTAGCCGGCGATTGTAGAAATGTTAGCATTCCCACTCACGTCTTGTTTGAATAATGTAATAACGGCATTAACTGCCCCGAGGCGCATTGTAAAGATCCCTAAGTGGCCTGTATTGCTATAACACAATTATTTGAATCATTTTGATAATACTTGCTTTTTGAAAAATCACCAAATTATGACAAAATGATCATGTTTGGTGAACTACACCTTTAAATATTTTATGAAACAGCCAATTAGGTTAAAGAATCAGGAACCTATGACATTCATCTGCATTTAACTCCACCGAAGTCGTCCCAAATAACAATGACACCAAATTCCACTGTTATCTACATTAAGGACACTTATCAGCCTTTCCTTTTCTGCTGTCTGCCGTAGTGCTGACTCAGACTCAGACAGGACAAATAGAGACCGGAAGATCATGGCTCTCTTCTTGATGGCTGTTATTTAGCAGGCCGTATCTCCAGATGCCCCTGTCATGAAAAGACTCCTACATTGTTCTCCTTTCCTCTGGTAAACAAGTAGAAAAGGGAGTAGGTCTCGCCCCCTTCCTCCTGAAAGTTTCAGTGACACAAAAATAGCCCATGAAACATTCACTTCCATTCACATTGAGTAAATAATTTTTCATTGCTAAGTCTGATGACAAAAGTATTGTATTTAAACAATGGAAGTCAATGGGGGTTAATGTTGTTCGGTTACCAACATAAAAAAAAATTGTGTTCTGCATAAAAACTAAATAAAGTCATGCAGGTTTAGAATGACATTAAAGTGAGTAAACGATTAAATATTTAGATTTTTTTCTTGGACTTATAAGGAGCTCTGATTCAAGCTCTACCGATTCACAACTCTTGAGACTTCTTTCCCAGAACCCCAAGTACACATGATTAACATGGTGTTAAAACACAACATCAAACTGGTATTTGTTCGTGTTCTGTAGGTGCTGTTGTTAACCTCTTTGTCCCCGGTGTCTTGAACTCTGCCCGTTTCCTTTCAAGTACCTTGTAAGAGGGAAATTATATTGTTTGAGATTGTTTCCTCAAAGGGGAAGGGAGTGAGACACACTCACATAGAGACTCCAGGAGGCGTGTGACCAATCGCATTCAGTCTGTCCTTCCCACATCTAACGCCAAATGCACATAAACAGGGCTTGGACAAAATAATAGGAACACTCATTGTTATAAGAAATAATAAGGATTGTGTATAGGCTACGGTGGAAAAACCCTCCCCACTATATATTGTCTAGTCTGCATGCAAAACAAGGTTTTGAATGTGTTGAGCAGTGGTTAGTACGGATTTATGACCAAATAAGCTTTTTGTGACTTTTTACTCATAATTGAAATTATATGTACAAACGCGTTAGTCAAGCTATTGTATTATGTCATGTGGGCTATTGAGAGGCTGTTAATAAAGACTGGAACTTCCCCGCACGCATACATATTCTTAAAATAATACTAGGCATCTATGTTAAACCTTATAACTTTTGACCTGATTCTGAATTGGGTCTGTTTACACAGTGTGCAGTTGAATTTCTATATATGAATGTTTTTCGATGCTTTCCCCAGAGAAATGACCACCACTTAACATACAGACTTACTTGCAGAGTTCACTTGATAAACGTCTGAGAGTTTTCTTGCATCTCTCTTCCCATGAATCCCCTGGAGAACTCAACTGAGACTCTGATGCTAGAGAGAGAGAAAGCCCACAATCAAAATAATAAAACAAATAATGTTACAATCGGCAATAATACGAATATAAAGAAAATGAATTACACACATAATAGTTTGTCCCATCCTAAAGAGCCTTAAAAACAATTCGCATTTTCATCTAAAAAAGATTTAATCATGAATTGCAATGTAATTCTGCTATTTTTAAAATATTACGCATATTTTCCTTGACAAAACTGAAATTAAACCTTACCTTAATAAACCTGTTTTATTTTATTTTACTTTGAATACAATACTTGAAATGTATATAAGTATTGTCATCGCTTCTTAGTACACATTCTCACATATAATGATCACTTGGGAAATACCTAAAGCGTTTCATACCCAAAAGAAAGCAAGATAAATGGCACTAAGTATTTGCTTCTTTTGCGTTTATTTTTAGCAGCAGGTTCCTTAAATTCCTTCGTCTCTCTTTCCCAGACTCCCAGCATTTGACAGTGTGGGAAACGTTCATACAGAAGACTAAAAATCGGCACACACACTTAACATAGAGATATGTTTGTACTCTATTCAAACACAGCTTACCATTTACTTAAACACTATTGATATTACAAAACTGAATCATTAAGCCTATAGTTTGATGTTAGGTTAAAATAAAAATAAACTAAGAAAAGACAATGACAAAGTTTAGTTGACACGTCAGATTTTTGTGGAAAATATCAGTTGTTCTCATAAATATCAGTATGTAAAGTAACCTGTACTTTGGTGTCTTAGACAGAGATGATGATAAAGAGACAAAAGTTATGGATGGCAGCTTTAAACTGTCTCAAATGTTATTGTACTATATTACAAATACATCATCAATATTTAAAGGTAGTTTTTTGCATGTTAAGCTAGCTACACTAAAATATACAGTAAAAGGCACGTAAAATTGCATGTGTTTCAAGTTTTTCATGTAAATTTGCAGTCTATTACAGCAGAAACGTTTTTTCGAAATACTTTTTTTACCGTATTTCACGGTGAAAAAAAGTCCAACTCCATAAAAAACTGTAATTTTCTGGCTGCTGGGGTACCAGAAAAATGCAATAAAATAACACTTTTTCCACATTGATTTCAGGTATTTCTTCATCGTTTTCAGTAATTTGACTTTTTTTACTGTGAAATTCTGTTAAATTACACATATAATTTAATACTTGTAAAATCTGTACAAATATTTTATGTACATTCAGCTATTGGCAAGAATGCAAACATTTTCATTTTCCTATGACATTAAAAGAATACTATAATTCTTTCTTCCAGATCCTGACTAAAAACTGAAAACGTTTTACACTTTTTCTCAGGACCACCGGATTAATCATGGCCGACTGGAGTTTGCTAGGAAACTTTCTGGAAGAAGTCCAAGAACACTCCACCTCGGTGGGAAAGGTGTGGCTCACCATCCTCTTCATCTTCAGGATCCTGGTTTTGGGCACGGCGGCGGAGTCGTCCTGGGGCGACGAACAGGAAGACTTCACCTGCGACACCGAGCAGCCTGGCTGCGAGAACGTTTGCTACGACCAAGCCTTCCCCATAGCGCATATACGGTACTGGGTGCTTCAGATAGTGTTCGTTTCCACGCCCTCTCTCATCTACGTGGGACACGCCATGCACAGCGTCCGGATAGAGGAGAAGAGAAGGAAAGAGCAGGAAGAGGACGGAGCCCAGAGAGATCGAGGAAAGTACCCAGAGGAGGAAAAGCATCGTGAGGAGGATGAGGGCGGTGGGGGTAAAGTGCGATTAAAAGGTGCCCTGCTGCAAACGTACGTACTGAGCATTCTCCTCCGCAGCGTGATGGAGGTGATCTTCATCGTGGCCCAGTACATGATCTACGGGGTCTTCCTGAACACGCTCTACGTGTGTAGGGCCTCTCCGTGCCCGCATCCCGTGAACTGCTACATCTCCCGACCTACAGAGAAGAATGTGTTTATCGTGTTCATGCTAAGCGTGGCGGGCGTGTCTCTTTTTCTAAGTATTGTGGAATTATATCACTTGGCATGGAAGCATTGTAAGAAGTGTGTGGACAGATACAAAGCCTCAAAGCGACGTCCAAACACCCCATCCACTGTAGCCGCGGCCTCACCGAAGCCGTCCACGCCGATTCGTGCTTGCACTCCGCCTCCCGATTTCAACCAGTGCCTGGTGACGTTACCCCCATCATCACCCAATGTACAGACACACGGTCACTCCATAACACACCCGAGCTGCCCACCCTTTCACGACCGACTGGCACACCAGCAGAATTCAGTGAATTTGGCCACCGAACGCAACCACGGTCAGGACTACCTGGGGGTGGATTTCTTCAAGATGAGCTTTTCGCAAGCACCCACAGACACACCCAACTCGTACGCCTCTCCTTTGTTGCTAAGCAGCGAACATGTTGAGGACAGGAGACGGTTTAGTAAGAGCAGCGGAGCCAGCAGCCGCATGAGACCGGATGACCTTACAGTATAGGGTCGACCAATCGCATTCTCAACTGGGATGTGTGGGGGTGACTTGGAAAGAGTCTATTGATGTTGCGCTTGATCTAACAGAACTGTTAAAACATGACACAAATCTGTTCACACATTCGCACAATGCGACTAGTTACGTCTTTAAGATCATCATTCATCCATTTTGAACACAACTTCACTTTAAAGGTCCAGCGTGTCATTTTTTTGGAGGACCTATTGACAGAAATGCAATATAATATACATAACCATGTCTTCAGAGGTGTATAAAGACCTTTCATAATGAAGCGTTATTTTTTATTACCTTAGAATGAAATATTTCAATCTCCCCTTACGTGGAGTTCTCCATGTTGTTTCTACAGTAGCCCTAAATGGACAAACTGCTCCACGGAGCATGTTTCATGAATACTTTATCTCACTTTCATATACTGGACCTTTATCTCAACAGATATGTTAAATCTAATATTTAACATGATGCATTCAATGTTTTCAAATCTGCATTCAAATCTGCATTCAGAGACTTCAATGCATCTGTGATGTAGGAGGTTCTTTTTTGCATGTGAACATTCAGGTCTAAAAATATAGTCCCAATTGACTCCCGTTACATGGACACAGAACGACTGAAATATTTCTCAAAATATCTTCTTTTGTGTTACATCGAGAGAAAAAAGCAAATATAGGTTTTGAATCACATAAGTGAGAAAAAAAATATGATTTTTGGTGAACTATCCCATTTAAATGATTAATCTAACTTCAGTTTAAACATATGTGTGCACTTGATATACATATACCCTGTGCCAAAAAAGGGAGAACAACAGAAAAATGGGTAATGGCGACATGTTAAAGGATCTTTATCATCAAAAATTAAGTATTGATTTGTGGTGTAGAAATACTGGAATAAATTTTCTTACACACAGACTTGTGAAACCAACATTATGAACATTATGAACTATAACATATTTTTTAAAAAGGTAAATGAGAAAGACAAATGTGAAAATAAAATCCTTATTGTAAATCATCAGACCATTAATATCTTTGTCACATGCAGCTCTTTAAAAACATCAATGGAAGTTACATCACATTTCACACAATCCTATCAATATTGTGATTTGGTCTTGGATTTGTATAAACTGAGGAAAAGGTCAAGCGTTACATGTTTGCTTTACCCAAATGATGTTCTGCAAAGTTATACACCGAGCATTTGCTTAGAAAAACATTTTACTTGAGCAAAATAGATGTATTATGTAAGTTTTGCTTTGTATTGCTAATACACCCAACGCTTGTAGACAGTTACTAGTTGCTTCATTTTAAATGTCAAAAATCTTTATAATGTACATTTTCTGTGAATTTTAAGTAAATGAGTAAAAAAGTTTTTGCAAAAAACATCTACAGATATCTTTCGACAGATATTACTTCATCAACACCACCACCAGATGGCGCCATGTCTCTCCACTCCAACACTTGCTGGTCAAAGTCAAGTAAAGACTGCACTAGCAGAACCTTGTACCCAATCTCTTCACGTCATGTGTTGGGGAAAAGAGACAGAGGATGGAACAGGACTGTGCTGTTTCCAAAAGGAATTAGGTATAGAGTAATAAATATGCAAATAAATATTATTATAAATGCAACTACAATCCTACGTACTTATTCCCTTTTATAGCGATGCATAAATTGCACAGAATGCAAAACATTTCCGTTTACACTGAGGGCCGGTTTTAAGGTTATAACTCCAATTTATGTCTGTTAACCTACACAATGTATAAGTGAACTTGCCTCTTCAAGAATTACAATCAATAGGGCCTATAGGGCTTTCTCAATCTTCAGCGGCCTTGTGTCCTCCTGTTCTCGCTCTACGCCATCACAGTCAGGTTCCAATACTCAAGAATACAAGAACAGAGAATGCATGAAATTAACTGGATGTGTTCTCAATATAAAGGATGCATCGAATGCAGCCTTGAGCACCTACAGAATCCGCTTGAAGTCCCAGAAGTCACTTCGGCGCGTCACTTAGGGTTCTTCGCAAGACCGGTCTCCACAAGAACACAAGTCCATTCTTTGTCTACGAGTCTCATAGCAAACTACATCTGGCTTATGTCTATTTGACATCTGCATTTACATCTGCAATACATACTTTCTAATGTGCAATACGTCTCGGAGACGTCTGTAATACGTCTGATAAAGATCTGGAAAACATCTACTGTGTTAAAACATCTGCTAAACTCTTTAAAAGAGCAATTTTACATCCATTCTATATCATAAACATCTTACAGACATCTTTTTGATGTCTATATGACTTATGAGAGATGTCTCGCAAAGTATGTATTGCAGATGTAAATGCAGACGTCATATAGGGTGTCCCATTTGTCTTTTTTGCGCTCAGAGGTGCCCTCGATGAGTCTTTGGCAAAGCCTGCATTGAAACAAACTCTGCTGAGTTTCCCAAGAATCCTTTCAAACGACCAATCAGAGAACGGGTGGCATATTCTTTCTTAAGGTAATAAGCTGCTTCTGATCATTTGTTGTAGATGTATATATTAAGCCTCTGGGATCTGTAATGCAGAACAACACAGCTTCTGTATTATATACATAAAAAACACCATTTGTGTATATTAGGAACACATTATGCAGTGATTATAAAGCACTGCTTCCTCTTTCTGGCATGACAACCGCAAGTCTGTCCCAAAAATGCGCTCCCATGCACCCTTTGTGGACTTGTGCCCAGTGCCCTATAGATCTACACTTCCTGATGTCACAAAATGTGGACCGGATGTCTACAAGACCGGAGTGTGCCATTTTGGAAAGGGCCTAAGAATTGAGAAACGACCTTAGCTTCACCAGACGCACATGCTTGGTCCAAAATTAACCTCTGGTGTGTTTGGTTTTAATGTAGAAATCGATTTGATGTAATTTCACATTCATATACATTTGTATTAATATTTTATTGTCCATTGATTCAAATTAAATTTGAACTATATAACACCCAGATAGCACACGTACATCTGTAAGATGTCTGCTAAAGATCTCAAAACGATCTACCGTGTAAAAACATCTTCGAAAGAACTGTTGTACATCCATTCTAAATCACACACATCTTACAGACATATTTTAGAGGTCTATATGACATCTTGCGTCTCCTAGATGCAGGGCAGATGAGCAAACAGCATCTGCCAGATGGACGTGTGCTATCATAGACGGCTATTGATTTTTTGTGGAGGTATACTGGAAGTCATGTTTGGGCCACATAATGTTTATGTTGTTGCTGCAGCTTAAATCGTCTATAAACCCCCTACAATCCCTGGAAAAGGAACTTCTGTCAATGAAAAACATTATAGCAAGTCCCTTGCTTCTTACATTTATTTAATATTTTAATGCATGTACTTCCCTGCCCAATTTTAAAATTAAATGCATTATAGCCCAAAACAATTAAATAAATGCATTCAGGTTAACAGAAAAAAAAGTTAATGTGTTGACTTGTTTCTCTATGCAGGCAAAAATTGTTACTTTACCCAAAAAGGTGACAAAGCATAAAGCTAAACTGCCAGCAGGGGTCATAACAACACCATTAAACCCACAGGACAAACACAAGGATTGAGACCATTTATACCAAACAATATACTTTATTTGTTGTCCAACACCACAGCCCAGCCTTAGGAAGTGGTTCAGTACCAAATTCAATGGAGTTACACATGACGATCATAAACACAGGAGGGGCAGGGACAAGATGACATCCTATTAGCTTTTTTCTGTTTTAATAGTCATTTCTTTTCTACAAAAAAAAAGAAAAAAGACCACCCTCCAGTAGCTCAGATGTTGTCAGCGCTGCACTGTATAGCTGTACACAGCCACGCAACTAAAAAAAAATATTTTCAACGTATTCCGCAGTGGTGGCGAACAGCGAAAGCCTGACTGCAGACCACGTCAGATAGACACAGACACGCAGATGGTAGCCCGAGCACCACTGCAGAATTGAGTGCTGGTTACAGGGACCTAAAATGTCCCCACCCCTCACAGTCACCCAGACCAGTTTACAGAAGTTTTTCAAATGGGAACGGGAGACCACACTGCATACATCTGATTACTGCTCCTACTGACTGTCAAAGTGTTTTCCTCTACAATAAAAAAAGGAGAAAAGAAAAACACTTTATTCTTTACAGTTAATTCTTGTTTGTGCTTTTTTAATAATACTATGATCTGTATGAGGTCTTAGTTTGGTTTTATCATACACTGGAGTAGCAAAGAAAATTAAATTGAAAATATTCTGTACGCCCCACAGTACACAGTATTTCGCGGCGGTGTCATGTCACGCATTGGCCACGGACGACCACCTCAATCCCCCCTTTACAAATAAAGATGAAAAACTATAGAAACCACTGGTAGAATCCCTTTAACAACACAAGTACAGTACACACATACAAAGAGCATTTCCTGTCTGGAGGGAAGTGATGCAATGAGATGTAAACATATAGCCAAGACGTTGCACCTTGTTACAAAATGTTCCTTGACTTTTCAGTTTTTACGTTTGTTCTTTTAGTTCATTTTTTCAACAGTCTTTCTCAGTTTCCACCCATGTATAAAAGTACAGGAACACTTCTAGACTTTCATACTTGGTTTGCTGTGGGCTTTATATGTGGCGACGTATTCACAATATCAAGCGAATATCCTTGACATTACTTAGTCTTGTAAATTCCATATACATTCCCAAGTTTCCAAAAAGCCTATTCCAAGTCCAATGCTGAGGTAAGCACACTTGGCCTCTCTTACACTTCCACTTGTTAAAGGACATTAACCACTGGAAAGAATTCCCTGTGAACACATCCATGAGTATGTGACAGCTGTCTGTCAGTGTGTAAGCAATAAACCTTGTTGTACCCAGGTCTCAGGGTGTGTATGTGCACTGAAAATGTCCAGGTTTCCACCCATCCCTCTATACGTTCCTTGTTGTATTTCTTTATGAAGGTGTTTTTATTTCACAGGTAACACAGTTTTGATTGTTCGTAACTATAGTGGAGGCTCAAAACATTATATTCCCAGGGTTTCCAGGGCCAGGATTAAATCCCATGCCCATATCAGCTGCCATTCCTCGAGGCCTCATCTGAGAAGGCATCATCATAGTCTGCTGAGGCCCACTCATCCCTTGTAGTGACATCATCATATTGGGAGAGCCCACAGGGCCAGGGTGGTTGTACATTGGCCTTTCCTTTCCCTGCATCATTCCAGGGCCTCCCATCATTCCTGGCTGCTGCCCAGGAGACAACATCCTGTGCTGCGGCCCCATCATACCCTGACTCATGAAACTGGGGGGCCTCATGAGGTTATGGCCTGGATTACCCATGGGCATGTCCTGTGGGCCCATGTGTCCAGGGCCTGGTGGACCCCCCATTCCCTGCATGGGGTGGCCCATCCTTGGGTTGCCCTCACCCATTATCCCCTGCATTTGAGGAAAGCCAGGTGGGCCAGACGGGTGGGGTGGCTTCCCAACGGGGCCATCCCCACCGCGAGGGAAGTAGGACAAAGTCTGGCTGGGCTTCTCAGAAGGAATAATTCGAGAAAGATCAAACTCTGGGATACCGGACGCACCTGGTCGCATCACCTCGTGTAGATCTGAATCATTATAGACACCAGTCATGTTATTAAACTCCTGGCCTCCTGGAGTGTTAGGTTTGCACATGACCGGCTCTCCACCAGGCCCGTGAGGCATACCGCCCATCCTGCCAAGTGGGCCTCCATCTCCCTGGAAACCCATCCCGTGAGGAAAGCCGCTCTGGGGCCCAGGACCGTTGTGAGGGAAGGGGATCTGCTGCGGCGGCGACTGCCCTGGGGGAAAGCCCTGCCCTCGATGAGGAAGACCCATGCGTCCCTGTGACATCATCTGGTTGTTGCCCATGCCAGGATCTTGGGAGATAGGGTTCATCATCATACCGTGTGGCATCATGCCTGAGCCCATAGGTCCACCATGAGGTGGCATATTTGGGCCCATGGGGTTAGGCGAGGGCATCTGGTTTGGCATACCATGTGAAAGTGGCTGGGAGCCCATAGTGTTCATTCCCATTGGGCTGAGGGAAGTCATGGGGCCAGAAGAGTTGGGCGTCATCATTCGAGGATGTCCTGGGTGATGGTTTGCAACCATTCCTGCAAATGGATCATAAAAAATATTGTGATTTGCAGCAAATGATCTGGGAAATGACATTTTTTATTCCTATGCATGCCGTCTCTTACCAGACATGCTGTTGTTCATAGATGGCAGGTTGGGAGATCGAGCAGGCGGCGAGTCATCATCAGAGCTGGCCACAGTTTTGATTGCATCATGGTAGAGGGGTGTAGAGCTTGGCATGGCAAACTTGGACATGCGGGACATCATGATGGAAAGTGGATTTTGGGATAGCGTTGGCTCTGGGGGCATGTTGTAGGGACTACTGGATGGAAGACTTCCTGGAACGTTGATGGAACCTGGCTGATTGGACGAATTACTGGATGGAGGAGCTGAAGAAGGATTACCACCTGGGAGGGAAAGAACAAGAAAGAAGACATTGGAAAGGAGGAGAGGAGGGAAGACCAGCAATTACCAATGACCAACCAAGGGCTGCACAAACACACTAAAAATTGCAGGAATAATTGTAACCAAATAAAAAGCAAATGCCAATAGCTCATAGTTTTAGGCCACTAAACAAAGACTGCATCCACATCTAAGGGAACTAAAAAATAAAGAGATTGTTTTTTGGTTTTACCTTGATCTACACCGCCCATCATATTTGGTGATGTCATACTAAGGGGAGGCTTGTTCTGAGGAATTCCTGGGCTTTGCATGGGTGGTTTGGGCGATGACGTCCAGCCTGGGGAGGGAGCAGGAAGCGAAGGAGACTTCATATGGACGGGTGATGCCCCTGCTGATCCCATCATGGGAGGAGACTTAATGGCTGCAGCTGCTGCTACCGCTGCAGCTGATGGTCCACTAAGCATGCCAGCTAGCTGGGATGGTGTCTGGGGAGACTTGAGGTTACCTGATGGTGAGCCCAGCATGGGTGACTGGACCTGCCGCAGTGTTGGCGACTTTAGCGGGTTGACATTCGGCGAGTTACCGGGGCCGGACTGGACACTTAGGTCAGAGGGTTTACGACCTATATTTCTCTGGCCAGGTGGAGGCCCTGAGCTGTTGGGACCCTGATTGGGTTGTAAAGGAGGCATGTGACTGAGACGACCATTTCCCCCAACATGACCTCTTTGGTCAGGGCCAAAGGGGGGCTCGCCTCTGGGGCCCCTTTGATTACCAGGGCCTTGAGGACCCATGCCATGAAACTGTCTATTGGGTACCATGTTGAGGTCACCTGTGTGGGGATGGTCAGGGAAAGGTGGCCCTTGCATCATTCTTTGCGGAGGTACCACATTATCAGGCATTGGTAAACCACCTTGCCTCATCTTCATAATTTCCTCTGGACTAAGATTCATTTGTGGATCTCTCATTTTCGGAGCCATCATCTGAGGATTAGGCCCCATATTCACATTGAGATTAACAGGTCCCATGCCAAATTCACCCATGTCACGGCCAAGACCCTTTACAAACTCCATTCTTGAGGAGGGGCTCATAGGACCATCACTAGGCATTCTTGGAAACATCATGCCACCCCCGTTTCCAGGCTCCATGGGTCTTTGGTTACCCATCATTCGGTTCATCTCCATCATCATACCAGGTGGAAGCCCCATGCCTTGTTTATCACCCATACCTTGATGAAACATAGCCTCTTGTACAGATTGAGGATTGGGGAATCTTTCAACCCGTCCACCTGGACCTCCAAACATTCCCTGGCCCGGTGGAAACCCCCTCCCATCCCCCATTTTGGGCATATCGTCAGGCCAGTTCATTCCTGGTCTTGGCATAGCATTAGGCCCTCCCTCCATTTCAGGGTTCATCATTCCTGGGAAGCCAGGCATCCTCTGCATGTGTGGATGCATGCCTCTGGGGCCCATGCTCATCTGGTCAGGGAATGGTTCAGGGCCCCCAGGGCCCCACACCTCTCCAGGATTCATCTGGTAGGGTGGCGGTGGGCCTCGCATCATCCCTCTAGGTCCACCCTGGTGAAGCATCATTTCTCCCATTGGTCTATGCTGCATGTGTTCCTGTTTGCGCTTTTTCTCCTCATAGAACTCCTGCTGGAGTTTAAGCCAGGCTATCTGCTCTGGTGTCATGTGGTCCCCATGCTCTCCACCGGGGCCTGGATGCGAGTTCATAGGTCCTGGACCCTGAGGAGCAGGTCCAAGGTCATCTGGGGAAAAGGGCATGTCTCTAGGACCTGGCGGACCAAAGGGGGGTCCATCAGGACGAGGCCCTCCTGGTCCACCAGGTTTTCCAAGACTTTGTGACTGGGCCATCATCGCTTGAAGAGGCCCTTGTTCTAGTTTCTTGGACATTCCTTCAATCATTGCAGCATTGGGTGCAGGTCCACCCATGTTTCCTTGACCCATGGAAGCCATGTCTTTGTCATCTGGGAAGAGCATGCGCTGTATATCACGCAGAGTCTGTAAGGAGCGCTCCCGATGCTCTAGTTGCTCTTGAGAAAGACCCTCAGAGTTGTCCCCCATGCTAGACATGATCTCATGAGCCAGCTGCTGGTGGTGTTGAGCTGTAAGCTTAGCATCTGCTCCCTTGGGCAGATCTAGGGATGGGAAGCTCTGTTGAGGGCCTGCGTTGGGAGGCTGGTTAGAGGCCTGACTACCAGGTGTACCAGCAGAATTGCTACCATCCTGGGATCCGGCACCATCTTGCGGGCTACTGCTAGGGAGGCTCTTAGAGTCCATACCCCCTGAAGGTGCGCTGTCTGAAGGAAGGCTAGATGGTTTGGCCCCCTGATTTGGCTGCTGAGGTTGGGTGGGTTGCGCTTGAGGTTGTTGCTGCTGGCCTGACTGCGCTACTTTAGAGGCTGGTTGGTGGTTCTGGTCACTTGAGTGAGATGAGGGCTGTTGCTGGGAGGATACTCCCTGCTGTTTTGTGTCGTTTCTTAAGGAGCCAATCTGATTGTTCTGAAACAAAATAAAAATAGGTTACTTTTATGCAAATTGACATTAAGGTGCACTCACCAAATGTAGTGTTTTCTTTTTTTTCTTACCAGGGGTGGCTGGGGCTTTCCACCCTTGCTGTTAGAGATATTATTCATGTGATAATTAATGATGTTGTCCACATGCCCTGTTATGACAGCATCTGCTGCCCTGAAATAGAAAAAAAAAAGAATGAGTAAAATTTAGCATAATTGCTATTGATGAAGAACATGGTCATATATTAAAACTGATTTATCCCCCCAACACTTTGAATGTGTCAAAGCAGATCATTGCTATGAAAAGATGAACAAATACTAGACTCCAGACTCCATCTAGTGTGGCGGAAGAGCAGCAATGGCACCACTGTGGGAGACTCTCCTTATGGCCACAGCGTGTCAGAAACTCTGTCAGTCACTATTATTTGGCATCCCACAGTCTGCCATCTGAAGGTCTCTCTAGTTTAGGCAAACATGTTGCTTTCAGTGCTCAAACACTTTGTCTTTAACCGCTTCTACATTTTTTCTTTGCAAAGAAGAAAATGGGCCTCACTAACAGAAAATGAGTTTTCCCTTGTTTAGACGGAAAAAAACATGGCACTATGGTTAAACAACCAAACATTTGCATTTCAGCAGTGCATCTTCATGTTGACATTAAACTTAACATAAATGTTTTTGTTTTTATACTGAACAAGTGCATGTCGTATGCGATGGCCACTTATCATCATCCAATTATTTCTGGATGAATTAAACCCAGTCTTGCACTACAGTGTTTTCATCCCTAAACTCATTCATTTTTTATGTTTTATAACATTACAAATCATTTCCTAACAATTCTAATATAATAACAAGCACAGCTGATAAATAAAGTGAAATATGTACTTGTTGGCCATCTCTGTGGTGAAGACGTAAACAACCTTTGACCCAGGCTTCTGCCCACTCCCCAGTTCAGACGCTGCACTCTGTCCTCCTACTGTATTGTGGGTAGGCGTGGAGGCAGAAAGAGAGCCTGGATCTGGCTTGATATCTGTAGAGTTACAATCTGTGTAAGAGAACATAAAATATGACAGATTTAATCATAACAGACCAGTGGCTACAACACAATGCGTATTACCATTCCTATTGTTTCCTGTTGTACATTTCAATCCTTTTTGATTGACCGTAGCATGAAGCAAACTGTTTTTGCAGCAAGAAGATTTCTTAATATTGTTTGCAAATGGCCTTATTTGTATTAAGGTGAGTTTTGCCTTTGAAATACTGTAAAACACTGTACATTCTAGATACATAATTTGGATCATGCATATTGAATTTGTGCAGCTATGGTACAATATCATTAGGATTTACATACATTACGATCAAACAAAGAATCTTGCTCTTTAGATGAAATGCAGTTTGTTTTGTAAAAACGAAGCAAAACGTACTGAAGAATCCTGTGTCATCGTCATCACTCTCTCCTCCTGAACACCAATCTGCTCCACTGTAAGGCAACCGTCGCTCTCCGACACATAACCTTTTCGCTCTACTGCCTAGTTCTTCAGAAATACACAAGAGAGAGGAAAAGATTAATGACGTTCATGAGATGGTCACAAGATGCATTTACAGGTGGTATTATAAATGAACATATCTTTTACCGTACAAAGTCGTTTCATCACACAATTTAAGTTGTACTGACTCAAGTATTTTAAGCAGAAAGAGAAAGAATTCACTGGCAGAATAGAACAACGTTTCATTTCAACATCACTTTGCCAGTGTGATTAGATTTTTCAAAACCACAAACAACGCTAGCTCACCTAAAAGCACACATACATCTGGGAGACGTCTATATGACGTCTTCATTAACATCTGAAAGACGTATTTTTTTAATTGTTTGCTCATCAGCAATACATCTCCGTGACGTTTCCTGTCGATGTCATATGGATGTTTATAAGATGTCTTTATAAATGATAAACATCTTAATGCATGTAAAACTGCTTTTTCTAAGACGTTTATCAAATGGGACGTTTTCCAGATCTGTAGCAGACATCTTACAGACGTACCTGTGCTATCTGGGTCACTACAAACAAAACACCTGCTTTGTAAACTCTGCCGATAAAACTGCAGTCAGTTTAAGCAGGCCAATAGAAAGATTCACACCGCCGATGTTAATGTCTATAACTGTTGTTAGTTCCCAGACCACAAAGTGAAGGCACAGTTGGTTCAAAAGGGATAACAAGACTTCCTGTGTAAAGACAACACTCAAACAAACTGCAAACTCTCAACAGCTTGAACAAACACACACATACAAAAATTTGTCTCTTTGTGAGCATAAAAGCATGTTGGTACCTAAGAGGAAACAAACGGGTTTGTGCTCCTCAGACACGCACACAGAAAATAAGGAAATAAACTGGATGAGCTTTGTATACAAACAACAAGCATTGCATTAACGTTGTCACTACAAACTGGTCAAGTTTTCTTAAAATGTAAATCTCAAGTTTTTCAGTAGCGGTAAGAACTAACAACAGAAGTGTTGTTACATTTTCTCTGCTAACATGTAAGCAAAGTGGTTTGGTGTGGTGTTTCCTATCAGATGTTTGGAATCAGACCTAGTGATGTGAATGAAGTACTCGAGCCGGTTTTCTCAGAATTAGGGAAAAAATGTGTCTGAATTGGTTTAAGAATCAAGAGTGCTTTCTCAACCATAGGAAACTCAAGAGAACAAACAGTGTGCTGAATGAAGCAAAACATTTGCCCTTCAAATCAATTCAAACCAAACATGCAAATGCATCATATCAATTGGTTTTTAAGTCTAACACCTGCACATTCTGCTCATGAATGACTCTGTAGTTAACGTGAAGACATTTTCCAGGCAAAACACTTAGAGAACATATAAACACTTGAGGTTCCAAGCAAAATAATATCAAAACGGTACACAGAAGCACTTAAGGGATAGTTTATCCGGCATTAATTAAAAATTATGTTATTTTCAGAAATGTCTGGTTTTGTGTTCATAGAATGGAAGTCAATGGGTTGATGTTTAACAACATGCCAACAACCGAACCCAGGTCCCCGTGAGCCAACAGCCAATGCCCATGTGTCTGGGCTAACGCTCTGACAGAAAGATTTTTAAACGTTACAAATTAAAATTGATTTGTCTCACACAAATGCAAAGCCATAAACAAACCAGCAGGTGTCAACCAGCCTGTCAAACACAAACAGAGGGTCCCCCCTTTCCACAGGCCAGATGGTACGTTCCCAAACCAGGTTTTTAAAGTCCCACTAGGAGACGTGCAGGGGTGTGGATGTCTTTATGCGCCACTTCAGCCTTTAGTGCAACTCTGAAGTGGCGTGTGAACACGGATAAACACGCGCACACGACAGAAAGAGTGAAAATGTATGACCCTTGGGATATGTTGTGTTCTTGAATACTGGGTCATTAAAGGGCATTCCAAAAACCAAGCCTGATGTATAAACATTGTGCATGTGCGACACGTGCACACGCAACTTTCTATTCACATAGCAGGTTAAAAAAATGTGTCCACATCCCACAGACACTTGTGGCTTTTACGCTTTACCTGCCAGAATATTTTTAAAATAAAACATTACTACATAATTTACTGTATACATTTCTTTGTTCTGTTGAACACAAAATTCAACTTTTTGAAGAATTTAGGAAAACAAACACCATTTACTACAGTAGTCAATGATGTACCAGAACTAAAATTGCTAACGTTCTTCCAAATATCCTTCTCTGTGTTCATCAGAATATAATTTCACATAACAATGAATGCTTTTCCACCATCGCGCCGAATCGTTCTAAGCACAGTCGGAAACGGTTACAGTTGCATTGGTATTGTTTCCATACATCAGAAGTGAATATGTTTGATTACCAACTTTCTTTAAAATATCTTCTTCCATGTTCTACGGATGTAAGAAAGTCATACAGGTTTAAAATGAAGAGAGGGTGAGTACAATTCAGAATTTTTATTTTTGGGTGAACTATTACTTTAATTTGTGTTCTTGAGATGACTAAAAGGTCTTGGTTTGTGAAATGACACACGGGTAATTCATGACAGAATTCTTCTGTGATTGATCCCCTTCAAGATTATGGTGGTATGTTTCTTGAAGGCTCAACAGTAACCTATTCAAACGAAACATCTATTCACTGCTAGAGCAAATGGATAACAGTCTTCTCTGCCACAAGATGAACACAATCTTCTATCTCAAATAGCTTCACATCAAGACACCGCTCAATATAATTACCTGACCGAGACACTGGAGATGATTAAAACCACCCTATCCAAGAGGTCATCTAATAGCACTTTATTAAGTCCTTTTTTCAATGAACAAGACATAGATAACCAGAGCCTAGATTCGACCTAACTAGATCAAACAGCATTTTCACAATTGTTTTTTACCTTTCTGGTCCCCTTCATTGCTGGGTGTTCCAGTATCCCTCTGTTCGAACGACTCCACAGAAGTGCTTCTCTCTCTTTTAATCTTGCCTTTTGCTCCATTGCCTGAACTCAGGCCTTGTCCATTTTTGAGTCCCATACTTCCTATAGGGCCCTGGGGAACTTTGGGGGTGTGGCTTCCACTCTGCGACTTTGGGTCACAAGGAGAGGGCTGAGATTGGCTGCCTGCACCCCCCTGCTTTCCCTGGTTGGGCAGTTTGGAGTCCATCTGTGCAGCGCTGGATGGGGACATCACGGGTGGCGACCTCACCATGGCCTCCTGCTTGGATTTCGGACTGCTGAGAAACAGAAAGATACGGTCAACATCTAAATCCAGCTAGAAGCTACTATAAAGAGACTGAGGCTGTGTGTCTTGGAAGCACGCCAGGTTTTAATCGAGATATCTTGACAGATCTTGATGGGTCATTCATATACTTTTTTATTCATTCAGAACTTGCATATGATTATTTTGTCTGGGAAACACATCCTTTAAGGTACCGTTTGCTTTTGCAAAGCCTTAAAACAAAAGTCTTGTGAAACGGACTACACAAACGCTTTGACTTTTTGGCGTTTCAACTGCTTTTCCACCGATCATCAACTCGCTGTAGAAAAAGAACACGCCAAAACATGCAGACCAGACTGAAAAAATCTAGACAGCAGAGTCATATTTGCGCCGTTTGCAGCTGACGGAGCAATTGTGGCAACCACACCCTGAAACCATGCCATCGAATAATAGGAGGGAAATCTTGACGCGTATCGTTGACGTAATTACAGCACTTTCGGCGACCTAATGTCCTTGCCCTGCTCTCTGTTGACAAAGTGCCAAGTTAATATTTAATCAAAACTTGTCAAACCAGATCTCCTGCACGCTATCCCTCATCCATAACCAAAGCCGTGAGTCTGCGGAGACCGGTTACCTAGAAACAATTCAGTGGCAATGGGATGAGGGCTGGAAGGTTGGAGGTCACATGTGAACGCTGCTTATATTCCGTACCCAATGACAACATACTGATCAAATCCAAATGAGGAATTGCATTCGCGTTCAAGCTCCTAACAACCCTGCTTAGAAAAACTGCTTCAAACATCCATGAGTCGTCATTAGGATATATGCCATTGTGATCCCTGAAGGACTCCTAGCAGAGCCCCAGCACAGTTTCATTAACCAACTCTACGAGTCAACGGCGGCAGCCATTTTGGATCTGATGTCCAGCAGGGAGGGTGGGTTGCATTAGCTGCAGCTGAGCTGAAGTGGGTCAGTTTCTCATATGGTCAATGAGGTTCTGGAAGCTCTCCAGGTCCATTCTGCCTTCAGGGCACAGCTCCCCCGCTACTTTAGCATGCGCTGGATTCCTGTCCGCGAGAGACTGCAAGCGTAGGAATTGCGAGTAAATGGACAGCAAATGATTTGCCGATGTGGTGGATCTTTATTAAAGAGATATTACAACATCAAGTCCTCATGCACTTTTAATGGTTTAATATAAGAGGTAGTAATGTTCATAATTAATCCGCAACCCCAGTGAGGGCTGCAACTAACAATTTGGCACTCAATTAATCTGTTGTTTATTTCTTAAATGTATTGTCTGACGAAGACTATCATTTCTTAATAACTGGTTATTATTACGGCACGTAACGTTTTCCAGTTAAAAACCGTGATTATCAACATTGTCTTAATTTAACACATGCCCCCATGAAAAGTTTTACCCTGAAAGTCACAATGGCTCCAAACTCCCTCTCTATTTTAACAGGCCAAACTTGTGGTTTTCATAAGCTATAAGATTTCATAGTTTCATACATCGCACATTCAGAATGCATAAAATACAGCAAGTAAAACTGAAATAATTCGGCAAAATCGTTCATTACCATTGACAACACTCTTGCTTTCCATCATGTTGGAAATCAACACATCTTGTATGACATCACGACTCTGCGACATGTTTATAATGCAGCATTCAAGTTTCCCACTTGTAAATATGATTTGTACTTCGAAACCTGTAACTACAGTATAATATTCTGACTGGACGGAAGCATTAATTCACATGCTGTCCTTGCAACAATGTGCAAACTGCACAGTCACCAACAGAGGTTTGCTGACTCTGAATCCGTAATTTGATCAATTAGCTGCAGCAACCCTAAAGTATACGTTGTTTGTCAAGCAAATGACACTAAATATCACAAACATGGCTCTTATGGGACAGTTCATACAGAAACGCACACGTTTTCCTCACCTCTGAGTGTTAGCCGATGGAGAGTTCCTCACTTTGGGATTGCTGGAATGCATTGACGTCAGTCCCGGGGCGACAGAAGCAGGACTAGTAGAGTGCTGGTGTGGACTGGGCGTATGTCTGTGGGAGTGCGTATGAGTGGTGCTGGGCGTAGTTTTGGCCCGGGCGCTCCGGGGCCCGGCGTTGGGGGTTGCGACAGGGCTGCTGCAGTCGCGGCCCTCCTCTTGACGTTCTTTGGCCCTCTCCTTCCTGCCCGAAGCGTTCCCTGCGGTTCCAGTAGCTGCGGTGGTTGCTGAGGCCGTCACGGTGGCTGCTGCTGTTGGTCTCTCCTCCTGCACCTCCAGCATTCTCTGTGTGGGCTTGCCTGGAGTCTCCCCGAGGAGCCCTCACAGCCCCTGGCCACACTACGCACAAAAACAAACAAAGATGCTTTCGTTTAGAATAACGAGAGACGGCGTAGTTTACATTTGATTTTAATAAAAGTATAAGAGACAAGTTAAAGGGAGAGTATTCCCAAAAAGAAACTTTATTCACCATCATTTCATACAAAACATGTCTGAGACTCTTTATAAGACATTCTGAAAAATGGTTTTGTGCCCATACATTTGATGTTTGGATACTGACATTCTTCAAAATACCTTTTTTTATTCTGCCAAAGAAAGTCAAGCACGTTTAAAATGACACGAGAGTAAATATATGGAAGAATTTTCTTTCTGGGCTATCAGGAAAAACATTAAAAAGATAAACAACATCAAAATAAACAACATCCGGAAAGATCTGTTGTAAGTCACAATATTAAAAATGTTCACACACACAAAAAAGCTTCGAGACTCGAGTCACATATTTACTTTTTGTGTAAAGACATGTTTTATAAGAGTTATGAATAAACAAAGACCAACCAAAACAAAACCAAGACAAGGTTCCTAAAAATACCAGTCAGAAGGCGAACATTAAATCTGCACAACACTTCACAACATTGTGAAGTTCACCATAAGAAGATGAGAAAATGTAAAACTGTGAATCTGCCAAGCAGTGGCCATCCTCCAAAACTGATTGGAAACTCATTCTTAAGACGGAAACTAAAAGGCCAATTTGTTAAAAAAAATACAAAAAAAATATCTTTCATGGAGGCGTGTGATAGACTTAACAGATTGCTGGATGATTCTGTAGTCATCACCAGAACATCCTATGGAGAGGACCATTCACATGGATCTGTACGACACTCAAAATATATATGCAAAAACAGAACAAGGAATGGAGAATGATTATTAGTGAAACACATCTTGATGCTAGAAAAGACCGATGGTGATCAATAAAGCAGTGGGTCGGGTTGTGCCAAAACGCCCTTAGCGGTTATAAAATGCACTGTAACCCACCGCTTTTATTTATTGCTTTTATAATACGGTTATTCCATATGCGTAGCAAGGTTTCATAAAATAAAGTAAATAGATATTTAGGCTATGTAATGCTGTCAGGCGTTATAAATCGGGGTATTTTATAACGGCTTAGAACTCCGCTCAACCAATCAGAATCAAGCACCAGAACTGACCGTTTTGTAAACCATTATGGACAAGACTGGCCAGATAGTATAACACTTTATTGTGTGAAATTGTTGACATGCTGTTTCACTCTAGTCCAGTCTTCTAAAGGACAGGGTGTGTGGAAAAAGTAATGTGCAGTATAACAGGTCTTTCGAATACTTGTTTCTGATTGGTCAGTTGAAGAATTCTGCAGTCAAAATAGTACAGTTAATCATATTATAATCTCTATTCGAGATTAACCATTAATCGTTAATATTCATGTGTTAGTAGCAACCAAGCACAACACGTCATCATAATAAGGTCAGATATTGCTCATTTTGGGGCGGGAGTTTACAGATGATAGGATGCTTTGAAATTCTTTGTCACAGAAGCTCAAGAGTGCCAGAGTATACCTGGCTGTAAAGTGTGCTTTAGTTTAATAAAGTACAAAACTGACAGAATAATCGGGACTAAACAGAATTAAAATTGAGCAAAATAACAAGAAATAAATATATACTCCCCTATGTAATGAGCACTAAACTGATGGATTTCTAGTCATATGCATCACACTCCTCTTCTGACTAAAACAAATCTACATTTTCAATGGTAACATACTAAAACCACAAAACCGAGAGTTGGTCTCTTAAAATAGTGCTAGTACGTTAACATATAAACGAGAGGGTTTCATTCCGCCATTCTTAAAAGTTCAGGCGCTTCTCTCTTTACGCAAGTGTGAGCTTTAGCATATGCAAGCTCTTTCCCTCCAGTCAAGATGTGAGCACCCTCTCAAATAGCTGCCGCATCAGACTACGTTGTCATCCCGAAAATATTTAGGACGGCTTCCAAAATACCCAAATGATGTAAGCATCTCCCATATTCCCTCTAGGCTAACAGCAAGCACTTAACAGAAGAAACTCCAGCGCTTACTCGACCCCTAAACTCCATTTTGGGGCCCTAAATGTAATATTAGACTATCAAACAGACTAAATGTTTGCGTTTATTAAGTATTTCAGCATTTTCAGTTCTGGAATCGACAACCTTCAAATTTAAACATCTGTTCTTTAATCTGTGATAGTAACTGTTTCAAATGTATTGTATCAACATAATCCATTTACATGAATATGTGCAAACACAAAGAAAATAGATTAGGAAATAAAAGAATAAAAAAACAGCAAAAAAGTTGCATTGATGAAAAAAGAAACGAAACAATGACTGAAAGTGTAGTTGCGGCAGCCATTTCCCTTCCAATTTTTGGTCACCTAAAGCATGGCTTCCTCACACGGCTCACTCTCCTCCTGAAGCCACAGTCGCATTCTGACATTCTCAGATTTCACTATGCGCGGCGTGAGGGGCCGGTGTGCTGCTACAGTATTGCGCTCTAATGGCGTTCAGTGGCAGCGGCATGGCCGCAAAGTCTCTTCCAGCCCGGCAGAGACATTTCTCTTCATGCACGCACACCCACCGACACCGTTGCCAAGGCAACCCCCGACCGACAGGCCCTGGATCTACAACAGTCTTAAAAAAACACACCAGCATCCACCAGTCAACTAAGCGAGTGCCGTTAGCATGAATCTTCTCTACAGATATGTACCTGCACAATTGATATATTCCACATGACAAAACTGAGGCTTTGAAGAGCAAAGTAGGCTGGAATGGTTACAGTTACTCGACTTTATGAAACCTCTATGCAGAAAACCTAACATCCAAACTTCCCACTACCTGCACAGATATCGACAAAACTTCCAGAACACACACTTCCTGTCTACCTCAGAGTGAGCCAGAAAGAGGTAAGATGATCTATAAAATCAAATCTGGAATGAAGAGAGAACACAAATGACCAAATTAAATATTTCAAGGATTAGAGAGGCCGGGAAATTAATCTAAAACCAACATGCAAATCACAACTTCAACATCTTAAATCCTGTTGTCAATAGGATGGGGAAAGATATCTGGACACAACACTGTTGTACTGCACACATCAGTGCTAAAGCCCCAAGAAACACAATGCTGACTCAACGTTGCGTTGGATAAAAGCGTCTGCCAAACGTATAAAAGTAAACTTCCACAATCCATTAGCTCAAAACGAGCGCAGTGGCATAGCCTCTACTTGGCTCACGCTTTGTGCATCGACGGTCAACGATACAGCTACAGGGAACCATCAGGATGGCAAACAGGAGGCGCGCGAACAGCAGAACCGGGCCCACAGAGCCGTGAGGCTTAAACAACTATATGAACTGTGTTTACGACAGAGGTCTCGCCACCTTTATTCAGTTAAAAGTGAGGCTTCCTCAACTCGATATCTATTTTGCATGGCTTAAGGGCTGAACGCTCCCACTTACAGAACACAACAACAGCGCACGCATGCGTAAGAGATGTGAGGCCACAAACGCACACATACAACATCACCATGAAAAGCATTTTTCCTCACATACAGAAAAAGAGCTGCTTAAACCTTGAAAGCCACTGCCTTTGGGTGAAAAAAATAAAATAAATACTATTACGCACTTAAGTCGAAGCTTAATGCTAAGTGTGGTATCCTGTACACAAACGCTAGTCTTTACACTGATGGCACACACATCTTAGAGACGTCTATTTGGTGTTTGCGTTTACATCTACAGACGTATTTTTATGATTGTTTGCTTGTCATACTTTAAAACCAAACTTCTCAACAACATTACACAAATCCATCCCATTTGTCAGCTGTTGGTGGATTTAGTAGCTCAACCTGTATCCAAACTCTTCCAGTGGTTCTGATCTAGCAACTCCGAAGCAACTCCGATGCTTCACCTCTAAAGCTATCTGCATTCAGCAGTCTGTATTAATGTATCGCTGTGAGACACAAACACATCAGCGCTGTTTATTTGTATGCAGATCCCTGCTAAAGGAATGTTGTTCGACATGCATGTGTGCAGGCAGTCAGGACTCACCATGTCCCTCTATGTCACGATATAGCTGTGGCCATGACTGCTCGTACTGCAACAGAACGCCACCAACTGCACAACAATCTGAAAGAGAGAGAGACAAACAGATAGACAGACATTTATTAGGCTTGAAGGGCTGAAGCTTGTGACAAAAATGGTTTAAAACATTTTGTAAATAGCTTTATTTGAAAAGTGCAATATTAGGGATGTAACCATATCAAAATCTCACTGCATTTATTGCATTGTTTTAAATGACAGATGATGAATTGGAAACGTGCCATAAGCATCCCCTCTTCTTTATCCTCAAAACATTATAACTGTTGCTGAGAGGTATGAGCTATAGAATGATATGGGTCAAATTACCTTTTATCAAATAAAATAATTGCACAAGATGTATATTGCCAAAGGTAACGTTTTTTGTTCAACATTCTCTATGTTAGGCCCAGAAGACCTTTCATTTCATATAGTCATGTGACCACGATAATATTGAGACAATTTCGCTATTGCGATAAAACGGTGTCGATAATATTGTTTCATCCCTATGCATTACTATTCCTTAATAGGGATGAGTCACGAATTTCAAATATTCAATTCGTTTTTTAATTATAGAATTTCGAATAGTGTGTGCGATCTTTAATAAATCGCCGTGTTTTCACACGTAACATGCTCATGTAACCAAAGGGTGGCACTGCCAATAACGACGCACCTTAAACCTAAAGGCTGTCAATCATGAGACAATAGAGGAAAACATTTTCTCACAACAATTGTTAACGAAGTTACGCACACGCACGTGCGAATTTCGAATAATCTTCGAATAGTTCTCATAGATCTTCGAATATTGTTTTTGCTTTAAATCCCCATCCCTATTCCTTACAAAACAAATTCTTAATGGATGAGCGTTCAAAGCCATTGTAAAATAATAACAAAATGCACACCTGTGACCATACAGTCTATATTGGTGCATCTAGTTGCTCAGCAGACAATAATAGGTAAAAAAAATATTTAAATAATTTTTCACAAATGACTGATTTGACAAATTACATTTACTGTTCATTAAAGTTCATATTCAAAATGCACGGCAATGCAGTAGTTTGAGAGCTACAGATTTAAAGTCAAAGGCAACTTTTTTCATTTGGTGAAAAGTTTCATTAAAACCCAACAAACCAAAACTCTCTAAAGAAAAAAGAGAAACCGACACAGAGGTGCAGTGACAAGATAAGTGATTCTTAAACTGGGTTTTGTAGTAATTTATGTTATCTAGAAATGCATGATAAGTTGTGAGCAATCAAAAAAAATCAATGTTCCAGCATTGTATAAATAAATATGATCTTAAACATAGGATTTAAATTCAACCAAAAACATGAGTCTTAATTTGGGGGCTCAAAGCGAAACACCCTACACAAGGGTGACAGTGAAATTATTTCTCCCGATGTGACACCAGTTGGGCATATCTCAGGAAGTCACATTCACTTCACATTCTAGTGAGAGCGCAACAGAATTCCTACTTGCAAGCTAAGAATCCGTAATTATTACACAATGTCTATTCAAGTTATTCTGGTATGAACGAAACGGACAATTTCATTTATTTCGCATAGCTGGAAAAAGCAAGGAAGCTTTTTAAGGATTTATTGGAACTGTGCTTTCCATTACTGTGCTATGCCAGACAGTCATATAACAAATTGTAATAAGGAAAGGGTGCAAATGAAGTGTAACTAGGCATTGGCCGGTATATAAATTTGACGGTATGATAACCTTTAGCAAAAGCGTCACGGTTTCACGGTATTGCTATTACAACACTAAAATGTGACTGCGTATACTTTTCAACTGGACAAAAATACATTTTATTTTTAACCAACATTAATAGAACATATAGGTGACTCGGACAACAAAGTTTATTGCGATTTTTACATAATCTGAAAACTGAACAAATAAAAATTGTATTGATGTATGGTTTTTTTTAGATTAGGACAATATCTGGCTGAGATACAACCATTTAAAACTCTGGAATATATCTGAGAGTGCAAAAAAATCTAAATATTGTCTTTGAAGCTGTTAATCAGAGTCACTGTGGCAGGTCATCCACTCACAAAAATAAAGTTTTGATATATTTAAGGCAGGAAATTTACAAAATTTCTTCATGGAACATAATCTTTACTTGATATCCTAATGTTTTTTGTTATAAAAGAAAAATCTATAATTTTGTCCAATACCATGTATTTTTGTCTTTTACTAACAAATGTTCATGTGCTACTTAAGACTGGTTTTGTGATCCAGGGTCACATATGTCAAGGAAAAAATATAATAATTATTATTATAATTATAATTCTCTTTCAAAATTGTATTTTTGTCATAGCCCATATATTAGGCCTAAACATCAAACATTGCATTACATGACTGCATTATGCATTTTTGTGTAAACGCAGCTCATACCTTAGAAACTGTTTCGCAGAAAATTGTAGTGGTTTGAAACCTTGACTCATTCAAATCTCTGTATACCTTGAAACCGGTATTTGGGCCCATGCTTAAGTGCAACTAGGGCTTTGTTTTTATCATTCTGTAGCTGCCATGCAGAATGATGAGGAATACAGGTCGTCACATCACAATATGCAAATGCGAAAAAGATAAATAAGAACATATTCACAATTAGGTCAAATACCACATCAAGCCCCATGATTCTTCAATTGTCATTCCCACACCTCTTCAAGTTGGTTATTACAACATTGAAGAGGCATTCATGTGAGCTCATCTCATAAACACAAGATTACAACAACAACCATAGACATTAAAGATTTTTTTTTCTGATGGTAAGACTAGTGGTTGAAAGATATGTGTTGACTACCTCATTACATCTAGCCCCGCCCCTTCACAAACATGTGGTTTTATTTTAGCATAAAAATCATTCAGACCTGAATTTAACACAAAATCTCTTACTGAAATATTTCTCGTAAGCACAAGAACATGAAACTATTTTAACTTTCCAGACCACAAAGACACAATCACGCGTAGGTAAAAGACAAATGATTATAGATTTTTTTAATTGTTTGCTTTCCTCGACCCCACCCATACATCCGCCCATGCTTGTTACAGCCATGATTACAATACAGTTTTATAGCTAACAGTGTACTAATTAAAGGCGTAAAAACATGTATATCTATTTAAAAGGGTGACTGCGGCAAGCACAAACACAAAAGAAAAAAATGCATGACATAAATGATACGTCGACAGGTGTCGTCAAGATTGCCGCTTCAAATTACAGGTTCTTTTGTGTACCTCTACACTTAGTCGCCTATCTGAAGACGGTGACGTCGACAGACATGTAAGAAGCATGCACCAGAAGGTTAAGTTCTGCCAATAGCATTCCGTACATGCTCAAACAAACCAGTTTATCTGTGAGGAGAGTGACTGTCGCGTGGGAAAAGATCAATTGTGATCTGTACGATTCCATCCTTAGAAACAAAAAACGTAATCTGTGCATCAAATAAAAGTAAGGAGATGTGGATAGATACAAAAGTTCACAAGTCAATCTTTCTGCTGTTGAAAACATAAGATATTTTGAGAAATGTCTCAGTGGGTTCGTTTACATACAGTGGAAGTCAATGGGGGCAATTTTGCTTGGTTACCAAGTTTTTTTTTTTTACATATTTTCTTTGTTTTCTGTAGAGGAAAATAAAGTCAAGCAGGTTTGTGATGACATGAAGGTGAACAAATAAAGACATTAAATTTTTTGGTGAACTGTCCCTTTAACTCAAGGCAACTCTGTTAAAGCTTAGTTAAAGCTAGAATCTGTAAGAAAAGTGTTTTTTTATGCACCTGCTCAGTAATTGATGTATTGAACTAAAAAGATACAGATTGCAGCTTTTAACTAAAATTCACACTATGTGTAGCCAAGATTTTTGCATCTGCCATCTCATGAGCTTCACAGTAATGTTCATAAAGAAGAAATGTGATTCTTTTTTAAGTATAATAATAATAATCTATACAACGAGTGCAAAATTTCCCGTTAATCTGCAATGAATTTAAGATAATATGTATTTTTCGTTTAGTAAATATCAAATTTGACAAATCAATCAAGCTGAAAAATGGTGATACCATTCCAACCATTTCTAGTTTTGCTGCCTTTTCAGTTCTTCTACACTGCAATACTGTCCTTCTAAACCAAAAAATAAATTTTGTTCTTGCAGTCAAACTGAACCGGACTGTACCACGGCCCTCACAAACACTCTTATCATCAGAGGAAATAGAACAACCACTCCAGGAACTCATTCAGTGCGCAATCGACGGTCCAGAAAGTATAAATGTAACCGTTCTTACTGTAGAGAACCTAAGAGGTAACAAGCTCTGGCATTTAACTTGCTTTCCGCCACTGGGGGACAAAGGAACAGATTACAAGACGTATTTATATAACTGATATGGGATCAGTTTTGAGGATCAGAGTGAAAAACAGGAAATAACAGATTCAGGGTCAGACTGTTTCCAAACACAGAGGACATGAGATGCATGGTATTGGTGTCACCTGTACACAAGAGGAAAAGTTGGCACTCAACTGTTACACACAAAAATTACACACAATATTCACAGTTTAATTAATTAAAAATGGTTTAAAAATACAAACAAAATGTGCACTTTAAAGTTGGCAGAGAGAGAGTGAGTTTCTCCAATATTCTCATTTTTAACATTCTCCTAAAGCTTGCATTTCTACAGTCCGTTAATGCCCAAATGCCCATTTCTATCAAGCCTCAAGCCGTTTCGTCTACCATAACACATAAGCTGGCAGGCCGTATCTGAACCCTACGAACTTAAACACAGACAAATGATCTGGGCCTAAATGCAGAGCTCCAGTCTTGGCCATGTATGTTTCTTTGTTCATTGGAGTGTCTGTCTAGTGGAGTGAGCTCTCCTGATCTGAGACCAGCACTGGCATGGATCACACGCTTTCCTCTGTGCGTGTATGTGTGTGTGGCAGTCCTACGCTCTCCTGCTTGGCTTCCAGATTTGGAGTGCCGTTCGCTCTCCCTAAATGCAAAACTAAACCCCTGCTTCTGTGTGTGTGTGCGCGCTGTTGGCATGGCGCTGCAGGCTTCTACAGGCCGCCAAAGGCCTGGCGCCATGGTGACATGATGTCAGACGACCAGCTGGTGAGAGGGGTGATATGCACTGGCACGTAAGTGTGTGCACGTGCGTGCATGCATTGACACACAAGGAGGAGAGAATGCTCACGCGATACTTCTCTGCATGCACGCAGAATCATAGTTGCGTGTATTAAAGGAACGGTTTATTCAAGCATAAGGTATTGTTCTTTTATCATCCTCATTTCATTTCTTTAAATGCAAAGGAGACGAAACTTTTAAAATAACTTTATAATAGGGGTCGACCGATTATAGAACTGGCCGATTATCGATGTCGATATTAAGCAATTTTGCTCGTTCGAGTAGCTTCAGTGATCACGCATCGGTTGACGGAATAGGCATTTGCACATTATTTTAAGTCATGCCAATTCACAAATACAAACCATTTTAAAGCATCAAGTACTCGCGTGCACTCAAAAGACGATCTTCATTCAGCGTATTTAGGCACTGCACGTGCACGTGGGACACAGCCGCCACTCAAACTGCTCGCAACAAGTGTCCGATTTAGTTTAAACAATGTTGCCAGCCTACGCCAGCGTTTTTTTTACATTTTCAAGAATATATGGACAGACAATATGTCAAATGAAAGTATCCATATTATATCTTCATTTGTTCGCTTTTTATCACTCCATAGATGTGGGTAGGTTTCTTCAAAAATGCATCACTTTGATCAAACGATTTTTGTCAAAGATCCTGCCCAGATCGATCATTAAAAACCCCTAAAACATATACGTTCTAGGTTCTGGGATTCTGTACTTTTTCCCCAAAGGTGTGTAATAGCGCCACCTGCTGTAAAACAGTACAAACACTGATTGCCGTAAAAACACATCTTTGGCGGGAGCCGTTTTTTTTTTTTTAAATGACCAGTTAACTCGTCAATGGCGGTGAAAGAGTTAAAACAGATTAAATTCTCTGTGATTTTTCATCACAGAAACGAAAAGCATATGTCTAAAGAAAGCTTGAAGTGTCTACATTTAAATTATCCAATTAATATGAATACTCTCGGATTATATACCATGTATGGAAGTAAAACAAAAGGTACAGTTTCTCCCGCATCAGCTTGTCAGAGCTCTTGTTATTCTTAATTTTGAACATATTTTTTTTATTTTTACAACAGACATATATCGGTTCAAAATATAGGTTATCGGTCTACTTGACCTGTAATAATCAATATCGGCCGTGTAAAACACATATCGGTCAACCTCTACTTCATAAGCGGTCACTGAGAATGAAGCAGGAAAAGAAAAAAGCAATAACTTGCTAAAAAAAAACTTAAACTTTGACATTACAAATGTATAAAGATGTTTTTGATTTCAAATGTTGTGTAAAGCCTTTATACTAATGCAATTGTGACAACTAAAGAAAAAGAGATAAACAGTTTTCTTTATCTCTAGTTTCTTGCCGCTGGTTAATTGCTCGTTTCATAGCTAACAAAGTTAGCTAGCATACCCTATGCATTGTTGCGTTCAAAAGTTAACGCAACGTGAAAAAAAATAACCTTGTTCCCCAGTTTCTGATTTGGGCATACGTGAGATTAACAATGCTCCGATTTCTATATTGAAAAAATTGAATGAGCTGATCAAATCTCACAAAACGCGCAAGTTAGACCGTAGGTGTGTTCATTGTTCAACAGCCGCGCTGTGCAGACTGAGCGACGGAAGAGGTCTGAACCGTTCAGCTCAGTCACTCACTTAGCTGTCGGTTGCCTGTCACAACTTTTTGTTGCACTCTGAAGTAAACTGATACACATAGCAGATAAATTTGGTTTACCAGAGTGATAACTCCATTATACTATCAAATTAACCCCCCAAAAATGCAGGTAGTGAAAACAGCATTTAGCAAAACTATACGCAGTGTGTACAGACCCAAACTCAATAACTATTGTTCATGACGTATCTAAATAACCATCAGGTGTTTCCGTTCGTATGTGAGGTACTAGAATACAGAAGTGAAGGAAGAATTTCTTTTCGCAAGTTTGACATGGGGCTAACGTTTCAAGAGCCCTTCACTAAAGTGACAGTGTTGCCAGATCTTCATAGCAAAAAACAGCAAATCAAGACAAGCCCAAAATCAACCTTAAAAATACAAATAATTTATATTTTTTGAGACGCAAAAAACATTTATATCCACAATTGACTATTTTTAACACCTAAAGTGTCGAGCTTCGTAATCTAAGACCAAGCAACAAACATAAAATTGGACAAGAATAAATGAACATGGCAACACTGCAAAGAGCGCTCTCCAACCAAACACTGCGCAGATTCTTTAGTTTAATTGATGGACAAAGCCAATCTCTGAAAAACAACATACCAAACAGGTTATATTCTTACACCTGTGAGACGCCAGAACGTTGATATGGTTGCTGGTGTGTTATTTATCACAAATGCGGAGACATGGAACTATCAGGCCATTCACTCCTGCATTTAAATGGGGTTGTCATTCCTGAAAGTTTGCCGTTTGTACATGTTTGTTTAATTCTGTTGTTTTTTCCTAATTATTAAATAGGAAAGCTATGTTATACTCTGTTCCTGACTATGGCTGCTATTATTTATGTTTACTTTCTAAAAAGAGAGAGGAATATGTTGTTTGCAAGATGTTAACTTATGATTTCTTTTTATCTGGGGTGATGGGGCCCCAAATATCCTGATCGAAGCACCCTTACGCGAGATATTTTAGACACATACCCAAATCATAATCCACAGTAGTTTTTTCATCTTAAATGTTATGAAGTGAAACACAGGCATTTTTGAATATTTTTCCTGTTCAGTCCGTTCGTTTTACTGTGTTTAACTTAAGTTTTTGTTTGGCAATGGCAGCAGGTATTTGTTAAAAAATCTAATTGGAGACTGTTTTCTGTCGATTGTGGCACTAAACAACACAACAAGATGATATTTGAAACTCCTTATTTAGCTGAATCTGTGCTGGTTTGTATTGACCGTCTCCAGTTTTCCCTTTGTTTTGCCCTCAGCTAATGCCGTGACCCAAGCGTGACGTCTGCCCGAAGGGGTCTATAAGACGATGTTAACATGGGACTGGCATGTCAGACGTGACTAGACACTTGGATGTTCTCATAGTTAATCAACCACTAACCAAACCAGAAAAGTGTGACAGAGCGAAAGAATATGCGTGCGCCTGGGAGAACTGCATCTTGGAAGCCACAGCGGTGTATTCATTTCTGTTTTGTATAAATTACAGATGCACTTTTCCACCTTCCAGGACACACAAACACACACAAAAGTCCAACAAAATGACACTGTTCAATTCGAGTCCATTTAGCAGGCTGGCGCACAGACCAAGCGCGCACACACACACACTTATGAACTGGCAGTGCAGATGCTCTGGCACACTGTTCCTGGCCTGGTGGGTGCAGGTTGGCACAGCTGTACCTCTACATATCCCACAGAAGCTGAAAATGTGAACACACACACTCCAAAGCCAGAGTAATGACACAGCTTTGGGGCAGCGATGCCCCGCACTAGGGCTGCAACAAACGATTATTTTGATAGTCGACTAATCTATAGATTATAAGACTGATTAATCGACTAATCGGCTATTATTTAAATGACTAATCAGTACAGTTTTAATGATTATTCAGCTTTTGCAACTATTTAAAACATTGAGTTACAGATAATTTATGTAATCAATAAAATCAATTCAGCTTTTGTAATTTGTTTTAATGAACTTGAACCAACTGGTTACTCTCTTTAAGTTTGCTGATTCCGTCCAACTCGAATCACACAAATACTCTCTCTCTAGAAACTTTTAAATACAAATACAAATAAATCAGGTCTCTGCTTTTTTAAACATGGAAATTCTTCAATCTTGATTTGATCTTTTTTTATCACTCCTTAGATCTGGGTAGGTTTCTTAAAAAATGCATCACTTTAATTAAAAGATAATTTTGAGATAATTCGTTTTTTTTGTCAAAGATTCCGCAAATATTACACACAGAACAATCATTAAAAACCGATAAGAAATAAACGTTCTAGGTTCTAGGATTCTGTATTTTCCCCAAAGGTGTGTAACAGCGCCACCTGCTGTACAACAGTATAAACACCGATGGCGTTATATCTCGTTTGGCGGGGAACCGTTTTTTTAAAATGACGAGATAAATCATCAATCATGTCGGTGAAAGAGTTAATGAAAAAGAGCAAGAAACAGAAGAAAATATTTTAAAAATAAAGTCAAGATATAAGACTCCTATCACTTAACATCCCTCTCTTATAATCATTTTTCTCTCATGTAAAACCTAATAGTGTAATAATCAAAACAGGCTTGACTCGATTTAAACTCGATCAAAGCTTTTTACTTTGCAAAACAAATAATAACATAACTGTAATAATATGATTATTGTTGTTATTATCATTACTGTTATTATTGCATTCTCTCAGAAAAAGATTTACCGCTAAATTAGTTAGTTAGGTCTAGATAGAGAACACTCGCCTCTCTTCTGCTCATTCTCCAGGATGTTTCCTTTTTAAATGTTCCAGCATGCATGTTGTGGTGCCGTGAAAGAAAGTTCCGCCTTGCACACAACCGCATTTTTTTGTTTTCAATTTGGTAAAGCTTTCCCACACTAAACTTGTTCGCATTCGTTTGTACTCCGCCATAATTCTCGCTGTGTGTCCTTCTACTGCGATATCATTCGGGAAGGCTGCATTACGCTCTAGCGCTACAGTGCCGTAGCGGTCAAATTGTGATATTGCAGGCCCTTAAATTAAGTCACGTCATCAAACGACTACTCGACAACAAGAATATTTGTCGACAATTTTTTATTGTCGACGTTGTCGACAATGTCGACTAATCGTTTCAGCCCTACCCCGCACCAGCACCACATGCTGGATAAAATACAGAGAATGTGGGATTATTTCCCATAAAGACAATGAGGAACTCTTTCACACTTCTTCTCCCTTACTAGACTTAAGTATGCAGAGTAATTTTATTGTAAACAATAAGCCTTGTGTTAGCACTGACACAGCCGTTAGCCTGTGTTTTAAACACTTTTAGCCGTGGTGCTCATATGGGTGATACAGGTTTGAGTCCGGCTCACTGAAACAATAACAATGTGGCTTCGTGTAATCCAGAGGAATTTGAAAGAGACATTTCTCAAAATTGAAACGTCATAGACTGGTTTAGATCAACAAAGGTGTAAAGAGAGAATTTTAATTTTGGGGTTCAGCATTATGAGGCTTTTTGGTTAAAGCTGTTCTGGCTGACAGCTATAGGACAAGGCAGATGGCTCGCTAGCCCGTAGAGGAGAAGCCAGCGAGACCGTGTCAGAACAGGGTTACTTGGTAACCAGTGAGAATTTGCTAGACCAAAAGGCTTATTGCCGTAGCATAGCACCCAACGGACGTGATAAACATTTAACAACGCTGAGAGCATCACTCTGTAAGATCAAATACAAACACTGTTATGACTACTGTTATCCAATGACAAAGAGTGAAAAATATAATCATTTTGTTGTTCAGAATAGTCGCTATAATAATGTCGGAGAACTAATAGGTGTAGCCATACTAATACAATTGCCGTTATTACTCCAGTTGGCAAACAAGAAACAAAACGAACGATTTGAGTCACTTTAATCCCCACTTTGTATTGATATAAATGGGCCACAGTTATACGTTCAAGATTAGACGCCGTATGCACTGTACTACTCTGTATGTGGTTAATAGAAGTCGAGCCGTTGCGCTTTTCATTTGCTCCAGGCCATAATTTGGCTAACAGAGTTGGCGAGGGTCGATTTAGCGCTGTCTGAGAAAAGACAATGATTACGCTAACACAATACTCAAACTTGTAATCTGGACATTTCAACTACAAATTAAATTCCCGGCCGTTTTCTGCACAGTTTTAGTACATCTACCCGCACTTCACAGGAGATTCGGGGAGAACATTAACGGTTTAAGAAATGGCTCACAAACCAGTACTGTGACCATGATCCAGCGATGGTATCATCAGATGATAACAACAAGGTACTAAAATGATGACTATATTCACATACCAGTATTTTATTCGCATGTTTCCTCACTGGGTTTCAGGAGTCATTGCTTTTTGTTTGCTTTCACTTAAAGTGCAGCTAAAATCCTGATTTATTAACGCAACACCATCGGACAAAATCACAATACAGTATATCTACATTATAGAGCGACAATTTGCTGTTTTCCCTTTCTCAACAATGTGTTGCTGTGTAAGAAAGGCTTCTCTGATTTTAAATGCAAGTGACAGTTAAAACCACTACAAGGAGCTAACTACACGCGCGGACGAGAGGCCTGGGCTTGCTTGCACACACATGGAGATCATCTGAAAGAGAGTGCATGTGAATACAGAAGAGGAGGACGCGGCCACGCACCTCTCACACCAAACAACTCTGGAAAGAGAGTAGACATGACACCAGCACTGTTTATCCACTAGTTAAAAAGGGAAAGTTCATCCAATGAAATCAAATGAAAATTCTGTCATCATTTACTCACGCTCATGTAATTTCATACCAGTATAAATTGCTTTGTTCCGGTGAACACAAAATAAGATATTTAGCAGAATGTTATTCCTTTTCAGTTCCAGGACATCATTGACTACCATAGTAGGAAGAGCTGAATGGTAGGCAGAGAAGGGATCTCACGGTTCCATAAACATGTATTACGATACTATACTAGCTGAAGTATCTCAATATTAAGTAGTATCAAGATGCTGCGTCATGTTCATAATTCAAATCTATACAAAAAACACTGATTTAGATTAAACATTTTGTATTTACTATAGTAAACCGTATTATTCTTTGCACTCAAATATGTTGTTGTATTAACTGTAGTAATTGGATAAATTGTAGCAAATACTGTAGTATACTTAAATATTTACTATCGTAAGATTCAAAAACACTAGTGTCTATCAGTTTTAGTAGTTTAATGTAGTAAATACTTAAGTGCACAAGATCATTTTTCACGTGGGAAATAATTCAAATGTGCGAAAAATTTCATTGATACAGCAGTCTTTATAGAGGGACATTTTAGGCTTATTTAAATGCAGAACTAAAACGGCCAATAGGTGGCGTACATTTTTAGAGTTAGTGAATCATTTAACCAACTTGTTCAAAACGCTTATTTGAATCATTATCTCGTCCGAGTCATTCAAACACACATTCAGTTAGGAGATAAACACCGCAAAAAGCCAGATGTAAGTGTTCAAATGAATATTAATGTGCATATGCAACATAATCTACGGTACTACGACGCTAGTTTAAGAATAAGGGCATCACAGGTATTTTTAAGCTTTAGCATCGCGATGATACTGTATCACCGACGGTACGCCGTGCAACCCTAAGTAGGGATGCACCGATACTACTTTTTCCTTTCCGATCCCGATACAGATTCTTATCCGATACTAGCACCGTTTTTCATGATTAAAGTAGACTTGCATATTTTAACTTTTATTGCCAGAGGTGGATAGTTAAGCATGTTTACTTTCGAGTACATTTTAAAATATCTGTTCTTTATCAGAGTACTTTGGACAAAAAATACTTCCCTACAGTATGAAGCACATCATACTTACTCCACTACAGTCCATAAATAAATGTGTTTTTTTCCATGAGTACATTAAAATCTACCATTTTCCTTTACTCAAGTATTTTTACTTAAAAGTATGATTTTTTTAATTAATTAAGTGCTGTATTAAACTTAAAAAACATACAAAACAAAATGTGGTCTCATAAAGCACAGATACTTACAGAATGTTTAACAAATAAATCTGTTTTTTATTACATAAAGCTATCACAATATAAAAGTCTCCAAACTCGCTCATGCACATCCTGGACACAAAATGATGCGCTTAATAGATTCGCTTCTACGTTATTTAAAGTCATGCGCATTGGACGCAGAATGATTCGCTTAATGCACCCGCTTCACTCACGAGCATCCCGGATAGTGATGATCCTGATGTCGCAAGGATCTTTGCTTTCCAAGCTCAAAACAGTTATAACACAAAGAGAAGAGATATGTCATGTGTTTAAATCATAGAACCTTAAATCCATCCTAAAGTTAAAAGTTATTGTGTATGAATGACCCATAACATAGACCGCTTCCAGTGCTTGAATCTAATAACGTTACACTCAGCGAGTACCGTCTCCGGCAAAATGCATTTTAAACTAAACCACAGTCTATTATCTAGTGATTATGAAGAATATTGAAAACTTTGGAACGGGTAACGTCCTGACTGTTCCCGGACACACGCATGCTGGATTGAGATTGACAGATGACCGCACCAGCGGAGGTCAGAGTTTTTTTAATTATGCTATATTGGTTTATTCCTCGCATAAAGCTATCAAAAAACATGACATCGAATACAGTGCATGACAACGTTCATGGTAATTTCCTGATAGTTAGTCCTTTAAGAAGCTTTAGAGTAAGATCCACGGGTATCGCAACGGATCGGACTGTAGAGAACCCGTCAGTCTGATACCCGATCCAGCAAAAAAGACCCGGATCGGCCCCAATTCCGATCCAGAGTATCGGATCGGTGCATCCCTAACCCTAAGGCAAAGGAGTCGGAGAACTCTTTGTTTTCCTAAATTCTTCCAAATATCTCATTATGTGTTCAACAGAACAAAAAAATACAATCTTTTTTTCTACTACGGTAGTGGATGATGTCCCAGAACTGAAAATTGCTAATATTCTTCGGAATATCTTTGTCTGTTCATCAGAACAAAGAAATTTATATTGGTGAGTAAATGATGACAGATTTTTCATTTTTGGATGGACTATCCCTTTAATCGATCACGGATGGATAAAAAAAATACAAATCGTGATGCCAAATATACTGGCCATTAAAATACCTGGGCGGACCGCCCAAGTAAATGCATTGTATAGAAAGCTGTATATACATAGACGCATGTACTAAAACAATCTCCAAAATGCATAAAAGTAAACAAATTTCCTCATTGTGTTCCCTGAAAGAGCTTTGCATTAGCAACACATAGATTGTAGGTCTTACAGAGCACACAACCTGATTTTTTTTATAAATTAAATGCATTGTAAATTGCATGTTGTTCATTGAACGAAAACATTGCCTCAACTGTGGTATATGGGTGGAGAGATCCTTCATTTTTTATTTCAAGACTGGATCATGCTTCACTATTAGAACAAATTACACACTTTCATACTTCATAAATCACTTCAGAAGCAAACTAGGCTAAATGACTGAAGATCATCCACAAACCAACTGTCAATTTTTTCCACCACAAACCCTGCCACTGCTGGAGTTGTTCACCATTTCCATGTGCCTCACAGAAACATTCAATAAGCATTACACCAAAAACCAGGCTGCCAAGGGGCGGCAAAGCAGGTGTTAAAAACATTTGCATGGGAAATAATTCTCTATAATTCAATGTAAGAGAATCTATCAATGTCCCCCTATAAACGCAACTACACCGTACCTTAAACAAGTGATTTTTAATGACTTTAAATATTCTCAAAGGCAATAAAGTAAATCCCCCCATTTAGCTCATTCGGAAAAGCCTTGAGAAAACTGAGGCTCATGCAAATTACATTTCTCCAGGAGAAACTGGCTGATTTAAAACAAGCAACCTGCTTGTTCGCTTCCATGTTATGCAAACAAGAATCTGGGTTTTAGGTCAAAACATTTCATAAAGCTTTTAAAAAATAGGCTTTGAATTGTCACTGATGAATGAAACTCGCTGGTCAATGCATATCCTTGGCAAGAAGATATTCCATAAAGAAAACTGTGGCTACATATAGGCTTAACCTTTGATTATGAACTGCAAAGGATATGCAAACCACAAATCAATGCACAAACAACTGAATACATTTGGGAAATAATGATGTCTGCAATTAATCTAGACATCATAAGGACACTGCCAAATCAAACTAAATAGTCACAGAAACACATCTATAGAGAAATAAGCATTCACTATTTCCCATATACGGGTCACAGGTGTAAAGTGTTGCAATTCTGATGATTCAGACACCTGTGATCTATATCAAATGATGTTCCATGCCTATTCTACTCAGCAGCGACGACTCAAATGATGCATTGCGTGACATGTGTTGAACAACTGTATGGGGTGGTTTTACAGACAGGGGTAAGCTTAAGCCAGTATTAGGCCTTAGTTCAATTAGGATATTTAAGCCATTTTTTAAAACATACTTAAAAAAAACATTACTAGTGTGCATCTTGAGGCGAAAAAAAAAACAATTGCAATCATATATTTTAAGATTCTATCTACCTATCTATCCATCCATACATCTTAAATGTAAATTAGCTTAAGCCCTGTCCGGAAAACTGCCCCTAAATGTATATGCTTTTATATAAAAATCCTGAGATGTGACTAGACTGTGTGTATAATGATGCATAAATCTTAAAAATATACATCTATGACATCCCTTAAATGAATTTTTTACTAATCATTTAAACACAACCAAACTAAAAGCTGTAACTGTAATTTAGTGAAATATTCCTGCTGGGGTTTAATTGTAACACCTTTAACAGTTTACAAAGAAAAACAAAGCAATAAATGATACAGCAACTTGCACGTTTAACTGGCTACAAACTTGCAAACTTGATGGATGGATGTGCTTTTGCAGCCACGTTCAGTTGGCCCAGACGCGAGTACATTTTTCTTACACAAATATTAGAAAAGATAGCAATAAAACACTCAAGAGAAAGGCAAACATCACAACACAAGCTTAACTCAAATACACGTTTGCTTAATTGTAAATACATTTAGGCATTTGGCAGACGCTTTTATCCAAAGCGATTTACATTGCTTTATCCTATACATTTTACATAGGTATTTGCAATCCCCTGGGATTGAACCCACAACCTTGCGTTGTTAACGGAATGCTCTTACCACTGAGCTACAGGAAAGCGTTAATACAGCAAGTCAAGTTCAATTCAAAGCATTGGAACGTCGAAACAACTAAAATTTAACAAAAATTAGTAGACAATCAATTTCAATATACCCATATGTTGTTGCATGTCTGTGAAACATAGAAGTGCAAACAAATAAAAGCGTTATTAACTTAATGTTCAACCTATCTAGTAACTCTGTCGATGTAGGCACATCACCAAGCAGAAACATCTGACATTAAATATCACGTTAAAAAAATATATGTAATGCCTTCTCTCCAGTTTAAACTAATCAAACACTTTCATGTGCATACCTGTTGTTTATATTAGTGCGAAACGTGATGGTGCATGTCCATTGTGCACGTTTTCTTACCTTGAACACCTCCCTCAGGTTTCACAATGTCCCGTTCTCCCTCATCTGAAGAGCGTGCAAATAATTTCCAGCGTAAATCTGTATGTGCACGTTAATGTGCGCTCCTCTTCTTCCGTCAATTAAATTAGTGAGCTCCAGAGACCACAGCTTCTATCCAAACACCTGTGGGAACAGAAAAATTGTTTTAGACTGCAAGCCCACACATGGCCATGTATTATTTGAAGATAGTGGTGCACATTGTGAAACACATTACTGTGTACTTTCAAGGTAAATTGGGCTTCTAATTATTTTCCTAAAACACTGAGCTCTGAACACTGAACAGTATTTAGGAATGAAAAAACCTTCCGAAAAAATCTAGGTACCAACAAAGCCCTTACCCTTTCCAACCATTACAATGAAGTTTACCACATGCTAATTCATGACAAAACCGAATTTACAGCAGCAATTACATGACTCAGCTTGTTGATGGGTATAACAAGAAATCCATTCTCTAAACACACACTTAATAGTTAGCAAAATACACTATTTTCTTGAATCTGTTATGAGGCATCTAGCAGAATCATTCATGGTTCATAAAAGCATCTTCAGCAGTGGAGAAAAACATTGGAAGAGTGCATTTGGTCAACACACACACACACACATATATATATATATATATATATCTATATATATATCATATATAATATAACCTTTATGTGCATTCAGCATAGCAGTGCATTTCAAATAAAAATGGCTATGCATTAATAAACCAGTAGTAAATCTTCTGCAATTATACCGTAAAATGAATTCAATAAAATGTATTTACATCTTAAAGGTCATTCCTGACTTTAGAAGAGTAATTTGTTAGTCTCAACAACATATCGTAGGAGTGCAATGTAAACTTTTTTGGAGCAAATCTGTGCCTGTTATTCCCGCCCTATGATTGGTCAAATGTGAATTTGTCCTTAACAACAGCAAAATATACCATTTTAACTATGCAGATTTTACAACTTTTTGTTAACCAAGGTTTACACAATATGCACGATGAGTCCAAAGAGTTGGTCTTTAATGTTCACAGCTTCTTCAATAAGTAAAAAGGTTCAAGCAGGGAGACCTGAGGTTGCAATGTCTATAAAGTGTTTTGAGGTTATACCTCCATGCTTTGCAAACCACACCCAGCAAGCATGGGCTTTCTTTTGGAAAAATATCAATGTTCCATAGAAGTTGTTTAACAGTTTGGCTTGAGATGAGGTTCTTGAAACAAAGACATGGGCTAATCTATATTCTTTAAAGATACATTCTGGCAGCCTCCTGAATAAGATATAGTGTAAAACAACTGTGTTACATTTTGTTTATGCACATTTGTGATACACCCTGCTGTGCAGGCCTGGGCAGCGTTAACTACCACCAACACGCACGCACAACTGGCCTTTCTCAAGTAAGCCAACCGAGATACCTGCCCACAGAGAACAATTAGAAACAAAACAACGTTTAATTTCGCAGTCGAGCGACTGAGCTGGTTTATACGACTCCAAAACTAGGCTTCCAGCAACAATGTAACAGGAGCAAATGGTATTTGGTGTAACAATAGAGGAGAGTAACAACATGCAGCGGCGGCCTCACGAACTTCCTTGTAACCTGGTAGATTCTCCAACGAGACCAAATAAACGAAGGAAAGTTAGGGAAGCGATGGGGGTTGTAAAAGATACAAGTGTTTTAGAAGTGTGTTGATGCCGAAATACTTGATTTTAATGAACTGTTTGATGTATTCGTGTTTGTACAAAGCTCTACGTTAAAGGAAAAAAGAAGGGAAAACGGCGGTGTGGGAAACGACAAGTTTCCTTTAGCATCTCCAGCCATAATGGCATTCGCAAACAAACTTCTACTTGCATGTTTAACGAAAGAACTTAACGCGATCCTGCCAAATTGCATACAATTTAATCGAGATGGGTTTATTGAAATGTGATGTTTAACTAACGTTGCATCTAAATCCGGGTAACAAGATAGTATTAGGGGTTTCCTAAATATATGGCCGAGTTCAATGGGAGCGAGGCCAAACGTGTTTACTGCCGGCCATCGAGCATGCACGAAAAGTACAGATCGGAATCAAAAGGAGCGAAAGCAAAACAAATCTTACCCATGGCAAACCCGACAACGGCTAACATTCCCAACAAATCGCATTCCCGTTGCATCTCCAAATCGTAAGTAAATCAGGTCCTGGAAAGCCGGACCTCCGCGGATTCCATTCTCGGTAGAAAAAAAGTGAAGTTATTCCACAAGCGAGCGACTTTCCCCGGTTATAATCCTAGAGGTATCCCATTTTCCATAAGAGCCCGGACCGCGACCCTTCTCGGCAACAAAGGGCTCCGACGTAACTTATAATCAAAAAAATCGGAGTGAAACAAATCTCAGCTCCGGACTAGAAACGGCCAAGCGAAGAACACGGCTGATCCAAGACGTCCCAAACTTATGCAGCCCTTTTTTCTCCCTCTCGATCGCTCTCTCTCAAAGAAGTTGTTCCTGTTTCGCCAAAGCTGGGGGGAGGGGAGCTTTTTTATCAAGCTCCTGGCCAAAGCGAGGAAGGGAGCTTAAAATCCTGCAGGCTAGAGAACAGAGATCCGCCACAATAAACGCTTCTTGCAACGGTTTTGAGCTCCGCTGTGTGTTCGAAGAGCTAGCAATAGGGTGTCTGAGACCGCTTAGATCATGATGTTAAAAATAGCGAAGGATGAAATAATAACCGCCTCTGGCTGCAACATTATTGCGCCGTCCGGTGACGGACAAAAATGGTGTCTTGTGTACGAACCAACGTCAGTTCTGAAAGACAATATAAGCTATTGAACCACTTGTAGGGCTTTGCTTTTGTTAATCGACATTATATGACCGACGTGCTTTGAGGAGCAAGCGCGCGATTCACGTGCATAAAAATTGAAATTCCTAGAGAATTTCCTTCATCCTTTGGATTGCCTTCCTTTACAGTGGTTTGGGAAAAGCCGCTATATTTTCATGGTGAAAGTGCGGTTCGATTGTTCAACACCAAATAACACGCAGGGGTGTCCGATTCCGCGTGACTTGGCTTCGCAAACGATTCGATCTCCCCCGAACGTAAAAATCACAGCTTTTACTCGCGAAACGTGTCCGACGTTAGGAAATGTAACAGGGGTGATTGAAATAGCTCACGGCACTAACATGGCTCCCTCTATCAGAAATGAGCAAGAACCGCTGATGTGCGACCGCCTCCCCCGCTTTGATCCGACGGGATGGTTCAGTCCATATTTTAAGTAGCAATTCTAGGTCAGCTTGACGTGCCGTGTCCTCGTCGAGTATCGACTGTTGGGGATCAATGGATGGGGACGGTGGTCTGAAACAACCGCAATGATTTATTGTTCAGATGCAGGTAATGACCAATAAAAGGTTTATTTAGCACGTTACTGTTGTAGGAAAGACACGCTGCTGTTGGATGCGCTTATATTTTGTCGGTAGTCAGACGTGAGAGGTATGAGAGATGGTGTGAAATAACAGTTCAAGTAATCCCAAGGTGACATAAGTACAGATGTCACACATTTCCCCCCTTTCTTCACAACACACATAAATGGCGTTCACCTAAATATACCAGGGTTAAATTTAACCACGATTTAAATGTAAACATTTAATTGTGTACCATAACTGTTGCAAGTGACGGGATTAGTCAATCGCTCAATATTTTGAATAATACAACGTGGTGATTTTCTTCGTAGTTTGCCGATTTCATTATTGTTAATGATGGTTTTGTGCAATTAAAATCAACTTAAATAAGATAGCGACGCGATATCGTTAATTTTAACGGGAGCCTCGCGACTTCCGGTTGCAAGAGCAACTGTTTTCGTTGGCGACATGATGTGGGCGTGTCCTCGAGTTCTTGTCATTATTCTGGTAAAGAGGCCCTCATTACATTTCTAAGTTTCATGGTCATGTATTAAATTGGCCTAGAATAAATAAAAACTTTAGTGTGATTATTTTGTTGTTGTTTTCAAATGTACTTATTGGATAAACCCCTTGAGATGCACCAACTCTTTTTCAAGGGGTTCGTGAAGATCATCCGTGTCATAAAAGATCAAAAGTGTGATGAAAAGACTTCGAGACTTGCCAAAGAAATTCTTACACATGACCAGATTTAACGATATTGTTTATGCCATTCGCAGTATTCAATTTTGGGGGTTCAATCCAGGTGGATATTTTAAGGCCACACTTGCCCTTCTCACCACAATTTCACAAGTCTTTTATCCCGAAATTGTTTACGATGTCCCGTCCAAGTCTGTCTTTTGGAATCACATAATGATTATTTCTCTCTCGTCCCCCGGGATGATTTAACAACAAGAACTCTTAAAGAGGAAAAACTAGAGAGCGATAGAATGCAAAAGCATTTCATAAGTAAAAGCCCAACAGAGCAAAGCGCAACGGCAGAAATACATTTACTCATTTAAACAACCAGAAATTGCAATTTATTCCAGCCTAAAATAGTGAGGGACAAAAATGCACTTGTTCTTTATTTTCATAACAGCAAAACAATAACCAGCGTTTATTTGTGTGTCTGTTTGTGTGAGCGTGCTCAGAGGGGACAGTTTCTTCTGTTCACACTGCAGCATATTAAATGCTGAAGAAAAGAAGAGGTGAGACACCAGGGAGTAAAAGCATTTGCTGGCAATCTAATCCTGAGCCGTCACAACCACCAACAAACCCAAGTGATTCCACCACCTTGGTTTTGGGGGTGGCGTGGAACAGCTAAAAACAACAGCGTAAGATTCTCTGTCCTTCCCGCGGTGTACTCAATTCCCCATGATGTAAGCAATTGCTTTTTACTCACTGCTGAGTTTCAAACGGGGTTCCCCCAGGTTACAAAGTAGAGAAAAACAGACAATCCTTTCCTTTTTTCCGTGGTGATATGTACAAACAGTGCCTCCCTGGTGATAAACTCAAAATATATGAACTCTCTTCCAGGTGAGAAAAGCATGACAGTGTTTTGGTAGAGTATGAAGTTTTTTCCACTTTGGTAGAAAATACTCTTTGGTCAGAAAATACTCTATACAAAGTAGATGCGCAGCCAACGCTTCGAAAGCACAACCCATTTCACTTCAAAAAAATAATTTTAATGTCATTTTAAACCTTGACAATATTGGACCCCATTGACTTCCACCATATGGTCACAAAATAGGGCTGTCAAAGGATTAATTGGGATTAATCACATCCCAAATAAAAGTTTGTGTTTACATAATATTTGTCTGTGTATTTGTGCATAATAATTTTGTATTTATAAACACATTCTCATGCATATATTTAAGAAAAATATAAAACAACAAAATACTAAATGTTTATTTATCATTTAAATTATTGGTTAATACAAATAAATAAATGTAAATATTTCCTCACTTTATATTTGTGTATGTGTACGAGTATGTGTTTATAAATACAAAATAAGTGTGCACAGTACACAGACGAATAGTATGTTAACACATAAACTTTTAGTCTGGATTTGATTAATCGCGATGATTTACTTGACAGCCCTATCACGAAACCACTGCGACGTTTCACAAAATATCTTCTATAATGTTTTACAGAAGGAGTCAGAGACAGCTTTTGAAAGACACAAGGGTGAAAAAAACAAAGAGTTACCTTTAAATGTCTGTGTAATTAAACCAGATGTGTTATTGTTCAGTGTATAGTTTTGCCTTCTTACTATTTTTCAGCAGTATTATTAGGCCAAATATCAACTACAACTGCTTCACTGAAATGACATCAATTAGCATGTCATCAATATGCCATTTAGTACCAAACAATTTAATCAAGTACCAAAATGTATTCAGCAATAGTAGCACGTCAAAGCTATTCATAGAAAAAGCGTTGTTTACGAAATGAATAGAAGATATGGATTTTTGGGCTTGAAATACGGGCAAATGTGAATCGTACATATTTGTTCTCCCTGCGCAAGAGAGCCGTCGTTCATCTCTCGTCATCTTTTGGCTGGAGTTTGGTGGAAAGTTTTTTTGGCCACATTCGAATCTGTCTTGTCAAGACAGACGTTGCTGCATGATCGTCCCTGCAAAACAAACTTATTCTCTCTTTCTCGCTCTCTCTCTGTTTATGTTTATGTCGTTCTTGCTGCTCCACCCTGCTTTTTTTCATCTTATTCTTCTCTGCATTGCACACTTTGTCAGTGTAATAGAAAACAGTTCCCTCTATCCACAGCAAACGCATTCAGTTTGCTCCAGGAGACCCAAGAGCAACACTAGAGCGCTAAGTAAACACCTCATTTTTCTGTATACTGTCTAGCAATGCCTATGATTAGAACTGTATAAATGTGGCTATGGCATCAAGTTCCCATACGAGGCTGGAGCCGTGGTGAAGCGGCTAGTGACATAAACCTTTGCTCATTTGAGTGACATAGGTTTGAGCCTGGCCTGCAACTTGATTTATTCTCTCCATCTCTAATGTATAACAGTTTGTGGCTCGTGGTACAACATTTTGTTCCATTAAAAAAAAAGCATTTAAGAACTTTCCATAGCCATAATCTTTTTTTTAGTAGCATAGCCGTAATTGTTGTAAATCAGCTTTGGCAGATATCCAAATAGGCGTATTTGGATATCCAACACCTACTCCCACACAAGTCTCTCTTGGCCTTTGCCTAAGCCGTGAGATGTTATCTCACTATCAGAAATGGATGTGCACATCCGCACCAGGAGGTGAGGACTGGACCACCAAAGCTGTGTTGATGGGGGCTTTATAGATGTCATCGGTTCAGACAGGTATCTAGTCATTATGTGGTTATGCTGGTGGATTTTAGTGCACGTCAGCCCCTATGTCACAGTTAAGACGCAGGTGTCCCTGTGTTCTGATGTCGGCCTTTATACAACACCTCAGAAAGCTTCCAACAAGTTTCCATGAACGTCGGTAAACACCTGTTTTCTTTGCATCTTTTTGTTCCCTTCTCACGTGAACTATTGTGTTCGGTCGTGTTTAAGTATGTGACTCTCTGTGGGTGTTTGATGAAATATTGCAGTGGTTTGTGGTTGTCATGGTGGCTAAGGAGGCCAATGTGGTGTTTGCTAAACAGACTTGAGGTTTTCTTCCTTCAGCAACGTATTTATATTTTTCTCATTCAGAAACTTGTGACATGCTAAAAGACGTTCAGCATCTTTATTGTTGTCCTTTTAAGTGCCCAAGGATATATATAAATATATACCAAAAACATACTGGAAGTAAACTTCGGGCCATGCCCATGCAACCGATGAAACTGTCTGTTTTCAATGTACTGTATACAGAAGATTTGATATTACTAGTAACGCTAAACGTCATTGGTTCTACGAGAACTGACCAAAAATACTGATAAATCATCTATGAATGAAAAATGTATTCAATAACTTCAAAATATTTTGCCCAAGATATGTCACCGCAGGAGAGAAAAGTGCACTCGTCAAAGCATTTCACACAGGATCTTGAAAGCATGCTTAGAAAACGGTTGAATCAGTGAAACGCAAATGTACATCAATACACGTCAGAATAAGTGCCTCCCTGCAGATCTGGTACCAGCTCTCGAGAGCCTCTCCTCTTCAGACCGACTACAGGCTGCGTGACTCAGCACGTCCTGGCAAATGGGCCAGTCAGCACGGCTGCCAGTCAGTCACTAGGTCATCAGGCCAGCCAGCCAACCAGTAGGACGTCTAAAATGCTGCACAGACCGAAAGCGTCAAAGCTGATAAATAATTGAGGAGCGCAGTCATTAGCCTAGATTATTTTGCTTAAATGCTGGCTCCCGTCCACTACAATCAGACGTTGTTACCTCACATTAAATCTAAGCCAACACCTGCCAGTCATACAGTGAGCAACAGATTGCGCATGATTCCATTGGATGCCAATAAAAAATGTGCATTTCATTTATGTTTAAATCTGTTAGATTTAAGAAGGATGGTAGGACACCAAGAAAGAAAGAAAGATTTTTCCCAGGCACTCCGCAACAGCCCGCGCTATGCTGGGCCCCTTCGAGTCGCTTGGACCGTCGCCAGAACACATACACATTATCAAACCCACAGCCATAACCAGAGACACTCAAATGCCTATGTACCCAAGCTTATTTCATCATGGAAATGCAAAGCATATCAGTATACACACATTTGCATAAACAATGTATGCAAATAGCATATGTAGTGTAGTGTAGTTACCACAGCATTTTTCGAAGCTCCATATTTAGTTTGAGGCTAGTGGCAAAGGGAAAGTACAGTTTTTTTTATTAAACAGGTTCCCTGTGAAGGGACAGACATGACAGTAACTGTAAATAAATTCTGAGTGAATTGACATGAGGAGATGTTGTTTTGTAGGGAGGGAAAGTCGAGGTTGTTTTTCTTTGCAATGCTAGCCTGTAGCCGCTATAGCTGTTAGCCGTATCTTTATACCGTAGCTTAAATTTGTTCATCAAAGCTATTGTTATTGTTGGTTTTGAAGATATGTATTATTTCATATAAATAATATTGATTGTTTTTATTGTTTTTTGTCTGTCACAAGATTTTATTTAAAAATATGTTTCGTATTCTAAGTTAAAAGTATAAACATACAAATTCGGAAAGGCATGTGATAAGTAGGCTAAATAATTAGTGGCTATTAGTTCCTGTAAAGGGAAAGTATGTTAAACCAACCTGATCTCACGAGAATGTGTTACTATTTTACGAGGTGACTAATTTTGCATAAATTTGACAATGTGAATCTTACAAAAATGTACGATTATTAGAAAATAGCAGTATAAAGCATCTCGCCTAATGCTACTCCTAAGCGTAACCATCACTGGCACGAAACCAAATTGGAATAAAACACACAAATAGGATCGTAGAAATTCATACGAATTAGCCATTAGTTACGAATTCCGTTGACATTGTGTGGGATAACACGCAGATAAAACTGTCAGAGAAGTCATTTAAAAAAAATACAATTTAGAGCAAGAAACCTTATAAAATAATAGTACAAATTTGTTTAATAAAATTATAAAAAATCTAGACAAACCCAAGTTTTGAATAATGTCAAAGCTTTTTCGAATACTGCTGGTTTCTTCCTTGCACTTGTGTCCGTTTCTTTGTCTTTGGCAGGTCTCAGACCCCATGATAAACGGTGGTTGAATATCAATGAGGTTTCTTCTCTCTCTGGTCTGCAGCAGCTGTTATAGAGTAATAGCCGTTGCACTGCTATTTGAAGGGGATATATATAATTAGAAAATCAATACCATCCGTCGAAACCCTTTCACCTGTACACAGCCATTTTGACCTTGTATATGTATGTCCCGGTTCGCTTATATACTTAAAGATAAATAACAACAGCTGGCATAACATTTAAATAGTTATGCCCATGCGTTCAAGCAGGGTGTCCGCTGGGTCTTAAAAAGTATCAAAAGTTGATAAATTTTTTTAGAAAAGGACCTTTAAAGTATTAAAAAGTCTTAAATGCCATGTTACGAGGTATTACATTTTTTATTATTTTTTTATATTTGTCCAAAGAGGTCATATGGAAAAGTTTGCCTGAATTTAAACATTCTGTAGGCGAATAGTGGGAGGTCCATTTACACCCGGTTGTTAATTAACATTGATTATTACAACATTGTATTAATAAGGAGTTATCACAAACTAAGACGGTTTAGTTGTGCTATTTTACAATCAGTATATAGTAAATATAAGTTAAAGTGTCGCCAATGTAAACGATTGAAACAAAAACAAGTGGCGATGAGGTTTTAAAATGGATCGAAAAAGTATTACATTTAGCTCCATGATTCCTGTATATACCCTGTCAAGGCTATACCTCATTATTGCCGTAACTTTAACATTGTACGTCTTATATTTTCTAACCAATTTGTTTTTCTGGCACCCGATGCAGTTCTGTTGAACACAGCTAACAATGAGAAAACAGCTTTCAGCAAATATGTACGTCTTGCGTGTTTGAGATATACAGAGTGAACGGCACCCCTGCAGTTATCTCTGGCACTTGAAGCTCGGACGCAATCGTCTGTTGTGACAGTGGCGAGAGACTAAGAGATTTCTGTATGCAAATAAGACGTAAACAGACCATCAGGGAGCCATCTGTGGGGTTGGAACTCTCTGTGGGGGCGGGGCTTTTGTAACCAGGGAGACAAAAGTTACAGTTCGCAGCATCGGGTTGAGGTCAGCGGTCTGTAGACCTCTGTGAATGTAAATAGAAGTGTTATTACCTTCGGCCGTCAGTGCATTAAAGGGATACGCTGATATAGCTGTGGATTAATGTTCATTTGGTGCTTACAAATGAGTCGACTGTCTAACCATGCCCCTCGCAAAGACAATGGGGGGATATTGGCCAGGCTTTTGTAATTAACTATCCTAAACGAGGAAGGGGAAATGAGGTTGAAGGTTAATTCTTACAAGCTTTGAGCGGCCTTGTGTGGATACAACATGCTGTTTCATCAGTGGTGATAAAGGTTCATTCGGACCTATGTTAAGGGGCATGTCTAAATGGTGGCCAGGGGTGGCACCGGCCCCCACAAAAAGTTTTAAGTGAAACTTCAGACCACTTTTGGATTTGTTAGTGTTTCAGACCAAGGCATTGTTGTTTTCATGCTGTTATTAAATGTAAACTTGGGTAATATTTTGTTTGTCATTAACCGAGTCACAGAAAATCGCCAGAACCCGCAGCACAGTATTTCTAGGTATGTGCTTGTTGTACACTGGAACCTTTACGTGCCATTTATATGTCATTGGTCTTTTCAGGAAATCTCTTTGCGTGTGTGCGCTCCATGGAAGTTGTATCACAGGAGTTTGTTTCCGAAGCATTGTGTTCCAGCATAGCCTCTCGGCGAGGGAACACACTAAAAATATCACACACACTTACAAGAAAAGCAAAGCACTCCGCTCTCTCTCTTTCACACACATGCTTCTGGAGTTCCTTGGCCCATTTCACCTATTTAGTGTTACCACAAATAACATTAAAACCACAGATGCGTACCATTATTTATCAACAACACAGTTTTTCCCTCCCTGTTTGAGTTCAGTTAAGCACCTTCATTTAACCTTGCCCAAGGGTCTCCACCACACCAGACCAGCAGATGTACGGAGTTCTCCAGCAATACTTTACAATATTAAGCTTGCATGCTATCAGGCTAAACGACTTTGATCAATTGGCTTAATTTAACTTCATTCAAGAGATGGTTTCTGGGTAAGGTGAGATATATCCAGGAAAAAAACCTTTGCGTCGACACGGCAACATTTCAAATAATATTACTGCCAGTTGATCAGTCAGTGTTGTTTGAAGAATTGGTGTCAAACTTGTTACAACTGATCTTGAGTTATTTGTGTGTTATAAGTATACTTCTTCGAAACTAAAAGATTTTAAATGGTTTATTTTTTGTTTTATTTTTAGGTACCTCCCAGAAACGGTCCGTACGTTATACAGGTACAACAGATGTATATAAGTACATTTATAAGTATCTGCACATTTCACTGTGTAAAAAAAATACTTTACTACGTTATAAAGCATGTTACTCCACTACATTTCTTTAACGCATGTTGTTTTTTACCTTAATGTACATAAAAAAAATACTTTCTAATTGAATCATTTTTACTCTAAAATTTTGGAAGAAATGTACATGTAATGTAGGGGGCTCTAGTATTAATGGTAAAAACTCTAAAAATGTAGTGCTTTGATAACAATGATAAAGAACAAACACATTCATAACATACTTGAGTAAATATACTGAAGGACTGTCCACCTCTGCTCCAGAATACAGATTTGTAAACTAGTTGTCGACTAGGTTTACACTAAAAAAGTACACTATACTTAGTTTTATAAACTGAAAGCGGGCCAATTTAGTCCCAAGTAGTATTGAATAGTCTAGTCCACTTAGAAGTAGACTCCCACTAGTACTTACTGCATACAGTAATGTATCCGAAAAACTATACCCAAACTTCACTTAAGTGTACTTAATAAATGAATGTAGAGTATACTTGTTTTTTGAAAGGGCTTTTTGAATGTCCACGGTTTGTGAGCTGTGGAAGAGGGATGAAGATATTTCGTGAATGAGTTCCTAGTATTTGCACTGCATTGCTACTGATAAAATGTATACATAAACGCGTCTTGTCACACAAAGATGTGAAGCCTTATGAAGTCATATGAACTTCTTCTGTGGTACTTTCATGTGGCTTTGGCGTCTTTTTGGAGCCTGGCCCGTTTCCCATCATACGGAAAACAGCAGCTCTGCTAAACAACTTCCACATAAGAAATGAAAACGTACATCAAGCGTACACCAACAGGAGGGTTAGTCAACAAAGACAAAGTATTTACATCTCAGGATAGATGAATATAGATGAAATATTTAGGTGATCGCTAAGGGTCTGAGCTGTGGGCACAGAAGTTGTGTGTTTTAGCTAAAGAAGTGTTGACCAAGGAGCTGAGAATCATTACGTGATTTTAGTCCTGTTCTGTCCTCATTGTTCCCTTGAGCGTGACACCTTCTCATGTTCTGCCTCGGGTTGTTCTGGAGGGTTTTTCCCTGCAATTAAGGTCCTAACATCACTTTAAATGAGATAGCATCTGCTCCAACGGCAAGTATATAAACAGATCATCTGTATAAAATCCTGACAGACCTTACAGCCGAATATCATATCATCGTTATTATGCTTCTCCTGTTTTCTGGTTTGTATCCATACAGAGTGCCATTGTGAGAATAATGTAAAAAGCCTAAATGTGCCTCTCTGTCGCCATCTCTGTTTGAAACATAACATTGCAGGTCATCAATAACCGTCAAAGTCTGGTTCCAATACTCAAAAACACAAGAACATAACGCATTAAAGTACCCGAATGTGTTCTTGATATCAATGATGCATCGAATGCGGCCTTGAGCTCCAACGGAACCCACTTGTAATCCCAGAAGTCACTGCAACTTGCCATCCAAGTTCGTTTTTCCGAGGCTGCTTCGCAAGACCAGTTTCCAGAAGAACACAAGTCTGTTCTTTGCGTTTTTGGAATTGAGAAACATCAAACTCACTTTTTGTGTGAAATCGTACCCAACATCTCAAATTGTAAAGCGTCAATTGTAAATCATCTTAAACTCACCGTAAGGTAAACAGTTTTGAACTGCAGTGTTGGGTAAGTTACTATGAATAATAATTAATTACTAGTTACTTATTACATTTTCAATAGTGTAGTTAGATTACTGTACAAACTACTCTCTCAAAAAAGTATTTAATTACTTATTACTTTCTACGTTTATACTATATCAACCTTGATTTGTTAAGTAAATCATGGATAGATATGAAAAGGCTCTTTAGAGTCTTCAAAATGTATAATAAACTACATAAAGTATTCTTTTTTACTTACCAAAGTATTACAAATGTATGAAGGATACATTAAAGCATGCATTTAAATGTTAGATTTAGAATTTTAATGTCAGCTCCACTATTGTATATATTAAACCGTATTTAGTTTAATTACATCACAGGTAAATGTAATTAAATTACAGGAAAATTCGGTCACACTTCAGCAAAGGTGGCAATTCTTAGTAATAACAAACCATTAACTATGACTTTTTCCCCAATAAACTCTTAATCTGTGGCTTATTAATAGTTAGTAAGGTAGTTATTAAGTTTAGGGATTGGGTAGGATCAGGGATGTAGAGTATGGTCATGAAGAATATGTGCTTTATAATTAATAATAAACAGCCAATATGCCAATAATAGGCATCTAATAACAACTATAGTTAATAGTGAGAAATGCCCCTACTAGTCCCTTACTTAAATTACAGTAACTGATTACCTAGTAACCAGTTACACCTAATACTGCTTAAACGTAAACCATATGTTTACTCGGCGAGCAATATTTTTCAAACCCATGACTTTGGTATGTTGATGCGTTGACATGTAAGCTATATCTCTGATAATTCCTGGATGCGGGTTAAAAATCTGGTCTCGGATCAGCGCTATACAAATGTTGTTTAAGTGTGGCTGGTACTTTTCCATGCATGATAAAATCACCTCATTGGCCCAGTGCTGTCATCAGAGCGGTGAGCTGCTCCGTACAGCTGGCCTACCTAAAGAGCCCCCTTTTCTCAAAATACACACAAAGAGGACACAAAGCTAACTTAGAACACACTGAAACCCATTACACTGTGCGTACACATTCAAATACACAGATGCAGACACACACATAAACATTGTTTACATCCAGACTATACCCCCACCCCTTGAGACTCATTCCACATTCCTTAACCAGACTCCCTGCATTCTTGTTCTGTTGGAAAGGGGGGTCTGACCGACTTTACTCCTCCTCTCTCTTTCTCTCTCTCTCTCTCTCTCTCTCTTTCTCTCTTTCTCTCTAGCTCTCCTTTATTTCTCCTTTTTCTGTCCTGCTTGCCATTCCTTTGTCCTGTACTCTTCTGCCATCTCCTTTTTTGTAGCTCTCCACGAGTAATAATGAGCATGTGTACGACAAACTAAAGTAGGCCTATCTGATTTAGTTCAAATAAATGTGTGCGAGAAACAATGCAATGACTGTAAAGAGGAAAACGCAAACAGACTCTGAGGCAGAGCTCTGTCTTCTATAGCCACTGTATCATTTTTGACACGATTTTGCTGTCTGCGACATGTTTCGGGGATCGTAAATAATTTATTTAATTCGTTCTCGACTCTTGGATTGCTGGCAAGTAATTGGCAAGGTCAGACATTTGTGAACATGCGACAATTTATCAACTAGGTGTGTGTGTCTGAGAGAGAGAACGTGAGAGAGCAACAGAGAAATCATTTTAATGTGAATAATGTTGATGCTAGGTTCTTGTTAAAAATCTTGTTAATTAGCACTCGCGGTTCTTTCAAGTTTGCTCTAAAGAATCTGTAGTCCATGACGTTTTTTGACGAGCTTAGAGACGATTTTTCCCTTTTGTAACTGGGAGCTGACATGAAACAAGCATATAACTGCAAAGCACAAACATATATTTGCTATAAAAATTCTCTATTTTATAATAAATTAAACTTCTTTTGTCAGTACTTTAAGTACTGCTGCTCGTCTGCCATCTTGGATTTTGTTTTCCATTGAGCTCCCCCATTGCATTATGGGATTGTCTTTTCCACGAAGGACACACACAGGAGTGGCATACATTCCATCCAAATTTTGTTGTGCTTCTCCAGCTTCCAGCTTTCACAACTGAAGCCTGCCTACGATGTCTTAACAAATGCCGCCTATGTAGGTTGCTCATTCTGCTTTGGAACAGAGCGACAGAATCAAACACACATGCTCGGTAAGAAAGAGAACAAGTGCCCGGGGTATTATGATCACCAGTGTTTTTAGCCTGTTTTTCTCATGAAGCTGAAGTTAATTTCACTGAAGTGTCCCTCTCTGTGACACAGCGGTAGATTCTGTCCTCACAAACTCCCTGCTGTTCACCGAGTTGAGCAGCTTGATTGTGTGCTCAGCTCACTGAATCTTTTCTAGACACAGACCTGCTGTGTGTGTGTGTGTGTGTGTGTGTGTGTGTGTGTGTGTGTGTGTGTGTGTGTGTGTGCGTCCTTGTTTTCATATCCCGGTAGGGACCTAAATCTGAATGCACTCCAACACATGGGGACTCGTGTCACCGTGGGGACCAAAATGTGTGTGTGAGTGTTTTTGGGTGAGTGGGTGTACAGCCATGAATCCGTCACTCAACATAAAACTGTCTTTAGGTGAAATGATAACTAAACACACACGCACATGCATCTTTGTTAACTGTATTGCACATTGCATTTACTTCTCTAGTGTACACTTTTTTTATGAATTTACTACTGAAGTGAACTAGTCTCATTCTGTTATCTAATGTAATGTACACTTCTATATTACATTTACTAACTAGATTTACTAGATTTAACTAGATTTGGTCATTCTTTGCTAGTCTAGTCTTTCATTCTTTTTTTTTGTGTAAGGTACACTTCTGTATAATGTATTACATTATAGTCTGCACTTTTGTAGTCTATTTAATAGCGTAGGGCACATTTCTATAACCTATTGCATTTACAAGTATGGAGTACACTTTAATTTAGTACTTGCTAGATATTTGTGTATTGAACTTGTACTATTCTTTTCATTAGTGTAATGTACACTTCTGTATTACATATGTTAGTATGTTAATGTTTATAAACCAAAAGACACTTTCAAGTTAACAGGACTTTTATTTTGACAGGTCCCCGCAAATGGTGTTTGACAGTAGCTTCAATGCAGTCAAAAGCATAAAAGCGCCACACGAGCATTACATGTACAATACACGCAACCAAACCACTTTTAAATCACGCAAAACAAGCAGCTGAATCCTTCTAACTTTATTCATAGCACAATTTGCATTGTGTTAGCTGTGCAGCGCTGTACTTTCTGGTTAAGAAATATCTATTTTGCAGATACCATGCCATTCCGTGTTATACCGCAAATTCCTTTTTATATGTCTGGACTGCACGATTCCGTCCGCTTTTTACACATCGCGGAAATCGTAGGGCCCAACTAGGGATACCCATATCGGGATACCTATCGCATCATGGCCTTGTATCGGGATGTGTATCGTATTGTGAAGTTTTTGGCGATACACAGTCCTAGGGCCTACTATAGTTAAGTGAACTTATCTCAATCTATTTATTAGTGTAGTGTAGTCTTGTATTGCATTTAATAGTGTAGTGTAATTTGTATTTTCTAGTGATGTCAACATATTCTTATTTTATTTACTAGTGTAGTGTACATTCCTGTATTAATAATCATATTGATTTTGTATACTACTTTATTGCACACTATCAATTTCATATTTTTAGGAAATTGTACTGTACTTCTCCATGTAATGTTTTCTTTCTTGAATCTACACTTTACTTTCTAGTTTAGTTAATAGTTTACATGTAAACTGCATTATATTTACTAGTGTTTGCTGTGTTTTGTTACACATCACCTCAGTCCGGCAGGGTCCTGAAGAGGAGCCCTGTGTTGGTATGGTAACAGGAATATCATAAGGGGAGGGAGGGGAGAAAAAGAGAGAAGACGGGTAAACATGGAGATTTGAGTTCTTTGGGTCTCAATCTGTAACATCTCTCTTTATTACCCATGCCCACCTCACATCCAACCACACACAGCAGTCGCCTATTTCTTTCTCATCTTGTTTTTTCTTATACATACAGTGTTTTCATTCTCTAGCGTTTCTCGTTGTCTTGATCATTGTTCGAATTCTATTTGTATTTATTTTTCGTCTACACCAGACAGTGTGTGTGTGGCTTACTGAAATGTCTCCACAGTGCACTATTTCTGTCATCACATCCCCTACTGCTGCAATAATAAGGAGCCGAGCGGTGAACTGTGTTTCTGAGCTCCCAGCGAACCTCTAATCCTATAACAATATTTATGCACACATGTAAATTGAATGCCACCTCTTAATAGGTTTAAATTCGATTTTTATGTAAAACGCCGTTCGGCAACAGGGCTAACAAACACTTTTTCATTTTTTCAAAAGACACCGGGCTCTTAATAAGACAATACGAGCCTTACACAAACGAGCAAATTGGCCAAACAGCAATAAAGATTTTATATATGTATCCACTTACGACTGATCAAGCACTTATATCTTTTCGTTTTATATACAAACGTACCTGAACTCAGTCATGCTCACGAGCGGCGTTATAATTCATTCAGGGGTGTATCATTAGACTGTCCTTTGACTGGCTCAGTAACAGCAGCAGTTGCATTTTCCCCCCACAGCGCTGACTGTTAAATCGAGCCACCAGCACACAGCGCTGTCAATCAGAGCCATAATGGCTCAGCCGAAGGAAGCCATTTTGAAAATTTCACTAAACTCTGTGACTTTCTCTGGCACCAGCATCCTCCTGGGAGGTGTCTGTTTACGCATTGAGACATTTCATATATTTCCCCTTCTTTTCAGCTCTCGACAAAGACAGAACAGACACTAGTGAAGCAAAGCTAAAGCTAACAACGATAAAGAGTCAAAGACAATTGGAGATTTTGTTTGGATGTCAATGGTTTATCATTTATCAGCTGGAATGAAATCGCTCTAAAGGTGATCCTAGCAATTTTGTTCCTCTGTATTGTTATGTGGTGTGGACGCTGCTAATCTCTAGCATTCTCTCTTCATTTTTCGTTAGACTTGGTGTAAATGGGCCTTTACAGACAATCCAGATGTGACCTATAAATATATATTCGTATGTAAATATGTTAATCCCAGCTAAAATGTTACGTTCCCACAAAGCATTTCAGGGTTAGGATAACGCTTTTACAATAGTATTCATGGGATGTTCTTATAACATTATTGTCTGATTTACATTACATGTTAAAATACAAGTTATTTATTCTTGTTGAAGGTTCTTGTAATGTTAAAGGAAAAAGTTTTTAAAAACAACTTTCTCAAACGTCATTTAACATGACCTGAAAGCAGCACTGTGTGCTACACTTGTGTGTATAGAACATTTACATTTAGTCATTTGGCAGACGCTTTTATCCAAAGCGACTTACAGTGCACTTAATACAGGGACAATCCCCCTGGAGCAACATGGAGTAAAGTGTCTTGCTCAAGGACACACTGGTGGTGGCTGATGGGATCGAACCAGCAACCTTTTGATTTACCAGTTCAGTGGTTTAACCCACTAGACAACCATCTAGAACATATAGCAAAGGATGTAAACCTTTCAGAAAAGGGTTAACTGTGTTCATTTTGCAATAATCAGGAAAGCAATCTACTCTCATTTAACTCCAAAATGGGCTCATGACCTTTGGTAGAGAGGGCAAATACATGCAAACATGATTAAAATCGTCTGCAATCGTCTTTTGTTTAATAGACACGTTGAGGACACGTAGGGGATGCACATGTTTGAAACTTGAAAAATAGGTGCAAGACTCTCTTTTAACCAAATTTAGATTCCACGAAACTGTATTAAACAGAGACTAAGCAGCTACTTTCAATAACAACAACAGCAGCAGCTCATAAGCTTTAATAAGGAAACAGTTGACCTGCATGTAACCGCAATCCATCATTCTTTAGTTAGAGAATCAATGCGCTGTCACCGTTAGAACAAGTAGTGAAATATGACCGCAGAATTGTCAGCGTTGATGCCAGTATAGCAATCATAAGACAGTTGGAATATACAGCTGACAATTTCAACGGTGCATTCCATAATACAGGCATTTTTGTTCACTTTTATGTGACTCAATTTTGCTGTTTAGTGCGGTTCTGTTGGGGTGCCAATGCAAAATAAGAGTCCTCGACATTAGTGAAGGGCGAGAGATATAGAGGCAATATAAATTGTACCTAAACTTGCATGTTTAAATTAAAAATATATGTATTCTTATTGTTAAGAGTGTTGATGACAAATAGCAACAAGACATAGTTTTTTTTACTCTTTCTGGCTACTGTAAAACATGCCAGAAACTTAACCAGGAAGAAACTGTCGTTTTTCTAAAACCGCTTATAAATATTCCTTTAAATAGTTTTGGCACCAGATAAGATTCCTCAAATTCCAGAGCGTCTGGAGCTTGTTTATCTAACTGAGGAGATGGGTTCTAGAGGAAAAGAAAAAAAACGGAACGCTCACTTTACTCCGCTCGTTCCTGCCTTTTCCTTCACTTAAGAGTCACATGTCCTGACAATACAGCCTCTGTTTTAATAGGAAGATCTCAGACCTGCACAAAAATGAAATCATCTACCAAAAAGGCCAATGACTTCTTCACCTGAAAGCTTTGTGTAGAGGAATGTAACATCACATAAAAGCCACATTATCCGATTAAAATGATATTCTTATGTTATTCGACATGTCGGATACAGCGAGGTCTAAAAGTGTTAGTAAAAATAATTAATTTTGATAATCACCATTCAAAAGTGCCAAATATCTTTCAACAACATCCAAACCGCCATGTTTGCTTTTATCTCACCTCACACCTGAAATCAATTAGGTGGCCAACAAGATGAAACTCCCTCCAAATTCTCGCCGTGCCACATTGTCAAATGTATGTTTTTAGCTTCCACCAAATATCCCAGCCAATAGTTGCTTCTCTCAACCAACTTTTAAAGTAGCGGCTCTAGGAATAGATGCCATACTTTAATGAAACATATCCGCTACGCCAATCTGAAATCAATACTGTATCTTGTCATAAAATAATGTTTCGCTTTTGGATGAGGAAGGTGTTTTCGACCTGGTGTAGCTAATGTGAACAGTTAGTTATTATCAGGGAATCAGACAGTCCAACACGAGTTGATTCTACGGTCTGTTCATGACAGCAGATGGGGGATGGGAGAAGCCAGAGAAATGTGAATAAGACAAAAATAAGGGGAGACGAGGGTTGTTTCAGAGAATCTGGTGAGTAATGTATGTGAGAGAGAGAGGGCATGAAGGAGGCGTCAGGAGGAGGAGTGTTTATGTGTGTTGCTCGGTTTACTCCAGCATGTTTTTATATGGCTGCAACATGTGTGTGTGAGAGAGAGCGTGCATGTGTATGTGAGTGTGTGTTGAGGCCCATTGGTCTGTCTGAACCTGATACTGGCCCCCCATATGCAGCTGCCCCCTTAGTCTCTCCCTCTCTCTCTCTCTCTCTCTCTCTCTCTCTCTCTCTCAGCCCTATAGAATGACTGGGGTTCAAATCTCTAGTAGTTAGTTTAAGGCTCCAGTGTGAATCTCATGATATCACAGGTCTGGGTCATATTTCATCCGCCCCCAATTTTTTATTTTAAAGGCTGTTCATTACATTTACATTTACATTCATGCATTTGGCAGACGCTTTTATCCAAAGAGACATACATTGCTTTAACCCATACACTTATACTTAGGTATATGCAATCCCCTTGAATCGAACCCACAACCTTGCGTTGTTAACGCAATGCTCTTACCACTGAGCTACAGGAAAGTATTCATACTATTATAACAATTATTTTCTCCTCAAATTTTCAGTACTCTTGTACATCTGGATGTTTTACGTTTGAGTTTACCATAATTTCTTTAAACTATTATTGCTGTATTATGGAAAAACTATAATGCCATGTTTTTTTAAATATTGGGAAATGTGCTTTGTATTTATCACTAGCATCACCAATAATGATTAATTGCAAAAACAACTAATGTTTTCAAACCCGTTTCTCTAAACCCTTAATCCGTTTACCATTGGACAGACTAAAAATCACCTTAATCACACCTTAATCGCCTTAAAATCACACTATTGGTTCAGCGTGTGTTGTTTTGTAGGATTAGTTGGAATGCACTTTAATCTTACAGACATTTGTCTTCTTTCAGTTACAGTAATTCTTATCGTAACGCTTATATACATTTTACTTCATAGAACTTTGAATATAATTTGATAAACCTACAGATAATTATTTTCAGTTAGTCAATGTACATCTTATTGAAAATTTTGCAATACAATTTTTCCGTATATTTCCTCATTTGTTGTATTTCTCTACCTGTGTCGCAATTCTATGTTTAAGTGTGTATTTACTCTAACGCTGCTTTGCACTATGCCACTATAGAAATGAATTCAACTTGAGCTTTAAATCAGAATGAATTAAAGGTCCAGTGTATACACTTTAGTGGTTAGGTTGCGAATTGCAACCAACGGCTCACTACACCCCTCCCTTTTGAAGCCCTACGGTGGCACAGGACTAAGATGATGTCATGTTTTTGCTTCTTTGCGGAAGGAGATAACATATCTACAAAACGCGCTCTGTAGAGCAGTTTGTCTGTTTAGAGCTTTTGTTGAAACAACTTGGCAGGGGAGAAATAGCTCATTCTAAAGTAATAAAAACATTACGCTTCATAATGTAAGGTCTTGTTACACCACTGAAGACATAGTTATGTATATCATATTGCATTTCCGTCAGAATAGATCCTCCAAAAACATTACACATTGGACCTTTAAAGACATGGCTGATGAGTAAATTCAGTTCAGATCATATATTGGCTTTGTTGCTGCGTTACAGTAATGAGAATTTCAGGCGGGAAAACTACACATCATAAAATAATTTTGAGCTTCAAAACAGTTATGATTCTAAATAGAGCCTGTTGTTCTTTTTATGCAAAATATAATTATATTTTTAATCAAGGTGAAGCGCGACACGGCTATGCGTTATATCTGTCTTGTGGCATTCTCCCACCTACAGAGCGAGAATGTAAAATGCGCACTTAAGGCAGACAAACAGAAGGAGACGGAGATAAAGAGCGAGAAAAACAGAAGCCACTTGTTAACAACCATATTACAAACAATCTCTTCACTCATGTGCAAAGGAATAAACAGGCCGTATCAGCGGAAAGCTCGCCCTCTCTCAATAAGAGCTCATTCAGCGTATGACGTACAGATGTGCTCGGCGAGAGTAAGCGATCACAAAAGAGGAAGACTGTTGACAAGGTGTTGCACAAGGAAGGAGTGGCGGAGAAGAGGAAAAGTGGGAGCAATGGGTGAGAGAGAGAGAGAGAGGCACATCCAAGTTGGCAGAATGAATGGAGAGTGCAGAAGGAGGGTGTGGGAGGTTGATAAACTGTGTGCGTTTTCAAGTGTGTGGGTGTTTGTTTTGTGTGTGTGCTTGTGTCTTGTGGGGGAGTGCACACATGATACTCTTTCTCTATATGTGTGCGTGTGTGTGTGTGTGTAGCCTCAGGCTAGAACACAGACACATCGCTTCAGCTAGTCTAGCAGTAGAGACTGAGAGGAAATGATTTCGCCTCTTCACACTGGAAGAAGCTTTTGGACACTCTCCCAGTAAACTTGCCTGACTGGTTGCCAAAGTGTTCATGTGTGTGTGAGCAACAGAGTGTGTTTGCGTGGTATGTGATGTGACAGCATGAACCTCCCCTCACACACACAAACACATACAGACGTTTTACCTAGACTACAGCTGAGCTCCACCCAAATGTTGTAACTGTCCTAAAAGAACGTGAAATATCATTGGCACGACTGTACAGCCAAACCGTTTCATCATAAATGAAGCGTAAACACATCAGTCACACTGATTTACTTCAAATACCTTTACGAGAAGTGCTGCAAAAAGGGAAATTACCCTTCAATGCGAACATAAGTATTTTGATAGCTACAATGCAAAATGAATTTGTAAATATGTGACGTATTTAATTGCCGGTGCTCGCATTTCACATTAGGAACTTGAACAAGCGCACAAAATAGTAACTTTAAAGTCACCATGAAATCAAAACTCACTTTTAGTTTTTTTTTGATTATTGTTGTGTAATATTTATGATAATAAGTCCCTACATTCTTCTCATTCCAGATGCCGGTTTACTTAAATATACAACACGGTACAAAAACAAAACTATCGCAACATCCATTTCATGCTGATTTTATTGTTGATCCAGTGAAGTCAGCATGCAACTGATGTTGAGATTGTTTTTTGCAAGATGTAAACGCTGGACCAGAAGCACCTCAGGTTTATTTTTAATTCAATTTAATTCATTTTTCAATCTTATGTAAATAAGTATTCAACATTTTGATTCACAACATTATTTAAACATTTGTGTAGTGTTAGAAACTGAAACAGTTCTTCGCTATTACTTATTAAAAGCAACAACCTAGCAACTAGCAACCACCCAACAAACCCAACAAAATCCCTAACAACTACTCTGACCACCATGGCACTCCATGACATATCTGCAAGATTTTAGAGATTTGGTGTCTCTACCCCACCCTGAACTCTAGCTACCCCTTGGAACGCTACTATAAACTCTCAAAACATTAGGCAACCGCAAAAAATTGGCAACACCAACATAAAACAAATTATTTATTAATAAGAACACATCCAAGACTATTAGATTTGTGATTTTTAAAAGGGTTTCATTATAATTCTTCATTGATAGTAAGGAGGCAGTCATTTGCATTCGTGCAAATTATTTTATTCATTCTTTTTGTGTTTGTTCCGTGGGATTCAAACCCACAACCTTTGCACATCTCAACCAAGATAGAGTAACACATTTCTGTTTCGCAAACTATTTCTAAGCTTTGTGTTTGTTTTAAAAGCCCCCTGGGTGTTTGTCAGCTATAAAGTGAGACTGATGGAAAGGCGAAGGCTGTCCATCATCAGCATGACAACAAACAGACACGCAGGTTGTCTGATTTGATTCAGTTTGCAGGATAAGCAGCTTTCTGTGACACGTCTTTTCAGAAGCCTTTCTAAATTCGCATGCGAACGGTTGAACATGTTTTTCACACTTGCACAGCTGCAGGGACGCTGCGTGTGTGTGTGTGTGGCTGTAATCCTTCATTATCCCCCTAACACACACTATACCTGCAGTGTGTACATGTTCCTGCACCCTGACAGCATCAACACACCTCTGTGAAATCAGCCACAGCTGCGAGAGCCAATCACACAAATCTGTCATTAATTCAGATGGAGTCGCCGTGTGTGTGCGCAGCGTGTCAGCGACCACCACAGTGGGAGTCACACACAACCGCTGACCCCAATAAACTGGACAAATGAATGCGTGGTCTCTGAGACTTTAATCGCCATTTGGTTAAAAACAGTAGTGGCTAAAAGTGATGGAAAATCTGTATTATCTTTTTATTCAAATATATTATTAAAGATGCATTGAGAATGTTGTATGCATGTTACGTAGTTGTGCTTCAAGTGTTAAACGAAGGTCTGTTTTGTAGAGAATTTCTAGAGGCTGCCAAAAAATTACATGAGAATGGCAAGTATCCTGTAACTATTACTACAAGAGAGGTTCAACAAATATTAATAACAGATGAAATTGTTGTCAATGTTTTGTTTTATTACAAGCATTTTTCGTTTCAGTTTTTTTAACACAATCTCACTGGAATTTGTAACTATTTTACTATGTGGCTAATTCGTATCAAGTTGTACGATCTTATTCGTATGTTTTGGTATGGTATTGGCTGTCATACCAGTGACGGTTTTAGGGGTGGGATATTAGGCGTACGTACGGATTAGGCGTACGTACAGATATTTGTGTACAATTCCCATCGTACGAATTCATAAGAATTAGCCAGCTCGCAATATAGTTACAAATTACAAAAAATAATAATGTTTTGTATCATACAACCCATATTTGGACGGTATAATCTAACATAAAAGAAAATATTTTACAAATATGTATAATTATGAATGTAAGTGATTGTTAGAAGTAAATTGGTTGATAATTGTCCTATTTCTACACTGTAAACCCAAATATTCAAAATAATCAAACAGATTAAGTAATGTAAACTTAATTTTATAAAAAAAAGTTCTACTTATATATTTTAAGTTCCTGAAAAACTTTTTTACTTTTGAATTGATTATTTTTGATTAAATAAACTAAAAAAATGGATTTACTCCTTGTTCAATTCACTTAATTTGAACAAGTTAATTCAACACAATTGTTCAAGAAGGATTTCCAATTCCCAGCATGCTTTGCGTCAGACTGCATTAGGAGAGTAAATTTAACATTTGCAGTATACATGTGAATGCTGTGCAATGTATGCAAATTTTAGGTATGAATAGACTGACCATATGTTACATTTGCCAAAAATGTGCAGTAAACCACAGAGCACACTGCTTGAAGATCTGTATCCCACAATGCAATGTGCTCTTTGCATTTCCAGTGATAAGAATTAACCTAATGCAGCTGCAATTACTTTTAACCAATGGTTTAATTGGAATAATTTTGATGAAAAAATATTATTCTAAATACAAAAATGCCTTTTACTGAATTAAATATGCCCTTTTTTGTTATGTTTATTATGTATATATGATTGACACTGATTATGTTCAACTTTGGTGTAGTTTTTGTTTTTTGACTATTATAAAAATAGTAAACACACACACTGTCCAGTACTTGGTATAACAAGATAGAATTTGATTCTGAATATAGCTTTGATTACCTTATTTTCATTTTAGATATTTTAATGTTTTTCTGTTATGACATCTCTGTTGGCAGTCCTAAACCTTCCGATGCATCTATAAAGGCGTCTTCATACAAAATAACTTCATGGTCAAGTCGGTTTCATACCTAGCAGTGATTCTGTATTGAAGTCTATACTCCAGTGTTGGCATGAAATCTTCCCAGCTCTCTATTTTAAAGTGTATCCAAACTGGAGTCTCTTAGATGAGATTAAACACTTCCCACCATTAATAAAAAATCATATAACAGTCTAAGTTAGCAGATCCTGTGCAGGAAAAATCATTTTCTTTCTGTTAATCTCCTGTCTCCCTCTCTGGCTGTCTGTCTTTCTCGCCTGGCTGTGCTCTGGCTGGGTTGCTATGGGAACAGCAGCAGACAGCTTCTCACATCCCCTCCTTCGGATTCCTCCTAGCTCACTCACAATTTATATTCATGCACAGCAGCACAATAAACACACACACACATAAATACACACACAGTAAAACACACTTTAAGCAAACACGACGTCGCTTATCATCCACACAGATACACACCCCAGAGACACGCACGGGTCCAAACACACATACCTATAAACACGCTCGTAAATACACAAACACAACACACACTCCAAGTATTGATTCTCTCCTGGGGAGATGTTTGTGTTTGGAAGAAACATTAACCCACACCGGCATTGCCATTTTCTGACACACAAAGCCAATAAATAGCATCAGCTCGTTGCCAATGTGCTTGTCATTTGCGTTTTCAGGCGTAATCGCAACTAATGACCTCAGAAACGCGCCGTTCTGTTTTTCTCGATTCGGCGTTGAGGCGCGTGATTATTAGCAATAATGAAACACACCTGACTGCAAAAGAGGCACCAGCGACGGCGGTCTCAGGGTATTCAAAATTAATTCCCACCAATACATTTAACACATTAACCAGCTAGCTCATGACATCGGCGAGATGGATGTATACCGCCTTTTGTTTGTCTGTTTTTAAAATTAGGGGTTTTAGAATGGAGTGGGAATGCATGTGTGTGAGAGAGATAAGAGTTTTTCTTGAACTCATTTAGAAGGATAAGCATCGATGGAGAGAGAGAGAGAGAGAGAGAAAGAAAAAGGGATCTTTTTTCCTCTGAATGGAGGGAGGGGGATTGATATGCTCAATAATATTGCCATCTCTGTCTAACGCGTGTCTAAAATGCCAATGCGCAATGCAACAAAACTAAAATCGGAAACAACAATGCTGCACACTTGTGACATTGTTTTGGTGCAGATGGAGCCACATTGAGATCCACATATCTATGTGATTGTACAACAAAGGTGCTTAAAATTTTGCATTTAGAGTTAGATGTCTACAAATAGCCAACTATTAAAAGGATATGAAGATGTCTTTAATAATTCTTGAGTAACAGGCATCCAAACTTTGGAAAAAGTAAACAAAAAGGGCCTTTTCCACAAGTTTTAACCATCACCGTTAGCATGTAATGCAACAAGGATTACTCAAGTCAACAGATTCTACAAGTAGACAGACCAATCTTTGAAGAAAACTAAATAATAATGACGCCATCTTTTTAAAGTCATGTTTATCTTTCTGTAATTTGGCTTCGAATTTTAAATGTAAATTTACATTTTGACTCGCCTCTACAATTGAATTACTAAATTATTCATTACATTGAATATTCATCCGTAACATATATTATTTTGGGTTTGTGCATTATTTTAGCCTTTCTTAGTCTTGAAAAATAATTATTTAAATGTTTTTAAGCCAAGGATGTCTGACTGAGATCACATGGAGTATGGTTGGGCCCAGCTCTAACTAGTTCACTTTAGAAACTTTAGAGTAATTCCGTTGATTGAAAAATCTTTTGAAATGTATTTATATTTTTTTGTTAGCTTACAATTTACAAGCTTCTGCGTTCTGTAAGCTACCTCAGCACACTGCTAGCTTATTAGCCTGCTAGCTTACCGTATACAGTACTGTTCCCCAAGTTATGTAAAAACGTTTACAGCATTTTTTTAACTGCGTAATAAAACTCCTGTAATAAAAAATCGACTTGCAACCATCGGCTAAGACCGGGCGATCTCTCTAATGCTAATGCGACCGCTCATGTCTGTTGGTCCGTTGAAAATTTTTTTATTGTTTGCAAAATGTTTATATGCTCTCCTACTTGTAAGTCGCTTTGGATAAAAGTGTCTGCATAATGAATAAATGTAAATGTACATAAATGTAATGTGTATTCCAGTTTGTCGCATAGCTCGATTTTAGCATGGATGGGAGTTATTCCTTCTCACACTGTCCTTCCTACTTTCTTCGTCACGTTCTTTCCCTTCCTCCATTAGTATGTTGATATTGTTCTAAGAATACTAACCAGCCATTGAACGGCTGTAATGGACAGCCAATCCTTGACTCTGTGATTGAGATGGACAGAGAGAGAGAGAGAGAGAGAGAGAGAGAGAAGGATTTGAGGTAAATGAGGCTCATTCGTTGCTGAAGGTTGAGCAGTGTATTATTCCGTCTGTGTGTTTCAGCCTGTTACATCATGCAGGTTTTCTACCTGCACAAAAGCGCCAGCATATGCCATATTGTGCACACACCATTAAGTAACTAACAACAGGATCTGTAAATACAAATATCAGCAGTTGGATTTGATGGACAGCCAAGTATGCGTTATTTTCTCAAAATGTCTCGGTCTTATTTGCATTCCTTTTCAGTGTTTGTAAAGATCTTATTGTTTTCCTGTATTTCCTTTTTTAGAATTAGATTCCGGCCCATTACAGAAAATGGACTTCTAGTCTACACGCTATATAAAGATACAATATAATCTTCATTATAAAGGGATAGTTTTGTTCATGTTGTTCAAAACGTTATACGACATCACTTGAAACACACAAGCAGATATTATTAAAAAGGTTTTGTGTCCATACAATGGAATTGAATGAGGGCCAATGTTGTTTGGTTGCCAACATTCTTAAAAATATCTTCTTTTGTGTGACACACGCTTGGAATGACATGATGATGTGTATGTGTAAATGATGAAAGACTTTCCCTCAAAGTCAAAGCATGCAAACATGTTCGTTTGTACTATATACATACGCACAGACTCTCATTCTGTCACAAATGCTTTCCCTTGTTTTCAAGCAGTTTATCTGATTAAACAAACTACCAAACAAACACAGAAGTCAACCCCCCTCCCCTTTTCGTTTATCTTCTCCTCTCCTCCTTTTTGTGTCTGCAACATGGAGCCCATCTGGGATGGGCAGCCATGGTTGTCATGGTGACGCTTTCCGCCAGGGCATCCGATTGGCCGATGGGCACGAAGCAGTCTGGTTTGGACGCAGCCGTTGGAATCCTCGGGGAGCACTGTGGGGACGGCGTCTCATGCAATGCAAATATGATGCCTTTGAACTGACTGGGTGTTATAATATCAACTCTTTAAAATATGAAAATGGCGAGTTTTGTGGGCAGCGTAAACATCGCAGACGTGCACTGCACATCGCAGCAACACACAAACACACAGACCTCAAGTCATATTGGGTGATGAGAGTAAATGAAGATACTTTAGCCTATTTAAGAGACTTTCAAGATTCATGCAAGCTTTTAGAAAATACATGTTTAATTTTAAGCCTCAACAAAACGTGTTTTCCCTGTAATGTACAAAATACTTTAAGCCTTGTGCCTCACAAGGTTAATAGAATTTTTTTGCAAAAACCACATAATAAACTGACATGCATTACAGAACAAAGACAAAAGGGATTTACTTAGTGATAGTTTACCCAAAAATGAAAATTCTGTTATTTATCTGCTCTCTTGTTATTTCAAACCTGTATGACTTTCTTTCTTCTGCAGGCATAAAAGAAGATATTTTGAAGAATGTTAATAACCTAAAGACGGCAGTACCCATTGACTTGCATTGATTTTGTGTCCACTCAATAGAAGTGAATGGGAACGGCTGTTTTTTGGTTACTAACATTCTTCAAAATATCTATTTTGTGTTCTGCAGAAGAAAGAAAGTCTTATAGGTTTAAAATGAAAAGAGGGTGAGTAAACGATGACAGAGTTTTTTTGGGGGTTGAACTGTCACTTTAAGTAAATCCCTTTTGGCTTTGTTCTATAATGCATTTCAATGTATTATGTGGTTTTGTTTTTTGCACATCTTTTCTAGGGATGCACTGATATGTAACTTTTGGCCGATAACCGATAATAGGTGTGCTATGATTGGCCAGTTAACCAGTGCATAGTGATTGGTCGAATACTGCAAGCGTGTGACGGAAATGTAACGACTCTTTCATTTACATTTATGCATTTGGAAGACATTTTTATCCAAAGCGACATACATTGCATTATCCTATACATTTTACATAGGTATGTGCAATCCACTGGGATCAAACCCACAATTTGCAATGCTCTTACCACTGAGCTAAGGGAAAGCATTTGACCATATTTGGAACATCAGGTTCCAAAGCAATTGTACTGACACAAACGACCACCTTACTTGCGTTTATATTTGGAAAGTCTTAGTCAAATCATCATACAAAGAAATGACGTAGATTTGTGGGGGTGTGGTTACACGAGGTGTTTCAGGGCAGACTGGGTGAACATTCGCTTTTAGATAGAATGCATCTTTTGTTCCGGCAATTATACATGTCTAATACATGCATTGGCAACTTATAACACACCAAAGACACAGAAAAACACGTATTCGTGCCATATGACCACTTAAACCTTGTGAGACACAAAGCGTCAAACATTTTGATCAGACTCAGAAACTAAAGTCTTGAAGAACTGTTTCACATAAAAATGTCATTTTACCTCATGATTTACCTTTTGTATGAGAAACAGCGGTGGACGAGTAAATAATAGCACAATTTGAAAGTGCACCTTTAAGTATTTCAGACAGCTCAGTGAAGACCTTTATACACCGACTCGAGCAGATTGGCTGGCTTTTAATCTGGTGGGGCCGATTATGGGCCGTGGTTTATTGGCCAGATTAGCACGATCAGCACACGCCTGCTGTTTTTCATTATCCAGACAGCACAAATCAATACTTAACAAGAAGATCCGTCTCTATTAATGATGTTTTCATGATTAATCGCTGAGTGTGATTCTACTCATTACTGTATAACAGCGAAGAAATACCCGTCACACAGCTTGGTTGGGCATCGCTCAGGTTAAAGGGATAGTTCACCTAAATATTAAAATTCTGGCAACTTTGATTCATGTGATTTCAAACCTGTTTGACTTTCTTTCTTTTTCAAAAACACAAAAGAAGTTACCAAACAACTGGGCGCCATTTAACATTGTATGGACACATTTTTCGAAATATACTCTTGTTTTAAACAACACGTGGGTGAATGAATTATAATGTAGTTAATTTCAGAAGCTAGTGTAAATCACCTGGGCACACACAGCCATACGTCTGTCATTGAACTTGTCCGACTTCAAGATATTGAAGAATAACGATGAAGAATGTTGAAATGAACAACTCATATATTTCTAAGAGGAGACGTCGCTCTGGGAGAGCTATTGTCTCTGTTAGCATAGAGGGAGACGGCAAGCAAAACTACAGCCTGCGGAGTTTAAACGACTTCTGAGGAAAAATTATTTACTTTTCCATCTTCGTGTGAGAGCGAGAAAGCCGGAAAGAGAGGGAGAAGGGAATAAACCGGCATCGTCCTTTGATGTCGAGTGCTGATTCTCCAATACAGAAGGAGACAACGGAGAGCTTTTTAGCTACTGTGGAATCAGTATTGATTGTGCTGCCATACTGCACTGAGCTGCTCTCAAAAATGCTTTGTCTTCCTTTATTTATCCAAGCCAAGGTGTGTGTGTGTGTGTGTGTGTGTGTGTGTGCATGCATGCGCGTCTGCGTGGGTGTGAGGTGCAGGTGGGAAGAGGACAAAAAAAGAGTGTGTGTGGTGGGTGAAGACAGACAGTGTGCGTATGTGCATGTGTACTAGCATGGATGCAAACATGCATGTTAGGACAGAGACTTTTCAGAGAAGAACGTGTGTGGCGAGGAATACTAGACAAGTGTCAGGCAGGAATAAACAAGGCGTGATAGCTTGTTTAAACCCTAAATATGATCATCAACTGTAGGGAGAGATTGGTCCCTTCAGATGGTCTATGACATGCATTTGGAATGTCTGTAAATATCTTTAAAACAATGTCTTGTTTCTTAAAGCTACAACCAATAACGTTTGCTTCGTATCACCCTCTCTGTTTAAAACATAAAATTGGAGGTTACTTTGTTATTTTCTTTGTCGGTTGAAGTCAGTCAGACAGTTTGTTTCATTCTTTGAACTGTTGCTAATATTTCTCCCAAATTTCAAATAAATGCATGTTTCTGCATTTGTTTTCAGAAAACGAAAAGTGGAGAAACAGGTCAAAATAACAGAAAGGATGCTCTGTATTTTTTTTACCTCAAAAACTGCAAAAATAAGTTCATAGTCACCTTAAAGCAATATAAAAGGTATATTTCTACATATATTCAGGAAGCTCGAAAAAAAAGTTTTTTATGTGATGACCTCAAATTTTACCACAGTTGTCTTGGTACACTTCCAGTCTTTCACATTGCTGACATTATGTCATTCCAGAGGTTTGAGTTTGTTGAAATTCAACATACACTGGACTGGTATGACCACAATACATCTAGAAATGCTGATTAAAATAATATTTTCAATGGTGTTATGGCTGTATAATTAGCCTCTTAAACACAAACACACAGACATATAAAAACCTATAATAAAACAACATTAACACTAGTTCAATCTGCAGGATCAATGTTCTTGTTTCTGCCAAAATCAACACACACTTCACTAAGGTATAATGTACTGTCAGCCATTCATAATGTACAGTCAGCTTTACCTCACGGCCCTGATCCCCCTGCCAGAGTTTATTTTGCAATAATGACCGGCTGACTGTACATTATCTTGCCTTCTACACAGCTACTTGGAAAATAGAAAATAATTGCACACATCGATTCGAGTTGAAAATATGTAGTATGTGAGAGGAAAGAAGTTGTGTAGTTATATGACATAAAACAATCATTAAAGGTTACCATGGACATTTTCGTTATAAATAAACTTTGTTATTCAGAAACATATTACTGAAAGAATGCAGAATAATTGATCAATCAAAATGGAGTATTTATCTGCCACTGAGAGTCTCCTCAGTCTTTCACATTCACACAAAATTAAACAATTTCTTCTCAACATTTGCACAAATTGTGTTGTGTTCTGTTCAAACTGTATATTTTATCCCCTAAACCTAAAGATCATAGAACTTTTTTACATTTTTAGATTCTCATAAATTATCGTTCCGTACAATTTATAAGCTTTTGTGCCCGTGGGGACCGCAATTTTGGGCCCCATAGTGACACCAGTCCCCATGAGTTGGTGTTCATTTAGGTCCCCACTAACATATAAAAACCAAGTCCACACACACACAGGCGTATTAGTGAAATAATCTCCATCTGATAAAACTAAGATAGCCTTATGGTGCTAGCTGAGTCCTGTAGTGAAATGCCATTCAATGACCTTTAGTGTGTCTCTATCTGTCTCTCTCTCTTTCTGTCGCTAAAGCCCCATAGCTGTTTGTCTTTAGAGGACCGTCACGGTTATGATTCTTTATATCCAATTATACGTGTGCACATCCTATGAGTTCTCTGCTGCCCTGTTGTTCTGTTCCAACATCTAGTGAGATGCCTACAGAGGCGTTATTTTAAGACACCATAGACACACTCCTGACATGAAAGCTGTATCAAAAATAAGCCAAGTTTATCCTTTTGCCTCATATGACCTCTAATGCTAGCCCAATTTAAGGCAGGACCAGATGTATCCTCTTCACAGAGAAGGCAATCCCATAATGCATTGCAACATGATAAGCAATCAAATAATTGCAAAATGGTAGACGAATATCAATTATCAATGTAAGTTTACATTTATGATATGCGGGATTACAATTTACATCAGTGGGAGGCAGCGAGGTGGAGGACTAGGTTGTAGAACAGAGCCGGTCTGTGAATGTGTGTCACAGTTGTATGTTTTCGGTGTTGTCTCTGAGGAGCGGTCACCAGTACAGCCGCACAGATGCCGGTGTGACGTGCTAGACTGAGCATAAGCACTTCTGCCATGCATCACAGCACACATGCACACACCATAGCGCTCTTTTAGTGTAAACCTGCGAGTATTCACGCTTAACAGCTGCTAATGAATTGGCAAGGTGCATTTGTAAATCACAAACACAATGACGTTTTTATCAGTGGTTGATGTAAACTGTTCATATACACACACATGTATCGAAAATATAGTGGCTGTTGTAATATAGAGACCCACAACTGGCCAACTGGTACAGCTGGGCGGTTTTCTGAAAAAGACCCCGGTGAATGGCATTTCTAAAGACCTGGTCTTCACACTGCCCGAGTATAAAAGCCAAGCCGGTCTGCCTCACACAAACACACAAATACACACACACATGCACAGCAGATAATACCACTGTTGCCATGGGAGACAAGTCTTATAGGTATTTGTCTGCAAACGCTATATTGAGAAGTGTTGCAGAAATCCATTCTCTTTGACTGTCCGTCTGAATATCAGTCAAGATGAAGGCCAGACGTGGATGGGGTTTTGCTCTGGATGTACAGGCTTGTATTAGGGCAAATCAGATCCTTGATCAGAATGTCTTCGTTATGATGAAAAATGTAAATACTTTCATCATTTAATCGGCCTCATGTTATTCTAAACTTGTATGACTTTCTTTCTTCTGCAGAACACAAAAGAAGATATTTTGAAGAACACCGGTTGCCAAAGAACATTGGCCCCCATTGACTTCTATTAAATGGACAGAAACCACCGAGGGGTTTCTCAAAATATCATCTTTTGTGTTCCAGACTAAAGTCATATTTCGATATGAAGGTAAAGAAAATCGTGACAGAATTTCTATTTTTGGGTGAACTGTCCCTTTAAGATTTGGTCAATCTGATCATGAGTGAAAAGTGCCAGTTGAACACAGGTGTGAAAAAGCTGTCAAATTTGTCCACTTTCAACCCCATCCAAATGTGGTCTTATCATATTCTCCTAAAAAGGTCACATGAGGTTGTTATCACGTGAAGGTTGGTAAATGATGACGTCAATTTTGGGTGTACTGTCCCTTTAAATATCCATCCAGAAGATTTGCAGCTGCTTATTTACAGTATTTGGTTGCATAGCTCCCTGATCAGAAGTGTGTTTACAGCACAGGAGTGTTAAAATCAAGGGGGTTGGGTTGCAATCATGACAGACACGCACTCGCGGTGCCTCTCATTCACAGTAGAAGTGCCATTAGCATCTTCCCTGGGCCAATAAACGCCAGCAGTCAAGCAAGACCGCTCAGAATACATCACTCTCTCGCATTCTCTCTCTCCTCCCCATCCTCCTTTTTTTCTTCCCCTCTGTCTGTAAATGTGAGCAGCGTCGTGCCCCCCGATGAGTCACCTCTGTCATAAGAGGACCGCAGAGAGAGAGAGAGAGACAAACATAGAGAGACAGACAGCATCTCTTTCTCTTCACCCCATACTCAACCTTCACCACACACGCGAATGTAACAGAAATCATCAGACTTAAAGAGACAGTTCACCAAAAAGAAATCTTGTTTCATTGGAGATGTGTAAGACTTTTTCCGTGCATCACATTGGGTTACAAAAGATCTTTCTTGAGAATATTGTAGCCATTCTTTTTGCGATGAAGGGGAAGCATGTTTACCGATAATCTTTTCCTATCCAGTGGGTTGTGACCGGATCATGTTTTTCAGTCCCTTTCAGTAAATACTGTATGGTAAGAATTAATTGGGATTTTTATTAAAATTCACTTTGAATAAAAAGCCTGAATATTGTGAGGTTGATTAAATAATGCTAGAATGTTTATTTTTAGTTTAGGGTGGACTATTCCTTCAAATATGAGAATAATTTTTTTTATATTTTATTTACTTTTTTATATTTAGGTTCTTTCATTTCAACCTTATCCGTTCTCTCTCACTTTCTCTCAGAATCAAATTTCTAAGATGCAAAGCGTATCGAATGTGCAGCATTTCTTTGTGCGCTGTGGAGTAGTGATGCTGTCTGAAATACCACAGGAAGTGCTATCCTCCCCCAGCAGAGCGGCAAAATTATGGAAATAGATAAATAAATAATAATACAGCAGGCAGTATCGCTTCCATGCTGCTGTGACTAATCAGAGACTGTGTGTGTGTTCGTGTGTATTTGTGTTGCTTCTGCAAAACACACACACAGTGCTGCGGCAACATCGTCGAAATAACTTTCTGTGCAATTAATTACATATTAGACTAAACAATTCAGTGGCTTTAAAATCCCCAAAATTTTTTATTCAGAAATATAAAATAGTGTATCCAAATCTAGAAATATTAGGTAGTGATGCAATCAAGCGACAAATCAAAGCGTCTTTTCGACCCAGCATTTGGGTCAAAAAGGGACCCGGTTTATTAAATGCTGCCTTTTCGAGCTCTCGGAAATTCATTAATTCCCACTTTAACCCGGAAGTAACGTCTGTATTTAGTAACTTTTGAAAGTATTTAGTTACATTGTGTTCGTCAGTTTTTGATCCAACATTTTTAGAGTTTAAATTTGACAATTGTTTCCTATCCAGCCACTAAAATCTACAGGACAGAACATTTTTTTGACATTTTTCTTTTGTTGTTTTGATTGGTAAAATCAATGGCAGATCAATGAAAAATGTGATGTTGGGACTCAAATTCTGTCAACCTCATTCAGTTCTAAATCTGAATTTAATGTGAAACAAACTATATACAAACAGATCCAATTTTTATGAAAGACTAAGCATATGTATTACATCTTTTATGGCAGTTATCTAGAAAAATCTTCACCCTAGAAACAGAGGAAGGCGTGTGGAAATGGAGACCACCTCTCGTGGTTTTCCGATCGCTCTCGTCAGCCGGAGGGATTCTTTCCTAGGGACATGCTGAAATTGGATTTCTGTCACCACTGGAGAACCACGGTGGCTGAACATAGCAAGTAAAAATGGCGTTTTGGGTAAGGCGACCGAGAGCAAATCAAATTCATAAGAAAACTTCTTTGTTTTTTCCTCTTTGACAGAAACTAGTTGCAATGTTAGATGTTCATTTATTTAATTGCTTTACTCTGATTGGTCAATTGCAGCGTTCTGTGGTCAAACACATTTAAAGTTGTTCCTGCAAACCAGCTAGTTTATAGGAGTAGTTCACCTTCAAAATGAAAATTCTGTCATTGTTTATTCACCCTCTTGTCATTTCAAACCTGACCGACTTTCTTTCTTCCGCAGAACGCAAATATTTTGAAGAATGTTGTTAACAGCCCCCCATTCACGTGCATTTGTTACAACAGAAGTGATGGGGGGCTGTGCTGTTGTGTTACCAACATTTTTCGAAATATCTTCTTTTGTTTTCTGCATAAGAAAGAAAGCCATACATGTTTGAAATGACCGGAGAATGATGACAGAATTGACTGTTTAATAAGTTCGATTTTGAACATTTAGCTGATCTAAATATTAAGCGATAAAACTCAGATTCAACTAATTTGAATATAATGAAAGACATTGGTGATGAAGCAACTGTTATAATAACAAAACTCTTTAAAAGACAGAAGAACACAAATTCATCGGAAAAGGGGAGAAAGCAGATCTAAAACGAGATCGCACAAATTCAAATGGTTATGAAACGGCTTCTACCAAAAAAGCTTTAATTGTTATGCTGGTAGTTTTTCACTCATAGCTTCTGTTCAGGGAAACTCAATAAATCCCTGAATCATAATAAACAGGAACAGAACTTCAGTGAACTGAAAACACTCTTCTTGAGCAGATCGTTCCACTGTACGCTGTTTCGCTAATACAGTGCAAAACTGTTTCACTTGGTCTATTGAAAGAATTATTACACCGCTTACAGATGCTGCTATTTGAGTAGTGAGGCAATATTGAGACACCTTACAGCTCCTTTCTACTCACAGACTTAATAGATGTTTAGTTATCGGTATAATGCCTTTTCTACTTACCAACTTATTCTGCCCAAACTCTGCCGAACTAACCATGACAAGACCGTCTGACTAATGTGTAATGTGACCAACCATGTTGTTGTTAAATTCTTTTTAAGGGTAGTGAAATCTATAATACTGCTGTACTACAATAGCAAAAAACAATAGTAAATAACTGCCCAGAAAGACAATACCTTCCTTTAAAAAAGGCTCAAATATTGGGCTAAAGATACAAGGCTTCATCAGTCACGTCATCTCTCAAAGTTTTCAACCTTAAAACTTGAGTGTTTCAACACAAGCTCAAACCTTAACTGCAGACGGACTCTTGTTCTGTTACAAAAACACAAACGTTCTGTTTGTGCGGACCCTTTTATCTTTCAAGTCTCTCTCTACTTCCGTCTCTAATGCATTATGCTGGCGAGTGTTTGATACTGCTAAAGCAATCTGTTGATTGTAATCAAGTATCTGTTGAGAAGATGAGTCCCTCTCAGATGGTAAGGAGTCTGTTAGAGGATAGAAGAAGAAAAAAGAAGAAAATAAGGAAACATAATAGGAGGATGGAGGAGAACACTAAGCTGCAAAACATGTGAACGGTGTGTGTGAATGGAAGCATAGCATGATGAGGAAACCTGAAGCATGAGTTAGATGTGTGCCAGACTGACCTGTCATAGCATCTATACTGAAGGTGATTATGTTTTTAGTAAAAACTGAAAAAAATCTGAAGTTAAAAAAACACATTTCATTTTATTCTTCCACCCAGATATCAGAAAATATTATTTCATGGGTTTTTATATTCAAATTGTAAGCTATACTTGAAACTTGTCATTTTTACGTTGAAGTTGTAATTATAATATTATCAGTCAAGATCTTAGTTTATGTTGAAGCAAACCTCGAAACTTACCAAAAAGTAGAAACCAAGGATGATTATGTGCATGATAAGTTATAAACAAACATTAAAGAAGCGACCTGAGCTAGAACACGTTCGTCTGTAAGACGTTTGCTAAACATCTTAGAAAGAGTCTTGCATCCATTCTAACGCATAAAGATCTTACAGACGTCTTCTTGATGTCTACATGATATCTGAAAGCAGACGTCTCCGAGCCGCATTGCAGATGACCAAACTATGTTTTGCAGATGTCTTGCAGATGTAAATGCAGATGTCAAATAGAGGTCTGCCAGATGGAGTGTGCTATCAGGGAAATATCTACTTGGTGCATTATACTACCAACTAGCAACGCTAAAAAATACACCTTAGCAACGCCCTGGCAACCACACACATCAATAACAAAAAAATAATTGTTTATTTTATAGAAATTTGGTTTTGGGAGGGGGGTTCTCAAATATTAATTTCTAATTAAAAAAATATCTGGGATCATATTTTGATGTTTGAGATTTTTTCTTGATTAAACAAGATGATTAAACATGGTAATTTATTGATAATGTTAAAAAATCTGTTTTGTTTCTATCTTTTTTTAAGGAAAATAGAGTGTATTTTGGAGGGGAGATGCAGCAGGTTGGGAAGGTGGAGGTGTCGCCACATCGCTGTTGATTACACACCGAACACCCAAACGTGTAACCAACGACACCATGGCAACAACACTCTTCTCAGTCCAGGCCGATGATCAGCTTAGTAGATAAGTGATCTCTCTTTGTTCACTTTTTTCCCTCTCTCTTACACACACAATCCCAAAACTATTTTCTCTTCCTTCTAGGAAACATTGGGTCCTTGTTTCTCGTTCCGTTTGAAATGAGTCTGTTCAGTTGAATTGCCAGAAGACAGTGGTCTACACACACATACACTAGGGGTCTAAAGGGTAAACCATCCAAACCGCACTGTTGGTTTTGTTCAACACAGAAATCCGAATGAGCGCCGCAGTCTTTCGCCGGTCTCTCCAAAACAGGTTCCAAAATGGTTGCATGTTTATGCACCGAGACGGGTGCCAAGATGGCTCTCCACCTCCAATTACCTGATGTCATCGGCTCTTGAGGGAGCCCTCAGCCAATCGGTGTAAAGTACTGAGGAGTATTATCCAAAACCTTTGTATTTGATTGCTTATGTTTGGATATTCTAGTCTAAATAGAGTGACCGGAGCCAGAATGGCTCCAGGTGGATTGGCAGTGACCTGAGCCAAGATGGCAGCCGGTGCAGCATGTCTGGCATGTAGCGGAGGGCCTCTGGTTTTAATGGGCGAGCGGCAAACAGTCAGGACAAGGCTTGTTTCTCCTGAAACTGGACCTGAATGACTTCTTCAGTCTCTGAGACAGATGGCGGAGTTATTAAGGATACGCATGGAGAGAGGGAATTACAGAGATGAGAGGAAAAAAAGAGGGAAGAGGTATGAACAACTATGAATACACAAAGCATTTTTACTCTGTTTGGATGAAGTGACACTGCAACATACCAGTACACTATGCAGGATCATTGCATTCTCCACAAACTAGGACATGCAATATTGGAAAGGCGTTCAAAATAAATAGTGAATAAATTCCTTGTGCATGTTTTCCATGATGAAATTACTTGATTTGCATAATTTTAGTCAAAAAGATGCAAAAAATGCAGGCAAGGTGTGCAAATAAACAATGCTATCAGTGGTTACGGTTATTGAATTCCTTTTCACAATGCCTCTCTAACAAGGGTCTAAGTGTGTAGGGGGAGGGGCATTATAAACCTTATTGCCTTATGAATATTAATGAGGTGACATAACTACAACCCAGTAATATGTATGTCCTATACTAGTATAGTAAGTGGGAAGGGAAAAACCTACACATTTGAGAGCTGGCATCTCATCCATATCACAAAGACACACGTCATATTGGAATCAGCCACAATTTCACACGCAAACAGTGTCTACACATCTTCTTCCGACCATTTCATCTGCCTCCTATCAAGCCACAAGCCGCACGGTTGACTGAGTCGTCAGTGAAAAGCAGTGCAGTCCAGAGCTAGAAAATTGATCTCCATATCAATTATAGAACTGCTGGGGTCTTTTTCCTTCCTGGCTGGAGAAGCCTGGAGAAATTGCTTGGCTATAGCCACGGCATATTTTTCACCACTTTAGGCAAAAATCCATGTCGATTACGCAGCCAATCGATGGCCTGCGTCTCTTGCTGTGCGGTGCTGCTAAACGCATCAATGATGAGCCCAGTGTGGGCGGCAGAGACAGCGAGACAGGGATGGAAAAAAAGACAGAGAGGGAAAACGGTGAGGGAAAAAGAAATTGAGCGGGAGGGTGAGACAGGGAGGAAAACAAAGGGTGAATGAGAGTGAGACAGGGAGGAAAATAAAAGAGGTGAGACATACTGGAAGCGGAAATAAGAGTGAAACTGAGTTAAATAGAGAAAGCGAATGAGAGTGAGACGGAAGGAAATACAATATGTGTGAGACACAGAGTATTGATACGTAAAGAGAGTGAGACAGGGAATGAAGGACAATTAGAGTAAGAAGAGATAAAAGGGGAGCAAGGCAAGTAAGAAAGGCAGGGATGGGAAATAAGAATGAGACAGAGAGTATGATATAGAGACATAATGAGAGTGAGACAGGGAGTTAATGGCATTGAAAGTAAGACAGAGCCAACATAAAAAGGTGGAAGGAGGGTGAAAAATAATAGAGAGACAGGGAGTTAGGTAGAAAGACATATTGAGAGTGAAACAGGGAATTGAGGAGAATGAGAGTAACACAGGGAGAAAATTAAAGTGTAGGAAGGGAGAGTGAGACAGGCCGTAAAATTTAGAGACACAATGAGAGTGAGACAGGAAATAAAGGACAGTAAGTGTGAGATAGGACATAAAAGACAATGAGAGTGAGACAGGAAATAAAAGGACAATGAGAGTGAGACAGGAAATAAAGGACAATGAGAGTGAGACAGGAAATAAAGGACAATGAGAGTGAGACAAGAAATAAAGGACAATGAGAGTGAGACAGGAAATATAGGACAATGAGAGTGAGACAGGAAATATAGGACAATGAGAGTGAGACAGGAAATAAAGGACAATGAGAGTGAGACAGGAAATATAGGACAATGAGAGTGAGACAGGGAAAAAAAGACAATGAGAGTGAGACAGGAAATAAAGGACAGTAAGTGCGAGATAGGACATAAAAGACAATAAGAGTGAGACAGGAAATAAAAGGACAATGAGAGTGAGACAGGAAATAAAGGACAATGAGAGTGAGACAGGAAATAAAGGACAATGAGAGTGAGACAGGAAATAAAGGACAATGAGAGTGAGACAGGAAATATAGGACAATGAGAGTGAGACAGGAAATATAGGACAATGAGAGTGAGACAGGAAATAAAGGACAATGAGAGTGAGACAGGAAATAAAGGACAATGAGAGTGAGACAGGAAATAAAGGACAATGAGAGTGAGACAGGAAATAAAGGACAATGAGAGTGAGACAGGAAATAAAGGACAATGAGAGTGAGACAGGAAATATAGGACAATGAGAGTGAGACAGGAAAAAAAGACAATGAGAGTGAGACAGGAAATAAAGGACAATGAGAGTGAGACAGGAAATAAAGGACAATGAGAGTGAGACAGGAAATAAAGGACAATGAGAGTGAGACAGGAACTATAGAACAATGAGAGTGAGACAGGAAATATAGGACAATGAGAGTGAGACATGAAATAAAAGACAATGAGAGTGAGACAGGAAATAAAAGACAATGAGAGTGAGACAGGAAATAAAGGACAATGAGAGTGAGACAGGAAATATAGGACAATGAGAGTGAGACATGAAATAAAAGACAATGAGAGTGAGACAGGAAATAAAAGACAATGAGAGTGAGACAGGAAATAAAGGACAATGAGAGTGAGACGGGAAAAAAAGACAATGAGAGTGAGACAGGAAATAAAAGACAATGAGAGTGAGACAGGAAATAAAGGACAATGAGAGTGAGACGGGAAATATAGGACAATGAGAGTGAGACGGGAAAAAAAGACAATGAGAGTGAGACAGGAAATAAAAGACAATGAGAGTGAGACAGGAAATAAAGGACAATGAGAGTGAGACAGGAAATATAGGACAATGAGAGTGAGACAGGGAATAAATAAAACTGGAGGAAGGAGAGTGAGACGGGGAATAAAATATATTGAGGAATGATAAGAGTGAGACAGGAAATAAAAGACAAAGAGGGTGAGAAAGTGAGGAAATAAATGAGGAAGAAGGAGAGCAAGACAGGCTTTGATGATCAATAAGAATGAGACATGGCATGAACTAGAGAGACATAATGAGAGTAAGACAGGAAATAAGATAAAAGAAGGAATGTAAGAGTGAGAGACAATGAGAAGAAATAAAAGAGGAGGAAGGGGAGTAAAACAGTCTGGGATAGAAAATAAGAATGAGGCAGGGAGTAAGATAGAGAGACATATCGAGAGGGTGATGGGGAAGGATATACAATAAGAGTGAGGAGAGTGAGAATGAATATTAAGGACAATGAGAGTGAGACAGGGAGTAAAATATAGAGACATAATGAGCTTATGAGAAATAAACAATGAAAATGTTGACATAATGAGATAATGAGAGTGAGACAGGAAAGCAATAAAAGAAGAGGAAGGAGAGTAAGACAGGTAGGTAGGCAAGTAAGCGTCAAATATGTAGGGATAGGGTGTAAAATATAGAGACACGATGAGAGTGAGTTAGGCAAGGAGGAAAAGAGATACGGGGAGTGAGATAGAGTGACATAATGACTGTGAGTCAGGGAAGAAATAGAAGAGGAGCAAGGAGAGAGAGACAGGAAGTAAACTAGAGATACATAACGAGAGCGAGAAAGTAAATACAGGACAATGAGACTGAGACAGGGAGGAGATCAAACAGGACGGAGGAGAGTAAGACAGGCTTTGAGGATCAACAGTGGAATAAACTAGAGATACATAATGAGAGTGAGACAGGGAATGAGGGGCAATAGGAGTGAAACCGAGGAAATAAAAGATGAAGAATGAAAGTGAGACGGGCAGGGAGGTACAAGGAATGTGAGGAATGAGAAAGACAGAGAGACAGACAGAGAGATGCTCTCTTCTCTACATGTCAGTAGTCCAGTCTGAGTGTGTGTGTGTTTCCTGATGTAATCGGCTGCTGGAGTGTGTGAGCATGTCTTGTGTCAGTATGGAGCGTAGCAGAAGCTGTGATTTACAGGACGCTGGGGGTGGGGGGGGGGGGTTGTGTGTGGCGAGAGAGGCAGAATACTGGTTTGAAGTATGAGGCTTCCAAACCACAGTAAAAGACATCTTCATTGCCATTTCTCATACTGAGCTCCAGAAACAAATACCAGAGCACTCTTCAATCCCCCATAATGCATTTCTACGACATCTTTAGCCTATGCATCATACCTCCGGTTTAGGTAAAGTTATCAAGAGTATTTATGGTACTGCACAAGCAAACTGTTTATGTTTTATGTAACACCAAGTGTCTTTGTCAGTCACAAAATGTAAAAGCAAATCACGAACGGCGCAGCTAGCCGTCCCGCTGCGTTTGAATTATTGACGCCAGAATTCCCATACGATGTTCCGACCAGGTTTGCCACACTTTACATCAGTGAGCCGTCCGTCGTGACATCAGCGCTCGAGCCGAAGCAGACGTTTGGCATTCACCTAGCGCCTGTCATGCTTATCTGGCTAGCCTCCCCCTAATGTCTATCACGCCAAGGTAGCCGCCTTCTCTTTTTCTGTTCGCTCTTCTCCTCCATGACATGAATACAAATGTGCTTTAAAAAAACCCAAGGCATCATTTCTCCCCCACCCCCACCGTCCCCGCATCTTTGTGTGATAGGCACCTCTAAATGAATTTGCAATCATCTCGCCGGCTAGGCGCACGGGGCTGACGCACACATTTCCACCTATTCAAAAAGATATTAGTGTGGAGAAGACGTCGCATGGTGAGAGCATTCAAAAGAGGGATGCTTTTGAAGAAGGATTTCTGAATCCGTCTTTTGCTCTCTTTCTCCTATATGGCTCAAAAAATCACCAAAACGCCTCTCGTCTCTGATGAAATAATGAAACAATTATGACCGCAGTCTCGTATCTCAGAATAAACTAAACTGCCATCTAACTAAATGTGTTTTATGTTTGCTGTGAGTTTTAGCCGTACCCTTAACACAGCCGTAATTTATGCATTGGATATTTGACAACTGTGAAAAATAAATCCATTTATTTCCTTTGCTGCCTCTCTCTGGAGGCACATCTCTCCAACCCACCGATCAAATCCACACCCCTCCTCCATTTCTTCTTCTCCTCCTTCAACAGCCCATCTCCAAGGCCTCTCGTTCTCTCCATTTTTCAGTCCAAGCCCTTCCAATCTGCATCCCCTTGTCTCTTTTTCATCGGCACTCTCTTGGTATTTATTGGTAATGTGTGTATATGGATGTTGGCACTTTGAAGGACTCGGCAGTGGAGTCCAGGGGACACACATGAGAGATATCAATGGATTTGTACCGTGTGTGTACGTGTGAGTAGGTGGGTGGGCAACTGGCAATAACCATGAAAATCAATATCTTGTTAATACAACTCATATGAAAACATTGTAAATTATTCAGCACCCATTTAAGATTTTCCTTTAAAGGGACAGTTCATTAAAACAAAATTTTTGTCATCATTAACTAACCCTCGAGTTATAACAAATCTTTCTTTATTCTGTTGAACGCAGAGAAAGATATTTGGAAGAATGATTGTAACCAGACAGTTCTTAGTCACCGTTGACCACCATAGTAGGAAAAATTACAATGATAGTAAAAAGTGCTCCAGAACGGTTAGCTGTCATGCATTCTTCAAAATATCTTCTTTTGTGTTCAACAGAATAAAGGAATTGTGAAGTAATTTTTCCTACTATGGTAGTCAATGGTGGCCAAGAACTGTTTGGTAACAAGCATTCTTAAAAAATATCTTTCTCTGTCTAAAAATATCTCGACCTGTTTATGTAAACTAGTTTATTGATATCCTGAATGCCAACATATTCATACTCAAAGCCAAAAAAACTATTTTAGGGATATTTAATGGTTAGGTTGACCTTACATTTACCTCCTTTACTTGTCATCATAGGCTGAGGTGTGAAGGAGATTTGGCCCTGTGGTCCTCCTGACCTTTCTCATGAACTTGATCACTAGCCTTTGCCTTACAACCAGGCTTACATAAAGCACAAAACAAACAAACACACAAAAATAAACAACGGTTGCCTTGTGAAATCATGCAAGGGGATGAATTTACTCTCTCTTAAAACACGGTGGAAATCTTAAATCCACTTGACTTTGGTTTATGTGTAATTGTTATTAAGCTCACGTGCCAAATAACCGCTGTGTTTTTCTATGAAAATGTATTGAACTGTTTTTAATGGGATTTAGTTTATTCAGTGTTTCGTCATTTACGAAACTTTGGTTATTTATGCCATGCATTATGAAGTCCATTGAGGCAGAAAAAAGGATATTGTGCAGTCCTCAACTAAAGCAATAGGCCACAAGAGGCTGTTTACCACAGTGATTTTAGCATGAGTAAACGATAGGTGGTGTAATTACTTAAAACCCCATTAACCATGGTAAAATCACTGTAACACACTCTGTAGTTTATTACTTCACTTAAGTAGCGCATTTAATATGAAAGACTTCGATAAGTTCGATAAATAGTTTAAAGTATTAACCTTAACACATTAATATGCAATGTGCAGAGAGAGATCCATCTTACAGCGGCTTCGACTTATCATCCAATCAGAATGCAGAGTCAGAAATGGATGTTTTATTTAATGATATTTAAAAAATATTAAAAAAAACAGTATTTCCTAGAAAGCATGTTTGTACTAGATTTGCTTTTAATGCCCCTTCAGTTTAGATTAAACCACCAAAATATTAGGTTCTAGTTATTATATTATTCTTGTTGTTAATAATAATAATAATGATGATAATAATATATGTATTATTACTATTATTTATTTGTTGATCCTCTCTTTTGGTAATATTTTGTTGTCATTTTCCTGACCTATGTCATTGTAAACTTTGAAAATGTATTTTGAGTGATTTTTTGGTCCCCTTAAATTCTTCAAAGCTTCAAACACACCAATGCAACATGCATACACAATAAGTAAAGTATCTTTAAAACTATATATTTTAATAAAGAGCAAAGATGTCAATTGTCTAAAGTTGGACATCACTTTTGGCCAATTCTGTATGCGTATGAAACATCCTTTCTGTCATCCACTACAGACACCAGATCCTTGAAAAAATACCTTACATTTTTCTTAGAATAATCTATGTACTGTATATATATACAGCCTATAGAACACAAGCAGCATCACTGAAAAGTAATACTCATAACTCTCTTTCAGCTTGTCATGATCCATTAGGACTCAAAGCTCACCGAACAATAGCTCTCCTTGTTTAAAATTGTTTCTGCCGATCTTCCCAAATTTTGTCTCGATGTCAGCTAGTGACCGGTTTGTATACACTGAAAAGAGACAGAGAGATTGCCTGTGTGTCACGGCGGAGATGATTGGATAACCTTTGGTGTGAGAAAGGCGGACAGAAAGAGAAAATCACTGCAGGTTTTTGGAACAGCTGGTAGTGTAAAAGCGCTCTGCTACCGCCGTGGTGGGCACAGACTGAGAAACCCCCCAGGCTGAATAGAACCGCCCCCCAAAAACACACACACGCAGCGCTCAAATCATCACACAGTCGCTGCCGAGAGTGACATTTTTGACAAATGGCGAGGAGAAAAGCTCTTGTTGCTTTGCTTTGTGCATGCACGAGAATCAGGAGAGGAAAAGACGTGGGAGAAGATATGAGATCAATTGTACTATCATTGAGAGCAAGTCATTTCCACGCTATCCAATGACACATTCCACACCATCGACTCCCCTCTCACCCCCTGCTCGCACCATCTCTCTCACAAATACGGATTCAAGGACTAAGTATAACGGACACACAGCTGGTCCTCGACTTTTAACCAACCCTCACGTCCACACCGGCCAGAAATAACCCCAAGAATAACATCACATCAGAACTTCATCCTCTACTCTCCGTTCCCCTGGTTTTCACCGCCCGCCCCCCACAAACAAAAGAGAAGGTGATAGTAACACAGTTAGGTAAAGAAAACAGAGAAACGTGGTGCTGAAGAGAAAGACGGCGTATACTCACCCCCCCTCCCTTTTCTTCTCACTCACTCTAGAAGCTCTTGCGTCCGAGCGTCTCCTTTTCCTCACGCTTCTCTCACGTGCACAAAAACACGTTGAAGATCATCTGGGTTTTCATCATTTGTTTCCTCTCTTATTTCTCTCCAGGCTTTTGTACCCTCCCTTTTGTCCGCGCCGGGGCCGAAAAGTGCACACACATCCACACAAAGGGCTGCTCGTCCCCGCAGTAACCGGTCCCCTTCAGCATCTAGACACCAGGACAACATCAAAGCAACTTGGGGGGAACACTTCAGGGGCCCATTGTCTCCGGTCTGAACGCTTTTTCTCGCCACCGCCCCCCCCTCCGGTTTGGGGGCACTTGGTACGGTCCGGGCATTCAAGCCGAGCAGCTTTCACACATGCAGGGGAAGCTTGTCTCAGGCAATTGCTGACAAGCTACAAACAAGGCAGCCATCCCCCTTCCTAGTGTGTTAACATCTCTTTTTTTCCCTCCCGGTGCGTGTTTTAAACCCTCTCAGGCCAGTTGATGAACTTTATTTAAGAGCTCAAGCCCCTGAAGTGTTGGGCTTGCCGAGCTACTTGTTATTCAAAGTAATGCCTCGCATCAAATATCAAGGCAGAAAAAATGTTGTGTTAATAAATGTAGTGAGCTTGGTGCCTAAAACATGATCTACAGTAACGGCTACTGTTGGCACACGGTCGGGGGGCTCCTTCTCGCTTTTGCTCTCTCTGTCCAACTCTGTTACTCGCGTAGCTCTCAGGGAGAAAAAACACACACGCGAGAGGGGGACGAGAAAAGTGAGAAGGGAACCGGTGGGGGGGGGCTAGCGTTCTTCGTCTCATCTGGGTTCTATAGCGGCGGGGCGAGAAACTGTGGAAAAGGGTGGGGGGGTCAGGGGCCGTGAAAGTAGGGAGAGAGCGAGGAAGGGGTGATGCGAGGTGGGGGGAGGTGAAGGATTAAGAAACAATAAATCTAAGACCTCAGACTGAGGTTTGAAGAGTTATGGGCCGTTCAAATCACGTTTGGAAGTTCCCGTCTTGTTCCGACGATGTTTCCAAAATCGCTGAACGAGGCTAAAATCCAGAAACTGAGAAAGACTTGCTGGAGGACGCGAAATACTGAGGGAAGGAAAATAAGACAGGGAAAGGAGGGGTAATGGCTGGGAAATAGACAGATGTGTCAATCAGATGCAATTGTAAGCAGATGGGCACCAAGAGGCCAGCAGCCGCCTTCCCACTTTAACCAGAAACTGCAACAAAGCTACCAAAAGAAAAGGTCAACAACAACAAAAACACAAATGCTTTAAAACTAGTTGTTTCTTTAAAAAAATTACAAGTGTAAAATGTGAATTTGGCTATTTTTTACTCGGTATAAAGGTCATATGCATAAAGAAATATACATTGCATACATTTTTATACATTTCTGGTTAAAATGTTGTACACGGGAGACTGGTCATGTACTCTAGCAAAAAAATCTTGGAAAGTTTTGATTTCTACATGGTGGCTGCCATGGTAAAGGTTCGGTTGAATGTACAATCTCATTTTAATTTTGAGTAACTATAGAGAAGTATTGCAAACTTTGTATCTTCGAAGACTGTTTGGTTTGATCACAATTCTAAAAGATAGATACAGCTCTACGATTATTTCCCAAATCGGACGACCTCCTGGGGGTGTGCAGGGGGGAACTAAATCACGAGCACATAACACATCATCGCATTATCTCTGCGTAACTGTTGATTCACAAGTTTCAAACTGATTTCAACACAAGTTTGTGTTGTTTACATAATGCACATACGCCCCGATTGCCAACAAACAGACATATGACTTAGTTTCACTTACAGCGTGTGTTTCATGTCCGGTATCTTTTAGGGCTGGGACTGCTCCATCTATCAGTTTCAAACGATCTGCAAACCTATCGTTATATCCACCGTTTATATAACATCCATCACTAATATGCCGTGAACAAACAAGCACACATCAACTTCTCTCACTATCGCAAGAAAGAGTAACGAGCTGAAGCCAATCTTGAAGGTAAGTGGGTCTTCCTATCGCTCGTCGGTTGTCGCATGGGCGGGCTATTTCTTTCGCCTTGCCATGGGTGTCCTTTTCCGGGAGAATTGCCCAATAATTGACTAAGAAAAGTTGTTACGTAACGTTTTTTCGTGTTCGAAACCTATACGAACTTTGGGGGAGTGTATCGAGCACAGAAATACTACGTAATACGTCCAACTTGTTTTTTGACAAGAAAAGAATGGAAGATAGCACGTTTAACATTGTAAAGAAGTCAGAATGCATGAAACGGCGTTAAATCCCCCCTTTATAGAGTACATAACATGAGGTCATGAAATTGACATTTCATGCAGTGTGTAATGTTGCCGTGTTTGAAAGTAAGCTGTCTGCCAAGTTGTAAATCCGAAGGTAAATGAATAACAAAGTTATTGGCTTAGAAAAAAATGAGTCGACTCCGAATCACTCAAACGAGTCGTCCCTAGTCCGATTCACGAACCGCCGTAGATGTACGTCACTACATATAGTCCCCGCCTACATTTTGCTAGGACTGCACGCGAACTTCACTCTTCTCCCCCAGCTCGTGAGGCTCATTCGCGGTAGACCAATCACAGCAGACTAGACCATCTGCCCAATCACATCAGACTAGGCTAGCGGGAAGGAGGGGATTAGACAAATGAATTGCGGAACGAATCATTTGAGTCAGTCAAGAAGTACGATATAACTACCTATTATAACGAAATAATTGTGTTTTTACACATTGTATGTACATAAACTTGTTGTTGGACACAACATAGACCAAAGTAGGACCTTAAAAATCCCTAGGTATGTACTCTTTAAGATCAGAAAAACAGATTTACAATGTGACATCACACATTAGTGTATCTGCACAAAATAAAAACCTTAAATTAAACATAAGACACCTTAATATGAAAGATTTGTGAAATCGCACCACAAATCCCAGAAATGACCACTTTACATAAGTGTTTGAACCAAAGAGAAACATCAAAGCAAAAGATAAAAAAGCTCCTGTTAGGGGTGCAGTGTGTACTTTTTTGGAGGATCTATTGATTTCAATCTACATACACCTCGGGTCCCCTAGCATGGAATTCACCATTTTGTTTCTACAGTAGTCCTAAACGAACAATCTGCTCTATAGAGCGTGTTTTGTGAATACGTTTTCTCCTTCGGGAAAGAATCAAAAACGTGACGACATCTTTGTTCTGTGTCAACTGCCATGGTGTTTCAAAAGGGAGGGGTTGAGTTAGCTGTTGGTTGGAATTCGAAACCTTATTGCTAGATGCCGCTAAATTTCATTCTATGGACCTACGAGTTAACATTATGCCTACACAGCATTAAGTGTCCGTATAACGTCCAATAAAACTGGGATGAATAAGAGACAGCGGCTCCTGATTCATCTTTATGGATGTGGCTTGATTGGATACAGCCAAAATCTTGTGATATCTTGCCAGACGCACACCGTTTTCATCCTAATCCTACCCCCGTAACTTTAAACCTAAAGACGTGTTTTTAGTTCTGTGTCGGACATACGCTGTAGGCAATGTGCTGGTTTTTGTTTATATTTGTGCATTATAATCCGCGCGACAGGCAATGGCCACTAGGCGTCAGTGTCCACAGGCACGTAGCTGAAGAAGCGGTTCGTTGTGTAAGCTGTCTGAAGCATTTAGCAGTGATAGCGGAAAGGAAACAGTCACTTGCAGTTTGAGTTGTTACATACAGAAGAACAAGTAATTTATTTATATAATTCATTCATTCATGCGTTTGAGTAAACCCAACGGTGTCACAGAGTTTTTTATCTGAAGGGAGGGGGTTAAAGCAGACCAATCACAGCGCTTGCAGTCCGCATCGCATTGACGCGCTGTCTTTGGAGAGGTGCGCTTCAGGCTACGGTGTAGGGTACGCTTTTCTGCGTAGCCTGTGCCGTAGGTCCAATGCAGAAGTAAAAATCCACCTTAAACCTAAGATTTCGCGAGATTTTTGGCCATAGCTGTATCCCATCTAGCCTTGAACATCTTTTACTGCTTATGAATTCCAGTAAACCAGTGTGTTCGGATGACGGGTCGATGGAAAAAAAATTCAACGGTGGACTATGTCATTACAAAAAGCAAGTTCAAAAGCAAATTACTTTTCTTTTATGCATATTTTTGCATACATTTTTTCAGCTTTTGATTTCAGTCTTTTACTAATTGAATATGCATTGAATGTGCAAATCCACATTGGGGCATTCAAATACTTTAAATGTTTCTTGTTAAGCTAGATCATTACAAATTATGCCACGATAACTTAAAACTTGATGTCGGCATGAAACTGAAGTTGTGATGGTGTTTTAATTCCTATTGTGATATTTGCTTGGCTTCTGAGAAAAAAATTAGCGCAGGACTTTTATAAAATCCATATGTTTTTGATTAGTTGAGGGCACAATAATTAAAAAAAATGACCTGCACGAATAAATAATTCATTAAAAAACACTGCAATATTTCTGGGAAAATATGACTGGTTAGTTTTGATTTCAAGATGACTTATACATGGACATTCTAATGGGTTTAATGGTTATTATGGGAATTGGTTTAAATATAAACGTCAATGCTTTCTGTGGGTGTCTACTGGTAATGTGCTGGGTTCTGTTGGTGGGATGTAATTCGGCGACTGGGAAACAGCGGAGCACCATAAAAAATGCATCATACTGGAATTAGACCCAAACACGCGTTTTGTACTGGTTTTAATGGTGAACAGCTGATGATTCATAAATGTGTTTCTAACAAAACCATTTTAATTTGTATTGTTTTCTAGCACGTCTGTCTGTTGGTTGACTGGTCAATGAGGCAGACTCAGCCTGTTGGTTGTGTGTAAAGAGTTAATATTTGGATGGCTTCTTGCTGGTGTGGAGGGGGTTGAGTCACAGGAACTGGCTTCCATTGAGAATTGAGCTGCCTGTGATTGAGCCGAACTATTCGTAGCTCGGGGGGAGGGTCTCTATCTTGCATTTTCTTTCCTTTGGATGTAGCGTTAAAATTTTCACAATGTAAGTGTTTTCGTACATCATACGTAATTGTAAATGTGAGGAATCGTTCTCCCATGTGGGTGTATTATAGCACCCCTAAAATAATAATCATAGTATCAATAAACGGTGTTAGATTTATAGCCTGTTGTGAGGGGAAAAATACACTGTAGACTATCATAAAAGACGGGGCTATTAAAAGAAATCTTGGCTGCGAGGTTTGTAACGGCCGTGTTTACGAGTCAACAATCTCAGCTGCCGTAAAGATAAAACAATCAATGTTGTTTATGAAATGCAAATACGTTTGTGACTCTGACTGACAATTTTGTCAGCTCACAGTTATTCTGTATGGATACAGATCACATTGATTCTTTCCTACAAAGCCAGTTAACACTGATCCTTTCTCTTGTTGTTTCTCCATTAAAATGGCATTGAAAACCATTGGTGGATCGCTCAGAGGTTCATCCACTTCCTAAAGGGCAATAAAACAACAGAAACTTGTTTCTTTGAGATTTATTGGCCTTTTGTAACAAGTAAATTGGAATTCTCCTTCACACAGGTCACTTATAAACCGAAACGAGAGAGAATATGATAGAAAAGAAACCGCCCCCCAAAACATTGATGGTTACAACAGTATGGGGAATATGACTGTAATAAGAAATGTTATTTAGATCTCATTACATTAGAGAAACCCCTTTTTAACAGATAATTGAACTAATTAAAAAAAATAAAGATAACAGCCAAATTTTCTCCCCAGTGAATCTTTATCGTTTTACTTCTCCAGTTTTGGTGTAACAGGATAAATCAGATTCAAAGTACTGTATCTACAAAATGAAAGCAAAATGAGGCGGTCTTTTGCTTTCATTCAGACAATCAGGACAATTGTATTCAATCACATTCCACTGAATTACAGGCCACAGCACATTTGGACCGTGTCCAAGGGAAAGAAACCTACAGCAGCCGGGACGATCGCTCACGCGCCATGAGCCGAACTCCGCAGGCTGAAGGAGAAACGGACACGGGATAGCTCTGGGATTTAACACACATGGGAGGACAGACGTATCAGCCAGCGTTCCTCTGCTCAGCATGATGACATGATGTTTCGTGCTAGGACACCGTGTCCACAACGTCACCACAGAGCCATGACGGGCGTTCCTGAGAGCAATCCTATCACTGGAACCTTGAAGTGGGTGACATGTGCCGCTTCAGTGAGATGCAAGGCAAAAAAATATTTATCTACCATCATGTCTTCAAAACTTGTATATGACTGTTTCTTTAGTAAAAGAGAAAAGTCTACTTTTGTGTCCATAGAAGTCAATGGGGTCCAGTGTTGCCTGGTTATAAACATTCTTCAAAATATCTCCTTTAGTGTTCTGATAAAGAAACACAAGATAATAATGTTACAATTAATAATAATTGATTATTATTATCATTAATATTGCCACTATTTTTTATTATGTTATTGTTTTATGTTATTATTAATAATAATAGTAATAATACAATCACATCTGTTATTATTTCAATTGTTTATTTTTTTATTTGATTCAATACAATTGTCTGCACATATTCTCTTTCCATCCTTAAAACTTTTTTTAAAAAAGGTAACGTGACCTCAAGATATTTCAAAGCTCACGATCTGCTATTATCTTTCCATCTCATTGTATCCTTCAGAAGAGATGATGTAATGAGTCATTATTGCTTATAAAAGACCAGCTTGACCTTCATTTAATAGAAATGGCAAATCTTGCTTCAAAGAGCAACTTGTACCATCAACATTTTTTCATCCATTATGGTGGATTCCTGCAGAATGAGATCTCAGACTTCACTAGCAAAGCTTTTCTGTACAACAGAGGTTTTGGGTTTCGGTTATTTGGATTAATGGTATCAGATATGAGAGACTGGGACTTTTTTTAGTAACTGTAAGCTACTAACAGTCACAATCGGGCATGTTGTCACACACAAAAGATATATGTATTAAATAAACTGTGTATTTTGGGGGTATGAATGATGGAAGTAGTGGCCAAAAATTGAAGCAAAAGTTGTCTCAAAAGTGAACCTCAGAAATATTCACCGGAGTGTGACAACTAGCCCCAGGCCTTCTGCATTTTTCTGTCCGTCTCTCTTTCTTGCTCATCTTTTCTCTCTGTGTCAATGTATCTCCTATCTTCTCACATTTCTATCTCTCTCCCTATACTATATATTTGAATGCAGAAGAAGACTGCTGCCCATTGTTGCATTATTGTGGACATGCAACTAGACATTCAATCATTATTTTGCTCTCAAACGAGGCACGTGTGCGTTATTTAAACTGTATGTATCAAGAACTAATGCCCTGCAAAGGGATTTATCTTTATACCATTCAGTACAAAACAGGTAAATTATTTAGCAATTGCACAATGGCTCCATGTAGTCCTGTTGCTTTTTGTTGTGGTTCTGTTGCTAATATAAAAAAGAGTCACCGTGTAAATGTACATTTCTTTGTATTTAATTGTATGCCTAATTAGTTTTCAAACTGTGTATTGGAGAAGGTTGTGATGGATTTCTCCTAAAGTTTGAGGGACCCCTGGTGGACGTTATGCGCAGTTGCATTGAGGTTGTTCAAATAGCATTCATTAATCCATGCACTGCATCACTCAGATGTTTTCAGTCCAGAGGCTCACAAATGTTTTTTAAGGTTATATTAAGTACAAATGTATTTATTTTAAGGCCCGTTTATTCCCCTTTATAAATTCTTTAAACAAGATGTAAATATCGAACAACATTTTATCTTGATAACATTTTAAACCAAGTCATTGAAAGACCACAAATTAATTCTTATTAGTTATTTTATTAGTTTTACACTTTCACACTCATACAACTGTTCAAATTGTTTTTCAGCATTAAAACTAAATGCCTGAAGTATTGATGTGAAGCTCCGTAATGAAGATTCATTAATGGCAGCTGCTTCTTAGTAATGTCCTCTGGTTTCTCCATTTACTTGACAGAACACTGAAGTAACACTGGATCACCTGTTTAAAAAAAACCACAAAAATCATAGTCAGAAACGGGTCAGTAATGAAAAATCTGGTAAAAAAAATCCTCGGAAGTTACAAAAACAGCTATAATATAATATAAGGTTTGCCCAACTGATCTGAGCGGTTACTTATTGTAGTGAGCAAGAAAATTGTATATATATATATAACATTTTTCCAAACAAATAAATGCAGTTCAAAGTGCTTTATAGTGTTTATTATAAAAACAAATATTTTACACTGAAACTTTATAAATGATTCACTTAAAGCATTGAAAATAAATGGATGATAAACTCTGTGTGTTTGTATGGTTAGAAATAAATGATGCTCTCAATAAAAGACCAAAAAGGAAAACCCTAAATCTGAGGGAAAAAATGAGCAAAAATTGCCTTTATTCTCAGACATCTGCTGGTCGCTGTGGACTGCAACTGTTGTTGATATGCGAATATTTTAGTCACTATTTTAACTAACAAAATCAAAACTGGCTAGTGGCACGGATTCAATGCAATCGTTCATCCTCAGGGACCAATTTACCTTCTATCCGTTTGAAGGCTGTTTTTGATTGAACCTTATTGAATTGTGGCCTGAATGCCCAAATTTCATTAAACGTAATTACATTCGATTTCAACCTCATGAATATGTTTTCTGGAAAGAGATGAAACATGGTTGAAGCAGTTGGATTTGTCATTCTGATGTCACTGGCGTGTTCACTGGCTTACTTTCGGGGGATCCATTGTACAAATATTTTTGAGAAATGCACTTTGAATGGAAGCCAAAATTACAGTGTTTGAAATGAAGACTGAGACAGTTTCTAATTGTAAAATGTAAGTGGAACATGTCCAAAAATATCTGGTTAATGTGATAAATTACACCTGTGTAAACCTGAGGGAAACTAAACTTATCCACTAACAATCCCTGTGGGACCAGTTGGCTAGAAATGATCACATCAAGGACCAAAAAGAGAGTTTGATATCCAATTCAATGACATTCATACATTTTTAAAAGTGCCTTGAGATACTCATAATGTCAGGTTCTAAACTATAGTAGCTCACAAGCTTGATGTACTTAAGCCTTCCTGAGCCTGAGGTCCTTCTTTCCAAATAATCAAGTTCCCCATTTTAGCGGCATCTAGTGGTGAGGTTGCACATTGCAACCACCCTTCCCTTTTGAAGCACTATGGTGGCTGACACAGAACTAAGATGTCGTCACATTTTCACTTATTTGAAGTATCTATGAAATGCGCTCTGTAGAGCAGTTTGTCCATTTAGGGCTACTGTAGAAAAAACATGGTGAATTCCATGTAACGGGACCCGCGATGTATGTAGATAGAAATAACTCATTCTGAGGTATAAAAAACAAAACGCTTCATTATGTAAGGTCTTTATACACCTCTGTAGACATACTTATGCATATTATATTTAATTTCTATCCATAGATCCTCAAAAAATGACACACTGGACCTTTAATGCTACTCTAATTTACATTGTAAGCCTGTTACAACTACAGATGAATTTAGAAGGTAATCCAAAATAATACACAAACTTTAAATAACTATATGTGTTTGCTTTCAAATCTATTCAGAGACCTGGAATTGGCTCAGCGTGTGCAATAAATCAACATTTAATATTCATAGTTGAGTAAATATGAAACGAATATATGAAATAAAAAACATGTAATTAACACATTAAATGACTCAATGTATAATAGATAAAGGACCGACCTCTGGACCCTCTCTGTTAGTTGGCTCTTTAGGTTTGGGGTTGGATCGGTTTTCCTTTAGGTCCTCTGTCTTTCTCACCTCCAGGTTTATTTCATATTGACCTCCACCAACATTCTGCATGAGAGAGAAGTAGAGCGAGAACTTTCCAGAATTTCTTAAAGGAATAGTTCATCTTCAGAATGAACATTCTGTGGTTATTTACACGCCCTCTTGTCATTTCAAACCTGTGTGACTTTCTTTCTTCTGCGGAACACAAAAGAAGATATTTTGAAGAATGTTGGTAACAAATATTGTTTGTTCCCATTGACTTCCATTGGTTTTGTGTACATACAATAGAAGTTAATGGGGTGCAACGGTTTTGGATACCAACATTTTTCAAAATATCTTCTTTTGTGAAAGTCACACGGGTTGACAATGACAACAGGGCGAGTAAATGTGACCCCGGACCACAAAACCAGTCTTAAGTAGCAGGGGAACATTTTTAGTAAAAGACAAAAATACATTGTTTGGGTCAAAATTATCGATTTTTATTTTATGTCAAAAATCATTAGGATATAGAGTAAAGATCATGTTCCATGAAGATATTTAGCAAATTTCCTACCTTAAATATATAAAAACTTTATTTTTGTGAGCCAATGGCCTGCCACAGTTTCCCTGTTTAACAACTTTAAAGGCAATTTTCTCAATATTTGTATTTTTTGGACTCTCAGATTCCTAAGGTTTAAAAGGTTGTATCTGAGCCAGATATTGTCCTATTCAAACAACTCATACATCAATAGAAATCTTATTTATTCAGCTTTCAAATCATGTACATATGTCTATGTCAAAAAATTAACCCATAAGACTGGTTTTGTTGTCCAGGGTCACAAATGATGACAGAACAACTGTGAGATAAAAACGAACTTTTCCTCAAAAGAATGTGAGAATTGTCTATAGTGTCATAAGGTCTTATTTCATAGAAGAACCTTTTTTGGTTCTCCAAAGAACCTTTCAAGTCAAAGGTTCTTGAAAGAACAATTTATCTCTTAGCCTTGTTATCGGTAGAGCATTTTGTGGCTATTTCTGGTTCCACAAACAGGGCTTTGAAGAACCCAGAACCCAAGACACTGATCTAGAGAACCTAATAATGTTAAGAATAACATTTGAATACCTTTTTAAGCTCAAAAATGGTTCTTGACTAAAAAATAGAATTTTGATTGTATAAACTGTATACTAGAATGATTACACGGCTTACCAGTCTCCTGACACTCTTGATTTCTGTGATCTGGTACACATGTGGATCGTGGTAGAAGCGATTAAAAGACTCGACAGCAAACGTAGCACAGGCATGAACCTCTGGATCTTCAGGGTCAACATCTTCTCCTTGACCAGTGGGATCCGCCATGGCCACCACAGCCAGAAGAAACACGATTTTGAGGAACTCCAAGAAACGACCCATTGTTATGAGATCTATAAAACACTTAATGGGAGCTTGCGTTAACTGAATAATACACACGGGCATAGCAAACATCACGTTGGCATATCTCTTATTCAGGCTTGATAAATATTTGCCTGCCCTTTGGATTTTCAAGCATGCCTTTCTAATGGGGGCAGCAACAAACATATCAGCTCGATATCAAAGAACTGCTTTGAAGTTAAAGGTTCACAATGTGCCCTTGACGTACAGTTCCATCTTAGACCAGATTTTTTATATAAAAGCAATCATAGCCGTTCTAAAACTACCATCGGAAGCTTCTTGGCAAGTTCAGTGTAATATTTTCGAGCTCTTATTTAATGAGCACGGTTGGAATAAGACGGCTGTTCCCAAGAGTCATACAATTATAACATGTTGAGGTCCGAAATAAGAGAAGGGGAAAGACGGATTGTATGTGTTTGCCACGATAAGTGTGAAGTTAAAGGGATAGTTCACCCCTGTCATCATTTAAAAATTTGTCATCATTTACTCATTCTCAAATTGTTGCAAATCTGTGTAAATGTCTTTGTTCTTATATACACAAAGGAAGAATGCTTGTAACCAAACAGTTTTTGGCCACCATTGACTACCATCTTAGGAAATTTTGCTCTAAACATTTCTTTATTCTGTTAAACACAAAATAAGATATTATGAAGAATGCAGGAAAGCAAACAGTTCTGCCACAGCACTTTTTGTCATTTTTCCTACTTTGGTTGCCAACGGGGTCCCAGAAATTTTTGGTTACAAGTCTTCTTCCAAATATGTTTCTCTCTGTTCATCGGAACAAAGAAATTGACACAGACTTAGAACAACTTGGGTGAGTAAATGATAACAGAATTGACATTTTGGGTGAACTGTCCCTTTAAAAAGAAAAGGAAAAGTGGCAAAAATATTTTCTTATTAATGTACTTTGTAATGCACATTGTAAGTTGTTTTTAGATAAAAGTGTCTGCCATATGTATTATACGAATTATACAATAAGATCTAATCATTTCACTAATTTGAAAAAGAGACAATAATACAATTGATGCTATAGATTAAGTGGCTCCAAAAGGCAGTAAAATACACTAGAGATAAAAATGCATAAATGTTATTGCATTTATTGCATATACTTTCAAGGAAAACTGTAAAATCACACTTTAAAAAAGAATAAACATACTTAGGAATCAGTTAATAAGGAACACAAAAACAAAGTTCTTCAAATCAGCTGGTTGATGTTTTCTTGAACCTTATCTGATCATTGGTGTAGTGTATATAAAAGACACCAGCCCAGAGTAAGACGCAGCTTCTGCAATTTGGAGTGCTCGTCTTTCTCCTCCCTGACCTTTGATAACTCACTCTTCAGTTGATCACACAAAGCAGAAAGACTCATCATCTCTGCCTCCACCCTTTCCAGCTAGACAACATGAAAAACCGGTTATATACGACAAACCCTTTATACTGTATTCTGAAAAACACGTGTCCCGTTGTTAATCCTAACAAGTTGTTTATTTTACTGGCACGCAAGCATGATAACAAATTCATTCTTAAAGGGACAGTAACAATCACCCTTATGTATTTCGAACCTACGTGAGTCTTTGAGAAAGGTCTCAGTGGTTTTGTGTTTATACTATGGAAGTCAATCAAGGCCGATATAGTTCGGCTTCAACATTCTTTTGGACTCAAATCCTTCCATCATGCCGCTCTCAGCTTTGCTTCAAAGTGTGTCCGATCAAGTCTTTCTCTTCTCTTTGAAAGCAGGAATGCAGTGTGCCGGAGACAAGAGCTCTTGGTATGGGGTTGGAAGAACCTCTGTGTTTCTTTGATAGAAACTCGATATGGTGTTCTGTAAATACAAAAGCAAAACTTAATTAAAAATCACTAAGTTAAAGAAAATTATGAGTGACCAGAAATCAAATTTGGATCACCAGACAGAACAGATGCTGGCAGGTCTGCCAGTGCTTCCTCAGTTTTTTTCATTCTGAAAAGAGAGAAGGGTCTGATACTGGCCATCCTGCACTTCATAAAATGTTCTCATGCATTTCAGAGACTAAAGTTTGCCTTAAAACTGCAATCTGTATCTTTAGCATCCGTCGCCATCTCTGTTTTAAATATAAAACTGCACATTACTTTACATCAGTTGATGTCTAATGACGTCATAATCATAATTTCTGCAAAATCGTACCTGACAACTAAATTGTTTAATAAAATCTAAATAAATTATATTATAAGTTTACCGCTGTGATTAAGGTAAGGACACAAATAAATAATTCATAATGAACACTACACGGCTCTCACAGGACTAAGATGTTGTCACGTTTTCGTTTCTTTTCTGAAGGAGATAACATATTTATGAAATGCGCTATGTAGAGCAGTTTGTCTATTTATGGCTGCTGTAGAAACAACATGGTGAATTAAGGGGACCCGTGGGGTATATACATAGAAATAGCTCATTCCAAGGTAATAAAAACATAACGCTTCATCATGTGTTTGGGTCTAATATGCACCTCTGAAAACATAGTTATGTATATGATATTGCATTTCTGTCAATAGATCCTCCTAAATAACACACATAGACCCTTTAAATAGATCTAATCACATTACTTGCTTTGCAATTTAAGCATGCATTAGGGCATTATTCGACAAAATTTGGAAGTGTAAATTAATACAGTGTCACCTAGACACTGTACCACTATGTCATCATAAGCTGTTGTGCAATTAAATATACTGAATTGAAACATAGTAATATATGAATATTAAATAATGAACATATAAAGCTCCTAATGGGAGGATCAGTGTTGATTTATTAGCATTAGCTCATAATAAGTGCCATGAAATGTAAATTTTCTCACCTCGGAAGCATTCTCTTCTAGCAGACTCTTATTTCTCTGTCTTTCTCGAGTCACTCACTGACTCAAAGACATTTGTCAGTATAACTTATGGCGTTTAAAGGGTTTAGAGTATGCCTTCTGGCCTTCCTCTTCTTCCTCCACTAAACAGCTTCTGTGTGAGGTTCAAAGTGTGATGACCCGTCACTCTTTATTCACACTCATATTCTCCACAGGCCTGATACAGCAACTTTGACTCTATAGGCATTACTACACTTGAATAAAAGAAGGTGCATGCGCGAAAACACACCGCATGAAACACACACACGATGAATGTCACTTACTGTGCTCAAAGGAATGACACTTTTTCTATCTTAGGCCATCAACAAAAACACTGCTTTGTTGACTTGCACGCAGGAGTTTCTTCTGCATGTGTCCAGAAATAGCGTTGTCTATTAGCAGATGGTGTCACAATGCCACTGTCCTTCGTTGTGATTGTCAATCATATTATGATTTTCTTTATTGTTTCTGAGTAATCTATTGAACATAAGCAACATCACACGCTCTCAAGAGGAAACAATAAAACTGGGTAATAATGAAGATTACATTTTATTTTACTTTTATTTGGAGATCTGTATTATTTTGAGATCATCAAAAATTAAAGTCAAATATGAAAACTCGTGTCATCCTTTCTGTCATTTAAAACCATATGACTCTTCTGTGCTACAGAACAGAAGATATTTTGAGAAATGTCTCAGTGGTTTTGGTCCATACAATTAAAGACAGGGTCCGTTGTTGTTTGGATACCAATGTTCTTTAAAAGTGTGTTTTAGAGAGAAGAAAGTGCTAAAGGTTTAATGAAATGAGAGATTGTAAATGATGACTTTTTCCATTTTGTGGTGAACTGTCCCTTTAATATGGCACACTTACAATTTCAACCAATCAACATTTCAACTCATTTCAAGTCATTGAGTAAACAAAGAATAGGTATATTAAGTCCTGCAACTTATTTTGTAGTACAAAAGCACACTGTATGTTCTGTTAAGTGTAACAAACATGTCCCCTAAATATTATTATTTCATATAGTTTTTGGTTTGTTCAATGTATGTCTAATAAAACTAACATCAAAGTGTAAAGCTTTCAGACATTATAGTCACAAGAATATGAAAATCCACAGTTCTTTAAATAATTTTTTAGAGTACCTGAGGTCACAACTAGGCTTTCACACACAAACACACAACCCCTCTCCTGAACTATTTACCAGGGCTGAACTTTCAGCTCTGACACAAACTGCCCATGTGGCTCCTTTGCCCCCGCAGGCAGCAGTGCCAAGTACACTGGAGTGACAGCGCCCTCATCTGGTGACTTGGGTGCATTTGGTCCAGCCATGTCAGTTTTGACCCATCCTGGACAGCAGGCATTGCACAGGATCTCATCTCCAGGCCTCTCTTTGCTCAGATTTCGGGCCATGATTCTAGTCAGGGTGGTGAGGCCGGTTTTGGAGATGCCATACGCAGTGCCGGGCCAGCCTCGTTCTTCGTGGGTCCCTGCTTGAGCGTCACTGACGAATTGCTCCATCAACCCGACCAGTTCTTCCTCTTTGATGTCGTTGCTACGAAAACGGGCCTGGAGTTCTGGACTACAGCGGGCCAAAGCCATTGAGCCCATCATGCTGGAGACATTCACAACCCGACCTGTGAAGATGTACAGAATGTATATGAAAGCTATGAACAAGACCAACAGGTTCTGCAACAAAACTATTGCATAAGACTCACCTCCAGGTTTGATAATGGGCAAGAAGACATTGCACATATCTCTTGTGGCAAAGAAATTGGTCTTTAATGTCACATCTGCCTGGGTCTTAAAGGGTGTTGTATCTGCCACTGTCATGAAGAAATGAATTATTTTAATATTTTTTTGTGTAATGGTGCTATGACAACATGTTAAAAATATTAAATCGACTACTTTTAAAGGCAATTCCGGCGTTGTTGATGAGCACGTCCACGCCCCCGTACTTCTCCTTGAAGAAGTCGCGTGCGTTGCCGACGCTTTTTGGGTCATTGATGTCCATCTGATGGAAGATGGGTGACAGACCCTCTTTCTTCAGACTCTCCACCGCGGCGGTTCCTCGTCCCACATCCCGGGCTGTCAAGTATACGTCCCCGGCATATTGTTTACACAGTGCCCGCACGATAGCGAACCCGATGCCTTTGTTTGCACCAGTTACCAGGGCTACTTTGCTGTTACTCATTGCCTAAAGTGTGTCTGCAATGAAAATAAAAGAAACCAATCCTAAATGTCTATATATTATAATAAGTATTTTCATAAAAGCGTTAAAGTAAACATACCTATCGTACACTCAACAGAACTCCGAAGCCTGTGCAGCAAGTATTTCTATGACGCTTGTAATGCGCAGGCGCAGAAGCCGCGTTTACATAAAACCTTCGCTCATTTCGCTTCTCGATATACATAACATACGCACGAACTTGAACATACAGCGAACGTTGAAGGGTGGGTGCATAAACAAACTCCGCATTGACCACTGAATCGTATGTCAACGACGACGCCATATTGGGAAAGGCAAGACTACACTACAAACACATACAAATGAAAGGGGGATCGGTTTTTCTATATAAAAAGCACACAACGTTTACACTTCTTAAAACATTTTGTGCTTTACGATGGAATACTATAACGTTCTGACTTGATTTTCTTTATTGGTCAGAATTGACCAGAACGCAACTGTCTCGTTCAGCTTTTTAAAGAGCCAATTTGCCCGCTCCAATATGGCGGCGCTGTTGACGAGGGTACAGCCACGGCCGCCGTAGTGATGCAAGATCTCTGCTAAAATTACAATAAATTACATTAGCTAACGCCTGCACATACCCCAACCCTAAACCTAACCTTACAATAATAAAAAATAGAAATTAACTGTTGTCAGCGTGACAGAAATTATGCGGTATTGAAGTGCGCATGCCCAGTGGAGGTTGCTGTATCCCTTCTAGCCATGACAGGACCAAAGCACTGATGCGTGGAAAAACATGGTTGTTGCTAGAAGAGAAACAGCTACTGCCGGAAGTTGTGCAAAATCTCGTCAAATAATTATAATAAATTACACTAGCTAATGCCTAGACCTATCCCAACCCTTAACCTTACTCTACAAAAATAAAAAATATGAAAAAAACTGTTTTCAGCGTTTCAATAATTATGCGGTATGGAAGTGCGCATGCCCAGTGGAGGTAGCTGTATCCCTTCTAGTCAAAACCGAAAAACATGAGTGTTTTCAAACCTATCCCGATTGGCTTAGAAACAATGACGTCAGTAAGAGGGAAGCAAGTGGTTTGTATTGAGGCGTTGCTTAGTGTATCTGACCATGTGGATGTTTATTTTGTGTTTATCTAACTTCAATTGAATGACATCACGTTAGATATGAGTTTCGAGTGTTGCTGTGTACACTATATAGGATGAATAAATCCGGGTCACGTGCTGGCAGGCGAGCAAGGAGAAGACGTCGGAAAAAGCACGAGGATGTTTCCAAAGGTACTTTTCTGTACTGCGGTGTGTGCTGTTAAAGAGTGCATCATATTTAGGAGGATTATAAACATTTTGTTCGCGTTTTGCTCTTGTAGTTACTCTGTCTCACGAAGTTCAGTTTATTCATTTGAGGAAATTGCTGAAGGAAAGAGGATTCCCTTCTCAGCACCTCATCCCTGTCAATTTCAATGGTAAGAGTCTAATGAAGGTATTAAAGTGTACATTTTACTCACAGTGCATGTAGATATAACCGTATAAGTTACTTTATGTGCAGATACTGGAAGGGGGCTTATGGCTACTCACCCTATCAAGGTAAATACATATAGGTACACAAACGAGTGTGTTTTAAGTTATCAAGATACCTGTAATGTACCTGTACACCAAAATATTCCTGTAATGTATAATAAATCTGTTTTCTGCTTTGAAGGCTAATGGCACGATAATTTCGTTGCCTGAAAACTGCTTGCTGACTACCGTCACAGTTCTCAGTAGTTACATGGGAGAATTTATAAAAAGGTACGTTTTTTCTTCTGCTTTAGTAGTAAGATTTATTTCTTAAACATGTTCAGTGAATTTATTAAGTTGTCTTATGGTGTCACCAGTAAAACATGGCTTTTGTGCATCATATTTACTGTAATTTCTCTCTGTCTTTAGATATCAGCCTCCTATATCGCCTCTCGTGGCTCTTTGTAGCTTTCTCGTTGCAGAGAGGCATCGTGGAGACACATCAGAGTGGAGTCCATACATCCATGTCCTTCCAAAGTTTTACACATGCCCCGTGTGCTTCCCCGATGACATCATTCGCCTCTTGCCTGGGAGTCTCTGGAAAAAAGCCACGGAGCAGAAAGAACAGTTTGAGGACCTCTATTCGTCTTCCCTTACGTTCTTTCGTTCCCTTCAGCCACTTTTCAGCCAGCCACTAGAGAAGCTGTTTACGCAGGATGCACTGCGGTGGGCCTGGTGCAGCGTTAACACGCGGACAGTGTATATGGAACATGATCAGAGTAACTATTTGTCCCGGGAGAAGGATGTCTATGCTCTCGCTCCGTACCTTGACCTGCTGAACCACTGTCCGAATGTTCAGGTAAGAACACGTAGAATTTGCTCTTGTATATTTCTTCGTGAGTATAATGTAAACAAGGCACTCGTGATGAAATACAATATACTTTGTTTACAGGTTAAAGCCGGCTTTAACAAAGAAACTCACTGCTATGAGATTAAAAGTGTTCACGGATGTAAAAAGTTCCAGCAAGCATTTATCAACTACGGCCCTCATGACAACCATAAACTACTTTTGGAATATGGTTTTGTTGCTTCTGGGAATCCTCACAGCGTAGTATATGTTGATTTAGGTAAGGAGCATGCAATTTGAAAAATAAGACGGTTGACAAATAATGTGGACATTCAACTTTTTAGTCTAAAATTAAGATTTCAACTTGAAATGTATATGGACAGCAATGTTTAAAAGTGTAGGCTTACTCATTCTTCCCCCCCCCCAAATGTCTAGAATAATATGGAATAACATAAACATTTAATTGAAAATTAATAAATAATTAAAATAGTCAGGCTTTGCCTGGAATTAGATTTTTTTTACTTTTGGCATTTTATTGACCAGCTATCGCGCTGATTTAAGCAGTATTATAGGAGTTCACATCTTTTCTGGCTTCTTTTTGTTTCTTATTTGGTCCAAGTAATTCCAATAACTTTTCGAATACTTTCTGTATTAAGAATTTGTTCGTTTCATAATAAAAGGATTTAATTTGATGTCACAATTATATATTTTCTCCACATAACTAATTTCAAACATTTAGGCATATACCTTTAATTCAAAAAGTTTTAAATATGATGAAAAAACATTTGTCAAATGACCCCAAACTTTTGAACAATAGTGTGTATATTTGATATTTTAATATGCTGTTACTGCTCAAAATGTCGCATCAACAATCTGTGCTGTTTTTTTCAGAAGTTCTACAATTGTGCCTAGATAAAAAGGATAAACAGCTATCACAGAAACTATTGTACCTAAAGGACAATGATTTTTTACAGTAAGTTAGTTACATAGATATTTCACTTTTTTAGTTGTTGTTATTGCAACACTCAGTTGTTTGTAGAACACCGCTACAAAAAGTTCCAAAAACAGAAACCCTGTGTGCTGTTTCTCTTTAACAGGAACCTGACCTTCAGTATGGATGGTCCTTCTTGGAGACTGATGACTGCATTTAGACTTCTGTCTCTGAAACCTGAGCAATAGTGAGAAATGACCATTTTCACTTTGACAAAGTCTGATAATGCAAAGTACATGATAATGCAAAGTACATGAAGTCTTGGTGGTGTTGTGATACTTCTGCATGCATATGTGTGGAGTGTCTTTTTCTCAACAAAAAAAGTGCCTAAGCAACAGCATTTTCATGTTGACATCTTTGCAGTGCTTGTTGGAAAAATGTCCTCTTGGGGGCATCGGTGAGCCGGGCTCAAGAACAGTGGTGCATTGACTCTGCCCTAAAGCTTTGCAATAACCTCACTGAAGACAATGTCAAAGCTCTAGAGAGGGTAGGTCTAGCATAAATCTATTAAATCATATTTCTTTAATTAAAGATATGAAACTCATTATAACACAAGTATTTTCAATTGGACAGCTATCTCATCTCCAACAGTGTACAGACCATTCTCGTCTTGAGCAACTGCGTGTGGTGGAGAACCTGAGACAAGAGCAGCAAAGGATTTTGGAACACACACAACTGCTTCTAAAAAACCTCGAGACAACAGTCGCTGTGGTAACAGTATAGGGCAGAGTGAACACTAAGAAGGGATTGTGCCATTCCAAAAATCCATTGGGAATGACATCTTTGCCAGAAACAAGTTCCTCTACCAGATTTTATTAATAACACAAGCTGATGTTAATAACTAAATTTTAATATTTACGAAAGCCTTTTTTTTAATAAATCACATTTTAGCTTTGTAATTTATTTTGTATGCTTGGCAATGAACATGAATTCGATTTCTGCGATTGATTGTGTTTTATATATCAACAATACATTGTTAAATTGTTAGTGCCACAGAAGTGACAGCTTGTTTAAAAACACATTTATATGAGATTAACAACATCGATAATGACTAATGCTCATAAATATGGAAATGTTTTTGGAGAGTTCTTCAAAGCTTGACAACTATTCTTTTCCGGGCTTGCTTTTTCTGAACCATTTCCATGGAGACTGTTGCTTCATATAAAGGCACCGGGTCCTCCAACTGCGGCCTGCACAGAGACAGCAGTCAAAATCCACACCATTCATACGGCTGAGCTGATTTCACATTCATTTTAAAACAAACAAAAAGTCTTTCTGGGGGTTTTTTCTGCGTTCATACCTAAAGGTCCCAACGGAGAGCTTCTCCACCACATCTTTCAAGATATCTGAGAGCGAGCAGACTCAAGGCAGATAACCCAGTTATAGACAGGAAGGAACGCATCTTGTACATTGTTAATAAGGTCCTTCCAATAGCCGGAAGACACTGGGTAAAAATCCCTCAGCTCCCAAACACAGCAAGCTTTCATAAAGCAGCCATATACAAACCCGTTGAGAAACCCATTGACCTCATTGCAATATATAGTGACGCCAGAGAAAAGCTTGGGAGTAAAATGTCTCCTGAACGCATGTATTAACAAATGTATGGCTATAATACATGCAAGTTGATTTGAGTAAAATCAGCCAATTGTTTTAATATGAATCAAACTACCTGAAGTAAATAAAGGATTAATTATTTAGTAATGGAGAACAACACTTCAAGACTGGTACACAGAGGAAAAACACAATGAATTCTGTCAATTTCATGTTTAATGTAAAAGATACGAAGGTATCTGCCCTGCTTGGCACGAGAAGCAGTCCACACCTCATCATTAAGGAACGAGAGAGACGCTGCCTTCATAAACAGAATGTGGCTGTCCGGAGGGTCCAGCTTTAAAAAAAATATGACTGTTATTTTTAAAAAACTATCATCTAGAGATGTAAATAATATACTCTGCTAATCCTACACAGACTTTGATGGAGCCACTAACCTGTAAATTTTGTTCTGTGGTGACCCAGTGACCTCCGACTGCAAGAAGGGTAATGAGATCATGCTTGTGCGGTAGATGCAACTGTGTTTCTGGTTCCTCCTCAAAAAGTCTCACTGTTTAGAAAAGATCTTCAGAATAACAGACAGCAAAGAGCAGTTCCGCCCATCCCAAAACTCGCACAAAAGCTCCTAAGCGATGACAAACCTCCCGAGTCAACGATGATGTCCACTCCAAGACCTCCTGTCTCCTCAAGACACGTGTCCACCAAGCCCTCCTTGGAGTCCCACACTTTGATGACTCGAGCTGAAGAAACAATGCGAAACATTTAAACACATATTCAGACCTTTATACAACATACTTGCATGAATAGGCCTTGGCATTGCTTGCATGATACTTATTAGAGATGCAGTTTAATACCGTCAGTTAAATATTACTTAACTAATCACAAACACACTGAAAATACAAACTTTTGTATGGTGTGTTGACAGCACAAATTTTCTGTATATACCCCAACAGAACGATTTCTGAGAAAGCTCACCTAAAAGTGGCTCCTGCACACCTTGAGAGATAACAGAAAGCATGCGATAAAAGATAGAAAGAAGATGAAGAAAGACACATAGCAAAGTTACTCAGGATAGAATTAAAAGACGAGGTTAAAGACACTCAGGGACAGTATATCAGAAACACTTGTTAAAAAATACCCATTCACAGCAGGAAATATAACACTAACTTTATTAATATGCAAACCATCATAGTCAGGATAACATAGTCCTTTAAATCTGAATGGGTTTTGATTGGATGTCATTGTTTTGTGCTCTGCATAAGACAGTTTGAAACGATGTAAGGGTAGATAAGTGATAAAATGTACATTTTTGGATGAAAATGGGATCACTTGGGTGAACTATCCCTTTAAGACAATGCCACATCTTAGAGAAAAAAGGTGAAAATTAAAAGTGTAGAATCTCTGCAGCAAACATTCATTACCTCTACACTAAGTCTCTTAAGTCGAGTCAACCGCCAAGCTAAATAGTCATATACGTATTGCAATGCTTACGCCAAATCAAGCAACAAAATGCCAGAGAATCCTCTCTTGAGGATTACAAGAGAAATGTGTTGCTTAACCCTCCAGCCTGACATTTCTCTATTACCAGGGACTTTTAGACCACGGTTCCTCAGTTTACAAACCCAGACTTGAACCTTATCCAGAACAGACTCTGCATTCCTCTCAACAATAAATCAGATGAATGCTCACCCACACTCGGCCTGAGCTCCTCCAACATCTTCTGGTCTTCGGCAGACAAGGCTGTAGCCATGACTTTCACACCATGAAAGTGAGCGAGCTGAATGGCCAGAACCCCAAACGGCTGCATGCATCCAATGTAAGAGGTCCATGAAAAAATTGAAATGGAACACAAAGAACTTTCTAAACATGAGTTAACAACTGAGTTATTAATGAATACGAGTAGACAGTTTGAAGAAATACTCACACTTGCCCCATCTAGCACTAGCAGAGTTTGTCCGGCAGCCATCCGAGCCAGCGTGTGAAGAGCTGTGTAGGCCCTGAGACCGTCTTTCATTACTGCCGCAGCTTCAAACCAGCTCACTTTCTCCGGCTTCTGAACTTATAATAGAATACATCCATATGCAAAAGATAAAGCAAAGGCACTTTACAGAAATATGCTACACTGAGTGTTATTTTAAAAGGATAATTCACCCAAAAAATTTAATTCTGTATTCATTTACTCACCCTCAGTTTGTTCCAAACCTTTTAAATTTCCTAATTCTGATGAACACAAAGGAAGATATTTGGGAAAATGTCAGTAACAAAGCAGATCTCGTCCCCCTTTACTCCCATAGTATTTATTTTCCCTACTATAGCAGTAAATGGGGGATCTGTTTTGATACTGACATTCTTCCAAATATCTTCCTTTGTGTTCATCAGAATTAATAAATGTATACAGGTCTGGAACAACCTATGGGTGAGTAAATGACGACAGAATTTTCGTTTTTGGGTGAATTATCCCTTTAATTTGAGATTAAACTACAATACAATGACAATATGTTTTTTATAAACATATGCTGTATTTTGTGTCCTATTTGTGAAAAGTCCAAAATAGAATAATAATAAATAGGCACATATGTTAGAAATTGAATTATACCCATATTAAATTCATCAATAATCACGACAGAACACAGGCCAGATAGCTCAGCATCCAAGGGGAGTATTCCTAAAAAACAATACGCCAATGTTTATTTGATCATACACAAAATTTAACAGAAAAGGGAAATAAAGCACTTACCTACAACCTCATCTTCTGGCTGGAAAAATGTTACCTTTGGGCCAACTGCAAAATCACAGATGTCAAGTCATTTGTCTAGAAAATTATTTTAAATGTATAAGAGATCATGCGAACCTTGAAGAACAACACCAGCAATCTCCCTTCCTACTGAGATATGTTCCTTCCCGAGCTTCAGCTCCTCACATAGCTGATTTAATAGATGATAGTTTTTAATTCATATTAATGTGAACATGTTCACCGGCGAAGTATTCAAGAATATCAGACATTAAAATATCAGATATATTACATAATATAAATAATGAAAACGCATAACCTTAAAATCAACTGGACTTAGTGCACAGCTCTTCACTTGAACTTTGACCTCATGGTTGCCAATGTTATTGGGTACATCCTGTAACATAAATTGAAGAGATCACATAGATTGAAACGGGGAAATGCGCTATGGATAAATGCTCTTCCAGATCACTTGGGGCATAGATGAATGTGCCCAAGCATGCAAGAAAAATTCAACATCATTTTCTTTTCACTCTTACCGTCTCTTGTAAAATAAACTTCACATCACCCTGATCTCCTGTTTTGCAGTAAAGTCCCTTCATGGCAATTCTGACTGTTCTGAAATCAGATGAAACAAGAGTCATAATAAATGGTGATAATAAGCAATGTATGTGCTCAAAAAAAGAAAGAAAAGTTTGCCACGATTTATATAAGCGAATAAATAATATACATTATGCAGCAGTGTATGTAACTCAAACCGACTCACTTCTTCAAAAATATTTTACTGCATCACGTGTTTGCGTTTTAAACGCAACGGGATGAAATGTTATGCTATATTATTTTCATTCAGGATTATTGTTAAACCACTGACATCATGTAGCCGACTGCGCTAGTGTTTCGTTCATTTCCTCCACGTGACTCGTTCATCGTGACGTGCACAGAAAGAAAGAAACAACCTAGAAAGGAAACGAAGGAATTTTGTGCATGTGCTCGACTTTAAACAGACTGATCGACGTATGACTTCAAAGTAACGCGAGACAATTGTATCTACATATTGCTGTGTGATCGTGTTTATAACCACTGCATTTTTGCTTATAGTAATACAACCCCGTAGAATTTAAAAGAGCGTTTTATGTACTACAAACTAATATGTCGGTATTTGACTTCTAAGATTCCAAAACAAAGTATTTATTTGTACAAACACATACTTTTATTAATAATTAAATGGAGTGGTATATTTTGTTATATTTCATGGAAACACCGAAACACCACAACTTCAAGCTTTCTGAGCCATTTAGCGCCCCTAGCGGAATTAACGCTTTTCGCCACCAGACCTTAATTTGTCTTCTCGAAACATCCACATCGTGTTACAGCATTTAAACATCGGACCCTTCGACGTTTAATTTAATACGAATTTTGAATAACTGTCGTTATTTTGTCACGATATCAAGTAAATTAAACTATTTGCGGTAAAGTGCTTAATTTGGGCCGCTTTCTGCCCCCTGTCCTTGGTACCAACGTAAACGCGCACGCCTGCGTGACGTTTGCACGTTTGCACGTTTCCTCTTTCTCCCTTGTATCTCACTACGGAGGAAGCGAGGAGCCCGAAGGGGCAAAGAAATAACCCTGGAATTTATCTCGTGCATTACAAATACAACAGACCGCCGCCTCTCGCTCCATGTTGCTGTAGTTTCTTTTTCCACCGCAGAGGGAATTAAATATGATGGAAAGTGAACGATGAGGTAAGAATGTTTGTGTGTCTCGGGGCGAGTGTCCTTTTTTGACAGTGACTGCGGCCGCTGCGCGAGCGAATAATCTGTGGAATTTCAGCGCGCGCCTGGCGCGGATTCTGTGGTTAATTCGCTCGCTCCGTTCCACGGGTTTCCAACGGTCACTTCAGCGTCTGGACGGTAAAAATACTCTCACATTGCTCGCGAAGTGAGGCCTCTGTAAGCTTATTCTCCACCCAAAGATTGCAGCTAAAGCCCTGCTCTGATTTAACGTTAGTGATTTAGTTAGCACACCGGCTAACGGCTGCTGGCGCTTTACCGTGACAGCGCCTTTAATACTGTGGTAATGTGGATTTCTGTGGTAAAACTCACGGATACGGGGGGTTATTTTGACGTTGAGTGTGCTGTGGTAATACTTGCTATCGGGTATAGTAACGGTGAGTTAGCCGGGTTAGTGTTGCTGTGAGACAGAGGGGGTGGATGAAGATACCCTGATGGGGCAGCGCACCCCATCATTCATCATCACTCCACATATGAGCACATGCACACGTGTCTCATCTTTACATAAGAACGAATGTGTGCATTAGCAAAACAGAGGTTATCTAACCTGGATTTAGGTAACGTCCTTGTTTCGTGCAGAGATTGATCAATTTACATTGAGAGTATCGTGTTTTAGCATAAACACTTGGAGATTTTGGGTCTGTATATGATATGAGTAATGCATCAGGAGCCTTTGCTTGGGTTAGTATGCTCATGAACCTTGCCAGGCTCTGGTTTATGGAGGCACTCCTTGATAACAGAACTAAAGTGGATGGGAAAACCTGTTTTGACAACTGCATAAGTAACACCCTAAAACCGTGACATCAAACTGGAATTATATGCTACATTTGTGCATTTGGCAAACACAATCTAAAACTACATAATACACTTTTTTCTTCCAGTATGTGTGTTCCCTGTCTTACCCACAATTGTTTTGCTGATCTTACCATATAAGTTTCCAATACGATTGAGGGACCATATGTTGAAGTTTAAGAATTAATGAACGATAAAAAGAGTCATAAATGTATAGATAACCCCCGCATGTCTAAATACTGCAGTGTTTTTTTCGAAGATTCAGGGAAGCTTATTGTTACGCCTTTTTGTTCATGGTTCATTAGAGGCCATTCTCTGCAATCTCAAATTTATCTGACTTCTCTGTCTCCATCCATGGATTCTCTCTTTATCCCCCATCCCCCATAGGTGTTCAGCTGAGATTTAGTCTGGGATGCGAGATAAAAGAGTTCCGCAGACCGCTGTGCGCAGCTCAGTCTGGTCTTTTTTTTGCCCACCGCTGATATCTGCGCTGCCCTTTTGCTGCTCTCTTTGAAATGTGTTTCTCTTTGTATGAACATTGGCTCAGAAGGGTCTTTCTGTCTTCCTAATTAGGTTAACAGGAAGTGAGGGGGACCATGAATCTATCACCACCCAGTTCTCTACTTCAGTGGGCCAGAATAATTTCTGTTACTTTTGTGTTTATTTTGCCGGAATGTTCTGAATTTTCTGTTTGACTTTAGCATGTCTGTGTGTATAGATGCTTTTAGTTTTTCTTTGTGGATGTTGGTCTGATCTGCAGGTCTTTGAGTGTGTTTTATCTTGTGTATGTAGACCGGTGGTGGGTTTGTGTTTTGTCGCAATGAAATAAATTATGTATAAATAAAGTGTACAATCGTTAAACTAAGTTATGTAGAATGCATAAGCGGTGCTAGTTTTTGCCTGTTCGATCTCAACAAAAACACTTACACCGTGTCTACACTGTTTCGTTATCAGCACACTGAGGCGCTAATAGGAGTTGCAGAACAAGAGCTAGTTGTGTTTCGTGTTTGTTTTGCATCAAAGTACGTTTAATTTCTTAAATTAACATGATGTACTTCATTGTAATGTCATTAACTATGCAGATGGATCTTTGAAACCGCCTATACTGGACACAGCAAGTTCACCAGTATGAACGCACATTTGGTTCAGAACGACTCGCTCAGAAGGACTCATTTGAACCGATTCATTTAAACTATTAAACTTTTCAGTCACTATGGAATATAAGAGATCATTTAAAATGAACTACAGAGAATACAAGATGTGAATGAGATTCGCTCATTTAGTAAGACTGGTTAATTCAGTTGGATATTGTGGGCTGAAAAGCTTTATTTGATTAAAAATAAGGCTGCAACTAACGATTATTTTAATAATCGATTAATCTATTGATTATTTTTTCGATTAATCGATAAATCGGAAAAAACAAAAACAAGAAAAGCATTAATTTTCAACCCTTTATTCAAAAACAGAACTAAAATCTTCAGAAAGTGAATGAACATGTTGCTCCTTGATCATCCCTGAGTTGTTATAATAATAATAAAATAAAATAATGGTGTTGACTAACACAAAAACAAACACATGTTTGCCAAATTTTTTTTTTTTTTAAATAAACTGCCACCATAGCTTCCAGAACAATTAATAATTTATAGAAAAATAAAGAACAATACAAATCAGAAAATTTGACAGGATTTGTTTGAATGTCAGAACTTGTTCTCTAAACTACACTGCAGAATCACACACTAGCAGATGCACAAACTCTCACACTTACACACACACACACACACACACACACTCTCTCTCGCTCTCTCAAGTTCACTTGAAGCTTATTCATTCGATTATTGTTTTTACTAAATTATTAGGTTTTTCCAGGAAGATGAACTGAACAAAAGAATTGTATAATCAAAATAAAATATTTATTTACATTTACATTTATATTTATATAAAACTTTAAAGTCTATCCTGCATTTGTGTTTTTTACTTGGCCAGTGATGTAACTACACAGGCAACAACTACATAACTTAACAAAATGTCAATCTCATATGACCAAACATTTGAAAGTAAATGGAGACAGATATAGAAGACATATGTGTTTTTACTACATTTTTACTTTTTTATTTCCATGTTATCTGTAGACAGCACAGATCTGCTTGATGTGACAATGTCACCGGCAGTTGTCAGAGCAACCGCTTGTGCCTCGGCCAATTGGTTCTCTATTTTGTTTTTTGTACAAAGGAGGACTTACGGTGTTGCTGAAATGGTCTCTTGAAGGAATATTGTAGCGTGGCTCAATTACATGAACCATGTTTTTAAAACCTGTGTTTTCTACAACCCACGGCCATAAATGTACCAATCGCTGCAGTGATTTGTTTTGCTTTGTTTGAATCAGTTGGAAATGCCTGCCTAAATGCTGTGGGGATTGTTTGTAGCGTGCGTGTTTCTCCTTGTTTTCGTCGAGTGCCATTTATTGACACACTGGGGTCATTTCGTCGTAAATGAGTTGACATGTTTGAAGTTTACCCGCTAATGTAGTTTCTTCTTGTGTAGCAGATGCAACATACCGTAGTGTTTTTATCCACCTTTCTCTTTCGATCCCCCTCATAATTAACAGGTAAACCAAAGTCATCCCACACACCAGACCTGTTGGTTTTTGGAGGATCTTCTTTTTCTGGTCTGGTTGTCGCATTCACGTTACTAGCAAAATGCTACGGGCTAATCAAACATATGCCTGACTGGAGTAACGGCTAAGTGTAATTGTGTTTTTCTTTGGGGTTAGGTGGGAGTGGAAGACAGCACGTTTGCTTTTACATCGTTTGGTTACCCTTGTTGAGCAAAGTCACATTGAGAACATCATATTTCACACTCTTTCATTTTTTTATTTTGTTTTAGGATTAGTCAAACGAACCATACGGTTCGTCCGGAAACCCCGTACCCAACGATTCAATACGAATACGCATTACGTTACACCCCTATAACTTATTTTATTAGAACTTTTAATATGTCAAAGTATGGCTGGGCGGTATGACCAAAAATTTATATAATAGTGTTTTCCAGATTTATAACAGTTTCCAGGTACATGGCAGTATTTTTACCACATTTTCTTCTGATTGAGAGAGGAAATTGTGCTGTTGATTGATTTAAAATGCCTTGAGAATTTTGAGAAGATATTTATTCACCCACTGGGGTCATGAGGATTTCTTACATGGATGGGTATGCTTTTTGGAGTTTCAACATTTTTGGACATTGTGTTGTTAAAACACTGTAAGTGTGTTAATATGTTTATTATTGTCACAAACCTGATTGGTGTACGTACTGCAAATGGGTACATGTTCCTGTATTATGCTTAAATAAGCTTGTGTTCTTTTCATAGTATGGATCATAAGGGTTTTATTCATCTGATCTGTTAAATCAGTCAAAATACGTGCATGCTCTACTCATTCATACATATTCATAATTATGCAATAGCATAATGACGCTTTATTATTATAATATAGTTTAATTGTGTTGCATCTTGCACAGTCAGATAGTCGTGAACCTTGTTTTAACGTTAGACCGAAGCACAAATAATCAAGATCTCTCCCGGAAACTGTCAAATTCAGTCTGACGGGAGATTCTCTGTATCAGGCTCATATTCCCCTCTGATGAAACCCACAGAGGCGTTTGAAGCTCAGCTATCCATTCTGACTATTAAAGCTGAGCTGTCGTTCTGCCTACCTCAGCTGCACAGAAAGCACTTCTGTTTATGACCTTTCGTAAATGCTTTTGGCTGGAACTGAACAAATGATCCAAGGACAGATTTTGTACTTGGTTTTAACTTGAACAATAAAGTGGACCGGTTGGGGTGCTTGATGATCCAACAGAACGCTTTACTAGCTTAACATTGAAGATCTGTTTGCAAAACATTGTGAAGGTCCTTCGGCTTAAAATATTTCTTATCAAAAATGATAAGCTTGTGTTTCGTTTTAAGCTGAACTCCTCTGCATGTGTCTGGACTCTGGACTGCATTAAGGTATGGTTGGGAAAGCTGTGTGTGATTTGTAAAGTGGTGACTGTAGATGTCGGGGGGGATTTGTGGAACCTTAAGCATCTGAACACTGCATCTGTTTAGAAATCTTGCAAGGATGACTCCCGGTTTTCTGGTTGTCTCACTCTTGAAGGAAGTCCCTGGCTCTGCGGTGGTGCCAGTGTTAATGTGTCTGTGCGCTCAGTTCCTCTGCTTTCTAGTAGTAACCCATCAGAGTATTGATGTTAATGGGGTAGAGCACAGAATTATTGAGTCTTAAATGTCTGCTTCTGCAGAAAAAGCAAGCCTGTAGCGAACAGATTATGTTGGAATAATCCCTTGTTAGACTTTCGATTAATGTTGTCTGTTGCGGTCAAGTCATGAACGCAGTCCGTGACAGACTGTTTTGCTTTACAGAGGAATGCAAACTTGTGGGGGTGCGTCTGGCTGTGTTGTGTTCATGGAGAACCTCAAGTGGTCTTCCAAAGAATGCAGACGGGAGTGTGTGTCTGATGTTGACTATAAATACTCGCATTGCCTTTGGCTCTGGAGTCTCGCATCACCTGACTAATGAACCCACAGCTGGATGGTGGATGTTTGTCTTCAGTCACTGTTTTTGATGACATTTCTCAGATAATCAGAAAAGTTATTCTGAATGTTATTATCATGCTGCTTTTGTGAGTCTGGAGAGGTTATTGATTGATTTATTGAAAATGTATAAGATGCAGGGACATTTCAGAGTATTGATTTTTTTTATAAACCAATTGAAAAACAATTTTTTATGAGTAATTTAGCAGGTAATAAAATTAAGTGGCCGATTGACATCCCTGACTGCTGTTGGTGTAAATGACTCCATTTTTCATTGGATGGCAGAAAAACCTGCAGGGCTGAGTGATACGGTACCATACCATACCGTAGGGCTGGGCGAAATGGAAAAAATGTAAACTCAGTAGTTTTTTTCTACATTGATAAATAACGATATTTATTTTGATATATAATTCATTCAAAAATATATTTTAATTTATAATAATCTATGTAAAATAATCTATTTTAAACACAGTTTATTAACAAAACAGTCTAACAAAAGTTAACTTTAAACTATCTAAAATTAATTTGAACCAAGTCATTGATATAACCTAATTAGACATCTACTGTTGCAGCAAAGAGGATATTAGGCCATAAACGACATGTACCAGTTCATTCAGGCTCAATTGACTCGTTAAAAGTAAAGGGATTGTTCTTTAAATACATTCAACCAATGAAAGGGCTCCGTTACTGTGCACATTCGAACGCTATTGGCTCAGCACCTGCACACATACATAATGCTGCAATAATGTCTTGCACGAGTGGTGGGATTCTTTCAAAAAGACATCTCACATAAACTTAATTTAAACATAAAACAAACAAACTCACTTCATTACATGTCTAATCTGTACAGGGCAGCGCTGGTTTATTTCGTATGCACCAGCTCATAAATTAACGTTGGATATAAAAACGTTTTTGCTTGAGTTTCAAAGTAACTTGCTTGCAATTGCGCCTCAAGTTTGTTTTGTTTAACCGGCGATTGCGAGAAAAATAAGACACTTGATAAACCGCGTGATGAAAACTCGAGGTTAGTTTCACTATCGTTTCCGCTTCCACTCATGTTTTCCTCCTCATGTCGAGTTATCTTTATAGTGAAGTGCAGTATGAAATGGACTTTGTGTTTTGACCCCCATGCTAAAAGCTGCACGATGACTGACTGTTGTTCCGTTTATTTCTGCTGTCTGTTAGACTGTAAAATTAATCCATATCGAGTCAAAATGCCATTAGCTTATCATCATTATCGAAATAAATTCTATCGGCCCAGCCCTACCTTACCGGCATGAAATGTCTCAACTGTAAGAGATTATACAGTACTGAATTTGAGCAAATTTTATCATATATCAGCTTGATATTTGTGAAATTGTAAACATGTTCCGGTTAAAAAAAATCTAGCATCTCTCCCTAACAAGCAGCATGATTGTATCTATCGTTCATGTCCAAACCCAAAATACTATACCAAAGATTAAAAGTGGAATTTTAAAATAATAAGTGAGTTTTTTTCCAGTTTCCTAAGTATGAGAAACAGTAATAATAATGCTTGTCCTAGTTAGCACTACTAATGAATATGTAAATCAGGCCTAGATAAAATGAATCCAGACAAGCCTTGAACTCTTGACCCACATTTGTCTCACCTAGTGACAGCATTCCAGTTAGATGACATCACCACAGTCGGGTGTGTTCTCATTTAGAGGAGTGAGTGTAAATCCTGATCAGTGAGACTGGTCATGATCAAGTGTATAAGCCAAACTTGAACGAGACGTGCGAGTCCTTCTAAAACATTGGTTTATTTGTGTTTCTATTGCGCTTTGTAGACCGTTTCCACTTCCTAGGCTTTCATTCAGGACGCCTGTGTTTGATAGCATTGTCCTGAGGAAAAGCTTCATTAGGATCAGAAAACGGGTGACAGGGAAAAGTAGGTCAGAGGCTCAAAGACGCGCGCACACACGGTCATTAGTACGGACATGACAAGAGCCAGTTTTACTGTGTGACAGTGTTACTAGAAGTCTTTGACACTGACAGTGAGAAAGAGAGAGAGTGAGTCACCAGTTTAATCTGGGAAGCTAGATGTTTTCACTATTGAGTCAAGCTCTCAGAGACTGTGGTGGGTTTAGTCCGCCATCTTGAGAAATACCCCACTGCTTCGGATTAAAAACTCAGACAGCACAAACATGCCCCAGATCCAATGACCTTCAAACTAAACAGATATTTTCAAACCAGGATAAAATGTGAATACTGTGTGCTAGGGTTCGGCCATAAACTATGACATCGTCCATCGCCGATGGCTGACAGCCATCACGATGTTGGGCTGGCATTGTGGTTCCCCAGCAAGATGTAATTTTAGTCATCAGGAGGTTCTGCTGATGTCCACACATCCCGTACGTGTATGACTTTCTGCGCATGTGTCGAGCTCGTCCATTCGTGCTTTTCTGCGGTCGAGTATGATTTGGAAGCTGCGAAACGCGTGTGCGCGCTAGGCTTGACATCAGTGAGGCGTGACCCGTGCAGCAGACTAATCACACACACAGCCTACACCGGTGGGCTCAAGATCTACTCGTCTTTCACGTAAAATAACAACTAGAAGAAATTCAAAATGTGCAGGTCGTACATGTGCAAATACTTGTTGAAAAGTAGGCTGTCTTGAAAACTGGTCGCAAAATTTGGTGGCAGTCTGGAGCCCTGATATAATTGTTTTTAATGTTCGCCCCTTCCCTCGATGTCATTGTCCATCATGATGATTCACTGTAGGCATCGTCCGATGCCAATTTGGTAGACATCAACCAACCCTGTTGTGTGCTATTATTTCCTTTTCTTTGGAGTAGTGTTGCACGATAGACCGGTACTGCAAAATTCCCGCGATACCCTTTTGTTAAAATGATACCTTTTCTTGTTTATTTGGTGCCGGTTCTTTAATGGTTTATTTTGTGACAGACAAACATGCAGCTTACCAGCTTCGATAACTTCTTACAACAAATTTCCATTTATTAACATTAGTTAGCTACCATGAACTAATAAAGGGAAATAGCTTTCCTGTGGCTCATTGGTTAGAGTATGACATTAGCAACGCTGATGTCATGGGTTCGATCCCAGGGGATTGCACATAGTCAGAAACAAATGTTTAGTACAATGCATTGCAAGTCGCTTTGGATAAAAGCATCTGCCAAATGTAATGTAATGTAAATGTAAATACTTCTACAGCATTGATTCTTATATTAATGGTTCATTTCACAGGCTATTTAATAAATATTTCACTCCATTTAAAATATTAACAGTTGTTAACATTAACAACTGGATTTGTATTAAGGAACATTTACAAATATTATTTAACGCTGTAAATTTTTTTTTATTGTAAGTTCATGTCAGAATGCATTATGTAATGTTTTAATGAATTGTCATGTATTGAAATTAATGAATTTAACACTGTTTTAAGGTCTATTTTAAGTTAATACCGTTTCTTTTTTCAGATTTTCAACCTCTGGTGGTAACATGTTATTTTAAAACAAGCCAATGATAATAATGCTAATTTTAAGTTATTTATGTTTCATCACTTATTATTGAATAACTTCCTGTATGTATTTTTGAATGGTATCGAGTCAGTATTAATATTGAAATACTTTTGTATCAAAGTACAAAATTTGGTATCCTGACAAAACTACTTTGGAGGCGAGTGTATATGGCTAATAACAGCATGGTTAAACACTTCAGTATGTACTATGATATGTGTTCAAATAAATACTTCAGATAGTAGCTGCGTTTACAGTTGTTCTTAGGGTCTGAAGTGAAATTTTTGACACACCTGCCAATAGCACTGCATTGGTGGAAACAATAATGGCCATCAATATATGACATGTGTTAAAAGTGTGTTTTGCATACATTTTCTATAACATATGCTATTGCCTTGGCCGGTGTTCAACTTCAGACTTTGCATTTCAAATGTTAATGCACAAAATGAAACCTGTTTCTGCATCAGTCTACATGAAGCGATTTGACTGGCTTGGGCAGAGTGATGCAATAGAAGTGTGAAACATCAGGATTTCCACATCAGTTTAAGATGCTATCAGATGTTCAGTAAGGGTGTTAGTGTTCAAGTTTAACTTCTTCTTCTCCGTGGATCACCATAACAAACGTTTCAAAGTGCAGGGAGATGTTTGTGTATGTCAGCGTTTTTTAGTAGAAGTCTTGCAGTTTGTGTCGTGATTGGACCCCGCTGAGAGAGCAGTGGATTACATTATGCAGCAAGGGAAGAAAGGGGGAGGAGGTGGAGAGAACAGTCTGGCAGTGATTAAAATACTTTGGGCAAGGTGCCCCTGAGTGTCTTTGCTGGAGACTGTGTGTGTGTGTGTGTGTGTGTGTATGTGTGTATTCTCTGGCAGACCATTTACACAGCTGGGACATAACTGGTCCCAGACTGAGGCCTTCTGATATCTCTCATTTTCTGCCTTTTATTTTTTCTGTCTTTGGTTTGATCCACTAATTAGAGTTGGGTGAGCTGTTTTGTTTCCATATTTATATCATGGATGATGCAGTGTTCCCTGACATAGGCTAAACAGTGGTCGTGATCCATCATTGAAAGGTCTTTTTTATACTAATGACAAAAAAATCTGAAGGCAGTCTGTCAATTTGACGGATTACAATGAGAGCATCCAATCATTTCCTTTCATTAGAACATGATATTAGGGACGTGAAGGGACGGTTACGTTTCCCATTCATTACTGGAAAACCCACGTGGGATCAGCAGAGACTCGTGGTGCGCACCCAAGGGCGTGTATAAACAAGACGACTATGAAGCCCACCACCGTCTTATTTGTCTCGCCATAGTTTCAAAACGAACTGAAAAACTTTTTGCATTTTTATAACAACACAGCTTGTAAGATTACAAATACATTGTGAAAATCATATGGCCCTAGATATCACACATAAGTCGAGCAAACTTCGGCCGTTTGGACATCATTCAGGGATGGGAAATGACAGGCAGCAGCCTCTAATTCGCCATTTAACACCGTAATACACAGAGATAAAAAAGCGCAAGTATCGATAACATTATCGTTTGTCATGAGGCTAATCGATACTCTGGTATCGACCCAATTGTGTACCAGTCCAAAAAAGTACCAGTTCTCGGTACCCAACCCTTCTAACAACAGAAACCTTAAATATGTAAACGACTTCGGCTTTATTAGGTATTAAAATACAGTAAGTTCAAAGAACGCAAACTTAAGTATAAAACAATCGCATTTGCCTGTCGTTTGTTCTTGCTGTGAACATATTCGAAATGATCAAGCGCCTTCTCAAGTATTCAACAGATAAATTATGTTTCCTGTACTCCTCCGCGGTTATGTAGTTTCATTTTAAACGTCTCGTATATCAAATCGTTTGTCCTCGAATCCGTAACGACAAACAGCTACTCGTAGTAATGCGCTCACGTTGTGTGTGTAAACTTGTCAATGACGACCTAGATTGTGCTTGTCTGCGGGTAACATCTGTCACACATGAGTGACCTGTTGACTATCACTCAATGCCTGGACTGGTGGCGGGTGGAGTTCTACTACTCTTTCCGCATGAAATAACAACTAGAAGAGTTGGAAAGAATTACAAATTTGCAGGTCGCACATGTGCAAGAACTGGTAAAAATTGCTCACTCTGTTTCTAAAACTGGTCGGAAAATGCAACCATTTAGTCGCAGTCTGGAACACTGCAACCGGCTTTTTGACAGGTTAATAAACTTATTGGCACACTAAAATCCTCCTTGAAAGGATTTGTTCCTTAAAACGTTCCTTGTAAATCACCATAGCATAAATAATTATAGCTAAACCAAAAGTTAGTTAAAAGGAATAGTTCATCCAAAAGGGAAAATTCGTTCATCATTTACTCAACCTCAGGTTGTTCCAAACCTGGATAAATCTCTTTGTTCTGCTAAACTTAAAGGAATAAATTTGGAAAAACGATCCCTTTTTTGGGTGAATTGTTCCTTTAACCTCGCTAATGGAGTAGCTAACCATGTTGACCTTGTCACTTATTCAATTCCGGTTTGTCTGGGTAAAAGACAGATGGAATTTGTCGGGTGATTTTGTGTTTCAAGAGAGGTCTTGCACATAAACGAATCATCCTTGTTTTTCTATGTTGTTTCTGTGAGGTTGTGGAGAGAGTGAGTCAGTGAATTAGTTCAGGAATGAAAGCTCATGGTTTCTTTATGCTGTTTTGCAGGTGTCTGTTGCTGGACGGCAGCTGACGGACTGAACCATGGCTCAGTTTCCCACGCCCTTCGGAGGTGAGAGCTGCTACATGTCCTGACTGACACGTGTGTGTTTGTGTGGTGGAAGGTGGGTGGATGTGTATGGAGTGTTGTGTGTTTGTGCGAGACGGAGAATGAGTTGGAGAGAGTCAGTGAATATCTGAAAGAATCAGTGAATAAAACAGAGAACTATTGATTTGGTTTTCAAGCTTTTATAAGGGCATTTTTAGTGTATTTTCTATGCCGCATATTTACACAACAATCAATAATGTTCCAAATGTGATAGTTATTTTTAGCAACATGTGAAAATAACTCGTAAAGCTTCAAAGAAGCGTCTTTACAACCAGCTACTATATAGGTGTGAGCCCATGCACACATGATTAATATATCACAAACACACAAAAAGTTTGTTATTTCACAGCTGAATTGTTAGTTTGTCAACTATAGGCGTGTCCATCCCCGTTCGCTCTATCAGTGAGCCATAATCAGTTAGCATAGAGTCTGCAGGTATTTATGAATGTATATTATGAGGACAAAAGCTCATTGTTTGTGGCATAATGTTGTGGGAAGGCTTTCCGTGTCGCCCATCACTGTAAATATAGAAGTCATTTACGCTGATGCTAAGCTACAGCTAAAGCTATCGGTTATTAAAACAAGTCATCTCTTTGATCAACAATTCTCAATAAGTCTGTATGGAAAACACTTGGTGTATATACGTGTTAAATAGTTTTGGGTTTTTTTCTTAAAAGGTTTTATTAGACATTATTATTAATATGTGCCATTTTATTGCTGTCAAACAGTAAAACTCACTTCATGTCATTATGTAAAATTGTAAATTTAACATATATTCAATTTTAACAGGTTTTGCAGATATTTACATAAGGTCAAATATAACCGAGACATGTTAGTAAATAAACATCTTTATGAATAAAGCTTGCCTGTAGCTCAGTGGTAAGAGCATTGCGTTAACAACGCAAGGTTGTGGTTTCGATCCCAGGGGATTGCAAATACCTATGTAAAAAGTATAGGATAAAGCAATGTATGTCGCTTTGGATAAAAGCGTCTGCAAAATGCCTAAAATGTAAATGTAAATATTGATTGCTTTTTTTATTACAGACCTAGGGGTAGGGCTGCTCGATTATGACAAACATCTTATAATCACGATTATTTTGGCCCATATTGAGATCCTGATTATTTAACACGATTACTCTTGAACTTTTAAAACAACATAGAACATTTAAAAAACATGGCTTTTAAACTGTTAACTCAACTGATAAATAAATGTACAGCTGAACCACTGTAAAGGGAGGGGGTGCGCTATGGATTTATACCAAAAGAAAAGAGAGGATCCTTACAAAATGGAATGTGCCGCAATAATCCTTTTGCTTCGATTATTTTGTTTTAGTAATTTTTTGAAGGCCAAAATTGACGATTTCGATTAATTTCACAGCCCTACCTAGGTGCCACATTTGGAAATGCCATGATAGAAAAATAAGTAAAAGAGGCGTACCTTTTGTTATATCACAATCAAAAAAGACTTATAGACCGTTATATCGGTATCGACTATTGGCTAAAATGTCTTGAAAAATATCTGCATATCGGGTTGTATCAGTAAAAAGTCAATATCGTGCATCACTACTACTATAGATAATATTACATTGGTGCCATATTTAAATGAGCTCAATTTGCAGCAAATGTTGTTCATTTTTTGAACTGTGTGCCACAAAGCTTTGTAGATGTGGCCTGTCCTGACAAACAAAAACAATGTCGACAATTAAACTAATGTAGAAATACATTAGATGCCTATCTCTGTCACATGTTTTTCTCTCTCTTAAGGGGGGTCAGATACATGGGTAATATCTGTGGACGAAAGAGCCAAACATGATCAACAGTTCCTCAGTTTGACCCCCACACCTGCTGGCTTCATCACAGGTAAACACACGTGGTTTGTTTTCTTGATTTCAGAAGGTACCATATTAAGTGTTGAATGTTTGAGGCTGAATTGTGCTATGCAAATGAAATTCGTTTAAATTCTGTGCAACCGTCCACGTCAGACAACAGGAGTTAACAAACCAGTGTTTTGACAGACTTGTGGCGCTGGTGATGTCACAAACTAATTGACATATTTGTCCGCAACATCATCGGACAAAAACAAAATACAGTGCATCCACATTATAGAGCGGCTATATGCTGTTTGCCCTTTCTCAACAATGAATTGCTTTATTATGAACTCATCTTTGATTTTAAATGCAAGTGACACTACACGTAGCAAACTACATCCGCAGATGAGAGGCTGAGGGCTCTCGCATACGTGGAGCTCATAGCACACGGTCACGCACCACTCACATCAAACAAGTCAGGATATAGAGAAGACGCGGAAGCGCTGTTTATCCACTAGTTAATGGATCACAGATACAGACGGATCGATAGAAAATTTAAATATACTTGGGCGGCCATTAATATACCTGGGCGGACCGCCCAAGTAAATGCATTATATGGGAAACGCTGCAAGAGTTAGATTCACGCTTTATTTCTAGAACAGAAACATTGAGTAACATCAAAACTCAAATAGGAGCTTTTCCTTCCCGTCATCCTTTTTTTCGAATACCCCCATGCTAATAAGGGCTCTAATGATAGTCTAAAAAGCATACCACTTCCTGTTTTTTGTTTGTGATGAGTGGACATCCAAGCACACTGACCTATGATCAAGCACTAAGAGCTAATTAAAACCACACGACTGTTCTCAGAAACGGCTGATCTGAGGTCAGTGTCAGTCTCTCATCTGCCGCATAACAAATACATTTCGGCCTTGCCTCTGACCCACAGTAAACCAGCTTTGCGTTTACATTCCGTCAGAAAGGCAAACATCAAAAGTTTATGTAAATGTTTGCACAATGCAGATGTCTCGGAGTTCAAATTCTGATTCTCTTTAAGCAGGTAGTACCAAGTAGGTTTTTGTACATAAAAAATAGGAAAGGCAGTGTGTGATATTCAGAATCACTTGCAGTGACTTAGTCGATGATAAATCAGGGTGTGGTACGCTGATTTCCACACACAGTAGCATTTTTAGAAGGAGGCAATAATGTCAGTACTTTGACTTCTGTATTTCTCTTGTTAAGAACTTTGACTAGTTTGTTACTGTCATCAAAATCTAGCTTTCTTCTTCCTCTGAAATATTTCAAACCTCTTAAAAAATTCCTGATGGGTGTCATTGCTCTGAAGTGACAGTCATTACTCTGCTTTTACAAGCGTAAAGCACTGACACCAAAGTATATAAATACAGAAAAAAGATTGTGAATAATGCAAAATAATTAAATTAAAAGCTGAAACTTATTTTCGATAAGTGCTGCTCGTAATAGCATGTCAATTTAACCGGTAACTAGCCAATCAAACGATTTGAGCACTAATTCCAGCATGTTCCAGCTGTACTGTGTGCCTGCTGAAGAGATGGTACTTGAGGATTTCCTGTTGACCAGTGCATCTCAAAGAACTTCTTTGTGTTGACTGAAGGACGGCTCGAGCAGCAAACAGGCGCGGTTAGGCAGGCGTGGAGAGGGAGATCTGTTTTTGGCTCTGTGGAGTGCCAAAGAAGACACCTGTTTTTTTTTACGGAAAATAAGGGGTCAAAGGTCTTATAAAGTCTGTTTTAACACAGCAGAGACACAAACGCAGACATCTCTTATTATCTGTGTGTTGAGCTATGTTCAGTCTGGGTAGTCTGGACCAAACCTGCCTCCTTGTGCTGTATGTAATGTATTTTATAAGCAATATTTTCATGATCCTTGTTTGATCCTTATCTTTTTGTCTTAATGCGTCAGCGGTTTGAGGCGGATATGTCAGAAACAACTGTCGTAGGAGCAGGAAGCCTGTTTATTGGGTTATATAACATACAGCGTGAGCAGACTGACTCAGCTTTTCTTTCTTATACAAGCTGTAACTTGCAGATCAACTGAGCACGTCTGTGTCACTCAAGTGCTTTCAATAAACCCTGCATGTTTGTTGACAGATCAGTTAAAATTGGCAATATAACTGTTAAGAGTTACATAACTTGGGGCCCTTACAGGAATATAAAGTGAAACCGTTTTAACACAACTTTATTTTTGAGATATGGTTTGGACATCTTATGTTGTGTTATAAGATGTTCTGTTCTGTGAGATTTTATGGACCTGCATGCATTCATCTTCTCCCACTCTCTCTCCTTAGGTGACCAGGCTAGGAATTTCTTTCTGCAGTCGGGTTTACCTGCTCCCATCTTGGCCCAGATATGGTACACAATTGCTTTATAATCTACTCCACTATATAATCCAGATTGCTTTCATAATCCTGTGTGTGCCACTGCTCAGTCATTTATTCCCCAGCGTACTGCTCTTGGCTATTTACTGGAATTAATTGTGAATGCTTGTGTAGCCAGTTGGAGAATAACTACTGAAAAACAAGATGTTCAGTCTATCATTGGATGCGTTATATGAAATATCACTCAAATTGTGAACTTTGTTCCACAGGGCTCTAGCCGACATGAACAACGATGGGAAGATGGACATGCATGAATTTTCCATCGCCATGAAGCTGATTAAACTAAAGCTACAGGGTCACCCCCTTCCTCCTTCCCTGCCTCCCTCCATGAAGCCGCAGGCCCTCTCCATACCTCCACAGCCCCCATTTGGTGTGCACTCTCACATACTGATGTCTTCACTGAATGTCTCCAAGCACATTGATTAGCTTTTTAGAACCAAACATTTGTTATCATTCCTTTTGCCATTTTCAGCTTTTTTAAATTACAACTCAAAAATTAGGATATGAGGTATTCATTTTAAGACTTGGTTGTTATCATATTTATTTCTCTCATTGCTCACTGAAGGGATGCCTTGTATGGGTGCCATGCCCGGGCTACCAGCAGTGCCACCCATGCCCCTACCACCCCTACCCCCAGGAGTGCCGGGGGTGGGCATGTCCCCCCCTCTGGTACACTCAGTGACCCAACAGGTGCCATCTCTGCCCAACGGCGCACCTGCTATGATACAACCCATAAGTGGATTTTCTCATTCAGGTAGACCAAACACATGCTTGTACTTTAGACCATTTGGACTGCTTATATTTCACAAAACAGATTACGAGTGTTTTTCTGCGTCTCTCAGCTGCCACACTCAACAAAACCTCTTCGTTCAACCGTTCCAGCATCAAGCTACAGAAGGTCCAGTCTGTGGAGGCACCCAGGTAAACAAACGCTCGATTCCTTCAACGTTCACCGATACTTGAGAGAAATTAATGTACATACATCTTTTTTTCTCTCTCATTAGTGCTCCGGCTGAGCCCACTGACTGGGCCGTGTCTCATTCTTCTCGGCTCAAGTACCGCCAGCTGTTCAACAGCCATGACAAAATGATGAGCGGTTATCTCACGGGTATTGCGTCCATCACACAAACTGTCTATAGTCCTGAAGCAGCACATCTTCAAGAGACACAATACACGTGTCCTTGCAGAACACGTTAGCCTGTCAGAGACCGCTAACCATGTCTAGGGAACAGAATATCAGCATATCAACGTAAAAACCTCTTTGAGTAACCTGCTAAACTGTCACCCACCTGCAGCCACTTTCATTGTGTGGTGTAGCATTACAACGTTCACTAGAATACACAACCTCTTGAGTTTAAAGGAGGTATGCAGTATGTAGATGGATAAAACTCATGAGTACTCGTTATGTCTGACAGTGGTTATTCAATAGTGCTTATAGGAAACAAATGTTGCTGACTCCGCTTCCTCAAACCATGTTCACTTCTGGTTTCTATCTGTCTTTTTCTCCACAGGTCCACAGGCCAGAACTATTCTTATGCAATCCAGTCTACCGCAGACCCAGCTGGCCTCCATCTGGTGCTGATCCATTTTACTGCTTTCACATTTAAAACTCCAACAAAACCTTGAGATCAGTACATTAGTATAAACATGAGAATTGCTATCTTGTTTCTCCTATGAGAGTTGTTTTGATTTTAAACACGCAGTTCTTCTATTATCTGACTTCCTAACATGCCCTGCCTTTCTCTCTTTCCGTAGGAACCTGTCAGATATTGACCAAGATGGAAAGTTGACAGCCGAGGAGTTTATTCTGGCCATGCACTTGATTGACATGGCTATGTCCGGTCTGCCCCTCCCTCCTTTACTGCCCCCTGACCTCATACCACCAACATTCAGGTGAGCCAACCCAACACTGGCACATAACTACGCGTCCGCAAGCATATTTTTGTGCATTTCTTAATATTGAGGGTCACAGGGATTGACTAGTAGTTTATCAAAAATTTTGAAAAGTGTTATAAAAGTGTATCGTTTTTGCTGTAAGCTTTTTTTTTTATGGTGCAGGCGAATGCGTTCTGGTAGTGGAGTGTCTGTGACCAGCATGCACATGATGGACCCACGGTCCCAAGAAGAGCCGGAGGAGGAGGAGAAAGAGCCAGAGAAAAAACTACCAGGTCAATCCTTAGTATTTGCATAAAAGAAATTCACTTACTAAAATATTTGCGGTCTCATGACCAGTGCAGAGATCATAAGGGTTGACATTTTGACGATGGTTGCTAGGCAACAGCAACATGTAAGTGTTGTGTGGCATAAACCCATCTCCCCCCGCAGTTACTTTCGAGGATAAGAAACGCGAGAACTTTGAGCGTGGAAACCTGGAGCTGGAGAAGCGTCGGCAGGCTCTGCTTGAGCAGCAAAGGAAAGAGAGGGAGAGGCTAGCGACTCTGGAGAAAGAGGAGCAGGAGAGGAAAGAGCGGGAACGACTGGAACAAGAGCGACGTAGACAGCATGAACTGGACAAACAGCTGGAGAGACAGAGGGAGCTGGAGAGGCAGAGAGAGGAGGAGAGACGCAAGGAGATCGAGAGAAGGGAGGTAAGGAGAAAAACATATATATACACTTTATACCTGCACATTTTTGAACTGGAAAAAGACTGTAAACACTTTCATAAAAAATAAAAAGTGCACATGTCTACTTGTAAACACTTCCTGTGTTTAAAGGCTGCTAAGCGGGAGTTGGAGCGTCAGCGACAGTTGGAGTGGGAGAGAACACGCAGACAAGAGCTGCTCACACAGAGAAACCGAGAGCAGGAGAACATCGTCCTGCTCAAAGCCCGCAAGAAAACTCTGGAGTTTGAGCTGGAGGCTCTGGTACATGCACTTCACAACTTGTCTTTCTCATTAGCTTGACGTTTATAGAATTTTTACTAAGTTTATATTGAAGTTTGGTCACGCTTTGGGAGTGTAAAAAGAAAATAAATAGTGCTACTAACCTAAACTGACATAATTGTGACATCTCTCCTGTTTTTTGTAGAATGATAAAAAATCACAGCTGGAGGGTAAACTGCAAGACATCCGTTTCCGCCTTTCGTCTCAGAGACATGAGATCGAGAGCACCAATAAGACGCGAGAGCTGCGCATCGCTGAGATCACCAGCCTGCAACAGCAGCTGCAGGTTTGTGTCTCACAGTGACAGCTATCCATTTATTTATCAATTTTATGCATTTATGTCCTCACTCAGTCTTATTGTGTGTGTGTGTGTGTGTGTGTGTGTGTGTGTGTGTTTTTGTTGATGTTGGGAAATGTAACACAAGATTTAAACTTTTCAACACCCATTATACCAAGAGATTTCTTTCTGTTTTTGGAAGAGATACTGTAGTTGTCCACTGTAGTGTTCTTCGTGTGAAAGGGATGTGCTGTGTAAATCATTTCTATATAAAGGGTTTCTCTCTCTCTGTTTCCCAGGAGTCTCAGCAGTGGTTGAGCAGGTTGATTCCTGATAAACAGTGTCTGAATGACCAGCTAAAGCAGGTTCAGCAGAACAGTCTTCACAGTAAGAACTATCCTCATCATTGCTCTAAAGATCAGCACTGCTTTCTTTTTATGCAGGAGTGTTTAGACGGACCCCAGGGCAGCACCGTCTGGGCTTCTGTGTTGTATCAGTGTGCGCGTTTACGTGCACAATATAAACGGATATCTATCAAATATCAGCTTAAAAAGAAACCTGTTTTCACGTGTTTACTTGCATAGTAATAAACCGGCTACGCAGAAAACGGCGTTTACAAGTTTGAGACTTGCCGGGTTTCTCGCGTGCAGTGACGTCATCTCGATAGTCTGTTTAGTAATTAAAAATGCAGCTGGAAAAGGGTCAAAAGATGTTTTTTATAAGCAACAATGGTTTTTCATTTTGATGTTTCTACGTTAACTGCATGATTTGAAAGCTTACTTTTATGAGATGTTTCACTATTACTTCCATTTCCGACTTTTGCGCTGACTGACATGCGCACATAAACAAAACTGAGAGAAAACCGGTAAAGGCGTTTACATGCAGTGCTTAATCGGAGTAATGGGCAAAAAACTACCTTTTGCTTACACAGTTCATGAGATTTCCCTTGAACGCTTTACGCGTTTACATGACCTACATGTTATCAGCTTATTAAGCATAATCAGAGTAAGACTGTGCATGTAAATATCTCATTGTTATAGCCTCACTGGCTTACTGGCATAAATCACTGACATTAAAGTTGATGATCAGCTCAATAAACCTCTGTTTTGCAAATGGATGGAAATTAAGGCCACACACTCAACGCTCACACGTTCAGCGTTTATAATACTTAAAAACATGCTTAAAGGCTTCATAATCACCAATGCTTTGTGTTTACATGAGTGTAAAATAGTAAAAAGTGAAACTGTACTTCATTCTAGTGCAGAATTTTTTTGGCATTAATTGGTTGAACATTGCATCAGCAATGCAAAGGTTAATGGGTTCGATTCCCAGGGAACACGCATATTCAGAAAATGTATAGCTTGACTGTTCCTTAAATGTATGATTTGAGCTTAGGAATGATCTATAATCCTGTTTATATCTTTATTGCTATTTAGGAGACTCTCTGTCCGGTCTTCAGAGAGCGATTGAAATAAAGGAGTCTGCCAAACAGGAGCTAAAAGAACAACTGGATGCTGTGGAGAAGGAGACTCGCTCCAAACTTCTTGAAATAGACGCCTTCAACACACAGCTAAAGGTACCAAGCTACCAAGGTTTAGAATTTTACCTAGATCATTTTATTTTTTAACCTTTATTCGGTTGATATTTTTGTTCTTTATTGATTAGCATTTTGTTCTGTGTCAATGAAAGAGAAAGTATAAGATTCATTGAAAGTGTGCGTGCAGCTTTTTTGTAAGAGAATATTGGTCTTCCACACAAACACAGAGTCCAAAATTAATATTTGCCAAAGTCGAGTAAATAAAAAAAAAACATTACGTAAATAAATCTAGACTGAAACTAATCCCATTGCGCAATATAAACAAAAATATGAGGAACAAAATTTGTTATGTGTTTTTTAAGAGATGTATAATGTCAAAAAGCGTCCAAGTGAATCTAAATTTACCCTATTACCTATTCTCAGTTCACTCACCATTAGCTGGCAAAATGTCAAGTTTGGACCCTGCGTACAGTAGTAACACCAGTAGCTACACACCTCTCACTGTTGCTCACTCTGTACCTCGTCTTCCTCATCCTGACGATCCTTTCCTGCCCCATCCACCGTGTTTATACGGCTTCATCGCTTATCCGTGCACCCCCGCTTCAACATTTGTGGTGGCACAGTCCTTAGGACTGTTCTATCAGACCCACGCTGCCAGGATGGAAAACCTGCAGTCGGAGCTACTATTAGAAGAGCAGAGGGGGCTACAGGTAGAAGACCAGAAATGCTGTTACCCCTTCAGAAAACTACCACCAACAAACTAAAACCCCCTACTTACAGCATTGTGCTCTCTGCTGCCCTTTATGAGGGAAAGGTGGAGTAACACGCCTACAGTTGTGTCTGATCTTGACTGTGACCCTTTACTAAACCGTAAACTTTCAGTACTCACAGGGATTGTTTTGAGCCTGATGGCTGCACTGCTCTGCTTGTGTTCAAATGCTGTCTGCATCACTCTGTACTTGAAATGATGATTAATAACTTTTAAAAGCTTGAATATGCATCAGGACAGAGTGCAAACAATGATGCTGATGCTGATGATGGGCGGTGGTGTGACCTTTAACCCACAGCGTTTGGGTCGATTTGTGTTTCTTGCAGTCAGGGAGCTCTGTGGACGAGGTGCTGTTGGACTGTCTGGCAGCACTGCTGGCCTGTTTGAAGCATATACACTTCTACTTTCAGGTCATCCCTCCCTCTCCCCCGTGACCTTTGAACTTACAATATACCATGCCCTGTCTTATCACACCTAATTTAGCTTCCTTTGAGAAGCCTGTCAAAGGCAGCGCTGTACTTATTCTAAAACTTCTAGCTGGCCGATGACAGCCACTCTTTGTTTTTACACTGATCTGAGTTTCTAAGAACGCTTTTCCACAATGCATTCTGACTTCTTTACAATGTTCAGCATGCTGTCTTCTCATGCTTAACATGGTCTACTTGTCAAAAAACGAATTGATCGTATTACGTAGTATTTCAGTGCTCGATACACTCCCCCAGCGATCGTACAGGTCTCAGAAAGTTTATTTGAACATATAAAACTGTTTCGTGACAACTTTTCTTAGTCCCTTATTGGACAATTCTCCAGGAAAACCATGCGGCACGGCCACAGGAGAGCTTGAGAAGGATCATACGCAGACGTCACTTTCACTTGTAAGCAGGAGAGAGAGAAACAGAGAGAGAGAGCGAGAGAGCATATGTTCGCAAAGTTCAGTCGTTTGGTGTTTTTTTTTGTTCACTGCATTTTAGTGATGAATGTTATATAAACTGTAGATATAACGCTGGATTTGGAGATCATTTGAAACCGATATATGAAGCCGTCCCAGCGCAAAAAGATCCCGGACATGAACCGCATTGTGGTGAGAGAAACTGATGTCTTTGTTGGTAATGTGTGCGCACGTGCTTTAGTTCAGCCTACCCCTCCCCCCGCACGGGCCGTATGTTTTCGGAAACAATTGTAAAGCTGTATCTATCTTTTATAGATGTGATCAAACTAAATAATCTTCGAAGATACAACATATGCAATACTACTCTATAGGTACTCAAGATTAATATGAGATAGGCAGAAACCCTGTGTGTTATGCCTGTTTTAAACTACTTTAAATCTAAATAATATATATTAATCTAAGCTTAATGCACAATAATGACAAAACCAAAAAACTGATTTGTGACAACTTTGCAAAAAAGTACATTGCATAAGTATTCATACCATTTTCTGGGACACTTGAAATTTAGCAATAGTTTTGCGCAGCCACACTCCACCAATCTGGGCCTTATGCCTTTGCTCAGTGAACATGCATGAAGTCTTGAAATATTAGAACTGTACCTTTGGCATGGCCATCCAGTGCTTGGGCTTGAACCCAACTGAACATCTCTGAATGAACCTTAAAAAAATCTGTCAACTGATGATCTCTATCCAACCTGACAGAGTTTGAGAGAACTTGAGGAGTAGAATGGCAACCCAAATGCAGATTTGTAAAGCATATCACATCATGCCCTAAAAGATTTGAGTCTGTAAATGTGCTTTAACCAACTACTGAGTTAAGGGTAAGAATACTTATTCAATGTATTTATTTTAGTCTTTTAGTTTGAATAAATTTGGTAAGTTCTAAGTCACAAATCTGCGTTTGGTTTTGACATCATTGTGCATGGAGTGTAGATTAATGTAAAAAAAATCATCCAAAGTAGTTTAAGATTCACATAAAAAAATATCAATGAATGGGGGATGCTTTTTTGAATACTTTTGCAAGGCACTGTAACTGTAACCGTTTCAGACTGTGCTTAGAATGATTCGGCGGGATGGTGGAAAGCGCCTTTAGTGACCGTGTCTACACTGGAAGCATCAAAACAGCATGTCACCTCTAAATGTTAAATATCCATTGACCAATCAGCGAGAAGCATCATTTAATGGTAAATTGTGATAGTGAGTTACGTTTTGTGAGCTCTGGCTCTACAGTCCAAAGCGGTTAAAATGTATAGTTCATACAACTCATACTGCTTAGTTTGTGATTTTCTTTTTTGTGAATAACATACAGCATTTGATAATTATCACAGGTTCATAATTACAAAACAGGAGCAAACTGGTTTTGTCTTTTACAGTGTCTGATGTACAGGGTTATGGTTAAGTTTGGCATCTGAGCATGAAAAGCCAGTCTTAGATCAGTGTCATTAATGGATGACCGTGCTGTTTTTCTTCCCGAGGCATGTGACGCTATTGAAAGCAACGAAGCGTGACTTTCCCAAGCATGAACCAGGACATCATCTTTTTATAAAACATACATATGTACATTCTTAATCCCTTTCTTTTAAGGGTAAAGCTTAGTTATTTTTGCCCGTTTATGGTGCCCAGTGTAGAGACAGTGTCAGAATCAGTGTTCAATAAGTAAAGTTCAAAGAAGATCATACCTAAAACGCACGTCTGGTTCATGAAATCTAAACACTGATACTGCTTCAGTGTTTGTGTGTGTGTGTGTGTGTGTGTTCTAAATGTCTAACTCTCTCTTTCTAGAATCTGCATCTGTTACCAAACAGCTTGGAGTGATTTCTTGAATATTTTACTTCTCTAACATACGTTCAGCTTTGAACGAATCAGTTTTCAATCTGTTCCCGCACTGGCAAAACTGAGTTCTGAACACGTCTGAGAAGAGAAGCTTACTTACAAATATTGAGAATTATGATTGCAGTAGATCTGTTGTTTTTGACAACCGAAGCGAACACCTGACGTCTCAACCACATCCTGTTGGTTTCTCAAACATCTTGCTTATTGGTGGAGTTATATGACATCACATTAGCAGCAGTCGTTTAATTGGTCATCTGAAACGGCTTGTTTTGATATTTCCGCAGTCCCCTTCAGACGTGTTATGTGACATCAGAGTTAACTACAGATATTTGAACAAGATGCTCACATGTAAGCAACACTAAAGCGCTTGAGGCCGGTTCACACCAAGAATAGTAGTGAAAACTATATTAGCGTCCACACCAAGAAATGATAATCTTCTTTTACATTTAAAATTCCTTCAATCTTTTTGATTTGCTGTCAATGTTTTATCGCCCAAAAAGAAATCACCCTGAAAGTGATCCCAACAGTTTTGTTCAACTATATGGCTATGTTGTGAATTCTCTTACATTTAAAATGATGACTTCATAGTTATTGTCATTGGTGTGGACGGGCCTTTAATCTCTCTTTCCAAAAATGTCAGAACCCTGTTCTCCTCTGTCAGTCATGCAAACAGTTTTCCAGACTGCTTGCTGGAAACGACTGTGAACGTGTCGAGTCTGTGTGAGAGAGAAATGCTATCACAACAAGCCCCATTGCCCCCATACTCCCCTTACCTGTCCTCCTATATCCCATCATGCGTTGCAGGAACTGAGAGAAATCCACAACAAACAGCAGAGGCAGAAACAGAAGAATCTGGAGGTGGACATCCACCCCCAGCCATCACAAGACAGGAACTCCACAGAATTACAAGAGTCTAGGTACTTTGTGTATCTTTATGATACTAATAAACCGTAGTAATAAACTTCAGCTCTTCTCACGTTCTCTCTTTCCTCCAGGTTGTCGGCGCCGGATGAGGGCATGTCCCCGGCGTGGCGGGATGATGGTTTGGGAAGAGCTCCCACTCCTCCTGCGCCCCAGTCCTGGATGAGCCGAGTCAGCGTAGAGGAGAACCACAGCAGCGCCGACATCCAAGAGAATCTCTCCAAGCTTTTCACACATCAGCCGCATCCGGGAAAACTACAGCAAGTCCCGTCGCCCTGGTCCATGACTGGTAAGATGAGATCAAGAATTATTTGCAGATGTTGAACCAGATCTTTTTTAACTGAGTTTTCCATAAATCCACATGTTTGTACATTGTAGAAAAGCTCCCGGTGGCTGGTTTTAACCAGGACAAGGTAAAGGTGGTCTACTACAGAGCGCTGTACCCATTTGAAGCTCGCAGTCACGATGAGATCACCATTCATCCAGGAGATATAGTGATGGTAAGACTGCTGTTTGTTATTGAAGAGTAACTGAGAATTAAATTTTTTATCATTAATATTTTGTAGAGTAACACAAGGATTGCTCTCAGTCCTCAAGTGTGTGGGATTTGGGGTGTGTGCATGTCATGGTGTGCACCTGAGCACACAGTTACTGACCTTTGACCCTGCCTCTGTCCCTCCCTGTGCTCACTCTGCCTGAAGGTGAAGGGGGAGTGGGTAAGTTTTCTGCCCCTCATCCGTCCTCTCAGCATTCGATCTGGTTTCTGTTATAAACACACATCCCTAGTTAGACGCTTCGAGTATTTATATGAGGAAATGCAGCTACTAGATGCCTTGGAGTTCAACATTAAAAGACTTTTGGTTAAGTGGCAGTGTTTGTTTCTAGATTGTCTCAGAAGGTCTCTGTGTTTTTTGTCTGGGCGGTTCGTTGGTAGAAACTGGGTAATAAAATGCGGACAGAGAGGTTTTGCTTCAGTATCGCATCAAACTTAATTAATTCAACAGAGAAGGTTTCTTTTTTCTCGTTTTATGAATACAGTTATCGACAACTCCAGCTTTTAAAAATAAAGTTATAAAATGTTTGCTTTTATGCCTATGTGGCTGCATGTTTGTGTCTGTGTTCGATTCTTTTCTGGCATCGGCCTGCTCGAAGCTCATTGATGTCTCGGGTTCTCTGCCATCTCCATTTATTCCACTTCCTGTATTTGGTCAACAAAACAAGTCTTTCATTCTGGCATTACATACAATGACACATGCATTTTAATTCATGTGTTTGTATGTTTGCACCTCACGTGAACATGTTGTGGTTGGCTGGGTTCGTTCATCAGTCGCGTCCGAGATCTTTCTTTTTGTATGTCTCTCATCCGCTCTTACTTTTGGCTCTCAGGTGGACGAGTCTCAGATGGGTGAACCTGGATGGTTAGGAGGAGAGGTTAAAGGGAAGACTGGCTGGTTTCCTGCCAACTATGCTGAGAAGATCCCAGAATCTGAAGTTCCTCTCAGTCTGAGGGCCAGCGCTGCATCTAGCACCACCCCTAAATTAGGCACCCGTATGTCATCGGCTTCTTCATCGACCACAGCCGCGCCCGTACAGCAAATTCCCAACGAGTCTGCATCGATAGCCCCGCCCACTTCAGCCCCTCCAGGAGCCCCCGCCTCCTCCTCTTCCTCAACATCCAGCAATTGGGCAGATTTCAGCACTACGTAGGTTGACTTGTTTCCCATAAATCTGCATTCTTATGTAAAAAAAAAGTGTCACTTAAATGAGTAATTTAATTTTGTTCAGGTGGCCGTCTGTAGAGAAGCAGGATAGTGACGGGTGGGACGCATGGCCGACACAGCCCACTCAGCCATCTCTATCTGTGCCCAGTGGTGGTCAGATGAGACAGCGCTCGGCTTTCACTCCTGCCACGCTGTCGGGCTCCTCACCTTCACCTGTGCTCGGACAGGTATGTGTGTGAAATGCTCTCCGATCTTAGTACATTTTTAACAACAAGCTTGTTTAAAAATTATTCGTTTTAAAATAGCAGTTTTATTTGGTTGGCTTGTGATTGATTGATTTCCTTTCATGACCTCTCAGGGTGAGAAGGTGGAGGGTCTGCAGGCTCAGGCTCTGTACCCATGGAGAGCCAAGAAAGACAATCACCTGAACTTCAACAAGAACGACGTGATCACCGTACTGGAGCAGCAGGATATGTGGTGGTTCGGGGAAGTACAGGGGCAGAGAGGATGGTTCCCCAAATCCTACGTCAAACTCATCTCCGGGCCCGTGCGGAAATCTATGAGGTGTGTCTGTGATGGGATAGAATAGTTGGTGTGGAACTGGGTGCTGTTGTATGCAGAGGCATTATCAAACTACTGATTGTTAAATTGTAAATACAATTTTGTTCAGGCTCGTAAGGAATGTCTGTTATATGTATGTAATTGCTGTTTTTTTTTCAGTATTGAGTCTGGCTCCTCTGACAGCCCCCCTAGTGTTAAGAGACCCAGTCCCTCTCTGAACAAACCCACAGATCTCGGAGAAGGTGGGTATGCCCGCCACCTCATAAACGGGCAATGACACATGCAGATGTGATCGTAGTCGGTTTCAACTAGATTTTTAAATCACAATAAGTATTTGAATCACATTATAAGTCTTTCTGTCATTTTGTGTGTTTACACAGAGTATGTGGCCATGTATACATATGAAAGCAGTGAGCAGGGTGACTTGACCTTCCAGCAGGGTGATGTCATTACAGTCACAAAGAAAGAAGGGGATTGGTGGACCGGCACTGTGGGCGGGAGGACCGGAGTCTTTCCCTCCAATTACGTCAAACCTAAAGAGTCTGATGTAATGGCGTAGTGAACAAGATTAAAGCTTACCTATAAAATCAGCTGCTGTTCGATTTTAAGCAAATCTGAATTTATGGAAATGAGAACTGCATTGCATATTAGTGATTTAAAAATTTTTTGGATTTACAGTTTTCACTAAAATATGTTAGTCAACTAAGCAGTTTAAAAAGTTTTAAATGTTTAATTAGTTGAATTCCTCTTTTTTTGCACAGCATGAATGGGACATTAGTATTGCATTCAAATGAACTGTTGAATTTAGTATCAGCAGCGCTCTTTTCTCTTTTTTTCTGCCTAGGGTTTGGGATCTGCTGGGAAAACAGGAAGTTTAGGGAGGAAACCGGGTGAGAATAAATAATAATAATAAATCCGTGAAATCTCTAATAACAGATCTCATTTTTTACTTTATGGTTGTATCAAAAATTTGACTTGCCATCCTCAAACAAAAATGAGAGGATTTTTTTATGTTTGAATAAAAGATCAATCCTTCGCTCACACCTTGGTATTTTCTCATAACTGTTTCACTTGTGTCTTCAGAGATCGCTCAGGTCATCGCACCTTACACGGCCACAGGGACGGAACAGCTGACTCTGGCACCCGGACAGCTCATTCTCATTCGAAAGAAAAACCAGGGAGGATGGTGGGAAGGAGAACTTCAGGTCTGCTTTGTGTAATGTTACCACAGGGTGTCCGTGGGGTCTTAAAAAGTATTAAAAGTTAATCGATCTAGCCTGAATTTAATCATTGTGTAGGCGAATAGTGGGAGGTCCATTTACACCCGGATGTTAAACAACATTGTTGACTAATGGGATATGCACGTTTTCGTCCAAATGGTTGGAGGATAAAGATTTGGAACCATGGCGGTGGACAGTCTCTGGGAATAACCCTGAGGTGTACTGCTCTGTGTGTAGGAAGGCGATTAGCATAGCCTAGATGGGGATCAACACTGTCCGTTCCCACATGCTAAGTGATAGCCACAAAGCTGGTTTCTCTTTCTAATGAACCTTGATTTTGGTTAGTCACTCAATGTACTACTTCCATGTAGTCTTCTTGATGCGGCTCAGTCGTTTCCGTTCAGTTTATGTACATGCAGAGATCAAAGTGGATTATTTCTAGGGCGTTCACTTAATTAAAAACAATAAAACCTGATGTCAACATGCTTTAATGTGGGTTTCTATGACAGATCTTAAATTAGCGGATGTTCACCTCCTAATATATTTTATAAACGTACACTCATCTCCTAAATAACAAACCCTGAAGCAGTCCATTGCTTTCCTAAATGGTGTTAGTGTCATTCATATATTATATTTCATACATTTTAACGACAACAAAATGACACCATGCAATAATTGTTAAATGTTTATGTGGATTTTAAAAATAAATTATGAAAAAAATAGCAATTTGCAGATGGAGCAGATTTGATGCCAAATAAGTATATTAACTGCTCAAAAATGTGGCGCTATGATTCGCTGTATGTCTCCGGCAGCCTTCTGTGATTTGCGTTTGGTGATTAAGTGTCTGCAACGAAGCTGCATGTGTGAGGAGAAAAAGTAAAATGCTGTCGTTCACCATGAATGCTTTCTTAGTTCTTTTGAAGATGATGTACTTAGTGTTGTTCAGAATATTTCTTCTTATGTCGCTGATAAAGTTTTTACGTAAAAATCTTATTTTTAACCGTTAAGGTTTTGCAGGGAGCATCGGCCCATTGTAAATACATATAACCCGGAACCTAGTTAGCCGTACGATTTCAAGGCGGAAGTACATCACAAGGCTACGTGCAAGTAGTCCATTCTCTTGTGCTTCATTCCCACCCTTCTGAATTATGGAGTTGTGTTATCTTACAATCATTATATAGTAAATGTAAGTTAAAGTGTCACTGATGTAACCGGTTAAAACTTCAAGTGGTGATGAGGTCTTGAGTCTTAAAAATGGTCTTAGTAAGTATTAAATTTAACTCCATGATTCCTGTATATACCCTGAAAAATGAAGAGATTGTTACAAATTTTCATGTAATCACCATTTCTAGATGTATTGTGGTCATTCCAGTCCAGTGTCTGTTGAATTTGTTGAAAACTCAAACATTAAGTCATCCAACAGCAATGTGAAAGACTGACAGCATGACAAGACACATGAAAACTGTGATAAAAAGTTTATCACATAAAAAAAATATTTTTAAACTTTTGCTATATAAATATTCCTGTCGTATTGATAAATAGTGAATATAAACTTGTTTTCTTTGCAGTATTTGAGGTCTGAAAAAAAATAATTTCTTTTGTTATTTTTGCCAGTTTTATTTACTGCATATATAAACAATAATTGTACTTGACATTTGGGAGAAATATTGTAAAAAAAATATCCACGGGTGTATTTTATTTTATATAATGTGGTATAGAAACAGCATTTGTTTGGTTCTTTTTGGTAATTCTACTTTATTGAATTCTGAGTGAATAATATGATATTAGAGGTGGTTTTTAGTGCTTGTGAAGACATAATCTTTGTATAGATTTTCTTATTTAGACAAAGTTGAAATTGTCTGTGTAAATGTCGTTCAAACCTACTGCTCTTGTTTTCTGTAGGCAAGAGGAAAAAAGCGTCAGATTGGCTGGTTTCCAGCTAATTATGTTAAATTATTGAGCCCAAGCACCGGTAAGACCCCCACAGAGACCATCCCACCCAAGCTGCCACCACCCAATGCAGGTACATGTCCGAGAACTTTTAGTGCACTCTGTGTGTCTTTTAAAGTGAAATGATGATTAGAAAAAGTTTGCATTGCAGCTTGCTGTCGCCATAATAATTTTTCATTCGTGTTTTCATACCACAGTGTGCCAAGTGATCGGCATGTATGACTACATAGCTCAGAACGACGACGAGCTGCCTTTCAACAAGGGCCAAATCATCAACGTTTTGAGCAGAGAGGATCCCGATTGGTGGAAAGGAGAGCTGAACGGTTCTGTCGGCCTTTTCCCGTCAAACTACGTCAAGATGACCACCGACACAGACCCCAGCCAACAATGTGAGTCCAAATTATATTTTTTTCTCTGTTAAACATGCGCTCTATCTAGCCAAGTGGTAAAGTTTCCCCGATGAGAGGCTTCCAAATCTTCCAAATAAAGCATTTGGCTTGAAGCATCACAAATATCCTCCAGTTAAATGGACATGTAATATTTCCGTAATGATCTTTGAGGACCTTCTCAAAGTAAGCTTTAAACATTTTGTTAGACGTACCTCATGGTGTGGTGAAGTTGCGGACCAGACCTTATCCTCCGCCACACTGAAGCCCCTCCCCTTCCTGTCTCCAAGCAACCGGTCACCTTCATGTAGCATACGTAGAACGACTTCATCTCTTTCTCTTTGCCTGCATGCTAGTGTCCTTGTCATTGTGGCGTCCTGTGAAAAGTGTCTTGCAGAGTCCATTTAGTTCTCCTAGCTCGTAAAGATTTTTGCACATTGTGTTTCCTTTTTCTTTTTTTCCTTTTATTTGCTTATGTGCTGTGTTTTCCTCTTTCTAGGACTGTTATGTTGCCCATATCCCACTCAGCCTTGAAAGTCCTCAAAGCGACCCACTATCCCTTAAACTGTGCCCAGCGGGATGATGGGAGATGGAACATTGATCATGTGACTGCCCCCAGCTGGCTTTGTGGCCAGAAGAGACGAATGCTACAGAGAGCAGTCGTTAACCTCAATATTCCGAACCGTAGACGCTCGCCAAAAATTGCCAGCCGGCCTCCTTCGCATTAAAGCAATTAAATAAACAAGAATGCCTAACATTTGAAGGATTGCTTTCCTTTTTTGTTTACAAATTCATGAAATTAATCATTCACACTGAATTTGTATGATGAATTCAATGCACTAATCAACTGAAAGTGCTGGATAGTGGGTCCTTTTGTGGCTTTCCGTGATCTAGTCCCAAAGCCCCGTCTCCGTTGGTACAAATCCAACTAATCGGAACGCTTGCATTCAGTGTTAAGTTCCACCGCTCCATCTGACCAATGCTTACCGCTTCTTCAGGGCCCACCCCCTCGATTCCTCATTGGACCATAGCACTACAGAATGACCCACTATTCATGAGTCATGACGTAACCGGGGTGCATAAACAAAGGTGTCATAACTTGCTAGTGTCATGGCAAACTCATTAATGTGTGGAATTGAGACGGCGATGTGTAGTTGCATATCCGACCAATTCCAATATCAAAATGTCTGTTGTATGTCATAGTTTTTCATTTTGAATGCCAGATTATGTCTAAAATGTATTTCTTTAAAACCGACAGTTCATCCACAAATGAAAATTCTGTCGTGTTTTTCATTTTTGGGTAAACTACTCCTTTAAAGAAATCAAATCCATGTTTGTGGACCTAATGTAGAATACTATCGTGTGTCATCCAGAACACTCCTACCCCTCCCTTCCAGAACATAAAGGTGCTGTCAGTCAATTTGATGGATGGGATGGACACTTCCGTTCATCCCGTCCAATCACATGCCTCTGTGTCATTGTTTGTTACATGTTCATACCAAAACAGTGGATGAATAGTTTGGTAGTCTCTTGTTTTGTGTTTTTGTTATGTTTAGTTTTCAACGTTTGCTTCATAATATCTGTGTTACTGGGTTGAGAATTGGTGTTGAAACCAAAAAAAAACTGCACAACTGCCACTTGAGGATAATGGTACATAGACAGATGTGCGTACACACGGGAGTGTGAAGGGTCAACGGGACGACTGGGGTTTTTTGAGCATTAAACGTCATTTCTGTAATTGTATTTCCCATGTAGGTGAATGAATGCTTTTGTATTCTTTAATCTCGTTTCCTGTCCTGTTGATTGAATTCGCAGTTATTTCTGAAATGTTGACGTTTATTTGAAGAACACTATATTTCAAGTTGTTCCTTATATGACAACTCACTATTTTTATATCGATCAAAAAGTTGTTCTGCATAATAATGTAAAAAAAATAGCCTGCCGCTAGTATGTATGCCCACCTTTACTGGAAAAGAGTAGAGGTCATTAAGGAAGTCCAAATTCCATGAAATTGAATCTTTATGTTGGGTTTTGTCACGCTTCGACCGAAACTAATGAACTGAGCAGCATTAAGGAGAAGAGTAATGTACTGAATAGAAGCTTAATAGCATCCTAATCACAAATGCTTATAAATAAATAGACGTTTACAAGTGCAACAAGAAAGACTGGACATTTTGTTTCAGAGTATGAAAGCCCTGAAAATAGCCTTACGGCCATTAGATCATCCAATGGTTTGTTTAGAAAAGGCGTGGATTTCATTCTTGCTCCTACAATATTTTACTGACAAGTTAACACGTGAACTCTGATTTTATTTCGTTTTATCTGCCTCCAAACAGTATTGTTAACATTCATTTCTATTATGATTTGTTCATTTCATATCTATGTGGTTCTTTATTGGTTCCACCGCATGAAAGTATTGCTGCTTTATTAGTGGCGAAACGGACTGTCAATCATATTTCTGATCAGTCTTTTGGACGGGTTTATTTTTGTTTAAACGGAAAAACCATCCACAGACTACAGAAGCACAAATCCTTCATTACCATCCGACATCTGCAGTACTGTATAATGCATCTGTTTTGATTCTCTAGCAACCATGTCCAAAATATTTACCATTGTATGTGGTTATCAAAACATTTTAGCAAACATTGAATGAATGTACAGTTACAAACTCGACTATATATAATAATTCCTAGCTTTAAAGAAAGTGTCATACCATCTTTATAAGAAAAAAAATGATGTGTAACCATTAAAGAACTCCTTGGCAACTGCAGACTTGTTGGGTTATTTTCAGTCACGTGTTGATCAAACTGCTCAGCGTTTTTGAATGTACAGCAAGTGTAAAGAAATTTCTGGAACAATGTGCATGCGTTTTCATGATGAGAAATGAGCACTAATAAAGAAACAAAATAATTTGCTTTATTACACGGATGTCTAGAGTACTTGCTTCTGATTGGGCAGTTGTGGCACTGTTGTTGGATATTTATTTTTATAATAACATAAATGTTCAAAGCAACTATATTCGTGCTAGTTTCTCTTACTGTATCGCTCTTGTATCACATTGTGGTTCAAAACGTATGAACAATTTTATGCACAACTAGATCAGATTTTTTACAATATGATTATTATGGCCACTGACGGTTAAGATATTAATGCAATATCTATAAAAAGATACAGTATTTGATTTGTGATCTTGTGAATGTGAATGCTCTCAAATTCATCTTGAATTTTTTTCTTTCTTATTTTTTGGAGAATGAATCGCAGTCTAAAGGCCAAATGTTAAACCCGGGCAAAACCAACATCGACTACGTTGGCGTTATTGCCAGATAATTTGACTATAGTATAATGTGTAGTATTAACACAATGTCGATAATCATGCTTATTAATCTTTATTTATCTTTATAATCATTATTGTCAATAACGATATGTTGTGAAACCTATTTGTGCGATAAACTCCCGATTACCCTGTCTTTTCAATTGCGCACTTAAAATGCACAGGGAAATGAAATATTCATTGATCCTATTTATCTTGCAAATGTCATTTGTACTTGTTTTCATCTACTTCATTTACACCTGCATTAACACACTAATGTACTCATTCAATTATTACCGTAAGCGTGTGAATTTGGATTGTCTGTCCATTCCGCAGGGTGTGCGGACCTGCACCTCCTCGACATGCTGACCCCGACAGAAAGGAAGAGGCAGGGCTACATACATGAACTTATTGTTACAGAGGAGAACTATGTCAATGACCTGCAACTGGTCACTGAGGTAAAAAGAAGCAGTAGATTGTAGTTAAACATTCATTTAACTTGCCGATCATTATTGATGGGAGTCTAGAGAATGTTTAGTAAAGTCATGCCAGACAAATGAGTAGAAACTGGTGAGGGGATGTCACTGAAGATTTAATTATGTACAACATTTAATGTATTATATCTACAGTTTATGAGTATAGGATGACTATTATTTTAATGACATAAACACATTCAAGGACGACAACAGGAATGCCGATAAGATTAATTGTCATCAAAAAAAAAACACTGCCCCTTGAAAGGGCTCTTTCATCCTTCAAACTGTAAAGTTTATTTGTTTACACGGTCACGGACAATATGCATATAATACACAAGCAAATTATTTGATAATTTGTGCTAATAATTCAATGAGTATAAATTAAATTGCAAATTTGGTAATAAAGGACTTTTTGACATTGAACGTGTAATTTTGGACAACGACTAAGTATTTAAGTGATTGTGTTTTTCAGACCTTTCAGAAGCCTCTGCTGGAGTCTGAAGTGTTGACGGAGAAGGAGGTGGCCATGATCTTCGTCAACTGGAAAGAACTGATCATGTGCAACATTAAACTGCTCAAGTACGCCACCTTCTGGTCAATAATGTAACCCTGTCCTCTGATAAAGATCATCATTATTCATAATGCAGTGAACTAACCCCTGCCTCTAATCCTCCTTTATCCCGTAATGGAAATGACTCCATAGCCATTAATGAGAATGCATTACGTCAGAGTATTTTTTAAAGTAATGAAGCGTATCAGGTCATTAACATTCACACTTCACAGCTCGATCACAGAGATGACTACAGAATTTAATGGGATGTTACACCCTGTCATTACATTTCCTGTAATATCGCTCTGCTGTCTCCAGGGCGTTGCGTGTGAGGAAGAAGATGTCAGGCGAGCGGATGCCGGTGAAGATGATTGGTGACATCCTGACAGCTCAGCTTCCTCACATGCAGCCGTACATCCGCTTCTGCAGCTGCCAGCTCAACGGCGCCACCCTCATCCAGCAGAAAACCGACGAGGTGCCCGAATTCAAAGAGTTTGTCAAGGTGAGACTTTGTCTGTGTTGAAATGTTGTACTGTACTGTACATGCTCATCCTTTTCAATGCAAACCGACGTGAAAATGCCATGACCATGATCAAGTATGTAGTACCTGAGCCTTTGAGATTAAGACACAATTGAAATGTCTTCTGAAGAAAGATGCTTAGGAACATTTGCAAGATAACCAAAAAGAAAAAGTTACATACAGCGGGGAAAATAAGTATTTGACACGTCAGCATTTTTATCAGTAAGGGGATTTCTAAGTGGGCTATTGACACAAAATTTCAACCAGATGAGCCATCAAGCCAAATATTGAATTCATACAAAGAAATCAGAACATTTAAGTATACAAGTTCAGTCATAATAAATAAAGTGAAATGACACAGGGAATAAGTATTGAACACATGAAGGTAACAAGGTGCAAAATGGCATAGAAAGCCTGGAGATCACCTGAAATGTGTCAGTATTGAGAGAGAAACCCTGCCCCCCCTATCAGTACTAATTGATATCAGCTGCTTTAGTCCTAATTGATGGCCTATAAAGGCTTCTCATTACCTAGGAGGCACACAGGAAAGACTTCATGATGGGTAAAAGCAAAGAACTCTCTGTAGATCTTCGTAATCTTATCGTTGAAAAGCATTTTGATGGGAATGGTTATAGGCGTATTTCCAGAATGCTGAATGTTCCTGTGAGCACTGTGGGGGCCATTATCCGGAAATTGAAAGAGCGTCAGTTCACCATAATCCGGCCATGATCAGGTGCTCCACGTAAGATCCCTGTCCGAGGAGTCCAAAGAATAATCAGGAGAGTTCTTCAAGAACCACTCGGGCAGAACTTCAGAAAGACCTTGCATCAGCAGGTCCTGTTGTTTCACAGAAAACTATAAGCAGTGCACTGAACCGCATGGCATCCATGAACGCTCACCACGCAAGACTACATTGCTGAGCAAAAAGCATGTTGAGGCTCGGTTAAAGTTTGCGAAAGAGCATTTGGAGAAGCCTGTGGATTATTGGGAGACTATAGTATGGTCAGATGAAAGCAAAATTTAACTTTTTGGCAGTCATTCTACACACCATGTTTGGAGAAGAAATGGCACTGCCCACCACCCCAAGAACACCATACCAACAGTTAAGTTTGGGGGTGGAAGCATCATGGTTTGGGGCTGCTTTTCAGCAAGGGGTACTGGCAGACTTCATATTATTGAAGGCAGGATGAATGGAGAAATGTACCGGGACATAAAAGTCTGCTGCCATCTACCAGAAAGCTGAAAAGGAAAAGAGGGTGGACATTTCAGCAAGACAATGATCCCAAACGCAAGGCCAAGGACACAATGAAGTGGTTTCAAAGAAAGAAAATCAAGCTGCTTGAATGGCCCAGTCAATCACCTGACCTAAATCCCATAGAAAATCTATGGAGAGAACTGAAGATCAAAGTTCATAAAAGAGGCCCAAGGAACCTTAAAGATTTAAGGACATTTGTGTGGAAGAATGGGCCAGAATCACTTATGAGCAATGCAGACGACTGGTCTCTCCATACAAGAGGCGTCTAGAAGCGGTAATCACCAACAAAGGTACAAAGTATTAAATAAAGTGTGTTCAATACTTATTCCCTGTGTCATTTCACTTTATTTATTATGACTGAACTTGTATACTTAAATGTTCTGATTTCTTTGTATGAATTCAATATGTGGGTTGATGGCTACATCTGGTGGAAATTTTGTGTCGATAGCCCACTTAGAAATCCCCTTACTGATAAAAATGCTGATGAGTCAAATACTTATTTTCCCTGCTGTATGTCTGAGTATTGTGGAACTGAAATCAGAGATAATTTTTTCTCCTAAAAAAAGATATTCAAGTTGTCCGCGAGCATCCCAGAAAACTGTGGTCATGTTGTCACTAAACGTGTTTATATGAAAATATTTTTGGCGTCGTTTCTTTTAATAGACACGAAACAGACATTAATGAATTGTATTTTTCACAGAGGTTGGCGATGGACCCTCGCTGTAAGGGAATGCCCCTGTCCAGTTTCCTCCTCAAACCCATGCAGAGAGTCACCCGTTACCCTCTCATCATCAAAAACGTACGTACATGTTCTTCACTGACTACACTCTGATCATTATATCATACGCAGAACGTTGGTCAAACATCTCCTCCCTGCCCTCACGCAGATTATAGAGAATACTCCAGAGAGCCATCCGGACCACAGTCACCTTCGTCTAGCGCTGGAGAAGGCCGAGGAGCTTTGCTCGCAGGTCAACGAAGGCGTGCGCGAGAAAGAAAACTCGGACCGGCTGGAGTGGATCCAGGCGCATGTGCAGTGTGAGGGACTATCGGAGGTACGACGACAACAAGCTTAGCACGTACACACGGTCTGAAGGACTCACTTTTAAACAGTTTTACAACAAATTCTGTTTTTTTCTCTCTGCACAGCAACTTGTGTTCAACTCTGTTACCAACTGCCTGGGACCTCGAAAGTTCCTGCACAGTGGCAAACTGTACAAAGCCAAGAGCAACAAGGAGCTTTACGGCTTCCTGTTTAACGACTTCCTGCTCCTCACACAGATTATCAAACCTCTAGGCTCGTCCGGAAACGACAAGGTCTTCAGTTCCAAGTCCCACCTGCAGTATCGCATGTACAAAACGGTGAGGCGTCCTTACGGATCGACCTTCATTTAAGCTCTTTTGACCGCCTGTCATTGATGTGTAATGTTGACGTCTGCAGCCCATCTTTCTGAACGAGGTGTTGGTGAAGCTCCCTACCGATCCTTCGGGAGATGAACCCATATTCCACATATCTCACATCGACAGGGTCTACACTATACGTGCTGAGAGCATAAATGAACGGTATTATACTGTACACACATCCACACAATAAATCTCAATATACACTACTGTCCAAAGTTTTAAATTAAAATATGAAACTATGAAATGAGACAAATTTACAAAATATGTCAAAAGTGTACACAAGGTGATTTTTTCATCACACTTTTTTTCTGCAGGACCGCATGGGTACAGAAGATCAAAGCTGCCTCTGAGCTCTTCATCGAGACAGAAAAGAAGAAAAGAGAGAAAGCCTACCTGGGTCTGTCTCACAAATCTTCCACACACCTCACTGTGTTAATAAAGATATGAATGCGCATTCGCTTAACACTGTGTCTCTGTTAATATGATGTTTGCAGTGAGGTCACAGAGGGCCACAGGGATTGGACGGCTGATGGTGAACATTGTTGAAGGCATTGAGTTAAAGCCCTGTCGCTCAAATGGTATGTGAAAATAACATTGTAGAATATCACTGGTAAATAAAACTGCAGGTATGTTAAAAAAGGCAGGATTTACTCCAGGAAGGCAAAACATGACACGCTTATATTGTTTTCTAAATCTATTGAAACATTTCTGTTAATTGAAATAAAATAAATTATCTGCTTGAATATTATTGAAAAAATAGAAAATTAGAAATGTTGCCTTGGTAATATGCCAAAAAAGTCACTCAATTTATTAACTTAAAATAAAAACTTAAATAAATAAATTAAACCTAAATAGCAGTATATAAATACTGTAAGTAGTGTACGTTTCAGTACTGTTGGAAGTTTCTAGTCTTATCAAATTTGAGGACCAGAACAAAATATTATGTTAATATAATTAGCATAATTTTACTGGGCTGTGAGAAAACTATTGTCTGTCAAAATTATTTTCAGTTTTTCTGAATTTACTATTTATAGGTGTGTGTCTAAGTAAAATTATCATTTTGTTTCATTCTGTGAACAACTAACAATATTTCTCCCAAATTTCAAATAAAATAGTTTCTATTTGCTTTTACAAAGTTTGCAAAATTTGACGAAAATGAAAACGGGAGAAACCGGTCAAACTACAAAACAGAAAAATTCTCTCTTTTTTTTTGAGACCTCAAAAAAGTTTATATTCACTTTTGAGCAATACAACAGGAATATTTATACATCTATTTTGGGATGTTTTTTTATGTGATAACCTGTTTTATCATAGTTTTCATGTGTCTTGTCATGCTGTCAGTCTTTCACATTGCTGTTGGATGACTTTGTCACTCCTGATGTTAGATTTTGTTGAAAACGACACTGGACTGAAATGACGACAAATCATCTTTAAATGCTGATTGAATGAAAATGGTCTTAATTTTGTATTTCAACAAGTATGTGTGTTTGTGTGTGCAGGTAAGAGTAACCCATACTGTGAGGTGACCATGGGCTCTCAATGCCACGTCACGAAGACACTGCAGGACACTCTGAACCCCAAATGGAACTCGAACTGCCAGTTCTTCATCAAAGACCTGGAGCAGGACGTGCTGTGTGTCACTGTGTTTGAAAGGGATCAGTTCTCCCCGGACGGTTAGTATACTATTACCAGTGCGTACTTTCAAACGGCATGTGTACTTTCACGTAACTACATTTACATACTCTTACGTACGAACGTTTACATACAGTATGGTGCATACGTTTACATAAACCCTGCAGAAAACTTGCATTCGTTTTACTTTCCAGTTAAGTTTACAAGATAAAATCACAACTCAGTTCTTTCTCCTGATAGATTTCTTGGGCAGAACGGAGATTCGGCTGGCCGACATCAAGAAGGACCAAGGCTCCAAAGGCCCCATCACCAAGCGTCTGCTTTTACACGAAGTCCCCACGGGCGAGATCGTGGTCCGACTGGACCTTCAGCTCTTCGACGAACCCTGACCCTCATCGTACTACTTGACCTTCTGACCTCCAAATCCCGTAATCGCTGCTCCTCTGTGGTGAAAGTCCACCAGCCTAACGTGACAATCCCATTCCGCCCAGCATCGTGAACCCCAAAGCGTGTATGTGTGTTTTTCACGTGAACGTCTGCGGAAGTCTGCAACAGTCTGTGATCCGGATCAGATTTTTATCGTCTTTGGTACAGGTCTAGTGTGTGAGTGTAAATGAAGGATGTGCGGTAGAGGAAATATTTCAGTCTATAATGATGTGAAGGATGTCTGTCTCAGGATGCAGTAAGTCTTAAAGGTGTCGAACGTGGTCATAACCGAGTCAGAAACAGGAGTTCAATTTGCCACTTTTTTTAAGTGCGCAGAATCATTCTATTGATTCCAAGTGCCATTCCAGTGACAGTCTTATTATGGGTGAATCTCACAAAAGTGTTGAAAAGTGTTGACTCACAAAAATGATATAAAGATTGTAAAGAAAGTAATGGTGGTATTTTAAGTACTGGCTTTAATGAATTACAGTTTGATTCACAGTAATACTGTAAATATAATGTGTTGTATTACAGTAGTGAGAATTTATTACCATCTAAACTGTCTAGATATATTACAGTTAGGGCAGATAACAAGCATACATTCGAATTTAAAAAGTCATGTTTTATTATGATACTTGGATTGTTTTTTGTGAGATTCATCCATAGGTCTTACTAGCAGTCATCAACACTAAAATCTAAAACCACGAAATTCTAATTTCATGACCAATTCATTTCCTTTTTTTCATCTGTTTTTACTGAAACATATCGGCAACATTTGAAACGTTTTATTAAGTTGCATATAAAGTTTTTAGAATTGTGCCAGTCTTAGAAGGGATACGTTTAGATCCGGCTACAAACTGCAATGTTATTTTAATATATGCGAGATGAAAATACAGGAGGAAAAGGATTGCGTTTGTTTTTCACTATTTAATGTTTCTTTTTTTATTTAACTTTTATTTATTTGTATTCTGTTGAGAAAGGAGCGCATCTAAGGCGATTAGAATTATAAAAAAAGGGTTTTCTCTTGAGGGACCAGTACAGGCTTTTTTCCTATATAACACTCCTAAAAATGACCATAAGAGGCCTGAGAATGGACCTACATCAGTTGAATTTTAGCAATAATTCATCAAATCTATCATTTTCTTAAGAAATTCTTCAATTCGCCCCAATTTGTTTTATTTTGTTACATCCCTGTGTAAACTCTAGTGCTTTATTTAAGTTTTATATTGCGTTACTAATAAGTTCACGGTTTGCTATTCATTGATGTTTCTTTTTTATTCTTTGCTGTTGTTATGCATTAGTGATAAACACTGTCATCATGTTTGTAAACATGAGAAATCTCAGTTAATAGTTTGGCTGTTGTTTGCTTCTTTGATTTGCTTGTTTGTAACATACAACAGCAAGAGTTACATGTTTGCAAAGCTGTTTCAACATCTTTTCAACAATCTTAAATGAAGTGGAAAGGGGATGCTAAACCCATATGCAGCCATTACTTTCTCCAAGTACGCTGAAGACTCCTTTGTTTTACATATTATGATCAAATGTGTTTTTGTTTGTTTGCACCCCAATTATCGCACTACTGAGCCTGAGAAAGATGCTGTTTGGATTTTGACATTAGCCGGGGGTCTGTATCGTTGAATTTGTGTGTTTTTTATTCAGGAATCCAATACACACATTAATATTCCACTGCTGTGCTAGTGAGATACCGGGGTGATTCCAGCTTTGGTGGATCCAGCAAGTTACTTCACTACTTGTTTTTTTCTGTGTATGGGTGTATATTTGGGTGTATTTCGGAGTGCTTTGAATGCTGTTTGCTGGGTCACTTTTCCAAACCTCCTGAAGAATATTTCGGACAATACAAGAGGTCATGGTCACGTGTCTTTTAACTTCTGTTACCTCTTCTTTTTCTCTCCTAACCTCCCTTCCGCACCCCCCCCCCCCCCCATCTCTTATCATGCACACTGTATATTTAAAACCAGGAGATTTGCCCCACCTTCATTATTTTTTAATGCGCAGACTCCCATCAATTCAACAGTAATATATGTGTCTATGTTTAAATCTTTGAATGGAGTATAATATATTACAACTTGAGAAGTATATATGTTGATGACAGCTTATTGTCATCAAAGTAGAAGCAGTGTGTTGTCTTACTGTTGCAAATAAAACTCAATTGGACCAAGGTATGTATGGTGTAAATATTATTTGCTGTTGGAGGAGAATTGCATTGTTTTTGCTGGGACTATTCCTCATTAAAGCTTGACTATGAATAATAATATACCACAGTTTATGCTTATTAAAAATGACTTAAAAAGTTTTAATGTATTTAATTTTTTAATTATTTAAATATAAGATTAAAATTCGTTTAAAATAAAACAATTATTTGTATTTAATCATATTATTAATCAATAATGTTATATTTGTAAAACAACTATTTTATTTATATTTAAATAATAATACTAGGCCTATTAATATTAAAATAGCCTCATATTTTTAATAATTGTAAATAAAATAATGTATTATTATTTTGATCAGTATATCACACTTCAGCAATTAAAATAAGTTAATTATTGATATATTACCATGTATATTATATATAATAGATGTGTATTTATATAAATATATATCAAATAGCCTTTATAAATATACATATATGAGAATGCGATATTTTATATAGGACTAGACCTATACCATCAATGTAATCTTGTTACTCTATTCAAGAGATTTTCTATACAACAAGCTAAACTTTAATTTGTCAAAGGTCATACGGTCGTAACCAAGTAATTTTCTCTCAGCACACGATACACACGAACGCGCACGTCTGTACGCTCCTTTACCGCATGTAACAAGGGGGCGTGTTTAATCCACTTTGACATTCAGGATAACGCCGGTGAGCGAGCTGACGTCATTCAAGGCGAGCAAGTAAACAAACGGAGTCGAAAATCGGTAAACTTTTGAACTCATGCTGCGTTAATTGCTGAAATGTGTTTAGTGAGATTATAAGAGAGTTTCTCGTTATGAAATCTGGAAATTCGATCGAGCAGGAATGTCTTTCCAGAGAGTTTTTCTGAGGATTTTAGAGGTATGTACACAACTCTTCTCTCAATAGTGGTGCGCGCACGTATTTAATAAATATAAAAAATGTCACAGCGACCCCTTGTGGTTTAGACCATTTCCATATGTTCAACGTGCTAAACAGTTTTGCCCAAATCACAGCACATCTGTCAAATCTCTGTTCGTTATAATGTTAAAATAATATATAAATAATAGAAATAAAACACTTCAATTGAACACTATATAAATTTAATGGCAAAATGTGTCTTGAAATCAGTTTCTTCACTTTGGGGGTTCTTGGAATCAGAAGAAAATGCTTCCAGGGGTGCAACTCAGTACCAAAGCTAATAATGTCAAGAAGCCTGTGAGAGATACAAACATAAGTAAGTTCATGACTGTTAACATTGCACACCCAATTGAATTCTGCACGAGTTGCACACATTATCCACACTTAGCAAGTTTTTTATTTAATATTTCTAATTTACAATATGTTCTCAGCTTCTTAGGGGAAAAACGCCTATACATACGAAATATTTAGACAGCTAGAAAAACTAGACGTTTGAGAAATATTGCAGTTTTGTGTGTTGTGTCGTGTTATCTTTACCCTAGAGAAGGCAAAACCCAAAACAATTGCTGATATCGCCCAAATACTTCAGCAAATAACCAAAGAGAATAAAGAGAGAAAGCAAAAACCCGAAGCTGCATTTTCAACTGAACCTGCTACACCAAACCAATATAATGCTGGGATTGATCCCACGAATAAAACATTTTCCACTTCGAAAGTTCATACTGTCTTCAGTAACTTTCCAGCAAAAGTAGCTTGAAATCAGTTTCTTCACTTTGGGGGTTCTTGGAATCAGAAGAAAATGCTTCCAGGGGTGCAACTCAGTACCAAAGCTAATAATGTCAAGAAGCCTGTGAGATATACAAACATAAGTAAGTTCATGACTGTTAACATTGCACACCCAATTGAATTCTGCACGAGTTGCACGCATTATCCACACTTAGCAAGTTTTTTATTTAATATTTCTAATTTACAATATGTTTTCAGCTTCTTAGAGGAAAAACGCCTATACGTACGAAATATTTAGACAGCTAGAAAAACTAGACGTTTGAGAAATATTGCAGTTTTGTGTGTTGTGTCGTGTTATCTTTACCCTAGAGAAGGCAAAACCCAAAACAATTGCTGACATCGCCCAAATACTTCAGCAAATAACCAAAGAGAATAAAGAGAGAAAGCAAAAACCCGAAGCTGCATTTTCAACTGAACCTGCTACACCAAACCAATATAATGCTGGGATTGATCCCACGAATAAAACATTTTCCACTTCGAAAGTTCATACTGTCTTCAGTAACTTTCCAGCAAAAGTAGCTTTTACTCTTGTGGAAAATGAACCTGCTCGGGACGTTTCAGATCGAGAAGCAAAGGCAGAGGACGAACAAAAAAATCAGCTTCTACGACTGGAGCTTGTGAATCTGTGGCTGCTCATGGTCTTCCTCAAGAGACAGATGTCATTTCATCATATGACACAGTTTCTTCTAAATTAAAACAGGAATTTTACGTGACTACATCTTTAACAGAATTAGATGCTAGGACAGAAACAGTGCAGACCTATAATTCAGCTAACACCAAAGTCATGGCAACTCCTGCTGTTCTAAAGCAAATAGAAGTTTTAGAGGATGTCTTGGACAGCACAGTTTACTGTCATTCCACACGAACACCGGCGGCTTCAGAAGTCTCTTCATCTGAGACGGCAGACGAATCTCACGTCATTGACGACATCATATCGCCTTTTGGAAATGAAACTGAAAAGAGAGTTGGGGTTGAAGATGGAGAGGTGCATAATGGGCCAGGCTCCAATAATATGAAAGAAGCCGGCTGTAGTGCATACTGAGGTTTTAGAAGAAAAGATGCGGACAGATACAGTTGAAGAGTCGCCCGTTGGTATGTCAGACATTTTGTGTTACCATTTTTTTATGCGTTTGAGTCCTTTGATATTGTTGAAGATTGTTTATACGTGCATGCACATAGATTTTTGCGACTATACAAAATATTTATATAATTCATTGTAATTGATAAAATCCTTTCTTGTTCTTACTCGCCTGTAGCACGACTAGATCCATTTCTCCATAAGATCCGGGAATATTCGGAAAAGAGCAAGTAGGCCTATCAAAACCAATACTTAATGATATTAAACCATTGAATTTTGTCAGATATATGAAGATATTTTTAAATATGCCCAAACCCAGTCGATGTTTCCTACAGATCATCTGTTGGTCTTGTAGATGCTGGACCCGAGTATGAATAAGCGTTCAATGAGGAGCAGGCCAAACTTCACAGACTCTATGGGGGCGGAGACTTAACCAATTTCCCCAAATTTAACTTCTCTGGTGGGTGTATATATGAACTCTATTTAAAATAAAATCAAAAAACATGTTTTTTATTGCACATTCCAATTAATATCAATCAAACTGCAGTTAGTTTATTTCGATTTAAGCCATAATAACTAAATAAATACTGAACATTTTTAAAAACTTCTCTCGTCGTGTTCTCTCATTTTGTAACCAAACTCTTCATATATTAACCAACATGTATCAATAGTTTGGAGATTAGTTTTGAGTTTAAAAGATCCTAAAATAATAGTCTTTTTTAGAGACCAACTTGGATCTCAAACGGAAAAAAAACGTAGCGTTTATTGAAAAATTCTAATATATACAACTTATTTGTGCATTAACCAAAAGTCGCTTGCACTTTAACGCTATTATCACTTATATCACTTCATTTATGCACGCAACGTACATCTGTAAACGTGTTTAACTGCCCCCGTAAAAAGTCTCCAGGGGGCGAGCACTTATTCCCCTATTCCGCAATGTCTCCTCCCACCTCATGAATATTCATGATGAAAGTTGCCTGCGTGCCGTTACGCTGTGACGACATGGAAGAACTGCGGGTCCCGATTGCTGCAGCCGCTTGTCATTGTGACGAAGATTGGCACTGAGGTAAGCTGTCACTCAAAATCTTCTTTTCCGACTCGCTATCAATCAGGCGATCCGGGCCACGCGCTTAACCGCACTCGGCGCGAAACATCGACGTTCGGCCGGAGGCGCGCGGTCTGGACGCTTTTAGGCTGAATCGAGATGTTTGGACGGCGGTTTCGGGGCAGGTTTTCTGGCTCGACGCACGGCAGAGGCCCAGCTCTGTTTTTTAATGATCTTTTGTAGGAGCGCGAATGGCGGCCGCGCGCGCTGGTGGGGAGGGATAGCCTGGTGTCCCTTAGATTGATTGATGGGCGATTATGGGCAGGCTTTTTATTATATTTAAAGGGACAGGGGCGATATTTTTGTAAGTCGTCGAGACCGTTTTAGCTTCGGGGTAGCGGCAGATGTTTTCCATTAAGCTGTAATGTTTGCGGTGTTTTTGTAATATTAATGCAGTGCATAATGTATATAACGCTACGAATGAAAACAATGTATTGATACGAACATATTTGGGCAGTGCTGGTTTATGTTACAGGCTCAGTACAAACATGGCGCCTACAGTAATAGAGTAACGTTATACCGTCTGATACGTTTGTGACCGTATTCGAAAATAAAGCAACAAAACTGCCTTCAAATTGCCGAGCGAATCGATTTTGGCACTTAACTTGTATGTTTGAACTAATTCTTACGCAATTCACAGTGATGCACTCGTTTAAACGGTGTTGCAATGCAGACATTACGGTATTATTAAGCGATGTTACTATTTATAATGCAAACTGACTGCAGAGATGAGAGGAGAGTTGTTTATGCGATTTGACACACGAGTTCGACCCGAACCAATCCGATGTCATACGACAATCCGAAATCACTTTGTGCATCTTTATAAACAATAAACAACGATTTATAAACAATGAGTCAAGTTTGTGCATTTGGAAAATGTAATAAATTCAATAACTAAAACAGGATGGATAGCATTGATGTTAGGAAGTGAAAAAACATGTTGTTTGTATATTACATATTTTACCACAAGCATCCTTATAAGACTATTTACATTTTTAGGGGGAAGTGTGTACATAGACCTGTTTAATAATAATACAATTAAATGTTTATTTTGACACATGGAAAATCCCTTTTGTGTAAATGCCAAGTATTTATGATTATCGGTCAATTTTGATAATGTGAAAATGGCTCCTATAAATGTTCATATTACTGTAGAAGTCAAATAAAAGTGTAACTTTGGCTTCCTTATTGGACCATTTATGCAGTCGTGCATTCAGTTCAAAGATATTCATTGTCTGATTTGACGATTTCATGTTGTTTCGCATTTCTTGAATGCCACTTTTGTTCTGTCCGTGTCAGTTTAGAGGTGCTGAAGTTCAGCTTTATAGAATGCCCAAACGTTGTCCACGGCAACAGTAACTATGATGACATCTCCATCAGTGTCCATGGAGGATTACCAGGAGGCTGAACAGGTTTGTGTTGTCATAGTGCCCGTGCTTCTTTATACTCCCTGTGTAGCACTGTTGCATTATGTGTTTCTAGGGATGTGACAATGTTAAAATCTCACTGTATGATAAGACCTCGGTAGAAAGTCCACGGTACGGTATTTAAAGTGTTAAACGATGACTTGGAAACGTGCCATATGCCTCTTCTCTTTATCCTCTAAATTTAACTATTGCTTAGAGGTATGAGATGGGTCAAATGACCTAAAAATCCCTATTATAGAATAAAATAATTGCACCAGATGGACCTTGCCATAGGTAACATCAATATTTTTTTCTAACATTAGGCCTGGAATACCTATCGTTTCATAGAGATATGTGACCATGGTGATAATATTGAGACAATGTGATAATAATACTAACTTTAGTTTTTATTTCTTCCTGTAAAGCTGCTTTGCAACAATGAAACATTGTGAAAAGCGCTCTATAAATAAAACTGAATTTTGCTATTGCGATAACACGATATCGATAATATTTTTAAATCCCTAGTGTTTTCCTTTTATAGTTGTGATGAGTGATGACATCATCCTGAACTCTTCTTGCATCAGAGGAGCAGGTCACCTGATGAAAAATGTCTCCTAAATGTTCTCATCCTCATGACCTCTCAGATGTATATGACTTATACGATTGTATTGCAGTATGCATGTATTCATTCTGTAGTCATATAATAATTCATTACTTTTAATAAGCTTGAAAATGAATAGTTTTCTTAAACACACCTATAGCTTTAGAATACATTTAAATTACTTTAATGATGAATGTGTATGCTTTTATGGGGCTTGGATAGTTAAACACAGATGTGACAGATACAAAATAAAGATCCACATTCATCTGATAAAAGAAATGTGATGCGATGACATCAGGGTGAGTAAATGATGAGTCAATTTTCATTGTTAGGTGATCTGTCCCTTTAACTGCAAATCAAGTGATAAACATCACAGTGAAATCGATAATCTTGTTGAACAAATCCGTGTCATAAGTCTGAAATCCTCTGTTGGATATCTTATGAATTCCTTGAACTCTGACCTCTGCGGTATTGGATGGAGAGATAGCGAGAGACTCAAGACTAACTCGAGATTTTCCAGCAGTCGTAAAATATTTTTATCATTTCCCCCATTTCAATCAACGCTATTGTTGCAGTCGTCACATGCATTCAATCATGTGAGCCTGTCTAGCTATCAAGTAAAAAGAAAAAAACATCGCAGGATCCCAACAGTAGTGTGGGTAATAGGGCTTATTATTTTGATTTATTGTAATATCCCACATTTCCTAAAACTAATGTAAAAAATCATCCACTTATTAAATCTGTGAAGCCTTTTAAATATGACAGATGAAGTCGTCTGAGGTTTGAAAGAGAAGCTTTGTGAAAGTGGTCTTGAAACCTCATGTCCGGGGTCTCCTTCACCCTGAGGTCTCCGCTGTGAAAAGACAGCTGTGTTGCGGCCCGCACGCGGGCGTTAAAGCCCCGAGACAACTTTCACATACCTCACCCAGCTCAGACAAACTGACCTCAGCTTCTTCACTCCTCTGATGCAGATGCAAGCAGGAGAGCAGGCAGAAGAGAAGCTGGAGGAAGAGGAGGGACAGGAGGAGAGCAGCTCGGCTCTGTCTGAGCCACAAACTCCTATGGAGGTCTACAAGACAGCCATATATAGGTAACACCGGGTCTTCCTGTGCAAATATTCTGTATTTCTTCTTTTCTTTCTTTGTCTCTCACTCACGTGTTTTGACACAGCTCGCAATGTTATTTAAAGTAATAATGAACATGTATGAAAGCGTCTGTGTTTTAAATAGCCGATGTGTGAAGGTATCGTGTGTTGGTTGCCTGCAGACACCCGCTGTTTCCTCTGTTGGCGCTGCTTTTTGAAAAATGCGAGCAGTCTACTCAAAGCTCAGACTGCGTGACCTCGGCCAGTTTCGACGTGGACATCGAGAACTTCGTACGAAACCAGGAGAAAGAAGGCAAGGCTTTCTTCAGCGAGGACCCCGATTTGGACAATCTGGTAAGAACCGTTGTATTTCGTAAGGACAGTTTAAAATATAATAACATAGACTTGACGTTTTCAGTCCCTCAAACACTTAAGAGACACTTATGACTGTGCATCAGCTTAGGGTTTGTCATTAGAAATATTACTGTTATGCATCACAAGTATTTAAAAAATACTTTTAGTATTTTAGTACCTAAATAATTGCAGTATTTTAAAACAACAAAAATCTAAAAAAATTCAACAAATCTATTTTACACTTATCTTAAAACAGTATTACTACAAATATTTATTTAAATATTATTAAATGAAAGAATACATTTTCAAATTTTTTCAAAAGTTTTGACGAAATTTAAGGTTTAATTGAACCTTCTGTAGGTAAAATTATAACAAATCATAATTATGTTTAAATAATAATGACAATAAATAAATATTAAATGAATGAATCTGTCACTAATAAAAAAACATTTTAATATTAAATTAAAAGCACGCAAAAATAGATAACCTCTTAAAGTTGTAAAATCATAAAAAAATGCAGGTCACATGTTGGCAGCTAAACCATAGATTAAATAGCTTCTGTATCGTATATTTTTTGTTGATTTTTAATCGTTTTTATACCAAAATATATCTTTAGACCCCAAAATGTATATATATTATTATATCTTTAGATTCTTACATAATAAGTCATACTAATGGATCAATTAGTTCAGTTTCTGAGCATTGTAACTTTGTCCCCTCTGTACGGCGTCAGATGGTGAAGGCCATCCAGGTGTTACGGATTCACCTGCTGGAGCTGGAGAAGGTGAACGACCTGTGTAAAGATTTCTGCAGCCGCTACATCGCCTGTCTAAAAACCAAGATGAACAGCGAGACTCTTCTCAGCGGAGATCCCGGAAGCCCTTACTCCCCAACACAGACACAGGTACACGCATAGAACTCTCCTTTATCTTCACACAGTGTCTTTATCGAGTAAATAACTGTCGTTTGTTTATACAAAATCTCCTCTCAGCCCCCAAGCTTCTCTGGAGCCATGAGTTCTCATGGTATCGTCGTACCGGCGTCTGCTCTACAGCAGGGCAACGTTACTGTTACTACTGTTAACCCCACACAGGTTGTAACAGGTGGGGTTTTTTTTACATGATGACATTTTTCCTGTATCACAGATTGGGACAGATATTAACTGTGTGTGTCCTTGTTCTCCAGGTGGCACAGTATATCAGCCCGTGACTGTTGTTACACCACAGGGGCACTTGGTCACGCAGACTATGTCACCTGGAACAATACACATACAAAACTCACAGGTGAGAGACGTCTCTTAGTGGACACGCTCGCTTTCAGGTCTATAATGGGATGATGGCTCCACTTTTAGGATTAAGAGGTTAATTAAAATGAAAGGCAAATCTTAGGGATGTGGAGAGCTGGACACGATCAAGTACACATTGTAGAGTCATCTGCAACGGTACATGATGTACTTTCACTATTTTAAAGTTTAGGGTCATTTGAATTAAATGTTTTTTTAACGTTCATTGATTAATTGATAACTTCCCTAGCTTTTTGCTTTAGGGTAGTTGACAAAACCGTACTATGTGGCCTATGGTGCGACGGCAAAAAATGGATTAACAAACTGTTAATATTTTTTTGTATGATTAATAATTATATTTATGATATAAATTAGCATACATTAGATTTATCTTCATTGTTCGTTTTTTTCTACATTTTGCTGTCACGCCTTATGTGCGGTGTATTTGTCTACTACTAATTTGTTGTTGGCCGTTTGGGTTTTTGCACTTCCCAACCACCGTCCTTTTTAGATGTAAGTGCATGTATTAAATTAAATAAGATCATAATCCAGGTTTTACAGTCTGACTGGCTTTAGCAAAGTTAAACTATGGCACTATATTAAATGATTACTATTTTGTTTTATATTTAAGGACATCTAAAAGACTTCCATTGTTTTCATACCAGGACAAGGGTGTTTTAATCCCCCGCCCAGATTCTTCATTTCACTATATGTGTATACATTTTCACTTTATTTAAAAGGACAAAAAATGTGGCACTTTGACAAATGTACACACTCATTGTTGACAAGTGTATTTCTTTGCCTTTAGCTTCAGCTGCAGTTAAACCAGGATCTGAGTTTTTTCAGTCAGGACGACAGCTCGTCTAAGGCCAAGAGAGGCATTCTGCCCAAACACGCCACCAACGTCATGAGATCTTGGCTCTTCCAGCACATTGGTGTAAGTCAGATTCAAAACAGCACGTCACTACTCTAACATCAGGTCCGTCCTTATGTCTGACCGCATCAAGAGCGATGCAACAGTAATCCCACACGTATATTACACACCAAAACTATTCCAACCAAGTCTTTTGATAAATTCAGGATATTTCTTTATCTAAACCATGACAAAATGGAGTTATTCACATGGGTAAAAGGAAAACGTCCTCTTTTATGACCGCCCCTCTATGGAAAGCTGAAAGAACACCTCGGAAGAATCTATTAAGATGGTCTAACCGCTCGGTCCCATTTTTCCAATGACACAGAGAAACTAAACCCGAGGACCTTTAGAAAAGAAAAGACTGTTTTTGATAGAAAGTTACATCTTTAAAGAGTATTTTTAAGTTGTTTTGTAATTAACTTTCAGCATCCTTATCCTACCGAAGATGAGAAGAAACAGATCGCCTTGCAGACCAACCTGACCCTGCTGCAAGTTAACAACTGGTGAGTTTTCACAATTATGTAGAAAAGACTCATCCAGGTACTTCGATTGGTCAGCGAGCACACCCAAACAACTTGTGATTTTTTTAGGTTTATTAATGCACGGAGACGGATCCTGCAGCCCATGTTGGACGCCAGCTCCTCAGACACACCCAAGAGCAAAAAGAAGGCGCCCCAAACACGCCCGCTTCAGCGTTTCTGGCCCAACTCCCTCGCTTCCTCTGTCTCCCAGCATCAAGTTACCATGGAAGATGGTACGGCTGATAAAAGCACAATAAACTACATTGAGGATTTTTTAGTCAGTGAGATTTCTTTTAATTGTTTGGACACCTGGACACACCTCACGAAACCGACTGTCTGGGGTAGACGGAGGTGTCTGATCTCCTTACCCAACCCTAATTATAAATCAAATTATGTGATAATCCTGTGTGTAATTATGAAAAAGATCATTTTTATAGGCATTTAAAAAAAAATAAGATTTGATTTTCATTCTCAGGTACCACAGTAACAGTAGGCGTGGGAGAGGACGGGCTGCAGACGCTCTCGTCCGATGGCGCCACGTTGGCCATGCAGCAGGTCATGATGGGAGGACACAGCGAGGACGATGATGAGGAAGAGGAAGATGACGATGAAGACGAAGACGATGATCCGTCTCACTCCGACATGACCAGGCTGGGCCTGGAGACCAGCGACTCGCTGTAGTAGGACTGAAGAATTAACACACACAAACACACATGCACGAACACGCTGATAAAGAAGAAGAGAGAGACATTTTAAAGAATATCAAAGCACTAATGTGAACGTAAGAGAGAGATTTACTTAAACACAGCTCGGAAGACGTGTTGAAGGTTCCGCCAAGCATCCTCAAGTTGTCAAACAGCTTGTTTGGAGTACCGAGCAAAGGCTTAAAGCCGCACACAGAAATACAAAGAGCACAAGCACAGTACGCACGCGCATCGATTTCACCGCAGTGACTGCGACGCAGTTAGCCGAGTGCACTTTTTGTACGATATTGTAAAGTTAAAAAGAAAAAATCTTCTTGGATTCTATGATGATGAGATGTTGTCTCTTGCATGCCTGTGTTTGCTTTCATTACCAGGCACCAAGAAAAGAAGGAACTATTTTTGTAGCACAGTGTCAAAAATGATCGGTGCCAATTTTTCGTTTCGTTTGCTCTGCTTTGTTTTGTAAGGAGTATTTATGTATGAAAATGACACTTTTAATGCGGTCACCCTGTTTTCCAGGGTTTCAGTGTGTGGGAACTAGTTAGTACAACGAAGGAGATTTCTTAAAGTTATCCACTGAAGGAAAAGACTCGGAAGCCTTACGTTTTTACATTTCTAATGCCACACGTGTGTTCAAAACATCTTATCGAACTGACTAGAGATGTCACATCCTGTGCTACCCAGATGGAAACGCGTCTCAAATATGAAAGAGTTGCCAGGTTGTAATCATATTCATGACGATGCCTGTAATTGTTGTGTGAGAAACAAACGCTTTGTTAAGGATGTGTTTTTTAATTATGAAAAAAGCAACAGTGAAGAAAGTCGCCGAGATTTTGTATTTACGCACATTGATGTATTTACATACAAAGGGACTTGCTGATGTCATCATAAATGATTTTTCTGAGTTATCATGAAGTTTCAAAAGTTTTGTCATTGTAAGAAAACTAGCCATGGACTGATTTTCTCAATATCTTAGGATTGGTTGCATGAGTGTTGTTTTATTATTGTAAAGAAGCGTTAAGGTTTTTGTTTTTTGGAAAATGCCATATGCTCCATAATAAACAAAACTGTCACACAAAATGTAAACCATATGACATTTGTACTGTTTGGAGCAGTTTGAATTAAAATCTTTGTGGACATATTTTATAGCATATCGCGTTTTCAACACCAATACAGAGTTTGGGCATGTTTTGCCTTAGAGGGATAGTTCATCCAAAAACAAAAATGTGTTCACCCTCATGTGGTTCAAAACCTGTATGTCATTCTTTCTCCTTTTAAAACACACAAGAAGATATTTTGAGAAATGGTTTTGTTTTCATACAATGAAAGTCCGTAAGACCTGGTATTGCTTGTTTACCAGCGTTCTTCAAAATATCTTCTTTTGTGTTCTGCAGAGAAAGTTTGAAATGACATGAGGAAGAATTAAAAAATGAAAGAATTTTCATGTATATTCTGATTTATAGTTCTTTGTTATATTCAGTATGTGCTTTTGGCTGTCTGTTCTGTGCGGCGTTTCATTGCCAGCAATAGTCTTGTGATGGCATCTGTCATATGACTAACACAAAACAGAACGTCAAGTCCCATAGCTTAGCATGGGGGGGTTAAAACGCTACACAGTGGGCCTTGAGCATTTTTCTATTTGCTTCTATAAACGCTTCTTTCACACGTATAGACAAAAACACTGACTTGCCTTTCAGACACTTTGTTTTGTAATAAAGAACACTGTACCTGAGGAATGTGTTGTGTTTTGCTTTTATTGAAATGCGGGTCAGTTTCATGACATCAGAGGTTATTTTTATTGTAACCTTCATTGATTCAGACCCGTGCACAAACAAATCATTTGTATAATAATAACAATAACAAATGTTTTTTTGCCCAAGTTTATTAGGATTATCTTTCACATTGCATTACTCTTTTGTGATTCTATGTAACGTCCGTTAATAATTTACCTTCTATGAACTGAATACAAATCAAAGCAGAAGCATGAATATAGTCGATGTCAATGTAGTATAACAAGAGTCATGTTATAACATGTGATGCTTTCAACTTTATCTAATCGTTGTGTTAATGTTTGGCCTTAAATACACAACTTACACAGAACTAGTGATGGATGTTATAAAATAAAATTTCAAAATGATTAATGTGCAATAAATATTAAAAGTGTTAAAATCATAACATCATAAATATAACATTCTGGTTTAGAACATTTTCTCATTCAGTATGAAACTCAAAGGTGGTTTCCACCTAAATAACAAGCTTACAATATAAAATACATTCATATAACTATGCATTTCAGTTCTTGACTGTAGTTTGCCTCTGTCTCTGCCCATTCACATTATTTGACATAATGTTAAGTCCACGTTTGTGTGCTACGTTGTGCCACATCTTCAGAAGTCCCAGAAGAGCCGAACCTCATCGATCCTCTTCTTTCTAATAAAACCAAAACAAAGAAGAAAGTAGAATTGCATGGGAGACCAGGGACATCAGATCAATAGCTGTCAATCACTTTGCAATTTCTGGTTTGCTAAGGTCATAATATCCTACAATACAAAACTGAGGGAAAAGGAGCGATGCAGTATATCATAACCACCACCAGAGGCCTCCACAGTTACAAAAACCGTTTTAACCCTCATTAAGCTCCCATGATTCTCTGTGCAGATTTTTCCTCTTTGCTGTAAGATGACACAGAAGTATGTTTCATCCGCCTACGCCATCTCTTCGAAGCTCTCCTTATAGAAGCTAAACCCTTCACAGGGATTATGGCATAGGGGTGCGCCCTTCAGAACCGAATACATTCAAACGCATTATCGGTCCGAAAAACAACAACATTTTGCTGAAATCCTATCGAAAGCCGCTCCCAGATCTCTGGCGACTGAGGTGAATGTGTTCATTAATTCATAAGCACAGCGTGTGCTGTTACTCATTGGCCTCAGTCCTGTGTTAGCTTCGGGCCGGAAAAGTCTGGAACAAAGCATTCACGTGTGCACCAAAACATTGCATAGAATATATAAACATTCAAAGTTGTCTCACTTCCATCAAGATTGGGTCGTTTACATTATCTTGTATTTAAAACTCACTGAATTCCTTTGTTTAGATTTATGTAAATGCTCTTAAGGACAAAAATGCACAAAATCTGCTTTTACCTCCATTTGTTGATGTATCCACGTGAGACTTTGAGTTATGCTTGTGTAAACGCCTGGTTTGTTTTTCTGTCCGCAGCTCTGAGCCAAGCTGGCTGTCCCCACCAGCGTCCACACTGACCCGCGGCAAGCCAGCGGCCCTCCGTTGTCCCCCTTCAAACACATTCCAACCGTGTGTAAACCAATGCACAAATACATTTAAGTTTACATGTTTTAATAGAGTCTGCTGTAGCAAATGTGGCACCTGACATCCACCAGCGCCACCTTGCAGGAATCCTGCGCAGATGTTCCATGAGGTGCGACCTGGCCTGCGGCACTGTCTGCTGGAGAGTAAGGGCACCTGAGCGCTCTGAAGGGAGGTACTGCTCTCTCCTACAACATATACACGGATTCAGAACAGTCAACTACATACGTACCTTAGATTTAAAGGTGCCGTTTAAATAGTTTCCATTCAACCTCATGTCATTCCAAATAATGATGACATCATGGGTAAGAAACAAAAGATACGGGTAATTTACTTTCATTCCATTGAAGATAAAAATAACACATTCTTCAAAATATCTTCATTCTAAAGAAAGTAGCGTGGGGTTTGGAACAACGTGAGGGTAAGTTAATGATGACGGAATATATTTTTTTGTGTACTAGCCCTTTATTTGACGGTAGCACACTGCAGACTTACCACCATCTGTTGTGGCTCCCCAGCCTGAGATCAGACACATCTGTCCCGTCTCAAAGGTCTCGCCGTGAGTGGGCAAACAGATGGGAGCCAGTTGATCTGAGGATAGAAAATTAGAGATTTTATGTCCGTTTTTCTGGATTTTTCGTTATTTAGGAATCTCTTTTCAGAAATATTTTAGTTCCTCTACCGTTAAAAGTAAGAAGCTGCTTTAGCTTTATCAACGCAATATCGTAACCGAGTCCATTTCGCTTGTAGTTGGCATGGTAGATAATTTTCTCCACAGCGACGGCTCCAGATCCACTCATTGGATGATCTGATATCCCAGCATGCACTCCCCATAACACCGGCTGAGCAAAACTACAGACAAAGAATAATTGTTTGTGAAGATATACAACCACAGATTTTTTTCACAGATTTCTAGATGTATTGTGGCCATTCCAGTCCAGTGTCTGCTGAATTTCATTAAAATCAAACCTCAAGAGTGACAAAGTCATCTGACAGCAATGTGAAAGACTGACAGCATAACAAGACACATGAAAACTGTGATAAAATTGAGGTCATCACATCAATACTTGAATACAAATATTACAGATGTGTTGCTTAAAAGTTAATATGAACTGGTTTTCTTTGCGGCACTTGAGGTCTGAAAAAATACAGAGCATCTTTTTTCATTTTCTGTACCTAAATGCAAACTGTTTTTTTTGTTGTAGAAATTGTGTTAAAATGAATAATTTTACCTAAATACACATCTATAAAGAGTAAATTCAGAAAATAACTTTGAAAAATATTCTCTCAATTTATTCTGGTTAAATCACACAACCAAAGGCACAATGCAAAGCAACACAAAATCAAAATATGCAACAATAACCTAAAAATCTAGTGTAAAGTATTGTCAGCATCACATGATCATAAAACATAAGTGTCATACTCACCCGTAGACGCAGTGAGCAGCGGTGACTATCCATTGGTCACTAATGACTGACCCTTCACAGAAATGCTGGTTCTGGTAATATAAGCTGACCTGCCATGGTACCTGACCAGGGCCCGAAACATTGCCCCCTACAATACGGCTCCTGACTGCTGGCCTGGTTCCGCAGTCTCCACAACAACAAAGAAAAAGACATTCGTACATTTTCTGAATCGATGGTTTCAATTGTTTTCATTAACCAACTAGTCATAACTGCTCACCTATACATTTAAGAACAGCTGCTTTGCCAGAACTGCATCGAGTCTTTCTGTAAAGACAGAGATAAACGTTTAATGGCGTCAGTTACTCGGTTTGTGTAAAAAATATTATTTGGTGCAATACCAGGTATTAATATCTCTGTCCTTAAATTTACCTGAGGTAGGAAGAGTTGTGGATCTTAAAGGTTTCTGGAAGGGCTGGATGGCTAATATTAAGAGCCACTAGGTTTTTCTGGAAGATATCTTCAATGGAGGTGATGGGAATGGAGTTAGAGCTTACGTAACTACAAATTAAGAGAGAGAGAGGAGATCCATTAGGTATTAAATGTCAGGCTTACAACCTACACGTTAAACCAGTTCTCAACCTTTTTTACTCCAAGGCCCCCACTGTACTCATTCATATTCATAGGTCCCCCTCCCACTCACAAAAACTCCAAATTTCTACTTGACATTAACTGGATACAAGTTTGATCATAATAAAAATGGCCGTGTTATAATACATGTCTTGTTTGTTTACGTATTTCAGTGCTCATTTTGTCTTAATTTGAAATTATTGGTCATCTTGAGGCCACCTTTGGGCCACACCCCCCCTGTAGAGAACCACTGCGTTAAGCGGTAACCTGTATGTGACTCTTTCCTCTGTGTAACACAGAAGAAGATCTTTTGAGAAATGTTTCGGTGGTTTTGTGTCCATACAACGGGTGTCAAGGTTGTTTGGTTACCAACATTCTTTAAAATATCTTATTTTGTGTCCAGCATAAGAAAGTCATACAGGTTTGAAATGACATGAGGGTACATAAATGATTCAACATTTTTGGGTGGACTGTCCCTTTAAAAGTGAAATAGCTCCCAGACATATGAAATAGTAAAGGCAAACAGTGATGTCAAACAAATGGCGATCCTCAGAAACAAACTCCGCCCTAAAATGAACTTATAGGAAAAATGCTGCTGATGGTTAAATGCAACGTATCGACCTACTTGTGAGGAAACAATTTGAGTATTTTTCTTCCTTTCATTTAATGGCAGACTGATTTTAATTGGATTAACTATGCAGGTAATGAGGTCAGTGGGAACAAAGACATTATTATTCATAGACTCCCACACTGTGCTGAACACACATACACACAAGGAGGGTTTCAACATATTTCTTAAACAGGGAAATCCTCGCTTTGGTCTGGAGAGCCACAATTATTTAAATAGCAGAGATAGGAGGTGATGATAGACATTAGGAAGTGGAGCTGACGGGATGAGAGGAGCCTTAGTGATTTAAGGCTGTTTCATGCATTCTGACTTCTTTACATTGTAAACGTGCTGTCTTCTCATGCTCAACAAGGTTTGTATGGAATTCGGAAATAATTTGAGAACATGAAAAACAGTTACATAACAATTTTTCTCTTTTCTAGTCCCTTTTTGGACAATTCTCCTGGAAAAGCACGCCCATGGCAAGGCGAAAGAAATAGTGTGCTATCAACCGACGAGCGATAGGAAGACCCGCCTACCAATAAGATTGGCTGCGCTGCATCAAGATTGGCTGCGCTGTGGGCCTCTAGCTGCAGCTCGTTACTCTTGCAATAGTGAGAGAAGTTGAGGTGTGTTGGTTTGTTGTTATATAAACGGTGGATAAAACAATGGATTTGCAGACCGTTTGAAACTGATAGATGGAGCGGTCCCAGCGCTAAAAGATGCTGGACCTAAACCGCACGCTGTTAGTATAACTAAGTCATATATCTGTGTTTTGTTGGCAATCGGCACATACGTGCATGATGTAAACATCATGAACTTTTAGTGAATCAATGCGATTATTGTGTGCTCGTGATTTAGTTCCTCCCCCGCACACCCCCAGGAGGTCGTATTTTTCCGGAAATAATCGTACAGCTAATCGTAAAGTGTCTATCTTTTAAGATTGTGATCAAAGTCAATACTCTTCGAAGAAACAAATTTATGCAATCCTACTCTATATGTACTCAAGATTAATATGAGATTGGCAGAAACTGCTCGTTCAACCTTTAAAACTGATTTTTTTCCCGACTCTGTGTTTTGGTACCTGTTGTATCCCAGTTGTCTGCAGGCTGAAGAACCCAGATTTGTATCCCAGCCCTCAAAACAAACAGTCCTCCATAAGCCCCTACTGTACACCTGCAGCACAGAGCTCCTGCCACTTACACGCACTAACAGAGAAAGAGAAAATCAATGAAACATTGTTTTATATGTAGATTTTTTCATATAGACCCGAACAGACAGATTTAACCCACCACAGTTGAGCTCATCTTCCCCATCCACACAGTCGTCGACCCCATCACACACAGCCGTCCTGCTGATACACCGCAGCACACAGCGAAACTTTCCAGAACAATTCCGCAGACCCACTGCAAAAAGTATCACACAGTGTTAAATGGATCCTCCACCCAAAAATGAAAATTCTGTCATGAATTACTCAACCTTAAGTAGTTCCAAATCTGTAAACATTTCTTCAAAGAAACATACATGTAGAAGAATGATAGCAACTGAGGTTCCTGGGGTAGTCAAATGGCTGTCAATGGTGCCCCAGAACAGTTTGTTTCCGATTCTCACGAAACCCGTGAAATTTTATGGCAGTAAAGATTTGAATTATAAAACATACAATTCGCTTACACAAAAAAAAAAACATTATAAAGATAATAAGGTTCTCTACCTTGGACAAAACATTATTTTGTCTTAGAAATTATTTATTTATGTATTTTATTGCTTTAGTGCTGAAATTCTCATAACCGCAACCGACCTGATTTTGAGTGCATTATATGTTGCAATTCAATCATTGTTACAAATAAAATATTCTGGATTTTTTATGCCTAGATGTTCTCAAATAACAAAAATGGCAAAAATATATTGAAAGAATATTCAAGGAATCGTGGCGAAAAGAAGTGTCCAGGAAGTTTTTGAAAGACTGTTTAAACACATAGAAAGATATTTACATTAAGTAAACAGATATCCTAGTAAGAAAGTAAAGATACAGGTAGTTTTCCAAATTTAAAGAAATGTTACATCTATAATATACTAGTAAAAATATAATTCAATATTGTATTATTATGTATGATTGATAAAAACTTTTGAAGACTTCTGATTGATTGATTGATTGATTGATAAAAGCAAAACATGCTATGAGATTGAAAGTTTTATATGGTTACAGTAATGATCATGCATTTAAACACGCATACATTGTTTTAAATGAATGTAAAGGTAACGTAACAGAACAAAAGCTATATACAATATATTTTTCTACTATGGTAGTCAATGGTGCCCCAGAATTCTCAGTTGCTAACATTTTTCCAAATATTTTTCTATGTGCACAACCAAACAAAGAAATGTATACAGGTTTGGAACAACTTGAGGATGAGTAATTCATGACAGATTTTGGGGGTTGAACCATCAAAACAGACATCAGGGTAACCCGTCCTGCTCATGCCACAGGGTTGAGGGCATTAAACATTGACAGTGATCACTGCTCTAGAATAGTTTCATTAGCTAAGAAGGATGGTAGCACCACTTCACACACACACAGACACACACAAAGACACTGACCTCCCAAACCGATCCCTAGAATCAGAGTCAGCACTATCAACAAAGCCAAAGTAATGAGCAGCGCCAGCAACCTGCGAGACACGTACGGCCAACACAGAGATTTAAAGCCTGACAGTTCCCCTCCTGAGAGAGAGAGAGAGAGAGAGAGAGAGAGAGAGAGAGAGAGAGAGAGAGAGAGAGAGAGAGAGAGAATGAAATGAGACTGCTGAAAGGTCAGTGGTTTAGAGTGATTAGATCACAGTTAACACTTCAGGCTGTTGTCCTCATCGCTCTGTGTAATCTAGTGTGTAAGCACAGGCTATGGGTGTGCTGAGACTCGTACAATCTGATCACGAGTACACAACAGCACGCTGTCTGTACAACATACTAAACAATTCCAGTCTGTTTGTTGTGACTTTAATGACAAATCAATGCGAGAAAGTATTATAGTACCACCACGTTGTTTTGACATATCGCTGCTCTCCTTCCGAAACCTCGTATCTCCATATGTCTTGTTTTTTTTTGCCATATATTATTATGATCAGTCACCCTTCATGTTTGTCACTGGGTTTTGCATATAACTAAGCAATAAAACGTATGAAAATGTGCTTGTCAACTTTGACCACAACTTGTTCAATTGTTTAAGAAGTACAGTGTTTTTTTCCATTTCCAGAAAAACAGCCAATTTGGACATAGGAGGTTTTAGAAGGACAGCGACGATATGAAACTGGGGTTTTATTCTTTGAAGGAGTGCGTGTATGATAATAATTTGTTATCATAGCGTATACGAATTGTTTGTATGATTTACATATTTTATTTGTTATTATGCCCCTGGTAAACTGTAAAACAGCAGTACTATTTGTTTATAGTTATAGGGCCGTAATATTATACACAATACTGGCTAACTAAAACAGTATCTAAATATAAACTCAATTTAAAAAAATTTAGTTGAAATTCTAAGATTAAATAGTCTCGAAACAACGTTAAAAACATAAAAAAATACTTTAAAAATTAAAGTACAACTTTTTTGAAGAATTTCCTATATAGACGGTTCATCAGACAAACACGTATGGCCCGAAGTTTACTTCCAGTCTGTGTTTGGTTATAAGGTAACAATTTATTTCATGTTTAATTGATATTAATATTAAATAATATTAATATTTTATCATATTTTTAATTGAATTGACTTGAATTAAAACAACTCAACAGCTAATAATTCTTTACAGATGTCTACCAGAAGTTAAGTTTGGGCCACATAATGTTTGTTTATGTTGTTGTTGCAGAAACCGGTTCTTCAAGGTTTAATTTGAACATTTAATATAGGCTGTTATTGAAAAGACTGTCATCATTTACTCACCTTCAAGTTGTTCCATATGTGTATAAATTCTGATGAACAGAGATATTTGGAATAATACTTTTAATTGAACAGATCTCAACACCCATTGACTACCATAGTAGTAAAAAACAATGGTAGTCAAAAGTGTCCCAGAACTGTGTGCATATTCTTCAAAATGTCTTCTTTTGTGTTCAACAGAACAAAAAGTTATAAAGTAATTTTTCCTACTATGGGAATCAATTCATGTTGAGGTCTGTTTGGTTGCAAGCATTCTTCCAAATATCTTTCACCGTTCATCAAAACAAAGAAATGTTCACACATTAGGAACAACTTGAAGGTGAGTAAATGATGACAGAATTTAATTTTTTGGGCGAAGTATCACTTTAAGAAAGGAATTAAGTAAAGTAAACTGTAAAAGAACATTCAAACATGTATGCTGACATTATAGGTGACACACTATACCAGTATGGGTAATAAACGTGATATTAAATTTCACGGTTAACAATATTGTGTTAATACAACATGATATAACACAAAATAAACAAAACCAAGAATGAATTTCCCTCAATACAAAAAATATGTAAAAACCGGATACAGTGACAGGCCTAAAATTGGACACAGGTTATATGTTGGGAGCTCAACACATTTTTTGTATCGCGATATATCAACCATTAATATGTTGTTTCAACCCTACGCGTTAAGTGTAATTACAAGTGCTGCACTTGTCAGATGGCATGTTTGTCAAACTGGTGTATTAAGCCAATTTTTAACCATGTGTTGAATTGATTGTTAAATGAGTAACAACAGGGAAGTCCTCTTACCAGCAAGGAAGGGTTGGACCTTGATGATGGGCACGCCTGGGCTCGGTGGGATCTGTATGTTATATGTTTTATACACAGGCAATGGGGCAGACGTCTCGGCGGGCAATTCGACAGGCACGTGGGGATCCCGCGTCTCCGGGTCGTAGAAGTGAATGGAACGGCTACGTTGACTGCTGAAAGAACTCACGTTGAACGTGTTGGGGGTCTCGACGACAGGAAGGTCCTCGTCTGTAACAGAGACCACCTCAAGGACACCGGACTCAGCTCTGTCCAGCTCTGGGTCCTATGTGATGGATAGAGTGACATAAAGCCAGATCAGCCTTGTCAAAGTATTATCTGATGGAATTTAAGAGCACCGCAAACTCATCCGTACAAACACTCTGACATGATGTATGGTTTCGTGCTTCCTTACCGTTTCACCTCCATCTGAAGCTGTCGGCTCTGTCTCTCCTGCTGTCTGTGAAGAAGCCATAACTCTGCTCTCATCTTCTCTCCATCCCTGATAAATTAGACCAAACGCTTTGACGTTTATGAATCCAGTATCTTCCAACTGTTGATTCTTGGCTTAAGAGGGCAAGTGAACTGTTCTTCTGGGTGATCTTGTTTCTGTTCTCCTGCCACACCTGCTCTCCAGCACAAACTGACACCTGAGCAGGTGTGCGGCAGCATTTTGTCGTGCGGATCAGGTAATGCTGGACTGTTTCATCTTCTGAGGTCTTGTTACACTGCAGGGGTCACCGAGGAGCACGAAGCGTGAAAAGGTCACCAGTCTTCGGGCTGTTCGTCAATGGCACACCACAATTGAGATCTACATTTACCCTAATGTATACCATTTTTATTGTGTTCACCATAGGAGCTTCACAAGACCACAAAAAAAAAGAATTCACAAAAAATTATATTTCAATATTTTTCTTAAACCAACAAACAAAACCACTGTTGGAGAAAATGCATTTGTGCAATCTTTTGACTTGAGCCCTTATACAATAGCAGGCGTTTTTTTTCAAACGTTGTTATATGGTGGACACAGTAGACAAAATGTGTTAAACAGAGTGTCATTACATCGGACGGTTACCGAGAAGCCGTGTGTTTTGACCTTCTTTTAGTTTCCATCATGTTGTATCTGGTGTCGTCTCTTGTGCTCGCACTCATTCTGTGTGTGGGGGTGTTCCTGGTTAACCCATCGTTGTGGGGACCCAATGTTTTTAAATAAAATTCCAGAAAGTTTTCTTTAAGTCCTTTAGAAGCAAAAATATCTCAATATAATGGAAAATAAAATGTGATATATAAGATAATAAGTTTCTCAAATAATTTTATTTGAATTAGATGCTTAATTTTTTACACGAAAAGCATCTATTTCTTATTTATCATGCAACATATTTTTAATTATTTAATATATTTAATAGTTCATTCATATAGGAAAATATACTTTCTTTGCGTAAAGGAGATTTAGAGTGACGGATAAGGGACAAATTATAGATTATGTACAGCATAAATCATTATGGTTAAGGAAAGTTCCCATAATAACTGCACTAACTCATCTACTGCACTGTAACTGTATATCTGCATCTACTCATGTATTGCACCGTACCTTTAATAACTGCATTAACTCATGTACTGCACCGTACCTTTAATAACTGCATTAACTCATCTACTGCACTGTAACTTTAATAGCTAATGTCTGTAACTAATGCACACTCAAGTCACTTGCACTATTGTATAGTCTATATTGTTATCTGTTCATAACCTCCTGTACACTAATGTTCACAGTATATAGCCTTCTGTATATATTGTTCATAGTACATACCGATTGTCATATTTTCATAGTACATGCCCATCGTAAATTATTTTCCTAATATTGTATTCTGTATTTATTCACACTGTATATCTGCACTTGCTAATTGCACTTCTGGTTAGACCTAAACTACATTTCGTTACACTGTACTTGTATATGTGTAATGACAATAAAGTTGAATCTAATCTAATCTAATAAATCTTGAATCTCCACACAATATTTATATATTAGTACTAATATTATTAATAGTACGAAATGGTGCTTATTTAAAAATGCAAAAAGGTTTCTGCAAGTGTGATTACTGTGATGAAGAAGGCGATTACGTCAGTATAAAACAATAAATCTATGTCTCTAAGAAGATACCAAAACAAACCGGTGCGTGCAATTTGTGGCAGCATGCAGTGACACATTCGAACCGGCAGGTGTCAGTTTAGTGCCAGGTGGCTACGCAACATTTGTTCGGGCTTTCAGGGAGCTCTTCATGAGTCAGCGCCTTCTCAATTGTCACGTCTGAAGTGGGTTTCGTGATAGCGATGATTCAGACTTGTGTGTCAACGCACCGACTTTTGATCGGTTATAATCCGGTCCTCCCCCTCTTGCGCGCGGTCACGACTGCTGAATAATCTCAGAATGCGTTTGACGCAGCAGCAGTATAGAAAATGACTAAACAAAAACAGAGACTAGAAAGAAAGAAGAGCCTTAAATTATATTATATATATATTAATGTTACAAAATATTTTTGTTATGGCTAATTGAGAAAATGTTCTTTCTTTTTTAGTAATTGCTTTAGTAAAATTGTTACTTATTGGTAAAAATAGCTCAGGTGAAAATCATCACAGACAAAAAAACAGACAACGGTGTATTAAAATCTGAGAATACAAAATGTCATTAGTTCAGTATAAAAACAAAGGAAGCTATACATAGAATTTTTCAAAAACAAAAGGTGTGTGTGTCATTTCGCCTATTTATCATCTGAAATTATAAAGAATAATAAAGAGCTTTTTTAGTGCACATACAGAGCCAGACAAACTACTCTGACCTCAATGCCAGGTAGGAAACGCGGCATTGAAAATGAAATGTCCCTGAAGCCTTGTCTTCTTGTCCAAAAATAGTTGAATAATAACCAGAGGCTGTTGTGTGAGTCATTTATTTTAGGTGGACGAAATGAAGCCATTTGGCACAGCAATTCTGAATGAAATAAACGTACCAATTATAGAACAAGATGGTTTAAAGAATGTAAATTAGGATATAATTAGTATCGTAGTTTACTTGTTACGGATATATTGTAGCCTAACCAGAATAAAGTCTAATTTCACCCAAATGGAACATAGAAACGAAATAAAGTTTTGTCCATAAACAGAGTTTAAACAAAAGCGATTATCGCCTCTAATGAGAGAGGCGGCATAGACACGACACCGATGACGTCAAACATCACCCATGCATGGCCTGACGTCACCGCTGACCGCGGTTCTGATTGGAGCTTTTTAGAGCGCGTCTGTCTGTTGAAGGACCCCGCTTCCAACAGACCCATCTGTTAGTTTATTATTTGTCGTTTAATTTAATTTCCTGTGGATATACAAACTAAATATGTGTTATACAAAGCTAAAATAACATAAAATAAAAACATTGTCGGAAATTATCTGTGAACATTTAATACCTACATATGCCCACACATCCAATAGTCTACATGCAGAAAATCTAGATCTTCGCGTATAATTTTTGTTGTTGTTCGTCACCGACTTCTATCTGAAACGTATGATAATATAGCCTACGGTTCCAAAAAAGCGACCACAAGCGCTGCGGCGCGATCGTAGTCGTGATGTCAGAAATTTAGGTGCCCCCTCAGGATGCCTGAATAGCTGCGCTCACCGATGAACGTCTCAGTGTGGATGTCCTTCATTTCTCTGTCTGGCTGCTTAACTTGCCATCTCGGGTCCAAATTCGCTATCTAAAAAAACGGGAAAAGAGCACCCCCGGATTGCCGCTGCACATCGCGCAGCCTCTCGAGCTCCTAAATCGCGTGACATTCTGGAGCGTTTAAAACAACTTTGACTGCGCGCGACATGGAGTGCAGAGTGCTGTCGATTCAGAGTCATGTCGTGAGAGGATATGTGGGAAATAAATCTGCATCCTTTCCCTTACAGGTGAGAACGACACATTGTACGTAAGTGGCAAATGCACGAGCGTGCTCTCTTGAAAATTGTTGTTAAAGAAACATGACAGCATGCTGATGTGCAAAGGTCACATGTCCAGTTTCTGTCGTTTGCTGCTTTGCAACATGCATGTAGTTTGTGTATAAATATGTCTACTTGTGTAGTCTCTTATTTTGAATTTTGACGTTTGTATGCTACGTTTACGTTGCCCCAGAACTGTCCGCTGCATGCTTGTTGCATTGTGCTGACAGGTTCTCCAGGGGGTCGTACAAATAACTTGGGTCAAACAAGTAATGCGTTTGCAACATATAAACTTATATCATAATGAAATAACGCGTGTATATCTAGACAGCTCGTGTAATCACAACACGGGGGCTGCCAGCAGGTTAAATCGGCACAACCCTCTTGCGACACGGCGACTGTCATCCTTTACAGAAATGACACCGCCGTTCATCATCTCCCGAAACGATTCGGAAATCACTGAATGTCGATTTCCGGAAGTTGGTTTGGCACGAGGCATCGCGATGCTTCCAAACTATTTAATCAGGCTCATTAGTTTTTGAATGGCTCCAGCTGTCATGCTATCAGAAAGCGACTGTCTTCCTTCTTCTGCATGCTCTTTTTTTTTTTTTTTTTTTTTTTTAATGCTTTATTGAACATTTTGTTATAACAAAACAATGTTACAACCGAAACTTAACATTGAATTAATGCTTCTTCTGCATGCTCGAGCTGTCTACGTTTCACAGGCTGACGTCACGGCCGGGGGATTCATTCTTGCCAAATCGTGTCTTTTTTACGGTTCTCACATCCCAAATCGCGAGAGGTCGTGCATTACCTTCTCATCGTGCCTTTATGACGCGACAAATGACGTTTTATTCATATGGACGTCGTTTAAACTTTGAGTTCTGTCTTCAAAATCTGCACGTGTAATAAAATAGTCATTTCAAAATTATTTTTGTATACTGCTCATTTAATACGTTATTTTGATTATATCACATATTATTTAAGCTAGAACTTTCTGTTGTTTCTCAGACTAGATATGACTGTCATGTTATTTTAGTATATAAGTAGTTTTTTTAGTTATATGACGTCATGTGAAACGGCCAACATTTATAAATCTATCTATTTAATTAAAATGTAACTTTTGTATTATAGTATTATTTTAATATGTGACCTAATCAAAAGTCAGTAGGCACATATTGTTGTATTCCAAACAGACACGTGACTTTTATTATGTGATTACAAAATACATTGCTTATGGACAGTATTGACGTGATTGTTATTCTTATTTTTTCTGATCAATATGGCTCTATGTTAAAATTGATTATGTTATGAATAACCACATGGATTGATTAAATTTGTTATGCACATTGTATATCTAGGGTTTTCGAAAATTGTAACGCAAGTCATTTTTCACACATGGAGAATTTTGTTCATAATAAAAATCGCTGAATAGTAGAAAAGATTCCTAGTAATCGAACATCAGGGTTAAATAAGTTCAACCAGCTCAAGGCATTTGTAGTATAAAAACATTGTGTTTGCATTACTTCCTTAATGAAAAGCTTTCATAATGTTTTTTTTTTTTTGCCTCTGCAGGTCTTGGGCTTTGAGGTGGACTCTATCAACTCTGTTCAATTTTCTAACCACACAGGTAGGTTCTAGTGATTTTGCTAACAGATCTGGTGTGAAAGTATTTTTTTTAGGTTCAAGTATAACTTCAATATGTGTAATTCTGATCATCCTGACCAAACCAGAGGTTTGTAGCATTCAGGGCCATCGGTTTCATCGACCAATAGCAGACAGGGGAGTGTGACACTTATAAAGAAATCTGTGTAAACACAGTGCGTGTGTCCGTTGCTGCTAAACACTGATTCTGGACCAGCCTCTATAGACACATAACATTTTCTACCATATATAAGTAGAATAACCTAAACTGGTCTTGGATCGGTGGTCTAAACAACACGTGGCACAACCTTCTGTAGGATGTTGCCCTGTGACTGGCCTCCCGCTTCGCTCCGTTGCTCTCTTCTCCTCAGGGCCATAACGTCTTTAGCCACTAGAGTTTGTTTTTATAGAAACATTTAAGCCTATAGCAGGACTGATACGTAGCCGGCTCACTTTATATTCCTGAAAGAGCCACTGTCAGCATAGCTAATGGAATTTGAGTGCCTCTCTATTGAGAAGGGTAGAGAGATTTTGATCAGTTTTTTTGGATTTTATGTAGGAGTTTAAAGGGCAAGTTCACCCAATTTTTTTAATACTTCAATCATTTACTCAACCCCGTGTCACTTTAAAGGAGTCATATGACACGGCTAAAATGAACATTACTGTTTGTTTTACATGTAATGCAATGTCACTATTTAAGGTTAAAAAACGCTGTATTTTCCAAATACCGTGCATGATTGTATCTCCTCTTTGCTCTGCCTCTCTGCAACGCGCAGATTTTTTAAAAAGCTCATCGCTCTGAAAAGCGAGGTGTGCTATGATTGGCCAGTTAACCAGTGTGTAGTGATTGGTCGAAGACTTCAAGCGTGTGACGGAAATGTAACGTCTCTTACCATTTTTGGAACATCAGGTTCCTTTTCACAAGCAATTGTACTGACTGGCGATAAATGTCATTTGTACTTTCCTTATCAATTCGAGCACGAATCTGATCCGGAAAATGAAGATGATCAAGCCGATACATCAGCTTTGCCAGCGCGACTTGAGCAGGATGTAAAGGATTGGTAAGGTTTAAATATATTATGTTAAAAAGTTAAAAACGATAGCTAACGTTCTAAAGATTTGGCGTTAGTGTTAAACCAGTGTTACGTCCAGGTCGCGACTCAACAAAGACAATAAACCCCATTATAAACACAACATTTGTTGCCTCTCGTTTGAAAATAATTACGGATTATTAGGACTTATGTTGTCTTTTTCACGTTGCGCGCGTATCTGAATTTGCAGATCACACAATTGCGCTACAAACTCAACTCGCGTTTGTCCGTAGCAGTGAAATAATACTTACAGTCTGTGAATCTGAACCGCAAGACTGTCCTTGCGAAGTTGTGATGGTTGGAATGGCCCTACTTTTTAACAAAAGCTTTCGTGCACAGCCGGTCTTTATCTTTATCTCTCCCAGGTTCATGAAGCAATCAATCGACATGAGGGTGAATTAATAATGAAAGATGGTAGAGAATGGCAGGACCAATGGCGAAATTGTTGGACAAAAATGTCTTATGCTTTGGTGTGTTGTTGACCACCAGATGTTACATCGAAAAGTAAAAAGAATATCGCTTTGTTCCATTTTTCCCTTCTGATTCAGAACCATAACCTCTCTATGTTCATAATGTTACTTGTTTTTTTAGTATGGTTTTACATCACCATGTGGGTTTTAATGGGCCCAGCAGTAAGCTAACTTTACTTCCGAGTAAATGCAAATCGTTTTCTGGTTAATTTCAATGGATCTTACAGGATAATGAAGACCATTCACAACACAGCAACACGCTGAACTATCTTGAAGTTTTTCGACTGTCTAAATCATAACAGCTTTTTTGCAATCCGTAATTGCTTAAATAAAGACAACCTTAAAGGGTAAGTTCCTCCCAAAATCAATTTTGTGTGATTTCTTTTTACTCACCCAAATGATGTTGAATGACATTGTTAAATTGGTCCATCTGCTCATAGTGGCTCTGGTTCAATTGATTTTTTTGAAGCGACGACAATACTTTGTGCGAAAACGACTTTAATCGATATATTTTCCTCTGTCTTGTTAGTCTATGGTGCGCATTCATGAGAGCACTTCAACGCATGAGCATTCGATGGGGGCAGACGCCGGCGTTCTGACTGACAACCCGGTTAGCAAGCAGACGCACAATGTTTATAAGCTGATTTTAGCAAAATGTTAGGGTTGCACCAACCGAATGCGCATGCGTTGAAGTGCTCTCGTGAACAAGCACCATACACTAAAAAGCCAAACATAGCTTAAAAAATGTCAACTGAGCAACTATGAGCGGATGGACCAATTTGCTACTTTTCTGCACCTTGCCAACAACTACAACTAGGATGTCTATGAGGAGCATATATCACCTTAAATATCTTTATTTGTGCTCCGAATACACCGGGAGGTCTCAAAACATGTTTAATGTCACACAAATTTGATTTTGGGATGAACTTACCCTTTAAAGAAAAAGTTTACCCTAAAATGAAAATTCTGTCATCATTTACACACCCTCAGGTTGTTCCAAACCTGTATAAATGTCTTTGTTCTGCTAAACACAAAGGAAGGTATTTTGAAAAATGTCATTAACCAAACCGATCTCATCCCCCGTTAACTCCCTTAGTATTTATTTTTCCTACTATGGCAGTGAATGGGGATGAGATCTGTTTGGTAACTGACATTCTTTCAAATATCTTCCTTTGTATTCATCAGAACTAAGAAATATTCATTTTTGTCCATTTAAAGAAATAGTTCACCCAAAAATAAATATTCTGTCAATATTTACTCTTCCAGAATATTTGTATATACATTATACATCTATATACATACATATACATTGTCTTATTGTGGTGAACACAAAGAAAGATATTTTGAAGAATGTCAAACAGTTCTGGGGCACTATTGACTACCATACTAGAAAGACGAACTACAATGGTGCCCCCGAACTTGTTGGTTTGCCATATTCTTAAAAATATCTTCTTTTGTCTTCAACAAAACAAATAAATGTATGTGGCTTTGAAATACCTATAGGGGGAGTAAATGATGACAGAATTTTTTGGGGGGTGGACTTTCCCTTTTACCAGCTACACAGGTGTGCTAAACTGACACTATGGGGTTTTTCGTCTGTGCTTCCTAATATCTTGTCTAAATGCCTGGCGTATAATTTTTTTAAGTGGGCTGTGTTGGTTGACAGCAGTGGTCTAGTAGACAGTGCGGGCGAGTTGACCAAAGTTCGAATCCTGGCTTGTGGTCCTTGCCCTGCTCCTGTACCCCTCTCTCTCATCTCATTATTTCCTTTCTCTCTACACTGTACTGTCTGGCAAAAACTATAGAAAAAGCACAAATGGTCTGTTTTGGGTATATTATTTTTTATTATTCCTTTTTTAAATGTTAAGTTTGTAATGTTTATTCATCGGATTAGCAGATAAATGCGTCCTAATGTTAAAGGAATAGTTCACCCAAAAGAGAAATTTCTTTCATCAGTTCCCAAGGCCATGTCATCCCATTTATGACGTACTAATCTTCTTCAATTTAACTTTTTTTTCACTTCATGCACAAATACTGTACATCTCAAAATGTTGAAACTCATAAATCCACAAAGAGGGTTACTGAATGTCTTCTAAAGTAAATCTTTTTTTTTTTTTTGAGAAAAAAAACTGTTAATGTTTAACATATCCGAGTGCTAAATTAAAATAAGTTGTTACCTCAAATGCTTCTTGCGTTTCTTGTGATTGTTTGTCATATGATATTTTGTTACAAGATGCGAAATGATCAATATGTCCTTGTTTTTGGTTTTATTTTCACTTTATAATTAATGTATGTGCTTGAAGACATTTAACATTTATTTTGATAAAACTTTGTTCAATTGAAGGGATGACATGAGGGTGTGAAATTCTGGGTGAATTTTCATTTTTGTGTCAGCTATTCCGTCAAAGCCCTTGAGAGATTCTGGTTCTTTTGTTTCTTTGCTATATTTAGAATGAAGTTCTTGTTAAAAACACCGCAGATGTTATCAGTGTTAAACAGTTTTTTTGTCTGTATTCATTCAGCACTTTTTGGTTGTTCGGCATCTCTGTAACGAACTCAAGTACGTTCTAGCAATCCGTTTTACAACAAGCTGATGTTGTAACGGTGATGTCCAAACTGGAGCTTGTCTCTTTGTCTTAAGTGTTTGCATTGGACGTTGACTCACAGGTTGTGGCGCTTTGTCCATTGATGCTAACAAAGCCTTGTGGGAAGGAACGGCGCTTGCATTTGCAGCCGTTTCTGAAATGTGATTGTGATTCAGTGTGAAATATCTGCAATATGCGTGTGGGCGAAACGATATGGATTAGAGGTTTGCATATTCGTGCGTGTGTTTACAGCAGAGAGGCAATCTCAGAATTGCGACAGCAGAAATTGATGACGACAGACACCGGTCTTATCACAAAATGCACACACACGCCGATGCGTCTTTTCATCCATCGCCTCAGGCTTTCCTCTGTCCTGTTTCTTAGCAACAAAAAACAAACCATGTGACCAGCTGGGTGACTCACCTGAATTGTGACATCACAGCCTCAGCAGCCACAGCAGTGCCCCCCGACGAACAGCGGGGGTTTTGGACCCATCGTTTATATTTATGCCAGAATAGACAGAGGCAGATGTGTGTATGAGATTCAGAATGGTACAGCCTCATTGCCATCGGTGTTATTCACTTTGCCCATCTGATTTGTATTGCAGATGTAATTGGGTGCATTTGACCTTTGACCTGTCCTTATCTAGGTTACGCTCACTGGAAGGGGCAGGTGTTGACAGCGGATGAGCTTCACGTCTTGTATGAGGGGATCAAACTCAACAATGTCAACCACTATGACTACGTACTCACAGGTGAGCAGCACACTGGAAATAAACATGTGTCTATGGAGCTGTCAGAATTAAAATGATCATTTTAAAATAATATTAAATAATAATAATAATAACAATTATTTTAGATTATCGCAATTATTGCACACCTTACATAGACACTAAAGGTTGATCTGTAGTGTCTGAAAGACATCATCACCTTGCTCTTAACCTACTGTTATGTTACGGTTAACATTTTTCCATTATTTGAGTTGTATGAGCTTTTGTGTGTGAGTGTGTTTTGATCATATTGATCTAGAGACAGGCAACAGCATCCTCATATCTTTAGTGCCCATTATATTTTTTATTATTCCTTTTTGAATGTTTAATTTTTACTGTTTATTCGCTTTTTGTTCACCCAAAAGTGAAATTTCTTTTATCAGTTTCCACCGTCATGTCATCCCATCCCATTTATAGCCTACTACTGGCCTTTTCAACTCAACTTAAAAAAAATCACTTTATGCAAAATTACTGTAACTGTACATCTCAAAATATTGAAATTCATAAATGCACAAAGTGGATTAATGAATGTCTTTTAAAAATCAAGCATATCAGAGTGCTAAATTGAAATATGTTGACATGTCAGCTATGCCAAATGTTTCTTGCGTGTCTTGTTACTATTTGTCATATGATCTAAAAGCAGGCAACAGTGGTCTCAGATCTTTAGTTTGAGTGCTCAGGACTTTACAGTCAGTTTATAGTAATTGTTTTGTTATTTACAGAATTTTCACTTTTCTTCATTAAAAAAAAGGATTGTTTAAAAATGTTAAGTGTAGTAATCTTATACCAGGTGACAATTTACAAGGGATTAAATATAATAAAAAATAAATAAAACAAGTAATGTATGACAATTGATACAGAATGTCAATTGAACTTTATAATCAAAATGGGGTAAATGCACACGGGGCAAGGAATCTCAGCCAGCTTCCCACGTCCGCTCTCATAAAGCTGAGGTCATTTTTGACCAAGTGACAACGATGTGTTTAGTAAGACAGCTCAGCACTGCTATCTGCCTCTGTGATCAATTCATGAGTAAGTATAAAAGTTTATTTGTGGATGTAACTTGAAACGGATAGGCCGAAGTGCTCTTTTTTTTGGTTGTCGATGTATGACCTAGTGTTTGGGTGATTTGATTCACATTGTGGTCCGTAATCCTACACACATGTTGGAGTGGCCGAGTGAAAAATGCCATTATTCCCTATGGATGTAATAGAGCTGGCTGAGATTTAAGTGGAAATATGTCATTGCTCCGTGTGTATATACCTCATTATTAGATCATTTATCATCAGACAAATTTCGTAATTCTGACCGTCCTATATTAACATCACATTGCTGTTGAAAGTCTTTTGTGTACTTGTACCACAAAAAATTATTTCTGACTTAATGTAACATTACATTTGGCTTGCAATGCAGCGCAATACGATAAACAACATAGTATAAACAATGTCATGATATCTAGATATTTTTAATAAAATTTTATTTCCAAAACACGAATGATTTTTAATAACAGTTTTTTTAGCATTTCCTCGCCGTCTTTCTGTATTTTTTTCCGTTCTGTTGAGTGACTGGAAAAACAAAATGCTGCCAGATATAAAACTTATAAGATCATTTTTTTGTCAAAAAATCAAGTTTATGGTTTTTGTTGATTATTGTCGGGGCTTAATAAAAGATCTTTAATGCCAAATATTAATCTTGGCTTAGAAAATGTCTTGCTGGCATGTTGTTAAATTTCAATCAAACCAATGATGCTACATATAAAAATGAAACGAAAAACTCTTTCTGTAATGGACATGAGCGATTTCTCTGAACCGTGTGGCTTGTTATGACTAATCTTCTGTCAAACAGTTTCCCATAAAACTCAGAATCGCACTGACATTGATGGAATGTGTTGATTCTGTTAACTCGGGCCATGGGACATGGGAGTAGACTTATAACCCGGACAGTGTATTCATCATTGTGGCAGTGATTTTTGCAGACACAGTTCTGGAAATGTTCAGTAGTTTTGTGTTGAATGACGATGAGTCAGAGACGGAGGAGAAAATTCTCTCTTTCTCTCCCGACGCTCTTAATCAGCACCGGGGGAACGAAGAGAACACGTGGCCATAGAGTCGCAGGTCTGGCCTGCCGACGGAGACGTTGTGCTCCATTGAGTGTGCTAGCAGGCGGGAAGTCTCTAGTGCACAAGCTCTCCTTCTTCATCACCTTGAGAGCCGTAGAGAACAGAACGGATGAAGGAAAAAGAGAAAATGGGAGGACAGGAGACCCATGCCATCCAGATATCACATTGCTCTCCAGACATAAGCTCTTCCCGGCAACTGAATTCTGCCCTCATGTCCTCATTCAGCTTTCACTCAAAAAAAGACGCTTGTTTATCCTATACAGAGGTCCTGAAAAGTATTTGGCCATTTAGAAATTAAAACTTAATCGAAGTGATCATTCTTCGCTCCTTTGGTTCAAATGGTCAGATCCTTCATTTGATCAATGTTCACCTTCCTTGTGTTTGTCGCAGTGCGATTTCGTGACACGATGTGACTTTGTAAAGACGGTGAAGGTCAGATTTGTCAGAAATGTAAAGACAATGTGTAGGATTTATCTACCAGAGGGACAAACCATCATTCCTAAGTTCTGCAAAAAAACGAAGTTCTGCATCTTTTGGTTTTATTTTCATGGTGTTTTTTTGTCTGTTGAGCTTTGCATCGCTGTGATTTCACTTGAATTTTAACTCGTGATGGAAAGTGTTTTCATTCATACAGTAGGGAGCAGTTTTAAATGTCACTGCTGTGGACGGATCTCACTGACATTTAATTTAGCCCAACATGCCCAACAAGGGATATTTGTTTTAGTGTAAATGTCTTGATGTGATTCCATTCTGAGCTTTCATGCCGTAGCTTCACTGTACAATTGGATAAATATATATTCAATGATTATAGGGATATTGAAATGAAAGGAATGATTAATCTGACCTTTGTAGATTAGGAAACGCTGTAATTTATACAACAAGGATATGGCACTTAAAGATTTTAAATACAAAAAAATTGTCATTCTCATATTGGAAAATTTGATTGAGTTCATCTATTGTCATTGGGTTGTTATGCGTTGTACCATATGACTATGGTTTTATATATATATATATTTATTTACATTACTTACAAAAATAATGGTTTGATGTGTTCATCTAACCAAAATCTTTAGGTCAAATAAGGACTCCTATGATCTTTGTCAATTATCTTTTACAGTACTGTTATGAAATCAATATTTGAGTGGTTGAGGGAAAAAATCTTGGTAATCTTAAGGTTATTATAAAAAATACAATAACAACGAGTTATTTTTAATTATACTGTACTTGGATCAGTAAACTTAAAACCTGGATACAGCACTGAATCTGTATGACCCTTATTTGTAATTTTTCCTACACAAGCCATATAGAGAGATCTTGTTAAATATCAAGAAATAAGTTATGGCTAAAAAACTAACTGTTAATGTGAGCTGTTCTCTCTGTTGCTGTAGGTTACACTAGAGATACATCATTTCTGGAGATGGTGGTTGATATTGTACAGGAGCTGAAAAGAGCCAATCCTAACCTTGTATACGGTGAGTTTCTCTTTGGCAAGAGGTAACATACTTGCAGTATACACTGTATTCTAGGTACATATATAACAAAATGTGTGTGTATATATATATATATATATATATATATATATATATATAGTGTGTGTGTATACATGTACAGCACATACTACCTTATATATATAGTAATTCAAAAGTGATCTTATTACATAAAATATGTGTTTTTATTGTTACTGAGTCTTACGTTCATCTTGTAAAAATGAACACCATGTACATTTTTTCTTCCTTTATTTTGACATTTTTTCTTTCTGTGGATTTTGTTCTCTTGACTTAGTTTTGAAATGTTTTTTATATCAATCTTTTTTTACAAGAATGCTAAATAACTTAAACAAATAATAGTTCAATTTTATTGAATTGTGTTGTATTTATATACAATAGCTGTTAAAAAAATGAAAAACATCAGTTAACATATTGAACTTTTGTTCGGTTTCTCAGTTTGTGACCCTGTGCTGGGTGACCACGGTTCAATGGTAAGCTTTTCTTTTTCTAATTTACTTTTACTTTTCTTGAGCATTTCATAAAGAAATTACATTCGAAATAGGATGCTCTTCATTTGAACTTTTCGGTGTTCCTCTTTGCAGTATGTCCCTCAGAATCTGCATCCAGTGTACAGGAATAAAGTGGTGCCGGTAGCTGATATCATTACACCGAACCAGTTTGAAGCCGAGTGAGTACAATCCTTTGATTGAAATTATTTTATCCTTTCTGAAAAAGCCAAAACCTTCACATGTCTGATTGCTGAGAGAAAAGTGGTTGTTTAGTGGCATCTGGTGGCCAGCGATTGCATTACACTTGCATCCTTACTGCTGTGCACATCATACAGATGGTCGACTCATCTAACTTTGTTCAAATTCCTCATTTCAGGCTGTTGACAGGGAAGAATATTAGCACAGAGAAAGATGCTGTGGAGGTGAGTTTAAGCACACACACTGTAAATGACCTCAATAGACGGTAGGACAAATTGCTAGCATCACTTTTGCCATCATTCATACTTTGGATTCTAGCTTTGTATGAATAATTTAAAAGAAGAGAAAACACTAATATAGTAAAATGTACTCACGTTAACAATGCAAATATGAAGGCAATAAAACACAACCATAGTCAAAGAGTTAATTTATTTAAGCAGTCCTATGACAAACATCTCGGGATGTGTTTGTGTGTTCAGGTGATGGATCTGCTGCATAAGATGGGTCCAGACACCGTGGTCATAACCAGCTCGGATCTTCCCCCTCGTCTCGGAGACAGATTTCTGGTGTCTTTTGGCAGTAAGAGGATTTGTAAGTGTGTCACAGAATTGCTGTGTCATGAATCTATAACAACTAGACAAACGGGAAACCGTCAAATCGTGGAAGATACCACTGACGGAGGATATTATACTGAATTATTAGCGCTTAATTGAAAGCAAATGAATTCAAATATAATTTCGTTTACATCTGGTACTGCTAACCAAGTCACAGAAATGCATGCAGTGTTGTGCAGAAAACAAATCATTGCCTTCCTATATATGTTCCTGCAGTGATGCCAGACGGCACGAGGACGACCCAGCGGATCCGAATAGAGGTGCCAAAGGTGGACGCTGTGTTTGTGGGCACTGGTGATCTGTTTGCCGCCATGCTGCTGGCCTGGACCCACCATTACCCAACAGACCTGAAGGTGCGGCATGTTGCATCATTATGATATCACAGCGTTATATGCATTTTAATGAGCACATGCTGAACGACGTTATATAACGTGTGCCCTTATTGGTTTTTCTTGTTCTTAGACGGCATGCGAGAAGACTTTCTCAGTTATGCACCACGTCATTCAGAGGACTATCTCCTTTGCTCACGGTAACACATTATCTGTTGGTTGTGATTTGTACATGATGCCAAAATATCTGTTATTACGTGATGCTAAATCTCACATCAAATCATCTATGTGATTACACATCGATTTGTGTGCAACACAAAAGAAGATATTTTGAGAAATGTCTCTTTGGTTTTGTGTCCATAGAATGGAAGTCAATGGGGGCCAATGATCATGCAAAATAACACTTGTTTTATTGACACGCTTTTCTTTTTATCTCGTTCCTGCACTCTTAGAGATGGCAGGCCCCGGTAGAAGACCCAGCCCGGCCCAGCTGGAGTTACGTATGGTCCAGAGCAAAGCCGACATAGAAGATCCAGCCATAGTGATGGAGGCTACGATTCTATAGAGCTGCCGAACAGCACATCTCATCCAAACATCATCCTCCGCTCACAACTGCACAATGTATAGATGTTGTACATTTTGATATGTAATGTGACATTGCCTTAGAATCTCAGCCAGAGTACAACAGATCCATTTCAAGAGATTCAGCAGGGTACAGCCAACCGAACGCGAGGGAGAGGGCAGTGAATGCAGAGAGAGATTTATCGTGTTTCTTCACCTTTCTCTCTCTCTCTCTCTCTCTCTTTCTCTCAAAGCTCCTGAAGAACTCTGGTTCGTCCTGCACATTAAGCCCAGACTCGTGACATTTCCTGACCAGGTCAGTTATGTACCTAAACTGCCATTGACTTAGTGAGGACCAATTCAACAAAAAAAAATGACAATGTTTGACACAGTATGCGTGGGAGAGACAAGAGTTGTAAAGAAATGTTCGGGTCATATTTCACTTCAAAATGTAAAGGCAATATAGGACGTTATTTGTGAAGAAAAAAATCACATTTTATTAGATTAGAAAAATGTCTGTTAACTGAAATGGACACATTTAAAGAATTGTTGATAATTATTGTGTAAAAAATATGTAAAGCAAAACAACAATAATGATATTTAAATTGTAAAGTGTATTTTTAGAGTACAGTTGAAAGTATGTATTATGGTGTAGTATTTGTTGTTCTGAATTTAATGTACAGCGATTAAAAAAAAGTGTTTTAATACACTGTCACAATAATGAGAATAAGATGTGATTAGATGAAATTAATTTATTCTGTATAAAAACAATTCCATTGTTTTGTGGTTAAATATGACCTGGACATTTCTTACCCATAATTATTGCACCAAACTTGAAAAGATTTTTGTGGCCAAACTCAAAAATAAGTCATTAAGTATGATACAGACCCAAAGTCTAACTAGTGTGAAAGAGTCCAGTTAGTGTTTAAATCTGCGTTTTATTTGTTCTTGTTGTTTTTTTTCCCTGAATGGAGTTTTGTTTTTATAATGTGCTGCTGTATCTTGTGACTTTGTTTTTAGTGATAAGATTATGTACTGTAATATTTTTGGCCTTGCTCACGTTTATGATTTCCTTCTCCTTCCTTTGTTTTGATTTTACATTGAGCATTTATTAATGCGCTACTTCATTTCTCATGTCATTTGCATACATCAGTTTTACTAATTATGTCATCTCATTTCCTTTCAACTGATTGTATTTGCATCGATAATCTACTTGTTTGTACAGGCAGAAGAAACTTTAAGTAGTTAAAAATAGTTTTTAACTTTTTATTTGACAGTATTTTCATATCGCAAAGGAAACGATTTGTATGAAGTTGGCTTCGGATGAACGTTTTAAAATGCCTTGGAAGAAGTAGCTCTGTGTAACCTGTGCCGGGTGCTTCACGGTTACAATACTGTGAAACAAAATAAAAGGCAAATGAGTTATACATCTTATCAGACTTGTTCTCCTTTATTCAGTCCGTAAGGATATTCAGGCACCGGCTTATGTTCTGTTATATGTTGTGTGATCTAGTTTACATTATAAACAGCACTTTTGTAGATTAATTAACGGCCGTTAATTACTTGTTTAGTGGATTTCTGTTTTACACACCACTGATCCTCCAACACAGTCATGTTACTTTAATCCATCTGTTCATTCTCTGATCATTTGACATTTTCATTTTTCTCAATGGGGATTTATATTACAGTAAAAAGCACTATAATGCAATTTGTTCACAAAGGCAAAAAGATACATCACAAGTCAGCAATTTTCACTTTCACATTTAGATTCACTAATTCTAAACCACAAACAGTTTTTACTTATTTTGATTCAGATTCACTCATGTGATTCACATTCTAATTCACATACAGGTTCACCAGTTCAGATTTACATTCAGGCTCATTCTTTTCATTAAAACGCACTTATTTTGATTCCAATCAATGTTCACTTGTTCTGATTCACATTTAAATTCACTTATTCTGAACCACGTTCAGTTTTACTACTGCTTCACATTCAAGTTTATTCATCATGATCAAGATTCACTTATTTTGATTCACATTCAGGTTCATCGATTATGAATAAGATTCACTTATTTTGATTCCCATTCGGATTTACTCATTCTGAACCACGTTCAGATTCAGTTATTTGATTCACATTCGAATTCACATTAAGGTTCACTCGTTCAGATTTACATTCAGGTTCATTCTTTCTGAACTACTTTCAGTTTTTTGATTGTAATTTAGGTTCACTTGTTCTGGTTCACATTAAGATTCACTCATTCTGAACCACTTTCAGTTTTACTCATTCTGCTTCACATTCGGGTTTATTCATCATGATCAAGATTCACTCATTTTGACTTATAATTGATTTTGATTATAATTCACTAATTCTGAACCACGTTCAATTTCACTCATTCTGCTTCACATTCAGGTTTTCTCATTCTTCTGACCCACATTCAGTTTCTCTCACTCTGATTCACTTTCAGATTCACTCGTTTTGGATTTGGAAGTAATCTAACCGCAAGCTCTTCATTTTCTTTCCTTAGCAAAAAATGATGGCCATGTGCAGGACTAATCAGGGGTCGGCATTGCTCCGAGGGGCACATGCTTCAGCATTTCATTAGTTATAGAGCTTTTATCTAACTTCTTACCTGTACTTGTACATTGTTAGTGTGTGTATGTGTGTGCGAAGTGTACGTGTGAACGACAAAGGACGGTTCTATTGTGAGTGAGAGTATTTGTGTTACTTAAAGGAATATGAGGGTGTAAGGGGGGTAGATAAAATAAGGAAAGCCAAGAGGTAGTCTTTGTGAACGCAGACAATGAGCTGATACACAGTTGATTCACATCACTGTCTTGGTAAGATAAGGGTGTCTTAAAAGCAGAATTCAAAGATGCATCTCGCTCTCGTAGTGGGCAGCCAAATATTTTGACTGTTATCACAGTGATGTCTAGTGCATTCCCTGAGGGAAGTTAGAAATTTTGGGGTGACCTACAACATTTTGTTTGTTTCTGTATACATAAAGTATGTAAAATGTATATTGGTCTGTGAAAATTGTGTGTTGTCTATTGTAAGACTGTGGATCAACGATGACCAAATGATGATGAGCTCCATCTAGTGGATGGGAGCTTATATCGCTCGGGCCCACCTACCACAACTCACTCCATGAACAAACTGCCATATAGACGTTCCGTGTTTTAGATCCTCTATAAATTAATTCCTGGTAGTTCCTTGAGTTAATATTTCAAGTTTTAGCTGCCTTCCATTGCAAGGCTTGGATATAGTCCTGCCTTACGATATGTACAAAGCACATTTAGATGGAATATCAGTCTTACTAGTGCTCAGAAACAAATATTCATGTTAGTTGTGACTTGGCTCCGATTCTTAAACCGTTTAAGTTTGTTTTTGTGTTGTTTAACAGATTGAGATACAAGACAGAACAGCGTTGAGGCGTTTTAATAAGAGTAAAGCAAGAAAAATACTATGGACTAGAAATGTCTCGAATCTCCTGTGAAATCATCATCTTGAGTAAAATGAGTGTTCAGATCACTGTGCTTGCTGTAATGTACTCTATTCTCTTCCTAGAATATTCTAGCAAGAGTACACAAAGTCACACTAGTCCTCCTTACAGAAGGGCAGATAGCCCCAAATGTGAATTTCAATGACATCATAATGGGCAGAGTGACATGTTGACATGGCAACAATTACAGGCAACATTCTATTCCTCTGTAAATACGTGTGTTCTAGTGACACATTAACGTTCTACACTTCATTTGGGTTCCCTACTTGTTCACATGGTTGGTGTCAAAAAACGCTTTTATTTGCTAACGGTTTCCTTTGTGAATGGGGTCAGAAAAGATGATAAAAATAAATGTTTGGTAAAGTTTTTAGTGCTTTGGTTTCATATTCGGAACATTTTATAATATGTATCAAACAATAAAGATTGTAGTGTACAAATCAACATTTATAATGTATGTATGTTATAATGCAATAAAGAAAACAATCTATTATATTAAACACGTTGTGTGTTTGTGTGTGGATGGTGCTCACGCTATCCGCTAATCATTCACAATGATTATTGTGAAATATTACAATATGAAGCCAAAAACAGGTACTTATGTAACAACAGTTTAAAAATCACATTTTCATTGGATAAAATAAAATGTTAATCTTCAATAGCAAAAAATTATTCTGAACTTAACATTTTTGACAAGCCTGACATGTCAGTATTTTAGTATCATGTCATTACTTTATGCCACACAAAAGCATTAAGAACATTATAAAGTTTTATCAAATGTTTAATTTCCTAATAAAAAATACCTATTTTGACTCATATTTTAAATATGAAAGTATTCAAAGGCATATGCATCTTTTTCCATTTATAGGACCATGGCAAGTATTATTTTCTGTAGACGTTATTTTCAGCGTTACCAATATATAATAGGTCCCATATCATGTTTTTGTAGAAGAACGTATTTTGTTTTCCAGCTACTGGAAAAAACATCCAAATTATTACAGCAAACTGAAATATTTATTATATCATGCGTTATCATAAATGTATCCAATGGTTGTTAACGATCTCTGTAGTTTTCACTGAATAATGCGTCTCACCTCTCACCTGAGTGAAGTTTACCATGGTTTTATAACAATAGCATGTTGCCATTTTAAAACAGATTAAAATACTGTTATTATGGTATAGCCCATAGTATATTATTATATATGAGATATACATACATAAAACAATTGCTACTGTAATATTTACTAGTAAACTGTAGTAAAAAATCCCAAATACAATAGCTTTGTACACACTTTGTAATATATTTATTTACTACACCAATTGACAGAGAACTATGGTAGCCTATCCTATTACAAAGTTACCTATATTATATAGACTACTGCATGTTTATTACAGTATACTACACTGTACTACAGTATTTCATCGTGTGGGTCCTGTCTTAATTCACCACGTATTAAATGAATGAATTAAACCCATAACGACCAATTTCAAGTCCAGAACGCTTCAATATGTTTACTTCAGCTCCAGACTGACTTTATTGATCAGCTCAGCGTCTTTCAGCAGAGGGGTGGAACCACAAATCGCCCTTGTTTCCAGTCGAAGGCAGGAGTCGGTCGGACAGGAAGTCCATGGCTGCATGCGATGTCTGCGTGTTGTGCATGTGTGGATGGCGACCTGCGGACACAAAGAGTAGCGAACATCTGAGCGATCCGACGTCCGTCTCCGGTCACATTATCTGAGACATTTCGAGTGTCATCGCGTTAAACCGAAGCGCACGGATCCTCCACCAATGACATTAAAACAGGTAATGATCACGCGTGACTTCCCTTGTTAATAAGCGTGCTGACACTGCCGTTGTTGACATTGACAGTCAGGCGTGTGCACGTCGCTGTATTTTCTCGCTTTTGCATTCGTTTCTCGATGCATTTCGGCGTCAGACAGGTGCGCGCGCGTGCTCGCGTGGAAGCGCTTGCACTGCAGTGGCCGCTTTTATGGGAGCGACATGTTAAGTACACTTTACTTCCTTTAGTTTAGCTCACTACTAGTAATAACCAGTGTCTGTCAACTGAGGGAGCACTCGTTTAAGATACGCATTTTCGCATAATGCATTTTTCTTTTATTTGCATTAGATTGCGCAATGAATGGAAACGTCGACGTGATTTGCATTTGCATGGGGTAGATTTATTGCGGAGATACGGGCTGTTTACGAATCGGTTACCGTGTGTCATGCACGAGCTGCGTACACGTCATTATCGTGCGATTACTGGGGTTACTAAAGTTCAGCCTGTTCGTCGCTGCGCCTTTGCTACGCAGAACGGCTCTTTTGACGCACTAGAATTGAGATTAATTTATTATTAATATCTATTAATTTATTATATATTATTATTAAAGTGTTTGTAATTTCAATAAAATAAGTCTGTAATGGTTTCAGTTAATTAATTACAGCCTGTAAAGTATGGAAGCATTTTCTCAGCTCCTGTAATTTATATGAGTTTATATTAATCTCTTGGGTGGTTTCCCATATCTATTAGTTAACTTTCCTACATTATAGATTGTCCACAGCTGTTTGTCATCCCGTCAATACTATACTTGCTTTACAGTTTTTTAATCTCATTTAAGGCAAAACATCGTATTTGTGTGGCAGCACTAACGCATTCGTCTGGGTTTTGTGGCTGCATGGCTGGATCACTCCCTTCAATGCTTTGCAGGAGTGGTTGAAACGCAACCAAAGAATTTGGCACAGGAGGTCTTTTGAATACATTTTTATTTTGACCAGTTTTGAGTACAGTTAAATTACAGTGCTTACAAGCTAGCCCTTGAACCCTCCTGTGGTGTTTAAGGGGTGTATGGCTCCTATATCAGTGTTTACAAAAATAATGCATTTAAATGTTTTTTTAATCTGACATTTATATTTATTGAAGGTAAACATGTTTTTTGATCATATAAAATATGTTGTTTTCTAAACAAAAAAATGAATAGAACTTGTTTTCATAAATGTGATACGCAAGAGGTATATTGCCTAATGCTATTTGTGTCTTTCCAGCTTTACCCTTAATCTGATCCAGCTAGTTAATTCAACCTGTACCTCAGGTAGATAACAGCAACCATATCTGTGTGGTCATGATGTTGTTGGGCAACTTTATATTGCATGATTACAATGTGAGTCAGATGTTGACGCCTGATCCTCTTAACATTTTTGTTTCCTTCCGGACACCAAATGGTCGTCCTCTTTTGTTTCTCTCTCTTTGTGAAAAGAGCTTCAATGACATGCATCATTCTTTTTTTATTTGATTGGGTATCTGGGTCTGCGTTTAGAGGATTTGAGATGTGTAGGAAATTATATTTTGGGGCGGACAATAGCCGATTGAAAAGTTGTAAAGTGATAAATATCGAAAAGTTACAATTTTTTCCCCAAATGATATTTGCGATTTTTTCTGAAACGCACACAACATTTGTGATGGTTTAAAAATATTGCAGCTCTAATAGCAACTCACTGACATCTTTTATTTTTTCATTTTTGTGTGATCATTGTTTGCATGATGTATAATTTTGATGTGTATTGGATTTGTAATTCAAAGAAATGATTTGATATGTAACAGACGGATAAGTCATGTTGACCTCAGTTACAATACAGTACAGTAAACTACTTTTATTAAACATGGCTCATAAAATGAGCGCTTATGCTGTAAATCTTATCTGTTTTCGAGACCTTGTTCATACGCCCTTTTATCAGGATGCACCCTTCTGCAGAGGACGTTGGGCTTTAAAGATAACGTGGATCCTAGGACATAGTTCCTCTCTGACCGCGCAAGAAGCGAAAGATCAGTCTAACGTGCAACACACAAAAATCATGCTTTTTACAAACATGAATCCAGTGGATAAGCGAGGCCTTTATATATTCTTCAAGGATTCATTGCTAGTTTGCACAACTGTTTTTACCTTTCTGGGCTTTGTATCTGAGGTTATCATCGCATCATAAATGTCCCATTTGCACGGGCCGAAGAGCGCTGATCTATTAACCAGGACTCGTGTCAAAATGGCAAAATTAGGTTGAAATAATGTTACATTGTCCTTCAGTGTAACACAATATTTATGTACAAATTTAAACAACATGCTTATTCTGTCTTGTACATATTAAAATAATAAGGGAGCATTACATTTTATTGTGCTTTAAATGAGTCAAAAATTCTTATTGACAAATGTGCAAAACCTGGGATAGTGGCAAAAAACTAAGCATTTGGGTTGAAAGTAATTAGTCTTTTAATTTGTCATATTTTTTGTAAATATGACTGGCAGGATTGTTACCCTGAATTACATTTAAGTGGGCGTCTTCTGAAAATCAGGGAAAAAATTATATTTTTTTGCTCAAAAAAACAAAAAAGATATATTTTTTTAACAAGAACTATTAAATGCAGTATTACACTTATTCTTTTTATGCTTGATCCCTTTTTTGTCTTTGACCCACCGTATAATCAAATACGGACAGATATCAAAATGAAAGCAGAAAGAGGAAATAAGTAAACAGGAGCACGGATGGAAGCGCAATAAGTAATGCCTTCTAAAGCCATTATGTGGCGTGAACGCTGTGACACATTGTGTTTTTCAGCCTTTAATACAATTGTGCAGTCATGGCTCCTCGCCACAACGTGCCTGATTATCTTCATCACCTCATCCAAACCGGACCCAGGGTCTAGTCGATCTTGGAAACCCAGAGATGTCGCTTGCCGTTTCGAAACACCCACAAAAGAGTACTCGTACATGCCAAACTGCAGGCTTGACCAACAAGACTCCCCCTAGTGGCTAGAGGAGGTCACCGCCGTCCTTCGTTAATAAGCTCAGTTCGGTCTGTACCCGGTCTTGCTTGAGGTTGATGTAAATGCGTTGTGACTTATTCAGGGTGATGCTTATCAGTAATCTAATTCAGTGGAGATTACTGGAGACATGGGGAACACGGGATGCTGAGAACGGCTCTCACTGGCTTATCTGAGGGCTTGTAGTATGTCAACTTTATGGTGGACGACTGTAGCGTCTACCTGAAGAGTTGCCAACTGGAACTGTCTGTGCAGCCGATACAGTGTTTTGAAGCTTTAGCATTTTGGTTTCAGCTCCCGGGGTCAACGTTATCCGACGACGGGATTAGCATTAGCGTGCGGCTGTAGCAACCTAGTTCTTCATCTTGGAAATATTCAAGAACATTATTCATCGCTTCAGAAGGATTTCTGGACCGAACTCAAGAGCATTTATCACAGTGCACTTGTTTGTCTCCAAGCTCGTTGAAACCGAAGTTGCTCGACTGTCTTTGAAAGGAAGTTTTGAGGGGAAGTTTTATAATAGCTTTCAAGGACGACTGCCAAGAGCAAAGATGCTGAACCAGGGGGCTGTGATGATCTTCACAGGGCTCTGCGGGGCGTTAGTGGTCATGGCGGTGGCCTACTACGCCTACTGGTGAGTCCAGCTAATCGTTCTTATGGGCCTGTGGACTGATCAGACCACTTGTTGCACTTGTCGCTGCTTATTTAAGGGGTTATAGGATTGGACGCATTGGATTTAAGTCTCTCTCGCTTAAAATGTTTTCCTAAGTCTGTTAGCTTGTAGGTTCTCGCTCCCTTGTGTAGTTTTAGGGGATGACATTGGTCACCTGTTATGGGGTCACGTGATGTCACTTTGTCTTGTTTTTCCAGATATGCTTTGTCAAGGTCTTTAAAGCTTTTCAGAGTCATTGTGTCTGAAACGTAAGCCTTTTGACTCAAGGTGTTGCTTATTAACCATATGGAGCCGAAGCGTCTGTGATACTTTAGGGTCCTTTTTTTTTCTTCTTTTGAGCGCTGTAAGGTTTTAAGTCTTCAAAGAGGTACGTGTCTATCTTGTCCTGTATTTGAAGAAAGCTCCAGACTGGCTTGGGATGCCGGCCACACATCTATTTCCACATAAGCTGGTTTATCCCTTCTTCTCTAATCCTGTCTATCTATTCTGACCCTATGTATTGTCATGTTACTAACGCAGAATGAGAAATAAGTTCGAATTTATAAAATGGTCCACTTTACTGTATTCTATAGTTGGACCGAGGCCAAGGACGATAACTATAAAGATAATTTTTTTTAAATGATTTCAGATTTATAAGGATAAGGAAGTCCACAACTATAACTTTATCAATGGAGAAAATGGAAGAACTTTTATGAATACTATTTTTTTTTAATGGATACATTTTTGGTTTGTTTTAAGTGTAGTTATTTTATATAAAAATCTTTGCTGATAAAGTTTGATTTATCGAGAATAAGTTTGCCATAAATCGCTTTTAGTGCTGACATGGCGTTAAAAATAAATAAACAAATAAATAAATACATTTACAATGCATAAGAACGATTTTTTTGTGATCCAGGGATTTAGTTTTTCAGCTGATGAATAAAACATTGACAGCCGTTCAAAATGTTTTTAATTTAATGAGATCAGGCTATTAAAATATGGAATTGTAATGTGTCGCTTTGAATAAATGACGTTGTCTGTTGTGTTAGTTAGCCTATAGTTTTCTTTACACAGTTTTCTTTATTCTTATCGATTCCTAACGTTACCAGGCATACAGTTTATTTGTGTGATGAAAACGTAGGGAGGTGGATGTTAGTTTTTATCCTGTGCGCATTCACATAGTCACAAACTCATGACTACACTTGACTTGAAATAAATTGCATGATCCAATTTTATAATTCTTTTGTCAAAATTTTTGTCTGTTTTGGAATTAGGGGTGCCGTGATATCAGGTTTTTGCCACACAGTTATCATGACCAAAGTCTTAATGGCAATGATATTATTGTGCTATCTTTAAAAAATATAAATAAATGATGCTATTACTAAAATTAATCTTTAAACGTTGTTGTTTATTATTTTTTAATTTCATTTACTTAATGAATCACGCTTAAAAATACATAAGCAAAACAAATTATGAATAGTGCTGAATAGTATGTGTTAGGGATGTAACAATATTATTGATATCGTGTTATCGCAATAGCAAAATCTCCATAGTCTCCATATTATCGTACTCACGTGGATGTATGAAACGGTAGATCTTCCGGGCCTAACATAGAGAATGTTCGAAAAAATAATGGACGTTACCTTTGCCAAAGTCCATCTGGTGCAAATATTTTATTTTATAAAAAGGATTTTCAGGTCGACCCATCTCATGCTATAACTCAAACCTCTCAGCAACACTTATGATTAGAAAAGAGGATGCTTATGTCAAATGTCCAAGTCATAATTTGTCGCCCAAAATACCGCAATAAAAACCGTAGCGTGAACGGCACACAGAGGTATTACCGCACGATGAGATTTGGAAATGGCTACCGACCTAGTATGTGTGAATTAACATAATATCGATAGTCACACCCCATTCATGCTATTCACTTTAAGGTCCAGTGTATAATTTTTGGGATGATCTATTGATAGAAATGCAATATTATATACATAGCTATGCGTTCAGAGGTGTATAAAGAGTTTACACAATGGAACCTTACGTTTTATTACCTTAGCTGCTTCTATCTACATACACCGCGGGTCCCCTTGCATGTAATTCGCCATGTTCTGTCAGCCGCCGACCTTTAATGGTTAGTTTTATTGTTAATACATTACTTTCATGGAAGAAGTTAACCTAGTTAAGAATCAGAGAGAAATGTATTAAGGGGGTTTTACTGAGATGAGCACGTAACCCTCGTCCGCCCAGTGTTCAGAGCTGATCAAGAGCACTATGAGTCTGGATAATGACTGGAGAGCTAATGGCCTCTGTTGGCAGTGGTTGAGAAGACTTTGTTTGTGTGTCAGTGTATTAGTCCACGCCTGTGTCTGTTTCTTGTCATACCTTGATCAGGTGATATTAAGTTTACACCCTCCAAATACACACACACGCACACACCGTGATGTCCTGTTTCTGCATGTTGTGCTTTCTATCTCTAGCTTGATCTTGAATATAGCTCTTCTTTCAACCCATTTCTGTCTGTGAGCGTCTCTATCCAACCACACATGCTTTAGTTTGGTACGATTCCAAAGTTTATTTTTGTTCTTGCATTGGTCAGGACAGAGTTCATCTCGTTCCTTTCCCACCCTTTCTTTCTCTCTATCTCTTTGTATCTCTCTTTCTTTCCCAATCTTTTACATGCGACTGTGTCCTAACCAGAGTGGAAACAAATCCGAGGTTAGTGTTATCTGTTTTGTTTGTCGTGGGTGATATGAGGTTTTATTTGATCGAAAACTGGAGTTATGCGGGATTACACTTTGGTCTGTAGTCGTAAATGTGGTTGGCGATGGGTTTTGAAATGACGGCACATATGCAGCTTTACAATTATGCTACAATAATATGTTGATTGTTTTAGTATTTGCAAATAAGTTGAAAGCATATACGTATGGTAGTAACTGGATTTGATCATTTATCATGATGATTTGAGGTGGTTTTAGACCCTTAAACCATGTCTACACCGGAAGTGACCGGACGACACACGGCTTGTACAAATGGGATTGTGGCGCCGCACCGCATCCAGTGTGGACGAAATCTAAAATTATAACGAGTTCTTTTGTCGCATCGTGCCACGTCCGTAGAAGACACAGTGTTACGGTCCATACGCTGAAAATATTGGCGAGTCAAACAAACGTATGTGACACAACTGTTTCAAGCTTTTTGAAGTGATAGTTAGCATGTTTGATATACCACTGTTGGTCTGAAGCCGAGATGTAATATCACAGCAGACACGGACTAACAGCGACGAGTCACCTGCAGGTTATGAGACGGGCAACTGGAAGTAGTTTGGCAACTTCATCTTGAGTATCAAATAAACGGGCAGAGAAACGGCTTTCCTGTACAGGGCTGCATTTCACTTTTGGATGGGTTTTAGTTTTATCTTGTTAAGCGCCGAAGGATAATTTGTGCACACATTTGTAGATAAGAAGAATGTTTTTGTTCTAAGCTGCAGGGGGAAGAAGTTGCACAAACGCATGTTAAGAGTGAAATTGGAGGAGGTGCCTGGAGTTTCTCCAACTGGGTGAAAGGGTGTGTGCGACTGTGTAATGCACTACTGTATGGTGCATGCGAGGGGAATTTGTTTCGCCTGAAGGATCTGTGGTCACGAACTATAACCTACTTTACAGTTGTCATTTTTTTTAATCTCGGGATGTTGTGCGGGAGGTCTAAGCTTGTGTGGATAAGGTTCAGAATTGGGCTGTAGCAGGAGTTGCTCTTGTGTCCCTTTAATGATTTGAATTGTTCCTTTTTTGTTTCAGGTCGGTGGTGCTAAGTGAGGGGCCGTGTAAAAGAGGGTTGTAGAGAAGAACCCACTGTGGTGAGTGATGCATGAATGATATCGATGATATTCAACAGTCAAATTAGTTTAACAACATTCAATAGCATGTTTGTAAGAGACTTCTGAGGTCATTGTACTCATACAAATACTTGTACAACTCGAGCAATATGAAAGAAGCTGCAGTATAATTCCTCGAAGATATTCAAACCTGCGGTTTAATGGCAGCTAAACTGATATTTATCTGTTTTTGGTTATGCTGTGTTTACACCAAAAAAGAGAGTTATGCTGTATTTAAACCAAACGTTGTTTATTTTACAACTTGCCCGATTTACGTCATTCGTGTCGCCCGCTGCGTATTCTCTTCTATTCGCGTCTTTGCATTTACTCATGCAAATTGCGTAATTCGCGTTTGGTGTGAACATGGCATTAGTGAATTGATATATTTAAGTATAAAGAAAGTCTAAGACTGTTAAATGACTAATCACAATTAATCGCATCCAGAGTAAAAGTTTGTGATGACATGATATATGTGTGTGTACTGTGCGAATTTATTTTTTATTTATAAATACATGCACATAGACGTATATATTTAGGAAAAATTGTATGGATATATTTAAATGTATATATGTAATTGAAATTATATACAAGTATTTATTGATGTTTCTATTTTTCTTGTATATATATATATATATATATATATATATATACAAACGTATATATACATGTATGTGTTTATAAATAACAAAATTAATATGAACAGTGCACAGACATATATATTATGTAAACGCAAACGTTTATTTTGGGTGCGATTAATTACAATTAATCGTTAAACAGCCCTACTTATAAAAAACGTTTTTTTCGCTATGCACTCATCCAAATATTGCTTTGTTTAGGAATGTCTAAAAAAATGTTTCTTTGAATAAATTATAAACTGTGTGAGTGGTGGAGATCATATCTTACTGTCAATCCTCCTTCCTCCACTGACTGAACCCTCAAAGCTTTAAGAGAAACAGTTAAAACTACATAAACACATCATGTTTTATGCTTAAATTGCACTTATGTAAGAGACCGATGATCGCATGTTTAGATGTAAATGTTTTAAAAAAAGTAACAACTTGCACTATGTTCAGCAGTGCACTGCACCCTATCAAAGCGTTGCTGGCTGCTTGAACCACCGTAAATACTAATGCTTTTATGCACAAGGCACTGTTGATGCGGGAGAAGCGCCCGGAGGTAAAAACCCGTCCGTATAGCGCGTTTACATAGAAAAATGGTGGGAAAGTAGCACCACGGGATGGAAAATCACGTTGTCTTAAAATGGCAATGGTCGCTGTAGCTTACAGCACGGCACATACTATTGCAGTTATTAGCGTGTTCTGTACAGTAATGAAAACAGGTCACACAACAAAAAATGTGCACTCACACAAATGCCCCAAATATATTTTGAGGTTGCCCAGGTTGAATTTATGGAGCACAAGCGACTAAAATGGTAGCAATTTCGAGCCCAGCACTCCAACATGCCAATTGCGTAAGGAAATTGTGATCTCACGAGATCTTGTCAGACCCCTACTTTATATATATTAGATTTAAATAAAATATAAAAAAATTTATTTTATTTCAAAACGAACAATTATACAACCAACACACGTTATACATTCTTTCTGCTCGTTGATAATTTCCCACATGCACTAACATTCGCTTGCCAGTCACTCTATTTTCATTGACCTAAAACTTATGTTTAAGTTTCAAAGTCATTCAGTCGCTGCCCTACACTACATCAGTCCTATTTGATCGGTCAAAAGTGATTTTGTGATGTGTCATTTACTCAACATCCCTTTTAAGTATTTAAATTTAATGTGGGGTGCACCGTGTGTCTCTTGTCTTCCGTTTCAGCAGTGAGTGTGTGTGAGGTTGTGTGTGAGTGAGCGTGTGGTAGGGGTTCTCCGTCATGGGTGTGTTAGCATGGGTAAAGAGCCTGTTCATCCTGCATCTCTTGATCGGCTTTGTGTTCGTGGTGAGCGGCCTCATCATTAACTTCACACAGCTATGCACCTGCGTGTTGTGGCCCTTCAACAAACAACTTTACCGCAAGATCAACACCAGACTCTCCTACTCGCTATGGAGCCGTAAGTAGTTTTAACAAGTGGAACATTCGCATATTATCATATTATAAAGTGCAGTGTTTTGAAAGTAATATGTATTTATATAATATTCATACTAATGCAGTTTGGCCGACACTGTAACCCTAAGCTACTTCATTTCATTGACGTTAAACAGTTTATCAGTATGTGTGTTTTGTGGGATTTGAACCCATGACCTCGATGCCAATTTTTCTTTCTCTCCGAATACACAGAGTTGGTGATGTTGCTGGAGTGGTGGTCTGACACAGAGTGTACGCTGTACACCGATCAGGCCACAGTTGATAAGTTCGGTAAGGAGCATGTGATCATCATCCTCAACCACAACTTTGAGATCGACTTCTTGTGTGGATGGACCATATGTGAGAGATACGGCGTGCTGGGGGTGAGTTATGAGTGACTAATCTGTCGGTTTGGATTTGTCATTTTGTCCTCGATTGCATTTTTTACTCGTTCCCTATGCAGAGCTCAAAGGTTCTGGCTAAACATGAACTGCTGAAAGTGCCTCTGATTGGCTGGACGTGGTACTTCCTGGAAATCGTCTTCTGCAAAAGGAGCTGGGATGAGGACAGGGAAACCGTCTTCAGTGGGCTAAACCGTCTCAAAGATTACCCAGAATACATGTGGGTGAGTTTTTTGGGATATTGGTTAGTATCGTGAGGCGGAAACCCAACACCAGCAGTGAGGTCACGTGTGACGTGGTCCGATTCGAGCTTTCCGTTGGCAACAAGTAGCTGAGATTACAAAGTGTTGTGATGACTTTCTTTAACACTGATCAGGTTGACAAGCGTGTGTTTGTGTGCTCTGCAGTTCCTGTTGTACTGTGAAGGAACCCGGTTTACGGAAAAGAAACATCAGATAAGCATGCAGGTGGCCGAGTCGAAAGGCCTCCCCAAACTGAAATATCACCTGCTGCCCCGCACCAAAGGATTCACAACGACTCTGCATTGCCTGAAGGGAACAGGTTAGAAAAAATACAGACACTGTTTACGGTCACATGCTGAAAGAAACAATGATCCCTATCTGTAAGTTTACAGAAAGCAATGTTTCCCAGGGATGTGGATGAATGTTGTTCACGTGAATGCACATATAAATGACTGCTTTAAAAAACAAATGCGGTAGATGAAAGGCAAAACGTTCAAGGTAGAATTCTTAGGATCACATCCGCAAAATATAGAGTAGTGGTAGATTATTTCTAAAAACCAACAAAAGTAAATAGCATTAGCTAGCTAGCAAGGTCAAAGTATGTCTAGCTACTATTATTTTGGGTTAGCAGTAGAAGAACCGTTACTCAAATTTATACGACCCATTCAAAAGTTTATTTAAAAAAATGAACATAAAATAAAATGCAACAATTTTTTTATTATACAGTACAATATTAATATAAAATCATATTTATATAAATCAAATAAAATATTTGAATTAATAGCCATTAGCCAGACCGATAAACAAACAGGGCTGTGTTTCCCGAAACCTTCTTAACACTACATCATCCTTAAGTTATACCTTAAGAGTGATAGCTATATACCACTAGCGGTACAAAGGTTTCCGGAAATGCAATCCAGACCGGTAGTTGGTCTGCAAGTTGCAGTCATCTACAGAATAACGTTCTTTCTGAAAGTCTCACGTTTACACCCTTTTATCAAAAAAAGTCCTAACACGTCCTGCACCTCTGAGATGTTTCTGTTTCACACTGTATAAATAGAGCCGGGAGGAGAGACTCTTTGCATGTTTAAATTAACTATTTGAGGACACTTGATTTTGCTATACAATAATTTGGCAAAAAAATTTTTTTAACTACACATAGACATATTTCAAAGTGTCTGCTAGTAACCGAAATGAGGAGAAATGGTATAGCATCAGTTGGCATGATAATAAACAAAAAAATGTTTAGAATTTTTAAATGTGAGATGTTCGTGATGGTATCTATGATCTGAAAGATTTCGGATGACTAATTGATTTGCATGAGGTGCATTTTTCAGATTGTGGTGTGAAAAATGCACATAATGCAAACCCGTTAGTCATCTGAAATCTTTTCTCTAGTCTCTTTCAGTTGCAGGCAGGTGTATATAAAGAGCCTTTTCTATAAAGATGTACGGTCACATGACAAAGAATGTGCACTTTCCAAATGCCGCATCTTACCACAAATATGTCCGGCGGTAAATTTGTGTTACGATCAGAAATTTCGCTTTTATGGGACGTCACTGTCCTTCGCCATCCTGCTTTTTTAAACCAGTTCATAAGTTGTATTAATGTTTTCCTCTTTTCGTGCCTTATAAGAACGTGCACAGGTTTTAATAATCATTTAATAAACATAATTTACTACAGTAAAGAGTTTTAATAGCTCAAACCTTTGCTTACTCATATTTTTGATGGTGGATATTGTACATAAATATGTGCTGTAGTATTGCCATCTAATGCAAATTCTGTGTGCCACGGTATATTTTGTACCCAATGCCTTGTATGTTTCAACAGTGAAAGCTGTGTATGATGTAACACTGAACTTCAAAGACAAACAGAACCCAACCCTGCTGGGCATTCTCAATGGAAAGAAATACAAAGCCGACATGAGCGTCAGGTGAGTCACATTTTTTGGGAGTTGACCTCAGTAAAGGTTCACTGTAATTGTTTTATACATGGTGGTTATACACGATGGCGGTGAGTGGTAACACCAAACCTTAACTTCTGCAGCTTAATTTCTGCTGATTTGAGATTTGTTTGGGTACTGGATCTGAATTTAGTTGAGCCCTAGTTAGGTTGTCTACAGTATATAGTAAGAGTATACAGCCCTCTAGTGGCGTGTATGTGTAGTGTTCTGCATTGACACCCTTCGACCTATCCATCCGCAGACGCTTTCCTGTGGAGGAGATTCCAGATGATGAAAAGGAGTGTGCTGATTGGTTACACAAGCTCTACCAAGAGAAGGTTTGAAACTCTTTAAAAATCAAAATTGATCTGGGAGATTGACGTGAGCTATAATTAATTCCACATCTGTTTTTTAAGGATAAATTACAAGAAAATTATGAGAAGGAGGGATGTTATCCGGGACCCACCATTAAACCCAAACGGCGACTTTGGACACTGCTGAACTTCCTATTCTGGGCAACTCTTCTGCTTTCTCCGCTTATTAACTTCGCCTGGGACGTCTTTGTCAGCGGCTCACCCCTCCTCATCATTGGCTTCATGATTTTCCTCATTGTCTGTAAGTTTTGTTATAGCTTGATTCATGATTTTAGCAGTGTGAAGGTTGTGGGTTTGAATCCGAGGCAATGCAAGCTGTGTGTTAAAGCGTCTCGTAGATGCAGATCCTGGATGGTTTCATGTTTTGTAGTCTTTCTTTTACATGTAAAAACCTTCATTTATACATACTTACATGTGTATAAATCAGTCAGAAATGTTGATGACTCATCATGCACTATAGAGATTGTTGTCCAATCAAATGCTTGCTGTTATATGAATGGCCCCTCCCCCGCAATAAATGCCACATCAGTTTGTCGCCATCAAATTACTTGAAATTTTATTTGAAATTTATTACATCTTAAACTATAAAAACAAGAGTTGAGTCAACTTAAAATAATAAGGCAATGTATCACAAGCACGTTATTGAGTTAACTCAACACATAGAGACTGAAGTTAGTTTTGGCATTGTGTCATATTCTTAAACCTCATGATTGGACACACAAACCTCAACCATGAGAACAATGAAAAACCATTCATTAAAACAGTCACCACGATATTTAAGCATAAATGAATCCAGCAAGAACTAAAACACTAATCTTTAAAAGAAAAACTAATAAGAAACACGGATTGAACATGCTGCAATGCATCTTGGGAACTTTAAAACTCTTGCAATATTGTTTGTTCAGAAAACACTGTTTTGTAAGTTGGACAAACTTTATGAGGCATTTTGGCCAGAAACTGAAAAGGTTCTGTCAACAAAATAATACAAAATGTTTAGGCTCATTTTGTTTAGTATATACAAAATAATCATTTGAGTCATTTAACAAAAAATTATATGTTTATCTTTGTAAGGAGAACATTTTGCAAGTTGGATTTTTTTACAAAAGAACCAAACTTTCTTTAATTCCCTACAAAGAACAGTGCTCTTGCAAAAACATGTTTTTTAGTTGTTGCTCAATTTGCAAAGTAAAATATCATAAATTGTCAGATAAGTGATGAAATCTTTTGCAAATATCCGCCTTAGTCCCATTCAATCGGGAACCGGGAGTTCACTACATTGAGTTAATGCATTATTTCTTGTAATCTTTCTCTCCACAGCTTCTGTAGCAGTCCGTCGGCTCATCGGAGTAACCGAAGTCAAGAAAACCGGCTCCAGCTACGGCAACATCGAGGCCAAGAAAGAAAACTGAACGCGTCGACACCGAATGGCCACCGTGTACCGTTTACCCTGCAGTCCATCCTCAGGCTTCGAGCTGCCTTGTGTGCAGTTATCCCTCTTTTTACAACGAATTAAAAAAGTTTAATCATTCAGAATTGGGGTGATATAGATATATAACTATAGAGCTAACTTAATATGCTAACGTGCAAACATATTGATCGCTTTTATAAACTAATTGGAAAATGAATGAGGGGAAAACGAAACGTTCGCCCGGTGGTGATGGCGACACGCTCGTCTCCAAGGACGTCGAAAGAAATGATTGATGAGTGACACAGATCACCTTCTCTTTAGCTCCGCCCCTTTCACTGTGGAACACGCAGTTACGTAGTCTCGCTTCTTTCTGTCAACTTCTGTTTTTTTTATTATTAACATTTGTGTTCTGAAGTAGGGGATCACACCACATCTGTGCACATAAAATACCTAACTCCATCCATTTCACGTATGGATTTTCACCCATAGCCACACCATTCAGAGACTGATTTGTTTTCTTTTAATGACAATCCGTGTTTCATTTCGCAGGGAAACCGAGAATTGTGAATGAGGAGATCTGTCAGGGGTCTCTTGCTGCTAAGGTCATTGGTACACCAACATTATGTTCGAATGGATTGAGCAGGCTTTGTGTTGCATACCATCTCCTTTAAATCTGTCATCTACACCTTTTTTCCCCTTTTGAGACCTTTTTCACAATGGTGTCTTAACCTTCTTGCCATCATTGTGTTAGTAGGTATATTGAATAAAGTGGAAAATGTTTTTAGGTGTATGTACTCTCTTCATGTGGGACATCTCTCGTGTTTAATGTAGGCCACAGTTTTGTCTGCCGACAGTTCACTGACTATGATATCCATCCACTGTAAAATCTAGGGCTAAAGAGTCGAGCTATTGTGAACGTAGCCGAAAGACCCGATAAGGAAATAAACGCAAAGATTGTTAAAGGATGTTTAGTGTGTAACTTATGACACTACTGACTTGAGTTGTAAATAAACACTAGAAATTTCTTCTGGACTTTACAAGGTTTGTGGTAACTTGTTTCCTAATAGCATTGAACAATCTTCAAATGTTGCTTTGGATGTATGCGAGTATCATAGCTGGCACGGATAATCCTGTTGTGGGCACATAATGAATGATCTGTCGAATACACACCCATCAACACTTTAATGGCTTCCTAATGTCATTCTTTCTCGAAATGTGGCTAATGTTGTACATTTTATTGAAAGATTCCTTATTGTTTTATAACAGTGGAATAGTCCATCCAAGTCATACCAAACCTGTATGACTTTCTATCACAAAAGAAGGTTTTTTTGAAGGCCGATGATAATCAAACTTTGAACCCCATTGACTTCCATTGTATAGACACAAAACCACGGAGACATTTCTTAAAATATCTCCTTCTGTGTTCCGCAGGAGGAGTCAAATAAAGGTTTTGTACGGCATGAGAGGAAATAAATGATGACTGAGATTTTTGGGTGCGCTGTCCCTTTAAGAGACTAGAAAGATGCAGCTTCTATTGCCAGAGCCCTTCACCTCGATACTGTTCCATGTGCTGATTTTACTCCGCTCAGACCAGTTATGTTCATTCTCAATTCAATCTCTTATATGTGTAGATCACAGATATTACTGCTCTAAAGTCGTCAAGCGTTTTTGTGACCTTTATCATTCACATACGTACTTTGGATAATTCACAGAGATCTGCTTAAAGGAACGGTTCACCCAAAAGTGAAAATTCTGCCTTAATTCACAGTCGAGTTGTTCTAAATCTGTACAAATTTCTCTGTTCAGTTGAACGCAAAAGAAGATATTTTGAAGAATGTAGGATAGCAAACAGTTCTGGGGCACTTTTGACTACAATTGTTCAACAAAGAAATGTATAAAGATTTGGAGCGACTCAAGGGTCGTGACTCGAGTCAATGAAGACACAATTTAAATTTGTGGGTGAACTTTCCCTTTTTGTGTGTGTGGCTTGTTTTATATCCCGGTGGTGACCTAAATCTGAAAACACCAATTCATGTATACTTGTGACACGGTGGGGATCAAATTTGAGGTCCCCATGTGCATAATACCTTAATAATCGTTCAGAACAATATTTTCTTGAAAATCTCAAAATGCAAAAAGCTTTCTATGATGCTTAGGGGTTGGATTAGGGATAGGGGATAGAATATTAAGTTTGTACAGTATAAAATCATTAGGCCTATGGACTGTCCCCACCGAGATAATAAACCAGGCATGTACATGTGTAAGTTAAGGAATAAAAGATGTGTTGTTGACATTGAGGCAGACCAAAGTTTATAAAACTACAAAATGCCTCTGCCAGGTTTAGTTTTTTCCTTGCCCCATTTAAAGGAAAAGTGGGGATATTTCAATGTCTGTGTCATTTTCATTTGTACCTATTTTGAAAGTTATGCATCAATTTAGAAAGCTAGGGAATTGCTTTTGTGTGTTTTGTCCATAAGGGATGATGTTTGCTGATCTGGGATGGGTTTCCCACCATTGCTACTGCATATTAAAAAACTGGACTGACCCCAGAACAGTTTTAGTGTGAAATGTGTTGATACCAACCCTGGTCCAAACTTGGGACTGATGTTTAATAATGAGGGTTCCCATACTGAGTTTGAGTTACACGTGGTCGTCTCTGTTAAATATATTTTAGGGATATGTGAATAAAGGCCACGTGGATCTTGACGTGTTTTGAAATTGAGAATAAACTTAGAAAGGCATTAAATAATTCGTAATAATACTCCTTATATGCTTTTTGAAAGAACAAGTTTTTTTTGATAATGTAGACATCTACAGTTAGTTTTAAAGGAAAAGTTAATTTCCAAATCAAATTTGTGTTGTTTTTCACTCACCCACATGACGTTCAATTTGTTTTTAAGGAGTCATATGACACAGCTAAAACAAATATTAACCATTGTTTTAGATGTAATGAAATGTGTATACAGGATTTAATGTTCAAAAACGCTGTATTTTCCACATACCATGCATATTTGTATCTCCTCTTTGCCCCGCCTCTCTGAAACTTTAACAAATTTTAAACGAAGCTCATCGCTCTGAAAAGCGAGGTGTGCTATGATTGGCCAGTTAACCAGTGCATAGTGATTGGTGGAATACCGTAAGCGTGTGACGGAAATGTAACGCTTCTTACCATATTTGGAACATCAGGTTCAAAAGCAATTGTACTGACAGGTACGCCCACCTTACTTATGTATACATCTGGGCGGTCTTAGTCAACTCATACCAGGAACTGATGTAGATTTGTGGGGGTGTGATTACACAAGGCGTTTCAGGACGGTCTGGGAGTTAGCATTCACTTTTAGATAGAATGCATCTTTTTTCCTTCACTTTCATTGTTGCAATTTTACGTGTCTAATACATGCATTGGCAATTTATAACACACCAATGACACAGAAAAACACGGGTTTGCGTTGAAAGTCATGTGGGTGTGTAAAAAATAGCCCAATTCTGACTTTGGGATTAACTTTTTCTTTAATGTGTAACAGACCTTGCACAAAAAGTAAAGGTCAACAGTGAAAACTGGCTTCTTGTGTTCTTTACTTTTTGGTGTAAAGATGATTTTAGTTTTGTAAAAAAAAAGTTTTTTAAAGTGCGAAATATGAGAAAAAAATGAAATTCATGCCATCTTTAAAGCAACTTGAGGCTGAGTAAATGATGATAGAATTTTATTGGGTGAACTATCCCTTTAAATCCTACTGGAAAAGCTACACCCAAACACACAACAAAGCACCTTCGTACTACATTTACACATTTGGCAGAGTTTCGTTCTACTTTCACAGCTGACTGTTTACCTTACGGTAATGTAATTAAAACCATTTTTATCAGGGATCCCTTAAGAAAACTAGTTATGGTTTTATTATAGTAAAAGTGTAGTACCCGTATTGTTAGGCTCATTAACATGCAAGTATATATTGCTACAGTGTCACTACAAATATCACAATTAACTATGGTAATAGTGAGACAATAAAATATCTTTTGGTAGTGTGGTTCTACTTCCACTAAAACAAAAACTATTTACGATAGTTAAACCCTGATAAGTTTTTGGCGGTAAATAGTAAATAAACTCAATCACAATTGTATTTCTGCTCCATTGAAGTAGCAAAAACTACTTAACTTATTTGATGCCTTTAGATACTTTCTTACAGCATTCCACCTGTATACATTTTATTGATACGCCGTAAAGGAGTTATTTGCAAACTAACAGTTCTACTAAGACACAAAACTAGTCGAAAGGGCCTGTTTGGTTTTCCAAATGCTTCAAAATATTTTCATATTTTACATATGTATTCATATTTTTGTTCAAGAGAAAAAAGCATTTTGAACAGATTTGAAACAACTTGAGGGAGAGTAAATGATGACAGTATTTAAATATTTGGGTGAACTATCCTTAGTGGTGCTCTCTTCCTTACCATTAACCAGATGTCATCCACTAATAGAACCCAACAGTATAAACACCCACACAAACCTTAATAGTTTCTATTAATCCTTCAGTATTTCTGTGCTTGCTTTCATTGTTTTGTTCAGAAGGGTGAAGACCCTATTTGTTTCGGTTGAAACCTTTGAGGCTTTAAGTTGCGAAACGCAAATGCTGCGTGTTGTAGATGATAAGAGTGCTGTTTTAACACGCATCCGGTCATGCGCATCTTATAAATTCAGCTGCTTACCGAGCAAACCAAACAGAATGAGTCAGATGAATGACCCTAAATGTAACCACGGATTACTAAAGTAACCAGTTCGACTAGTTTTTACTACTGTCTCACTACAATAACTCTGTGCATGATGTTAGTTAAACATGGTGTTAATCAATCCACAATAGTTACACTTTTGCTAAACCATGGTTTACTTTCCTAAGGCTTTAAACACCTTCGATCCCCACCCCCCGGTCATTTGTTTCCCGGACACCCCTCAGTGAACGAGATCAGGTCACATTTGCATGTGTAAGCAAGCGCGCTCATCCATTGCAGACATAAATAAGGGGGAAGTCTCTGGAGAAACTGTCTGTGGCAGCAAAAATACAACGAGTCGCGACCGTCTCTTAAAACACCAGAGCGCGTGAATGCGCGCAGGGTTACGAGCCGGCCGCCTGACTTGCGTAAAGGCTATTTGGCACCGTTGTGGCCAACATGGGTCGCTGCTTCTTAACGCATCAGATCGATGCCTTGAATATTCTCCATGAGCTGCAAACACACAAGAAAACGCGGAGGTGCGATGGAGACGGCGCGGGTCAGTCTGGGGTAGCACCTGTCCGCAGGTGCGAGTCGCGCAGGTTGAAGACCATCGCGGAGAGAGCGCGAGAGAGCTGCGTCACCAGACTCATCGATATATTGACGCGGCTGATTTCTATAGAAGAAGACTTGATCAAATGCGCTTCTCAGCACGAAAGAAGTTCGCTCAGGAGCAAGGTAACACTTTCACTGTTCGTATTTTTCTGATTTGCAATAAAACCACAGCAATCACAGATAAGAGCATGCGTGTATTTACTATAGTAGGCCACTCTGTAGTAAATTGTAGTTTATATTTGAGAAATTAGACAGATGGACATATGTTTGTTGGTATTAACTATAATTAAGGTAGCCAATTGCTCAGAATGCTTTAAAACCATAGTAAAGTTAAAAAACACTATAGTATCTTGGCGACAGTTTACCATAGTAAATACTAAAGTATTTTTAAGTACAAATCTGTATGTTTCAATTGTTTCTCTATTGTGTTACATAAAGCCACATGTTAAAAGTCTGGACACATCTACTTACTTTTTGCTTTACTCCTGAATCTCTTAGGGGAATTTACCATGCTTTTACTATAGTAAAACTATATCTTGTCTAGCATTTTATCTAGTCATTTATTATAGTAATGACAAGTATTATTGACAGAACAATGGTTCATTGAGGGTATCGGTCAATGTTTAATGTATTCAAATGTTCTCAATACACGGTTTGTCATGAAATGCACATTGTTAATGGGTGTCTTTAAATGCGTTTCCGTCTCTTGAAGGACAGCGTTGACCTAAAGAACATCTGCTTAAGGATGGCTCTCGGTGAAGATGCTTCGTGCTCGGATAGAGACTTGAAGGAACTTCGAGATTGTCTTCGGCTCATCGTCAGCAATTTGCTCGCAAGTGTGCGAGATGAGAACAGTCTGCCCTCCACCATGACCAGACACAAGCTGAGAGAAATATCCAACTCCTTCCCTGATATCTGAAGATCTCTAGATCTGATATTTCATGGCATTGAATTCTAAGGAACCTCTAAACTACTTCAAAGATCATGAACGGAGGACGGACTTTTCTAAGGAAAGAACTATACTGACAAAAGTGAAGATGTTAGGATTTTCTTTAGATTATGAGGTGTACTTCATAGTTATTGTGAGGAATCAGACTGAAACTCTCCAGAATCATGCCAGAGTAGTTCACAACATGACGTTACAGGTAAAACGAGTCTGAATGTCCTGAATCTGCTGAACTCGCCGGGTGGGATGCCTGAGCAATGTCACACCTCAGGGATGTGTTTGGTGTGGCAGGCATTGTCATCTGATCGTAAACAGAGGATCAGCTGGATGGGAAGTCAAGTGAACTGGTTGGAGGATGAGTGTGTTTAAAATACAGTGTTTGCTAAAGTATTATGTTACCTTATTACTAATAAAGTCATTTTTGGTGTTACATCATTTTTTTCTTTGTTTAATAATTATCAAATCCGTATACCATTTTGGTTGTAAAGTGGATGCTTTACATTTAAGCATTTGGCAGACACTTTTATTGCATTATAGTATACGTTTGTTTTTAAGTATGAGCAATCCCTGGGATCAAACCCATTACCTTGGCATTGCAACACCGTGCTCTAACCACTGAGCCACAGGAAAGCTGGAAATGGATAATGGGTTAAACTTTTACACGGCCTCACTGTTTAATCATATTTGTATTTGTTAACTGCGGTTACACAAATGGTAATTTACCATATATGATAAATACTACTACATTATCATGGTTACATGGTTCCTGTAGCTAGAGACAATGCTCAATTTATGTTAACTGTGGTTTTACTAAAAATACCATAGTTAAACTGGTAGCTGTAAAAAACCATGGTCTCTTCCCTAAAGGTTGTCAACAGTAGGATGTATAACATTACCATCTCCTGTCGCTAGATGGTGCACAAAACCAGCATTTTACTTAAATTCTTAGTTGCGCTTTCAATATTTATTTATTAAATTAATAGCAATAATGTTTCTCATAGAATTTAAGCATAACCATCAACTACTTCCCCCAGGTGAGGATATTTTTAATAAAGCTAAGAACTGTTGGTCTTTACGTTACTCTCTTATCATGAAGTTGAGTATAATGCACGACGTTCTCAGACTGTCTCTTTGAGTGTTATGTAATTAAAGCAGAAATGATGAATGTTAAGAAATCCTTTTCTTGAGAGTCGTGTTGTGCAACATTTTCATGATATATTTATGAACAATTTCTTAAAAATTGTAAATGCTTAATCGGGCGAACGACCATTAAACGACATTACGATGTATAAATTGAGTTTACTACCCTACAAATTATTAAAATAAAATATTATAAGCCAACTAGAGTCAATTAAAACAAACCATTCAGTTTCGTTTGCATAAAATTGATGGGCACATATGATGTTAATAATTGTTTTGGGTTTACTTTCCAAGCCCCAAAGATGAAGTGGATCATATTTATTAACAAACATTGACAGACAAAAATATTTTAACTGTAACTAGGAAATGTAAAAAATACTTTAAGGAACCATTACATGTATTAAAAAATATATTTCGGCATTTAATAGTGTGGTGTCTCTTAACAAATGATGACTTTTGAAGTCTGCTTACGCAGTATCATGTCAGATCACTAGAGGGCGCCCTGCACACATGTTTACATAAAGCGTCACGGGTACAAAAACATTCAGTATGGTGTTTATTAGATGGCATCACATGCCATCTGTTTCACATCTTTAAATTGGCTTATTGAGTGTGAAAGATTCCCCCACTTGTACGTAATGACGGTATGTTGTTTTATATTTATTTTAGGTTTGCCATCCAAGAGGAAGTGTTCTGGTGACCAATTGAAATCCAACTGAAACATCTTACTATCGAAACCAAGAGATTCATTTTAATTTTTTTCCAGTCATATTTGCCTATTTTTGTCATTTAACAAAACTATAGATGTATGTAACACTTTACAGTAAAGTCATATTTGTTAACATTTGTTAATGCGTTAGCTAACATAAATTTACAATGAACAATACCTCTACAGAATCAATTAATCTTATTTTAAGTTAATTCTCACATTTACTAATATTTTTTATTATTAAAAGTTGTAACTGTTCACATTAGTGAACATTCGCACAGTGAACTAATATGAACCATTGCATTGACATTTACTATATAGCTCATGGTTAGTTCATGTAAGCTTACACGTGTTTTGCCACCCAATATAATAATGAATCTCTAAATTGTGGTTAATGTCTTCAGGGTTAATCTGAAGTCAAGGCTGACCTGAAGTCTTATTTCAGACTCACGGGTCTGTCAGTGAGCTCACAATGGCTCAACCCAGACCTCCGTGAGAAGACGTTGTGGTGACTGCCGACAGTATGTAGTGGGATGGATGTCTGGGGTATTATGTCACTTCCTGGGACACGGTGAGACCAGACCGAGACAGATGAGTAAATGGGTGAGTGTTGTGTGAGCAGAAGATCAGACGAGAAAGCTGAGCTCTGTTGGGGGTCTATAACTGTCTGTCTGTCTCTCTGTCTTTCTTCCACCCACGCTGTCCGTCTCCAAATGAGTCTTCTGTGTTTGCTGTATCTGTATTTGATTGTGTTTGTCTTGTTTGTGTTTCTTTTGTGTTTGTTGCTACATGTGTTTACATAGAAAAACAAGCTAACAAGTTAGTTGTCTTGCTTTATTTATTCATCAGAAGATTCTACGGTTACTGCTAGTTGACTGGTTTTATTGCGTTCACTCATCAAAATGATATTGATTGTTGATTTCTTTTAGATTTTATGATAAAATTCACAAAAAATTTGAATCCACGACAGTTCTAAAGAAGTTGTTCATTAACATCTTGTAAAACTGGCGTTACCAAAAATGACTTTTGACCCAAAACTGTTTTGTTACTGAGATAAACCTCATGTGACAACTTGCCCCGTTCTCTTTTATAATATCACCTTCCTCTCATCTACTTCCTGCCGTCATTAACTCGCTCTTCTCACGCAGATGTGTACATGGTGAGCATCTGGTTTCGGGCAGGTTTTTCTCGCGGGGTCACATTATTTTCTTAACTTTTCTTTTAATTCCACTCTTTCTTTTTTCTCTATTTCGCTCTCCTCTGATGCAAAGCCAGTGAGGGACTCATGGGAGGTTGTGACCGGAAGCCCTGAGTGTGTGCACATGTGTGTAAAACCTCACCCTGTGAGTGGGTGGTGGGTGATGACCCCTCACTCTCCAGCACTCTTGACTCCGCGTGTGCGTACGTGAGGGCCCCTGCACCCAGACGGCTATCTCCCGGGTTCAGTCTCACACTGGCTGAATAGAACCTCCACTGTGTTCCACTGCGGGGCTTTCCCGCACGCTTCAAAGTATGATTCATTATCCAATCAGAGGGAGGGTGACGCATCCCTGAGTGATCTTATCGAACCCGGTGCCCACGCTCAGCCTTCCAGATGCTCCCATTTGCTTAAGAAACAGAATGAATGGGGTTATTTTTAGTTTGGAGAGTCTTAAAAATAGACTTCACGGGGTGTGGTGGGACCTCTCGCCATCACGGCCCGCATCTGAGAAGAAATGTGGTCAGATGAAGTCACGAGAAATTTCGTGACTCGTGTTTGGTCATTTTGAGGGGTTTGGCGCAGTTTACTCTGTTGTGTTTTAGAAACGGATGTAAATGCATTTATTTTGATGTCTGTTTTAGTAACACCACAGTTTTCAGTGTTTAATCTTTAATCTTCAGGATATTTATCGCTTTTAAATATCAAAAAGATGCCTGAATATGTGTGAACCTAAGTAAATTATTGTCTGTCTTATGTTGCCATGAGAAGTTGTCAAAGAGTGCCAATGTGAATTTACATGTTTTTTTAACAGAGAGGTGCAGTTCATACTTTCATCGCAAAGTAAATCACAGATGAGATCTCCTTAATATTTACAATTACAATTAATTTTAGAAGTCAATAGGATCAAATTGAGAGATAATGTTTATTTCTAAGTCAGATATTTCTGCTAAGAAAAAGAGGCAGGAATCTCATAAATGTCTCTTAGTTTTAGAAGAGATTAAACCAAATGTCACAAACTGAGCTCAGGTTTGTCAAGTCTGCCAACAAAAGGCAATATTATTAAAGATTTCTCTAGAAACTCAAACATCTCTCATCAAATTTACCTAAATCCAGAGTGTTCTGAGACAAATCTCTGAGCTATACGAAAGAGCAAACGCTGATCAATGAAATATTCCACTGGGATTTTTCTCTTTCACCTTCAAAATGAAAATTCTGTCATAGTTTGCTCACCCGGTTGTCTTTTTAAGTACAAAAGAAGTTATTTTGAAAAATGTTGGCAACCAAAAACCGTTGCCCCCTTGACTTCTATTATATGGACACAAAACCAATGCAGGTCAATGTGGACCAAACGGTTTTTGGATACCAACGTTTTTCAAAATATTTTTTTTTGTGTGTTATGCAGAAAAAAGAAAGTCGTACAGGTTTAAAATGACAAGAGTTTAAATAAAAGCAGAATTGTAGATTTGAAGGTGAACTAGTAGTTTGATCTCCTTAAGCAATACTGTGGCACACATTTAGTACATCTCAAGTTTTCTATTTGTGTATTTTTAACAAAGTAAAAAGTTCTCACAAATGTATAAAGGTTCTTTTTGACATCAGGCAGTTTTTTTTAAAAGCTTTCGGTTTTAACAGAAACAATGCGTTTTAAGTTTGTATTGTATTTGTGTGAAGAACTGCCATAGTAATTTGTTTTTGTTCATTTCTCATCAGATTGATCTCTGATTCTTTGGTGATGAGTAAGTCTGTCTTTACGAGAAAACAGGAAGCTCATGGTCTCTGTTGTGCTCGGACTCGAGGAATGTCATGAAAACAGTTCTTTGAGCATTTAGTGAGAGGTTTGTGGTTACAGTATGTTTGTATAAACAACAATAAAACGTAAAGATGAGCATTCTCAACTTGAATAAAGGCCTGTTTCAAAAAATTCAAACTGTATTCGATATTGGGTTTAACGGCTTATTGAATGGATATTTCATTTTGAATCCAGTTAGAATTAGGACGAAACCGGTTCTAAACTGCAGGTGTAAACTGAGTTTTGACCCGTTTTGTATGTGGGTGTGCACGAATGCCTTCATATTTCCATTACAAAAGGACGCTGCACCAAAACATACGAATGAAAGAAATTACAAATAGTTATAGTCTCACGGTTTGAGTTTCATTGTCTGCGTGAGTCAGCGGGAAGAATCCCTTTCTCCGGATGAGAATATGATGTAATGGAAGGTTGAGGTCATCTTGTGGTTGCCACAAGTCGAGCCTTCAATCAGATTCTCATAAGACAATTAACCTTCACAGAGTCTCTTTATTTCTCTGTTTTTGCATTCGATTGAGTCTGGAACAGCGGTTTAGAAGTCAAGAAAGCTTATTTTGGTTATAAGATGCATCACTGTCTGACTAACCTGACCACAGTCGAGAGGCGAAGACTGTAAATTCTTGTTTTTAACCGCAGACTAAATTTGAGCTCACACCTGCGATGGGTTTGAAATGTTTCCTGGGATGTAATGAAAGAACGTACGGCCTCGGTTTTGACTCAATTTTAGGCTTGTGTAAACTCTCACACCATGGAGTTCTCAATTAGGTTTAGACGCAAATGAGAAAAATGTTGAGATGTTTTAGAAATATATAGAATATAAAGATGATGAGGATAGCATATCTTTGATCGTTTTGATTCAAAGATTTTGATAAGAGTTAAAATCTTGGATTTTGGTGTCTTGGCCAATTTAAGCCTTCTATAATGTCCAGATCGCTTCAAACTTCAAACGTTTCCTCTGATATTTTCTCTGGCAATTGTTCTAACTTTGAACAACACTTCTCACATTGTTCACATTTCCTGATAGCACACATACATCTGGGAGACGTCTATTTGATATCTGCATTTACATTTGCAAGACCAAATATAGACATCTAGAAGATGTCTTTAAGATGTTTATGATTTAGAATGAATGTAAAACTGTTTTCTCTAAAACGTGTATCAGATGTTTACACAGTGGATGTTTTCCAGATCTTTAGCAGACATCTTAAAGACGTACCTGTGCACTCTTTGTTGTAATCCCTTATTTATGTAAACCGTTTTGGATGAAAGCATCTGCTAAATGCCTGAATGTAAATGACAACATTTTTCATATTTTTTCCGTCAGGAGAAAATCAGAGAAACCGGACAAAAGGCCGTTCAAAGTTTTACAACCTAAACTTATTTTTCCACCTCTTACCACCTCAAGCAAATCAGGTTACAGCAATCCTCTTTTTGGATTATTTTCCTCGGGTTCAGTCGTTGTAGCTTAACTCGCTCTCCGCCTCTTTCACACACCAACAAATGTAAGAATATAATTTAACTCACGGTTAACAATTGCACCAGAGTTCAGGTAACTAAGCCTTCACTTTAGAAACCTTGGATGGGTTTCTACGTCTCTCTCCATGTGTCTGCAGGGCCGTGTTCAGTTAAAGTCATGTGTGAGCGTTTAATTAAAGACGTATGCACGCTCACCGTTGCACCCTGTCCCTCTTTTTGACACAATTGGACCGGTTGATAATGTCTCATGGGAGACATTAGTCAGTGAAAAAGCAAATACTCCATTTCGAATCCGTGTTTTCAATTTGCAGGCACATGGTTTGAATTAGAGTCATGCTTACTGAGGTGGGTGAGTGGGAGGGTTACCCTCAGGACAGAGGTGAGCGAGGGCTTTCCATACACCCGCAGGAAAAACACACCCACATTTACACGTTAGGAATCAGCTTTGTTTTCTTTTCAGTGGCATTAAGGATGGATGTTTGAGAATGTAATGTTTATATTGATTACAGTGGTATAAAGGTGTGTAAAACATCTTATTTAATGCTTTTTTGCAAGCAAAATTTGCTTTATGAGTTGAATTCTTTTGTGAAAAATTATATTGTAGAATCATCTAGACTTTAAAAATGGAAGTATTTGATGTGTCCCAGATTTATGTCAAACCTGCACTAGTTTGAACTAGTTTAAGATTGTTGCAAAACGACATTTTGAGTTTAAATTGTGCTTATTTGTGTGTTATTTGTGTTAAATATCACACATCCATGTTAATTTTTTATGTAACAATTTTTCTTTTGCCACTTTACATAAATGCATTTTGGCAGATGCCGAATCTTTTTATTTTCTATTCCTTAACATTAAATATTTATTTTTTCATATTTATTTTACATTCATACACTTTGGCAGGGGCTTTTATCCAGATCCTTTTATTTTTGAATATTTTTTTTTTGAATATTTTTTTAAATGTTTTGCTTTTGCCACTTTACGTGTGTGCATTTTGGCAGATGCTTTTACCAAATCTTTTTATTTTGTATTCATTAACATTAAATATTAGTTTTTTCAATATTTATTTTACATTGATTCAGTTTGCCAGAGGCTTTTATCCAGACACTTTTATTTTTATTCTTGAATATTAATATTTTTTATATTTATTAAAAAAAGTATTTTGCCACTTCACATTTATGCATTTTGGCAGCGCCTTTTATCCAGACGCTTTTTATTTTCTCTTCTTTAATAAACATGTAATAGCAAGTAAGTCATATTTCCATAAACAGCTTCAAGCAAAACAAAATCAAAGATGTGTAATTTTTGTGGCCGAGCTAAATCTAAATCAAATTTTGAGATTTATCTGAGCTTTTTCCCCTAACCTTTAAAAAAGCATTTTTTCATTAAATTTTTTTTATTCTGAAAACAGGCACGAGGGCAAGTCTAGAATTCTAGGATTACATCATCCCCTATGATGTCATCATCATTGGGTGACTTTGGCACACGTTGTGAACGGGTGAAGTCAGGCAGACATTTCGCTCGCGCTGCCCGGCGCAAATCATTTATTACGAACCCTCGGGCCACTGTATCCGTACATACATCTGTTAGCCCCACAATCCGGTCGCCTCTCCTTTCATTACACCTGTCTCGTCAAGGGGACCGTCGACCGAGGGTGACGTCTTCTACATCTTGAAAAAAATGCAGTTGTGTTTTTCTCTTGGGGGACATCATAATGATTTGATTTACTGGCCGTCATATGCTTAACCTCGCTCCCAAACACAAATGCACGCCTCTCCTGGCAAAACCAGCGGTGGCAGGGATGGGGCTGCCGGACATCTCAGGACTGAAATCACATTCGTTCTCATTAGATTCTGATAGTGGCAGCTGCACGAGCCAGAGTCGTAAAAACTCACTACCTCTCTTGCCATTACCTCATTCAGATCACATCACACCATGTCAGCCCTTCTCCAGCGTGGCTGTGTTCTTATTGCCGATTGCTTACTTTTTTTGGCTTGTCAGCCTTTCTGGCTACTTGTCATATTAATCTAGTGAATAGTAAAGACGTGGCCCGTCCTCAACCTGGAAAAATTAAGCAGGTTTGTGGTTGGCTGAGCAATTTGCAGATGAAGGTGATATCAATATGTCAGAAAAAGAGATATATGTGTAACACAAAAGAAGATATATTTTGAGAAATGTCTTTGTGGTTCGTGCCCATACACTGGAAGTCAATGGGGGTCACTGTTTGGTTTCCAAGGAATCTCTATTTCAGATTCATCAAGGGCAGTTAATGGCGGTTAACTGTGTTCAGTTGTCCTCGGCCTAGCCGAAAAGCGCATTCTGCCCCCCACCCTTTTCGCTCATTTGTCATTCGCAGTAAATATTTTGTCAGGATGGTTTTTACAGATGGCTGTTTGTTTTACAGCAATGGCGGAGGTCAATAGAGATTGGCTCCGTGAGATGGACTAGCTTGTTCCCCAGAGACATCTGTCCGTAGTGAGGCCCGGTGATAGATGAAGAGAGCGAGGGATCGGGTCCATGTTCAGTTGAAGTACTCCATAGCTTCCATTACTGTGGGTGACGCTGTATGATGAACTGTTTTATGTTCTGTAGTCTGGCATTTGTTTATTGGACAGCATTGACCCGCTGTTATGTTGCGAATGATTTGTCATTGGGCATGTAGTTAATTGTGTTTAAAGATTGACAGCCAGATTTGTTGATGTTCCAATAGACCTTACATCTTACATTTATTGTGTTTTTGATATTTTACATAAAGTAAAACCCTGTATGTCATCGTTGTGCATCCTGCTTTTCAGGAAATGAAAAAAAAACTAAATTTTTGAATATTTTTATGTATTGTGCATGCACTTGAATAATACTTTTATTTGGTTAGATATTTGCAAAACCCATTGAAAAGCATAAAGGGGGACTAAAACAAATGATTTATGACAAGAAATAAAAATCACGGCAGCAGCGTTATACAAAAAGTTTTTTTTACCATTGCATCTGTTTTGGTCTGTAACGTCCAGTCAATTCCCAATGGATAAAATCCAGCCGAACCCTTCTGTATATTTTCTCATTGATTTTTATTTGTATGTTTGTTTTTTGAATATGTTTATATTTTCTGTGTTAAATTATAAAATATAAAGTTTATTTGTATAGGCCTACCTAGCTTTATATTTATAAAGATTTAATGGTGGTGGGTATTAAAAGGAAATAAAATAACACAAGGAAGTGGATAACAAAAGGTTTACAATTACTAAAATAACATTTTGTCATTATAAAAGAAATGTTGTTAGTTGTAAAATGTATCAAAGCTTTTAAATGGAAAGACGTATTTGAGTATTTAAAAAACTCATGAAAAACAATTCATCAGGGGTGAGGAACAGGTTGCGAACAGTTGACTGTCACTGGCACTGTACGATCTTTCACCCAGAATAATTTTCCGAGAACTTTGGGGTTTCTGAACCATATATCAGCCTTAGTGATGAGACTCACGGTATGAAAGACGTAAATCAAACAAAGCAGTAAGGGCAATAAATTTAAAAATATATCTTTTCATCAGCACTAGGTTTTGCTCACCGGTTTGATTTATTGGCAGGTTATCTGTCTTGCATTCCCGTCTCATGCGCACACACACACACACACACACACACAGGTGAAGTTTGTCTCGCATGCAGAAACTGTTGTGAAAGCCAAACACACAAGACCATTGAGATGTTTCTTGGGCCCAAGCCACATACAGTGATGTCACTGTGCTTATTCTGAGTCTTTTCCTCTAATGTATGCTGACTTAAGCAGTCGAGCACACACACATACACATATTACCTCCAAGGTAATATATTTAAAACACCAGTGTGTGTGAGAGTGTGTTGCGTTTTGCATAGGCAAGATATGTTGCAAAGGTTTATTCTTGACTATTGTTTATCACAATATGAACAAAGCCAAAGTCCACTGGATGTGTTTTAAGTTGTTTTTCTCTTTATCATTTTACATGTGGTTTTATGTGTATTTGTGCGATAACTGTTTACCTGAAACTTTTATTGAAACCATATGTCCACTCTCATTTTCACATCTTTCAAAATCTGTATGACTTTTTGTTTTGTTTTCGTATAACAAAAACTGCCCTGTTGTTTTTAATAAAGTGGAAGTGAACGGTGACCACAGTCCACAAGATTTTCAAGGTTAGCATTTTAACACGTATCTTATTTTTAGAAAGTTGCTCACACAAGGTTCTCATGGCTTCAGAAAACAGTGAATCTGTCATACAGACTCTTTTTAAGCATCTTTTTTGTTCAGTGTATAGCTTGGTAGGCTGTGGTCACCATCCACTGTCATTGTTTAAAAAAAGAGGTGTAAATTGTTTTGGTTTTTAATTTATGATCTTCATGACTTCTTTTGTGTTCCATAGAAGAAATAAGTGATGCGGGTTTGAAATGACATGAGAGTGAATACGTGATGAATCTTAATTTTTGGGTGTACCGTCCCTTTAATGCCTGTTTATCAATAGCAGAGTTTTATAGCAAACTATTACATGATGATGAAAGGAAGATTATCTATACTTGGACAAAACAGTGGATATGAATAAAGGAATTTTGTAAAATTATATAAGCAAAAGTTTTTCCTTCATCCTTAAAAACAAAAAAGCGTATCGTCCTAATAAAAGCTGACAAATGTTCTTTGTTTAAATATGTGTCTCTAAAATAACAGTTGCGTGTATTTTAACATCTCTCCCAACTCGATCATTTTTCTCTTCTCTTGTTTTCCCAGAAACACTTGAGAGTCTCACAGATCTAAACCATCTCTTGGTCCCACAACGATCCCTTTGGGAGCGAGACGCATTGTGTGTTTAGTCTGGTGTATGAAAAACCGCGTGACAAAAAAGGCGAGGAGGAAACACAAGCCAACACACAAACACAGGTCACAGAATTTGTACGCTTGCGTTTGACAAACGCCTCACACTGCGTGCATGTGTGTTCAATACATGTGGTGTTGCATTCATAGGTGTGTGTGATGATGACATCATCCTCCCCCAGCCGGCACCACGGGGGGCATTTTAACAGTCTCCTGTGTTGCTGTTGTGTCTCGCAACTGCCCACGGATGAGGAGAGGAATGTTGGGTACAAATGATCATGATGACACATTTTAACATCCGTTGTTACCACGGTCTGGTGTGTAATATTGACATGCATCAACATACGTGGACATGCATCAAATAATCAAGTACGTGTTTAATATTCGTTGTATTCTCCATTTGTAACTATTACCGTATATAGAGCAGAAATTTCACCCATTAACCCAAATTGAGTGGAGGTCCTTTGTGAGATGATGTTTGGCAGGACTGGGCAGAGGTTTCCCGTGTTACACTTCTTGTGTGGTGTGGGGAGGCCACAGATGTGTCAGTACCTCGTATGAATCATAGTGATTTAGACTTGTCTTTTCAATCCCCCTGAGTGGCTCATTCAATGGATTAAGAGCAAGGCGTCGAGACAATCAATTTTATCACAATGGAGCCCGTTTCAAGGGTGACGTCATGGCCGGCGCATGTAGGAGAGGGAACGGGAGCGTGTGTGAGGATCTGGGTGAGCGCTTACGGATATAATTGACACTTTTTGTGGAATGGGACTTGGTTTGTATAATTGTGTTTTTCCTTTTTACGTATACCGGGTATCTGATGGTTAGTAATATTTTAATGGGCCACTTAAAGGAAATACTCGAAATTCTGTCATTATTTACACGCCCTCTTGTTATTTTAAACCTGTATGACTTTGTTTCTTCTGCAGAACACAAAAGAAGATATTTTGAAAAATGTTGGTTACCAAAAACCGTTGGTTCCCATTGACTTGCATTGGTTTTGTGTCCATACAGTTGAAGTCAATAGAGGTGAATGTAGCTTGTTTACCAACATTCTTCTAATGATCTTTATTTGTGATCTGAGGAAGAAAGAAAGTCCAACAGGTTTGTTATGACACGAGGCTGAATAATCGATGACAGAATTTTCGTTTTTGAGTGAACATTCACTTTAATTTCTGATCCTACTATAAGTTAACACCAAGTTTATCATAATACTCATTATGATAAATGTACTCTATCATTTTTAATTCAACATATAGTTACAATGATAACTCTTTGTAAGGAAAAGTATGTGAGAGAGAGAGAGATCGACATGCTGCATCTTATTGTGAATGTCTCTTTGAATCTATTCCTAGACTCACACACGCATCTTTATTTAACCCAGGTCTGGAAACCATAATGTCAATGAAACATCCCTCGCGCGACTTCTCGATGACATCACGCCGCCCCTGCGAGGTGGGAACCTTTGTGTAGGACTGACGGGAAAGAATGTCTCAAGCGTCGATCTGGAAATTCTCGGGATAGTTTTGCAAAAGGCCGGTGCCCATTGGGTCACATTGTCTGTGATGACCTCAGCGGAATGTTATTGAGGAAATTGTTTTTAACGTCGTGGTAGTGGGAGAGAGATACAGGAGGCTGTAAGGTGCTTGTGTTTCTGAGCTGAGAATTTAGACGGTTAGTCACAAGCCCTGGCCGAGACCTCACAGGAAGAGACATAACAGTAGCATAACTGAGTCGTCTGCGTATTTAAGTGATAAATTGTTTTCAGCATTTCCATTGATCGCTCCCAGAAAGGGAGAGAGATGTGAGAGTCTGTAGTGTGATGGTTCCAATATAACAGCGGCCGGGGGTCTCGTCCCGTCCCACTGCCCATAGGAGCTCTTGGAAAAGAAAGGGGCTTTTCCCAACTTTTGGAAAACCAAGACTACAGTCCCTTTATCCTCTAAAGATGCCTGCCAAGCAACGTGAGATCCAGATGCAGCTTTACTATTCTTATCAAACGGCAGAACGCTCGTATGGCATTGATACAGTTGTGTTTGGTTATGATGGGCGATAGATTTCGTTCCTTCTTCAGTTCTACAGTGGTTATAGCAAATGTAGAAATGACATATCTCTTAACTTTTGTAAAACCCCCAAAAACTTTGTTCCTCATGTGGTAGAGTGTCATGCTAATAAGAGCAAAGTCATGGGTTCGATTCTCAAGAACTGCACAAACTAAGAAGTTATGAATGATAATCATGTGGCTTGTTATAAGAAGGATGCTTTTACTGAAGAAAAGATAAAGAAAATTGCCTGGGCCTACAAGGAAGGAGCCATATTAAGGGAGAGTCTTGGGTGGGCTCTTTGAACTCGCGCCGGTAAGCGACCACACAATATTGTGGAAAGAAATGACTCAGCTTACCTTAGCAACCGCATTGCAACATCCTGGCAACCAACCAGAACACCTTGTCATCAGAAAGTTTTGCATGACATTTTCCTGGGGATTCTACAGATTTTAAGCTAATGTACAGTACATTTAAATTGAAATCTAGATTTTTTATTATGTCATGATTCCACTATCATGTCATGTTTATTCGTGTTATTTGAGTGGAGTCATGGCGTAACCTATGGTTTTATGTGAGATTGAATGATTCTTTCTCGTGTCTCGTCATTGTTCCCTACATCTCGTTCCTCGCCCTAGTGCTAATCCCCAGCACCTGTTGCTTGTTATGATCCTTTGTTTGTTCCCCCTATAAAACACCCTCGTGTTCTTTGTCTTGTGCTGGTGCATTGAATCTGTTTGCTGTACATGTACCTGTGTACCTGTGTACCTGTGTACCTGTGTACCTGTGTACCTGTGTACCTGTGTACCTGTGTACCTGTGTACCTGTGTACCTGTGTACCTGTTGATGTTGCTGGTCTTGTTGCTGTTCCTGAGTGTTCTTGTTTCTCCCTTGTCTAAGTAAGTGTTAGTTTGGTGTTTGTATCAAGTGTTTGTTTTATAGTTTAGTAAGTCAGTGTTTGTTGTTAAAGTTATATATATATATCCCTGTCCTGTTTTACCCCATCGTGGGTTTTGTTTTGCCTCTTTGTTTAGTGTTATTTGTAATAAATATCCTTGTTACCACATCTACCGTCTGTGTCTGCCTGCAATTGGGTTCCCACGCCATGTCTCACCTTGAAGTTCATGACATATTATGCAATGTTTGTTGTTTACGTAATTATTTCATTTAAGCTTGGTTTAATTGTTGTGACTGCTTTCTGGTTAAACTTTTCATACAAACCCTTTTTTTACAATTAAGAACAAGATTTTATCCACATTTAGCTTGTGTTTACAAAGCTCAAGATTGTTAAAGATCGGGTAACATGCTATTTAATGCATTCTGACTTCTTTACGCTGTTAAACGTTCTGGCCTCTAATGCTTAACATTGTTACGCCCCATGTTATTTAGATGTTAATTAGTCTAGGATTTTAATTAGACATAACACAAAATGAATATAGTTGTACATGCGTGTAATGGTGGTAACGGAAAAGCAACAGAAAAAGACAGACAACCAGCCAGCAATTTAGTTACAAGGATTTAATTATAGATCATAGGATAAAGTAATAGAATGATAAAGTAGATGTATACAATATATACAAAGTAAAGAAGATAGTGATAATAATAGTTTTTAATCAATAAACAATCTGGTGAAGAGGAGGGAGTAAAAGAGTGGTGCTTAAATCAAAGAACAAAATATACCCAAAAGTAGGCTAACTAATGTTAAGGACCTAACTGACTTACAACAGAAAATGTAGAAAGAAACATCTTCAGCGTACAAGACCCTATAACTAAATTTAGCTCACTAACACAACTAAACAGACATTTTTAGCACCACTCCTACTTCTAGTGTGTCTAATACATGGATACTTAATCTACGTGCATAAATGTAGGTCGCGACCTGCTTACCTGACAACCTCCCCTGCCAAGATAGTTGATTTAGAGCCGGTACAACGGCTGAAGCTTCCACGCATATATCCATGGCGTAATTGTCAAACACAAAAGCACACAAACAAACACCAACGCGAACAACAAAACGAGAGCGCATTGATCCGACTACAGTCAGTAAAAAAAAAACATGAAGCCCAAAGCACGGAACAATCTCTCAGACTGGTCTCAAACGAGAAAACAGTCCTCAAAGGGCGTGCACTCTCCCCAAACCAGAGTCTCTTTTAACTCTGCCGCCATCCATTTTTAAACCACCCGTAAGCCGCTCTGTGACTGGCAATTGGTGAAGCGATCTCTGACATCAGAACCCCACGCCCGCAGGTCGACAGGCGGATCATCCAATAGATTTCCAAATCTGAAACCGAGTACAGACACACGAACGCAACTATACATTGCAAACAAAATTACATAGAAGAGCGTTCGTAGGACATATGACATAGTATTTCTCTGCTTGATACACTCCCCCAGCACTCCAACTTGTTTCAGAAAGTTTTTTATAAGTCTGGATCCCTGTTTCATAACAGGGATCCTATTCCTTTAATTTGGTAATCCTCCCGGAAAAGCACGCCCACAGCCATGCGAAAGAAACAGCCCACCCACGCGTCAACAGATGAGAGATAGGAAGACCCGCTTACCAAGTTTGGCTGCGCTGTGTCAAGATTGGCTGCACTGTGGGCCTGCAGCTGCAGCTTGTTAATCTTGAAATAGTGAGAGAAGTTGAGGTGTGTTTGTTTGTTCATTCCATTTCAGTGATGGATGTTATATAAACGGTGGATATAACCCTGGATTTGTAGATTGTTTGTATCTGATAGATGGCACCAATGCTAAAAGATGCCGGACATGAGCTACACGCGGTAGGTCAAACTAAGTCATATATCTTTGTTTTGTTGGCAATCGCTGTGTATGTGCATAATGTAGAAATCACGAAGGGATTAATGCGATGATGTGTTGTGTGCTCGTGCTGTAGTTCCGTTCCCCCTGCCTGCCTTCAGCAGCTTGTATTATTCCGGAAGTAATTGTACAGCTGTATCTCTCTTTTATATATTTGATCATACTAAATACTCTTTGAAGATACGACGGATGCAATACTACTCTATGGGTACTCAAAATAAATATGAGATTGGCAGAAACTGCATGTGTTACCCGCTCTTTAACATTTTTTTGTTTTTTAAGAAGCATTCAACACTGTTGAAATGATTTGCGTTGATATCGCTATCTAATGAAATTTTTCTCTCTGCGTCTCCTGTGGGGCCCTTTGGGTCTGTTTGCTAGCACTTATAATTGCAGTGGGAAGAGAGAGAGCAGCGACAGTAGACAAGAGATATGTAGAAAAACAGCAATTAGAGTTAGGGGTGGTGGAAAGCCAGTGTATACGTGAAATATATATACTCGTGTGTGTGCACATGTTTAAACCAGTCTCAAGTGACGATACACACAAAGAAAAATCAACACTTGAAGTTTTTGGAATGCTCTGGATTTCTTTAAGAATGGCTCAAAGTTTCATCATGCAAAGATCCACATCATTCAAAAACGTTTGCCCACTTTTCTCACAGGCATCTCTCTAAGTAGACGTCTCGACATCATCATTCATACTATTTCCCAGTGAATGCAATGAAGTCATTTGAGCAAGTCAAATTCACATAATCTCTCAGCTTGATCTCTAATGCTGGTTTAAGAAAATATTTTCAAATAATTATTTTGAAGTGTACAGTGAATAATTCATTGCATATATTTTAATATGATTTTATCAGGTGGTAAATATCCATCCATCCATTCTCTGAACCCGCTTGTCCTCTTTCAGGTTATCAGGGGCTGGAGTCTAACAGCCAAAAATGTTAAATAAATACATAAAACTTTTTGTAATGACATATTTGACCTCTGACGCCTTTTACAAAAACTACAGCAATAAATGTTTGGTATTACCGTCTAATATTTGATATAAAGGAGCTGCCAACACACATTTTGTCAGTGATGTTGAGGTCTAGCCGGTTGTAGGTTCTAACTTAATGAGCTCTTAACCCCAAATTGTCCCTATAATTTGAGTACTGTAAGTCACTTCAGATGAACGCGTCTGCTAAATGACTTCTGACGTGTTTCCCTGAGCTGTTTATGTCTTTATATAAATACGTTCTATATTTAAGCGCAGACGCTGTAATTATCCACTCCAGCTGAACATTAATTGATTGCTCTGGCTCTAAAAATGCTGAAAACGAGCAAGCTTTACCGGAATACGGCGTGATATTTTAAGAGCAGGCCCGCATTACAGTTTGACCATGTGGTTCTGATTGGCCGAAATACCTCACAGTTGATTGGTCTAAAATACTAGACATTCTTTCTCAAATCGTCCTGAAGGTTTCCTGGCCACGCAGTGTGAAGCGTGTAGCAGACCCTTGGGCCGCGGCGTTACGTGTACATTAGCGCCCCTCCTCGCCGAGGGCCCCGATCAGCATTCCTTCCTTAAAACACTCTATTCTTCCTGCCCATATTTGGCAGAGAGGGGAAGGGAATCCCTTGCAGTGACTCATCAAGTTTTTCCGAGCTAAGGGGGAGTTCGCTGGATGGAACGAACATGACTCGCTCATCTCTGGATTTAAGGATGTGCAGAAGGCCCTATTTAATTATCCGGCAGGAGCACTTTTAAACGGTGAAACTTTTACGGGTTGCTGTTGCCTTTTCGGGAGAATAGGTCTCTGTCCCTGAAATGAATTATGATATTTTAACACAATTAATAGGGGTGAATCAAGGGCAACTGAGACATATCCAAACTTCTTGCAATCACTCTTAAATATAATATACACATATAATAACCTACCTTTCGTACTTATGTAGTTGGCTATGTATACACTATAAGTATAGTATTTATAAAGTATGCTGTATAAAACATTTGGTTACAATTTATTGTAAGTGTCTTGTGTTACAGTGTAATTATATATTTAAGTATGGAGTAATAATAGCTATGTACTTACTATAGGGGTACTGGGTAGGATTAGGGTAAATTACACGTATTTATGGCAAATTTATAGTAAATACTGTAGTAAATACACGTAACATTAAAGTTTTTTTACTTCTGCAGAACACAGAAGGAGATATTTTTAAGAATTTTGATAACAAAACAACATTGGTCCCATTGACTTTCATGGGACACACGACATTTCTCAAAATATCATCTAATTTGTTCCACAAAGATAGAGTCATATCAAAGACCGTTTCCGAAAGTTGTGCCACTCGGCGGCCATGTTTGAATCGGCTCTGGGCAGTTATTTACATCATAGCAAGTCCACAGTCATATCTACTTGAATGGGGGAAGCTGGATGTTTCTAAAATCGCACAATTGAACAGTATATTTCCAACCAATTATTAAACCTGACATCATACATTTGGGTCTGCTGAGGTTAAATTGCACTAAAAGTCACCTTTTCAAAGTCAACTAATCTACTGCGTCTGCCCACAGGCGGGCAAGCGCCTCACGAAAGCTCCGCCCCGGAGAATCGTTAGACTTTAATGATTGACGATTGGCTCGTTTTTTTGGAGACGGGGCTTTCTTTATTGGAGCTGCCAAATTCAGCGTTGCATTCCTCGCCATTCATTTTAATGGCAATGGCATATCTTATTAATATTACAGGAGCCATTCTTTTGCTGTTTTTGAGTCTTTCATTAGGTTTTTTGGGTGTTTAACGATGGATGTTCATGTTTCTAGTTTCCAAAAACGGTTTATATTACACATATTTCAAGTCGACTTTTCACTGCTGTCTCTATTCTAACAAAACGACTGGATTTCTTCCCGTCTATATAAAGTCCCTCTTTCCGAAACGCTCTGATTGTTAAAGCTGACCAGGTCTGTCGTGATTGGTTACCTGTTTAGAGTTGATGAGGATGTACAACCCATACCATATCAGCGAGCATCCGCTTCTCAGGCTGCTGTGATTGGCCGGTGCTCCCTCAGTGCTCGTGTATTCATTAACTTTTAGCAATAAACAGTAACAATCAATCTTAATCTTTGTTAGAGATTGCAATCTTTGTTCCTACTAAGGCGAGGGAAATGACACCGGACCGAACGGCGTCAGACCGGTTATATTAATTAACACTAATAACAGAAGCGTTAGTTTTGCCTTTTTAAATTGGACAAGTATTACTCAGAAGAGATTTCACAGCCGATGTTCAAGTCATGGAAGCTGTTATTTGACTGTTGGCTATCTTAGAATGTGTGTAGATGAATTCCAATTACCAGCTGTACTGTGATGAAAGTGAAAGTGAAAGTAGTTTAGCGCGTAGCTCAGTCAAATGTTTACGATCTCTGATAACCAGACACTACTCCAGCGGCTCTTTCTCTTCTCTAATGGCGGCCTCGCCCCTTTTTTGCCGTATACCTTGGGCGGAGGTTATTAAAAGCACTCGTTATAGTGACATCATGTACCCGGGAAGTAGAGAGCTGTAGTCCAATTCCAGCCGTTCTTTGTAGTCCTTGAAAAGCGAATTCTGTCAAAGACAATATCTCGCTTGGCACTGAACGGTGAGTTTAACTGTTTATGCCCTAACAGAAACATTACACACTAACTAAAGGTCGAAAAATGGGATCGCGGGGAATGGGTTTTTTAATATATCTTTGGTCATATACATGTTTTGAATGACATCAGAGTTAATAAATAATTACACAATTTTTAAGTTTGCGTGAAGTATCCCTTTAAGATCCTACAACACATCTGAGTCAAACGCCCTTAAACTTTTGAATGGTGGTGTAAATATAAACAATGTGAACAATAGTGTAATTTGTCTCTTTCCTGTTATAGAAACATAAATGACAGCAAAATAAGTCAAAAGAATCCTAAAAACTCTCACTCACTGGATACAACGCTCTGTTTTGCTCTTTACTTTTTTCTCTGTGTCTGCCTCGCTCTATCACTTAGCACACTTCACTTCTTCCTCTGTTAAACATAGTGGATTTGAACACAAACAAACAAGCAAAGCTCGCGATTGCAATCACCACTAATTTGGAGGCCCAATTTTCCACCCCCAGTCTCTCGTCCTGGACGCCTTCCATCCCAGAAACCCTTGGGGCTCCAGATGGGTGTGCTGGCTGTCGCGAAGGGGAGAAAATGACAGAAGGAGATGGCTGATGTTTCTGGAGAGCATGCAGCTCGTTTCTCTCTCTTTTTTAATGAATGTTCATAATAAAGTTTAGGGTTTTATTAAATAAAGATTAGATAACAGTGGGTAGGTTTGAATTATATATTATATTTGTTGAATCTGTATTCATAAAAAAAAAAGGAGGAAAAAACTGTTTACCTAGATCTCCGTGTCAAAAAAGTCTCACAACAATCCGAAGCCGAAAACGTGACCTCAGAAGGCGGAAAGTAAACAGCGGGCAAGGGAGAGCAATGGAGGGTGGGGCAGAAGTTGTCGTAATTGGTGTAAGTTCGGGGGGGTTAAAGCCACGGCGCTGGGTTTTTAAAGAGTGTGCGAACGGAGCCCTGTCATTTAGCAGACGCCCGTTGGGCTGGCCTGTGTGAACGCAACTCACAACTGTTCTCTAATTAACTCCTGCTCAGAAAGAGAGAGAGAGAGAGAGAGAGAGAGTGCTGCCAAAGCTGACTAAATGCAGAAGGAGAGAAAAACACTCAGTTTGGCTAGAGTCGGTTTGATTCACCAAAGTTCACGTTGAAGGTCAATGCGCACATCGTCTACACGGAGTGTTTTTTTAATGGTTCCCAATTCTGAATCTAATTGTTATTACAGCCCAGCTGTTACTGCAAGGTAAACAAACAGAGATCACTAAATTATCTGAAAAGCCCTGGGAGCTCAAATTGTATCAAAAATCAAACAATAGTTTTGGGAAAGTATTACTGTGCAAATATTATGTTTTTGGGACCATGTGCACACAAACATTTCCTTTATGACCCTAGTAGTTATGAACTAAATCACACATCATCGAAATACATTGTCCCTCCATAACTATTGATTCACTATAACTTTGTGTTGTTTACATAATGCATGTATGCGACGATTGCCAACAAAACACAGACATATGACTTAGTTTCACTTACCACATGCGGTTCATGTCTGGCTTCTAATAGCACTGGGGCCGCTCCATCTATTCATTTCAAACGATCTCAAAATCTATCGTTATAGCCATCGTTTATATAACATCCATCATTGAAATGCCGTGAACCAACAAGCACATCTTGATTTCTCTCACTATCACAAGAGCAATGAGCTGCAGCTGCAGGCCCACCGTGCAGCGAATCTTGACGCGGCTCGGGTGATCTGGATGGTAAGCGGGTCTTCCTCGCTCGTCGGTTGACGTGTGGGCAGGCTTTTCCTGGGAGAATTGCCCAATAAGGGACTATGAAAGTTGTTACGAAACAGATTTTCATGTCAAAAAAAAACTTTCTGAAACCTATACGAACGCTGGGGGAATGTATCGAGGACAGAAATACCACGTAATACGTCCAACTCATTTTTTGACAAGTTTACCGTGTCAAGCATGAGAAGATAGCATGTTTAACATTGTAAATACATCAGAATGCATGAAACTGTCATGATTCCACCTCACCTTGTCAGGTATTTCTTGGTCTAGAGGTGGAATCATACAGGATCCTCTGTTTCATGTGGGAGAGAGATGATTTCTTCTCTCTCTGGTCTGCGTCATCGTTCCTACCCTCCTGTTTCCGAGTTTGTGTTAATTACCTCTCCTTGAGTGTTTATCCCCAGCACCTGTTCCCTCTTAAGTTTGTTCCCTATAAAGAGTCCTCATGTTTCATTGTCCTGTGCGCGTTCATTGTAAATTGTACCTGTAGTTGTATGCTGTTCCTGTGAAAGTCTTACTGTTTCAAGTTCCTTGTCTCCCGAGTTCCTGTTTCCTCGTCTTGTAAGTGTAGTTTAGTTAATGTTAGTGTTGTTCAAGTGTTTGTTTTCTTAGTTTTAGTTAGTCAGTGTCCTTGTTAAAGTTTATTATTTATCCTGTCTTGTTTTCCCCCTTGTGGGTTTTGTTTTGCCTGTTTTGTTGTCTTGTGTTATAATATATATTGTTAATCCCTTCATCTGCCTGTCTCTGCCTTGCAATTGGGTTCGTCCTTGAGTTTCATTACATGAAACAGCGTTGCGTGGCCCCTTTAACAAGTCAGTGAAAAATTAAGAATAAGTCTTAGCTTTGTTTGTCCAGCAAAGTTACAAACAAACTATGTGCTGTAAGTTTTCAACTCTACCAGAATGTGTACATGTGAATGACATTAAAGAAGTTGTGAATATGTATATAACTGTTACCAAAATCAAATTTTTTATAGACATCTTGTGGGACCCGGCTTTAAAACCATCAGCAAGAGGAAACCTCCTATACAAGCTGGAGGCAAGAGGCCCAATCTAACCAAGAGAGAGGATGAATCATATCGAGCGGGTTTTTTCACACCCCTCCGGGATCTGGTAGGAATCACTTTAAGTCTTCCCTTTCACGCAGGCACGCTCTCTTCAGTGAGGTCATGCCTGCTGGGCTTTTCAGCAACTCCCTTGACCCAAGTTAGACTCTGGTTCAAGCTGGCCAGTGTCAGGCTTTCGTCGAACGTACACGATATGCATTAACTGCATCAATGAGGCTGAAAGCTGTTGAAGTTGAGCTCTGTTCGGCGGACAAACGAATCAATCCAGTTCATCTGACGGACACGGGCCTCCCTTTAAGCGCTATTGTGCCGCTAAGTGACAAGAAAATGCTTTGTGTTTGGTTGACACAAGGTTCTCTGGTCTGACAGTGAATGGAGAGGTCAAAGGTCAAACTTGGGCCTCCGTCTATAGGCACTCGCGAACTAGATGAGCTCTGTTGGAGAACGCCGTCACCGAGATTTTAGCATAGCGAAGAATGAGCGCCTTTGTTCCGTCACGGAGAGAGAAAGCGCGCAGCATCGTTTTTTTTTAAACCCTCAATCCAAACACTAGCCCTTTTTATCACGCATTTTGCTCTTCGCTTATCTTATCTTCGCCCATCACAGCCTGTTAAAAAGAAGAAACACTTACACCGGGGCATTTGGTTAGCTTCATGTGTGAACCACTTTAGGTGATGTTTTCGGGATTTTCAGACGGTCCCTAGTTTTTCAGAATTTGAAATGTCAAAACACTTAAAGGGATAGTTCAATCAAAAATGACAAATCTGTTTTATCATGTCGTTTTAAACGTTTATGACTTCCTCTTTTCAGCAGAACACAACAAAGATATTTTGAATTGTTGGTAACCAAACAACACTAGCCTTCATTGACTTCCATTGTATTGGCACAAAACCACTGAGACATTTCTCAAAATATCTTCTTTTGCGTTCCTCAGGTAAATTTATACTCCATCTATTATTGCAGGTTATTTCCGCAAAAGTCTCACGCCGGAATTTCCCCGGCACTCTTCAAAGCCTCGACCGTATTCGCGGTCAACCATTTCTACCCTGAAGAGTCTAAATGTTTTTGGAGCAGCACATATTAATGATAGACGCTTGAGTTTACTGGCTGCATGTGTTGCTAAACTTCAAAGCCGCCCGGATTGCGTTCTCCTCCTCTCTGGCTTTTCCTCCTCTTGACTTCTCTTCCTCTGTCTCTCCTCTTCTCCCTGCAGGAATTCGGTGTAATTAGCATGTTGTTAATGGTCCATGCGATTGGAGCCTTTTAGATAGTGAGGTTTTACACATTGGCCCGGTCTAATCACTAACAGGCCTGCGGAGTGGTTCATTAGAACCATGTGCAGAACAGAGAGTGTGGCGAGAGAGAAAAAGAGAGATTCTTATATTACTTTTTATATTATTCTTATAGGCTTTGTGTTTTTTAAAGTGTATTTTTAACATTTCTATGCTTTTTCAATGTTAAAACTTATTTTATGGCAATAAAGTTATAAAAATCTTGAACCTCTTGAGAGAGAGAGAGAGAGAGAGAGAGAGAGAGAGAGGGAGAGAGAGAGGGAGAGAGAGAGAGAGAGAGAGATTGATTTAGTTTTAAATAACAGTGTGTAAAAAATACAGAAGTCATAGAACCCAGAAATAATTCTGACGGAGTTAAAGTGGCCTGATGAAGGTATTCCAGGTATACATTTAAACCTTTTTCTTTGACTTTTCAGGATTTTACAATTTCTGAATAAAAGTGTTTTCAACAAATTGAACATATTGTGTAAAATGGAAACATTTTGGCTTCATGGGTTTTTTTGACTATTGTGAAGTTGTTGTGTCGAGAGGGATTTATTCAAATTTAGAAACTGGCAAACTGTACGGAGTGAAATAAAATGTAACGTGTGAATTTATTCATTACATTTACACATTTGGCAGACACTTTTATCACTTTTAAAGCGTCTTACCGTGCATTTAAAGTGTACATTGTCTCAGTTTGTGTGTTGTCTTGGAGTCAAACTCACAATCTTTGCACTGTTAACCTAACACCAAAAACACTCATTTATTAACATAAAATTAACATAATTTGACACATAAATTACATAAGCGTTGTAATGTTAGTTTATTTTTTTGTCAAATTTAAAACAACATGGACTGAATCTCATAAAGTCTACATCATTTTTTTATTTGGCAATGCTTGTGTATGTTGGCTTCAGACACCTCCTTAAAAAAAATCTTAAATTGATATTTTTGTAAATCCTGTTGTAATATTATGTTTTTGTAATAGCTTCTTGGTACAGGTGAACATAATAAAATCATAATTGTGTGTAAGCGAGATTCTACTTTAACAAAATCTTTTCAGGTAAACATGTATTTCACAAACAACAGGACATTTTCTTGAGGAATGTTGTAACGTGCCGATTTTATAAATGTATGCAATGTAGTAACTTATTGTAGATTTTGTAAATGCAGATTTTGTAGATTTAAATACTTTTGGATTTACTGTTTGTATTTTAATTTCATGAATTGATGTTTAAAATGGCTTAAAACTAATTTTGTCTGTTTAATGGTAGTTTCCATTGTGACAACTTACCCCTTAGTACGACCACAAAAGCAAAACAGTGTTCAATAAACCCCAAATGTTATGATGTAAACACACATACAGCCATAGTTAAAAATAATGTTTCAAAACTATAGTCAGTTTTTCTGGATGTTCTATTTGTAGGAATGTGTTAAGGTAAAATTATCATTTTTATTTCATTCTGTGAACTACTAAAACTATTTCTCACAAATTTTAAATAAAATACTAATAAAGGTCATTAGACAAGTATTCTTTGCTTTCATCCACATTCGTGTTTGATAACAGATTTTCTATGGGTTCTTGTGAGTCAGGGTGACAGATGCTGTAGAATCAGGAGTCCTGGCAGCGATACATCTCGCTATCTTCCGCTCACTGTACCTCTCTCTCTCTTTATTCCCTTTCCCCCCATCAGTCCAAAACCTCAAGCTCCCCTGCTCGGGCCAATCTGGAGAGGGTTAGTGCCATCTCAATGGTCTGGGTCAAGCGGGCCTTTTGCGCTGATCTGGGATCAGCTCTGTTTATTCTAATCCTCACCTTATGCATGTGAAAAGAGAACTCAAGACTGATCGCAGAATGATTTTAAGCCATCCCTGTGGTTTCTGTCACTGGATCAGTCATTGTCCACAGTGTCTCTTGTCCACAGGGTTGTTGTTTTCTTTTTCATGAAAGTAAATAGGGACTGGAGATGTCAAGCTAAAGAAAGTGACAAAATACGTACTGTTTAAAAAACACAGGCTTTTACACAAAGTCGGTTTGCATTTTGTAATATAGCGAACAAGTTTTACACATAAACAGAATTCTTATTTACTTTTAGCATTTAAAATAGATACTTCATTTGAAATCCAAAATTATTATTATTAGAAAAAAAATTATATTATATATAAAATGACTATATTAAAATATATTCTTATATTATTTCCTATTATTTTAGAGAAACGTTTTAGAAGGTGCAAATGATTCAGAAGGTACTTGTTGTCTTTGTTAAGGGATGAGTCAATAAACTCATCTTAAATTATTTTAGCAAATAGTTTGCACTAATTAAAAAAATGATTTAAAATATTGAACGTTTTATTTGAGAATCTTTATATCTATTTCACTTAAGTTTGTATCCCATGACATCTATCTGTCTGTATGTGTGTGTTGATTGTTATCTGTTCGTACAAAACTGAGGAAATGGTTTGACCCACCCCTCCCAGTATCTTGCTGTGTATTTTGTGTGTGTTAGTGTGTGTGTTGATTCTTGTTCCGTATGGCAGAAGAGTGGCACTGAGAAATGTAATTAAAGTAACCCACCCACCCCCATCTCCATCTATTTATCTCTCTGTCTCGTCCTCTTTTTCTCCAGTAGTTCTCCATATCTCACTTTAGCTCAGTGTCTGCTCCTTCTTTCTTTACCTTACTGTTGTCTTCTATTGTTATCTTTTCACTTTCTCTCTCTCTCTCTCTCTCTCTCACTCTCATTCTAGCGTGGATGAGTAAAGCAGCATCTTCTCTCTTAGGGTGTGTATAGAGAGAGAGATGCAGTGAAGGAGGGAGTGGGGGGCAGTGATGACACTGCATGGTGAAGTCATACTCCATGACATCATCCTCTGGAGCAGAGCCAGGAAAGCCGGCAGTCTCTCTCTTTCGCTCGCTCAGCCTCTCTCTCTCTCTTTACACCCTCTTTCAGGAGCAGGAGTAAAAACTCTAGGAGTCTTTTGTTCCCACAATCCCCCACCACAAACAGCCCCCCCACAGAACACTGTTTTTGTCGTCCTGTCTGTCTCTCTGTATGTCTGTCTGTCTGTCTGTATCATGTAGAGCCCCAGGGCTTGTGCTTGTAGATGAGATCTGGCTGCAGCACGATCGATACACACATGGTGAATAGTGCGTCCCTGATTCCCCTCCGTCAGTCCGCACACACATATATACACACTCCATTTACTACTCCCTTTTACGCAACATGTGGTTTAGCACTCAGCGGTTTGCGAAGCACAGAAGTTCTTGTACAAAGCCTTTCTTTGTCAATGAAAAGAATGTTTTTCGTGGTGATGATCATCAATTACAATTTCACGCTGCGCTTTAAACACAATATCAACGCTTAGATTTTACTTTCTGAGGAATTTGTTGCTCTTTGGCTGAGAGGGTGCTCTGAGTGGTTGCTAGGGTGCTCTGAATGGTTGCTAAGGGTATTCTGAGCGGTTAAACTCCATATTTAGCATTTAATGTAAAATTCTTGTAAAATTGCTTTTCAATCATCTTTTTGTTCAAAAGTTTAAAGCAGTAGAGAAGCACCTAATAGCAGTAAAATAAACACATCTGATATAGTTCTCTTTCAAACCACCTCTACACATAGCATATAGATTTGTGTCGGTTCTCATGAGGTCACTGAGTCTCATTCAGCACAGAGTTTTATCAACAAGCAATGTTTGTTCAGCCAACAATATGAGTCAACGTGTATGGTCTGTGCAAAAACCGGCCCGACCCCCTGGTAAACCTCAACCCTTCATCTTGCTTAGATCTCTCTGGACAAAGAGAAGAGCTGCCCTTCTGCCACCGGACCTGAGGTCTGAACAACCATCAGTCATTCAATCTCAGTCTCATTACCGGATGGGATAGTCTAAATATTTCAAAGGCCATCATCAAACTGTTTTGCAAAAATAAATATTCTCCTTCTGCGTCTCACATAAGTAGTACAGACGGATAGTCCCGCCCCAAACTCACCCCATTGGTTAGGATGCTAAAAAACTGCCATCGAGAAATCGTCTTTGTTATCTTCAATGACATCATCCTACAAATGGTTTATTTTGTATTAAGCTATTATAGTAGACAGTGCTTCAACATCGAAAAAAAATGACACGCTCCAGCTTAAAAAACAGATTATTTATGTCTCTTTCTCTATAATTCCCCACTCGTGAATAGTGACATGTGTTTACCATTTGAGCAAAGGGATCATGTTGTCAAACCTGTTCGTCAAACATACACCTGCAGAACCAGATCATCAAGGGCACGTCAAAAGCAACCTGCCATGGCAATGGTCTCTATAGCAAGAACCAAGAACTCTTTCTTGTTATATTTTATGGGGTTGTGCCACCTAACTTCAATAGCACAAAGACAACCAGCCCACTTCGCAAAGGCATCTAATAGCATTGACCAAATAAATATTATAAGCTTATATAATGAAAAAAAGGCATTGAGGTGGTATGCATTCTTTGTTCCATAATAATTGTAAAGATGTGCACTTGGACGAGGAACGATCTGGCATTACATTTTGAGTTTTTCGCCTTGAAATGTTCTATGTTCCTCGTAAAGGGGACCTGAACTGACTGACAAACCCTATCATTTAGATTCAAAATGTCCTGGTCTGTTCTGCACATATAATGATAGGGAATGAGAAGAAAAGAGAGATGTGCATGTGCACAAGCAATCTATAAAAACATTTACAACCTACACAGACATGAATAGAATAAACCCTGTGTGTGTGTAGAAAAAATATCCAATATTACTATGAAGGTGAGAATATTTTTACAGTAAAATCAAATAGTAAAACAGATAAGTAAATAAATTAATATAAAGTGTTATAAAAATTGTGTGTTATTGTATTTATACGTGAACGTGCTTTAAAAATCTACTGCTAATAAATGTGGGTATTTTCATGTAATGTAGCATAAAAGCACTTTGTTTCATTTCTGTTATGTTTAATGCAACTTACATTCATAAAAATTGTTTGGCCATTCTTGGAAGCAGAAAAGAAATGAGAAATTCATGGTTAGGAATGACTCATTATTGATCGTGACTCACGGGTGTCATGCTTTTGGACGGAGAGGCTTCAAAAATGCACGTACGCAGAAATGGATCCATGTCACAGAACCTGTGTCCACAGCTTCTGCATGTCAATGCATTTATACTTGTTTCACCCGAACATCATTAAAGTCACAAGAGTTGTTAGTCTACATCGTGAAGTTTGATATACAGTACACACAAGTGAATGTCTGATTCATTTCCACAATCACGGCTCATCTCTCTTTTTGCTTCACAACATTTCAACAAGCACCAATCTTGTTAGTTAGCATATCTACTGGTTTATGCTGTCTGTCCTCTCATGTTTTGATGTGCTGGAACTATGCGATACGGACCAGTGGAAGAGTGTGTGTGTGTGTGTGTGTGTGTGTGTGTGTGTGTGTGTGTGTGTGTGTGTCTGTGTGAAGTGCCGTGCGAGTACAAAGGCACATTTACGCCTGTGTCCACCCAACACAAAGCAGAGCCTTTCAGTGTGCAGGCCAGAGAGAGAGAGTCCTCGATCGCCCCCTCCCACTTTCAGACACAGAGCATCATCCACACCTCTCATGGCCAGCCTTTCTCTCTCTTTCTATTTGCCTCTTACACACTCTTTTCTCCAATATGAATCGCTTATGTTGGTTCTGGTCCATGTTTGGCATGTTTTATCGCACGGGTTTGAATCTCAAGTATGCATGCATGATCTCTCTCGTGCATAAATCTGTGTACATGTTGACATGTACGAGTCACAGACTGACATGTTGTGATAGATAGATAGATAGATAGATAGATAGATAGATAGATAGATAGATAGATAGATAGATAGATAGATAGATTGATAGATACCCTGAGTCAGCGTTTGTCTGCGGTGGTCTCACAAATTGTACCCACTGTCCTCCACATGGCTGTGCTGTGGGTTGCTGTTCGCATCAGCATAATGATTTTGGAGTTGCACTCACTGACCCTGGATCTGCTTGAAACCAGTATTCCTGAAAAAGAGGAAACTGCTGTCAGATCAGTCCACTGTCAGAATTAATAGGGAAAAAATGGTCCCAAACGGTCACTGGAGCAGTACATTTTCAAAAAGTACACGTTTGCACCTAAAGAGTACATATAGTATCTCAGAGTTACATATTGATACAAAACATACGGATATCTGTACGTAAATGTGACTTTTTTAAAGGGTCTTGGGAACCTTAACGAATTCCTGCAAGATCAGATTGGGAATCATACCAGTAATAACATCCTAATGTAATGTAATTTAACAATAAAATGATAATAATCTATATATATATTAGCAATATATCTGTATTTAATGTAAGAATAAAAGCAGTAGAACAAAGACAATAAAATTAGAGAACATAAATATATCCTACGACTAATTCTTAGAAAAGAAAAACAAGACAGGCAAGACAAACTGCAAACAAACGTTCAGTTCCAACTATTTTTCTTAGCAGAAATACTGAAACACAGTGTGGACATTTATATATTATGTTAATGTAATATAATATATTCATTAATAAATTATAAATTATAAATTAACGTTTTATTTTACGTAAAAATTTTTCACCTACATTCTTGTATAGCTTGTACTACACTTTATGAACAATGTTTTGTGTGTTGTTTTATTTTAAAAAAATTCCCTGCATTGCTGGTCAGAAAGAACATTACTTTTCACTCACCATAACACTTTGTATCGCACTATGACAATAAAGCAGTCTGTTTTGTAAGGATTCATTGTGTTTTATGTCCATTTGTACTATATACGTACACATAGAGAACACTGAAATACTCTATAGAGGCACTTGAAGTGACGTAGAGAAATCTTTGACCTTTGACCTTACTCGTAAACTATGAACGTAACATCGAATACAATCAAACCCACAATAATAAGCTCTCTTTCTCTCTCTCATGTGTGGGCTGCAGGCTGATGGAGGGTGATTCAGTCTAAACTGAATGACTACGCTAACAGAACAGCACAGGTGACCTTATGGAAGGATCATCATCTCACCCTGCGGCCATCTGCTAGTGTGATCCTCCCTCACTCCAGCACACACACACCTCTTTATTGAAAGCACACAAGCTTGCACACTTTTACACAAACACACCCAGTCATAAACCTGCAAGCTCTTATGCATGTGCGAGTTCAAAAACGAAGAAGTTCACTGAAACATGAAAATTCTCGTATCTTACTCTCCCTCATGTCATCCCAGATGTACACAACCTCCTTTTTTCGGTTGAATACTAAAAAATTATTGTATATTTATCACGAGGCGTGCGTATGATTCTACATCAACATATGCAATGTGAAGTCTCAGATTGAGCATCAAGCTGTTTTCCGTTTCAAACAAAGCTCACGATTTGCTGAGCATCTAAAGAGTGGATCTAAAAAAGCATTTTAGGCCAGTTACTGTGTCTTTAAGTTAAAACTCCCTTTTCTTCATAATTCACATGATCATATATGAAGAATGTACATATGTGCTATTCTAAGTTAGACCCTGCATGTACAGAGAGTCTCTGAATTCATTTATAATTCATGTTTCATTTTCTACAGCCACCTATGAGCTCGACCTGCTCTCTGCCAGCCGAGCGTGTCATCATGACGAGGTTAAAAAATGTCCACGGGGTAAAGCGTGGCATGGTGTGGCTGGCAAGCGTCCCCAGCAAGTGCAAATGATTCGGATGCCAGGATAGCATGCCCCGACCTGCACCAGACACACACACATACCCAAATCTCCCTTCGCCCCTTGTATTCCTTCTGACGCTACAAACAAACATGCCTGCGCAGACCGTCCGTCGATCGAGGCAGACAAACAAACACATGCTCTGGCAGAACAGGTGTGTGAGAGTCTGTGGGTGGAGGTGAGAGAGCGAATATGTGTCTAAGTCTCTGGTATTCGCTCTCATTGGCTTGGAAGCTGTGTCATGCAGTCAGACAGCAGCTGAGCAGGGAGGTTACAGACTGTGTATGCGTTTGCGTGTTTTAAAATGAACCGTTGTTAGTTTGACCAGTACACAAAATTCCAAGTTCCAACCCGGTTATAGCATAGCTCGTAAATCAACATGCCGGTATGTTATTTAGGATATGTGACTGAATCAACTACAACCAGCCGGATCTAATCCAAAGTGCTGAAATCTGATTGGTCGCTATGTGTTTTGATCTAGGACCAACAAGGATGCTGATGTAGGAAATCGTATCAAGCGCAGTTGGTGCATTAAATCACATCATTGTAAGATTTCTTGTGGTTGCGACAGCACCTTCGGCAACTTTCTTCATAACTTTCTCTTGTTTTATTATGTTTTGACCTTCACAGCTTTATTTGATAAGAAAGGAGGGGACAAAAAGCATTATGAGATGAGAGAGGACCCTGAGTCACCTAAAAGCACTAATCCACAGTACGTTGGCATGCAGCACACCAGGTTGCCACCCACACGTTTCTTTTGATGTAACTCCGCAGCTTGGCTTGTAAATGCATTTTCAGCATACAAACTTATTTTTGTGCACAAAAATAAAAGAAAGTGAAGAATTAATCTTACTTTTATTCAAACGGAAAAGTAACTAGAACATTTCTAGCTCCAGACATGAGAGTATAAATATGCTAAAATAAATTTTTTTTGCTCTTCACTTTTTTTCTATGTTTATAGATGTTGTGCCCCGTTCGTTGTTGTCCATCACGCTCCCTGTGTATTTAAGATTCAGAGGACTCACACAATAGCATTTTCAAAACACACAAGCCAGAAAACTTGACAGGTAACAGGTGATATAGGACCTGCTTCTGGACCTGAAGTTATTGAAAATTTTTCACTTTGTTCTTGAACTTTGCATTAGCATGTAAAAATAAAAGTGGTGCGCGTTTGAGTCAGAACATATTTCAGGGTGTAGTATTCAGTGGATTCACACACCCTTGTGAATTCCCCTCTGTGGCCATTTTCTTGTTTGGTTCGAAGCAGTCCAGAGCGCCTGGATACAGTGGGGGATCTGGGAGAGGAGGCAGAGGGGTATGTAATCGAAGAGGGCAGCAACTCTTTAAAAATAGTCTTGGGTGCTATCATTATGAAGTTGGGAGGAATCTGATCCTGGATCAGATGGTTTGCCCAGACTTTCATAAAAATGGGCACACCCAGGGTAAATTCAGAGAGGTGCAGACAACCATTTTGCTGGATGGTAAGGGGGAGACAGTCAGGATGACTGATGGGTATGAGGATATAGATAGACAATCTGTGGGTGAGGTACAGTACAGCCCCATTTCTTTGAAATGTTCTGTGACAGGTGTGCCATACTTTAAGAGGGGGGAGGTAAAATAAATTACAGATTAGATCATCACTTTCAGTCTTGCACTTTCATGACAATAGTTTGGACTTTAGAGGTCCCTCTGCTGCAAGAATAGTTTGGTCATTTCAACTGTGGACCAACAAGTGTGTTTCCACACGATGCCAAATGCGCAAACCTGACGTATGAATTATTTTTCGTGGTTTAAAATCGTTTCGTTTATCGCATAACACGTAAATGTTGTAAAGTGGACACAATTGTATTAATTTACTGTAACTTTTCATTTCAGATCTGGTAATTCGATGTGATGATCTTTCGAGCATAAAAACACACAAGGCTGATTCTTAAACGACAGAAGTTATTTAGTCAATCAAATATTAAATGCAATTTCAAGCTTGGCTTAAAAATAAAAGCAAAATCATCATATTTATAACGAATATAACGCAAAACTTCACAAATCATCACATTCACAACGCAAAATTTAATAAGTACAATACAACTAATGTCCTATATGAAGCCTATTTTCTTTTATAAATTACTCTTATGGAGTGTTAAAAAGTCGCTGAAGGAATAAAGTAGGCGTCCCGTGTAATCGATTATAAAATATAGTTTATATTCGCCTCAGATAAAACGCCCAAAACTTGACGTGCCTTTTAATATCTATCTTACGTTCAAACGTAAAACTTGTATTAACCCAACCAATGGCGCAGAGAGACGTCGTATCCATCGCATTCCCATATAAAATTTGAAGAGTTTGGTTCCAAAATGAGATAAATCAAAAATCTTGTTTTTTTATTATGTAATCATGTTTTTATTGTGTTCTATTGTGTTAGTTTTTTGTTTGTTGGTATGGCTTAAATAAAAAAACTGCAGTTTGATTGATAATTTGATTGCACAATAGAAAAACATGATTTTTTAAAATATTGAAAAACGGAGCTATCTCATTTTGAAATCAAACTCTTCATATCTTGTACCTGAAATAATACAATTACCCAATTCCCTTTTTTTAGCGGAGGCATCTCAATCCTTATTAATCGTTGAAGTACGATTACAGCTAATGTAGGAATGATCATATTAATTTTAAATGGTTATAAAGTTTTTTTTTGTAAAAGTTAGAATTTGAAGAAGAACTGAAAAACAAAACACACACACAACCCATTTTAACGTCGTTATGGCATTGCGCAAAAACGAATTCATATCAGGGGCTTTGATGTGACGAGATAAAATATTTTATTAACAGATTTTCTATCGAAACATGCTGTTTTCCTCAAGTTTTTATTAATCGTTTTAATCTCTTGCACAATAATTTAATGCTTGTCTTAAATTTCCCATTTTAAAGGATGTAATCCTTTATGTCAATGCGCTTTTCTGTGGTGGGCTGCCTGTCTCAGTTTTCATCAGGTTACCCCCACCCATTCACTTATTTAAAATAAGAGAAACAATTGCCTTATTTTAAAAGGTGGAGAAAAATGATTCATATTTACAAATATACTGTTAGTATAAAACTAGTAAACTTTTAAATATACATCTTCCTATAAATATCAATGTATTCTTATGTAGTGTTCTTTATACAGTTTTTTAGATATTAATATTTTTTATTTTATGTTGTTGAGTTTAAATTTAAATTACAATCTATTATATTTTTTATAGTCTTACGTGTGTTTTAAGGCAGATAGATCAGTGTGTTCTGTGCCAATATGCTTTGTCAATTACCTTTTCTAACAGGCAAGTCAAGATCAATTCGATCCAGTGTCAGCATGTCTTCACTTCATTCTCAAAATCGTGCAAATATGCATTTAAGAACTTTTTTGTTCCTCGGACTAAATTTTGCTAATGGGCCTATTTAATAGGAACAGACTGCGTTCAGTTTTCCATTAAAATGCACTTATTTTAAAATATTCTACGCATTGCATAGTTCGAGCTTTCACACGTTGTATTTAATTGACTTGGTACTTGTGCTATATAAATGAATAAGCAATAAATAGCTACAAATTACTTAATATGTAGTTCTTTAGAAGTATTCGCACTTTGTGACGCTCCTTTGAATTACGCAATGTTATTATTAATATGAATTATTTTAAATGTCACACTTTGGCATTGTGATCGTAAATGTTACACGAACTTTACAAACACTCGTAATATGTTAATCTCATGATGGTCGTGTAAAACGTTGACCTTTGGGTTACAAAACAGCGCATTTGTAAGTGCATGATCTGCGTGGGTACCATTGTACACAAATATTTACATGCTTGGCTCTTTAATTGTAACACTCAGTTTTATTACTCTAAAAATAAGACATTACATTGATGGCATTACAGTAAATTTAGTGACAAGGTCAACTCAACAGGCCTGGATACGCAGTCACGACCCTTCTGTATTTTGTTTATATAGAAAAATAATACTGACGACTGAAGAGTTCAGAATTTATTTTTCATATCCAAATTAGTTTTGTTGCAGCATTTTTTAATGGTTTTATAAAGGCACTGTCAGTGCGCAAAGGACCCAACAACATATTGCATACGCATTTCAAACAATCTAGTTATTTCATAAACAGGCTTTTATCAAGTTAAATCATATACAACACCTGGTCATCTAGTGTGCATCAGACTCTTTATTGCCCTCGGAGAGAAGCAAAGAAGCGACAAGCTGTGATGCAACTCTGCTGTAACTGGGGCAATGGTCCGGTTCATTCAATACGAGACGCATGCATCATTCCATAAAGTAATTCAATTCAATGAGAGCTTCTGTATTCATGTTATCTATAGCGTTAATCTGATCAATACAAGTCAAAACTACGTTTCAATGTCTTTGTAAACAGACCGTGACGAGATGAAACCGTTCCACCTGAACTTTGGAGAGCTTGATCCTCATTTTCGTTCAATAAGATTTACGTTGCCAAAGCAAGAATAACGTTGGTCAAAAATGCTTCACGTTACCAAAACATTATATATAAATACACATATACACACACATAATGAAGATAGCCGGTTGTGCTGTCACTCTATACTCCGCTCTGAGGATCGGTAGCGCTTTGACGAAGACTTGCCCGGCACTTCGCACCCCAGCGAGCGCGAATCTCGCTCCGGACGAGTCGGGCAGTACAGTGAGGGGGAGCACGTGATCTCATCTGATCCCGTCGATTTTGTTGTAGGGTGGAGGGTCTGGGTTTTGTGTACATGAGGTCGTGTGCTGCTCGGCTCTCTCTCTCTCTCTCTCTCTCTCTCTCTCTCTCACTCACTCCAAGTGCCACCGCTCCGCCTCCTCTTTTCGCAACATTGACGCAATGTATAAATGCTGGAACAAAAGGACAACTTCCTTGAAGCTTGGCGTAATTGCAATAATAGAGAGAGAGAGAAGGGCTTCGGTGACACGCGCTGATGGAAGTCCGGCATTCTACCGGAATATCTTTCCCGCGGCTTCTCTGGCTCGACTAACACGTTCAAACGGATTTGCACTTTCCCCGGTTATTCCAGCACCGAAGTGAGTATCAATAACCCCCGTAGTATTCATGCATTTTCTTTTGCTTATTCAATCTCTCCGGCTCCGCTCGCGCTCTCCTGATTCAAAGGAGGAAATACGACGGACCGAGTGCTTTGTGTTGAGTTGCCGTACGCTGTGTTTCTCTTACTCGTATCGGCTGTGCGATTTAAACATTTGAGGGCGAAAGTTGCCGTGTTGTTTACGATTCATTATCAAGCTTATCTTAAAATTCCCGTATGCGTGCGAGCGGCGTCGGTAAACAAGAAGCGCGCATTTATTATGTAAAGAAAGACGCTAGTTTTTTGAATGAACGTTTGTTTGTGTTTCGTGATGGCTTTCAACAAAAGGCGATGGATTCGCCCCATCGGGGCAAACTGAAGTAGTAGTCACCCGATGTCAATTACACTTTTCCTAGATTGCTTTATTTTCATTTAAAATGCGGGACAGCGTTTAAAAGGGCGGTTCATTCGCTTATATTCATCGTTGACCACACAACAAAAAAGCCTTAATGCAAGACAAGACGGTTTTTTGCGAAATTCAACTACACCGAAGCGAAGATGCGTTCCGCTTCCATTCCGCCGCTCCGAAATTATACGTGTCTCAAATTCAATACATTCTCACATGTTGCTCGTCCTCGCGACTGAGTATTAACGGGCGCGTTTGATTTCGGCGAGCTAACGATGCCCGTGTCATTGCTTTTAATGCCGATCCGTTTACTTTGCGAACAAAGGACCGGGGGAGAATTTCGCGAGGTGGAGGACGACCGTAAAAGAACGGGAAGACTGTTTACAATAATAACAGGATGGTCGTGACGTCGGGTGACGGACAGCGCTCTCAGCCAGAGGAGAAACTTCTGAGGCATCAACAACATTCTAAATTTGGACAGGGGTTACATCATCGAAGTTAAAGCTGCTGGGGGGCGGGACTTCCGGTTGGATTTGAGTTCGTGCCGCCGCTCGTTCTGCTCTTTGTATCAAACAATCGCTGCAAGATCGTTACCGCGCTATCGCATGCGGTGTAAGTTGCCCGTTCGTTTGCTGACGGGTGTATGAACATGTCTGAAAACGTCCGTGGAGCCCAAACGACTTATAGTGATGCAATGAACACATGGGTGACTATTTCATTCAAGGGAGGGTGTAAATGTGTAGTTTTGTGACGTTTCATTAAAGCTCGTTGTGATTGATTTTGGCATGCCACGTATGGGACAGGGTTGAAGAGAACCATGTTAAGGCATGTAAAGATTCGTTTTTACTAAACTGTCAATAGGTGACTTCTTAAAACCAATCTTATTTTCCTATGCATGAACAACAGGCATATGTGAAAAGTGTGTTCTCTATGCCTGTATTACGAAAAAACAGAATGTGGACAATTGAACTATAATGACGGAAAGATAACTTAAGTGTATAGTTTGTGTTGGCAGTGTAACCAAATGCACATTTTCAAAGTCCCTTCAGAGATTTGTGACGGGTACTAATAAGGAATAGTGTGTTATCTATTTTAATGGCTTTTTATTTACTTATCCTTTAAAATGAAATGCAATCAGAGACCATTTACTTCAGGAAAATTGTTCTGTCTGCGGGACGGATAAATGAAGTTAAACCAAACAAACCAGCATGAGATAGTGGCCGGGTCTTGTTAGGCCGGCCCACTTAACAGGGGTCGAAGGTTGCTGTCGTGTTCTCAGACTTGACTTGCAGGCATCTATTGGCTTTTGATGGATGTTGTTACTTAAGTGTGTAGGATCTGGTCTCTGTAAAAGGGGGGGCTGTCCCCTCACATGCTAAGGACCCCTCCCTCACACTAAAGAGATCACAGGGGTGCAGCTGCTTCAGACGGCTTTGGGGGGGTCCTAGACCCTTGAATGAGAGAACAAAACCCTTTCATAAACACACACACACTCAAGATCACCCCTTACAACTGCCCCTATTTTCACACTCTCACAAAAAACATGTTTGACAAGAGGAGGGTGCACGAGTGTGTCGGGTGCACAGCAGACGCTCTTGGCCTTTCTTGTATGCAGCTAATAACTCTGATTTTAGGATTAGCAACCCGACTACAAATGAAAGTATGGTACTTTATTTGCGTATTCTGCATGATTATTTGACTTTTTCTTTAAGGTTCACATATAGGCCTATTATGTGTGAATGTGGTAGGGTTAAATTTGCTGACTCAACACATTTTTAACAAGGGCTCTTTTTCATTTTTAATTAAAAAAGACCCTGATGATTAATTGCATACTAATTGTGTTTGTGTGTTTAAGGTCGTTTGGAAAGAAATGTGTCTCATGTTATGAATGAAGAGTGTGCGTTTATATATTTCTTTAAGGTACCTTTCACTGTCAAACTCTATTTGCATCATGAGAAAAGGCATGACAGGACCCATGACATCTTACAGAGTTTTTCATTTAAAACTTAAGTGAAGGGTTATTTAGCTGGATGCCTATGAATTCTGAGATGGTCCTGAACCATGGACTCATATTTGTTGTTGGTATGATTCTCATGTGAACAGGAGTGCATCGCAAAAGCCAATCCTACTGTGAATATAGTTGCACTGTTGATGTCAGTCGACCCTATACATTTTTAAATAGGACTCGGAAAGTGTGCATTTGTTGACACATTTAGATATGCGTCTGTGCTTCTTTGTTGGCCAAAGATGCATATAACTGCAGTTCGTGCTGTATAAACAAAATAGCTCATAATTCACAGCTCTATAATACATATACCACTATCACATTGTAGTGTAATTCAAAGTTCTGTAGTTTTAATGCGTAACATTGCTTGGTCCATGGTATTGTTTCGCCATCTGTTGTGGCAAAACAACACGTGCATTATTAAAAAAACATTAACAAACAAATTGCTAATTCTCCAAAAGTAGGTTACAAATCTGTTGGGGTTAAAATGCCAGGTAGATGATGTATATTCAATCTACTGCGTCACTCAAGCTTCAACATGGGATGGTCTTTGTGTCGGGTGTCCTAACTTACAAAATCAAATTATGTGTGTTTGGTATCTGTGGACAGCGTCAAGATTTGGGCATTCAAATGTCACAAAGCAGATGCTGAGGGAGAAACGGGGTCATATCTCTGTCGTTCTGAGAAAGAATGGACTATTTTATAGCGCCTATGAGACTGAACTATCAGTTTGCATAGGGCGTATACAGAGAAGAACACCTTGCATAAGTTTCTCTATAGGGAGCGGACATGGAGGAAGTAGATGAAATAGACTAAATGGCCGGCATGAGATAGCCAAGGGCTACTTTTAAAATGTTCGAGGTTCGATGCTTGTGCATCTCTGTCCCGTTCTGAGTGCTTTCCTGCGCTTGGCAGACGCGCGCGGGTTTCTTCTCCCCTAAATACCTCCACGCGCGCTGACGGAATATCACATCGTTTCGTGTTGTTTTGACAGCGGTGGAAAAAGGTTTCCTTCAGTAAAATGTCTGTCTTCCACATTCAAAACCGTACTTCAAGTCCATGTTCCCGGCATGCACATGCGAGCTGGGGGCGGCTCTTACCGATTTGAATGAGAGGAGTCAGTTTCGGCGCCATTTTCGACTGAGAGAGGCGCGATAACATCAACACTGAGGGCGCGCACAGAGAGACAGCGCGCGACGCTCCGGCTCCGAAATAAAGACTTTTACCTAAACCTGGAGAAACCACACGAACAGACGCACATGAGGACTATATCGCCCGAGATCTGGCACCGACGACCAGAGAAGTGACCGATCTGAAGCGATTACGGAGCCGGAGGAGAAAAGGAGGCTATCGTTTTCAGCTGCGTATATGGAAAACGGCTGATTTTTAAAAAATAATACGTAAAAATAGCGCTCGACGCGCGGAAAAATATGGGAAAATTCTGAAAAATGCCAAAGGGTCTCGGGATGGGGTTTCAGCGCGGTGTTGTTGAAGAATGTGTCGTTTTGGTGTTTTTCGTGCATGTTTTTGAGCGGGAGTAACGGACAGGCTGCTGGCGCAGATACACGCAGTTCATTCTGAGAATCTGATGCCTCTTACCTCAGACTATCAAGTAAACCGTAGGAACCGGTAAGATATCTGGAACTCCATTTTATTCACATAAAGATGACTTTAGAGGCAATTTGTGTATGTTTTCCCAAAGAAAACCACATTGTTGTGTCACTGTCTTGAGGCAGCTTGTTTATGAGGAAAATACTTTGCGCCATTTTATACGTACATCCACGAAAGACTGACGTTGTAAATAAAAAGTTATTCGCCCAAATCGTTACATTGTGACCCGTCGGTTTGATACAATATAACGCGCGCGACTGAGACGTCACAATGTAACGTTTATTCGTTTACACGCGGAGCGAATGTGCATCTGTTTATGTAACTTACGAATAACGTTGCATGACTGATGTGTTAATCTATCAGACGGACACGTCTGCGTACTATATAGTATGCTACGTGGATATCTTAAAACTTTAAGTGTCGTTGTTTTTTGTAAATGGGGTTTAGTGAAAATTAGGTTATTGTGTGTTTACTTGCATAGCTTGGGGTGTTGAGAGCGGTTTGTCTGCGAGAGAAAGAGAGATTCCTGCTTTTCTTGTAAATGTGAGTGCGAGTTCAGCGCTTATGGTTGCGAGGCTGTTTGTACTCGTGGTGTATATTGGTTGGACTACACAAGCGCAAAATAAGTAACTCGTTTAATCCTACAATATTTCTATTTTTTACTGCCCACATTCGTCCGTTTTCAAATTTCTCAATTTCGACATCTTGGATGCGACGTGTCCGTTTTTGAAACAACTTTTAATGTAAATTCTCTGCAGGTACGAGTGGATAAAGTAAACCAAACTACTTAAGGGTAAATGTGGGCCTGTTTTAATAAAGCACATGTCAGTTGGAGAATTGCTGAGGTGTGTGTTCGTGTACTCACGTTTAGTCTGTGTTTTGGATGCCAAGTCGAGGGTGTGTCTCACCTTGAGATTCAAATGAACCTGAATTATGCTTCAGCTTTTGCGGCGTGGTTTATAGTATGGGCGATTCTGTATAACTTCTATACAACGCCGTATGTTTACAAGCAAATAGGCTGCAAATATAGCCTTGGGTAGAAAAGAAAATGATCCTAAAATAATTTACTCTAACACGGACATGTTGTTATTCTGCTTGTGTAGTAAAAGTTGCTACGCAATTTTCCTTTGAGTTCTTTTTATATCTGTTTTAAACCACTATATTCACCAAACAGCTAAAAGTTTATGGAAAGTGTAATATTGTCAGCCCCCAAAGTTGTTCCAAACCTGTATACATTTCTTTTGTTCTGCTGAACACAAAGAAAGATATTTGGAAAAATGTTGCGACTGACATTTCTGGGACATCATTGACAACCATATAGGAAAAATTAAAATGGTAGTCAAAGGTGCCCCAGAACGGTTTGCTTTCCTTAATTTTTCAAAATATCTCATTTTTTGTTCAACAGAAAAAAAAAATATGGTAGTCAATGATGTTCCAGAAATATCAGTTGCTAATATCTTTGTGTTCAACAGAACAAAGAAATGTGTAAAGGTGTGGAACAACTTGAGGGTGAGTAAATGATGACAGATTTTCATTTCAGCACATGTCAGTCGTATATATTGTTTTAGTTTAGGTCTGGCTAAGTCACACAAGTGTAAGAGCCAAGTCACCATTGACCATTGTGAAGGATGTTTAAAAAAAATATGTGGCCACAGACTTCGAGTCTAGCTTTCATTTTATGGGAATTCTTATATATGACAGTATCTACACTTAATTATATTATTACTTGCAGGGGTTATTAAATGTTAAAATTATTTATTGGAAAATTTATAATAGCTTCATATGAAAGTTGTCTACACACACATTCTTTCAACAATAATTTAGAAAAAATACACACGAAATAGGATCTCATGGTTAAACTATAATTTAAATACCATAATCCTGTGATAAAGTGTCATGGCCTAGAATTATAATATTTTAGGAATATAACCTTAACTGCCTCAGTTACAAGTTTCCTGTCTCAACAAGAAGAACTACAACTATTCTTTCACAACTGAATGCTGGGCTTGTTAGAATTCACTCAGCCTCCTCATTCACAGTCCAAACAAACAAATAAATGAACGAGACTAAATTAATCTTTTAATTAATAAAAACAAACCAAAGATTTGTCAGGTTCTCACAGATATTTCAAGGTCACACTGGTAATTGTAGTTAGTATGAGCAAAGTGTTTGTGTGTCTGTGTCAATGTGTAATTGTGTTCATTAGGTGACCCCTAAGTAGTCTTTGTTATAAATGAGCATTGGCCATTTTATATGCGTTTGTCCTCGGGGGTGGGCTAAAGGTTAGAGGGCATTGTTTGATATCATCCAGCCTGCTGTTCACCGAAGACGTTTACTGGTGTATGTAAAAGCAGGAAAGATCTATGACAAAGACATACAAACAAGGCATGTGCATTCTGAGAAATTTGTGTTTTTATAATAAGAAACAATATAACAAAATTTGTCATATACGTTAAGATACAGCGGGTATACAAAATAGAATATGTCAAAATTAGAAGTGCTCAGAAAATGATACTCCACAAAATTTCAATAGTACCTTTACATCTTTTATTTTTCATCTTTATTTTTTGACCACTGCACTCTGTTCTCATTTCCTCAAGGCCAAAGATAATATTTGATATTATCACTCAGGCCTGAAAGTAATTTTGATGAGAAGGAAGGTTGTTATGTATTATTAACAGTGTATTTTTTTTACACACACAAAAAAATCATCTGCCGTCTCAAGGTCCACGTTTTAACCCAGTTGCAACCAATTTGTTACAAACAACAAATTCGCCCAATCTTGCTCTGATAACCTTTGATCCTTGCCAGTGTTAGCTTGTTCTGTATCATCATGTCTCTGTGACCATGACATATTACTCACAATAATGATAGTTCATTATGACTCGTACTGGTTCGTTATGATGGTTATGAATCAAAAATAAACTGCACATTCTCTATAATTTACCGCACTTGGAAATACATAACCTGTTGGCTCTGGACCAAATGGAAACCCTGATGTATTTGATGGCAGCAGTGCATGTCACACACAGTAAAGTCCACTGATCCTTTTGGGCCCTATGATATGTCCAAAGCTTTTAATGCCTGTTTCTCCCTCATGTTAATGGTTATGTAATATTGCATTTGACTCAGACCCATCCCACACTTTATGAAAAACTCTGTAGGTCCAGATCTTGTCTCTTAATTTGGATGTCCCTAATACGTGAGAAGGCAAGGAAGAGCTGCATTGTGTTTATTTTGTTGTCAATAGCTAAATGTTGTATGAATTGAGTTAAGCCATAATATAATTATAATCAAAACAAAACAATCTGTGTTTTTTTGCGTGGCACATAAATTCATCTCTGTTTCTCGTCTCAACTGGTGATATTGTCTGTGTTGTTTTTAATAAGTATTTGTGGAGTTTCACATTGTGTAATGCGTTGGTTTGCAACGTTGGGCTCTGCTTGTTTTTAAGTGCCATATTGACTTCAAAAGGGAGATTATATTTCATCTTTTTTGGTAGCAGCTCTTGCAGATAATGTAACAGGGCTACACTGCTCGACCTGACTGTTATATTGTTGTTTTCTTTGCTCTAAACACACTGGTAAACATTGTAGAATGACTCTTTGAAGTAAGTGCAATAGCAAAACTGTTCGCAAAATGAGTTTGAGGTTTCTGTCACGCTGCTTCTTTCCCCTTTGTGTTAGCTCATTTCAACGTGCCTCTTCACAGGGGCCTCCAAGATTCACACGAGTTGACTGAGGTTTATAGAAGCTTGAAGGAAAATTAAAAAGATCTACTTGCCCATTTTATTATCACGATACTTGAAGGTCAATGACATTTCAGAGGCGTGGGCTTGAGATTTCACAACTTGTTAGTAAACCAATCATTGTGAAACATGGTGTTTCGGGCCTCTGTTTGCTGCGCCTGTTTGTTTGCCCAGCTAGATGTGACGGAGGCTCGATTCTTCGCGGGTGTTTGTCCGCGTGTGTCTTTTGTAAATGACAATTTAGATGCGAAACGCAGAAATGAAAGTCTGGATCTGAGTGTCAGCTACAAAGCTTTCTGCTAAGAGGAACACAGCACCGGCCAAGCGCTCAGATGGCAAACAGCAGAGCTCTTCATTGTGAGCTCCTCTTAGTACTACGTGTGCTGCCAGGGGCTGCCCCTATCTGACGTTACCAAGGCAAAAGCACTTGTTATTGGGACGGGCGCTGTTGTCGAGGTATTAGGCCAATGAATCTTTTTTCTACATTTTAAAGTACCTAGTGTGTGTGTGTGTGTTTGCGGCATGCACAAATCCAACGTGTAGGCCTACTTAAAGTGGGCTATGAACTTAGTTGTGTTAACATACACAAATACATAGTATATATATATATATACACACACACACACACACACACGTGTGTACATGTACCGAGTTGCCATGTGAAAAAAATATTTGGTAGAATTTAATTTTATATGAATATATTTTATGACTATAAATTGTAATATATATATATAATTAAGTCCATAAAAGTGACATTCCTCATTTTAATTTTTAATGTTATAGTTTTTTTATTCTTATGGTTACATCTTCAAGGTTCGGAATCCATACATTAAAAATATTGGCAAAATCTTTTTATTCATCATTTATGTTCAAGTTTGACTTACTTGCAATATTTTACACTGCAGTAAGCAAAAAAAAATTCTGAAGTACACTGCTCGTCTAAAATGAGGTAAACCTTTCAGTGGTGTAAGGATTTACATTACAAAACACCAAATTTGTTGTTTTTAGATAAATTATTGTTTTATTTTGTCGCATTTAGTAGATTCACATACATCTGTGTGCTGCTGTGTTCCCTTTAGTTGCAACCCTTGTTAAACTAAGTGAAATAACGGGAGCAGCTTCCCCTTTCTGTGGTAGGAAGTGAATGTTTCTCTGTTAACTTCTGGCAGAAAAAGTAAAAGGGAACAACACATTTCAATGCAGTCTCGTAAAAAGCCATCGATCAGAGTAAACCCATCAGGGTGTGTCATTTTAGTCAACTATTTTGTTTATGGTTCAAGTATGTGTGGTTCTGGTTTATCTAGGTATTAATTATATCGCACCTATTTCTTTTGAAATGTTGAATGGTGTAAGTTAGTACTTGAAGAATTTATTAAAATTAGTTTTAAACTGTGTATATATGAAAGCCTATAACTATTATTACCACATATTACGCAACCATGTTAAAAACAGACAAGTCTTTTATTGGGTCAAAATTATTTGTTGATATAAAAAAATATTTCAATGGTTTGATGATGCTCAGTAGTTAGGCCGAAATAATAACTTAGCATCATTACATGTCTTTAACTTTTGTGTACTTTAAGCTAAATTTATTGGATAAGCTCAGAGTTTATTAAAAGTGGACTCTTAAAAGTTTTTATTTATGTCTGCAGTATTTTAAATTATGCTACTTATATGCTTTGGTCAAATGTGTTTTTTAAGAATATATTTATTTAATTGCCACAAAATTAAAAAAACTGAATTATCCCCTCAAAACTTACACACAGTTCAGATGTAACTTGATGGTTGAATGTATCATTTTTACACACTCACAAACACACATTTAGCCACAAACTTTGAAATAAGAACAAGAATTTACCTTCAAACCATAATATACTACATTTACTTAAAAATAAAATAATACAACCACAATATAATCACACCTGTCTAGTAAAAAATACACAGAATGCTATATAGAAAGTAGACTTCTGTAAGTATACCTGTTATCATACATTGAATAACCTAAGAGCTAAAATTTGCATTATAAATGTATTTTCTTTTATCTCAGGAGATGGACCTTGTTGTGCCCATAGCATTAGAGACAAGCTACTGTGAGTACATCAATTCAACTTGCTTTTCTGAAATCCATAAAAGAAAATATTAATGTTTAAAAAAACGAACACAACATTCTCTATATCCTTGTAAAATATCCAAAAAGTGAAAACACAAAAATGAAAGAGACAGACAGCAAATGGCATAAGTAAATATTAGAATATGGGTGGTTTCCAGCCTTTGTCAGAGAACACTTTTTTCCCAGAAGTCCTTTTCACAACCTGCAATTTTACCCTTTTAGACTAAGACGCTCCCCTGTCCTCTTGCTTGTGTTACACCAAACGTTTATTGGCTCACCTGTAACAAAAGCATAGGAGTGTATGGTGAATATAACAGAAACTTGTGTGTGGGGGGGAGAGGGTTGTACATGATAAATATACATGATAAATATTGCGAGTTAGTCATGCCTCAAATAATAGAGCTATGTTATCTTGTCTGCACTTTGGGTTATGCAAATTATTGCTTTCACACTCTGCACAAGTCATTTCGAAAGTTTGGACACAAAATGAAACTCTTGGTAAACTTACTCAATACTTTTTTCGAAAATGAATGGCATGACTAAATTTTATAATTACCAAAATGAAATTGCATGTCAAATATTGAAAACAACAAAGTAGTTTGACAACTGAAATAATTTGTATATATATAGAACAACTGTTTGAATTCACACAGTTTTATAACAGTCAAGGGTTTTCTAAAGTTGTCATCAAATCATGATTTGTAAAATGCTGCCAAATTACTTTTTAATGAAAATGTGCACTTACCTAGCAAGGAGGAATTAATCAGAACGAAGTACGCGGGTTTTGCAAGAATGGTGTAAATATCATTTGTTTCTCACCTATAACTCAGAACAGTTAAGTTGTTATCACTACATTATAACAAAAAGCCTCCCATCACTTTAGAATAGGGAAGTGCTGTTAAGAAAAAAAAGTTTAAATCATTTAAACATACGATTGGATAATAAGTGTGTGAAACAGAAATATAACATTTTGTATTAAACCTTTTTAGAGAGGGTAAGCTTTTCAGGTCTTAAAAAGCAAAGTCTCTATAAATCTATAAAAATGTGTGCCAAATAATCTATTTCATACAAATTAAAAGAGTACCGCCCTATTCCACTTGCAATATGCAGAAGAAACAACATGCATAGAGAATGTATCACATTTAAATCACAATAACATCATTATACTTTATTTACAATGTATATCTACCAAGCAAGCACTGATACGTTTGTTTTTATTCTCCTTGTCATCGTGGCATCATTGAACTACACCATCAAAGCATACTGATGTTCTTTCTTTATCTTGTGTGTTGTCAGGTTTATGTGCGGCCGTGTGAGCGCGCCTCGCGTGTGTGCGTGTGCGCGCGTTCTGCGCGGGGCCTGCCGGTACTGTAGCAGCACAGAATGGTTTGTGAGTTATAACGGGGGTGCAGGCCGTACTGTGCTGCGGCAAGAACGACAGGACGGACGCGCACTTCAGATCAAACGGGTGAGAGAGACTTGGAGGTAGGGGAAAGTAGACAAAAACAACAGCAACGAGACTACGTGTGGCTGCAAGTCTCCTGAACTTGGCCGTGTGGCTGCCTGGCTGTAGCAGCACGTAAATATTGGAGTCAAAGCACTAGCGAATCCTCCAGTATTGACCGTGCTGCTGGAGTTAGGCGGGCCGTTTACCGTCCACGGGGGTCCCTTATCTCTCCATGAAAGCGCAAGACTAACGAAGATGTGTTTGTATATATATGTGTGTGTGTGTGTGTGTGCATGTGTTTTGTTCATGCTTTGTTAAAACCAATTATAAATAATTTGATACAAAACATTTAAATGAGTTTTACAATTCTAATCTGCTATAATCCTGATCCCTCTGTAAAATATTATAATTTTCGTAGTAGGCCTACTTGTGAAATTGTTGATAATTTAATGTGCCTGAAAAATGTTTTAAGAAAAAATATTAAAAACATTACAACCAGAGAAACTGCATCGAGTGTGATTTATTGTACAGATCCGCGTTACGCGCATTATGTAATTCATATTAAATACAATTTGAATCCTACGTTTATCAAGAAATACAAAAATAGACAATCTCTAGCAAACAATGATATTTTATAAAGAGCAGCTAACACTGACTGCCATCCATGAATCAAATGTTAAAATGATCAAACATTTTATTTTCCAATGTTGGTTTCATTACTTTGACACCGATTACATTACAATAATAGCTTCGTTCACACGTTGCGTGTTGAATAACGCAGCATCGCCATCTTCTGGGAAAGCTTACATGGTTCGAGGTTTTCACTTCTCCCCTTTACAACTTCAGGTGCAGGCAAAGGTTCTGCTGACAGAAGCACTTCGAAAAGTATCAAGTTATAAAGGTTTGTTTAATTTCCAAAGGTAAGGGTCGTTAACATTAAGTTGTCTATATTTACACGCCGTTTTCGTTAAAACAGCCACAATTCATTTTCTCGACAGGCTAAACTCCGCAAATCATCATTCACAACCGTGCTCACCATCAGCCCAACAAACATTTACAGAAGTTTTCCGCTCATCTGACGATTGTACAGAGATCTGTAGATGCAGATAAAAATGTCTTGAGTTTTTGACCGCATAGCACTTCGATTTGTGTGACACGAAACTGGCCTTATTGCCTCGCTGCACGTGCATAGCATATTATTGCACTAATAAAATAAATATTTGGTCCAAAATAAAAACTTTTTGAATGTAGCTGTAAAACGTCATGGCAATTAAAGCTCTCATATTGGCGAGTGTCGCCATACTTGGCGTTATTTATTATTTTGGGTCGTTCTGAAAAAAAAAACATTCGTATGCCCAATTCTCCTTTAGTTGACAAGGTGTATGATAATATTATAAAGAAATCATTAGCGCAAGTTCGGGACCTCATAATGTCGTTCCTGCTTAAAATGAACATGGCCGTGGCTGAAATCCGCCTCATGCAAAGAATCTGCAACTGTAACAATATAATTTGCCTCTTTTTCAGATACACATCAATTAAAAAACGTAAATTGCCAACGAGTCGCTGCGAGTTAACCTTCCAAAAGTCATGTTACTTTTGATTTGTTTATCTCAATTTTGACAATTTGGTAATAAATGTTACCCTCCAACATAGTTTAAATATAGACCAAATCGTATCATTATATTTGTTCATACTGTAAACATCAGTTGATACGCAGATATATGTTTATGTTAACTGCACATAAAAACGGCGTTACAACAATTGCATTTTTTTTGTTGCTATATATGCGGGCACGAATGTTATTTTAAGTGTTCCTCAACGGTAGGAACCAAACAGCTCATTTCGTTTGTAAAAATAACACACAGGTGTAATTCGAATTGAGTCAAAGAAAATCTGTACAAGGTGGTAAAACAGTTATTGGGGTTGAGCTGTGTACGGATAAAAGTGTAGCTCAAATTTCGTAAAGTTACCACTTACATTATAACTTACCTTCCTTATAACTTACTAATAAATAGCTTTAGCATCCTTTTATTTCGTGTCATTTGGTTCTGTTTATGTACGCGGTTTAGTTCACGTCTTCAAAAACGTTTGGGATTATTGAATATGTTTCTTTGACATATGCTTAATAAAAATGTATTAATTGAAGCTCAAACCCCGTCGCATTTAAAATGAGAGAAGATATGGCAGAAACTACGTCACTTTATCCTGCGTCACTACCCTCTCGTGTCACTGTTTCTCAGCAGCATGCTACTTTTTCCTAAAGCTAAACCGTACTGTACAGCGGGGTACGCCGGGGGCTTCCTAGCGCGAACATTCACTGTGCACACAACCGGGCTGAATAACTTTTTTCTCTTGTGAATGAGCTATTCTTGGCAGGTAAAGCGAGATCCTTCCCGGAGTGTGACAGCTGAGCCACGCGCAGGTTTATAGAGACATGTGATTGGACAGTTCTAAAAAAAATAACGGTTTTGTTATCATTCAAAATAGCAAACGCACGCACAGCAGCGTGCTGTGCTCAGGATCAGCGCTCGTGCATTTGTCAAACGTCCTTTGAACAGACATAACACGACATCCTTATATATGCCATCACCTGCACCTTAAAATTACTTTGTGGGAAATCCGTTATTCGAAGTGATTGACGGTCAACTCCCGCTACTACTGCATTTCAACGTTTCTGATTATTACAAGTTTCCAACTAGCGTAAATCTAAAGCAGAAAAGGATTAAGATGTTGACAGGGTGATCATGGTGAAAGTCTGCCCACTTTACCTTCTTTCGCTCCCTTTATCTTGACATCGGTTTACTAGTTAATCCCAATGGACACGGACGTGACGCTAGTCAAAATAAACATGTTTAACAATAATTCAATAATCCCATAAAAATAGGGACGTTTGGTGAAGCAGTTCCACCGCATAACCGCGAACGCATGACGCGCTCTTTTATTGGACAGAAAGCGCGCGCGCCAGTTACTAGGGCGCTCCGCAAAGGCAATCATGGCGATTGTTGCTGTGCAGATTTCATCACCGTCCAACTTCAGAAAAACAACAAACATGAGTTAATAAAGACGTCAAGCGTTACTGAGAGTGAGACACTCGAACTGTTCAAACGTTTACATTATTCTGGTTATACTGCGAAAGGGTTGAAAACAAGATAAAAATATTTTCGGTTTTGTAAGCAGATGGTCCGTTGGAGAGGCTCCCTTACTTTCTAGCGCGGAGGTTGTTGCTATGCAAAACTTTACAGAGACACGGGGCAGGTTAAAGCTTTTAAGGTCACATCCATTCTAATCTCATCTCAAATTTGCGTCCTCACTTGCACACATTGCATCAGAGACATCGATCAATTTACATCATAAAGTCTAACCCTTACCGAACCTTATTCTACTTACCTTGATGATCGGTCCGTGGACAAATAGTGCAAACACGCCGTCTTACACCAACAACAAAGCCAACATTACTGGTTGTTAACTGGTATTATAGTAATTATTGTGGTTTCTCGTTCCAGTGCTGTAAGATTGTCCTGACAGTTGCACACTAGAGGTCACTGTTGTGCTTTCCTTAAAATTGTAGAAGAAACTCAACCACGTAATTCTGCTATTTACGTCATATCCGCTTCCCTGACGAGGAATAAACATGACCTCCGTTGATTTGCAGTCCAAATAACCTCTTTTAACTAAATTAAAGACAAATTGAAGTTTAAGTTCATCGTTCTCCGTGGAAGACCATTATGTCGTCTTTGATTTCGTGGTGTTTTGGCTGTTGCGGTGACGGCAACAGTGGCCACGTAACACTAAAGGAAATGCCCACGGTTCAGCTCGACACACATTGCATGGGTAAGCTTTGAGATTTGACATATCTAAGCCTTGTCACTTTGTCAAAGTAATTCTTTACTTAATACTCCAGTATACCTAACACTGTATAGACGAATAATGTTTGCGTAAGCCAGTGGGATAGTAAGTATACAGCTTTGAGACTAGGAACCATTCCTTTATTTTGCCTAATATATTTCAGGTACTGATGTTGTGGTTGTAAAGAGTGGAAAACGCATATGTGGAACTGGTGGCTGCATTGCAAATGCTCCTCTTCATCAAAACAAGAGCTACTTTGAGTTTAAGATCCAGTCCACAGGTAAGAGGCGGATGTACGCAAGCTCTTACTGTACTTTATCCTTTATTAGTCAATATGATTAGGTGTGACTTGTGAACTTTGCCCATCGCAGGTGTCTGGGGCATTGGAGTGGCTACTCAGAAAGCAAATCTGAACCAGGTCCCCATGGGGAGAGACGCACACAGCATTGTGCTAAGGCATGATGGCACTGTGTACTACAACAATGAAGAAAAGAACCGATTACCTGCCAACAGTTTACCACAGGAAGGAGACATTGTGGTAAGTCCAAAGGCAACATTTCAACCAATCAAGTCAAATGAACATTGTGTATTTATTATTTTTATGATAATTAACATACGTCATATCTCTTTAGGGTTCTTAATAATGGCATTTTTTTTTTACTAAGAATCAATTTCTGTGTGTAATCTCAATTTCTGCTATGTTTGTGTATGCAAAGGGTGTCACCTATGACCACGTGGAGATGAATTTGTACCTAAATGGGAAGAATATGAACTGTCCAGCATCTGGCATTAGAGGAACTGTTTATCCTGTTGTTTGTGGTAAGTGGTAACAACATTTTCACAGAGGAACAACAATATCACCAGCTTTGTTGCCATGGAAACAAAGAATGAGAAATTACAAAGTTTACATTCACATTTACATTTAGGCTTTAATCCAAAGCGATTTACATTGCATGATACTATACATTTGTTTCTGAGTATGTGCAATGCCTGGGATCGAACCCATGACCTTGGCACTGCTAGTTACATGCTCTTACCATTGAGCTACACGATAGCTAAAATCATTAAGGCTGAGATTTTTAAATATGCAATAGGATGCAATATTTTTTACAGAATTTGTTAAATTGGACATTTGAAATTATGGCTGTTTGTCTTCTCTCTTACAGTGGATGATAGTGCGATATTGGACTGTCAGTTCAGTGACTTCTACCATACTCCTCCACATGGCTTTCAGAAGATTCTTTTCGAGAAACAGATTTTCTAAAGTTTATGCTGTGCTGTATGAACGCTCAAGATATGGCCGGGACTTGAAGTGCTATGTTTTTCACTGACATCTAACGGTTGTTTATTTCAGAATACTGAAAAGTGCAGCACGTTGGATTATGACTGTTACACAACTGATGCTGACAACTGCTCGGTTTATAAATAAGTCATCTTTTGTTTTCTTGGAGAACTCAATGCATGATATCGGCAGTGCACTTCAAATTTAAAATGTCTGTTCAAAACATATTTATCAGTTATATGCACTACATCTTACACTATACATTTACTGATGTATTTCCACCCTGTTGTTGTGGGCAAGTGTGGATATAGGTTTGTGGCTGGTTTGAATTTATACAAGAATTGGTTATATCAGAGTAATGAATAACAGCTGACAATCAGGGCTGTATACTTAATGCATTTCAAAAGAAATTGTCAAAGCTCTTCATTTTATTAGTCTGTCAGATGATGTTGATAGGTTCTGTGTAACGAAGTTTAACTGCCATGCTGACCACCATCATATTCATCATAGACTATCATAGTGATTGTCTAATGTAAACTCTACAAATCATCTACATTTTTTTATGTATTCACTTTCAATATACGTTTTATTTTAAATCAAGACAACAGTGTGCACAGCATTTAGTGTGACTAACATATTTAATGAATATCAGTCCTACGGCAGGATAAGAAATGTAAATGTTATTTAAAAATTAAATGAGTGGAAAGATATGATTTTAAATTGTTTGTTATGAAGAATTAATTATGATTGTATTACAAAGTCGTTTACCAAAATTATGGAACGGAACGGTTTTATTAACGTTCATTGATATTTTGTCTGTCCCAATCCGACAGGTATTTTTCTTTGGTAATAAATATTTTGCTTTTTCGTGTATATAAATGTATCCGTGTTTTATCCATTGAATTTGCCTTAATTTAACAAATGTGTATATTTAAGCTGCATGTGTGTTGTTTTAAATGTAACATGTCTGCTCGTTAAATTCTAATGTGTTTGTCCGTGGAATACAGCGTGGTGACGTATTTTCCCTACGTTCTTGGCGTACGCATGCGCCTAAGCCGAGCAAACTTGCGCAATCGTTACGGACATCTTTTACGGAAAATTTACTGCACAGATCCAATGAAAAACACACAGCCAACTTTAAAATACTTCTGAGTTGAAGCATCTATAATAAAAAAAACGCCGCCGTCATATCGTAAAAAGTAACGTGTGTTGATTAACTTAAACATAAACTCAATTATCAAAAAAAAGTTTCATTCAAAATGTTTTATTACAGAAACCATACAGTATTCGAATTGTGTAGCTCCTCCCTTCCTTATCCCGTCTCGTCTGCTCCGTTCCGCCCCGGTTCTATGGTACACAGACCGTCTGGTCCCCCCACACCCTCCTCCTCCCTAAGCGGAGCTCCGTACGTCGGTCGGGACTACAGACGCACACACATACACAGCCATGGCCGAAAACGCCGGCTTGGAAAACCATCGCATTAAGAGCTTCAAAAACAAGGGGCGAGATGTGGAGGTGAGTCCGTTAAAGACTTTGGACTTTATGTTTTTACACAGATGGTTTCGCTCCCGTGTCTGTGCGGTTTTAATGGGTTTGTCGGGTCGGACCGTAGCGGGTGCTTGTGAACCTAGCCGCGGCTGCATCATGCGGAGCGGGCGCGGCCTACACAGGCCTCTTCAACACCATTTCCCTTCAATTTTATCAGCTCGTCGAGGCGTTTACACGGCCAAGTGCGAGTTTTACATGCTGTTCAATCACTAAATGTTAATCCTGGTTTGTATGTAAACTCGGTAAAGTTGATCATCGCTTTCTTTTCGGTTTAATTTACGCCAGGAACATGTATGTGTATCGTGCTAGCATGTATGCTAACAGGTCAGCAGGCGACAAATTCATCTCCTTTCGTTTAACAAGCTAGTTTTTTTGCATTTTTTCCTAATACAGTTGTAAATTGGATGCATGGAAGATGAACTAGCTGTAAATCAGTTAGTAGTATACAAAAAATAACGTGTTAAGTTAAAAATATGCGACAGAGACAGGTGTATTAACACAGGCGTTAGCAAGCTGCCTTAAACTAAACTGGTGATCAGTTATAGATACCAAAACATCTGACCTGTTTATCGCTTGACTAGTTGCTTCACTATGACAGCCTAGTATATCTGATTTCAGTGAACCTGTTTAGAGATTGTAGTGTTGTAATAAAGTTGATAAAATGACGTTTTAAAACCTCTGCTGCTTTAACAATTCCCCCCACTGCTTGGTTTGTTAGTTAATATCTTAAATACATGCCACAGTTTACAATGCCTTCTTCTGTGACTATTAATTATGTTAAACCTTAATCAAAACCTTTAAATGTTAATACAAGTCCTGCTGTAGGCTGCGTCAAGGCGACCTAGAAATACTAATCCAGGTTGTGGAGTAAGAAAATGGATTATATAATCATACCATAAGGTTGAACATCTGTAACAACATGAAGCAGACATCAGCCTGAAACATGGTAGCTGTCTGTATATCCAACACACAGGACAGCCGTAATGAGCTTCATGCCTTCAAAGTGACTTTCTATCCTTAGTGATTTTTATAGAGTAGCACACGACACACTCAAGGTGCCGAAATCACATTTCTAATGAACCCTGTTGCTACCAGACATCATTATCATCATCTGCCGTGGGCTCGTCGGTGTAACCCCTAAGGCCTACTCCAAGATTAATGATGTGAAGTGAGTGAGACTGCAGGGTGCTGGTGTGACTCAGCCTTCACACACATGGCTCTGGATGCAGCCACCAAAGCCGTCGCCATTCTGCAGCTATTCTGAGAATTTGCAAAGCAGATTCGGATTTCCCATTTTCAAGGGCTGGTGCGTGGTAGCTCAGCTGACCCGTGTGCGCTGTGGAACTCTGGGATACTTCTGCTCGTAGCTGTTGGAATTTGTTCCTATTTTATCATTTTAGCTTCCATAGAGGTAGTGACCCATGTTCTAGTATGTGGATTAGTTTAGTGGCTTCAAACAACATGGCATACTTATGATTCTTTCACACTGTCATCACCGATTGGGTCAAAAGAGTTCAAGTTATTCAAATATTTGCATGTGGAATTCAAAAGTTGTTTGCGATCGGATTGCATCAAGTTCCCTCTGTCGACATCCTGCTGTGGCGCATACCAGATGTTTTCGTCCCTGTAACTTTTAGTTTTAGGTTTCCATATTTGGCAAATGCTTGGATTTTTTTTCTTATTGCGTACATTTCACCGGATTAAAACCGTTGACCTTAGTTTAGTGGCTTACGATGCTAACACAATGCTCTACTAGTTTTAACAACAGGAGCTCTTTGCATATAGTTTGTCTTTAAAATAAAGCTGATGCTTGATATAGAGATTGGTCTCAAAATGAGCCATCAAGCCTGGTGCTGTTAGATGTCTTTAGCATTGTGGTCAGCCTATTTATTAGCACGTTGAAGACATGACAGAAGTAAGACTACGCTGGCAACAAGACAAGCACATGCACACACTGTGTCATTATGCTGGTCTTAAGAGTGCCAAGCTGTCATGTCACTGGTGCGCTGACTCCTGAAATCCTTCCTCTCAGCTTCGTCCTCCCGTCAGTCTGCTGTGACTCATACGTTATTTTAAGTATTCAGTTCACATGTCTTGCTAATAATCGCAGATAATTTGCTTGTGAAATACAGGAATTCATACAGATTTTGTTTACGTTTTCGTACTATTAATATAACATGATAAATGCATGTGCTTCCTAGTATCAAGTTGAAACAATTTGGCCTAAATGAACACAAGACATCTGTGTAGTGCAGTCAGATGTCTATAGTCACTTGTTCAGAAATAAATGTTTGTCTAATTTTGTCTGTTTGCTTTACTTGATCATCCTCTCTTTTGCCCCCCTCCATGGCCTCTCTGTATTGCATAAGGCACAGTGTGGGTTTGCTGTAACATGAACTGGGATGCCCAGTCACAAGATCAAATCTGATCCGTCCCACCTTCCCCACCACATCGCTGGCTGCTGATGTTTTTTATGGGCCTTCTTTCCCCTTTTGCTTTTGAGTACCATTGAATTCGTAATTTTCTTTAAGTTCCCACCTTTAAATTATGTAGCAGATAGTTGGACCATGCCATGTGTTTTGTTGAATAAGTTGTATTGTCTGTATTGAGCAAATGTATGTTTTGTGTTGTGGAAGACGTCTGCTAGAATAACTGGAAAATGTGGTTGTCTGAATGAAATCCTCCCTGGAATGAGTGGCAGCTGGGATGTAATGTCACCATGGTTACCATGCTTGGTTGACTCTTTGTTCTGTTGGAGTGACCAGGCCTTATTTGCCATCAGTGTCACGTTTTTGGTTGCACTGTTACAGCCTTTTTGTTGTTATGTGTCGCCATTGGCGTATTAAACTTGAACACTCAACTTATCCTGCACAAATGGGCATCAGTGATACCACAGTAATAATAAATACCACATAGCCATCACTTTAAAATGTTGTTCATTGTCTCATAAAGTACTGATGTAAGGAACTAGTTGAAGTATATTAAGTATTTCCGATGCCCATCCATTTCTTAAATAGGTTTAAATTTGATATATTTGCCATTAATTCAACCATTTCTGCAATATCGCAATCATTTTTATAGTCGTTACCACTGAAAGCCCATCCCCATGAAGAATGTGGAAAAAAATGATATGCGATTGCAAACTTCAATTCTGTCATTGTACATTGCATTAAAGAATATGTACACGTATTCATTTATTCTACTGCAATTTTTTGTTTTCTATATTTCTGTATTTATCTGCCAATAATCGTTGTTGGTCGAAAAAAGCAATTTCAAAAACAGCCAATGATCATGGCTGATAAATCCGTTCCATCAAAAGAAGAAAGGAAAATGCAATGAATTTGTGCGCCGTATATAAAATATGTAAAGAAACATGTTGGATGTTCAATATTATTAGTCATTATAAATGAATAACATTCAGAAAGTTAAGAAATATTAATTTAATCTTCATTATCTCTATCAGTAGATATTATTGTGAACAATATGTGCATCTCTATTTTTCACATTTACGCAAGTTACTCCTGTTTTCACATTGTGTTCCACATTGTAAAATTTGTGATTAGCGCTTAAGATACATGAAGAATATTTGTTACCTGTCTTGTCTTTGAGTGTTCCCTCAGTTAGTATACTAATACACTTTTCAGGAAAAGGCTAACAAAACAATTTCTCTTTCTTTTTCAGACGATGCGAAGACATCGTAATGAAGTGACTGTAGAACTGAGAAAGGTAAGTGTCAGTGAATTCCCTTCATGTGTAGTATTTTTTGATTACATAGTTTTTATTTTGTAAGCTAAAGTGTACTTCAGTACATTCCATTGTGATGCAATGCTTGTGAGGCAAAGAACGGAAATAGAGCATGCTTGAGGATTCACTTTTTCACATTTCATGTTTTACACTCAAAGACCACGTGCTGTCTTTAGTAACAACATTGCATATCTGAAGTGAAACATTCCTGGGTGTCTCAAGCTATTGATGGGATGGATATGATTGTATTTACTACTGCTTTACAGAGCACTGAAGTTTAACAGTAATTTCCTGGTACCTAATTTTCAATAAAGACAATACTTTCTATAGAACTGATTTCATCTTCCATAACAGACAGATCACTGTACTGAAATCTTTTCCATGATTCCTGCACAAACCCTTTGTGTGGGTTCTTAATAGATTCCCAAATAATTCATGAGTAAGAATTTCGTTTTTTGACTAGTAGGGCTGGGAATCATAGGGCACATGACGATATGATACAGATGCGATACATTGCTCACGGTACCGACAATATAAATTCTACGATAATCAATATATTGTTTGCCAATTTTACAGCGGTACATCACGATATCTGCCTAGCTATGAAATCAAAATGCCCATGAAAAGGATAAGTGCAACACTTTTAATTCAAGTCCACAAAACTTTGTTCAGTAGGTAAAAGCATATTACCAACATTTTTTTATACTGGCATATTTCTAAACTTAACAGCCCCTATTTAAACCTGTGAACATCTTAATGTTAACCAGCTTAAAGGGGTCATATCACGAAAACAAGACTTTATCCATGTTTAAGTGCTAAAATCTCTGGTACATCAACCAACTCAGAAATCATGAAAAATGACAACCCAGTTACTTTATTTGTGTCAGCCTATATCTGCAAGCCTGTGAGAAATCGAGCGGTTCAGATTTCACTTACATTCTTACGTAGGAAGCAGTTCTTCTTATAATATTTCCCTCCCTTTCTTTGAACACGTCCACCCATTGTGCTGCCGCCATTTGTGTTTTCGCATGTGTGAAGTTCTAACAGCATGGCAAAAGTAAGCAAAGCAGACCAAATCATGCTAACTGTTCTAGCGTTGACTGCACAAACCAACACAGAACACTGTTCCCAGGCTCACGGGAGACAAGAGAGCAATGGATTTATTTTGTTTTCAATGGAAATCCTACACACTGAACGAGGCAAAGCTGCATATAAAGACATTGTAAGAACCGTTTTTTTTAAGTAAGACCTCAGGGACCTGTGCCGACTTAAAAGTAAATAAAATGTCACTGTGACACGTTTATCCGTTCACTCGTAGAAAGCAATGTGTGTGGCTTGTAAACATGCAATGGGATTGTCTTGTGTAATGTTTTTTACTTGGAGAAACCACGATGTCTTTGTCTTGAGTACCTTCACTTATAGAAAACTATGTAAACATGTAAACATAGTAAACATGCGACGGGTTTGTCACAGTTACATGGGTTCCCGCAAACCCTCTCGTTTTGTAATTTTACCTTTGATGCAATTGCGGGTACACACTCCCGAAAGTGGTTGTGACCATCCCAACAGGGACTGGAGCACCTTTGTGATTTGCCCCGGGGGAAGCAAGTATGCTTATAGAAAATAATGTCTTTGGTTTTCAAAGACGAGACACAGTCGTTTCTCATAAGCTTTGTGACCTTTCTTTCTTGGTTAGGTTACTTTCACTAGTACAAAGCCGTGTGTATGGTTTGCAAATACCCAATAGGTTTGTCATGTGTGTTTTCACGTAAAGAAAACGAGAAGCCTCTGTTAGGAGTCCATTCGCTTATAGAAATCCATGTGTTTGGTGTTTAAAGACAAGACATTGTTTTTCATTTGCTTTATGTGATGCTTCTTGCATGTTTTGTCTTTGGACGCACAGGCTCACAGCCCTGGCTGCTTTTCTTAGTGAAAAGAGGGCGGAGAATAGCAGGTCATTTACACTTAAAGACACACACCAAAACAGCGCGTTTATCCTCACATGCAAAACAGGGCAATTAGAGCATTCTTTTTCAAATGCATGGTATAAAGACCTCCATAGTGATTAAAGATCGAGCAGTTCTTCCTACTGATCAAAGAGCTGTAGTTCACGGAAGAGCTGTGCATAAATCACAGAATCGATTTCAGAATAAATGTATAATATATATAATATATGGCCCAGCCCTAGTCTGGTGTAGACGCTGTGATGCGAATCAGTTTAATGCGTTATTCTTGAGACTTAAATCAGCGTATGTTTGTCCAGGCTGTCTTTTGTTGTCACACTTAATTGTCATATGGAGACAAAATCTAACATAAACCGTTTTGGCAGCTTGGTTTCAATAAAAGTAAACCTTTGACTTATAAGAAAGTTTCGAGTTCTGAAACTCTTAATAATTCGCCTAAAGAAAGGTCAAGGAAAGTTTCATTTCTCAATTCATGACATCTTTAAAAATACATGTTGCGGGTATTGTAGTAAGTGATATTTGTAAAAGTCTGTATGACTTTCTTCTGCGGAACCCACAAAAAAGATATTTTGTGGAATTTTGGTAACCAAACAATGGTGGGACCCAAAAGCATCTATTGTATAGACACAAAACCAGCACAAGTCAATGGGTACTGCTGTTGTTTGGTTACCAACGTTCTTGAAACTATCTTCTTTTGTGTATTTGAAATGACAAGAGGGTGGGTTCATTTTGGGGAAACTATCCCTTTAAATACACCAATTTACTATTGCATTTATTCCATCTCTGGTTCATATCTTTACTGCAAAATTTCCATTCCTTTAAATGAACAGAATCAATAAAAATTTCCAAGTTTATACTTTTCTCAACTCCATTCTGATCCACCTTTTGATAAGACTTTTAATGTCTATAGAAGCATATGCAGTAAAATGAGAGCGAATGATATTGTGTGGGCACATCGCTGCAGGAAATAGAGGAGCATCTGTAGCTTAAATATGGCCTAAGCGCAGAGCTCTCTGGAGTCCCTCCCAGCATTACTGTCGACTTCAGCAGGTGGCGAAAGATGGCATGCAAGCTTGTGCGGATGCATTTTCGCCTAAGGATTTTCTTTTCTGGATTTGATATGTATATATGGCTGGTCCTGTGCATTGTAAACCAGATTGTGAGCCGTTTCTGCTGGAGATCTGGTTTGTGCTTGCAGAATTTGGGTCACGGCATCAGCAGTCAAGGGGCCCCTGGCTGACTGTACCCCAACAGAAGGTTTGTCATGAGGAACGTCCCTCACCACAAATCCTAAAATATTTGCCTCTTGTGGCACTCAGTATCTGTTAGAAAGCCCTCAACAAATAGCTGCTTGATGAAACAGCACGTCCTCATCAGAAGCAAAGCTGCCCGCAGCTACTACACAATCCCAGACAATCAGGACAAATGGAAAGCAGCGTGCTTTGTTTCGCAGCCTGAGTGGGATGAAATTCATTATTGCATTCTGCTTCTGTTGTTTAATCTGCCGGGCCAGATTTGATGTGGAGCAGGGGCCCGGATGTTGTTCGTTCGTCCTGTGCTGGATTGGGTGACATAGCATGTCCTGTCCATATTAGGCGGTGACGCTGTCAGGCCGGAGCAATCAGACAAACTGTTTCTGAGTGTGTGTGGGTGTGTGAGACACTTTACATTCCTGATCTTACTAACATTTGGGTCACATACTGCTCACCCCCACTTCATTCTTATGCTTGAACAGGAAAGGGTTTTTCTTTGCTTAAATAACTGAACATGTTTATGTACGCTATTTTGCAAGTTTTTTATGAAATGTTCAAGTTCAAGACTGCTACGTGAGGTTTTTAAGGGGTCTCCAGCAGTATTCTGTTTAAAGGGATAGTTCAACCCCCCAAGAAAGGTCATCAGAAGATATTTTGAAAGATAAATGAATATATTTAGGCAAAAACTACTAAACCTGCAAGTAAACAAGAAATAAAATAAATAATGGATGATACAGTACAGAACTTCAAAAGTGAAAATATTCAGATTCTGAGGACATTTACACGAGACCGCTTTCAACCCAAAACGGAAGACTTTTTATGCATTTTTGCTGTTCATTTACACGAAAACGGCATTTGGGAGTCTAAAAATGCTAACTTTTGAAAATGGATCTCAAAGAGTTTTCGAAAACGCCACCGTTTTTGTTTCCACGTAAACGGCAAGACGGAACTTTCTGAAAACGATGACGTCACGCGCATGCGTATTACATGCTTAGTCGCAGGAGTATAGCCAAAACAAGATGGCGTCTTCCCGTACTGTAAGAACACAAAGGCTCGTCTCACATTTGCTAAAAAACATCTTGATGTTATTAGTCACAACTAGTTATTAGGTTTAGGGGGCAATTACTTTTTCCACATAGGGTCAGAAATGTTTGGATTGTTATTTCCCTTAAAGCGGGCCTAACACACGGGGTTTCTGCCAATCTCATATTCATCTTGAGTACCTCTAGAGTAGTATTGCATACTTCCTATCTTCAAAGAGTATTTAGTTTGATCACATTTATAAAAGAAGATACAGCTTTACGATTGTTTCCGATAACAAATGACGCATGCGGGGGAGGCTCAACCAAAGTATGCGCGCGCCTATTGTTAACAAAACACAGACATCGGTTTCACTCACCGCATGCGGTTCATGTCCGCCATCTTTTTGCGCTGGGACGGCTCCATATATCAGTTTCAAACGATCTCCAAATCCAGCGTTATATCTACAGTTTATATAACATTCACCACTCAAATGCAGTGAACAAACAAACAGCTGACTTTTCAAGAACGTATGCTCTCTCTCTCTCTACTGCTTACAAGTGAAAGTGATGTTGTGCATGCTCATTCTCCTGCTCTCCTTTCTGCCGTGTGGCCGTGCCACGTGCTTTTCCGGGAGAATTGTCCAATAAGGGACAAAGAAAAGTTGTTGCGAAACAGTTTTATGTTCGTTTTTTTGATCGCTGGGGGAGTGTATCGAGCACAGAAATACTATGTAACACGGCCAACTCGTTTTTTGACAGGTTGACCATGTTAAGCATGAGAAGACAGCACGTTTAACATTGGAAAGAAGTCAGAATGCAAGACAAATCGTTGCAGGGCCGCTGTAATTAAAACCTTAATTTTAAATCTGCAGTTTGTATTTTCTCAGGTTTTCTTTGTATAATATTACTATTTGTTTGATGATCTGGATCATTTTAGCATGACAAATATGCAAAACATCTGCAAATACCTTTTCACACCACTGTGTGTTTATGTATGTATGTATGTATGTATGTATGTATGTGTACATATATATATATATATATATATATATATATATATATATATATATATATATATATATATATATATATATATAAAGCACACACACACATAGCCTATTTATTTATATAATCTCATGATTATTATAATGGAACCTAAGTGTCAAATCTTTTACAGAACAAAAGAGACGAACATCTCCTGAAGAAACGAAACGTTCCACAGGAAGAGAGTCTGGAAGACTCGGATGTTGATTCAGACTTCAAAGGAGTAAGTGGCTTTCATCTGATTAATTTCTATCTCCATATGCTTTCATGTTTCCTTTGATTGTTTTTCTAAACCTTTCTTGTCTCTCCTATTCTCTTCAGCAAAATATAACGCTAGATGCCATCCTTCAGGTAAGCTGTTCTTGTGCGTTTGTGTTAGATGGTTGTGTTTAGAAATGTTAACTCGCAGCGCTCTTTTTCACAATGCGCACGTGAGTGTGATCGGTCCCTTCCTCCCATCATTCTCACTCTTTCCTCTTTTTCTACAGAACGCCACCAGTGACAACGCAGTGGTACAGCTCAGTGCTGTGCAGGCAGCCAGGTAAAGTGGGACGTTTTTATCTTTGAGATGAGCAGATGGTTGGTTCTCCGCTAACAAATTCCTGGAATGATGTATCGTTTTGCTTTTCTTGCAGAAAATTGCTCTCGAGTGATAGAAATCCCCCTATAGATGACTTGATAAAATGTGGAATCCTTCCGATCTTAGTCAAATGCCTGGAGAGGGATGACAAGTGAGTGCTCACATACTACACTGACAGTAGTTAATTGTTTATAGCTGGATTAAATGGAGCTCACTTAATTATCTTTAACAGTGAGTTAGCGTGTATGTGCTCGCAACGCCCATAATGAAGTCATCCTAAATTAAAGTGAATCAGGAGATGGAGGCTAAATGGGTTGGTGGAGGAAGTATAACCTTCACTCTCTTACTCTCGATGTAAATGTACTGTATATATCTCCAGCTGTTTGGAGCTGACAGGATGGCACGCGCCTGGCGGGATGCCCCCGAAGCAATCGATCTGTCCTGTCAGCTGGGAACTGTTTAGACTGGAGGAAGCGCTGTAATTATTGTGGGCGGGTCCGGCTGTGATACTTCAAGACCACCCAAGTATTGTTCGCGACGGTTTATTCTAAATCGGGTATTGGCTTGCTCCCATGTTTCCATGCCGTAATCAGCAAATTAACATTTTCCTATTTTACCATAATTCTAAAGGGTCAGTTCACGCCAAAATAGAAATTGTCACATTTTATGTCATTCAAAACCTGTATATGACTGTTTGTTCTGTGGAATTCAAAAGACGACGTTTTGAGAAATGTCTTATTTTAAGTCAGTGAGGGTCAGTGTTGTTTGCTTATCAAAAGTTATTTTGTTACATCGCTTAACCCCTCCCCTTCATCTGTCAATCTTATTCAAGATCCAATATTCTTGCAGTGGAAAACAAGCCACACCCTCTTTTCTCATTCCACTTTACTTGTTAATACATAACAATTCTAAGGCAAAGTCGATCAATACTTCAGGTTAACAGAGACTATCATTTGGCTGGGTTTTGGAGAGAGCGTGTAGCAAAATGGTGAAAGCTTGCAAAATTGCTAAAATCGCTAATCACATCAAACAAGTTGGTACCTAATAAACAAATAAAAATCTGCCCGAGAAATATCATTATCTGGTAAAATCTCAAATGACTGAATTAGTCATAAAATTCAATGCTTTAAAGGTGTGGGCCCCTGTGTGTAAAATATGAGTCACTTACTCCACCACAAGTCATTATTTTGGTCACGTTTGACTTGAAATGAGTCGAGACTTGTTATCGTAAACAAAATGTTAAAAATCCACATTTGTTTTGTCTACAGGAATACTGTAAGATGTTGCACTTAGGCCTGTTTAGAGTTCAGAAGTTCATTTTGTATCTACAAACGCTCTGAACAGACTGTTGTTTACATCGTTCGCATATCATCTGATCTCACGTTTGTCTCTTTCTGTCGCTGTCAGTCCTTCATTGCAGTTCGAAGCTGCCTGGGCTCTGACCAACATTGCATCAGGGACGTCTGCGCAGACACAAGCAGTGGTCAAATCTAGTAAGTCGTCTGTTTTAGATGTCAGCTAGGTCTGTCGGTTGTAAATTTGGCAGTTCTTTGCGTACTAAAATTGTTTCGTTTCCCTTTTAACGGCGTAGATGCTGTGCCGTTGTTTTTGAGACTCCTTCACTCTCCCCATCAGAATGTGTGCGAGCAGGCTGTGTGGGCACTGGGCAACATCATCGGTAATGTTTTCTTTTATCACTTCAAAAAGTGACATCATCGAATTTCGCAACTAAATGTAAACATTTTCTATGAGACAGTTACTGTTTTTCAGATCTAAACACGTATGTTTGTTTTTCATGGGTCACGTGCAGGTGATGGGCCTCAGTGTCGAGATTACGTCATATCTCTTGGTGTGGTCAAACCCCTTTTGTCGTTTATTAATCCCTCCATCCCCATAACCTTCTTGAGAAACGTTACCTGGGTCATCGTCAACCTGTGCCGAAACAAAGACCCGCCTCCACCTATGGAAACAGTACAAGAGGTGAGGGGCAGTGTGCGAGTTTGTAGGTGCAGTTAATGCCAAATGTGCATGTATTTAGTCACGTATTATCGCCTATACTGTATCTGTGCCTTAAATAGATGTATGAAAAACTTGGTAAATATTTTGTTGAAATTTTGCTGTTAAGCTCATGTTGTGGCTGTTTAAGTTTAATTAAATTTATAGAAATGTAAAAAATTCTCCACACTCACAAATCTTTGCGGAAGTAGTAGACCATTCGAGTATTTTTCGCCTATTTTTTTTGCATACTGAAGTTTCGGACATATGATTCATACTCACTTTCACCCTGATATAGTGCACTACTTGAGGGGACATCCATTTTTAGTGGTGTCCGAATTCATAGTGGACATTATTGAGTGTACTCATTCAATCCCATGATGCATCATAATAACGCACTCGTTTTCACCCGCTCCTTAAAGGAACGATATTAGTGAACTAATGTAGGGAATAGTGAATGAGGGTATAGTAGGCGATTTCGGAAACTATGTTAAAATCGTTCTTCTGTGTCCCATATTTGGAGTTTATGCGAGAGAGCGCCCTCTGGCTTTCTGATGTGGCGTCATTTCTCCGTGATTCATTGAGAAACTGAGCATAAAAACTACACAATATATTGTCCCAGCCCAAGGGATGGGATCTATTTGGTTACTCACATTCTTCCAAATATCTTTTCAACAGAAATATCACAGAATAACAAGATTTTATAGGTTTGGGACAATCTGAGGAGGAGGAAATGATGACCGAATTATTTTCATATTTGGGTGCACTATCCCTTTAAATATCTTTGTTTGGCATCTGCCTTTTCAGGTTCTGATATGATGCTGTGGAATACGAATGCCAATATTTTCTGTTTTGCTTGTTTTTGTCTCTGTTCCTGTCTGTGATCTGGTGTAGATTTGAGCTGAAAGGAACATATTGCACCACTTGCTGAAAAGAAAATATCACATGGTGTGTGTGTGTCACGCGTGTTTGGAACGTTCAAACAACTGTTAAATGAAGGATCTAATGAATATTCTGTTGTTTTAGAGCAAAATCGATGTTTATGTGGTTAATGTTTCTTGTTCAACTGAATCAATGTTTTGCTAAAGTCTGTGTGTATGTCCCTTTCTCTCATAGATTCTTCCTGCCCTTTGTGTACTCATATATCATACAGATATAAATGTAAGTACATTGCATAGTACATCCAAATAATCGAACCAGAAGTTTAGTGCTAGATAAAGGCAACTTGAACTATAACTACAAATTTTGCAATCCGTAACTTTTTGTTTGAAAAATGAAGAAAAAATTGCCTTTGTAACAGCATTTACATCTCAAGCACACCCATGATAAAATGTGCTTCTTAAAAGGAGAAACCGGCATTCCCTTCTCTGTCTTTAATTTGTGTTGTCTTTCTAGATTCTGGTAGACACAGTGTGGGCTCTGTCATATCTGACGGACGGAGGAAACGAGCAGATTCAAATGGTTATAGACTCAGGCGTTGTCCCCTTCCTCGTCCCGCTGCTCAGCCACCAAGAGGTCAAAGTTCAGGTAAAAAGCATGCAAAAAAAACACTTTGAGATGCATACAGGACACAATTATGTGAATCTGTTTAGAAATCAGTTTTGTCAAGACTGGCTGTGATGACAATTTGCGTGTAATCTGTTCAGACTGCAGCACTGAGAGCGGTGGGCAACATCGTCACAGGGACGGATGAGCAGACTCAGGTGGTGCTCAACTGTGATGTCCTCTCTCACTTTCCCAACCTGCTCACGCACCCCAAAGAGAAGATCAACAAGGTGAGACATAGATGCGCATCCCTGTAAATACCTTTATGAAAATGAACGTTAACAAGCTTCCAGCCCTAAATTAAGCCTGACGGATCACGTGTAGGGTACATCCGTAATGTGTCTGTTCTTCCCTGTAGGAGGCCGTGTGGTTCCTGTCCAATATAACCGCGGGAAACCAGCAGCAGGTGCAGGCAGTAATAGACGCCGGTCTCATACCCATGATCATTCACCAGCTTGCCAAGGTAAATGCTCATCTATTCGAAGCTGTAGTGCACCACAGTTGAGGTATATTTAAAGCTTGGGTTTGGGTTAACTGATATATTTTATTGTTTCGATCTCTGAATAAGTCTGATATGCTTTGGTTTTTCAACAGGGGGATTTTGGAACACAGAAGGAGGCTGCATGGGCCATCAGTAACTTGACAATAAGTGGAAGGAAGGAACAGGTATGCGCCTTAAGACATAAACGTCCTGTTTTGGGTCTTTTCCTTCTCCCTCATTGGTTACCATGCTGCGATTAAAAGGTGGAGTACTTGGTGCAACAAAACGTGATCCCACCCTTCTGCAACCTGCTGTCGGTGAAAGACTCTCAGGTGGTCCAGGTGGTTCTCGATGGACTGAAGAACATCCTCATCATGGCTGGGGAGGAAGCCAGCACGATTGCCGAGATCATTGAAGAGTGTGGAGGCACGTTAGTAGTCCAGTGCAAACTTCCGAGCATCTCTTTGGTTGTGTTACTACAATAATCTTGCTTCTGTTTTGTTTTTTAGGTTTGGAAAAAATCGAGAACCTACAGCAGCATGAAAATGAGGACATCTACAAACTCGCATTTGAAATAATCGATCAGTACTTTTCAGGAGATGATGTGAGTTTGAATCCTTTGAAATTGCTTTTTAACATGAGCGAAGAGATTGGTTTGTCAACGTCATTTTGTCTGCCTCTAGATCGACGAGGACCCCAGCCTGATACCGGAACCCAACCAGGGAGGCACGTTTAACTTCGATCCAGCCTCTAACCTGCAAACCAAGGAGTTCAAGTTCTAGTCCTCCAGAACGTTGAGCTCAAGAACATGGTGGGTTTCCCAGCTGCTCCTCAACCCCCGTCACTTACTGACCCATCATCAACCAACCACTCACTAACCAGAAAAACCAACCAATCACCACGCTCCGAAATACATTTACACAGAAGATAAAAAGCACTGAAGGATCCGAGTTCCCGTCTGAAATGCCACTCTACAATGAATGGATCTCAGCAACCTCGAAACGAAGAACAAGACTTGTTCATTGAACTGCAGTTGCCAAAAAAAATGAATACAAATATTTTGCTCCTTTTTTCACTCACTCGCACGCATAGGTGAGCATGAAAAGTAATAGGAACTTCTGTCGTCGCACCAGCCATCATATCAGCCAAGGAAGATGAAAGAAAGAGATCATCTTGAAATTTAAAGGCAGGGATTTTTCTTTTGTTTTCCAGGAAATTCCTTCCTCTCGACACGTTGTGTTTTGGTGTTCGTAGTTTCAGACAGACACCCAGCTCGATATGTCCAGCCTCTACTGTGTTAAGCCATTCGGTCCCCCCTCCCCTATTTATCCGAGGTCTATGAACTAGCCCATAGTGGGTTATTCCATGGAAAATTATTGAAATGGGGGAAGGGGATGTCTCTCCATGTATGTGGTGTGCATAAAGGATTTCAATTACAGCCACCGATTCTTGCTTTTCCTCACGAAATCCTGAAGTTGTGGATGACTATTTACGAAACACTGAAGATAACGAAGACGTCGCATCACAAACTTTGAATCTCATCCGAGACAGTCGAGCACCTTTATTTACAGAGTTCTGCAGCAAAAGTGTAGTGGACATTCGTTGCGCTGATCTTTTCGGTTTGCGATTTGGAATATCAGACATTTCGGGAGGAACATGTATGTTCGCCATTCAGTTGAAGAATTTTTCAATTTGGCCGGGACTTTTAAAGGGCCCTCCCCAACCTTTGGAAGTTCTTAGAGAAAATCTAACATTTCTTCTCATGAAGGGTGCTCTGGCAGCGCTCCATATTCTGGATTCATCTTCTCGACTTCCTGTCTGTAACTGTAGTAATAAGTTGATCGGGATAACCCACAATTGTAACTGGTCGGAAGATATTTTCACTAAGTCAGTACATTTCAGCACTCGGTAGTTAAAACAGAGGGAAACTCTGCAACAATGATTGGATTGTGAATTCTTTTTTTTTCCATTTTGATCGGTGGAGCTTCCGCTTTTGCAGTTTTTTCAGTCTTACTCGCACATTTTTGGGTTTCCCGTTTTATTGCTTAATGTATGTGGAGAGCGACGTTCGCTTCATTTTGACTATACAAGCAATGGGAAAAGGAGAACCACGACAATGAGGTTCCTTTTTTGTTGGATTTTAATCTTATTTCATTTGCTACAAAACTTAATTGTACCAACTAAAAATAAAAGTATATTTCTTGTGTAGGTATATAATGAAAAGCTACCACACTTAGGTCCACTAGACATTGTTGGGACGCTACAGAACAATAATACCATTGTGATTTACAGCCAATAGGGGTAATTTTTTGTTGTTTTTTGTTTTAACCTTAGTTTTGTGATGGCATATGATTGCCATTATTTGGAAAATGGGCTTTCTTACTGTTGTGACTGGACAATTATTATTTTTTGGTTCTTTTTTCCTGTGCATTAACTTGTAAAGAGATGTACGGGAAAAAAATCGCATTTGGACTAAAGTAGTTGTGCTAGGGCCGCAGACTGCTGAAAAGACAGTAAAGGAAGCTAAAGGCAGCCCTTATAAATTAGCCGTTTATTGTTGAACAAAATGAGAAAAAAAACAGGTTTGAACTTATCTAGACAACTAGAAAACGAGCCACTTTAAAGATGTTTTGTCTTGTATCGTAAATTGATACAAGCTTATCGCTTGTTGCAAGATTTTTACTTGCCGAAGAAAAACAATTAATCTAAAAAAAAAAAAAGACAGCGACAGATCGCATTTTGGCCTCCAATTGTTTGTATGTTTTTATAAATTTTAGAACTGAATTTCTCTTTAAGGTGGCTCATCAGTATTTTTTTCAACTCTTGTGCATATTAAAGATAAAGAATGAGTTGAAAGTCATTGTGCCTTTTGTTTTTCATTTCAAAGCAACTTAAAAAAGGTTCATAATACCTGCCACGTTGCATTGGCGCTGCTTACAATACGGGGTCTCTGGGTGTTACGTCTGCCTATCTCTGGACATTACGATGAGACGCACTTAAATTCTCCTCTAGTCTGCTGGCTGACTTTGTAATTGATCCCTTACATTCTGCTCCCTTCACATTCTTTTCATATGGATCGCAATTACCCACGATTCTCAACCTATACGACCTCCCTCCTTCTCCTCACCTTTCTATGGCAAAACATCTCTCACTCATCACTCCCTCAGGACGTGCTTTATGTATTGATGAACCTAACCAAAATAAACTTGCTGTTAGCCATCCTTTTATTGCTCTCTTATGATTGACCTTCTGATACGTTTGTGTCTGTTCTCCTTTGTCTGTTACCCTTTCCTCATCTTCCTTTGTCGGGCCCTTTAACTTGTCTCGGATCCTTCTCTGTCTCAAACGTTTTGTTTAGTGGTGCCTTGAAATGTGTAAAGATTGAGATACCTGTGTTCAAATAAATGTAATGCTAGTCACATCAGGGCAGAGTGTCCATGGGGATGTAATGTCAGTGTTTACATTGTTGACCCTGGACGATAAAACCAGTCTTAAGGGTCAATGTTTCGAAATTGAGATTTTTACATCATCTGAAAGCTGAAGAAATAAGCTTTTTTATTGATAGTATGGTTTGTTAGGAAATGATCATATCTGGCGCAACAACAACTGTTTACAAAGCTGGAATCTGACGGTGTGAAAAAAGCAATTTATTTTAGAATATCGCCTTTGAATTTGTTTATCAGTGGCACTGTAGTAAGCCATCAACTCACAAAATTAAAGTTTTTATACATTTACGGTAGGAAATTTATAAAATATCTTCATGGAACATGATCTTTACTGAATACCCTAATGATTTTTGGCGATTACTAAAAATGTTCCCGTGCTACTTAAGGTTTTGTTGTCCAGGGTACATATGCATTTATATTTTGGGCAAATTTTACTCTTACCTCAAGATGGAGGTACAAGGTTTTTGTTTAACCTTTTGGAATATTCGGCATACTTTTGAACCTTTAAGTAGGTGACCACTAACCACGTGCCGTGGCGATAAAAAATATAAACATTCACAAATGGCTAAAAAGGAAACTTCAACCTTTGAAACGCTTTTCATACACAGTTTCATCGGACGCATGCATCTAGCCCGAAGTTAACTTCCGGTCTGTGCATGGTTCTAATATAGCAACATATTTTGTTTTATTTATATTCATATTTATTACCAAAGTTTTACTACAAATATCATGGCTAAACTATGGAATAATGTGAATATTGTAAATTTGTAGTTTTAAGTCGCAAGGGTGGGCGGCTTGGCGCCAAAATCTTCACACAGTTCTGTGACGTGGACTGTAGAAAGTGGGGAGAGTGCCGCGCAAGCCTATGGGTGCAAAGTTCTGCTGTTAGAACGATGGGCGGAGCCTGCAGCTGTCATTCATTCACCACAGTTACACACATGTCATTGCATTTCAAGTTATAAAAGTATATAATGGCAGAATCCGGCGAAACTGCACTTTTCAATAAAGTCACTGTTTATTCTCTCCTCGCGTGTGTGGGGCAGTTTGCGGTCGGATACGTTTTTGCGCAAAAGTGGGGGAACAAATGTTCGACTGCTGATAGATGGGTCCTCGTGTGGCTGTTTTACGACGCAATAGTTCATTTTACTCTGGTAAGTGCAAATATCCTTTAAAAGATATTCTGGTGACATGTTCGTGTCATACTATTTCGCTAACAACAGCATGCTCGCTTTATACCGTGTGACTTTAGGAGGGACCCTTTGTGTACATGTCACTGGTGGGAAATGTTGCAACTTCTGACAACCTGTTTGCTGAGCTGTGTGAGTAAGAAGTTTATATTATGCTTTGTGCGTACAGTAACGTATACAACTCTAACGATGCATATTAGGAATAAGATATCATTGTAATAATCACTTTTAGGGCTTTTCTCCTGCTAGAAGATGAAAGAACGTTGACAGCCAATCAAAATCCTTTTGAAATTTACAAATGTATCAATAAAAATGTAAAACCTCAGCGCGCGAGCTTTGAATATACATTACATTATCATATGTTGGTGTAATTACTTATATATTTAATTATTTTTTGTATGAATGTGCCACTATTACACTGTATCAGGACGACACCATGTGGCGTTTGTTGGTATTGTGTCCCACACTACACTCAATATTTTTAAAAAGTATCAAAATAAAGTTTTCATTTTTTTATAGTGTTATCGTTCCTTTCCATCTTTTCACACTAAATGTCTTGAAAAACAAATGTTTAAACTGTTTTGAAGTGTCAGTGCTTTTAATCCCTACATGCATCACATTTTCAAAAGTATGTAATTACGTTATTTGTCATAGTAGCACTTAAATCTTATTTGTGGGTATGCTTATTCATTCTCAGAACACGAGAGCACATTGCACCAGGTTTGTTATTGTTATAGTCATATCCCGGGCCATACCATTAGCAGTTTTATGGTGGAGATGTGGAGCGAATAAACCTAGACACATTTAGCCTAATATGTCTTATATGCATGTAATGTTGGGGTTTAAATACTTTACAGGGAAAGAATATGGCAAGGCAGATGAACGCTGGTTGTACTCGGACCCAACGATAGTTTCTCTAGAGCTTCTGACGGTGGTTTTAGATGGCTCTTTGGCCCTTCTTCTTATCTACGCCATCATCAAAAACAAACACTACAGGTAAAACTGAAGAAAACCTTTTTTAATCAAATCCATTGACCACACATGAAAACCATTAGGACAGTTTCACAACCTCGAACACTGACTTCACTTCGTTTCTGACCCAGACACTTCATTCAGATCACTCTGTGTGTGTGCGAGTTGTATGGGGGCTGGATGACCTTCTGTCCAGACTGGCTCATCGGAAGCCCCAACCTGAACACCAACAACTGGCTGTACATGTGGGTCTACCTGGTGTTCTTCAACGGGATCTGGGTGGTGGTGCCTGCACTCCTTCTCTGGCAATCATGGAGGGCTTTAGCGGATTTAAAAAGGACTCCATCAGTATCCAAACAAGACTAGATAGACTCTAATATTAAATACACCAAATTCTTATTGCAGTTATGTAAGCTATTCAGAGGGAAACGGATTAGACTGCAGTTAATATATTACGCATTTATTGCGTATGCAGAGGGTGGTTAGGCGTGGGTTTGCATAACTGGGGTGGTAAAGACAAATTGGAAACAATAGAAGCACACACTGAACTTTTGACTCGCATTTCTGCCATAATCACACTAAACGTGTGCATGCTGTCTGAAAGGAGCTTTTTTGCTCTAGAATCAGATTCCTTATGGGTTGAATATGATGGTAAAACATAGACAATAGTTTTATTCCTGTTTTATTCCTCTTTAATGTAAGATGTATCGGTTTAATTCCACTACTGTATCATATTTAATCAAGAATAAAAGGTCCAACAAAGAAGCGCCTTTTTTCATTTGTCAAGAGTAACAATTTGTTTTTTTTGAGCGAGTTATCACATTTGACAAATCACAACATTCCATACATCACATCACATTTGCTTGCCGCACACAGTGTTTGGCATCAGTTTGCATTGCTACATTGAAGTCTGCTCTATTTGGTAACAAAAAAGCAACAAATGTGCTTAACTCATAATAGAGATGGTCATGGTACATGTTTACAATCAAGCACATAAAGGGCTATAAATAGATACAATATGTAAAGCATAAACAAAACTTCTATTCCAGTAGTTCAAACTTCTCACAAGCTTTCTGTCAAACATATTGCCTTTATTTATTTTCTCCCAAGTTTTAATATGACAAGGATCAAACCTCTTGCCCTTCGTTTACGATTACATATACAAACTGTCCAAATAAAAAAGTCATGTTTCTGTCATCTGACAGACTTTTTAATTAGTTTAGATACAGAAATGAAGGCTTGGTGGAGTCCCATTCCCTTCAAGGCGCTACAAGCTTGGATCTCCCAAACCCGATCCGTGTAACTGTCCAGATCCAACAATGTGGACACCTCTCTGATAGTCATGCTGTTTGTCAGGTCCTTTTTGTTGGCCAGCACCATCAGAGGAACTCCTCTCATGTGCTCATCGTTCAGGATCTTCTTTAGGGCTTTCTGAGCTTCCCCCATCCTGGCACGGTCACTGCTGTCCACCACGAAAACGAGAACCTTGCATCCCTCCAGGAAGAACTTCCAATTGGACCTCATGGTCTTTTGTCCACCCACGTCCCATACGGTGAGGGACGTTTTCTTGTCCAGTTCTACTGTTGCGACATTGAAGCCCACAGTAGGCGACGTCTCCATCACGACGCCTTGTTGCTGTCGGAAGAGCAAAGTGGATTTTCCGGCCGAATCCAAACCCATGAGGAGAACCTGAGGAAGTTTATGGAGCTCTTTGGATTTAAAGAGACCCATCCTGGTTTGATAAACGTGAATTCAACGCTGTTGGTTTGTATATCGTCTTCGGTTTTCTTGAGGAATCGTACGCGGTACCACGGTTACCTATCAGTGCGCACCTGAAACTATTGGCTTGATACTCACCGTGAACGAGTTTGTCCGCATTCTTGAACAGGTGTATCGACTTCTTGATTTCTAAATGGCAAACTACACCTTTAATTAATATGTCAATGACATTGGCGTCCATAGGTGTCGCTGTTTTGAGCATTTATAGAGACATCGTTTATTTATTTATTCATTATTTGATGTGTTACTAACGTTTCTAAACGTGGACTTCTCAATGATTTGGCAATTTACCTACTGATAATAAAACGTTAAAACAAGTAAAACATGTTTAATTTAATAATTTAACAGTCGATTTATTGAATTCGCATCAAGTTTACGCAGAGCGCTCCAATTCCTGAGCCCCGCCCCTATCACTTCGCGCCTCCGTCTATTGGCCAACCTGGGAAGCGCAACCGTTCTGTGATTGGACACATGGCAAGTCGCTCAAGCACCCGTAGCAACCGCAGGGATCAGGAAACAAGTGCCTCCGTTTCCTCACACAGACGTGAACGCGCATCCGTGAGAAAACTGGATAACAAATATAAATGCGTCATATTAAACTCCAGTAGTCATCAGGTAGGTGTTGTCTTGATGAAAACCTCTTCTGGTGTTTTGTTGCGTAACTTCTTCATCTTGTGTCCTAATGCAGTGATGCTGTAGCTGTTAAGCTAACCGAGCTGTCCTGACTGCATTCAGTCGTGTGCTTTGGTTTACTATGAGGTCTTCCTAATTTTTTCATGCGCAGTTATGACTGAACCCCGATTATCTCAATAAAAGCGATAATCTGCAAACATGAGGTATAACGTAAATCAGAAATATGGATTTTGGCAGCTGTTGGCGAATCCGCTATTGTTTTCTGCTTATCATTCACCAGTTCTTTACTCATTCAAATATAAGAGCCTTGTTGTGCAATGTTAAAGCTATTTGCTGTGTTAAATGGGTCATGTTAGTGGCATAAAAATCAAATAAGTTAGTTGTCATATGCATAAGATGTTAATGACGAACTGTACGTTGCAATGGCTAATGTGAAGCCCATGCTACAGCAGCACGATATAAAAAGTGAAACAGAAATTTAAAGGACCAGTTCACCCTATAGGCCTGAATACACTACAATACTTTTTAACTAGACATCATACACTTGCAAAAAAAAGCTTCATATAGAAACACACTAACTGATCAAATCTGCAAACTGGCACAGACTTTCTGACCATTCTGTCATCTTTTACTCACCCTGACGTGACTTTCTTTCCTCTTCTGTAGACAAAGTTTATTTAAACAAAATGATGTGCCTTCATTGCTTTCCTCGTCATATTTTTTTGAGCTCCAAAATAAGTCACCAGACTGCCAGATGGACTCTGTGCCAGCTAGATCTTTAAGATAAAAGACTCTTATTTAACGTGTTTAATATCTTTCCATAGACAAACATTTCTGACATCTTTGTGCTTCGTAGGCACAAGCAAACCCACTGGAAACGCATATTGGGTCCCTGGCTTTAACCCCGGCCGTCGCTTCATAACAAGGAGTGTTGCCATGGTGGATGTTAGTAAGTGGCCTCTCTTCACCCTGTTAGACACGCAGGAGATCGCCTCCATACGTAAAGCATGCATCTTTGGAACATCTGCAAACGAAGCCATTTTCATCACCCATGATGATGAAGTAAGCTACCTATAACATCTTGGTTTTTGTGAGTAGTTTACATGCATATTTTTGTACTAAGCGTCTTCCTCCCACACAGGTGTATGTTTTGGGTATGAACTGCAGTAATTGTCTTGGCACTGGAGACAGTCAAAGCACTATTGTCCCTAAAAAGCTAGACGGTCTGAGCGGGAAAAAGGTAGTCAGTCTGAGCTATGGCAGCGGACCACACGTTCTGCTAGTGACTCAAGGTGAGCTCATGCTTAAAGCCACAGTTAACCCCCCCCCCCAAAAAATACTGTTTACATCATTTATTCACACTCTTGTTGTTCAAAACCTGCATATGACTCTTTCTTTTTTAAAACACAAAAGAAGAAATTTTGAGAAATGTCTCATTGGTTGTCCATACAATAGAAGTCAATGGGGTCCAAATTTTTTTGTTTCCCAACGTTCTTGAAAATATCTTCTTTTGTGTTCTACAGAACCCTGAACTGAGAAGTCTGACCCAGTGAAGGATTGTTTGGAGATTGTAATGTTTTTTAATTCCCTGTCCTTCCAGAGGGCGAGCTGTATGCATGGGGGCATAATGGATACAGTCAGCTGGGCAATGGAACGACCAATCAAGGTGTTTCCCCTGCCCTGGTGTCTACTAACCTGCTGAGCAAGAGGGTGACTGAGATTGCTTGTGGATCTCATCACTCTTTAGCTCTGACCCATGAGGGGGAGGTGAGACATGAAAACTATGTTGGTTCTACAATGTAGATAAACCTTTGCATCTATGCATTTTGGAGATTGAAACCCAATCCTTGGCCGTTGCTAGCGCTATTCTAAACAATTTGATCTACTGGAATCTGCAAAATATATACATCAAGGTGTTTCTGAATACAGGCATTTTCTTCAGAATTACTTGTAGTTAAACCGATGGCAGCTCATGGCGATTCAGTTTCAGGATAAAATGTTTTCACGTGCCAATCCTTTAATCCAACCCAAATCCTTCCTTCTTCTTTGCATATAACAAGTTCGCCATTATTACTGTACTAAAAAAATGTTGGTTAAATATGAAGTTAGATTTTGAAGTACTTAAAGGTGGATTTAAGCTTGAACGGGCCTCGTTCTCTTAAGCAAGTTTAGTTACCCGCTTAGCCTTGCTGTGTTAGCTGTGGCGAGGGACATGTGACTTTGTTTGCTAAACTGTGAGGGCTTTTGTTCTCACTGCGGCCAAGATCAGCTCGGGCCTAACACTTCATGTCACTCCATGTGTAAGCTTATAATGCAAATTCAGCGTCATTAATGTTTATTGTACAACATAGCTTGAGTAAAACAGCCCTAAAGGAATTGAGTATTCTGTAAATGAGCTGTACCGTGCAGTGGAAAAGCGCGATAAGATTATTTAAATGTTACCAGTTCTTTATTGTGTGTCCTTCTAGGTGTTTGCATGGGGCTACAACAATTGCGGTCAGGTGGGTTCAGGGTCCACCGCCAACCAGCCAACGCCCCGCAAGGTGACCAACTGTCTACAGAACAAAGTGATGGTCAGTATAGCCTGCGGACAGACCTCCTCTATGGCCGTGGCGGATAACGGTGAGGTAAGAGATGGAATCAACCAACAATATCTTCCTGATTTAGAATTTTCAAATCTGCTGCTCAATTCTTGTGTAATTGTTGATTCTAATGGTTCTAACGGCTTAACCTGTGTGTATTTTTTTGGGATGGTTCTGTATTTCTCACTGTTGCTTGGTTGCATGTTGGTGAAATGTGTTACAGGTTTATGGGTGGGGTTACAATGGAAACGGCCAGCTGGGGATAGGCAACAATGGGAACCAGCTGACACCATGTCGCTTAGCTGCACTGCAAGGCCACTGTGTACTGCAGGTAAGAGCAGGAAAACGTTTGAAAAAAAGAAGATATTTTGAGAAGTGTCTCAGTGCTTTTGTGTCCACTCAGTGGAATCAAAAGATATAAATACACAAACATTGTGGAACTGAGAAATCCAGACTGTCTCATGTTGTGCCCTTCACATTATGTGTGTAATGTTGTCTCTGTTTTAGATTGCCTCAGGTTATGCTCATTCTTTAGCACTGACAGATGAAGGCCTCTTGTTCGCATGGGGGGCCAACACGTACGGTCAACTGGGCACTAGCAACAAGACCAATCAGCTCAGCCCCGTCCAAGTCATGACTGAGAAAGGAAGGTGAGGGAATGAGATAATAAAGTATTTTTCTGTGGCATTTGAATGTAATTCTCAACCTTTTTCACTTTTGTAGGACATTTTTTGATTCACAATTTCTACCCAATAAAATATTGCAGATCTTGGCATAGCTAGAAAGGTTTATTTGAGCAAAAAATGCTCAACATTGTGGATTTTGTCAGTGCCATTGTTGCATCCTAGAGAGATTTCCTGTTGGTATAGTGGGAGTTTCCTGTAAGTTATCCTGTTTTGAGTTTCTAAGCAAGCAGTTGCTTGATCGCTCCTTCTCTGTAGGAACAGTCCAGTTGTTTTGCCATTTTTTTGTTTGGGTTTAAAGTTGGATATGCGAACAGCCAATTATAAGATCTTGGTGGCTGTTTTGTTGACTTGTACCCCACCCCATCCTTTGGACATTTACTCCCCTTATTCCCATTTAGTGCTGCCTGCTTATATCCTTCCTCACGTCCTCCCTTCTTCCCCATATTTCTTGCTTTCTAATGTTACCGCTCCACCTCTGTCTTGCTTTATCAGGATTGTAGAGATAGCCGCCTGCCATTCAACACACACCTCTGCGGCGAAGACCCAGAGCGGTCAGGTGTACATGTGGGGCCAGTGCCGCGGACAGCCAATCGTACTGCCACACCTCACGCACTTTACCAGCACGGATGACGTGTTCGCCTGCTTCGCCACGCCCTCTGTGATGTGGCGGCTGCTCACCATGGGTGAGTTTGTGTTGTCATCAATGTCATTGTTAGATGATTAAGTTCAAATTGACAGATCTTTGTTCACATGCACATTTGTAAATGATCTAATTCTTCAGAAAATAATGTGTTACAGTTGTGTTCAAAATTATTCAACCCCCAATGCTGTAAATGATTTTAGGGAATTTAGTGTACATTTGTAATTGTATTCAGAATGAAATCCTACAAGGACTTCTTAAAGAACCATATGCAACTAAAATGACATCAATTAGTTTTGTAATACAGTAGTAAATGTTTCTTTTGTGAATTCTTCATTGACATAATTATTCAACCCCTTAAAGACTACCACTCTGATGAACAGAGGTTCAATGAAGTGTTTTCAATCAGGTATTGAAAACACCTGTGGATATCAGGGAGCAGCAATAAAGCCTAACAAGCACCAATTAGGCAGCTTTAAAATGACTGTGATACTCAGCTCCTTCTAGACATTTACTGGTGTGGTTACAAACATGGTGAGGTCAAGAGAATGGTCCAGGAAGACAAAAGAACAGGTGATTACTCTTCACAGGAAGGGCAATGGCTATAAGAAGATTGCAAAGATGTTAAACATACCAAGAGACACCATAGGAAGCATCATTCGCAAATTCAAGGCAAAGGGCACTGTTGAAACGCTACCTGGTCGTGGCAGAAAGATGCTGACTTTGACTGCTGTGCGCTACCTGAAGCGTAGAGTGGAGAAAAGTCCTCGTGTGACTGCTGAGGAACTGAGCAAAGATTTGTCAGATGTGGGTACTGAAGTTTCTGCTCACACAATACGGCGCACCCTGCGTAATGAAGGCCTCCATGCCAGAACTCCCAGGCGCACCCCCTTGCTGTCCCCAAAGAATAAGAAGAGTCGACTGTATGCCAAGTCATGTGGACAAACCACAGAAGTTTTGGGATAGTGTTCTGTGGACTGATGAAACAAAATTAGAACTGTTTGGGCCCATGGATCAACGCTATGTTTTGAAGAGGAAGAACAAGGCCTATGAAGAAAAGAATGCCTTGCCTACTGTGAAGCATGGCGGGGGGTCAATCATGCTTTGGGGCTGTTTTGCTTCTGCAGGTACTGGGAAGCTTCAGCGTGTGCAAGGTACCATGAATTCTCTTCAGTACCAGGAGATATTGGATGACAATGTGATGCAGTCCATCACAAACCTGAGGCTTGGAAGACGTTGGACCTTTCAACAGGACAATGATCCCAAGCATACCTCCAAGTCCACTAGAGCATGGTTGCAGATTAAAGGCTGGAACATTTTGAAGTGGCCATCGCAGTCACCAGACTTAAATCCGATTGAGAACCTCTGGTGGGACTTAAAGAAAGCAGTTGCAGTGCGCAAGCCTAAGAATGTGACTGAACTGGAGGCTTTTGCACATGATGAATGGGCGAAGATACCCGTAGATCGCTGCAAGACACTTGTGTCAAGCTATGCTTCACGTTTAAAAGCTGTTATAACTTTAAAAGGATGTTGTACTAAGTACTAAGATTGAATGTCGCTTGGGGGTTGAATAAAACTGATAATGATGTGAGCTCAGAAAAGACATTTGTGGTTATTTCATTATAAATGTTATGTTATATTTGTCTGACCTACACGTGCCTCTTTGATTTAATTGTAAGCAGGATGACTGAATGATCATAATCAATGTCAAACCGACCAAAACAATCAATTTCAGTGGGGGTTGAATAATTTTGAACACAACTGTATAACGGTTTTATATAACTGTACCGTGTTTGTTTCTATAAGAGCATGATGACTTCCTTACTGTGGCCCAGTCCCTTAAAAAAGAATTTGACAATCCAGAGACGGCTGACCTCAAATTCAGCATCGACGGGAAGTACATCCACGTCCATAAATCTGTCCTTAAAATCAGGTGATGTCCGACAAAGTTTAGCTCTGTCTGGTTTAAAGACTTCCTGTACATGATTAGACGTCTCAAGGCTCTCTTCTTCTTTTATGTTTATTTAACACTTTATTCCCTCATCTCAGGTGTGAGCACTTCAGATCAATGTTCCAGTCTCATTGGAATGAAGATATGAAAGAAGTGATTGAAATCGACCAGTTCTCTTACCCGGTGTACCGTTCTTTTCTTGAGTTCCTTTACACAGACAGTGTGGATCTTCCTCCGGAGGATGCCATCGGTGGGTTCAGCACTTTTAGTCCACCAAACACTGATGCTATTACAGGGATGTGGATATTTGCGTTAAAAATAATTGGATCTGTCTGTCATTCTCAGGATTGCTGGACCTGGCAACCTCGTATTGTGAAAACCGTTTGAAAAAGTTATGTCAGCATATCATCAAGAGAGGCATCACGGTGGAGAACGCTTTCTCCCTGCTGTCTGCCGCCATCAGATATGATGCTGAGGTAACGCGACTCCACCCTGGGGGCGTGGCTTACTAGAACCTATAGCAAAGACCTGTTTTACTAGCTCTTCACCAATCCCTCTAAAAAGTGTTTGATTCTTTGCTTCGGATCACGTATTCATGGATGATATTGATCATTGTTTATATCGCTTTTCCTTTCTTGCTCATTCATGTTCCTGCTCTCTGTCATCCGAAGGATCTAGAGGAGTTCTGTTTTAAATTCTGTGTCAACCACTTGACCGAGGTCACGCAGACAGCTGCCTTCTGGCAAGTCGACGGCAACATGCTGAAGGAGTTTATCTGCCGAGCCAGCCGCTGCGGAGCCTTCAAAAACTGACACCCACCATGAATCCTTCTGTTACCCATCTTGACAGACAGAAGGCACTGTTTTAAAGGATTTCATGTTAAGTTCTGTCACCATAGACTTTAAAGACGGGTCAATGTTTGTGTTAATCTCAGTACAGTGAAGGAAAGTGCACAGCTTTGTGACTCAAAGACCGATTGGCCTTACAAGGTTTAGAAGAGTTCGGGTTAAGACCATGTCTTTCTGTCAGGCACAAAACAGGGCATCTTTCTGCTGGGGGCTTTCATTCTAGTATGCTACCATTTTCTGAAAAAGATTTTCTCTTATTAGAGATAGAAACTGAATGTTCTTGTTAAAGGTCAAATGTTTCGCTAAACAGGCGACGTTGCCTGAAAACGTTCAAGTGCTGCTGAGGGTTGTAGTGTTTGTGTCATACACTACAAGGATGGAGGGAGATTAAAACTTGTATTACTAGGACACACACCACTGAAACGCATACAAATGATTTTTTTTGTCTTTTATATTAATTCAGGGGTGTTGTCATTAGTCATTAAATGTATATTTTTCTTGATATGATGCAGTGCATCAAATACAGTGTTTGCTTTATATTTAATATGCTGATGTAATGTTAATGAATAAAAGATAAATACGTTTACTTGATTAACGTTGGTCTGGGCATTTTAGGTTTTAACCTTTGGACTGTTTGCTTTTGCTCGGTTTAGGAACACAGTTGACTTAGCTTTGGAGTATTAAAACAGCGTGTAGAACATATATTTACAAATAATTGCACACGAGCAGTCTAATGTTTAAAGTTTTCTAATATAAAAGAGTATTATTTGTAGTTGCACTAATAAAGCTGTAATTGTTTTGAAGGGGTTGTTCATATATGATAACTGCTTACATGGCAACATTTTGATAGGTGTGAAATTTCAGATCCCATCATATAAATGCCTGCAGTTTGCTTTTCTGTTACATATCGACCAGCTATATTTTTTTGTCATGTACATATTGTACAGTTTTTGCATTAGTTTTTTAAGACAACCTGCACACAGCGTGTGCCACAGTTTCTCTTGTATGTAACAATGAGCATGTTTGCTTAAAGGTAAATAAAACTTTTCTCAAATGTTGCTTCAGTACTTTTTTAGTATTTGGTTCAGATGTGTTCTAGTGAACAATTGATCAATTTGTGATATTATAATCTTTAAATTGTACATTTAGTGTATTTTTCAAAATGAGGCAATAAATGTAGCAGTTTCTAAAATCAATTTTATATGATATTTTAGGGATTTATGATGACTTAATTCAAACTCAATGCTTAACAAACAAAGCCAATACTGTAGTCTACAAAGAAACAAAAACGAAGAGACCATTTCAAATTTTAATTCAAAAGTAATAACACAGATCACATAAAAATATGTGTTATTCAGTCAAATATTAATTACTCTAGTAATGAGGCGCCGTCCAAAGCCGTAATACTGGGGAAACACTTTTCTCCTCTTGGAGAGTGTGTTACGGAGATCACATCCTACCACTAGGGGAGGTACATGTTGAGACACTAACATGGTCTCAACAGTGGGGAGAACACATGCGAGAAATGTGTCTGCCCGAGTAGTGGAGACAGAGCCCAGGTGGGAGCGCCACAGGAGAGGAGGTCACAGATTCACCAACAGGGGAATAAGGAGTGAGAGATTCAACATACGGGACTACCCTGCAGGGGAGTCACTACGTATGGGGAAATAGTTCTAGTTGGGGATCCACCTGACCAGGGGCAACTCTACCAATGCTGGACTTGGTCTCAACAGCCCAATCCGCCTGGCCTGTTTACCAAAAAATGCCAATACTCAGTGATGAATAGAGGAAAGTAGGGAGGATATATAGCGTGGACTTACCTAAAAAGGGGAGAAGGCGCTTTAGTAGGCGTACGCCCAGGCCAGATTCCTGTCCTATACGGTGATAGGGTGTGAGACATGAGCTGACTCTGGTTCCACTCGGAGGTTGTAAAACCTCGAGAAGGTACCGTGCATAGCCCAACCGACAGCATGCCTGCCAGAGAGGCGCCTTGAGCCATTGCCCACGAGGAGGCCATACTCTGAGTGGAGTGAGCTCTCACTGCCAGTGGGCACGGGCGATCTTGGGACTGGTATGGCAAATTAATGGCACCCACAATCCCATTTGCCAACTCCTGTTTGGAGACAGCACTCCCCAAGTGATGTCCTTGAAAACACACAAAGAGCTGCTTAGAAAGAGGTTTTAAGGCGCAAGTAGAGGCGCAGTGCGCGTACTGGATACAGCACGTTGGAGGTTGGGATCTTTCTCCCCATTGGGGAGTGCCTACAGGTTCAACATTTGGTCCCGGAAGGGAGTAGTGGGAATCTTGGGAACGTAACCGGGCCAGTTTCTCAGGATAATGTGAGAGTTATTGCCTGAATTCTTGGCACCCATGGGACACGAAGAATGCTGGAGGTCCCTTACCCTCTTGGTAGAAGCGAGCTCCATCAAGAGCCATCAGATGAGGAGACTGGCGTCTCTGAGGAGCTCGAAAGAGGCCGTACCAAGGCCCTGTAGGACCATATTATGGTCCTAAGAGAGTACGGAGCGCAGCCAAGGTGGATCCAGATCTAACTCCTCCAACTTTATATACTTGCCGGTCGGGAAAGTTTGTTCTTATCAATGTCATCATTTTGTGTACACCTGTAAGTGATGATAACAATTAAATATTTGTTATCCCTAACCCAACCCCTAAACCTAATAAAATAAGCTATTGAAAATGCCCTAGTAATCTAATGATTGCGTGTGCTAATATGTTGTTAATGCATTACCCTCAGGTATAACAATGTTATTGAGATATTCCCTTTTAAAATTACTCCAATTCTTCCCTTATTATATATTGTTTTTTTGTATAATAGACAACAAACTCTGCAAAATCAGAAATATAAGATAAATGATCACCCAGTCATATTACCTGTCTCAAATATTAGGATATAAATTTGTGTTTAATCATATATATATCATAATCATATCATATGTTTAATATAAAAACGTTGAAATATTTCAGAACAGTTTACCTAAAATGTCCTATTCTCCCCAAATAAACACAATTTAAAATATTAAATGATATAAATCCTTCCAATACATGTTAACATTTGAAATGTAATTTTGAGAATGTGCCTTGTCATTTATGCAAACATTTATTTGAAGATACAGAACATATATTTTGTACTTGTTATTTGTCTCAGTTTTTCTGGAAAGCTTTGAAGGACTGGATGGTAAAGAGAAGTATATGCTGATGATTTCACTCTCACTTCACAAGTTGTATTGTATGGAATTACTAAAGGGTGCTCTGTTTTGAACGTTTTGATTAATATTATTATATTATTAACACTTTAAACATAAATGCGGATATTTTTAATCTTTTTCTTTGTTTATTGTATTAATAAATAATTTAAAATACTTCTCAGATGCCCATTTTTTTTGGTATAATCTGTTGTATTTATGTTATTTTTATGTTATTTCCTTTCTTCTTATTATTTATGTTTGCTTTATGGTTAGCTGGAATGATGGAAATAATATGGTTTCAATGTGTTGAGCGTTTCATACCAGATGTGTAAGTATTGATGTCATTTGTTGTATTAAAATCGTGTTCTCAATGAAATAAAACAAAATATGCTGCGGTGCTTTTAAAAGACCTTTCCCCGCCCAGTGGTGACGTCAGCGCAAGTAGGAAGTGGATGGCGTAGAGACGGAAGTTCTGTTGTTTTGGACCGTTGTGCAAATGACAGCTCAGTGTGAATGAATGGCAGCATCGGGCAGTCGTCGGTCTTTCGATGGACACGGATCTGTCCCACACAGCGACGAATCTCGCGATGTGACGGATGTTGGCGTACAGACGGACGCCAGAGTACAAGGTTAGAGTCTGATCCGGGGTCAGTCTGATCTGGAGACTTTCAATGTCTTCTTATGGTCCTCAGACGCCCGGTGGTCTAAACTTTTAACTATAATGAGTTGGTGTTCCCAAAGCTATCGCCTGTTGAGATGTTGAACTTTTTTTGTTATTGAGACATTGACCATGTCCTTTATCAGACCTGATGATAATATCATTTTCCCTTTAGAGCAAACATCTCCCTCTCTCTCTCTCTCTCTCCCTCTCTCTCTTTCTCCCTCTCTCTCTATATCCTTCCCTCTCTCTATATCCTTCTCTCTCTCCCTCTCTCTCTATATCCTTCTCTCTCTCTATATCCTCCTCTCCCTCTCCCCCTCTCTCTATATCCTTCTCTCTCTCTCCCCCTCTCTCTATATCCTCTCTTTCTCTCTCTCCCTCTCTCTCTCTCCCCCTCCCCTTCCTCTCTCTCCTCTCTTTCTCTCTCTCCCTCTCTCTCTATATCCTTCTCTCTCTCTCTCCCTCTCCCCCTTCCTCTCTCTCCTCTCTTTCTCTCTCTCCCTCTCTCTCTATATCTAAACTCGCATATGGAAGCATATGTGTTGCAAAATTCAATTTGCAATGTAATATGCAAAATGGCAATGCAGTATGTAAATTGACAATGCAATTGTGTATCTAAATATACATTTCAAATAACGTATGTGCAACATTAAGTGCAAAATGAAAATAAAAATTCAATTATATCAATTACATTTGGATGTTCCTACACGGGTTTTATGATTACAAATGTAATTGATATAATTGAATTTTTATTTTCATTTTGAACTTAATGTTGCACATACGTTATTTGACATGGAATGGATTTAACGGGGGATTTAAGCCATGGCCCAGCAGAGAAACCAAGACAGCCTAAATTAAAATCATAACCGTGTCGTTCTTTTGGATCGCAGGGGCAGCTAGCATCCAGAGGTTTTAGTTACTGCATTTAGGTTCAAACAGTACCAGTGGCTGGAATATTCTGTCAAAAGACGCGGCTTTTTGTTTTGCCTGTCGTCATTTTTGCATGGATCTGGTTTTATTTGTTTAGTAGCAGTAATATGCAGTTATTAGCCGTGTCCACTGTATTCTTTTTGGTTTTCATGAGACCCCCCTTGAAATGATCAAAGACCCCCATTGCCCCCCCAATCAAAATTGTCTGGAGCCGCCACTGCTGCAGAATCTGGAAAAAAATGAAACTTTTGGAAAAATAAGCGGATTTTTGAAAACTATGGTTTATTTTTTATTTAATCCTGCCCTGAGCAAGTTATTTGGCTAAAGAAATGTTAACATAAAGTTCAGAATAATAGAATAAAAGATTATTAACAGAATTTCAAAAAATACCCCAGGGCAAAAGTTTACACGCCCCTGATTCTTAAAACTGTATGATGTTAACTAAACAATCAATGCCAGTTTTTATGTTTAGTCATAGTTGTTTAAGGGTTTCTTTTTTGTCATGAGTCATGAATATCTGACAGATCGAGAAGTGTTTTAATTGCGTAGACTGATGATGTGACAGTGTTTGTTAATAATAAACAAGATGTTAAGATTCGATCTGAGACAGTTAATGTTTATGGCATCACCTCCAGATGAACCCTGCCAAGACAGAACTACTATTGTTTCCGGCACACCCTACGGTGCAACACGATCTCAACATCCATCTTGTCAATACCAAAATCACTCCTTCCAAAACAGCCAGGAACCCCGGAGTCATATTTGATGAACAGCTGTCCTTCAATGATCACATTGCAAAGACAACACGGTCATGCCGATACGCCTTATTCAACATAAGAAAGGTTAGACCCTATCCCACTGAGCATGCAGCACAACTCCTTGTCCAGGCCCTGGTAATCTCAAGGTTGGACTACTGCAATGCTCTCCCTGTTGGTCTTCCTGCAAAGGTTATCAAACCGGTCCAGCTGGTTCAGAACGCAGCAGCATGCCTCGTCTTCCAACAGCCCAAAAGGGCTCATGTGACACCCCTTTTATTCTCTCTCCACTGGCTACTGGTCGAAGCCCGTATCAGATTCAAGCCACAAATGCTTGCCTACAGGACTATCAATGGATCTGCACCGGCTTACTTTCACACCCTCCTGCACTCCTACACCCCATCAAGATCCCTACATTCAGCAAACCAGCGGCGTCTTTTATTTCCTTCTCATAAGGACACTAAATCGCTTTCCCGTTCATTCTGCTTCACAACTCCTTCCTGGTGGAACATTCTTACTAACTCTGTCCGGTCAACGACATCTCTCACAACATTCAAAAAACTACTTAAAACCCATCTCTTTTGTGAATACCTGACAGACAAAAAAAACTTTCTCTCAACAGGCAGTGGTCTAGCTTTTGTTGAAACCATTAACTTTGTATTGGCACCTAATGTATTATGGCTCCTGTATAGCATATCACTTGTTGCTCCCTAACTCTTTGTAAGTCGCTTTGGATAAAAGCCTCTGCTAAATGACTAAATGTAAAATGTAATGTAAATGTTATGAAATTGGTCATCAGCTAAGGTGAATTGGGATAAAATTGAAGCTCTGTGGGTAGGTCAAGAGCATTTTGGAAATCTCATGCATGGGAATCTTAGATGGGGACTAGAAGGTCTTAAAATCTTGGGTATTTTGGGGGGGTTCTGAAGAGTAACAAAAATCTATTTAGGAGGGTATAGAGGAGAAAGTGTGTACCCGATTTTCTAGGTGGAAATGGTTGCTACCCCAGTTGTCATATAGGGGAAGAGTCCTGGTTGCCAATAATTTGGTGGCTTCCACTTTGTGGCATAAGTTTAATGTGCTACAACCACCAGGAGGTCTTGTTCAAGAGTTCCAAAGGACTTTAGTGTCTTTTTTCTGGTCTGGTCAGCATTGGGTCTGGTCTGCTGCATTCTACCTTCCCATACAAGAAGGAGGACAAGGTTTTGTGGATATCAAGGCAAGAATAATGACTTTTCGTCTAAAATCAGCGATGAGACTGCTATATAGCAACTATCTGGCCTGGATGATCACAGCAATAGCAATCCTTCTGAGAGCAGGTGGTATGGGATTTGATGAGCATTTATTTATCGTGAACTTTATTTATCGTGAACTGCCTGAGTGAGTGGATCTCGGTCCTTTTTATAAGTCTGTGTTGGAGGCCTGGAAAGTGTTTGCCGTATCAAGATCACCCGGTTTATTAGCTGGGGCTCGGCTGCTGGAAGAGCCATTGTTTTTAATTTTTTTTTTTCCATCACTTGTTCTTTCATCTGCATATTTACATTAAAGGTTGCTGGCTGCTGGATATACAAAGTTGGGTCATGTGATTAGCAGCAGTGCAGAAGAAATGTGTCAAAGAACTGGACTGAAATCATTAAAGTGTCTAATGCCAGGGTTTTAACTGTTTAAGGTTTAAAAACTTTTTTTGGACTTGACTCTTCTCCTTAAGGCTGCTGGCATGTCCTGTACAAATATTCAATTGACAAACTAACCTCCAGTGGAGGATTGTACATGGAGCGTAGCTACGAACAGACATCTGGTGCACCTTAATCCTAGTGTTGGGGTGGGCTGCTCTTTTTGTCTGGAGGCAGAATCATGGTCTCATTTATTTGTACAGTGCTTACGTTTGGTTTCTCTTTTCTCAGTTATTATTCTTTTTTTAATCTTTTGGTCTGAATTTTTTTTGGGGGAAATTGTTTAAATATGGTCCCAAGTACTCTGTTCAACAGAAAAGAGGTCTGGTAATGATTAATTTTTTATCAGATACTGCCAAACTAGCAATTTGGAAAACAAGGATAATTAAGATGTTAGGGCAAGGTAATACAAGTGTGGTTCCAATGTTTTTGGGACTAGTGGCAGCTAGAATGAAAGTGGAATTTTCTCATTATAAGTTGGTGGACTGTTTATCTATGTTATTAAACATTTGGGGTGTAAATGAAGTGGTGTGTTTGGTGTATGGAATTGATGTGGTGTTGTCTGTTAATTTGTATATGAAGAAAAATGCTTTGTATTATGTGTATACTATGTTTGTGGTAATGATTGAGAAATAATTGTTAAAAAGTAGTCGTTTTAAATCTCTCTCTATATCTTCTAAATTGTCAAGTATTGTCCATCTGTTTACAATCGCCTTTATTTATGTTTTAGGTCTGGCTCCTAGACTATCAAAAGTCAACCTCTTCACATTGTTAAGTTTATGGATGGAACTTTTCCCTAAAAATGAACAAGAGCACAGAAGAAAAGATGCTGTATGTATAACATCACACTCAGCTGTCATGTTTTCAACACCTCCGGGCAGTTATTTAAGTGCCATTTAACTTAAATAGACAAATCTCTTAAAACACTGGCTAAACTAACAATAAAACAACATATTTCCCACCCACAATTACACCTGACATCTTCTGTACCGCAAATTCTGTTTCTTAAGCTTTAATTATGCTTAACAATTGTGAATAATGGTTTTAATAAGAATGTTTTTTTCTCAGCACTTAATGCAAGTTTATTGACTTCTGGGAAATAGCGTTATTATAAGAAAGCTGTTTGACTCATGAATATAATCGGCATTAAATATTTGTATGAACTGCGTTGAAGGGATAGTTCACACAAAATGAATATACTGCCATCATTTATTCAACCTCAAAACATCAACAAAAGATTATTTGAAGCAAGTTGGTAACCAAACAGCGCTGGCAACCTTTCACTTCTATTGTAAGGACACAAAACCATCTGTAGTTCCTTACATCAATTCGAGCCCGAAACTGATATGGAAAATGAAGATGATCAAGCCGATACATCAACTTTGCCGCCGCGACTTGAGCAGGATGTTAAGGATTGTTAAGGTATTATTAAAAAAAGATTACGTTAAATAGTTAAAAACTATAGTTAACTGTTTACTTTTTATATACAATGTTATAAAGACTATAAACAAACAACCATATACACCATACAGAGTTTGTGTGAGATATAAACAAGCTTGCATTTACAGCAGGGAATGGAAACATAATAAATAACGCGAGTGCTTTGGCCCTTCTTGATCAACCAGTGTTACACCACGTCTCGTCGCGACTCAACAAAGACAATAAACCCCATTATAAACACCACATTTGTTGCCTCTAGTTGGAACATTATTACTTATTATTAGGACGTATGTTGTCTTTTTTCACGTCGTGCGCCTGTCTGCATTTGCAGATCACAAACACACGACAAAGTCAACTCGCGCTAGTCGTAGCAAAGTCTTTTACAAGGCTGCTAATCTGAAGCACCTGTCATTGCAAAGTTATGTCTCTATTGCCCGGTTTCACAGACAAGGCTTAAGACTAGTCCTAGACTTAAAAGAAAGTTTGAGCTGTCTTACTTGAAAATAAATTGCCCTGGCATATCTTTAAATGTGTAATTTACATTGTTTTGTCTCAGGTTGCACACCAGTAATGTTTTTATCAAAGACGACTTAAATATGCTAATTAGACCAAGTCATAGTCCTGGCTTAAGGTAAACCTTGTCTATGAAACCAGGCTTTAATCTCTAATGTACATTATATATATATTTTTGCATCCAGACTGCAGACAGTGGTCTTGTGGTGGTCCAGGAGTGCAAAGTTCTGGGTCTACATCGCTCCAGCGTGCAGTTACATGCAGGGCAGGTGGCTGTGGTCAAACATGGCCCAAGACTGAAAGGATGTGATCTTTACTTCTCCAGAAAACCGTGTTCAACCTGCCTCAAGATGCTCATCAATGGTAAGATCGTAGGCCACTATTGACCGTCGTTCTAAAAAGGTCTCGAAAAACAATGCACGCTGTTACTCAAAAAAGTAGTTATGGTTGACTTCATGTTTTCACAACTACACGTATTACTTGAAATATTTGTTTTCCTTTTGTTTTATTATTATTCTACTCTATCAATAAATATTTTTGTTTCCAAGAAAACTGCAAAAGGTTGACATAACTTTTAATGTCCCATTCCCCGCCATCCCATTTTTCAACCTTTAGTTAGTTTGTAATGTTGCTGTTAGAGCATATAAACAATACCTGGAAAATTATAAAACTCAAAGTTGAGTGCCAAGCGAGACTACAGCCCTCTACTTTCCGGGTACATTATGTCACTATTACGAGTGCTTTTAATAACCTCCGCCCAAAGGTATGTGCCAAAAAAGGGCAGAGGCCTTCCTCAGGGAAGAGGGAGAGCCGCTGGAGTAATGTTTGGTTATCAGAGATTGTAAACATTTGACTGAGCTACGCGCTAAACTACTTTCACTTTCATCACACTCCTACAGCTGGTAATAAGAATTCAGCTACACACATTCTCAGATAACCAACGGTCAAATAACAGCTTCCATGACTTTAACATCAGCTGTGAAAGCTCTTCTGTGTTATACACTGATATGTGTGTGTGTGTGTGCGCATACCTCTGTCTAAAACACTTCTATGAAACGTCTTATGAAGTCGTGCTTGCAAATGTCTCCTAGTCAATCTGCTTGTTTTCTTATCCAACTCAGGTCCAATATAAAATGGCAAAACTAACGCTTCTGTTATTAGTGTTAATTAATATAACCGGTCCCTTGCTTTAGTAGGAAAACAAATGCAATCTCTAATAAAGATTGACATTTACACATGCTCTAGCAGACCTCCGTTACACTTCGATCGATCCGCATGTTTTTAACAGATAAAGTAAAGTTGAAGCCATTGTTGCTGTTTATTGCTATTGTTATTATGAATACACGTGCACTGAGAGGGGGACCGACCAATCACAGCAGCCTGAGAAGCAGAAGCTTGCTGATATGTTATGGGTGGGACATCTTCACACACACTCTTAGCGGGGAACCAATCACAACAGACCTGGTCAGCTTTACCAATCAGAGCGTTTCGGAAGGAGGGACTTCATATAAACTGAAAGAAATCCAGTCGTTTTGTTAGAAGAGGGACAGCGGTGAACAATAGACTTGAAATATTTGAAATATAAGGAGTTTTTTTATTAGAAACATGAACATTCATTGTTAAACACTCCAAAAAACACAATCAAAGCCTCAAAAACAGCAAATGACTGGCTCCTTTAACATAGATTGATGGTGAATGTTTTGTGTTTTTCTCTGAATATCGCTTTTTGGCACTTGTGGATTCAGCTGGTGTGAACAGGATATCCTACTGGCCCAGTGATGCTGAGATCAGCTTGCTATCGACTGACAATGACGATTCAAGCCACCAAGATGCCATCCTTGACGCCACAGCTGCAGAGAGACTGAAGTCCAACAGCAGGATTCACATCTGCGTCCTCCTACAATCTCTGGGCAGCAACATGCTGCAGTTCGTAGACGAAACATCTCAGAACTGTGAGTTCCTTGAAAAGATCGCTGCTGACAATCTAGATGTCGCTGATGTCTTCAAGCAGGAACGGATGAACAATTTGAGCGATTTTTCGGGAAGGTTCTTGGTGGATGATGAGGAACAGCACAGGTGTGTTCTGAACAAGATGGGACTTGAGAACTTTTGTGTGGAACCTAATTTTGGTAACCTGAGGCAACACATGAAGGATCTGATCAAGATTTTAGCCTCAGTTGCTGCCGGCGTTCCTGTGCTGCAAAGGGGATATGGGTTCTTCACGAGAGATCTCCAAGTGTTGGGCTCTTCAGCGCTGCCCCAAGATGTCGTACGACACTGTATCATACAAGCCCGCTTATTGGCCTGCAGAACAGGTGAGTCATGTTTATTTTGACACTTAGTAAGCATATGCATGTGTCAGATAATCCCAATATGAATCCTTCATTTTTGATCTGTTCCTTTAAAATAAGACAATAAGATCTTATTGGACAAAGTAGTATTCGCCAGGACTAGGAAGTATTTTATGACTTTTTTTTTTGTGCTGTTTTAGAGGATCCTAAAGTAGGAGTCGGTGCTGTGATTTGGGCCGAGGGGAAACAGGTGAGCAAAAAGTTTGGAATGAAACATTCAAATTCTGATTTATTTTTAAAAGAAAACTTACTTTTTCAATTTTAATTTTTTTCCAGTCGCAATGTGATGGCACGGGTCGTCTCTACCTTGTGGGCTGTGGCTACAATGCCTATCCAGTTGGTGCAGGATACGCGGAGTACCCTCAGTTGGATCACAGACAGGAGGAGCGGCAGAACAGAAAGTACAGATACATCCTTCACGCCGAACAGAACGCACTTACATTTAGGTGAGAAGCCATCATATGAAAACTCCACTTTTAGCTTGTTTATGTGCTTTAAACGGGTCCCCGGTGCATCTTTCAACCCAGCAAACGTGAAAAATAAGAACCCAGTAAGTTTGTTTTGGTGTGCCTTTCCCTGCATGTTCAAAGCGGATTTTCTTATATTGTTACCGCCCCTTAATCTACACAGTTCCACCCACCGCGCTCCGCCATTGTTGTTTTCACAAGTGACAGCAGTGTAGGTGACGCCATGGCTGAAGTTTGTGGACAACATGCAATGTAGTCGCTGCACAGAGTCCAATCCTAGGAAGAGACGGGTGGATTTCTTTTATTTTTTGTGGAAATCCATCAGAAACCATAAGTAAAAACCTGCATGTATGCGCTAATCAGTTCAAGCCAGTGTGCTTTTTCAAGCTGGGACAGCACAAGCAGGATTAAGCGCAAGTTATAGTCATGTGTAGGACCTACGCAGTACCCTATGACCCTATGTGAACCCCACGCCGTAGCCTGACGCGCAACTCTCCAAAAATGTATCAACGCGTCAAACCCAACGCGGACCCTACGTGGACCGCAAGAGCTGGGATTGGTCTGTTTGAACCCCTCCCTCAGGTAAAAAGAACTCTGTGCTAGAGTCATGTTTACTCAAACGCATTTCCGAATGAATTATCTATGTAATATATTTGTGCTTCTGTATTAAACCTCTCAAATCTGCAACAAAAGTGACTGTTTACTTGCCGCTATAAATGCTAATGCTTCTCAAACAAGTTGCTTCTTCTACGGCTCTTGTCTTGGTTACACAAGCAACACGCGTCTGGCCACTGACGCCTAGTGGTCATTGCCTTCGACGCGGAAAACGACGTAGAAGTATAAATGAAAACCGACACATAGGCTATGGCGTAGGCCGTAGGTCCTACGCAGAACTAAAAAGCGGCCTTTAGCTTCAAAGTTGTTCCTCAAAAGGGATCGAGACCGACTGAACAAGACAAAACTGCCGATGTGAGTAATATTTATCAACAGTCTGAATGGACGTAAATGTACCATATATATATATGAAGATCACGTTAGCATATGATAGTGAAGGGAGGTAAGTCAGTCACGGGCTAAATAGAACATTCAAAGACAGTGTTAAACCTGCTGTATATAAGGCAGATGGACACTTGGAGTTTAACTGTGTCAATGTTAATACATTATGTGCTATCCTTAAGCTCATTATCATTTAAAGAGACATTCACCAAAACGGGTTGCTGTGAGCAGAGCTGTTTTTGACGAGGCAAGAAGGGTTTTGTTTACACAGCCATTGAGTGTTTTTAAGCAAAACATGTTCCAGACATTTCATGAAAAGACGCTAATAAATCATACCAACTTGTTGAAAGTGTTCAACTGAGGAAACCTTTAAAGCTTTCATTTAGTTATAACTAAATTGGATGTGAAAAACACATCCATAAAAATCAGTCTTGAAAACTGTCTCCTTACCACACCCTGATTCACAACAGTAAGCTTTACGTCATTTGACTTCAGCACATGTAAAGATAAGGTCTTAAAATATCCTCTAATGTTACATTTCAAACAGAGATGGCGATATAGAGGCAAAAGTTATGGATTACAGCAATAAAATTGTAGATCTGCATCTAGCGCCTCCAAATAGATTTTTATGCAGTGTAAAAATCTCTTCCAAAGATTGTTAACTATGGCAAGCCGAATTAGCTTTTAATCATTCTCAGCATATGAAACTTTGATGTCAACAATTCAATTTTTACTAGTGAAACGGATGCGCTGTCTACGTCATGCACACGCTTGTTATAAATGCAGAGCAATCGCACAGACCGAACAGACTAATAGAAGCCAAACACGGCTGTTTTGGTACTCAAAAATGTGTGTGGTGTCATATCATTTTTAATTAAGTGGGGAACTGAACAGCATATTGTAACGTATACAGAAAAGGGTGCGTGTGGTCTTCCTTCTTTTTTGTCCTTGGGTGATCACATGCCTGAACCACACAATTATTGAAATCAAAAAATTTTATTTTTACTAGTAAGGATTACATTTCTGATATCTGAAATAAGATTTTTAACATGTAAGAAATGAATTAATTATTGATATCTGAAATTGAAATTGAAAGGCTGCTTATTATGATATTTAACTTGTAAAAATGCAATTACAGATATCAAGAATTAAGTTTTTTTCTAGATAAAATGCAATTTCTGATATCAAGGATACACATTGCTGGGAGTGATGACGTCAATGTTGATATCAAGAATTCACAATTTTACTAGTGAAAATGTAATAACTGATATAAAAAATAGTAATTGTGACTAGTAAAAATAGAACTTTTGATATAAAAAATTCATATCCTGAGAATGATTAAAAGCTAATTCGGCTTGCCAAAGTTAACACCCTTACAATCTTGCAAGTTTTGCCCACTAATTAAATATATGACAGAGTGATAATGTTTTTATTTTTGATTGTTTCTGTTTCCCGCAGGAGCACAGAGATTAAAGATGAAGAGAACACGATGATGTTTGTGACCAAATGTCCGTGCGACGAGTGTATTCCTCTGATCAGCTGTGCTGGAATAAAGCAGATCTACACCACAGATCTGAACAGCGGAAAAGTGAGGCACGATATCTCCTACCTCAGGTTCAACAAACTCTCTGGAGTCCAGAAGTTTATTGTAAGTGCTGCGTAAACACACAAAGAGTGATGATGTATAAGAATGTACAACAGCAGTTTACTGGATGAGGAGAAATAGAATGTAGCAGTTATGTTTTTCTTCCACAGTGGCAACAGAAATGTTCTGATTCTGAAGTACAGGCTGCTCTGCCAATGTCAAGTAAGATACTTCTCTGTTATTACATCACAGATTATGTCGTTCATTCTAAACAACATACTCACCAGTATAGACTGTATAAACGTTATGTGGTCCAAACTTTACTTCCGGTAGACCTCCGCAAACAATCAATAACTGTTGAGTAGTTTTAATTCAATTTGATACAATGAATATACAGTAGAATATTATTATAAATTAATGTTAAGATAAATGAAATGTTAAATAAATGGTTATAAAAACCAAAAACAGACCGGAAATTAACTTCGGGCAAGCTGCTTGTGTCCAATGAAGCCGTCTATACAATATACTTGCCAGACTTGTCTCTTTTTTTACACATTTTTCTCAATATAGTCGTGTGTTGGCAGTGCTGGAGCTTGGTCCCCATAGCACACATTAAATTGACTAACAAGTAATAGTTGTCTAATATCCACAGCAACACTGTACAAAATTATTGTACACTGTACTTAGTAATTTCTAACTTAATTTTGTACCAAATTTTCCCTTAGTTAATGTAAATGCATGCCTTTATTTTTCCACTTAGGTGTGTTTGTTCCTTATTGTTGTTTATTGATTTAGATGGCCATTTGTGTGTGATAAATTGTAATTAGTATTATATTATAAAAAAGTAATTATGTTCTTTGGAACAAGATGTAGTTTAGCCCTCCATAAAAAGCCATAAAATCGGAGTCACTTACTGAGGATTGCTTCAGCAAGATCTGGCAACACTGAATTGCTTCAAACTATCTCACTAAACTGTGGTTGGGCTAAATATGGCAAGTATATTTTACAAAACTCATGTTAGAATGTGCAGTTTGTTTAGACACGTTTCTAGAAAAGGATCATTTGAGTGATTCCGTGGGTTTGTGATGTGTCTGCCCGCCCTCATGATGTGAAATGAATGTCTTTTATTACAGATGGCTGCTCGAAACGGAGAGATGAAGAAACAGCATTTCAGTGCAATAAACGACTGCGATCATAGTGTTTATTTACGAAGCTGCATTCCTACTACGAAAATCTACAAACGTGAGATCGTTTTTAAAGAAACCACACATTTGGCTGATGCCTTCATCCAAAACATGTTATTTTTGCGCATGGGATTGAACCCATGACCTTGGCTTTCCTAGGATCATGCTTTGCAATATGAATTTGAGAATACATCATGTGCGCCAATATATAATACTAAATGGTGCAGATGTTTTATTAGGGTTATACAAATTGTAAAATAATTTTAGCACGTAAGATTTTATTTGTCAATGTTAAAGGGATTGTGTGAAATATTTAAGGCTTATAAGCCAAGGACGCACTTTTATGTTTGTGTTCATTTAATTGTTGGTGTGTAAGAACTTGTTAGTGAAAGTACAGAAATACAGTGTATGCAATACTGCATGCAAACTGCAAAACATGTTTTTTTTCCATAAAGAGACGATTCCACTAATGCTTCAGTTTTCTTTATTGATGACATGGTACTATTAGCATTTCAGAAGAAAACAGCAACTGTACGTGTAGTATGAAAAATTAAAAATCCAATGCTGAAATGAATAAACGTGTTGTTGTTTTTTGTACCTGCTAACAAATTTCCATAAGTTTGGCTCGTATGCATGTATTGCAATTCGTTGCCTTAAATTAAACACTTTGTCTCACTGCAATTCCAAGCCATCAATAAAAGATCTGACATTTTTTTGGCAACTAACGCCAACCATGAGATTTCAGGTCACAGGAATACCATATGGAATGAAATAAAGTTAAATGGCCAATGAGAATGCAAAGAAACAGAAGTGATGAATCCAGACCACCAAGTGTATTTCATTCCATAAAATTAAGACAAACTGAATCATTCAATCAATCAATCGAACAGGCGAAACAATGAGATTTAATGAATTTCTTCAACAGCATAACTCAAATATAGCGAGCTAAAGAGGTTCATTGCTTAACAGAGCTGAATATGCTCCTTCAGAACATATTAGAAATAACACAAAGAAATTAAGCTCCCCCTTTCAACATTTCTTCTGAAATAAAAAAAGTAAAATAACTCCAAAACAAAAGGCACCTGTTTTGTACATTTGTGTCCTTATTTCAGTTCGCGTTTCAGCTATATGCAACAATCTACTTCTGTCAAAATCATCATTATGGGTTATTTGGAAAAACACACTACAGTAACATGACTACAATAGTATAGAAAGGAGTATAGTACTACGGGTGCACTACAGTATTAAAATACTTTAGTACCTCAGTTATACTAAAGTAAAAGATACTATAGCACTAAGTTAACACCAGAGAACTAGTGTAGATATTTCTACATGGAGTTGGAATATACACCGGTTATAAACAGTGACAATGTTTCTAGCTTCTTTAGAAAATGTCAACCACCTTAACAGAGGATAATCAGTGTTCCGTCTTGTTTTTAACACAAGTAAACAAATAATATAGATAAAACTAAATAGTGATGCTAGCTGATCAAACAATGGCCTGGCGACTCAAAATGTACATAAACACTTTTTTTAAAGCACAAACCAGTTCCTCCGCACAAACCTGTTTGAGCTCTGAAAAACAATAATTAAAATACTGATAAATGAAATCTTCCTTCTAAATAATAACACAAAACCAAACAGAATAGAAACGATCAGGTGTGTAGTGTTTCCAAACAACTGCGATCGCTATTGATGCCCGAGGAAAGCGATGAAAGATGACGGAAGGAATGAAAGTGTGAAGGTTAGTGCAGTTAAAAGTCCTCGGGGAGAAAAATCGACAGCTCATAAATAATTTGGGAATATTTCAGAAATATCCCTCTCTTCCAGCAACCTTCCATCAGCATGGCGACAATGTGGAGGCGTTGAGCGTCCGGGTCGACAAAATCATCCAGAATGAAATGAACATTTCTCTGTACTTCCTAATCCGCAACGGGTCTTGCTAGGCGGTTCTTCCTGTAATAGAAACTGGCTGATTCCTACTTTAAAACGTCCTATTCTGGCTCAAAAGATTGCGTTTAAAAAAAAGTGGAGTAAATAGGAACAGACAACATCAGTGATGATCCGGAACCATCTTTTGTAAGCCTCGAAACTAAGAAGTGACAATTTTTCAAGATTTAAATAGCGTTATTATTGTTAATATCTTTTTTGTGTTTTTGTCATTTTTTTCCTAATACTGCAATAGCTAAAGTTTAGGAGGCTGGCTTCTTTAGGTCTCGTATCTGTTTGACGAGATACGTCTTCTCGTCGTTGAACTGCTCGTCGTCTGTGCGATCCTTCTGAAAGTTGCTAAGGAAGTCGATGAGTTTCGTCTGGTTCTTCAAAAGAATGTCTACAATGGGCTGCGTTTTGTTGGGGTTGGCCACAAACACCTGAGAAAACGACAAACCAAACAAACTTTCTTATGCAAATGTTTCAAAAGGAACACGATTTTTATTAACTTCTGGTGAAAGAATGCACTGCAAAAAATGACTTTCTAACTTAGACTTTTTTTCTTGTTTTCCAGTAAAAATGTGGTAAGAAAAATAATCTTGAATTGAGTGACTAACTAAAAGGCAAACCTTAATTCAAGATTATTTTTCTTACCCCATTGGCAGATTTTTTTGCCTGTTTTAAGCAAACATTCACTGAAATTTCATATTTTTTTACTAAAAACAAAATTTTTGCTCAATAAGAAAATGCATCTTGATTCAAGAATTTGGAGACATTTTTACTGGAAAACAAGAAAAAAAGACTAAGTAAGAACGTCATTATTGGCAGTGTATTATTTCACAAAGTACTTCTTGGACTTTCCCTTGTAAGTTTCTCGTAATGTTGGGTTACCTTAAAGACATGAAAAGCCTCAAACTGAATGTTTGGACTCTTATCTCTCAGAAGGTTCATCATGAGCTTCAGGTTCTCTGGTTTACTGATGTACCGGGTCATGACTGTGAAGTTGTGTCTGTCCAGAAGCAGTTCACCCAGCAGCTGTCACAACAACAAACACAATTATAATGTGAACGACAGGACGGGGCCGAGATCGTTCTTTTCTTCACACAGCCCGTCATGAACACACCTTCAATGACTGTCTCTTGGTCACATAGTTCTCCGAGTGAAGCAATTTCTCATAGTTATCGAAAACCTGTAAGATCGGGAAAATTGAACAATATCAGCTTTTGCAGCATTCTACCGTTAAAATCAGTTTTCAGAATTCTGCAAAAAAATGCATTTACCGCATCGTAGTTCTGTTCTAAAAATTCTGCCACCAGAACTTTGTGTCTTGTGAGCAGGTCCTGAGAAGGAAATCGAGTGCAGTTTGATGACGTTAAATTGTCAAATAGCTTACAAAATGTGCTTTCTTCCAAAAAACGTGAAGGTAAAACTCACTTTAAAAGTGGCGAATGCGTCAGAAGCGATGTCAAACGTGGACATCTCCACATAGCCGAAGAAATCTTTGAAGTGCTCGGAGTGGAGGACGATTTTAGCGAGAGGCTCGTGCCGGATGCACTCTCGCAGCATGATCCCACAATTCAATGCCACCTGAGGCGTCTCATACCTACCGTGGCACCAAAAGAGAAATTTTACTCGACTGTGCACATACTGAATCTTCCCAGTAAGATTTTTAAATAAATGCTTGATACTTTGAGATAGTTTTCACTCTTAAAAAGCGAGAAAACATAAAAAAAAAAAGAATGTACTATGCGAATTATGTTAAATGGTAACGTTAACAGAAATGTTTAAAAAGTCGGACGGTCTCTCACCCTTTCAGCAAGATGAAGAGGACTTCCTGATGAGAACAGAAATATTCCACCGTTGGGCTGCGGGTCCCGATCTGCCGGCGAAGGATGTTGTTGAAGATCTGACACACGTCCTTCTTACCCTGAAAGCACACACATAGAGCGAGAGTTATACTCAGAGACATTGCAAATCGTGTGGGCCGTAGTACAGTTACTACCTTTTTAATTTTTATTTCTAATCAAGTCTGTTGGATTCACCTCAAAGTCAATGACCTGCAGGTTTTCCACCAGCGAGATGAGCAGACCGCTGTTGTAGAGCTCCTGGGCCAACTGGGCCACAGTTTCTGTGTGCGGCTCCTTATCGTTCGTGCCATACAGGATCTCTTTCATCGCCACCAGACATTTGGACACCTCTTCTGAAGCCTGACAAACACAGACCCGCAAAAACAGCATGTAAGTAGCCAGAAAATACGATGGTGATGAATACACCCCAGCATTACCAACCATGTGTACAGGAAAAAAATCTATATGTGTGTGTGTGTATGCAGCATATGGCAGGTTCTGGTAGCTTCCCACGTACGCTCAATATAAAAACAACATTATTAGTTATTTATCAGCTGCTGAAACAGTTTGGTTAGACCGTGTGAAAGAATCATGAAGCGCGCAGATTGTCTTCCAGCTCTCAGAATAACATACCGGCAGGTTCCCAGCTCTTCAAACGCTTCCGACTTTAGCACCGACCTGCTTAAAAGAGCCCTAGCAGGCTGGTGAAAATGAGACTGAGATCAGGCAGAAGAGCGATATTCCCACCTCTCTGAGATCTTTCTGCTCTCAGTACAAATATGAACACATTTCAGAAAGCGACTCTTCCAATTCTAGTTACGTACTTAATAAAGAAGAGCCATTCAACAAGCAAATCTCTTAGAAATTGAGAAACTTATACTAAGGTTTCATCCTCCATCATTCCCCGGTTGAGTTCTGATGAAATAAAATGGCTTTGGCAATAATCAACTTTTAGATCGTGCTCGACAGTGTCCGGCTCAAAATGTATGTTTGAGTAATTTCTGAGAGCGTAGGAGCGAGATCATCATCTAGGCATTGGGTGCCACGCAAACACTATGCTAAAGGATAAACTCAAAAGCAGGTGATTCCTTTCAAATGGTTGCTGATTTGCCTGGACTGGCCCATGACGCTCAGAGGAAGCAAATGCAAGATGCAAAAAACAAACAAAAAAGATGCATAATGGAAAGAAAAGGAGTGGAAACACCTCTGATTCAGAATAGATCAAGATACCTTAAGTAGCAACACTAGACATTTATTTTATTTTATTAAAAAATAACAATTATTAAAAATGGAATAAAATAGCTTCATTTAATCAAATAAAATGCAGTTGTTCTGCTATCTTCATTAAAAACTAAATGACATGAACATGAAATTTTTTAATAGTGGCCTAAGACTATTCTGTCATTAGAGAGCTGCTGTGATGATGTATTGTACTTAGTTGTAGTTTATGGTTTTGTTGTTTTCTTGACAAAAAGTCTACTGGATTTTTCAACCCCCAAAAAAATAGCTGTGTGACTAACAAAGGTTTATGATATTCATGTTTTGTCCATCAGTATCATCTTGCCAAATAAACACATTGGGCCTCCTTCATGAAACATGAGTGAATATATGAGTAAATTCTGAGTAATTTGGGCGAAAAACAGACTTTACTCTGGATTCACAAATACTTCCTAAATGTCAGATTTTGTAGTAAAATGTGTGTATGTTAATAAATTCCAATCATTCGTAAACAGGGCGTGCATGGCCGCATTCACAATTAGCATTCTCCCCGCCAAGAATTACTACAATGCAAATTTCGTATCTAGGAATGCTGGAATCCTCTGGACTTCTTTCTCTGGTTTGGCTACATTATATTGCATGAATGCATAAGATACTTATAGGCTATAAGTGCTATGGAACAATTAAACTGTGTCCACCAAAGCGTTTTTAGCCAGCTAAAATAACAACACTTGGTGCTCATCTAAAAACGACCAGCTGGTGGCGCTTGAGAACGTTATGGAGGCTTGATCGTTATTCTGGAGATGCGTTGCTTTGTGTGATTTAGAATATCCGCAACAGTTAGCCTACTTGTTACTAGTATTTTATTTCGAATGATATTACTGAATATGAAAATGCAGTGAACCATTAATATTAACTTATCCATTGTTGTGTATGATGGTTGGTCAATGTAGTGTTCACCTCTTCTCCACTGTGATTGGACGGCTGTGTTAAAAAGGACAGTGACGAGCTTTGCGTTTTACCCAAAGTTAAAAAGTAAAAAAATGATAAAAGACAGGGCAAAGGAACTTGTGAAATATCATTATGATACATAGTGTATCAAGATGCAGTGTCATCAGTTTGTCTAAAAGAATACAGAACGTAACGTGCAGTTTTACGCACTATTTTCACGTGGTATGGAGCAGGTGTACGTTTCTTTCCTACCAACTACCATTTAAAAAAAACGAACATTTTAATGAATCTGAAAATTTACGTCAGAGCGGCTTTACGAACGATTTACGCAAACAATCAGTCTGCTCGCTGTTTATGGATTGTTGAATTACCAGAAATATAAAGGTATTTTGCAAATTTTTGTAGTCCATGTAGTAAGCGCCTTTGTAGAGATTACTTACAAAAACGATAAAACAAAAAGAATAATGTATTTGATGTTGTAAAATAAATGGTGAAACTATTATGATGATTATTTCCGATTGAAAAAGTGATCTTGGTGATCCTTGAAAGTTTTGTTAATCAAGAGCCGGAAAAGAAATCCCTTAAAACAGACTGCAAGTACTGTAGTATGTTTTTTTATCTATAAACGAGACATTTACAAAACTAACAAGAAGCTTTAAAAAAGTGTATACTGCGAAACAGTGAAATAAATAAATAAACTAAAGGTAACGTTTCTGACCTTTTCTGTCTTCTTGTCTTGCTTGACCAAAATAGACAGATTGTCCTTCAGGGTTTTCACGATATCTGTGGGGTTCTTGTGAGATTTACCAAAGAGTGGCATGATGGAGGCTGTAGATTCTCACCTCACAACCTGAAGAGAGAAGAGCACAAAGACACGAGTCAACGGTGTTGATTCAACCGTGGTATAATCCTGCCCTGTCAGACAACCACGGCTAATGACATTTCACACGGTTGTCATGACAACACAAGTCTAGCACAGAAAACAAAGTTTAACTTTTGAGAACAACAGTCTACTTTATCAAAAACACACATACCACTATCATACCCCGTTTATAACATTTATGATTTACCTATGTAAGATTTTTTGGTTCCTCGGGACGTTTTGGCATTCAAAAGGGAACTTAATGTTACCCTGATCAGCTATGCTGCAGGAGACATGAAGTTGGATAAAATGCTTCAGGACATGTTTAAAGTTGAATTCAGTAAAACCACTGAATTGATGTCTCTCATGATCCTAAAAACCTTTTGATCTTAAATAACTGACAGTTTTGTGGCCTTAATTATTTTGTAAACTGTGGATTAAAGACACGCTCCGAAAGACACACAACCAACACACATTTCATTACGGGGTCACTAATCCCAATTTACGTTCTTGTAACATTTAACTTGAAACATCTCAGCATTTAGTGTTCCAAACTTAACCAATAAAGTGTTTATATAATTACTCTAGATTCAATTGTTCAACGATTAATCGCATCCAGCATTTAAGTTTGTGTTTGAATAATATATGTGACCCTTGACCACCAGTCCTACGGGTACATTTTTCAAAACTGAGAAGTCTTCATCTGAAATAAGCTTTCCATTAATGTATGGTTTGCTAGGATAGGACAATATTTGGCCGAGATACAACTATTTGAAAATCTGAGAGTGCAAAAAATCTAAATACCGAGAAAAGATTAATAAAATATTTTTTAGTTAAAGGAGTCAAATGAATGTTTTGCATATACTGAACAAAAATAGCCAACACGTGTTTCTAATAAAAATGATTTTGTTAAATGGACTTGCACTAAATTCGGTGAACTCCATTCTCTGTTGTTGAGTTAACTCAAAACTGTGTGATCGTTTCCTTATTATTTTAAATCGACTCAACTCTTTTTTTTACAGTGTTGGCTTACTGCTGTAATGATGTTGTGAAGAGAAGATGAACCCAAATGCAAAAGTTCCAAGCTTTACATAGAAACCAAACTTGAGTGGGTTTGTAGGCGTGTTTTCATCCATTTTTGTTCGCAGTTTTGCTGTATCCACTAAAGTCTTGATATATTTAAAGTAGGAAATTTACTTAATACCTTCATGGAACAAGATCTTTACTTAATATCCTCCCAATTTTTGCCATAAAAGAATAAATCATCATTTTGACCCATACACTGTATTGTTGGGTATTGCTACAAATCGTGCTAGTGCTACTTATGACTGGTTTTGCGGTCCAGGGTCACATATGTCTAAGTACACGTGTAAATGTATGTGTTCATTAAACAAAATAAATATGTAAAGTGCACAGATGTATATTATATAAACACAAACTTCTGTTATGGGTGCGATTAATTCCAATTTACCATTGAATAGCCCTTTAAAAACAAAAGAATTCACACTAGAATAGGATGTCAGAATCACATTTTAACAGCAACCAAGCCAAACTGTTATGAGGGCAATATTTTCTACTTCTCTGAGAGGACCAAGTGTAACTTGTGACTAATAATCCTGTGAACTAAAAACCCTATGAATGAGTCATGTGTGTTTGTGTGTGTCTGTGTGTGCGTATGGACTGTTCCTGTAGGAAATTTCCTTCCACCTGACAACAGCTGGTCTCTTTCATCATGTTGCATTTGTATCAGCAGTGAGGAAATAACCATTACCGCCTCAAAGCAATGATGATAAATGTTATCATGTTATCTTCTTTAAATGTTTACATTGCAACATTCAACATAAAAATCACTTCTGATATTACTGAGTTAAATATGAATATAAAAACCATAACATTCTACAACAACTAGTCTATTTGTAAGCCATTTGTAACACGGTTTCCCCCAAAAGCATACAAAGTGTGGCAGTATCAACACATTCCTCTGTATATTTAAGCATTCCAACACATTGACATCATCTCAACCCATGGCATGAGTTTTGCGCATTACTATATCTCGGGCTGACCATAAGGCAGTGTTCTGGAACTTCATTATTTTGCACATCCATCCGGTGACACCAGTTGTACTAGAATTACACACTTCAGCTTAATCTATCAGATCATCCAAAGTTTAGAAATGTCACATGACTACATTTGTTTACCAGCATTAGAGCACGTCTGAATCACTGTATTCCTAGGGTAAGGCATTTCATACAGTGTGCCAAAAACTCCGCTTGTTTCTGAAATACTATATTTAAAACACAGTGCAGTGAAACTAGATGATAAAACAATAGCAAAGAAATGGACTTCTTCAACAGCACTGGACACACATAAACAATTTTAACTACTGTGAAACTAGCTCTGACACAAAAGGGTGAGTTACAAAGAGACCGAGAGAGAGTGACAGATAAAAACTTGAGAAACAGGTACACCAAAGAACACTATTAATTAAAACATGCGTCTCTCATGATGAATACCACACAACACAAATCCATTCACAAATTTCTACCTGCTAACTAAAAGGAGTGTTACAGAGTCATTATAAAACTTTCAAGATATAAGCTATGTTATAACATAAGGCTGCCTTATATTAGTCTGTAGGCTTTTGTACAAGATTATCCAATAAATATTGTACAATAAATCAAGTTGTTAAATTTACATTACTTCATATAAAATTTGAAATATTTTTCAACGCTCTCACTCAATCCAGTGAATGTTGTTTTCCAAACATACTAAATTATATACAATCGACCTGATCAACTAAGTCCAATATTTAAAAAATAAACTGATGAAACATGAACATGTAACAAACTAAGTTACATAGTTGCAGATTTAGCCTAAATTATCTACGTTGGCTGGTTTGGAATACAAACATTTGCTGGTTTGTGGTTATTGATTAACATTTATTTCCACAAGTTAAAAAGCTATAAATCATTAGTAATAACCCTATAATAACGGTGGAAACGGGGTTGAACTTTAAGTCTTTACTTTGTGCACTGTTGTTCTTGTGATTGGGTAAAATTAGCTTGTGGAAACAAGGTTGAACATTAAATGTGATACACAGCTAAACATAATTACATTTTGTTAGTACTGTCTTTGGTAAACCTTCACTTTTGTCATATGCACATTTTTGAATTATTCACAAGTAAGAGAAGCTCAAGACAAACAACATTATTTGTTTAGGGCAAGTCCATGCTTTTCACGTATTAATTCTCAATGCAAAAATAAATGAAGCAATCGTGCGTCTAACGCAAACAGCACGTATTTTCTATATCTGTGGCACGATTTACAAGCTTGACATTTTAGGAAGACTAACGCCTTTACAAGAAACGAAACAGGTCAAGCCAACTTCAGACATGGCAACAGTGTGACAGAAGCGTTAGCAACACATCGACTTCATTGTGGTGTAATGCAGTCCTGTAAATGTTGAATTGAGCGCACAGGCCTCGTAGTAGTGCGATCTGTGAGGCCTCAATCCAACATAAACATCAGCGGGATAACAGCGTGACACTGATCGCCGATCAGCGCGTGCGGCTACAATGTAACGAGCGAACACAACGATCGACGTAACAAAGACACAATCTAGACATTTAACTAAACTCTGTTACCAAACGAGCCCGACATGCGGAAAACGGGGCGTACAGCGTATTCTCTTGCGACATCAAAATAAAAGACACATCGCTGGTCTGCGAGCGTCACGGAGGGTTTACGGCAGTTCGATGTTTTATATCAAATCAAAAACAGAAAACGTGTCTTTATCAGCTCTCTTTGTGCCATAAATGTTAAAGGTTAAATACTTACTGTGCTGTAATGTAAATGTCTCTTCTTCTGCTGCTGCTGCTTTGGTCGTGTGTTAGCGAGCAGCCTTTCTGCTCACGCCAGCAGTGTGTGCGGTAAACGTCAGCAGAACGTGCGTACGAGCGAATTAAACAGTGGCCGATTTAAACGCGTATATCTGCAGAAGACATGATGGGTTTGTGTAACGAACTCCCTTTCTGCGGCGTGAAAACGATCCGGGATCGTACGTTGCGCGTTTGTCTGAGACGGGGAAAGCTGTTAGACTGATCTCGGGTCAGATGCCCCGCGTCGATTGTCGCTTCCTCCGTCGTCGAGGCGAGGCTTCGAGGCACCCGGATGTGGATGCGTTTGATCTAACGCTGCACTGCGCAAGCTGTTCGATCATGACATCAAAGTATCGCGAGAGAGGTAGGGTGCTTTATATGTTGACTCGCTCTCGCGGGACTTTGATGTCATAGGCTGATCGTTCTTCGCGTAAAGTCGACTCTGACCTTTTTTTAATGAAGAAACGAGGGCTGAAAAGGGCCCATGACTCACGTTTCTGCATCACGATGCTTCAGTGTCGCGTCATATACTTTTCTGAACTATATGATGGTCACAGGGTGCGCGAGGTGACATTGAACCACAGCTCGGTACTATCCAATATGATGCTTGATGATTATTATGAAAATTATTAATTTTTATGCAAGCTCGTTTAAAAAATATGTAGGATTTTAAAACAGAAGTCTTTTAAATAGCAGCAGAGATGTTGCGAATGTTTCAGTGAAGTTTATTCAAGCCTTAGCATTTAAAATTTATTCATATCATACAACCTCTTAAATACATATTTACACATATACAGGTACACAAGTCTAATACGGTTTTAATGCCAAAATGAAAACGTGGAGGAATAAAACTGACAAGCAGCAATGTGCCACATAAAATGTAAAAGTTGACGGTGACTTTGAATTGCAGACCGTATAAAAGACACATTTGCAGTTGTGACCTTGAATTAAAATACAGAAATGTTTGCTATAAATCACAAAAAGTATACTGGTTCTTTGCCTAAATCGAGTGTTTCATTTGAACATTAACATTTTTTTTTAAATGAAGTCTTTGCAAGTGACATCCTGATTTAAACACAAATTGTATGTTGTTTTTTTAACCACAAGCATGACGACACATGAACAAAATGTGAATACAAATTGGTATGCTGTTACAGAACAAATGTAATACCATGTGTACATGAAGGGTGAAGTGACGCGTTCAACTAAATACAATAAAATACAATTCATTGACGCACAACAAAAGTGGTCATCATATACAATATGTATATTTATATATACTGTTTTAATGAAAAACATGAGATAAAAGTTAATGTCTGTACAAATCTTCTTTTACAGGAAATAATTTAAACTATACAGATTTTGATTAATACATACAGTGAATGACAGGACTTTTCACAGTCATTTCAACCAGGCATGACCCAAAGGAATCTTTATCGTAAAAAACGCAATATATCATCGTCTTGCTGCTACAGCAAATCAGGACCTTATGACAGTAAGAAATTTAGACGTCTCAAAAATACACTGATGCTATCAAACTGATGGGGGCTTGGAGAGACCCTATTACGTTTCAATGGAAAAACTGCAGGCTACTCTGATGTAAGTGATGACTCGCCCAATCACTCTTTTTGAAGAATCCTTTTTTATAATCAAGCAAACGTGAGAGAAGGTAACGGCATCATTCTGAAAGAACAAAAGGATAGCAAAACTGTATATCTCCCCTTATAAAGAGGTAAATGGTGGAAGGATTGACGCTTAAATATCCTGAATGTCTGTTTTTCCATTCCGCTAAGGAGGTTAATACAGTACAAAGACTTGAGTAGCTTCAGTAGAAAGTGCACTGTGAGGAGCTGCCACAAGGGGGCGGCGGCGAGACACCGGCTTCAGGCCTTGATGTCCGAGAAGCTCGTGTAGGTCTCACTGCAGCTGGAGGACGTGCTGAGGTTTCCAGATCCACTGCCTTCTGCGGAAAGTCGCGTGCACATTACATTAGCGAAAACCCTTCTGAGAGGTTGTCATGTAGAAGCACAGATTCATGGTGCATGGTGTTTATTTGGGTGGTGAGAGAGGCGACGTGTTACCTGAGCTGGAGAGAGATTGAGACGATCTGGATTCTCCAATAAGCGTGAGCAGGTTTGCAGTGGAAACCCAGCCCTCTTTATTAGTCCTCATATTACGAACAAACCTGAATGACAAGCAGAGAATCAACTGACAGAAAAACTCAATTTGCTCATTTTTTTATTGAAAATTACATTCGTACACATTTTACATAACACCGAGTCTTACCAGCGTCCATCATCTCCCTCCCTCACCAGCTGCACTGTGTCTCCACTCTTTACCGTCAGCTCCTGCGCTCCGCTTTTGTCATAGTCAGCAACTACCACATACCTGCCTGGAGACTACAAATGTACATCGTAATTGGAACAAGATCAGGACAAAGAATTCTGTGCAACTGCAGTCGTTCGGCCACGATGACTCACCAGTTTCTTCCCTCCCTCCTCCTCGGGATCAGAGTTCATGGGTTCCTCTGTGCTCGAGTAGCCATCGTTCTCCTCAGACGCGTCCATAGATAACGACGCCTTGGTAAACCCTTGAGGAGGAAAGAACAGATGAACAAAAGTGACGTTTTGTTTAAGGTGAAGATCGCTACAAGGAAATGACGAGAAAGGTGGTGGAAGGATGGTGAAGATGCAACACTGGCTTTGTTGAAAACCTTGTAAGCTGCCTTGCAGTATATGCTACATAGAAAACATAAACATCATGCACCATAAGCACGACTTATACTATAAATGCGCCAACTCCATGCTGCACTAACTCTGTGGTGGTTTTCCTCAAATGAGACGCAGAGCGCACACAAATTTGGTTGCAACAGAGCTTAGCGTGTTCATTGTAAAAAAATCAACTTAAAAACTTAAAATTCAAATGACTTGTGAATCCAATTTGATTTATTAAACTAGCTTAAAAATCTAGTTGTGTTTTGTGTAAATTATAAAATGCAATACAACCAGATTTTAAGTCACTGTTATATTTCAACTTTTCCACATACGTATTTTACAAATTATTTTTGAATCAACATTCTTGGATAGATTTTTTGCAATGCGTTAGCAACGCCTTTTTAAAGAGAATAGCCCTGCATACCAATTTACGTAAAATCTGTCCTAAATAGTATTTAGAATTAGAAGTACGTCCCAAATCGTATGTTGAAACAAGTATGTTTCAACACCCGAATGGTCAACTGTTTCCAGTGAAGGTATTTCAGATCCACCCACGCTATAAGGTCTGATATTACCCACAATTCATTGCGAGAGAAAGGAGTTTAGTGATGATTAACTAAATGAATCATTTTAATTAAATTTGATGTGTTAACATTCCAATGGCATCTGTCTTTCCAAAACAAAATCAGTATACACGTTTTTTAGACTTCAGGATAAATAGATAATAAAAGAAGGTGTTTTAGTCTTCGGAATAATTCACATTGTGAAAAGCGCTAAATAAATAAATAAAGAAAGAAAATGTAATCGAATTTTAGAAGGCAGCATGGTCATTGTCTATAAAGGCAGCTTACTAGTTTTTGGAATCAAGTCTCTCTTTTTAAGTTCCTTTGGAATGAGAAATGAACAACAGCTCTAGGAATTGCGTTTGAAGAGCGAGCTGTTTGTGTTTACATTAAGACGACCATGATTTGAAGATGATTGTGAAGAAGGTAAAAAAAAACACAAAACATGTTTATGAGAGACACATAAACATCCCTAGATCGGAATCAGTGCATTCAGGTGAATCATTTCAAATCAATCTGTGGTTACAGGACAGTAAAAATGAATTAAGCACCACAAACCAGCTGACAGAACCCAAACCAGATATTCATGCACCATTAAAGTGTTTCACCCAAAGGGTTGTATTTTCTCTAGTGGACTTTCTTGCACAGACTGACATGTTTTGATTGATTGTAACATAATTAGCATAAATTATAGTAAATTTATAGCGCTTTAATGAGGAGAGTTGATGTCGTCCATCACTCTTGTAAACAATGATATAATCGCTCGGGATCGGTTTCACATACACCCATACTAAAAAGATGTAATTGTCCTAAATTGAGCATTTATCCTGTAAACTACCACTGACGATGAAATAACGCAACGTAAGCGCGGGCCAGTCTGTGTTTGGAAGTTTGGCGTGATAGAGCGATAAAGACGTCTTAGTAGTTGAAAGTTAAAGTTCATTCCAACACCAGTCATCCAGTTACCTCTCCGTTTAGCCTGTAACAGACTAGATGTGCTCAGCCACCTCACTCGGGTAAGAGAAACGTGAGGACCTGCGTCTGCGAGAGAGGCAGCCAATAAGATTTCAAACCTTCCACTGACTTAGCAACCACCCCCATAGATCACTTTTAGCATGATAGAATACATTTAGATGGCTTTCCTTGTGAGCCCTTACAGTAGGGATTTTGATGTAAAATATGGATAAAATGCAGGACGGGTGAAACAACATACGGAGGTCAAATAAAATGGAAGTCCATGTTATGTGGTAAAATGTTTTGGGGTTGACTTTGCGAAAGGGGATGCCGAGGGACAGTGTACCTCTGAAGCCAAATGGCGTGGGGTCGCTCTTAATCTCGTGTCTTTTAGTTTTGTGGTCGGGACTAGGGGGGCATCCTGGCAGCAGAAGCGAGGAGGGAGAAAGAAAGCAGGAAGAAAAGTAGAAGAAAAGACAAAATCAGGAAAGTAGAAGAAAAAGCAGACTGTAACACGGTTGACAGAGACACGTCCCCAAGTGTTACATGGACATTTTTGGTTCTTCTAAAAGGATCTACAATAGCACATCTGTTGTTTTCGATAATCGGAAGTAGTTTTCAACAACATTTTAAGTATCGGTAACAGAACAAAACAAAGATTGATGTCAAGCATCAATACTGTTACTTGGTTTCAATCACTCTTATGTCATGCAGCATAACTCCGTCCAAATCTCATTGTATAAAAATATCAAATATCATCGTATTAAAATATTAACTCCAAATATGCTTTGATAGTCTATGAACGCACAGCATTTTCGCATTTAACGGTAGTGGATGAATATACAACTTTACCATTAAGACTGTGCTACACTAATACTAATCTACAAACTTGTCTAGTCTAGTGTAGTGTACCTGGAGGGCAGAGAGTGACCATGGGTAGTGTTAGACTTTTACCACCAAAGTGCGATACGAGATCTGCAGTGAATTTAAACCAAACTCAAATTATCACATTTATGCATTTGGTAGATCTAGGATTCCCTGATAACTGAACCCATGCATACTGAACCTATGTTATACTGTTAATGCAATGCACTACCTATAGAAATATCCTTCATCTAACTGTAAATGTTTCATCTTTAAAAGAGTCTTCAAAACATTTATTTAACGTAACAGTGTATGATCCGGCTAACAGTTCATTTCTAGTCTTTCCCACTGCGGTACCTTTTTGGCTCTTGAGGTTACTGAAGCCCTGCAGTGTAAAACGCTTTTTAGCCACTGCAGCTCTCTCAGTGTTGGGACTGGTGACAGTCTCTTCTATTCTCCACAAAAAAAGAAAGAAAGGTTACAGGATTAGCCGAACAAGGAAAACAGTGACAGAAAAAAATAACAGAGGGTTGCAAAGAACATCACAGAAATTCAGTCTTAAGTGGAGAAAAAGCAAAGACAGCAGCTGAATTGGGAATCGTGGGATAGGTTTAGCGAAACAGTGTGGGATTGCTTTGATTAATAGGTTTGTGAGATCAGACGTAATGTCTAAACTGATTCCAAACAGCGATTTGTGTAACTTTAGAAGGACAACGTCTGATTGGTTTAAATCTGATCATGTGATTTCCCTACTCTTTTTTTGTGAAAGTTAAATTTAAGAGTAATAAGTCCCGTAAGTTAAGGAGAGTTGACAGACCTTTGACCTTGTCACTGTTTTTGGGTAACGACGTTGCGCTGGGATCCGCTACTGTTGGTTCAGTTTTCTTCTCGTCTCCCTTCTTGTGGGTCTTTTGGGTGGTCTTAAATGGGCTCATGATGAGCGTGGTGCTGGTGGGAGTTAACGGTTCTGAACTCTTCTGCTGGCTTGCTTCTGCCAAACACCAAAAATCATTAGAGATCATCTTGAATTTGAACAAGATCTAAAGCATTCTTGATCATGCTGACAAATAATTGAAACCAGCAATGTTTTATAGATTTCCCGTAAACAACTTGAACAGTAATCTTTTAGTGCGGAAAGTGTCATTAAAATGTCTTATAAAATGTAGTATCTATTTGGTTCAGCTGTTAATATTTATAATAAATAAACATATCCTTATATTCTCACCCCGGCAGGCTTTCAGCTGGCCAGTCAGAACCTTCCGGATCTCATTCACCCATGCTGTTTTGATCTCAGTTGTAGGTGCCTGTAAATAAATTTTTATTTACAGGAGGTTTACAGGAGATGTAAAGATGTATGTATATTTGAAGGGGAAGGCTATTTTTCAAATCCCCGGTTTACCTGTACAATATACACCTCCTCTCGTGAGTTACACCAGATCTCAAACTTTTTGTTGTCTCCTTTTGCATTTTCCGTAATACCAACGGCACTCATCTATCAGAGGACAATAACAAACATAATCAGACTGTTTATATCCTGAGCTGTTGCACCATTAAATCATCCATATAGTTTTAAGTTTTCATAACACCGAATGTGATTTGAGATTGTGAAGACAATAGATGAATCATAGATTACGTTAGAATTGGTCATTTTCTTCTAATTTATCATTCATTTATTTATCACACATTTGTATCTAAAGAGATCCGCAGCACAAGATTTGGGTTATAGCACCTGAATCAGCCTCATTTTTAACTAAAACTATTAAAACATTTCTGTAAATTAAAATGATGTAAAATATAGACACAAATATTATTTGAATCCCTCGAACTAAACAAAAATTAGAAATTGTGCCTTTGTAAAAGTTTGAGGCAGATTAGTATCTGAAAATAATATAAAAATAAATTTAACCTAAATTAAAATATTGAAAATAATAATAATATTAGCAAAAAACTTTATAAAAGTATAAAAACCAAAGCCAATTCCAAATATGAATGAAATGAACTCTAAAACTCATAAAAATATTAAAAAAGAATAATAAATAAACAAAAGTATTTAAAGTACAAATCTGTAGATGTACATCAAAATATACAATAACAGGCCTAACTATGATTACATCATCTGCAAACTCGAGCTTTACCACAAAGATTAAACACGTGTCTTGAACCATGCAATGACTTCTATGTAAGGGACATTTGCAATCGATGAAAATGAAAAAATGTAATATTCTTACGTTGAGTGAGTGTTTGAAGCTGTATGAAGGGGCTTTCTCATAACCCTCCCCATTCTCATCTCTCTTCTTACAGAACAGCAGAGCTTTCTGGTGGAGGAACAGGTGTCTCTGCATGGGCTTGAACCGTGCCAGGTCTTTGACCTTTGCGTGACCCTTCTTATGCTCTGTCCACATGCTGAATGACCCCTGCATCATCAAACGACCCAGATCACTCAGGTTACCCTGGAAGCACAGGTGGGAGGTTAAAAGCAGAATCCTTGATACACACTTCACAAAACATTTTCTTCATAATCAATTTGTCAATTAGCTACAAATCACCAGAGTTTGCTTACTTCAAATCCAGTGATGGCGATAAGATGCATGGAGTCATTGACAGCCTTTAGGATTCCTAATATAGAGGAGAGCGCCTCCTGCAGGTCGTCTACACCCTCGCAGCCTTTACTGTACTTCAGTAGTTCCTGATACAAGTCAAAGCAGAGATTACAGCAACTCTACCAGCAAATATTACATTTAAATTTGCACGCGGATTTTAAGAAGAGTTTACCTTCAGTAAAAGCTGATATTTGGTTATTCTCTGAACGGGTTTGAGCAGGTACGAGTCCAAACCGAGCTTATGTTCCAGTTTCTTTTGACACTCCTGCAAACATCATTACACATTCTTTATGAAGATTATAGAAAAACGATGATTAAATGTATAGTAATCATTTATATACAATGAAACTGTTGTATTAAATTGTAAATTTAGGAAGATGCCAAATGACACATTTTTTCAGTCATATACATTTTCCTTTTATGTTAAAATGTATACAACTATACACGTTAAATAGTGTATTTTAGGTTTTATAATTTCCATAGCCTTTACGTTCTTCACCATTTATGTTTCTTGTGGTGTGATAAATAAATTTTTAGAAGTAGAAATATTAATATATGTTAAAAAATAAAAAGTCTTCGAGGTTTCAAATTATTATATATACCCCAAGTGCTTAGTATCTAATTTAAGTTATTTATCCTCCTTTATGCATTTCCCTTATCAAACAATAAAAACGTCATACAAAAATATCGTTTTTTTATGCCGTATGTTACAAAAAGACCCATGAGGTTATATGTGTCCTTAATCTTTTAACAATGTATTATAGCATCATATAAGTAAGAGGACCTGAAAGAAAGCGCAGTCCGAGCACTGTCTCCATAGAGACTCAGAGCGAGGCTTGTTCTGGCAGTACTTCTCATAGATCTGCAGATCCGTCATCTGAGAAACATGGAAAACAACGTGAGTACCCAATCGTCTCAATAATCTATTGAACCAGATCAGCACAGGAAGTGACATCACACTCACCCTCTCCAGAAAACAGCGGCCCACCAGCTCAGGGTAGTCCGTGTATGCCTCCAGCTCACGAAGAAACGTTCTACAACATGAGACAGACAGTTTGAGCTATCTGACATAGGTTGTGCACTTTGCAAAAAGGATCTTCTGCATGCATGTAACTGTAGCCTACTACACAAGTCGAAGCTAAGCAGACCGTGCAAAGAGCCTAACTTACTTTTTGTGAAACTGGTATATCTCTGGCATGTTGCCGAAGAGGACATCCTTCTTATGAAGTAATGTGTTGGGGATGAGATGAGCCATGGATGGGTTATCCATCTCTGCTGCATAGCCCTAAAATCACAATTTATTTATCAAATTAAAGGGACAGTTTACCCAAAAATGAAAATCTGATGTAGTTTATCCTCAGGCTGTCGAAGATGTAGGTGTTTTTTATTAACATTAAAGAAGAGTTTTTGTTGATTCCTAAAGTACACATCCACAGCCATGTCTTTGTGTGTCGAAAGCAAATAATCTCTTTACTATTCTCAGATGACTTGTGTAAATTAACAAATAATTTATTTTGGAAGTATTCCTTTAATTATAAAATTATGGCTGTCAATCGATTAAATCACGATTATTTAAAAGTTTGTGTTTACATAATATATGTCTCTGTGTACTGTGCATATTAATTTTGTATGTATAAAAACATGCAAATATTTAAGAAAAATATAAAAATGAATAAACATTGATATATAATTTAAATTATTGGTAAATATAAAAATTAGCCTAAATACATATACATGTACACATATTTGGGAATATTTACGTGTGCGATTATAAATACGAAATAAATATAAGCAGTACACACAGACATATGTGACCCTGGACAACAAAACCAGTCTTATGGGTACATTTTTCTAAATTAATATTTTTACATCATTTGAAAGCTGAACAATTAAGCTTTCTATTGATGTATAGGTTGTTAGGATATGATGATATCTGCCGGAGATTTAACTGTTTAAATCTCTGGAATCTGAGGGTGCAAAAGAATTAAAATATTGAGAAAATTGCCTTTGAAGTTGAAAATATGAGGCAATGTTACTGGTCATCCACTCACAAAAGTGTTGACATATTTAGGGCACCAAATTTACAAAATATCTTCATGGAAGATGATCTTTATTTGATATCCTAAAGATGTTTGGCATAAAAGAAAAATCAATAATTTTGACCCATACAATGTATTTTTGGCTTTAACTTAAAATGTTCCCTTGTTTCTTAAGACTGGTTTTGTGATCCAGGGTCACATATATGATGTATATTAATTTTGTATATATAAAAACATGCATCTATTTAAGAAAATATGAATAAACATTTATACATTATTTCAATTATTGGTAAACATAAAAGAATAGCCTAAATAAATGTTAATATTGCTAAATATGTCTACATGTATGTGTGTGTGATTATAAGTACAAAATAAATATGCACAGTACGCAAACATATATTATGTAAACTACAACTTTTTCTCTGGATGCATTAATCGTTGGACAGCCCTAATACAAATACTATAATGTTATTATAAAACCAAAAGCAAGTCTGCCCTCTGGTGGTGGAGAGATGTAAGTGCAGCTCACCTCCAGCACACACAGTAGTTCCTCTACATAAGCTCTCTCCGTCTCCAACAGCTCATTCATCACGTGCCTACAGATATCACAGTCATATTAACAGCATAAAATGATTCATTAAGATTGAAATGAAACTGGTCAATGAAGAGCTTTGAAACAATGTAAAAAAGCACTCCATAAATCAAATTGACTTGACTATTTGTATTAATCCCCTCACTGACCGTCTGAGCACAGCGAAGTTCTCCTCCGCATCAGAGACAGACGGGTGTCTACTGCCGTCTTTCTGCAAGTTTGTGTCTCCCTGTAAATGCAACACAAAACATCAATCCCTGCACTTCAACGCATGCGTGTGTGTGTTTATATTAAATAAAAAAACATGCGGCGAAGCATTTTCCACAGAAGACATGCCTACCTTTCTGCAGTTTCCATTGATGATGTCACCCTCAATTGCCTTCTCCCTATGAACTGGATATAAAAAAATATACGTGTGTTAGTGTGGTTCTCTACATTAGGAACACTAGATGGCAACAGAACCATAAAACGACATGCGTCTGGCGTCACTATTGCGCATGTGTGTCCATAAGCAGCCAACCATGACTCTGTATGTGTGTGTGTCTGTTTGGAGGGGGGGACCTTGGGAGGACACAGAGACAACCGCACTGCAGAAAAGAATTGCTCTGTAATGTACTGCATATATATTTATGTACTGCTATGTAATACTTTGTTCTCAAATTGACACTGAAAAAAAGTAAATCAGTGGTATTACAAGATAACAAATATTGTTGATAATCTTTATATAAAAACATGATTATTCAATAACCGTGATAATAAATACTTAGTTAATAGTTTACCTGGCGAGGATAGGGGCGATTTGATGATGGCCTCTGGACGCGGGGCGACCGGCTGCACGGGACGTGTTTGTTTGGCCGCTAACTTTTTCAAGCTGACTCTCCTCTTCTCAAACATCTCCTGCATGGACGTCTGCTTCTGAAACACTTGGTCCACCTGATCCTGTTTGAATCACAGAGAAAACATTCAATCGACTCGATAATACAATAAAAAAACTCTGCCACTCCATATCTGTGTATGTTCCCTATGAAACTAATGTCCATTATATGAACACAAAAACATTTCTTAAAATATCTTCTTTTGTTTTTCACAGAAGAATGAGTCACATACAGGTTTTGAATGGAATGATGGAATACATGATGGCTGCATTTTTATTTTGGGGTGAGCTGCCCCTTTAAATTGTACATTTTCGATCAGATTTTTCAATCTCTCTTTTCTTTTTAACAAAGAAGGCTTATTCAAAATTTACCCTGAAATCTTGTGTGAGCACTGATTCATATTCCCTCCAAATTCCACTCAAATCGGTCAGCTTGTTCTGATTGGCCGTATCCAAGTAACGCTCAATCTCCTGCAGAGCTGACTCCGCCCCATCCTGTGATTGACACTTATCCACAGGCTGGGATGCCAGCAGGTAGATGCCATCTTCACACCATTTGGAGGCCTGTCATGACAGAGAGAGAGAGTTTATATGCCATACACATTTTCCCGCCCCCAACTTCCTGTTTCAAAGGAAAAAAATTATTAGTCTACCTTATCCAGACACTGATGTAACTCCACAGCTTTGAGCAGATGTGCTTTCTTGGCCTTCAGGACAACACTGATCTCCTCACACAGAGCTCGCAGGTCATAACATTTGGGCAGGATGGAGTCCACAGCGTAATGAGATGCTTCAATGAGCCGGTCAGCATCACACGCCAGGGACATCGCACGGTCCAGCACCGCCTACACACAAACATTTTAATAAATATGTTTGGTTACTGTGTTGTCCCTACCATGAACAAGCTCAGCAATCTCTGTTTTATCAGGTGATTTAACACTCCCCTTTAAAGCGAGGATGTGGCTCATTACATAAAATGCTGCACTCAGCAACTTAAAAATGCGCAGTGTGATTTTACATGTAAAAGAAATGTGTGCCCGTATGTGCAAGCATAAAACTGTTAAGAGCCACACACATATAAATATATCTCTTAATGTAATAAAAAAGCACACCATTACTTTTACAAAATGGAAAAATCTTGTTGGGTATGTATATACTTATATTTATATCTTTTATATGATGTTTTTCTATACTATTCGATTCGATTCTAGATAGGGTAGAATAAACAACTTGACTTTAAACAAGCCTTTAAATTACAACAAAACGTAAAAGTATCAATATCATTTAGATTGCAATTACGAATAATTTAAATGAGAAACATAAACAATACTAAGAAGTACAATAAAAATGTTAATTCTCATTATTATAAAACAATTTACAACATAAGAGAACCCTATTCAATAGAAAGAATTGTTACAAACAGTTCCACTATATGCAGTAGTGCAAGTATACTACAAACTAAAGTTACATTATATTATGTCAAATATGCATTATATTTATATTATATTATATATTATACTATATTATATTATATTATATTATATTATATTTAGGGCTGTCAAACGATTAATCGTGATTAATCGCATCCAGAATAAAAAAATATGTCTACATACTATATGTCAGTGTTCTGTGCATATTTATTTTGTATTTATGAACACATACACATAAATGCATCTTTTTAAGAAAAATATTAAATGTAACAATTAATAAACGTTGATATAAAATTTAAATTATTACTAAATATAAATAAATATATTTAAATATTTCCTAAATATTTAGTTTTTGTGTTTATAAAAACAAAATTAATATGCACAGTAAAGTTTTATTCTGGATGCGATTAATCGCGATGAATCGTTTGACAGCCATTATTATTATTAGTTATATATTATTAATATCTATATCTAACTATATCTATGAAACTCATTAAAACTTAAGTCATCTTTATACATTCAAATTGCATCTGTTGTAGTTTTTTACAGTGATAATCATTTCTTTATGCCTTAAAATGACTTGAATGTAACTCAATACCCTTGTTTCATGAATATGCATATTGCAAATGAGTCCCCGCCTCCACTCAAATGCATCAGCTCAGAGCATTGATTATAGGTACATAGATGCATCATTCGACGTGTGAGCGGCGCATGCTCATGTTGCAGAAGCAGAGCTGAAACTGCAGCGATCGTTCAGTGCCGAGTCTATACGCCATTCTACATATCTATGGCTAAAACCGGTACACGTGATTGGCTACAGGGTTATGATGTCATAAACAGAGGCAGTTTCAAACTGCATTTTTTAAACCATCAAACTGCAGTTTTATGGCGAAAATCCTCCGCAACGGTTTAAAGTGATGAATTTGAAGATGGTTGATCTTAAAGCATATTAAAAACACCATATCTCCACACAGGGGGACTTTAAATGTATAATAGTAAATATTAAAATAAAATATATTATCACGTAAAGAATGCTGTATGCCTTTCACATGACAACAGTTTAGTACTCACACATGTTCTCTCTTCATGATTGGTCAGCTCTTTCAAGATATGTTCAGCGTGGGCGGGGCTTATTCCCACTTCTGAGAAACCTGTTAGTCTGTCAAACACCAGATCTAATTGAGCTCTGACCTACAACACAAAAACACTTGTGTTACAATGACTGTTCACAGATACATAAACACACAAAGACCTTGATCTGAGATACAACTAGACAAACACACAGACAAACCTCTCTAAAGTTCTGCTCAAAGTGTCGCAATTGCAAACATTGCTCCAGCTTGGTTTGATGTTTGTCCCAAAAATCATCAAACGCCATTTCCGTCTCATCCAACTGACCGAGCAGCCTACAGAAAGAGACATTCATTCAACTTCACTTTGTTCCAAACACATACAATTTTCTTCCAGAAAACATTGCCGAAAATTCACATTGATATATTCATACTGAAGGTCTGGAAATTGGTGCCGCTTTCTTTGGCCAAGGCGCGCCCAAAAGGCCATATGACTGACAGGTAAAGCAACCGATCACGTTTTGTTTTGTGCTGCGTCATGTTAAGAGGTGTGGAAATGTCGACTGCAAGCGGCTAAACTCACTGATGGGTCTGCGTAGCGGCACAAGAGTTTGAACGCATCTAATAATGGAGGCTTCCACTTTACATGTTTGTGCTGCGTTACATATTTATGATCATTTCTCCAGCAAAAAGTAGATAAACAGCACCACTACAACCACCGGAGAAATAGTATTTATATACACAAACTATTAACACACAAAGCATATTAAAAGCTCTTTCAGCTTAAAACAGGATAGGCGTATGTGCGCAGGCCCGTAGTAATTCTTAACAGCGCAACATCGCCATCCATTAGCCTAAAATGTATAATATAGTATTTGCAGAAAGTTTTGAAAAAGCTGTTGTGTGTACATGAAACTTTTCCAAAATGCAAAGGAACAACTTTTCAGTTACTCATCGTGTAAACGTCCTCCAATACAGGCGGCTACTTTTTTTTACATTATTTGCTTATCGGAACGAATTACTCCTTTTTGTTTTAGTGTAAACAATAGCACGGTCAAATAAAACACTCTTTGATCCTTAAATACATACTGTGACATATCCACGTAATAATGAAAGCTGACAGGAAAAGCACGTGGATATTAAACACAGACCATCACCACACCCCAGCATGCTCCATTACTCAGAGGTCATGACCTCAGTATATTACTGTCACCTCACACCGCTTCGCACATATGTCTGTCGTTTTGCTGTGTAATACAAACCAGCTGGTTGCGCTTGTAAAAACACACCTGACCAGATCTTTACCGGGACAGAAATCCACCTCAGTTAAACAAGAACACCCAGAGGTTCAACTCTACATCGTAACCATCTGGTTTCTCATTTTTGGTATTGTCCCGCAGTAACTGATGTCACAACCGTCCACACACACCTCTGAACAGTAGATAAGTTCTCCTGTTCATCCTGGTTCATTGTGTACTCTGGATCTTTCACCACCGGCTCATTGATGCTCTCCAACAAGCGTCCGCCCTGACAGAGAGCAATCCTCAAGTCCTCCTGTGAACACACACACACACACGGACATGAAATAAACATGCTACTCAGGCCGACATCACTGAATGAGGAGCATGAATTATTTATCTAAGCCTATTTAACGCTTCTTTATATCTTACGGCCAACGTTAAATTATTTATCATCACAGTTAATTCTGTAGTATCCTATCTAAGATTGTAATAGTACGGATCTCTGGAATACTTAGAATGACGACAAAACCATGGAAAAATCAACCATTCCATGGAAAAGTTGAAAGAAAAAGGACAAAAATTCCTTTAAGCGGTTGATCAAGGCATGTATTTTACGTAAGGGATCATGTACAGGCAGCCGCTTGTTAACACAGAAATAAGTCCCGGCAGCAGCCAGCTGTTTTTACCTTATCCCACTTAATACATGGCTACTTCCCACATGAAATGTGAATTTGAAATATTTTATTAGCTTATTTTTACCGAATGCAGACCTTCCGCGAGGAAAAGCAGTTTACTAGCTAAGAAACAGGCAATTTGGTTTAATCATTTGGGAATATCATCTCACACGTGTTTTTAAAACATATTTATAATTATTTTTTGTGTAACACTAAACTGTACATGTCAAAAGGATTTGCAGCATCTGGGTTTCTGTGTGTTATTAGTTTTGAGAGGAATTCGTTTTTTTCTGGGATTAACGAACCTTCAAATGTCATGACTGGCCAATCAGAATCAAGCACTCCAATGAGCCGTGTAATAATGTTTTATAATGCATTGTGTTATCCTTTACAAAAATTAACTATGATTGGTTAAAAGTAGGCCTATTTTAGTTTTTGTCATTTTATAGCTTTGAAAAAAAATTACAGATTGTTGAAATGTGGTTAAAATGCTAAAATACAGAAATAAACCGCAAATGTAAAAGTGGGGTTTAAAATAACTTGGGCTGTCAAACGATTAATCACGATTAATCGCATCCAGAATAAAGGTTTTTGTTTACATAGTATATGTCTGTGTTCTGTGCATATTCATTTTGTTTTTATAAACACATACATGTACATGTATACATATTTAGAAAATATTTGTGTATTCATTTATTTATATTTAACAATAATTCTAATTATAGATGAATGTTTATATTTTATAGTTTTCTTAAATATATGCCTGCATGTGTTTGTTTTTATAGAAACTAAATTAATATGCACAATACACAAACACATTATGTAAACACAAACTTTTATTCTGGATGCGATTAATGGTTGACAGCCCTAATTTTTAAACGTTTTTTCTATGTTATATGTCAAAACTATGTTATTGCAAATGGTAAATCATCTTCCAAGAAAAAGCTAACTATACTTTTACTAAAATAAAACCAATTTTCCTAAGGGATCATTTCTTTTTAGGAAAATTATATTTATTTATATATCAATCATGAAATATAAATAAATTTTAAAAGGGTTTTAACCAGCCAATTTTAAGGTGGTTTTGATAAAAAATATATTGTAAATCAACTATTTTACAAGAATAATATGTACAATATTGAAATTATATTTTAATAAAACCGTTCATATTATTTTGTAAAAATGTATATGTATTAAAAATATACTGTACACTCATTTAGTAATGCTAAACCCCCCAGTGCTACAGAGATAAAGCTTTTTTTTCTGCCAGTGTTCTTCTCTGACCTTCATCTTGTCTTTCTTCTCGGTGTGGATGGTCAGAAGGTTAGAGGTGGCCTCTACATCATTGGGCAGTTCTGTCTCGGCCAGCTCTGTCCCGAATGACTGCAAAATCTGAGCCGTTTTCTTCACCATCAGAGCAAAACCTTCGATGGCCTGTGAGTACAAAAATCACAGATAAGATTAAATCAAACCAACAGAACTCAATCACACTAATGGGTTCACTTAACAAATGCCTACTGTACATCTACAGCAAACAAGCGCATGGTACTTAAAACACTGTGATCACGAATCGATACAGACATGTAGAAAATCAATTGGTGATTACTTAAAAGCAAGTGCATAAATTAAAGAGGAAGGGAAGCGATTTAACAGACATTCTCCCGCTTGTTTTGAAGATGGAGGAGTGATGTATTATCGCAGTTTTATTGTTTATCAGGTCTTCAGTTTATGTTTGAAATAGTGAACTACCATATTAACTCAAGAATGAAGTTTAAACTGTCCTCTGCATGATTACCTAATGTGTACAACTCTATCCCAGAAGGCAATCTGCTTGATTTTACTTTGAATGGGACGAATAAACCAGACCTAAATCATTTTACTTTAAAAATCCACTTAAAGAAGCAATGTGTACATTTTGGCTGCCTCTAGTGGTGACGTTGCAAATCGCAACCAACGGCACAGCCCACCCCTCCCTTTCGAAGCCCTACGGTGGCTGAAACAGGACTAATAAGTCGTCACGTTTTTGCTTCTTACCCGAAGGAGATATCGTTTTTGTGAAACACGCTCTGTAGAGCAGTTTGTCCATTTAGGGCTACTGTAGAAACAACATGGAGAATTCCATGTGAGGGGACCCGCGGTGTGTAGATGGAAAAGTTCCATTCTTAGGTAATAAAAACATAACGCTTCATTATGTACGGTCTTTATACACATTTGAAGACCTAGTTATCTATATTATTTGTATTTGTCAATATATCCTCCAAAAAATTACATACAGCACCTTTAAAAGCAAATGTTGTACAAATACTGTGTGTACCCACAGACAACCCTTTTGGCCGCTACTGTATATACATTTTTTTATTATAGGTTACATTATCTCGTGTGCAGTATGAGATACCACAATTTGTGGGACATACTTTTGTGTTGGTGTTGACTGTCTCTTTAAATACAAAGGCATTTGTTTATATATATATGTTAATATTCATATGTCATTTCGACATCAAACCAATCCTGTGTCCGTTTCATTGTTTCTGCAATCCGTCTATCTGTGTCAGAAAGTGTCTGTACTCACGGTGCGGTGTGAAATCCATTTCTCGTGGCAGTACTCCTGCGTGCCGCCCAGTTCCTGAGTGAGCTGTGTGCGGTCGATGTAGCTGTGGAGCTCAGTCACAGAGCTGAGCATAATCACCTACACACACACACACTTCATTATGAACTCCATTCATTTCATTATACTCTTCATTAACCACACGAGTGCTCACACTTACCGGCACCTTCATTTTAAACTCATCCTTGTTTAATCTAAACAAAATGTCTGATATCGTCCGCTGGAAAAGTGTTGTGGGTCTCAGTACCAGCACCAGCTGCAGGTTGCCTGGGAAAGAGCCCTGCGGACACACAAAAACACACACACACACACACATGATGAGATAAAGCAAGAATGAAAATAAACAATATTCACGTTAGCGGGCCATCGCATGGTACCACCCCACTCCCTTCTCGTCTCCAGCCACACACATCTACGTCCTGTTGCCATGACAACTCCTTAAGAGACTAGAAAGGGTAACAATGGTCTCGCATATGTCTCTCTCCCCCAGGTCTCCCCCAGGTCTCCCCCTCTCTCTCTCTCTCTCTCTCTCTCTCTCTCTGTATGAATGTATGTATGAACACACACGTGCCCCTCGTCAAGTGTTTATAGCCTCTTCATTAAAATCCCTCCCACTGGGCAGCGTGTCATATCAAAAATATTTGACATCGGATCGATACGGGTGAGTGATGTCGGCGTGGGTCTCTTGTAGTAAGTGACTGTGTGTCGGCCGGTGAGCAGTGAAGAACAACAAAAAGGGGATTTGGTTTTGACACTTATATATAATTTTTAAGATCTGACATTTAAACAAACAAACAAAATGAAGCAATTTTTTTGCATATAAACTGTATTATTTTTTAATTGATCCAAATGCCCACTCAATTTGACCACAGACCAGATTTAAGCATGGCACATTATCACAATGTGAATTTGTTACAAACACTTGTGTCGTCCCAAGATTCCCAGTCGCGTGCTCCGAGTCTGCCAACATGAGATAATCCCACAGTCTGTCATGTTGAAATGCCTCCAGGTCTGCGTTTCGAGGGTAATTTATTTACCCCGCCCCCTTTTATCCTTGGACAGTATCGTTGTTTGTTTTCTCTTTTTTGACAAATAGAAAGATGTGTGATTCAAGGGTCGACCAGACCAATTGGTGTGGCAATTGGATGGATTGGTTTCAAAGTGGCAGAAATGCAATATGATATACATAACTATGTCTTTAGAGGTGTATAAAGGCCTTACATAATGAAGCGTTATGATTTTATTACCTTAGAATGAGCTATTTCTATCTACATACACCGAGGGTCCCCTTGCACGGAATTCGTCATGTCGTTTCTACAGTAGCCCTAAACGTCAAACATTTCATAAATACGTTATCTCCTTCAGCACAGAACCGAAAACCAACACCATATCCAACACTGTGTCTATACCCGCAGTGACAAGCATGACGTGACATGACATCATGCTTGTTCTTAATGGGTTTGTTGCGCCGCACTGCATCCAGTGTGGACAAAATGTATAATTATAATGGGTTCTAATGCAGTTCTAATGTCTTTTGTGGTGTCGCGTCGTAGACATGGTGTTAGTCCTGTGTCAGCCACCGTAGTGCTTCGAAAGGGAGGGGTGGAATGAACCGTTGGTTGCAATTCGAAACCTCACCACTAGATGCTGCTACAATCTTCACACAGAACCCTTAACCTGGCACAATATTTTTTTAATTATTTTTTTTATAACTTAACATTTAAATGTATTAAATTTGCTTTTAAATGACAGAACCAATGATGAAAGGAATTTTGATTTCGCACTGAATGTGCTTGTTTTAGTTTGACTATTGTTAAATAAGCTTGAAATAAAATCAGTTTTCTCTCACAATTGTATCATTTCGCTTCAGAAGACAATAATTAACGCATGAAGGATGCACATGCTTATGGAGCTTCAACATTTTGAGTCCCATACTTTAAGATAACATGATTGCATTTTAATATAAAAATTATTTGCTTTTGTTCAACTGAAGACATGATGTCATATGGCCTACCTGAATGACATAAGGATGAAACATTTTTAATTTTCTTTTTTGTGTGAATTAAAGCTTCTTTATTGAGGATAACCCATTTTTTATATTATATATATAATCTTAGATATATATTACCTTAATCTTATGTACATTTAATGTACAGCTTGTTAAAAGGTGTTTGCCATTTCCTTCTCAAGCTATAAAACTAAAAAAATGTACCTGGAGGACAATTAAATAGGTGACAGAATCCCTTACAATGAGGGGGAGACCAGACTATAGAAGCGACTCAAATGTGGGATCTTTTGACTTGGCCCAGTAAAGCAACCAACCAGAACACGACAGAATCCACCCACAACATGCCCGATGGTGTTTTTGCATGGACAAGGACCACCCACATTTTCTTTATAAACGTGAAAAAAAGATCTTCCTTTAAGAACAATTGAATTGAGAATGAGAATTTTAACATTAATAACGGTCATAGAGACACTCATGTTTGATTACTGACAAAGGAGGCACCACAAATTGAACCCCGCCTTCATATTACCATGACAATATCACCTATTCCTCTGTGCGGATTGGTCATGTTGTCCTCAACAAGCCAGCAATAAGCTTAGAGTCACAGGGGTCGGCTGTGAGCACAGTCGGAATCCAGAGAAACCCGCCCCAATATTGACTCCTCTATTAAAGCTTATTCAAGCAAATCTGAACAACACAACTCCTGCTATAGAAAGCGTTAGTAAAAGAGGCCTCGGGCCTCTCCCAGAGACCGAAATTAAACCATCAAATACCGGCAGTGTTGTTTCATTCAATAAATAACAGCAACAACACGTATCATTGTGATGTAGATAGCCGACATGCTTTTCAAAACACACATACACAAACACAAACACAGTCTGTCTATTATTGATTAATATGATAAAGGTTTCTCTACGTTGGGTTAAAAAAAGGTCTCAAAATTTTTCTCATTTACCATTTACCCTTCCCCCTTCTCTCTCTCTCTCTCTCGCGCTCGCTCTCTCACTCACTACGAATATATATATTTAATAAGCAATGCTATCCTCTTACACCACATCATCTTATAGAATGGCCAAAAATTAACACAGTGTATCAAATTGTTGTTTCGTCTGCACTTTATATAGCTCCTGTACAATTCTGTAGTTGTAATTACTGTGATATTTTTTTTCATGTAGCGTTAATGTTTAAGCTTATATTTAGCTCAATCTCAGAGATACATCACTGAATTTACATGATAGAGCAAGCAAAAGGTGTGAGATATAGTTACTGTGTGTATTTATGGGGGTAATATCTAGAACTCTCCTGGGAAACCATACAAGTGTGTGGCATCTCGCGGGATTACCTGCCACCACACGGATAAACAACACACTAATCACACATACACACACGCCACATGGATTTCAATTAACACACATAGATGCACACAACTTCCTTATTCAATAAACACAATTTAAATGGAATACCTTTATTTTTTTGTTAAATTGGATGATACATTTAATCATTCAACAAGACCAGACCTACCGCAATAAACGTATCTAAGAGTAAGCGAAAGGTCATCTGTGTGACGTCTCACCTCAGTCAGCCGTCGCAGCCTTGGCAAACATCGCAGTTATGTGCAGCTCAGCATCACGGGGGAAATTATTCCATTTCTATTCCAATTTTATTATTTAATAACAACAGGTAGTTTATCTTGTCTACAGACATTTAACAGATTTAATAATACGCAACAGACATTTAATTGCTCATATTTCATGCATTTTACTGTTTTGTATGCATATTTTCCTTTGTCTCTACTGTTTTAGTATACTGTAAAGCTTTGCAACAGTGCTATATATATATATATTTTCTCTCGGCTATCAGCCAATAAATTTGTGCTCTCTATATTGAAAATGTCAAGAAACATCACCAGTTTGATGTTCAATATTAATAGTCATTACATGAATTAATAACAAGTTAAGAAATATGAATTTAATCTTCAGAATCGGTATTGGTGTACGATCGGATTGGTGGAAAAAAACGAACTCCGAGTTGGGTTGAAATGAATTAAATTGAACGCCTGAAGTGTACAGTAGTCAAGGATAGATTAATTTGAGATAATATAATAGGTTATATAATACCAAGCATTTTAAAGCCGAAAACCATAACCCACTCTTATTTCAGAAAGTGGATAATAGCATTGCAAGTCCAAACATTGGACACTTAAATGCAACCACATATGTGTCAGGTGTGATTCCAGAGCATCACAACATATCCCAAAACACGGTCTGATCCAAAAAACCTGTCTTATATAAACCATATGAATAATCCACATCACAGGCTTTAACCACAGTCTTAAAATGTATGTTAATGCGGATGTCATTGAGCGGACACTCTCCTGCCTTTCAACACACAAGTCTCTTAACAACCTCCCCTGAGACACAGAAGAGCCCTGACGAAAGACGGCCGTCCCCTCTTTCAAATGACAAAGAAATAAAATGTTTAGTGCCAGTTGAGGCGGACAGAAGCTTCAACCACAGCTGGCAGGCCTGCAGACAGTCTCTTCAGAATTTATTTATGTGGCATCGAGGAACAATTTGCCAATGTATATTGCACTTCCAGCACTTAACCAGACCCTCTAATGCAATATTCATGCTCGATAAAAATGTGGCAAACAATCATGTGATATTAATATGCATTAAAAAAAATAGAAATGATGTTTGTTTGTGTGGCATGAGAGAGACCATTGGTCACCCATTACATATATTACAGTGACAGTGCAATTCAGCAACACCGGAGATGTTTAGCCGTGTCTACTTAGCATACATTAGCATACATTAAAATTTCCTAAATTGAATTAGATTGGGCCGTTCAGGGACCGGTTCCACCAGACTTTCTTCTAAGGGTTTCTTTGTTCATTTGCGAAAACACAAAGTCTGTACGATCTACATGCAATTAAAGGAATAGTTCATCCAAAAATGAAAAATCTGTCATCATTTACTCATCCTCGGGTTGTTTTAAACATGTATACATTTCTTTGTTCAAATGAACACAGAGAAAGATATTTGGAAGAATGTAAGCCATTTTCAGTTCTGGGACATCATCAACTACCATAGTAGGAAGAAAATACTGTATTTTTTCTGTTGAAAACATAATGAAATATTTTGAAGAATTTAGGAAAACAAAGAGTTCTCGGGCACCTTCTTCATTCTTCAATGGTGGTCAACGATGTCTCTGAACTGAAAACTGCTAACATTCCACCAAATATCTTTCTCTGTGTTCACTGGAACAAAGTAATTTATACAGGTATGATATTACATAAGGGTGAGTTAATGATGAAATAACTTTTTGATCCCTTTAATACAATCATCTATAATAACAAAAACAATAATGAGAGGGGACACGTTGGACTATGTGATATGTTAAAGGAAATTAAGATGAAATTTTAGTGCAATTAGGACAAATGAAACTCAATAAGAACATCATTAACCATCCTAATATTGTGCGTTAAACAAAAAAGAAAAATATTCAGCTTATAAAAAATACACTAAAATATCTTTGTTGAAACAGCAGGAAACTATGGTTGCTGTGGAAAATGTAATTAATTCATAAGTATGTGCTTTGTATTTGTTTTGTTTTTTATTTCAGGCACGTGTTGGAAAATCTCCTCTGGCTGTCGCACACCAGCTGCATCGCTGATAAGCATTACCAATCAGCCATATGTACTGTGACGAGAGGGGGGAGAGAATGATTTACACGCTTGTGTGTGTGTGTAAGACAGTATAACTGTGAACCTCTTTTCTTTTTTCAAGCTAAAGTAGGTTTGTGCGATATGATGAAAAAACCCTCACTCATCAAAACACAAACAGAGAATGTAAAGAAAAGCACTGTACAGATAATGGTTCTGAAGAGCTGAAATACGTTTTTGATGGACTGTGTTGATATTAATATGTTTCAACAAAGAGTCTACACTAAAGACTAATCAACAACATTATTAAATATGAAATGCATGTTGATAATTATAATAACTCATACTGCAATCACACTGTTAACATAGAGTCTAATGTGCGGTGTAACCTCTGAATATATTTTAAGTTTAAATTTATGGTCTATGCCTTCGATATAAGATTATCATGGTTGCATTGATGCAATTTTGGGCTGGTTGGGGTGATTAAGCAAAAAGCAAAGTTAACAAACATTGGACATGATCACGCTCATCATCTACATAATAGGCTATCACAAAGGCTCCTAAAACTAATAGAATAGCACAAACAAAACCCTTTCCCAGTTAAAAGTTCAAGTTTCTCACCTAAGACATTTCTGCAGATGAAACCAAAGTGGCCATAGTGCAGTTGAAATAATCTTTTATCATTAAATGACACTGCAATTGCCACCAATCACCATCATCATCATCTGAATAGACTGAAAGCACCTAGAAAAATGATTCAAACGCCTATGATTCTTCCACTCACACACTGAACAATCTCACAATTCTATATGTTACCCTGCTATAAGACATCAGCACCAGATACAGGTACAGCTCTTAAAACCATATATAAAACAATATAAATTATTCCGGCATCTACCAGGACAATGAAATTATCTCTCTGTCTGTCATAGTGCTTGTGAGAGCTGAACCCAATTACAGATTGTTAATCGGATTAGCCTAGTAACCTCTCCCCTACTGAACATCATACACAACACACGCACAGCCTCAACACACCACCTGTGCTCATCACACCTGCTGACATTAGGCTTTATCAGTGCTACATTACAGAAGCACTGACAGCATCCTCATAAACACTCATGGCATCATAATAACAATGGGGGATGAGATCTGTTTGGTAACTGACATTCTTCCAAATATCTTCCTTTCTGTTCAGCAGAACAAAGACATTTATACAGGTTTGGATGACAGAATTTTCCTTTTTAGGTGAACTATCCCTTTAAATATTTACAGTTTCTATGAAAAGATGCGAGATACTTTTTTTAGATGCCGTCTAACTTGGAATTCCAGTTTCAATTTTGTCTTTAAATAATCTCTAAAAACATTTTCAAAATAAATGAAACAAAAAATGTGAAGTCAAATTTCTGCACTGCATAATTGTGCAATATAGACTTAAGCTAATATAGAAATTAAGCTAATGTTCCAACCATAACAGGTAAACAAACTATTGAAGGTATATTCAGTAAAAACATTATATCATATGCAACTTTGCGTGTCAAGTGCTTTACTGTATATTGTTGTATAATGCGTTTATCCCAAGACAAAAATACTGACCAAGAAAATGTTTTTTTTGTATTGTAGCCTAAGGCACATGCCTGTCAGCTCCTGTTCTCATAACACACATGGGTACACACACCCATAGAAACACACACACACACACACTGTCAGTGAATATTCACAGAAACATTCAGATTTAACGTTGCATTGCTTGCTTGTAATTACTACAATGTTATGCATCACAATCTACACACATTTCCAGCGCATCCACAACCAGCATGTTTTTTTTCTTCCCTCCAACATACACACACAGACTCACCGCAATCCGCAGCAGCGTCCCCTTCACTGACGCCCATTTGTCTTGCCGGCGGTCAATGACCAGGATGAAGCCGACCCCCGTCGAGCTGAGACTGAAAATCAGAGAAAAATCACTGTATAACACTCGTATCTCCAAAAATGATAAACACTGAGATGGAATCATTGCGAGCTCTCAAAAGCTCCCCCGCATCATCAGTTCTCCATCAACCATCTGCATCATCCCGAGATGTCGCCGAAAAACATAACATGCAATCCTTAGAAAGGCATCTGCATTCCAACAGCTCAAAATGCATCTTCAAACGGAAACACCTACGTTGGAGAGTATAAGCCCAGGACGCGACCGTGGCAACGTAGCACAGAGATGCTGAGCTGGTTGCTACGTCCATCACCGTGGAGAAGGACTGCTTTCCACAGCACCAGTATCCGAAGGCTGCTTTCTGGTTACCACGGCAGCTGGAAATCCACTGGATAGAACCCAGACCTTTATAATACACCTCTACTCCTTTTTTTCGGCGCACCCACAGATAGTTTCCCCGATTTTATATCCCCTTCAGCACACCTCCGCTTCCAATCTCTCTGTTTTTGGTTCCATTTGAATGAGTGCCACACCGTAAGCACAGACCGTGAAAGCAGCTTCAATCCACCTCCCCTTTAAAAAGCCTCCAATCAAGTACCATCAGGTGCTCCCTCTCAGCCTATCAGAGCAGAGAACCCTCACAGATTGTGGAATGTGGGCGGGAGATAGGTGTTGATTGATCGTGAAAGCTCCGCCTGCCAAAAACTGGCACTGCAGATAGCGGCAAAGCAAATGTGGCGCCATTACAGTGACACACAGATTGTGCGTTTCTTTCTCTTTTCACCCACCCTTGCTTGTTCTCTCCACTAAAATATTCACAAATCTCTCTCTTCCCCCCCACCCCCCCGTGTACCCTCTCTGCCTCAAGCTGTTTTTTTCTGGAGCGTTTTTTATTTTCTCACAATAAAAAGGTGGTGAAAAGGAAGGGGAGAGATGTCGGGGGTCTTGTCTGCCGGTGGAGCCCCGATGCAGTTCTGTACAGACACAATGACTGATGACCTTGAGCGTGCGCCAGTAATAAAGATCATAAACCCAATTAAAATCATGGCTTTGATTATAACCCTCCATTCAAAGACTGTGGCGGTCTGACGTCTTGTTGCCTCAATGATTTATTTCCACATTGGCTATTACTGTTTTTAATAAATTTTCTGTGTTGTCTGGTTTTGTGACAAGAGTGTCGTGTGCTTATTGGTATTTGGTATTTGGCTTTGTGGGAACAATGACGTGTTTTATTCTTACAGAGCACTTGAACTTTCATGATAAAACTGACCACAGGATACTTGGATTTATATTGAGACCTTTAAGAACAAGTATTCTACTTTAATACAAACCTTCATGCTTTACAAGCGGTAAACATTATTATATAACACTATGTATAACAAAATTATATGTTCCAAATAATTTTTTATTTATTTATAGTAGGAAAGAAATTGAAAGGTTTCATAACATTCAGCACTTTACATCCGGAGGATTGACCTCTAAACCTGTCTGGTTTACACTCGAGGACTCATTTACCAAACCAGAACCAAATTAAAACCCCATCATCCATTTCAGCATACACACATCCGTCCAATTACTCAATCTCCATCTCTCGCTTTTCTCATGGGAATAATGGAAAAGAGGGGGAGAGAGAATCAGAATCCCTCTTTCATTAAAATATTAACACTGCGGCTTAAATAACATGTGATTGCACTGGAAAAGGAAATGGGAAAACGCACCACTGAATTTTTAGGGTATTATTATTCCAGAAGTGATATAGGCCCATATGCAAATGTTTTTGACATGTGTGTTAAACGCTGATATGAGGTCAACACTATTTCCCACATAATATTGTGAACTCGAATGAACCACAAACTTGCATATGTAAAGCAGGGGACATTAATATGACCAGATCACCTTGTTAACCGTGTACAAGTAATAATTAGGCATTTTAATTGAATTTGCATAATGAATATTAAGGAGGTAGCAGTGTACAGTCATCTCATTGAATTGCAAAATGCATGCTGCATTACAACAGGATTATGTTAGAGCGGCCTCTACTGGTCAGGTCGAGAATTACATATTCAAAATTATAAATATAAACAGGGTTATTATCTACTAGATTAAAAATATTTGTAATTTTTGTCTATATATTCATGGTATGATACACAGAATGAAAGCATTTTCTAAAATAAATTAATTTTTTTTATATTGAAAAATGTAATAAAATGCTCTAAAAATGTTCCGCCATTTCCAAAATATGTAAGAACACTCCATGCACCCAATTTCCTCACCTGGGAACGCTGGTAAGGTACGTCAGCACGTTTTGGAACTCTTCCTCCTCCAGCTCGCCAAACGTTGGGTACTCTGGGAAGGTGATGATGGGACTGCCATTCTGTCCTCGACCACCTGGACACATGCATGTTTTTTAACAAGCAGCTGTTAGCAATCCTGATATGCATACAGTGCTTTATTCCACCAGATCTTCTAACAATCCCTCTAAATGATTTACAATGCAATAAACAATATATAATATGAAATCTATATATATATGTATTAAACCCCAAATTTTCTATAACCAGTCACAATCCACCGATACAAAGCCAAAGTGATGTCAGCTTTTAAAAATGTATACATCACAAAAATATGAATTTATTTATGCATTTAAAAAGTGTCCAATACCCACAAGAGGGCACCTCAACGTGTTCATGGCACACAGAGAATGTTTGATTTGCTGAATTACACAAGGACAGGTCAAACATAGAAGATGCAATGTGAATTCAACCACGAAACCTCCAAAGTTCTTTTCTCATCACCAACCTTTGTCAAACAAATAGACATTATAGCATTCCATTAGAATGACAAATGAAAGCTTCATTGGTTGTGTAAGTGTGTTTGGTGCAGTGTGTGTTTTGGCAAGAGGTCATGTGATCATCGTCGTGCTTTCAGCAGTTACACTGTGTGATTAATAGAGCAGAATGGATCAACTGAGGAGGACAATTATATTAACACCTACAGTATAACCAACACACACATACATGTGCACACAAATACACACATAAGGTGAAAAGGACACAGATGCTGCATTTTTTTATTCATAAGTAAAGCAAAACCGATTGCTTATTTGCACATGAGAATGAGAGCCGGCAAAATATTAAGATATACAAACTAAAAAACACAACAATTAAAAGAACAGAATAAAACAGAATAGAGCGAGCTGTGCAAATGTTTTGTGTTATTTTTGTGTGTTATTGTGGTGACTACTGTACATCTCCTTTGCCTTCATCTTAACAGGTTTTCTTAAAACACTCTTATAATCTGCCATTGGTAAACCAAACAGATAGTCCCGCCTCAAACTCACGCCATTGGTCGAGGCAACGTCATTGTAATGGGATGCTTTATCAAAAAGAGGAACGTTTTTAATTCAATTCAATTCAATTCAAGTTTATTTATAAAGCGATTTTCACAATGTGTATTGTTTCAAAGCAGCTTTACAGGGGCAAACAGGAAAAACAGAAAAGTTAAAACACAGCACAGTGCATGGTATTTATACAAGGAGTAAGATCATTCTAATAAATAATATCTAGTTTATAAATAAATGAATGAATGAATGCAGTCTCCCGGTGAGCCGGCCAACACTGCCCTGCTGTGGCCAGGAACCCAAACTCCAATGATTGATTAATGGAGAAAAAAACCTCAGGAGAAACCGGGCTCAACCGGGAGGGCCAGATCCCCTCTGACGTGTCATAGCTGCACTCAGACTGCTGACATGTCGTTTTGGTTTAGCATTTAATACCAAATATTGTAACATCAGCATTAATAAGACAAATAGTCCGTCTTTGCTCTTGGTTGGGGATGTAATGCGTCACAAATCCTAAAGTGTGAAAACTTTTTAGGAGAAATCAACCTACTATGAATAAACTTGGAAAAGGAGGCTTTATTCTATCTTTTTAACACACATGACACTTGGTTAAAGGGATACTTCATCCAAAAATTAAAATTCTGTCATCATTAACTCACCCTTATAGATTGCCCAAAACCTGTTTAATTTGTTTGTTTTGCTGAACACACAGAAAGAAATTTGGAAGATGTCAGATATCACCCACCATTCACTGCCATAGTAGGAAAAATAAATACTATGGGATTCATTGAGGGTTGAGATATGACAATGTTCCAGATATCTTCCTGTGTGTTTAGCAGAACAATGATGACCGTAAATGCAGACAGAATTTTCTTTATTTGGTGAACTATCCCTTTAAATATCAGTCGTTATCTCATGCAATGTCATTCGTACGATTTTAAGAGTAACTTTGGTGTACTTAATACCTTAATATAAAAACAGAAACAGACCTGAACAGACATGACCTGAAACTGAGTTTCGAAAGAACTTCAAGCACTTGCGACTTCGTTTTTGTGCGATTACATCAGATACACAAACACACCCTACAGTATATGATGATGATAATATCAGACGGAGCCTTCTGCAGCCGTCTGGAAAGGGAACAAAGATAAAAGAGGCAATGAGGAAATAAAGAAGAAACAAACAGACGGACTCGTCTAGTTCTGGAGGTCTGTCATTAAACTGACACAGGACACCAGATGGATATTTTTACCATGAGATTTTCAGGACGGCACCAGGAAAGTGAAGTGCATGAAACATATAGGGGTAACTATAGTAACCGCGGTGACCATAGTAACCACAGCCTTTAAATACAGTACTGTTATTAACAGCACATTAAAAATGAAAAGGCACAACCAAACCCTCGAACCCAGAGACCAAAAACAGACGGATCCTCTCTTTCTCTCTCTCTCTCTCTCTCTCTCTCTCTCTCTCTCTCTCTCTCTCTCTCTCTCTCTCTCTCTCTCTCTCTCTCTCTCTCTCTCTCTCTCTCTCTCTCTCTCTCTCTCTCTCTCTCTCTCTCTCTCTCTCTCTCTCTCTCTCTCTCTCTCTCTCTCTCTCTCTCTCTCTCTCTCTCTCTCTCTCTCTCTCTCTCTCTCTCTCTCAGAGATGACTTTATACAGTAAAACAGAACACAAAACTTTTTTAAGCATTATTTAAAAAATCACTTAAACAATTGTTTATATGCAAAGTAATAAAAAAATCTAAAAGGCACAAACAAAAAGTTGCAATTGCGTGCTCTTCCTCCAATGTTGTTGTGAACGTTTCGTTGCATGAATAATGCACGAGTTTAGAATCAGGTTTGTGAATATTCAGAGATTCTCTCTCTCTCGTAGACTTGAAACAAGAAAGCGTGAGAGCCTCCTCGAAAATCTGAGCTTCCATCTAAGCCTCTTAACCTCTATTAAACCCCCAATCGGCCTGTCAAACAAACATCCGGGTAAAGCACATCATCCGGCGACTGCTGTCAAGCGCAGCGTCATGGCAACACTGAATTATTAACAGGCTTCCTCCAGTCAGGCATCATCCCGGGCAACCTGAGCCGGGTCCTAACTGGGTTATTTACGGGGACCGGAGAGAGTTTGTGTAGTAGGCGTCTATGCAAGCATGCATATCTGCGGATGTGAATGACTTTTGTTCCATCGGTCATTGACGTAGTGAAAGCAGACATTTATAAATAATAATCACTGCTGGGTGTTTGACCGTCAGCTCACATGTCAAACAGCACCCCAAACACGTTAAACTCATTATATTGTTATACACTATCCTAAATGTGGGATATAATTTTTTCCATACACTAGACCTTGTGCTTGCTTGAATAAATAAGTAAACGTGAAACCGTAACAGACATCTCGACGGTAGACTGTGTAAGGTGTGCCAATATGTATGAATGGGTTCATGGGGGTCTTTAGTGGCAAAGGATTGTGGGATTGACAGTAAAGCAGACTCACCTGACAGGAAGGCGAACTGTTTCCTGAGATCAGGGCTGATGTCTGCAGCGCACAGAGGACTACTCTCCTGCAGCATAATCTCATCTAAAACACACACACAAAAAAGAGAACAAGTTAGTATTTAGCACAATATATTTCCTATGAACATGGTAGAAAAATATGTACTGATATACATCTCCACAAACACACAGTCAGATGCCAGAATCCCACATCACGTTCTTAATCCGGTTTGGTTTTTGGATTACAGTACAGATGGTTTTGTCCAGTGTTGCTACAGTAGGTGCAGCGAGAGCATGCTACACCCTTAGCTGTGACTATTTATGATAAAGTCTAACCAAATTACTTCATTAAATAAGCACTTAATAAATTTAAGTCACATTTTCTTTCAAAAAATCAGTTTGTTACAAATGTATTATGTGTTATTTTGTCTGTTTGTAGTGAACGGTGATATTGATATTGTTATGCTTGGTAATACATCTTTTTTATCTTTAGTTTTTGGGAATTGTATATTTTTATACAGATTTTATTTACTTTCGATTTCTGCCTTACTGTCTCGGTCTTTGCTTCTGATGATCGGTTTTGTTAAAAACAACACATTCTGTTCCCAAGTAACACATTTCTGTCTCTAGTTAAGGACGTGTCATTTTGTGTCACTTTTAACCTTGTTTTGTGCCTTTTATTTATCTAACACACAATCAACCAAGATCACACAGAGTTAAAACTACAAATAATGTGTTACTTAAATTCCACATATTTTCAATAAAAATTCTATAAAATAAAAAAAAGCTTTAGAGAGCGGTAAACAATATGATTTTCTCTGTGCATCATGAGATGATGGATTAATATAAGCAGCTTTAGAGGCTCTACATCACCGCTGGTGAGGTGAGATCCTTCTTTCTCAGAATCGGACTAAGGATCTGTAGATGTGACATTTTTATCGGATATTTTGTTATGGAGTGGGTCAGATTCTAAACACTTAGCTATCATGAATAAAGTCAAAAATAGGCACACGGCCGCACAAATCTGTCAACGTATTCATCCTGACTTCCAACTGGCAAGGTGCCTATCAGTAAAGACTGAACTCACGGGACAGAAGTTAAAAACACACCCACACTTCATCCAGACGCTTTCCTGCTGTTACCGAAACCTTTGGAAATCTCTTAAAGGGACAGTTCGCCCCAAAATGAATATTTGAAAATGAAACGTTTCCTCCGGAGAACACTAAAGAAGATATTTTGAAGAACCCTAATTGATTTCAATTATATGGATGCAAAACCCCAGAGACATTTCTCAAAATATCTTCATTTTGGGATCCACAGAAGAAAGTGTCAACGCTTATGAAACGTTTGATATAATATCCATTCAGTGTAAATTTTACGACAGATGTTTTTCCTTGGGGTCTGTATTTGTCTGATTTGATTTACTCATGAACGAGGGTAAGACTGACGTCAATATGCAATATTGCAGCTCTTGATGTCAAACTAACATTACCATCAAAAACCGGGATTGACTTGTACATCATCTGCAAAAATTGGCATGTTCATTTAATCTCCTTACCCAGGAAACATCACACAGGAGGCTCTTGTTTGAAAAGCAAAAGAAAAGGTATTTTTGATGCCCGCCGGACGGTGACGCAATACTCACGACAGCGTTACAGAAAAAACACTCTAGCCTATCACACTGTTATTAAGTTTCAATTATGTGGAGTTAAATAACATTGTTTGTGCTCTGTAAATAAAGCCCCAACATTCCTCAAAATCTTTAGATTTAGAGTATCAAATACAGTTTAACAAGAGGAACAAAAACAAGGGAGACTTTCATTGTGAAATCACAACATTCTCACTGGCGTGTACCCTGACATCAGCGATCAGAAGACGGCATCTGTTTTAACACTGTTTCCAACACCTCAGCGCAGGTGTAGAGAAATCGGTTTATCCTAAATCTACCCTAGTACACAGACAGCTGTTGTGCATTCTGGTGGTAAAGGTCTTGCTGGACTGATTCCAGAGCAAATCTAATGTCAACTTTATCAGGTTTAAGATTAAGGTGAGGTCAGGATCATTTGTCCCAGATCAGCGGCTAACACGTGACCTCAAAGACAGATGCTGGTTAACAACGAGCCTGTGAGGTTCAGCCAACAAATAGACACATCGTGTTGTTCTTAGAAATTCTCATTTCTGGCGTTTATCATTTGTTTTACTGATCGGACAGTTGTGAAATGTTGGCTTTGCATTGTGATTTTTGTTGGCCCTTAAAGTGATACTTCACCCCATTTACTCAACTCCGAGTTGTTCCAAATGTGTATAAATTTCTATCTTCTGATGATCACAGAGAAAGATATTTGGAAGATTTTTTTATTGTGTCATTAACTCTTCATATTCTTCTTGTGACGGATTTTAAATTAGCCGAAGTTCCTCTTAATATATTTAATATTCGCAGCCTGCTACAGCCTACTCAACTCTCGAATAAGAAAGGCGTTGTATGCACTACGCAGAAGTCCACCGCTGTCCTAGACGCGTTGGTTTAATTCATAGATCATATTTTATACATGTTTAACGACAATAATGTTATAGCCTAACAAAAAAAAAATGTTTTTTGTTGAAATGTTGATTCTTAATAAATTAGACGTTCATTACATGGGGAAGATTTTAATGCCAATTGGCAAATAAAATGATACAATACATTAACTAAGTAAAATTTTGTGGCATTTATCCTTAAATGTTTTAACTTCTTATTACATAGGCCTTTATACTGACAAAAATGTATTTACTTATGGACATATACATTTGTCAATGATATAATGAAACAACACAACGATTTAAATATTTAATAAAAGCATGTGTTGCGTGTGTTCGAAGTCTGTGTTGGTATTTTAGTCTCCTTATATCGTTCTGTGATTTGCGTTTGGTGGTTAAATGTCTGCAACGGACCTGTTTGTGAGGAGAAACGGTGAAACACTATCTCATAATCCAATTCATTTTTTTAAGACAATGTACCTAGTGGCATTTAGAATATATGTTGCTTATATTGTAGGTACATAAAATCTTTCTTCAAATAGTTTAGGTTTCATAGGCAGCAACAGCTCATTGTTAATGCATAACCGTATGTCACGAGGCCACATGCAAGTTGTCCAATAGTTTTGACACAAAATTAATTTTGTCTAATATGTGGCATATGAGTTAAGTGATTTTGAACTGCATGAAGTCCATCAATTTGATTATATGGTAAAGGGGACCACGCCTTCACTCTTGCGGGAGGGCCAATGCAGTTTGCGTTACGCCACTGTGACTACCATTGTAGGAAAAATTCAAATGGTAGTCAAAGGTGCCCTTGAAATGTTTGCCTTCCTTAATATTTAGACAAAACTAAAAAAACATACAATTATTTCTTCTATGCTGGTCAATGATGTCCCAAAAATGTCAGCTGCTAACATTTTCCAAATATCTTTCTTTGTGTTCATTAAAACAAAGACATTCATACAGGTTTGGACAACTTATTGGTGAGTAATTGAAAACTTTTTATGCTTACTACTACTTTAAGTGCATGTCACTGAAATATCACCAAAAGTTATTTACAACAACAGAATGTTATTCTGTGGTTGCTTTGCAATTATATACACAGATATGATGTGAATCATCTATTCACACTTTGTTTTATTTATTGTGTATAGCACAGCCCGGATACCACATCAACCAATCAGAATCCAGTACTTTGAAACCCTGTATTACAGTCATATAACATGCATACACTAAGCATTTAGTTCATCAATCTAATAAGGCAAAACACCATCACATCACCAAATGTGGTTCCTCATTTATTTACCCTAACGCTTTATGCCACATAATAACAGAGCGTTGACGGGAGACACGTTGAGTCCTGTCACTGTCACCTCAGCTGGGCTCGTGAGAAACAAAACCCTCCAGTTTTCCACTGTTTCATTCACCGTCGCATCTCTTGATGTTTAATCAACAAAGCTACAGCACAGAGCCTCCGTTCAACACAAAACACTCTCGCACACATCCGCAAAACCAAAGCACCAATAGCAAAGCTATAGAAACCGCCCCGGGCCCCACGCCGTCGCCAAGAACGCCAACCGCGCGTTCACAAAGCGGCCCAGCGTCGGAGAAACAGGGTGCTGGTATTCAGAAAGAACGGGGGAGGGACGAACGCTCTCATTTTAATGCCGCTCAACGGATAGACGAGTATTCTTTACAGGGCTTTCCATTTTTAATGGCACTCAGATGGGTTGAGCCGTGACCGGTTTCCTCAATGTGATTCAAGCGGTTTGGATAGTGGCCTAAAAGATGCCAGCAAAGCAAGATTCATCTTCCTTTCGGGAAACTTCTTTGTCAAATGCTCTCTTACAGAAGACAAACTGCAAAAGAAACGTCTCACTAACAGCACTATTTTTGTTTAGATGCTACAATGTAGCTTGTCATCACTTTTTAAAAAGCATTTTAAAAAAGGAAGTTGAATGTGTTTTTGTTACACCAAAGAAGCAACGATTTGAGACTTTCTGCAACACAAAAGATCCCATTACATTTTCATCAAAGTAACAATAAAGTATGTTATTGACAATCTCAACCGATACAATTTTTGGGGAAAAAATGGATAAAACATATTTCATTAAATATGAGTTTATCAATAACATCAGTAGTAAGACCGAGTTGGCCTATAGATGAAATTTGAAGTCACAAAATCCGACAAATACATTTATTCGTCTTTATTGCAAAAAAAATTCCCCATTCCTTTTGATACTTATTCCATACTAAATAAATAAATAAACAAATAAACTTAAAAATATCTGACATGTCAGTGCCAATAGGCATGTGGTTAGTGCACCGACATGCACTTGCGTCCCGATCTTAGTTCTTTGCCGGTGCCGGTCCCACTCCCCTGTCTCTATCCAATGTTTTCCAGTCTCTTCCTAGCCCCTAAAATGCATCTTAAAAATAATCTGACATAAATCACAGTTTTAGACTGCAATCCATACAGTATGTCTAAACAATTGTGAACCTACATGAGATCTCACCTCTCCTGGATGTCTGTTTCCAGGTGCAGGAGAACAAGGACAGCATGTTTTCTTTGTGTCGGAGCGTGTGTCCAATGTTTGCATTATTTACAGGAGAAAGTTGGCTACAGTGCTTAAAAACATCAGTATTACACAGCATCAAGAACACACACAATATTAACATCCAAGGAAAATATGCTCTGTATTTTTCATGTCCGTGCAGGCAGCTCATGTTAAACACATGGTTGAGTTTTTGTTAAAGACCTCTTTGGTTGTATCTTGTCCAGGCCTGTTTGAACTACAAAGAGACCAGCCCGGGTTAAACACATGCCGTGGTACAGGCCATTACAGCAACAGGGTAAATTGTGTGAGTCATTAACACATACGCAACTGGCATGACATCTTGGTCAAGAGAATCAAAGGCACATGTGATTGTCATGATGACTAAATGCTTTACTGTTCATAGAATGCGGTGTAATGGTTTAATTAACATCCTATGAATTTCGAAGTACAATAGTCGAACGTGTTAATCAGATAACATGAATTTAGCCAGAGTTTGACACGATTTTCATCTCGTAGGAATTCGTGAACTATGTGGGGGGTTGGAATGCAAGATTCAAGCATTTCGTCCCATATAGTTTGTCAAGGTATTGACAATAAGCACTGTCTGAGATGCTTCAAAGGAAAAACAACATGTTATGAACTTAAGCGGCATCTAGCGGTGAGGTTGTGTATTGCAACCAACGGCTCACTCCACCCCTCCCTTTCGAAGCACTACGGTTGCTGACACAGAACTAAGATGTCGTCACGTTTTCGCTTCATTGCTTCATGATATAACGCATTTAAGAAACACGCTCTGTAGAGCAGTTTGTCCATTCAGGGCGCCTGTAGAAACAACATGGAGAATACCATGTAAGGGGACCCGCTGTGTATGTAGATAGAAATAGCTCATTCTAAGGTAATTAAAACATTACGCTTTAGTATGTTAGGTCTTTATAAACCTCTGAAGACTCTGCATTTTGAAATTTGTTTTAGGATTTATGGAAACGTCTGTAAAACAAAATGTATATTTTGTGTGTGCTTTCATTATATAGACAAAACAATGTGAACATTCTGCTAAAAATCTTCTTTTGAGATTGAATAAAGTCATACCGGTTTAAAACAACACAACGATGAGTAAATTGTACTCTTCTAATGACTTTTTGAGTCAGAACATTTAAGTCGGCATGAAATTAAAAATAATGATTCTAATTGTTTTACACAGTGGTGAAGTATTTATTATAAATGATTTGTTCGTGCACATCATTTTATTTTTAGAATTCCTTTGCACTTATAATCTTTAATCAAAAAAACGTCATTCTCCTCCCACTCTCAATACGACCACTCATCACTTCTGTTCACGTGGAATGGACGAGGACGGGGCTATTATGACTGACAGATTGCAAACTTGTGTTCAAATCTTTAACCTTTTAACAATCCAATCAGTCGTCGGTGGATGAAATCAAGTCCCGCTCTACATTTTTTCTCATTTCAGAAGTCGTTTCACTTGGGTTTACGTCACAATACAGAAAAAAAAGACAATCGGGACTTCTGTTTCATGCTGACTTTAACTACAGGGCATGGTTGCTATGGATAACAAGGTAGCAATAGTTGTAAAGCAGCATTAAGATCAAACAGCAGCACTAGACTTCAATTATTGGACAAATACAGTACCATTACACACACTCATGCGCATACATGCACACGTATTACACAAAGCAGCAAACCGCTCATTATTTCCACATTCATTATGCACAAACAACTTAACAGGTTTTGTCCCAAATGGTTCATTACCAGTGCACATGGTTGAGTGTCATGAGGACGCTCTCTTTCTGTGTGTGTGCATGTGTGCGTGCGTGTGTATGTGTGAGTGTGTACCCAGCACCATATAAATTATACAATCAGACCAACTGCTGACAAAATGGGCATCTGTGTTTGCGTGTTACCAGATAATAACATTTGCTTTTATATCTGTACTTAACAGAATCTCGATCTGCTAAGCATCGAGATTAAATACCCCAAAAACATACAGGACTGTACCCTCACAGCCCCCCATACCAGTAACAAACGGGTCAGATTATCAACATTCCAGTGTCCGTCCCTTTAACAATGTCATTGTTGTATATCAGATCACTGTGTGCTTCAAAGTGAACTCACAGAAACGCTGGAGACCACAGAGGTCTTTAAATACTCTCAGAACATTCAGTTGTGAATGACAGTCTTCAATGCAGCGGGTTACAGATGGAGTATGATCACTGGGTATAATTTTACGGTTTCTATTTTCTCTCTCCCTGGTGATATTTGTGTGTAAAAGGTTTCTGGACATGATGCCCAGTTAAACCACAGCTGTGGGCCACATGAGACGATGACCACACTACACAACTACTCGATCAAAACTGAAGCGAAATCACAGGCAAGTGCTTTTAGACATACAAGTGGAATTGTGAAGTCAAACAGAAACCACTTACTTTATACAGTATAATAAAGATGGGCATGGAACTCTTCTTGCAACATTTGTGCCAAAACATCAACGATTGCATAAATAGTGTGGGTTTAGAGAAGAAATGTGTGCTATTACTGAACATAATTATTGTACAGATCACTTCAACCGTTGTATAATGTTTATGTTTTTGTTATTTAGTGCTTGGAAGTCTAGTGAACCCATAGAATTACTTTTTTGTCAAATTAATACAAAGATAAAATTTGAGATGCACAGGTACTAAATTTCTTTACCGATACTTTACCGATAGCCGATTATTCAGAGTGATATCTGTATCTCGTATGTGATTCGTAACTTTCACAATGTTATTCATTCATATAATGACTATAAATACTGAACATCAAACTCTGGTAATGTTTCTTAATATTTTCTATATACAGAGCATAAATTCATTTAATTTTCCTGTCCTCTATAGATTGACGGGATATATCGGCCTTCATCATCGTATGTTTTAAATTATCAATACCGATTATTGCCGATTCATCGGTGCATCTCTAATGAAAATTTGTGTAAAAAAAACTGACGTTTTCTTTATTTACTATGACCAAATGATGTGGAGTGTGATGCATGTTTTGTTTTCTTCACAAAAGAATAAATAAAAAAAATAACATGTTTACCTCGGATAAATACAATTAACTAATTCATTTTCCAGTTTTAACAAGGAAAGCGTGTCGCACAGACTAGATTACCACACAAAAGATAAGCAATCCCTTTTTTGACATTGCAAAAAAGTCTTTAGTTTTTACACTGGATGGGTGTCCCAAACCATAGCTAGGGAGTCAAAAAATCATCATGGAGAATCAGCGTTTAGCATTTCTGACTGAAGGCACGAAACCACCTCAAAACTATTTACAACAGCAAAACCCCCAAAATCCTCCAGAACACACTTGTAACTACATAGCAACACCCTAGCAACCACCTACAACACCACAGCAAGTTTTGCACACACAGGCCCACATTTTGTTCAGAAAACATTTACATTTTTGCATCTTGCAGACACTTTTATCAGAAAAAGCATACATTTACAGTCCAATTAAAGTATACTTTTTTCATCGTGTGCATGTGCGTTACTTTGGAATCGATCCCACAACTTAGCGTTGCTAACACAATGCTCTGCCAATTGAGCTATCCCATTACTAAGGGATAGCTCAAAATATGGCATCATCATAAGAACTTACTCTAAACTTGCTTGCAAACAGAAAACAGAAACAAAAACACAATCACAGACTCACAATTTTCATTCAGTCACAACTCACATAAACATGTCGAAGGACAGACAGCGTGTTCCTGGACGCCACCCTACAAACGGTGAAAAGAACACCCTACGGAGATCAGGTATCTGTCTGTGCCAGTTTGACATTGCCTTCAATAGCACTGATCTCAGTGCGCTTAGCCAAAAGTGATCTAAAACAAACATCAAACCTGGCGCACATCTGCACCCAACATAACTACGTGTCAAAACATCTCCATTTACACTAGTCTAAACTGAAAACTTCAGTGTTTATAATACAGCCTGAGGTCAGCCTCGCGCTCAAAATGCCACAATCGAAACTCAATAAGCAAATCATTTCTGATGTGCGGCTGCTTGCAAGAACATTGAAGTCAACTTTCGGATATGGACTTTAGTCCGAATTTAACCCCATTGTTTTGACTTTGAAGTTTTCTGAAGCAAAGCTTTGAATGGAAAACTACACATTTGGGGCCAGTCCAAGCGGGTTTGGGAATTTGGCTTAGACCCAAAACGAGGCAACCAATGAACACGGACAACAGAGTTACCAGCCGTTGACCCAGCAACTGATATGCCTCTCACGATCTCACAGAAACTAAATGAGCGTGTTTTCATTTAACTTAGCCTGGACTTTGCTTTCAGCTGGGTAAGGAATTGTGGGCAAAAGTTTGACCCGAGTAACCCAATATCATCATACAGCACAAAACAGCAAGAGATGTTGCGCACGGTATCATAAACATCAAACCCATCAGGAATTATAAAGACACTACCAATGGCACTTTAAACATGACGCTTTTAAACCAATTCAACAGATGTACCTCTCTACACCCAGACGTGTCCCCTACCTGTCATCAGTTTAAGCTGTAGCCACAGTCTGGTGATCTTGTGGCAGAGCAGCGACATTCTGTTGAGCTCCATCCCGCTCATCATTGGCACTCTCCCGTCTCAGGTGCCCTTATCTCGGAGGTCTCTTCATCCTCCGGCAGGACTCGCTCAAGCCGCCGTGCATTACACAGCCGAAACCGTCCGTCAGTGTGTTTCACATATCCACATCTCGCGACACACGGGCAGGCGGACACACAAATTCTCCCGGTATCAGGTTACACGCCTCGCTGCACTA